>CM067068.1:18412656-19847656 GCA_033980235.1 Diadema setosum
ATCATTTTGCGGCATTTACTGCAATAATCTCTCATTTAAACATCAGCATTGATATTTAACCGATGAATTAAACACACACACAAACTCACTCGCACACACACACACACACACATCCACAAAATAACCACATGGAATACACTAAATATTAGCTTTACAAATGGCTGACAGGGCTCCTATATTTTGACTGCTTTGGTTTGGATGTGGGCCAACAGCTTGTGGTTTGGAGTCTTTGCATATTAAAGTGGACAACGCCAGTTGAATGCAGAAAATAATCTGTCCACAGCAACAACAAAAAAAAAGGCAAAAGAGAGAAAGATAGAGATTAAAAGAAAGAGGGGGAGAGAAAGGGAACGAATGAATTTGACAGAGATGGGGAGATTGTAAGAGGATAAATGAAAAAAAAAAGCATGCAATGTCCTTTTGAGGCAACAGGTGGGAAAAAAAAAAGAACCCTGCCGTCGACTTTAATATAGGTAAAATCCTGTTGCGCACAAAAGTCAGCCATCGCTCATTCCCCCAATCAGCCACCCACACACGTCATCAACATCCATTCTGAATCAGTAAATACTGTGGGAGCAGCATTCGAGGCGATGTCCCAAAGGCTTATATACCACAGTAAAGCGGGCTCTTTGACAAAATTTCATGTCTAACAACATGATGCTCTCGTGTCCTCTGGTATTGCATTAGGACAATGAACACTCCGCTCATGTTAGAAAAAGAAATGGCGTAGAAAAAAAAAACGAGGGAGCGTGTGATGAAGTAATGTACCCTGATGCATTCAAATTAATGAACTTCATGAGACTTGGGAGCTTTTTTATGAGACTGGAGGCAAAAATAAACATTTGGAAGATGAAGATGGCATTCAGCAAAATAGCAGCAACAGCACATCACTTCAGGGCACGAGAATACACACAAACACATACGCGCACACATACAGAAACACATACACACACACCCACATACACATGCTTACCCGTATGAGTTCGTATGCAAAACAGATAAAATGTTCTTTTCAATTATTTTCTTTTCAGCAGCTTTAATATCAAATATTTCAAATTGATACTAATGGATATTCCTGCTTTTTTCATATTAACCTATTCACATACATATGACAACTTTTATATGCGTATGCTTATATATATATATATATATATATATATATATATATATATATATATATATAAGTAACAAAGCTGCAACAAAGTTCATGCTGTATTCACCAACGGTTTATTTCTTCACACAAATTTTCTCGCCGCCCTTTCTCAAGTGTTGTGGTATCAACACTTGAGAAAGGGCGGCGAGACGCTCGAAAATTTGTGTGAAGAAATAAACCGTTGGTGAATACAGCATGAAACCTGGAACTTTGTTGCAGCTTTGTTACTTACCTTTTTATCTTGCCAACACGTGGACTACCTTATCAACATATATATATATATATATATATATATATATATATATATATATATATATATATATATATATATATATATATATATTTATTTATTTATATGGTATCTTTGTTAGTGCATGTCGCACACATTTCATGCGAAGTGCTGATATCAAAGAGCATTATTAACCTGTCAATATTTCTGCATTCATGCATTTTCCTTGTCTTTTTCTTAGTATCTGAATAATTTTCCCCTTTTACCACCTTTTGTGAAATGTAAGACCAAAGATTAAATGTGTATAAATGAATACGCTAATTGATGAACTTAAGATAAGACGTTGTGAATGAGGAATTGACATTTAATCCTATCTCCCTTCCATTTCTCTTGATCTTGATCTCGTTCTGTACAATTTGTGTACCTGACAACCGTATCAGGGCAATTCCCCCCCCCCCCCGGGCAGTTACCCCCGGCTGAATAGGCCCTACTGGTTAGTAATAATGTTAGAGTAAAGATTGGGGTCAGGGTAAGGTTTAGGGAAGAGTTTACGTTAGGGTTAGGATTAGGTTCAGGATTAGGATTAAGGTTAGGGTCATGCAATGCCAGGGGAAGGGTCTGGGGTAATTGCCCAAGGGGTGATTGCCCTAGACCCCTGACAACGTCTACATTATTTTCTATTCTTCGATTGGCATGATACTGTGTTGCAAATGAGCTGATCTAGCTCTTTGCTTTTGGCTAAAAGGGAAGGGGAGGTGACCCAATGACAATTTTCGCCCTGAATCGGCTGACATGCGGAAAAAATAGGTCTTCACATCTAATTTTCGAGAAGAAAATCGGCTGACAGGCCACCAAAAAGTGTGTGGGTTTTGATACATGATGGCGTTTCACTTGGCAGCCCTAGGGGCCGGGGAGGGGTTAAACCACTTACCCTCACCCCCTCCCCCCCCCCCCCAGGGTGGAAGGAAGGAAAATGAATACAGACTGCAGATATGAGACAAAGAGGAAGGGAGGGAAAGAAGAATTGGGGTGAGGAGGAGGAGGAGGAGGAGAAAGGATATCAATGTGTTCCTGCAGGTAATAGAGCTTCAGGTTTGCGACGCAGATGACGTTGGCCGTTCTCCTCTCTCTCCCTGCGTCGTGTTGTAAAGTAACTTTAGATTACGTAAGAACGCAGCCCATACAAAGTAAAATGGCACCCCCAGAGGATCATTACATCAGGTAGCTCTCTGCGATGTGAATTTGAGCGGATGCAAAAAATGACCGAGAACCGACCGTGCAAACTCAGACGAGGCGAGGTGGAGTAAGCAAATTTGCGCATGCGCAGAACATTTTTTTTTTTTCTGCAGAATTCCGCGTCGCTGAAATCTATAGCTCCTTAAAGGTCCAGTTTACCTTTGGGAGCAGTGATTTCAAAAATTTTCAAGATATCATATTTGATGCATATGTGTAGGTCTGTTGTATCATAAAACATCCTACCATATGAAATATTTGCAATAAAACCTAAAATACAAGGAGATATCAGGGTTTTTCTAAATAAACCGTAACTGTATACGGTTTAGTCTGGAACAATTTTTATTATAACTATTGTTCACATTTTGTATATTTAACAACACTTAACATCGATTATACGGATTCAAATTTTGACAGTGGTTGTTTCTATCCCTAACTCACATTTTAGAACTATTTTATAGCACTAATGCTTTCATCTGCAAATGGTAAATTATGCCTTTAAAGATGGATCAGAAATACACTGTTATATGGCGTGGGCTATACCAGTTGGCAGTCGAAGATTTCGTTTCATTTCATTTCACTCTGCCACGTATGGCTGTAAAAGATCAAATAAAAGTGTAGTAAAATAAAAAATGTAATGTAAAATCGCCATGGCAATGATACACCTTAATCACACATTGTTTATGATATTGACTGCCCGTCATTTCATTCGTTTTCTGTAAGTAGCCTTTTGCATACGTCTGAACAATATATTGTATTATCTCTTTCCAGCCTCCCCCCAACAAAACAAAACAAAAAAAAAAAAAATAGAGGAGAAGAATGTATTCTCGTCGGGGACTATTCATATTATGTTGTTTAATCTATCGCATGCTATCGATCATTTCAATACATCCACAATCATGCAAGTTATTAGCCATGTTATGCGTTTACACTATCATCTATGAAAGCTAAGTACAAAGTAACTTTAAGTTATGAAAGTGCCGTGTGAACCTACCTATTACATGTTAAGTTGTTCTTGATTTTTTAATAAGCTCTATTGCTGTTACGGGTAGAAAGGACTTCTATGAATTTGGAGATCTAACTATACACGACAATCTTTGTCTTTCTCTTTATATCTCTCTCAGACATCTGCTGCCCCCTCCCTTCGTCTCTTACGTCACTCTTTCTATGAATTCACTGGTTCACGAATAGTTAGTATACGTATCTCCAAAATAGCTCATCAAACAGCTTCACGGGCAATGAACTGATGGATTCGCCAATCATGATCTCTTTCTTCACACGCGTGTACAAGCAAAATCCTCATTTTAGTATCACCCTTAATGCATGGTCGCGACGTTCGCAGGAGTACACATTGTGCAAAGCCCAGAGTTATACAGCAGCGGATTCAAAGATGGGTAACATACATTTGCTTGATTGAAACTGAAACAGGTCTTGATTGAAATCCGGACTTGTGAGAAACTGCGTCGAGAAGCATGAGCCTGCATGAGGACCTGCCTACACATGCAGGGGCGGATCCAGGAATTCCGTAAAGGGGAGGCGCTTTTACTAAATTACAATTACAAAATTTTCCCTTTTATTTCTTTTGTTTAAACCTAAAAAAAAATAAAGAGGGGGCGCCGCCCGGTGCGCCCCATCTGGATCCGCCACTGACATGACATTCTCCGAGATCGCTACAAGAGTTTGAGGGATGAATGAGGTGGGGGGGGGGGGGGGGGGGGAGGTGAAGAGAGGGGTGAGAATTAGGAGAGGCTACAGGAAATCGGAAGGATCACTAATGTTTCCTCGTTTCTATTATCCTGTCATCTTTCGGCAAAAGAAAGAAAGGAAAAAAAATAGGAAAACCGGGAATGGTCCTATCTCTGCCAAGCCAGGTGAAAGTGGAGCACCCGTGTTTTCTAACCGAGACTTAAATGAGATGCAACAATCAATAGGAGATGAATAATAAATAGAGAAATGGAGCTAGATAGATAGACAGACAGACAGACAAACAGACAGATAAAGAAAGAAAGAAAGAAAGAAAAAAAGAAGAGAGAAAAGAGAGAGAGAGAGAGAGGGGGGGGGGGAGGGGGAAGAGGGGCAAAGGAAGAGATGTACTTGCAACGGACGACGTCGATTTACCCCGGGGCTGAACGCAATGATTATGGACGAGAAACGTCATCGTTTGCCTCGGAGCGACAGAATGGTTTGATCGCAATTATTGTCTCAGTTTTCCTCTTCACAATATCATAGCTTCTCCGAAGCTTCTTTGTTTCTTTTTTCTTCTCGGAGAAAACAGGAAGGAAAAATAACAGGAAATAAGTGAAAAGAAAAAAGAAATGATGACGTACTATGTAGTCGGAACGAATTGACATGCATTGAGTGTATGATCAAAAGCAGCGGAAGAGTTTGCATAACAGAACCATAACGGAGCGAGGATTAGCCCGAGGTGCTAAAAACCCGAGGAAGAACAGTGAAAACCAAGATTATGTTTGAACGCTGTTGAACGCTTGGAACACGCTGTGTTGCAAAAGTCGAGGAAAAACCACCTGCTCATGCGTTCTAAACTACTGATCAGGGGTTTTAATAATCTGCGCTAATAACAGAAAAGTAAAACCCTACCATACGCAAACATGATGATGTGTCCGCTTGCGTGCATAATCTATGCACGACCGTCTGCATGTACCTTTTCTTTTTATTGTTTCATATTTTTTAAAGAAAAATTGCGGAAGCGTGGGTGACCGAAATGATCGTCACAGGAGAGAATTAATTACACAACAATTTACGTATCCCCCGCGGTAACGCATGCCGTGTGCAATCGAGACGTATGTTTACCTCGTAAAAACACAAAAGGTATATTGATGGCATGTTGGAGGTATGTGTGTGCCTGTGTCTGTGTGTGTGTCTGTGTGTGTATTTGTGTTTGTTTTTCGAAGATGTGCGCTCAAAATTGATGTCGTAAATAGGTCACGAGAGCAAAAATTGCCCAGAGCAGGTAAACTTCCCGTACTGTCTCACAATTGCCGTAACGTAAGAAGCATCGGCGAATAATCACGTACATATTGCTGCTGACGACAGTCACTTGTTTTCAAGTTCAAATTAGATCGTTATGCCAAGGGCGAAAAAAATGGCGGTAACAAAGCGGTGATGTGGTTATTCTTGCAACGCCTGATTTGGTTTCTGATCCTTATGTGATTTTTTTTTTTTTTTGGGGGGGGGGTGGGGTGGGGGTGGGGGAGGTCATTCTAAAGAACACACTAAACTTGTAGACTTAATACTACGAGCCCTGAATGACGTTTTTTCCCCTTTTGTTTACCTTGTCGTGTTTATTCAAATTAGGTCTTATGATGCAGGCCGTCACAAATAAATAGCATGGGTCACTAGCGATATGTTTTTTTTTTTTTTTTTTTTTTTTTTTTTTTTTTTAGAATATTGCAAACTATACCACTTGTAGATCTTGCTTGAAATGTGGAATGAATGTCAATAGTTGCTGATAGGTGTTCAAATTCAACAGTGATGTGTCTGCCTTTGACTTTCCTCTGACCCAATTGAGCGTCAGTCCTGCGAGTTTGGGAAAATAATGGGAGGAAAAAGGAACGTCCTTTGCACTTTGGGAGATAATCTGATATGAGTCGGGGTGATGCCCGGGCCAAATCTGCTCATTTCCATCGCACATGCAATATGACGGTCGCGGCTCCATTACCGATCCCGGATGACAGCGACGATCAATACGATCACACTTTCGACCCCTCCCCAATTCCTTCACACACGCACACATACACACATATTCTCACACTCATACACAAACGCACGCACACACACGCACACACTCAATCGTTACTGTTGGCACAACCACACCAACCTCGTTCCAATTTCAGTTCTCATATCTGCAGATTAGAATTGAACCAATATTGGTCTCCTCGAGATACTGGACGTGGATTAAATGAAGGCAAGACATAGTTTTATAGAAGGTCTCAAATTTCATCTTTCACCATATCGAAATTGCTTGCAATATATCGAAAGGGTCTACCGATAAACTTGTTTGGTTGATGCGATTCGCCAGGATAATGAGTTATCTTAGAGTATTTTTAGATCAGAAGTGTAAAATCATTTCGATCGTATGCCTACGACTCTTATTCTTGAAGCGCCCTCCCCATTCAGCAGTGGGTATAATGCGATGGCAGACCATTACTTGATGATCGATTGTGCACTTGAAATCGTGTTTTGCAACAAGCTGCATGCAATTCAGTCCAGCGCGGAAGATCGGTGGATACTTCTGTTGTCCAATTTATCGATAATCGATAAACGATTATAAAAATTAAGCAGAAACCACGATCGGGTAATCTCTGAGACTACAGTACTTCCGGCGAACCTTTTGTCTAATGCTTCGCATTATTGTCGTTAGCCAGCTGAAATCGTCTTATTCCCGCGTTAATTCACATAGTTAATGCATAATAATACATCTTTGAGCAAAACTCGGCAGATCTACCGGCACTTGAGAACTATAAATAAATTATTTTCCCTTTATTGGAATACCCTTTACACCAAAGGGATATCAACTTTATATTCATCATGAAGCAGTTAGCTGCGGTTCTTGAGTGGTGAAAGTTTTTCACAAAAGACCATCCCGTTTTAAGGCATGGCATGGCTTCGTAACTAAATTTTGGACTGTATTCAAGTATAAGTATCAGTTCCAGTTCACGAAACACACGCAATATTCGAACTGTGAATACGTAAACTTTGAGCAGGGCCCGTGCAGTACTCATTTCCCCTCGAAAACTTTGGACACAAAACATAGAACACCCTTGAATATTTTAAGTAGAAAGACGTTAAAAATGTCATTTTTTAAACAGATATATCCATAGAATGGGAAATACAGCATGAAAAGTGTGAGATTTTCAAGATGAAAAAACAGGGGAAAAGGCATCCTATGTATATTCAGAAATGCCGGCTTGGTATTTCTCTGTGCACTATAAAAATGGTACAGGCCTGTTTGATGGGAAAAGGTTTGCAATTTTCTAAAAAAAAAAAAAATCCATTTGCCATTTTAAAATTGGATCATATACGTCTACATATCTTGAAAATGTATGACATATGCATATTGTTTTTGTCTTTATTTGCTGTTGTAGAGTATTCCCACAGTGTGCATTGATATGATATTTTATTCCAATGTATGCGTTAATTCAATCTGTCCAGTGAACGATCCGATTTAAAATTTACACATGACCAATATTAAACCTTGCAGAAATAATAGAATTGGTCCCCTGTGATGATTTTCTGTTTTTTCCTCATATATAAGTAGTAAAATTTTCTCTTCGAACTAAGAGAACAATTCGTGGCCGAAAAAGAAGAGTGTTTACATTTTCCACTCTTACAAAGGCCCTGTTTTCAAGTAGCACAGTGTTTTGCGATCTTCATTAGATGAAACGATTTTTTATTTCAGAAAACAGCATTTGATGCAGAAGTGATCCTTTGATTTAAAACACCAGCTTTGACTCTAAGTTGTGGTCACTGACTTTAAGAAATAAAAGAAATGTCATAAAAAGATTTGAATCACAATGTATGATTTATCGAAATAAAAGTACACGTACTAATTCTTTCTTTGACGAATATGGGTTGTGATGATCGAACCGAGAGTTTAACGGATACTTAAAATGGAAAAAAGCAGTAATCGCAATCGAGTCGAAATTTTGATGATCGAACCGAGAGTTTAACGGATACTTAAAATGGAAAAAAAGCAGTAATCGCAATCGAGCCGAAATTTTGATTTCAAGGTACCTCTGATAATGATAGCAAAATACAATTATATGGAATCATGCGTCACGCAGAATGTATATATTGGCAATCTCTTGTCTGTCCTACACTTCACTTACCTTAGTGGATATAGAACTGTCTACAGTCTGGGATACAACAGAAATAGAATATTAAATAGGACAAAAAAATCGGTGATTAAGACATGGAACAATAAACAAAATATACAAGCACATATACACACACGCACACACAGGCGCGGGGGTACACACACACATACACACGCACACACACGCAAACGATTCGGTGTTGAAACTGGACGGTTTTTTTCCCTTTATTTTGCAAGGTTTGAGATTTGTGTATGCGACGCTTTTGTGGATGCGTTATGAAGTTCTGGACACAGATACCCTTTTGCAAGCATCTTTGATTTGGATCTTATAAAGGGAAGGCATGCACGAGCCCAATTTGATTCCCCGTGTCGCTCCAGGGTGATCAGAGAAAAGGGAGTATGAAGGGGAACACGTGGGCAGAAATGAGCAGGCCGAGTTACTGGAGGACGAGTTGCATCTGAATGGTTCATTATCTATAAAATGAAGATAATTAATGAGACATGCTGTAAAAGAGATAAGTTAATGATGCACAGAAGCAATGAATAGATCAGTTTCAACTAACCGTCCCTGTCAATCAGTTGCAATAATCGTCCCTTTGTCAGATAAAAGGGTTGATGGACTGGTCTTAACGTGTCATTACGATTGAATAAGTGAAAAGTATGTAACGACAGCAATTCAATTCACGTGTTGCCCAAATTAGATTTCATGCTAGTTTCATGATTATAATAACAAGATTACAAGACAGTTGTGGCTGAGTGGTATATAGGAACGACAGAATTTAGATTGAATTGACAATGATTGAGAGAGGGGCGATCATTTAGCGACGCCCTCCATCATGATCATCGTCAACATCAAAGTTTTGTTCAAAGTAATATTCACATTATATACTTCTAAATTCATATTCTTATACCTAAATTCACATCCTTTGCTCTTTAGACCAGTCACACTGAAATTTACGGCTAATGTTAATTTACATGTGATAATGTAAGAAAATAAATAGAAGGAATTCTGTTGAGTGTATCAAAAGGAGCAGATCAAATGATTCTTAACCTTTTCATGCTGTTGATGGATAATAGGAGTGCCGTCAAGTTGAAAGATGGCACTGGCGCATTTATGAGCATGAGGCAAAACATACAATAATATAGTCTTTAACTGTGAACATAAATAATCGTGGGTTTAAGCAATGTAAATCATCTCATATTCTATATGCTTTTCATTCCAACAGGATTACGTCTATTAAAATAAATGATTTTTTTTTTTTTTTGCGTCGAGTTGTTTTTTGATCGTAACTGACTGACAACTAACGTAATGACAACTGACGTAATAATAAAGAGCGGATTATTCAGTGTTTATTAGAAGCCATGACTAAAAAAAAAGAAAAAAAAATCATTGGCATGCATATTCGGACAGGATTCGAACTGATCACCGGACAGGTGTCTTACCCACTGGACAACCGATATTCCGCTAATACGAGATGTTTGCGATAAAAACTGCTAAAAGGCAAAGATTACGATAAGAACATGATATGAGAGTTTTTTACCATTACCTCAAGGATGTTCCTCGCTGTGCTACAAGTGAGATATCACTGGAAGGGTATAAAATCGCTCTGTCTGATGCTGGACTTAGGTACCTACTTTGAAATGTTTGAAAATGGCGTTTAGCCCATATTGCGATGAAACTTTACACATGTGTATATATATATATATATATATATATATATATATATATATATATATATATATATATATATATATATATATATACATATATATATGTATATAGATACATATGTATATATATATATACATATATATATCTATATATATATACATATTGAGAGAGAGAGAGAGAGAGAGAGAGAAGGAGAGAGAAGAATGGGGGATAGCGGGAGAGAAATGAGAGCAATGAAGAGAAGATAAGACACCAAGCAGACGGGTCGAAGATGAGGCTTGTTGGGATGCGAAGAGGAGATAAAATAGGTGCTATATACCTCAAGTATACCTCGAGGAAATGACATAGGAGATGAATTAATTCACGGCGATGTGAGGGTTATACGATAGTCTTTCCGTTGACACTGAGTGACAGCAATGATAAGTCGCCCGGGGTTCTTCGTGTTTGTCATTAGAATACCGATTTCGATTTTCTATCCTCTTTTTTTCCTTCTTCTTCTTCTTCTGGCAAAAATTGCATGGTTATGACATTAAAAACTTATAATCATAAAACTAAAAAAAAAAAAAAAAGAGAGAGAGAAAAAGAAAACGCGGGTAGATATTTATTGAAGAAATGCAGTGCAACCTACATCTGTCGAAATAAAGTGATAGGCAAAAGGGGTTATATCTCCAAGATTCGATTTTTCGATCGTCTACTTACACAAGTATGCTTTGTCCCCCCCCGCAAAAAGTTTGTTTGTGTCATAGATTGTCGTTTAATAATACCTACCATTGTATACATCATTTTTTATTTTTTATGCGAAAGATTGATATTGTAATTAGGCAGGGCTGACGTAACTTTAATTCATTAACTTCTTCCATAATTGTTGTTGTTTTTCCAATTCACGTCGCCCGAGGGCATTCGGGATTTTAATAGTATCTCTGCTTTCTTGACGCATGGCGAAAGCAGTACAGACAATACAATCCTCCTTTCTTTCATACATATAGTTACTTCTTCTCACGGAGAGGGAAATCAGGGATTTAGTAGGGGGAAACATCGGCGGGGACACGGTGTTCTTTCTCCGGGATTTAGTGATGTGATCCATCTTGACAGGCAGATGGAGTCACCTGAATGGTGTCAGCAATTCTGAAAAAGACAATGAATGAATGCATGAAAGGCAAACGGGAATGATAATGAATGGGAGTAAAATTGTGCATGATTTGAATATAGAATGACTTCTTAAAATAAACTAAGAGTGACGACGCCCAAGTGATACACTGTTTATAGCGGATACAGTTGCTTTTTAACTAGTTTGTAGAACAAAATTCGCATTTTCATAAAAAAATATTGTGTGCGGAAGCAGATATTGATCTGTCTTTAAAAGGGCTTGAGTTAGTGATATCTTTCGCTAAGTGACGTCACATTTCACTGTCACATGACAAACTATTTTTTTTTCATTACCCTGTCAAAAGACAGGTTGGGAAAGTGTCACTGATATGTAAAATATCATATTTTATCTTTTAGTGATCGTGAATTCTGTAATCTCATTGCAGGGGACCCTCAGTCGGGTGATGACCCCGTCGGAACTGACGCTGTGGCGCCTCAGGTCGGTGGCAGAAACAAGTGAAGGGTTATGATGCGGTAAATGCCGTCTATGATGGGGTGGAGGGGAGGGGGGGGGGGGGGAAGGAGGGGAGGGGGCGGGAGGAGGAGGAGGGGGAAGGAGGTTGCCAAAAACGTATGGGTGTACGCTTGATGAATACGGGCGTCCCCTTGCCGGAGTTCTGGATACATCTGTTACACAGAGAATTGCGGTCTGTGACTTTTTGATCGCAGTTTGGGTAAGATAAAAACTAACTTGGACCAGGCATTGAATTATTTCTTATTCCTAAAGCTGATATTGCAAAGTTTGGGAAAGATAAAAACTAACTTGGACCAGGCATTGGATCATTTCTTAGTCCTAAAGCTGATATTGTCTCTGTAACTGGTGCTGCTTTTCTGAGAACCAAAAACAACAAAGAAAAAAGAAAAGAAAAAGAAAAAAAAAAGAAATACATTAAAAAACAAAAGCAAAACAACAACACAAAAGCTGAAACTAAATCAGACAAAATGTAATGAGCCCTACCTTCCGCAATTACACTTTAATCACGTACTGCTATTTAGGCTCGGGACTCTGGATTGAAGGCATTATATATCGCTGTATCAGTCATTATCCGAACACTGATAGCTACGTGTCTCTTCTGTCAAACTCTCTTTACTTTCTTTCCTCAACCCCTCCTAGTTTGTCATACTGATCGAACCCGCCTACTCATTTATAGCTGGAAGACCGGCGATATTGATCAGACCTTTCGCATTGCTGACGAGGCCATATTCCTTGCTTGTGGGTGGGCGCAGAAGCGCTTTTAAAATCGATTTTGATAGATTATGAATTCATAATGCTCCATATTTCTGGTTAAAAAAAAAAGAATCCACGCGTTGTCCCTGCGTTTGCCAGAGAATGTATAACAAGAACATAATAATTGTTTGCGTCATCATCACTACCATAACTGGGTGATGCTCGTTATCCCGAAGATTCGTGTATCCGAAAATGAAATAAAGTTCTTTATTCCGAGGGTTCGTTATTCCCAACGCACAAATTCCCTATAACTAGATGTTTGATAGTCCGAAAACGAGAAAGGGTTCGTTATTCCGAAGGTTCGTAAATCCGAAAATAAAATAAGGTTCAATAATCCGGAAATGAAATAAAGTTCGTTAATAAGGAAATTAAAAAAAAAGGTTTGCTACTCCGAAGGTTCATTTATTCCGAAGTTTCTTTAATCCGAAAAAATAAGGTTCCTTTATTATTCAAAAACAGAAAGAAAGGGCGAACTAACGAACGTTTAGAATAACGAATCTTATTTTTTTTTTCGGATAAACGAATATTCGAAAAATACGACCATTTTTATTTCATTTTCAGATTGACGATCCTTCGGAAGAACAAACCTTACTTCATTTTTAAAATAACGAACCTTCGGGATAATGAACCTTCGGAATAACAAACTACAGTGGATATAGCTACCCACCGTCGTCGTTATCAACGTCGTCGTCGTCACCATCTTCACTATAATCCTCATAAATTTGTAACACATGCAAGTATAGCTAGAATAGCACTGGAAAGACGACCGTTGTAAGTTGAATAAGTATCTAAAAGAAATGGCCCCATCTTGCAATCTCAGCTAATAAAATCATGACGTGTTCTTACTTACATTTTCTGAATTCGGGATGTCATGCTAGCACATCTTAGGTTCATTGATACCCAGGTTCGTTAATCCGAAAATGAAATAAGATTCGAAATTTCGAAGGCTCGTTAATCCGAAAATGAAAAGAGGTATAGATATATACTTTTATTAGTCCGAAGGTTCCTAAATCCGAAATAAGGTTCGTTATGCCGAGGGTTCGTTAGTACGCGCCTTCTTCACGTATTCGGATTAGCGAACCCCCTTAACGAACCCCTTCACGAACATCTAGGATACGGAATTTGTGTGTTTCGAAATAATGAAATTTCGGAATAACAAACGTCACCCGTTAGCACATACCATCTGCTCAGGAGACCGTACATTGCTTACAGACGACAGAGTGGGTTGAAGATGTTTCCTTCTGTCGTTGCCAATTTAAGTAAGGCAGTTTGACCATGTTGACACGTGCTGTGTCTACATCAGACATCGGATCAGACACGGTAAGAAGAGCTTGAGTAGAAGCCTAACCACGACTACATAAAGTCTTATACGTTCGGAGAAGTTGCTTCTTCAAGAAACTTGCCGATTGCAATGATAACAAACAAACAAAAAGTACCAGATCAGTTTTCAAGAAAGTAATTGTAATCTAAAGAGCAGCAATTTGTTGTTGTTGTTTTTTTTTTTCAAACAAGAAAACGTTACTTAAGAGATTAATTAATGGAGCACGTTATATTCTAAATGTGCAGGGCTACTATCTGTAATTGTAAAGAAACACACGTATTTTTGTTGTGGACATGCATACACACAAAAAAAAAATGAAAAAAAAATGAACTGAAAAGTAACCTCATGTTCAGTTCGGTTGGTCTTAAAATCGATATCAATGAAAAGTTATTGTCCTTGGATTTGATACAGGTAACAGAACGATGAAACTTGTAAACTTTTATTGTGAATTATCCCCAACGTATTGTTTATAGGAACTATGTTAAAGAACGTAATGTAAGAAATAAACGTCTGCTCATTGTGGTTCTAAAATTTTATATCCGTTTTAAAGTGCAACCAGGCATGATTTGATGAAAGTGGAATAGGAAGAATACGTAGCTATTTCGGTTGGTTACAATTATTTACTTTGTTTTTCTGTCAAAATATTTACGTTGCGTGCATTTGGTATATATGGGGATGATGAGAAATCGTAAACATGTGAAGTTTACGAAAAAAAAAGTAACTCAAACGAGGAAATTAGAAAAAAAATGTTTTTAATTTCTTTCATAAAAGTGCACGCCAAGTATGTTCTTGAATTTTGGCATATTTTCGGAAACCATAGCTATTCTCGCAATTGCGTATACGATGACGCAAATCCATCTGTAAAAAACAAAACAAAACAAATCACAAAATTGCTGTCATTTCTAGCAAAAGTCGCTTCAAGGTTATTGCTTCACTGCCTTTCACATACCTGGAGCCCCGTTGAAAACAAAAATAACAACAGAAATAAAAACAAATCACAAACACACTAAAAATGCTATGGAAACTTTACAATTACTGGTAACTCTGCAATCAATGGTAACTACCATAGCAACAACCATTCCGTAGCCAATCAAAACCAAGAAATCACTGATGGTTACCATAGTTCACCGGGATACCTGATTGTCCATATTTCCATTTTTTTTTTTCAGCGGGGCCCTGGTGTATGAAAGACTATATATATATATATATATCTATCTATATATATATATATATATATATATATATATATATATATATATATATATATATATATATATATATATATAACTATGATAACCCTGAAGCGGTGGTTTCTAGAAATGACTACAAGGCATAACAGAAAGATTTGCGTCATTGCATTTAAATACGAGATACATAGCCTCCATAGATATAGCAAAATTTGTTTACAAGAACAAATTTGACATGTATTCCTATGAAAGATATATTTTAAGATATTAAATGAAAAATAAGCCTACAGGACTCAGCCACATAAAGGTTTTCATGACAATAAGGCTTCATTGTTATTCTCCCACCGGTATATACAGGGTGGCCCAAAAAGAACGAAACACCTAAGATCTTTAATTTCAACATTATTGTTGCAAATATGTCATTATTTGCATACTAGTGTACGGAAAGGCCATTATTTTTTCAATAGAATGACACTAAGTTCTTTAATTTTGGTTAATGCGTTATGATTTTAGGACCATTTTTGTCAACCCTTGCAATTTTCAAAATGTGATCATTTTGCACTCTGAGAGATACCGAAACCAGCGAGAATTCGGCTTGCCATAGAACCAGTAGCGTTCGCAATGTGCGTAATGTGGGGCGGACGGTGTTTGTTCGTTTGTTTATTTCCATCTGCGAAGATGGCTGGATAGCCCATATTCAGCTACGTTAAGCTGGTCTTCCATGGGGTCCAGTTGGATGTGAGGTGGGACCACTTCACCGGGTTAGACACCCTGCTCTTTGCGATGAATGAATGAAGCGGGATCTTTTACGTGCATGAGTTATTACTCTCTCATACACGGGACCTCCATTTTATGTCCTATCCGAGGGACAGAGTGTTTTGCCTCTTGCTAGAGGGGACGGTATGTTTACACACAACATTGCTCAGTCCAGACTCGGGTTCGAACCCGGGCCGCGTGATCGTGAGGCAGACGCGCTACCGACTGAGCCAACTCACCGCCCTTTGTCATTGTCCGTTATCATTGTGAATGAGACGACCTGTTGGGCTCATTGAGATGCTAAATTTAGCTGGAAAATAGCGAGGTTTATTCAAAGGCATGATTGGCCGTGACGTGAGTTCTTGAGTGGTTTAGGAATAAAGCCCGTACTTTTAATAAAGTGTAAATTGATAAATACAGTGAGAACTGAGAATATTGCTGTGTCGTAGCGCATTAACCAAAATTAAAGAACTTGGTGTCATTTTATTGGAAAAAGAATGGCCTTTCCAATAGTACGCAAAATAATGATATATTTGCAACAATATTGCTGAAATTAAAGATCTTAGGTGTTCCCTTCTTTCTGGGCCACCCTGTATAATATACTTGTATAATTTTTTGCACTTGTATAACTAGTATAACTGTGTGACGTCGTAGACAAATTGTGGCTTCAATGAGATAAATAATGGTCTTTCATTCGTTACTGCAGCTGTCTATGTATTATATTCATCTATCTTTGATTGGTATCTATGAAATATGTAGCCTTATGTATAAAATACGTAGACACATATAATCACTATATGTAAAACTGGGCTCGACACTAACATTTCTCTCCGGCGTCCCAATCGGACTTCTGAAATCTTTACATTTGGAAAATGTTTTCAGCCCGAAATAAGGGAAACAGAACAGTCCTTCTTCAAATTATAGCTGTCAGAGGCGGGCCACGAAACGATAACCTTCTCGGAAATTGGGGGGGGGGGGGGGGGGGGGACGACATCTATTTACCAGTGGCCACTCGCCCCCAGGCCACCGGGCCACTGCCGCCATGGTCGGGCCCTCGGTAAATAAAGGAACAGCCATTTTGTTCACGCTTTACATATCATATATCCTTGTAACATTAAGTTTAATGAAACTGAATTAAATCAAGTTAGTAGTATAAAATTTCTAGGGCTTTTTATTGACAGTGATTTGTCTTGGAAATCCCACGTCAGTTATTTAAGTAATATTCTTTCCAAAAATACGGGTGTTCTTAATAAACTGAAGAATGTTTTTCCAAGTCAAATCCTGCTTAATCTTTATTCTACATTGATTACTCCGTACCTTAATTATGGTATTCTTGTTTGGGGGAATGCACCTAGAAATCTTCTTGACATACTGTTCCGTGTTCAAAAACGCGCCATCAGAAATATCAACCATGTTGGATATTTGTCCCACACGAATGATTTATTTTTCAAAAATAAGATACTGAAAACATCAGATTTATTTAGTTACAACGTCGGCATATTTATGTATAAATTTTCTGCCAAGGAGTTACCGGATGTTTTCACTCGCATGTTCAGGAAAAACTATTTGATTCATAATTATCCTACCCGCCAAAGTGACGCATTTCACCTTCCACGTACTCGAACAATTTTCGCTAAAAAACGATAATGTATACGGGCCCTAGATATTGGAATGACCTCTCCCCCGAAATAACAAGCTGCTTGTCTTTATATTCCTTTAAACGCAAATTAAAAGAGTCTTTATTGAGTGCATATCTTGCAGAAACGGAATAATTGTAATGTCTTATGTAATATTGTGGTATGTTATTGTCCGATCAAACATTCTTGTCAACACGCTGCAGATTCCATTTTAAGGTCTTGCTGTCAGGCTCTCCGAATTCATCATTATCAATTCCACATTCTACTTCGCTTCCCTCTCCTCCTCTTTCCCTCTTTCTCTCTCTAGCTTTCTATACAGAGCTTGACGGCGGACACCAAATGGCTTGATAGCTGTACATGTTACTTCTTGTGTCTTACTGATAATATCCTGGCGATAGCATTAATGCAACAACAGTTTATATAATAGTGTACATTATGTATATACCTAAGTAGGCTTTATGATTATGCAAATCATGTTGTCCTCCTGAAACCAATGATATCTCGGTCACAGTAATAGTTCAAATTTTAGTTTTGTTTCTGTTTTTTTCTTATTTGGCACTCTTACATCATCTGGTCTTATCTACTATCCGTTCTCCGTCTCTTTTTCACAAACACTGATTACTCGGGGCTTACAGCCAAACAAGCTTGCTTTCATGTAGGTCCCGCCATACTTTTCTTTGATCAACCCCATCTCGATTTCGAATTTGACCAGTTATTACATATAATTACTGTGTTATCACCATGTATATTGTTGTGTTTTGCACATTGTTTACAAGGTGAAAGAACTTGTTTGATTTCTGTTATAATGTCCACAAATGAGAAGTATGGAAATAAAATGAATTGAATTGAGTTGAATATATCTTTAGTATTCATTCTCAGATTCCAACTTTCAAAGATCGACCACTACGTTCTATATATTATGTTTGCAATTATACTCTATTATGCCTCCTAGCTGAATATCATGTATAATTTCATTTTCTAATACTATGTCTCCTGGCGGGACATCATGTATTATTTAATTTTGTTAAATTTTGATGTAGTTTTTTTGTATTTTTTTTTATCGGGAAATATGAAAATAAACTGAAATTATACATAAATTCAACAATGCACGTGTCGGAAAATCCAAGCAGGAACTCGCTGTTCATAGGGTTGTCTCATTAGGCGTTTTCACATCAGCCCGATAAAAATCCAAGCTCGATATATTTTTCGCGATCGCAAATTAGCACGCTATTTCATTTCCTATTCACACCAGCCTGGACATGATCAAATAGCGCGCTAGTTCGCATTAATTATCCTGCTATTTCGGAAATTTCCCGAGTTGGACTCGAGAAATACTTCTTTTTGAAAGATAAAATACTCCTGTGGCTTCGGACCTGCTATCCTGCTATTTCGGAAATTTCCCGAGTTGGACTCGAGAAATACTTCTTTTTGAAAGATAAAATACTCCTGTGGCTTCGGACCTTGAGCGGTGTTTTTAATCCGGCGTCTTTGTAGCAGCCCTTGGGCCATAATCATACGCAACTGTCAAGCAGTTTGCGTACTCACCTTCAGATGAATTAGATTGGAAAGTCCCTACTGATCGGATGTTGATATTTTCTTCGGAAGGGTAATTCAAGGAAAAAATAATTGAAGGCTGTCATGAATGTAAATGTGGTATTTGCTGGGCCAATTCCCTTCATGCACTCCATCAACATGAAAACCAATAACCCTACGCATTGCTTTCTTTATCTCTCTCCCTCTTCTTTTTATAGGGAGGATGGATTGTTCGTATTACTTTGTACAGTTTATCAAAGCGGCTTGAATATTTTGTGTTCTTGGGGAAAAAAAAGGGCGAACGCACGTCAAAATGGATTGCAAGGGTGTCAAGTGTCATCTGCTCTTATAGAATAAATTGCATTGCTCTCATATATCCGGGCAAAGCCCCAGGCGCGCGACACAACAGAAGTGATGATTTATCTGAAAACAAACTTGACGATCGCCATTGTTTAGTATTGCCGCACATCGTGCTTAACCCAATACACACACACACACACACACACACACACACACACACACACACACACACATACACACACACGCACACACACACACATACACACACACACACACACATTTATCTATCTATCTATCTATCTATATATATATATATATATATATATTTATATTTATATATATGTATGTATGTATATATATATATATATATATATATATATATATGTATGTATATATATATATATATATATATATATATATATATACAAAATATATATGTATATATTTATATATAGACATTATATACATATATATATATATATATATATATATATATATATATATATATATATATATATATAACAGGCGACTCCCATTATAAACAAGTCCACGGGACCGGCAGTTTTCTTTTGTTTTCAGGAAATTTGGTTATAGCCGAACAGTAAAGTGCGTGATGATACATTGATGATAATTTTTGGATCTGAATTTTTACTTCTTCGTATTGAACGAGAATTTCGTTATAACCACATTCGTTACAACGGGGGTGCACTGTAATGTATTTCTTGTTGATTTTGGCAAGCTGTTATATTGCAATTGCATTTGCCTTAATTTGTAATGGAAACTACATTTCCTGAAAACATCATGAGATTTCCGACTCAGCACGACTAAGGTGAAGCTGTGGGATTGACTTCCACGAATTTTACGCTGTTGTCGTGAACTATACGTACAGACTCCGCAAAAATTTACTCCAAACAACGCCAAACTCCAGAGGAAACTTGATAAAAACGAGTACTTTGCCATCCGTCTCTAGCTACACCTTCCTCTAGCCATCTCGCCGTGTGCAGCTGCCGGGGGCTGAGCAAATGGACCGAACTGTTGTGTAAAGAATGCCATTGCCTCTGGGTTGATATGCACCAGAGCTTCGACGAAACTGCCTTCTCTCTAACGATGGTGAATCCATGGAAAATGGGGCGCTAATGTGTCGAATGTTTATCCCAGACGAAAAAAGAAAGAAAGAAGGGGAGGGGAACTAAGAAAGGGACAAAGATAGGCGAAGTGTATCATCATATCGATGCGGGACTGTGTTTTTACCAGGTATAGTCAGGCCCAGCCTAGGAACGGGGAAAAAGTGACTTTAATGGGTTTCTACTCAGTGAGTGGGAAATGGAAGGTGACGGATCCAAGGTGGAGGAAACTGAAGGGGGAGGGGGGAGGGGAAGAAGAATCGTTTATGCTCCATAATATATGATTGATCAGCTTCCTTTCTGTCTCTTACCAGATAAGCTGAGGTCACGGCAAATGGCTCGACACACATCGAACGCGTATAAACCTGTCCCCGAGTCTAATGAATGCACTTTCATTATTAACGTTTAATCCATACTAGAATGAAATCCCCGTATACCTCTTAAAACCTAGTCAGATGAGTCGGTGCTGTTTTTCTTCTTTGTACTTCAAGTTCGAATCCAGCTTTCTTCTTCTTCTTCTTCTTTGCTTCTACAGCTACCATGGCTTCTAGAAGAAGGTCACGATATGAGGAACAGGGGTAGTTTGAGTGCTTAATTTGTAATAACGATTCATCCCACTTTAATGACATTCATCTTCTTCAGAACAAACTAGAATGCTGGATGCATTACAGCAAGACTGATCCAAGGGGATGATTGCCTGCATTGATATTTTTGTCTTCAACTATGCATTATCTGCGGGACCTGTGATTAAGGTTGCTTTACAACATCCACAACATTTCGGCATCTCCCAGAGGAAATGAAAACATCGTAAAACGTTTAACTGAGCACCAATCGATTGGGCTGTGCTGCAATTAAACGTGAATGTTGGATAATTGAGGCAGGGTTGCTTGTTTGTTTGTTTTTTTCTGAAGAATTACTGTTATTTCCTTGTTTGCTAAATGTTTCTCTTTTTTAAAGTTAGAGACTCCCGCCATTTGAAGGGTATGTTCACTGCCGGATATGACGAGATTTAAATCAATATTCGGTTTTCGAGGAAAAAAAAAATCCCCGGAGGTGAGGCTTATTTTGAGCGGAAACGGAGGAGCAAAAGCCTTCTTTGGAGCGACATCGGTAGACGGGGAAAAAAGATATGGCTGTGTCCATTGGAATAGTTACGTGACCTGGCGTCCCAGTGGCATCTCACGCTAGATGATGTGGTCATGTGACTTTTTTTTTTCATTCGTAGACGACTTGATGTTTTCTAAGGCATTGCTGAAAATAATTCTGATTCATGTATGAAAATATGGTGAAGAAATTAAATCAAACAAACAAACAAACAAACAATCTTCTCTACTAGTTGTGCACATCAAATGTTTCTGGTATAGAAAAAGAAAAAGATTTTTGGTACTTTTCAAGATTAGTAACATCCTGACGAGAGAAAATAAAAGTTTATATCTAAGATCATCCAGAATTCACTGTAACCAGCCAAAATAATTAGATAAAATATTTGATAAAAGGAAATACGTTGCGATCCCTTTATTCACTGCGTGCATAAAATCACCCACGAGAAATACATATATCAAATATCAATTTATTCATTTTCGTCTTTGATATCTTGTTCCTGTAGTCTGACGTAAAATGAACAGACAATGACCCCTTTCAATCTGCCTTCAGGTCTCCCGATATCTTGTACCGATTAATACACCACTGAATTGAAAATATGCATTTCACTTCATATCAAATTTCTGCCTTGTATATGCATTATCAATCAATTATCGTCTTTCCCTTTAGAAATATTCATGTTAGGTAAAAGCAGTGTAAATATATACATAATTAACGATAAAGTAATGTGAATTATATGATGGCGCCCCATTTAAGTCAAGCTCTGTGTATGATGACGATCTCCAGTACTGTGTTTTCCTCTCCTGTGCTCGTCTAGTATGCAATGCAATGTGGCTATTTTTCTAAATGTCATGTCATCGAGGACGGTGTTGTTACGAAATTGACGATTCCTATATTGATTTGTATCTTTTCCCTTTTGCATACTTAGTATCAATTTACTGTACTTGGAGTAAAAAAACAAAACAAAAAAGAAATACAGAAAAAGAAGCAAAAAAAAAAAAATAGACAACACGTCAAACCAGACCACTCAAAACGAAACGAAACGAAACGCAACCAAAACCATTCATCATACTGCTTAGTGGGGTTGATTATTTCAGAGAACCACAAATCGGTTCATACACGGTACAGAAGCAATTATCCAAAAGTCAGTTGTTAATGTCGCTCTTTTTGTCAATAGTGGTAATAAATGATTGACAGTATCAGTTGTTGGGAAAACTGAGCAGATATTGACAAAAGAAATACCAGTATCTGCAATAGGTGCACGTCACGAGTTTGACACCCACGAATGATACAGTCCACGAGCCATACAACCCATGAGTTCGACACTAAGCAAACGAGGCCCACGAGACAGACACATAAAGCCCCGTGTTGTAATGTCGAGCTCGTGGGCTGTTTTTTCCTAGTGTCGGACTCGTGGACCTTATGTGCCTAGTAGGCACTCATTGGCTGTGCCACTCATGGACCTTTTTTTCAATGTCGACATCGTGAGCTGTAAGACTCGTGGGTGTCGGTCTCGTGGGATGAGCCCAACACGGGGGGGGGGGGGTGAGAGAGCAGAAAGGGAAAAGGGTGGGTTGGTGTGACGAAAATCTAATAATATCATTTCTAAAAATGGTAATTCATCTGATGACAATTTCGTTACGTTCGATAGAATTGATGAATGAAAGATCAACTTGTATCGCCTTTGTTGCAATATTTTGACGCCCTGCGGGTTCTGACAAAGCGACTGAAACGGACATAGCGAAGTAAGATGTTATTTTTATGCATATGTATGTATCATCAACTGCCAACGTTGTACAATGTGCTACACAATGAATTTTGCTTATCTGAGTCCATGCGAGCAGCGAAATTCCGGTTCGGCTACATACCCTAAGGGCCAGCAGAGATTTATTTGTAGCATTTAAGCAAAATGCACCTGCTACGTTGTATAGATCGATAATAGAACACGAGATTATCTGACCTGTCAAAATCAATACTAAGAGATGTTTCATTTGAAAGGAGGAAGGAAAATCGTTACTTTTGATAGGGTCTCGTTCACTCATTGTCTTCGATTATCTTGTCAAAATAATTTCGTAAAAGGACGGGCAGTATTGACAAAATGATCAAAGGAGAAATGGATTGTCATTTTTTTTTAATGATGATGTCAATATTGTGTCCTTCTATTCTGGAACTTCTGACAGATCTTGATGGCGTCATAATTGAGTCAATAACTGGTATGACATTGTAATGAGGTACAAATTTGTTCAGGTGCAAGCATATTTTGACAGGTTTGTTCAGATTAAGTACAGGCGTTCATTATGATCAAACATGAAATTTTTTTTTTTCGTGATTCCGTCATTAATGTTAAGACTTTTGCAGGGTAAAGGCAGCTATACAATAGGTCCCCCCCCCAAAAAAAAAAAATCGGATATTTGCATTGATAACTTCCAATATGATTGGATTGTCCGACTACTACTTCAGGGTCTTGAAATATGACATCTTAGCTATAATGTGCAGAAAACCCCATTCAATTTGGCAAAGTGGTCACAGAGAAATTTGTATCGTTGTTACGCATGTCATGCAATGGGTCTGATTCTTCCAAGTTTAGCACTTGGGTGCTCTTGGAACTGCATAATGCGTGAACACAATGAACACAACTTGGAGGGAAGGGATTCCTGACATGCTCTACAAAACTCCTCATTTCTCTTTGACCACTGAAGCAAATCAGATTGGGTTTTCTGTAAGATGTGGATGATACGTTACAGTTTCATACCCTGAAATTGTATTTGGATTGATTCACTATTTTTAAAGTCATCATTGCGGAGGGTCCCGTTGTATTTTTTTAAAATCTTTTTTAGGTGGACATACAGTATATATATCATGTTTGTTTAAATTGAATTTGTAATATGTAGTTGTAATCCTAGATGTATCGCAAGTAGGTGTACCGGATGATAGTTTTGATTTTATCGGTGTCTCGTACATGGCCTATTGGCTAGGGTTTTTCACAGAATCGTTTTATTTCATTTCAAATCCGATTCATTATGGAAGGGTAATATTCAAAATTTGTTATAGTTACACAGAGTTTTTTGGTGGTAGTATAGCCACATGTATTCTGTTTTTATGCACAATGTGATTATCCATTTCACAAATTGTTTCACAGTTTTGCTTTGTTTGATTTTTTTTTGGATGAGTTATGGTGGTATGAAATTGTGTTATGAGAAGTACAATATTCAAAGCAATAGTTTAATGAAGTGTTGGATGCTGTATTTTTTACAAGTATGTGGTGTGTTATATAATGTTAAATTTGTATTCATGAAGAATGTCTTGTGATTTGTGATTATATTTTTGTTTAATGTTGTATGAGCAGGACTTGAAACAAAAATAATTTCCAAATGGCCCATAAAGATTGAAATAAGTATTGAAATTAATATAAGTAGGTACATTCAATGTACCTTTCTGGTAGGCATTAGTTGCGTTTTGATTAATGACCATGTACATCCCTGTCTATGTACAAGAAAACACACACATGCCAATGATATATTTACAAATCATAAATAAATGCATATATATATATATATATATATATATATATATATATATATATCTCAAGGCCCGATACTTACTTTTATTCTTTAGTGGTCAGTTCGGGGGACTAGAATCTTTGAATTCTAAGTTTTGGCGGCCCGAAATGAAAGGAAATATAAAAATTCATTTCGGGCGATCGGGCGACAAAAAGATAGCGTTTTTGGAAGCTCGGTGGCCAGACTTTTTTTTTTGTTGTTGTTGGTGGCCCCGGGCCACTAGCTTACATCAAATATAAATATATATATGTACATATATATATATATATATAATGTAAACATAAGCCTGAAATCCGACCAAACATTGAAAGTTAGAAGACAACCTTGGCATCCCGGATGAAACTTAAAGATTCGTGACAACTGTGTTCCAAACAATTTTTTTAAAGCAAAATTTAAACCCTAGTCTCTTCTCCGTTCTTCTGGAGCATTACTATATATAAAGGAAGAATGGTTTATCTTACAGACATGAGAAACGTTTTATAACAAATGACATGCACCCTCGGGATGTTGTTTCCAGTAATCAAAACTCATGAGGAGGCTCTAGCTAGCTTGTTCGCTTGTTCTGTTTTATTGATTTCTTGGTTTTTCTCTGGGAATTAATGTGGAATGAAACACCATTTAACAGTTGGCAATTCGATAATTCAAGACATTGTGGATATGCGCTGTAAGATATGTGCAGCTTGTCATTCGCGAAGGTACACTGCGTCTTTGTACATTTACACCTCAGCAGATCTTTATGATAAAGATTATGTTTCTTGGACATTATATACACCATGAATACAAAAGACAAGCTTTGATAGCGATTTCTTCATAAACTTGTGCGTAACAACGATCTATTTACAACCATTTCATCGATTGAGTGTTCGTAGAAAATAGATTCAGAATTTGCAGACGCAAATCATCGAAATATGTCGCTACTTATGTCATGTTGCGCATATAGATTACAGTACCCAGGTAGTTCACTGACCTTGGTCAGACCGGTAAAGTCCCTTTTTGTAGAAACTTGAGAAAAATACGTATTTTAGTCCGAATCTGCTCGCAAGTCCAGATGTAACCTTAGTCCCCTGATGTGGTGGATTCATAAGTCACGGTAGAAAAGTATTTGTCGCAAAATAAAGTCAGACATATTTCAGTTCGAAGGTGGATTTGAAAGGTTTCAAGCGCTGCAGGATGTAGTCATCTAATTAAACAAAAAATTTCAACTGCCATGAAGTAAGGTAAAGATGCTGTAATTGTCCGCTTTCATGGGTAATAGACAAAAACACAACTGTATCTCCTGCTGCTTTAAAGGTATTAGCCCACATTTGTAAACCTACAGCAATTGGTCTCATAGTTAGCATGGAGTTTGGGTATGATTGTAGTAACACCTGTGCAAAATTTCGTTCCAATTAGTCCATTACTTTCAGAAAAATAAATGAAAATGCACCGTAATCCGTATGCATGCGTATAAAAATTTACTATAACGCTCGCTAGCTCCGGTCCACGTACGTGTTGCATGTACAATGTACGTAGCTATAGCCCGCGCTCGTAATTCGATTTTGGATCGGGTTGACCCGGTTTGAAAATTGATTTTAAAACGATGATTTTCTCTCTTTTATCGAATGGTATAGACAAAGAGCGACAGGTGAGGTATGTTACTGTTATAACTTGTACTTAAAGTCATATTGGACCTGTTTTATGCAGTTTTGATTTTCGTGGGTTTGCAAATGTGGGCTAGTACCTTTAATACTCAGTCTCCTTTTCTGTAAGATAATTCTTTGTGTCAATTTCTTCATTTTATGCATGCTTTGAAAAATATGCCTATTTTCTGTAAAAGCCTCTTCGTTGCAAATGCAGAAAGTCCGTCGGAAAGTCCGGCTTATTCGTCTCTAGGACAGCGTTACCCGAGTCACTCCCAGCTTACATCTCAAAGAACTTGACTTGATTTTACCAAAAGAAAACAAGGGACATCAGTTTGTGTATCACCTGATGGCATTGATCAGCGTTAAATGTTTACCGACGCACATTGGTGAAACTGATGCAACACTAGCCCGTATTTGAAACTGCCCAGCGGCAAAATGGCAAGACAAATAGTAGTTGGTTTGCCGCAAGATTCTGACAAACAAAAATGTGATTTTTTTCCTCCTGCTACTTACATGATGTTTCGTTTTCCTCTGAGATGATGTGAGATGATAATACCCATCATTGACAATCATGTACGTAGAATAAAACACTTGTGTCGAAAGCCATTTAAGTCTGAAAACGTTGAACTTACAGGGAACTGCTAGATCAGGCAGTTACATTTGACAGGAAATTGATGAATGATTACACAATAAATGTGTCGATCACGGTATCTGTTTCATCAGATCAGGATATGGACTGCCTAATAATGACATTTCACATTCGTTTTTAAATCTAGCATATCCATCTCACGCATACACATCTTGCGCATACTTTGCACAAGGTTTATTGAGTAACGATAAACCCATTCACCGAGGCGATCGATATCCCTCAGGGAAATTAAACGGAGTTTGGTCCAACAGTGCGGTGCAAGTATCTTCCATTATTTAGTTAGTATTTTAATGCAAGCACAAGCCTTCACATGATAAGTAGGATTTATACGTTAAATACAGCAATGTTTATGAGTTTGTGTAGTTACATTAATGAAGGTCTCTCTACTTGTCGCATCCTCACGCGCGGATGACGACATCAAGGTAATTACTCGCTTTCGCAAGTCTCTCACAACCCCGTGCTTGTCTTTTGAGGGCAATTATATTTCTGTACTGTCCTTAATTGTTTATTTGTTTATGGGTCTTTTTGTCTGTTTTGCTCTACAATTAATGGCAGTGGTAACCCATCAATGAAGACGCTGTTCAGTTCTCACCAGCGGCGGATTTGATCACACCGACTCGGAGGCCGTGCGAACAAGATGTTGATCGACGTTGTTCGAGTTTTCATTGACCGGCAACGCCAACTGCGGGATGGAGCGCATAGACGGTGTGCGAATGATTACAGAACTCCTTGTCCGCCCACTGGTCTCGCTGAAGTTGCGAAAACTCCGAGTCGCACGGTAAAGCCCAAATTTGCGAGCTAGATGCTGGCGGAACGAGGAACTCATTGAATACAGGATAATGGGGTTGATGCAGGACGCCAGATAGTATAGCACGATGCGCAGTCGGCCGAGAATGTACCAGGAGGGGCGAGAAAAAACCACGATGTTGAAGTCGAAGATGAGCCAGCTGAGATAGACGTACTGCGGCAGCCAACAGACGGTGAAGACCAGCGTGATGATGAAGAGGTTGATAGACACGCGGAGTCTAGCCTTGTCGTCTGCATTGGCGCTCCTGCGCCGGTGCAGAATTGTCTTCTCGCTGAGCAGCTTCCGCGCGCATAACGCGTAGAAGAACGTCATCGAGAACACGGGCACCACGTAGAAGAACACGAGCTGAATGGTGTAGAAGATCTTGTAGGACAGTTTCTCGTACTTGAAGGTGCACGTGCTAACCATAGCGGGGCTCAACACTGCGTCGAAGAACACGAAACACGATATGGAGCACGTGATGACCCAGATTATAAGGCAGAGGACAACCGTTGCGCGCATGATGCTCAACCGTCGCACCAGAAAAGGCTTTACGATGGCAAAGTATCGCTCGATACTGACGGCTGTTAGGCTCATTGAAGAGACGCCAAATGAAGCGTGATAGAAAAAGTGGTTAAGCCGGCAGTAGTGGAACGTTGTGCGCATGTACGACGGTGCGATGACTGGCGGCGCCGTTATAACGATGAACAAAAAGTCTCCCAGTGCCAAATTGGCCAGGAGGATGTTCGGCGGTGTGCGTAACTCACGGACAGTCCCGACCAAGTAGAAGAGGGTACCGTTGGTAACCATCCCCATCACCACTTCCATGACGATAATCACGGTGAAGGCCAAGGGAGTTGGGGTCCGTTTCGGGATAAACTTGAGCAGGTCTGTTATGTTGTCGTCGAAGTCCGTGAAATTGTCATCGTAGTCCATTGTTGGTGCAGTGGTTAGCAAAACCGATGATTGATTGAGGATGAACTCCATCTTTCCCTCCGAATTATGTCGCTTTCATTAATCACCCTCATGTATACCAGTACCTGTAGAAGAAGAGAAGGTAAAAGAAATGACGAGAATGAATGCCGAGTTGGTATCATTGGCCAATTTCCAGAGCACATACAACAAGTGGGTCGTGTGAGTCCAAGTATATCTCTCCATTAAAGACCCAGTAGCATTGGGATACCATGGAGAGGGAAGGCTGGTCCAGCTCGGATATATTCGGAAATCTCCGTAACGAATTGTGTACAGCTTTATCGCTGATCTCTATGTAAGATACACACATAGCCGAAGAATCTCGACTGGAGCCGACCGATATAAATCTTACGCGTCGATGCACGTATTCGCTGACCGGTGCTACTCGTGATTTTTTTAATGTACCCTGATGAGCAGCGAATGAATCAGGGCCACCCATAAATCCCCACGCTACCGGGTCATTAAGGGAAACCCAAATCCAAAGAGAAATGTGGATTGCGCAAAAGCAGCAACATTAGTAGAACACATCAGTGACAGTTTGAGGAAAATCGGACAATCGATGAAAATTACACATTCCATCAACTTGATACTGACATAAGTTAAGGGTAGCAATTATTCCCCATGCTTTCTAAAAGCATTAGTCTAGTGCTCTTTCATTACGCCAGAAAAGTGAATTTTTGTGGAATTCCCGTCATAGTTTCTTTATATTGTTGTCCACACATGACGCCATAACCTTTAGTAGTCTCCTCATCCAGCGGTTTCAACACCAATACTTTAAAAATTCATAACTTTTGCATCGATTGTCCGATTTTCCTTAAACTTTCACGAATGTGTTCTACTAATGTTGCTGCTTTCACTTAACCCATATTTCTCTTTGGATTTTGGTTTCCTTTAAGAATCGCTCTGCCCTCTCTTTGCCCTTCGCGAGGCCATGGTAATGGAAAGGGTATCGTTTCACTTCGATGACGAGACGTTAAGTGCTGATCTTTTTCTACCCTGGTAATTGTGGTGAACTTCCACAAAATGTCATCGCCCACGATCGCACACTTGTGCATTTTGACCATAGATGTTTTGGGCAATCGGACCAGCATGTCTGTGGCGGATGCGCTGTTGTCTTGAGCCACTACACTTCCCTAATTCAAAGTAATAACGAAAGAATAACTTGCGTGGATTTGGTATCAAAGTAGGTTTTCATCATGACTTAAATGAACGATTGCTGGTTCTAATGCTGCGTACTCTAGGCGAAACCAACTGGAGCTCAAGGCGACAGGACACGTGTACCTCTCATAGGAAGGGAGACATGATGGGAGAGGGATTTTGAAAATATTCTGATCTGCTTAAAAATGTTATAAGTGACATACATGCATGCATTCATCTCAAATAAGAATACCTACCATAAACATAATAATATATATATATATTCCATACATATATTTACATTAAATGTTTACACTAATAACATTTTAACATATCTATTCTCGTTCCAGGCTAATTGCTGAAGACCACCTATAGCTTAAATAGAACAAACATCATATGCATGAAATGAAAAGAAGGGATTGTAGTCCACTATCACTGTCCAACAACTTTTGATTGTTAAGCCAAAATTTTAACGCGTCACGCGTCCTCTTCAGAGTGCCAATACAGTGGTGATATACAGGGTGTATAAAAAAAAAGGTAATCCAAATTTGAAGGGCTACAATTTTATAATTGTCAGCTATGGAGGGCGCAATGTTGGTTATGAGGAAAGGGGAACTCTTCTTCTTTCCATTGGTACCTAATTATGTTGATAAGTGTCATGCATGATTGAGCATATGAACTTCAAAGACAACAATGACAAATTGCACTTTTTTTTTCAAGTTTGCATGTTATTATGAAGGAACAATGTATGTCTCACTGCATGGATGAGATCTGTCAATGAAAGTGGCCAAATAGGCCAGCCTGTACGAATGCAGGTTTATGTTTAGGATTTGTGTTTAGGGTTTCCCCTACATGGTCCATAACCTTTAACATGACCACCTGTCCCATAACTTGGTCGCTCACACAGAGGCCAACCCACACAGTCCATTTTCACTGTTCATATTCAAAACACAGTTCGCAGCGACAAACCATGTCTTGAATATGAAGAGAGGAAAATGGATAATGGTTTACCCTTTATGGGAAGGACCAAGTTACCAACAACAAGGCCATGTCGAAGGTTATGCATGCATTGTTCCTTTACAATTACACGCAAACTTGGAGAAAGTGCAATTTGTCATTGTTGTCTTTAAAGTTCATGTGCTCAGTCATGCATGACATTTGTCAACATAATTAGGTATCAATGAAAAGAGGAAGAGTTCCCCTTTACTCACAACTAACATTGCACTCTCCATACCTGACAATTATAAAATTGTAGCCCTCCAAAGTTGGATTACCTTTTTTTTTTGATACGCACTGTATTGAAGATTAACGTTAGCCCTCTTAGGTCCTTAGCAGCTGATTGCTGTTGAAACGCGTTGAAAATTTAATGTAAACGCTGAATAATCAAAGCCACCAATCTTCGTCTGTCCATGTTATTTTCTTCATGGGCCGTGATAAAATGACGCCATTAGCCACTGCAGGATCTTTATGATTCTTTAGTGTTTGATTCATATAGACGTCAAACCAGTGATTGTGAAAGGAAAATGCACTGACTCGTGAGGCAACGATGCTTGGTGACACGTTCGAATCGACATCCGAGAGCGATTCATGTTTTCAACGTATCAATACCAGAAGACATCTTCCAAGTGATACTTACATTGCAAATAATTGTGGCGGTGTTTTCGCCAAGCAATGTGAATCAATGGAGAAGACATGCGTTTTCCCAATTCTGTGATATCAAGTCATTAATGGCTCCGTGGCTTTCACGGGTGGAACATTATATTGTGGCAACGACACACGATGTTATCCATTCGAATGTACTGGGATGTCGATCAGATGAAGACATGAAGCTGTGAAAACGTAATGTGATGCTTAAATTCTTCAGGATGTCTCACATGTATCGTACATGCATCGACAATCGACCTCCAGCAGACGACAAAAAGGTTGGGGACAGTGATGAGGAGCACGTCCACCGGGGAGATGGAGGCGTAATGCTGATTGCTCGGAAACAAGCCGTTCATTTGTAAACATTTAGCTCTTATTATGTGCCCATTACATCGCCATGCAAGCATTCGAGGGTACAGGGGGGTAGGATGAGGGGAGGATTACAGCATGTCGCGAACGACTCGGACCAGTTTACAGGTTCTTCCTCCACGGCAGCGCCTTAATGTTACACCCCTCGCCATTCTATCGCCGGAGGGAGTTTAATCAGGTGCATCTTAATGCGGCTGGTAATTTGATCGTGCCCTCCATTAAGATTACCCCTCGACGCAACGCAACCCGACACAATGGAGAGGGTAATCTCTCAAAATTCGCTTTGATTAGGGTAACACTTCATAACGCCATTATAACACCCACCTTGTACCCCCTAAGGTGAGCGACGACCTCTGGTTGAAAATAGGTGTGGTGATTATTGACAGGTCGTCTTAATATCTAGCCTTAACTCTACACACCATGGCGAGCTAAAAGGCTCTTTAAGTACAAAGTAAAGAGATGGGATGGGGTAGGCGGGGAGCAGAGTAGGGACATTGAATCAACTTGATGTTTCCGCCGTCAGTATGAAGGGGAAAATGGTGCATCCGATTGCTATACGTTTTACTCATTTTGACCTAAACTACAACAGTGTCTCTGTAGTAACCATACTGATAGAGACGCCCCATCTAATGCTTATACTTATTACATTGCTTTCTTGTAGAGGGGAAATTATAACCAGTGGTTGGTTCCTCGAGCGTATTTTTTGAGGCAATTACTCACACAGCAACGCCCTTTACAGTGTCTGAACGCACAAAGAGAAAACAAAAGGGAAAGCAAAATAATGAAGAAGATATACGTGGTTGAGTAAACCACGTCAGAAGTTGATAAGGTTGTGTGTTGGAGTGAGTGTTTGAATTGATCTCTCTCTCTCTCTCTCTCTCTCTCTCTCTCTCTCTCTCTCTATATATATATATATATATATATATACACACAACACACACACACACACATATATAATACATATAATAAACGTATGAAGAAGATATACGTGTTTGAGTAAACCACGTCAGGAGTTGATAAGGTAGTGTGTTGGAGTGAGTGTTTGAAATGTTAAATGCATAAATATCTATATATGAACAATGTATATTATGTACATATAATCATGTTCATGGTTTCCATCTACCACATTTCATTCTCTATTTTTTTTTTGTTGTTGAAGTTTTATTGGAATATGTTAGTCCGGCAATGTTCATCCGGAGGGCATTTCATGAAGCATTTTGTCAGATATTTTGTCTGACAAACTGTTAAAAGCTACTGAAATCTTTGCATCTGATTGGCTGAGAGCAAATTTGTCCGACAAAGTTGTCGGATAAAAAAAAAAAAAAAAATGCTTCATGAAATGCCTCTTCCCCCCTCCCCCCCCCCCCCCCCCCCCGGCCCGGGGTCGTCGTGAAACCAGTCCAGCCGACCGATTGTTGCTAAAGCAAGCAAAAAGTAGATGCCGCAAAGGAAATGTGGGGAAGAGGAAGAATAGACACAAATTTAACGGCACGACGCTGAAAATCAGCAAATTTCCTTCCAACCAACGGCCTTCCTTTTATATCAAGCATCAATATATTGAAACGCAAAGTAAACGGAGACGGCGAGACTGCCTATAATTTCTCCACGTGTCCACTTTCATTTGGATGTGTGGCAATTTAATAAAAGGAGATTTTAAAACTCCAGAAAAAAGGGCACACATAATGACATCGTGTGATTGTCTGGCATTATTCAATCTTGCTTTGAGTCCACACTTGCTATATTAGCTAAGGGCAGAATACACATGTAGAAACCCTGTCTCTTGTTATTTTTTTGAGTGTAGTTCGTGCCAAAGAAATCGCAAAAAAAAAGAAGAAATGATAAAGTAACAGAAAATTAGGTCACAATCCCCTAAAGCGTTGGTTGATGATGTCAGCTTCGCGTATCACATTAAGCAACTTTGACACTCTCGCACAAGTTAGTATAGGTATCTTACCTTGGATGGTTGCCATGTTTTAATGCTTCGAATAATCCTGATACAGAGCATTCTTAAAGGACAAGTTCACCTTCATAGACATGTGGGTTGAGTGAATGCAGCAAAATAAGTAGAACACATCAGTGAGAGTTTGAGGAAAATCGGACAATCCGTTCAAAAGTTATGAATTTCTGAAGTTTCTGCTCAGCCACGGCTGGATGAGAAGACTACTATATAGCTTGTGATGTCACATGAGTACAACGATATAAAGAAAAAATAAAGAAAATTCAACATGTTTTCACTTTTCTCGCATAACAAAAGAACACTTTTCTCTTTCCGAAGGCAGGGGGAATAATATTACCCCGTAATTTACATCAGTAAAAGTCAAAGAAATGTGCACTTTATTCCAAAAGTAAAGTTTTGCGAAATTCTCTTTTTATTTTCCTTATATTGTTGTACGCATGTGACATCATATACTGTAGTAGTCTTCTCATCCAGCAATGACTGCGCACACACTTTAAATATTCATAACTTTTGAACAGATTGTCCGATTTTCCCCAAACCTTCACTGATGTGTTCTACCATAATATTGTTGCCTTCTCTCAATCCACATGTATAATATGAAGGTGGACTTGTCCTTCAATAGAATTGTTCGTAAATTTCTAAAACGATCTGTTACCTCTCAAGGACAAAGAGTTATTTACCGGGTGAAATACTTAAAATGTTATATTATAGCATGATTTTACCTCACCTTGATTACTGCAATGTTGTATGGGGAAGTGCAGCCAGTTGTTACATAACGAGGTTACAGAAGCTACAGAACAGATTCGCTCGATTAGTACTTAACGCAGATTTTTTTGTCCCTACACAAGATAATGCTTCAGAAATTAGATTGGCAGTCAGTCACCCAGAGAATCCACTATAAATATTGTGTCCTTGTATATAAAGTCGTCAATGGACTGACCCCACCGTATTTACAATCTTTGATAACAAAACGAAATCCCCCTTTTCAAACTAGATATGCAATTAGCTGTCCTCTCAATATCAATCTTCCCAGAACTGAATATTACAAGAAATCTTTTCATTATCGTGGATCTAAAACTTGGAACAATTTACCTGATTTCATCGGCGAAATGCCACCTCTCTTAACTCTTTCAAACGGCAATGTAAAATGCTTAGCTTAATATTGATAAACTTTAGACATTTTGTGCGCATGGGTGTGGTTGTGTGTAGGTATGTGTGCGTGTGGGTGTGTGTTTGCATGTGCGTGCATGTATGTGTACGTGCCTGTTTGGGTGGGTGCCGGTGTACTGGTGTGGCGGTGAAAGTGTGTGTGTGTGTGTGTGTGTGTGTGTGTGCGTGTTGGTGTGTGTGTATGTGAGGTCTTTTCTTATACCAATATTTTCTATCTCTCCCGGTTTTGATTGTATTTTTTGTTCCTTTTTTGTTTCATTGGATTGTGTACAACCCTTTTCTTGTGTACGCTCTGTATGGACTTATATTATCTTGTGTTTTATGTTCCCTCTTTGTTACCGTGTTTGTAACTTTGTGTTTTTTACTCAAATTGTACTGTGTACGTGATGCAGGGCCCCTTGGCAGAGCAGTTCCGAGTGAGGAGAAAGGGCTACCCTGCTAAAAGAAAACTGAATAAATAAATGAATAAATAAATGAACAAATAAATAAATAAATAAATAAATAAATAAATAAATAAATAGATGAATAAATAGATAAATAGATAAATAAATAAATAAATAAATAAATAAATAAATAAATGAATAAATAAATAAATAGATAAATAAATAAATAAATAAATAAATAAATAAATAACTATACATGTGCTACTTTTGGTGAGACACAGGACAATATTCTCCTAGGCAGACAGACAGACAAACAAAAGACTAACCAATGCATTCTTTGCCTCGCTATGGAACGTTTACAAAATGTTGGTTCAATTAGCGATTTTGATGATAATAATGACAAAATTATAGTTATGATAATAATCCTGCCACGTATATAAAGAGCTCTTCATAACTTAAGATAACAATGAATAGTTACATAAAAATTATGTTTTAAGTCTATTTTAGAAAATGCCACCGAAGAGGGATTTCCTAATTTCTACTGCACAGTTTGGGGGTTGCACAGGCAAATCCTCGGTCTCCTAATAATATGTTTTATTTACATAATTAGGATCTAAAAGAAGAAGGGTATCCTTAGACATGCGCAGGGGAGGAGTGTGTTTGTGAGATTTGAATAGTCATAGTTCTGTAATCTAACCAGGGGCTTGATCAATGAAATTGCCCTGAAAACAACCAGCAAGATCTTAGATGATACCAGTATTCCTTGGAGAAGATGAAGCTATGCAGGAACTCTCAAATACAGGAGTGATCCCGAAGAGTATATGGATCTACTGCAGATCAGCCCAGCGCAGGTGTTTTGGCTTCTATAGGAAGTATGTGTGTTAACTTTGCTGTAACAATTGTTATTACGACCAGCTTGATTGTGATGTAAATGACATTGTTAGATAATGGGCGGGGGAGGGGGGGGGGGGTTGTGAGGAAATATCTCACTCCACCAACGGGAAGACAGGGTACTAGCCATGAGTAAACACGAGTGCAAATTTTTGTTCTGATCAAACTAATATATCGTGACAAAGTTGTTTTTTTTTGTAGTCCTATTTTAGCTGCGAAGAAATACATAATGAGATATTGAAACAGATCTCACTTCTTGTCGGGGTAGACGGCAGACAGGATATTCACCGAAGAGTGATTAATATATGACTTGCTATATTTTGCTGAAAATGTTCAAGTTTCTAATAACAGAGTGTGTACACACTTTGTGCGTGAGAACAAAGAGTTTCTCTTCCTCCCTTTAAGCCCTTTGATAATTATGATGACTTTCCACGAGACAATGATGATTATTTCGTTAGTCTACGTGATTACATCATACACACGAATCATGCCCGCTGTTGTGCAAGCATGATATACCACATAGTAAGACACCGCGTTATTTCCCGGGAAGTTTCCATGGCAACCAATCAAATTGATTTATGAACGTAATTGAATGATTAGATTTAAGAAATTTTACTATCAAAGTGCGATATCGGTTCTCTTAAAAAAAAAAGAAAAAAACTTTTGTACACAAGTCAGACATTTTCTTACTAGCGTTACCTTTTCTCTACGCTTAGCTTCCGTGTGAAGAGGTCGATATACTATAATATTTTAAACTGTAATGTTTGATCATAGGGAGTGGATGCCGATGGCCAATATGAAGAAGGGGGGGGGGGGCGTGTCTTCCACACGACACGTGCCTATGCATTTAAATTAAACGGGACATGACATTGCCATCGATTGGAATATGATCATTTGGCCCAGGGCGTGAAGAAATGATGCCGAATTGATGAAAGATAGATTTTCGTCCCGCTCCTATCCTTTCTAAGTCTCTAGGGCATTCAACGAGTCTTTTATCACAAATGGTTTTATTTTCCCCGTCACATTAAACCATGGTTGATGTCAACCCTTTCCCTTTTTTCTTTTAGAAGTCTTTGTTTTACCACTTTGTGGGGTTCTGCGCGCAGGGAATTTTCTGAAAAACATGTTATTTTTCTTCGTGTATTCGTACGACAAATCCAGTAATGCCGCACAAGGAAAAAACAGGTTTTGTATGCGAAAGTGCAGAAACGTCACCGTTTTTGTTTTTTGTTTTTATTTTTTGCTCTATATCAGCAAACCTCGAATATTCCTAGGGTATCGCTACCTGATTTATGAGGAAATGCATGTCCCAGGATATAGCTATTTGCTTTCTTTCCGACATCTGTGGAACGAAACTTGGGGATGATTTCTATGAGAGATGTTCGTTATTCAGAAGGTTCGTTATTCCAATGTACACCTATTCTACATTCCTAGATGTTCATTAGTTCGATAGCGAAACAGGTTGAGTAATCCGAACATTAAGTTGTGGCGTTTATTAATAGGACAAATTATATATTTCCTAAGGTAAATAGGAAAATAAAAGAGGGTTCATTATATCGAAGATTCGTTAGCCCGGAAAAAAAAAATCACCGTTTTTGTCGAATTCGGAATAATGATGGACTAAATAATGAACTGTATCAGACTTTTATTGGCCTTCGATTATCGTCTTTATGAAATTCGGAAAATGTACCTTCGGAATAAGAGTGTTGATCATTGGAATGTCAAACCTTCAAAACAAATGAATCGCATAATGAACCATAACCGACTTTTACTGGGCTTGGATTATCGTCTTCATTAAGTCATGATGACGTTTTCACGAATATAAAAGATCGCTTTGCGCCGCGCCCCCTCTCTAATGTGACATAAATACTACACTAGTTATTTTCTTTCATCTTATTTTTTGCATTTTTTTTTTCCTGGGGGGGGGGGGGGGGGGGGGTTCTACACTGTCCTCAGCGACGAGTTTGTTACTGCGTAGCATGGTGCGCCACGTGCCACCACGCTGACGTGGGGCCCTTTAAAACAATGGCATCGTGTCTAGAGGGTCTCTGGCTATAATTTGTCCAACATTTTGATCTCGTGCACAAAGAGCTTTTTGTTTTTGTTATAACTGCTCTTTTTATTTCTGCTTTTTTTGTTCGAGCGCCAGAACCGCAAAAAAGAAAAAAAAAAAGAAAAAAAGAAGCAAAATCGCTGTTCCGTTGCAAGTCTGTTGCGGCATAGATCGTAGTGTTATTGAATAATGCATGCGTATGCGCTCGCGATGGCACTACGCTCGTGTCGTCCACTTTTCCTTCGCTTATTCTTTATCGTATTCTCACCTAAGGATACTACCCATTTTCTAGAAATCTGATTTTTAATGGGTTACCTCCTTCTCTCCATTAAAAAAAAAAATATGACAAAAATGAAGATTCTAGACTTCTGCCAAACTGTATTGACACCTTGAGCTGTTTTTTCTCCCCTATTACATTACATCAGCGTCCGCAACACAGTATCTTCTTTGCTATTTACGCTTACTTAACCAGCTTCTACGGTGTATCCCGACTTCGAAAAACAAATCGTTCAGCTTTATCACATGTTTAGAGGAACTGCGACCCACTTCATAATCCGTTAGATATTATAAGCCTAACTACGCTGTGATCGGTTTGTTACTCGTGTTAAATTTGGAATGATGTTAAAGACGAATATGAATTCCGTGCAATATGAAATGTGCATTGTGAAATACTTCCAATATGGCATTTTTTCTATTGTTTGTTTGTGTTGTTTCTAGTCGCAATTTGTATGGAGCTGCTTCCCGGGTACGATATAATTATAAAATTTCTTGTGTAGTATTTGCGTGAGCTAACAAGTCAACTTATCCTGTGTGCGTGCACTTGTGCGAGCCTACTTCTTTGAAGGTGTGTGTGTGTGTGTGTGTGTGGATGTATTTATCTCTCAACTTCTCAAGATGGCTACACCCGGTATCCAAGTAATTGGACGTAAATATAAAATCCCATTCTTTCTCCCTCTGCCCCACTCTCTTCGCAGATGCAATCAAAATTGCTCGCAAGCCAAGTAAAGCTTTGTCGTTATATTCAGTGGCGAAATTATAGTAAACTCAAGTTAGATTTGCTTATCAGTCTGGGATTACCTATGGATATGACTATCGATGGGGGTATTTGCACAAAACAGGGACCTTCTCCAATTTCTCAATCACGCGCCGACGAATGTTTAATTCCAGGGACTTTTGGAAGATTGTGTCAAGCTGAACCGCGCTTTGCACGCTAGTGTCACAACGGTTGCTGTGTAGGACGTTGATGGGTAAGACGTCGGCCAGAAAGAGAGTAATCATGATTTACAACTCTCCATTTTGAAATCAAGAGCCCAGTGAAAGATCTAAAGGAGAAATACGACAAAGAGAGGGTCTAACTGCACAGATTTTAAGGGATTACAGTTTTGACGCCGATGTAACTTACGGCGGGCACCTGCATAAGATAATGACGTCAAAATACATTACAAATGATGGGGACGTGTAAAGTCCAAATCTTGAGTGTGTGTCCTTTTTATGTGTGCGCTTTGTGTATGTTCATAAGGTGTATCACTGATATTTCCAGATATTGAAATATCTCTTTGGGCACATGCCTCAAAACTGAAATAAAATGGTAGATGCATTCATAACAGAGAAAGTACGAAAGACGTTGATGTCAAATAGTAATAACATTACTTAAATCTTGCTACTCTCTCCAACTAGGTGACATCTGGCAACTTTGTGGTGTTTGTGGAAAATGGCATTGGTATTCATAAGTAATAGTCACAGAGACACAATCATGCTTTTGGATTCTATGGGATAATAAGTCTGCATATGATTATCACCTCACTAAATTGGCAACCCCGAATTTCACTGCGTATCCTACAATGCAGAAAATGTTAGGTGGAAGAGATAAACTTCATAAAGAAACATATCGGGAAAAATACAAACTGCTAGCAATTGCTTGTGACAAAACAAACAACACCGCTACCTGTTCCGTGCGCTCTCGTGCTCTATCGGTATAGATCAGCATTGCGTTAGGCACGTCAGATGAACGCCTTGTGGACGTTGAAGTCGTTTGGAATATGCTGTGTATTCATTGGCAGTTCGTTAGCCATTGGTTATACTTACGCTTTTTATACGTTTCAGCCAAGTTCCAGATGGGCTGGACGTTAGACGAACGACAGACGAATAAGAAACGAACCGCTAGCGTGCAAAGCAGCGAATGTTCAAATTATATATATAGTGTATTGATTGATTCGTTATCATCTGCTCAAAGCTTTAAACATGCCCCCCCCCCCAAAAAAAAATAAATAAATAAAATGGCTCTAGTGTACCTACGAATGGAATATACGCACAGCGAACATCAGAGCAATGGATGCGAACGTATCTTCAAATTTTCGAATTCCTATAGGCATCCGTTGGCTCGATATGCTCTAGTGTGACGCGGCCTCAAGGGAGAAACTTGACATTTTATCGTCTAAAATATGTTGCATTTGTAAATTATACCTTTCAGCAATCAAACGGCTCTTGCAATCCTGTCACGAAATAAACCATCATATGAACAGCATAGGGCTCGAATTTATTATTATTATTTTTTGTTTATTCAAATCCTCGTCTCAGAATAGTAACGTTGAACAGTAAAACAAGAGTGTCCTAAATAAAGTAGCCTACAGCTACAGCACCAAACCACAAATACGGGTTTTTGGACTAGATGGGGTAACATGAAATCATTATCTTTTCGGTCGATACCGTGGTTCAATAACTTAATTGCTTAAGTCTAGAACTTTTTCCACCGGAACCCCCCCCCCCCCCCCCCCACAATGATTAAGTGTCAAATTCCATAATAAACATATGAGTGCCTCCAATCACATTATGAGATCACTTTTCTAAAAACAACTACACGCCACAAGCCGTCAAAGGCTCATTTTCTCTTCATTCCCATTTTCAGTGCTCTTCACTTTTCCTCTTGTTAGGCCTGGTGGAGAATGTTAATCGCAGCAATAGACTCCGCATTAATGGCAACAAACTAGATTTCGGAATACAGTTTGTCAATAATTTATGGCCTCTGTGGGCTTCAATCACGAGTACGTTATCAAAGTTACATCGCAGCGAGTCTATTCTGATTGCGTGTTTTCATAAACAACACTTGAATACTGACCGAAAAATGCGCCATCCCAAAACACCAAGGGGTATCTCTTTGTATCAGTGTGCAAGGATACAAATTTTGCATGAGAATAAATCTAGAATGACGTGATGTGCTCTCTTTCATGCAGCCGACCTAGATAGTCGACCCAGATTTCTCCTCCCTGTGAAAATAGCATAAATATGTAAGTAGGTACAAGATAATTGACGAAAGATGGAATTCCATTTTTAAGACAAAATGGCGAAGAAGAGAAGTCGAAAAAAGAAGAAGAAAGATAGGAAGAAGAATGAGAAGGAGAAAATAGACGGAGAAGGACAAGGCGATAAATAAGGGAAAATAGAAAACGAGGAGGAAGAAGAAAAGGTGACACAAAGTAGATAACGCCCTCATGGTTTTGTATCATTCAATTAAACAGCGTTGACACGGTGTCCATTCAGCCTGTTTCTGGAAGGGACAAAGCCCTATTCGAGTTTACAGCACTGTTACTTTAATATGTCAGGCATAACTGGGGAGCTTCCGAAAGAAGAAGGAAAGAAGATTCAGTGGGTTATGAATGAATCAGGTACATTGCTATGTCAGTGCATAAATCAACTATTGTTAGGCAAACTGAAGCCGCCAAGTTATGGCTGAAACAAACAGTGCCATGAAAAAAGCAACCAAAGGAAATGGGTCTAATATTGTGTCCGATGTTCTGTGCACATGATGATCGCTTGATAATATCACCAAGTACTTGACTTACAGCTATCCTTAGTTCATCAAGGACTTCATCTAACAACATTCGTCACCACAACCACTGCATGTCACTACTGCAGTGAAATCATTGCGTCTGGTGCTCCACGAGTTCTCCTTTCTACGAATGTTTCTTCTGCTTCGACCTACTGAAAATAATTCCTCAACTGTGGATGAAATGAACGGAGTCATCCCACGAGACTGACATCCGCGGGTCATACAGGCAACAAGTTCGACATTGTAAAAAAAAAAGGGTCCATCAGTCATGCAGCCCACGAAAGATGCAGCGCTCATGAGTTCGACACTTTGCAAATAAGGTCCTTGAGTCTGACACTATATAGGCAAACAAGGCTATCGAGTTCGACACTAAGAAAAAAAGGACTCTGGGCGAAAACGGTCGACGAGACCGATATTACATCATGGGGCTTTGTGTGTCGGTACGTGGGCCTCGTTTGCCTAGTGTCGAACTCGTGAGCATTGTTTGCTTAGTATCGACTTATGGGCCTTATTGGCTTAGTGTCGAACTCATGGGCTGAATGACTAGTAAGCTGTATGATTCGTGGGCTGTATAACTTGTGGGTTGTATGATTCATGGGTGTCTAACTCGTGACATGCTACCAAATTAACTGCCACCGCATCCAGTCACATCTCTGTCACATATTTTTACTCCAAGTTTCTGAAGCTATCAAAATTCATAATCATTATCATTTGAATATTGACAATAGTGTCATTATTTGGCTTGAGATGAAAGAAACGATCAATACCAGAGAAAAAACTCTAATATCTTTGATCGACTATATACACGGAAAAGCAGATAAACCCTTCTTTACACATCTGTGCCCACTCATTTTTGTTTTAAAATGAGAAAAGCAAGAAAAAAAAAAACCCAAGAAAATACATAAACAAAGAATTGAAATGTCGTGCCAATTTCACCCAACTTCCGTCATTTCGATGACCTGTTCATGGTCATTGGTCTAGTCTTACATCATTTGACACCGTGCGCGTGTTCGTCCATTTGAGCCGCTGTTTTTGCACTAGGACTTTTAAAGGAGAAAGCTTTTTACCTCGCAAGAAGTCAAAATTGATAAACATCGCGAGCGAATCAAGCCTGTTGATCACAGCGTTGAAAACATTTCTTTGCTGCGGTCACACGCTAGCTATATCACGCGTGCTATCAACGACACGGAAGTGGGGCTAAGCGAGATTTCATTGGAGACAAGACTGCACGGGTTTTGTTTTGTCTGTGTGTTCTTTTGTCTGATGTCTTTGAAAAAAAGAAATTAGCTTTAATCGCGAAATTCCTCTATCTGTCTATACCTGAGTAAAACAAATCGTATGCTTTCCATCTACAATTTGTGTGAGTGTGTGTGTGTGTTTGTGCATGTGCATGTGTAAGCCTTTTCTTGGAAAGCAATAGATAAGGAAGGCTGACATATAAGAAACTCAAATAAGATTATTTCCTATATACGCTGAAAAAAAAAATGCGCTGAAACACAGACCAAATAGAGCTAAGCCCAATCTTTTTTTTTATGTCATGCATAATCAAATAAGACAGATACAAACAGAAATTTAAGAACATTCTAAAAATATGCTCTTACATCCTTAAGAAAACTTTGCGAGTAAAATTTAACGAACTTTACTCTCTCGACAGAAATAATCGTTGCTCCTTGTTAATTGTGGAAAGAATTAACTACATAACAGTTTGTGTTTATGTGTTTTTTTTTCAAACTTCGTGTTCAAAGGAACGCTGACTTAAAATCCTGAAACATCCATACAGAAATTTCTGACTTTTTCTAGATTTCGTCTGGTTACAGCGTAAGAAACATAACACAGGATGAATGTTTCAGATTTTTCCAACGAATTAAGTAGTGCTAATCGCATCTTTTTTTTTTTTTGTTACTCTAATACAATGATATTTCATGACAGCAATCTGATAATCTGTTATGAATTTCAATCGTACGCTAGAAAAAAAAATAGCGAGTTCACTAAATCATTAAATCCACGTTCCGTGACGCTGAAATTGCACTTCAAAGAAATGGCTGAATGCAGATAATCTAAACTTTATGCGGGGCTCAATCAGTAACCACAATCAACCGTAACCTTCGACAATAACTGTCAAACATAATTTCTTAAATGATCTGAACAGCAAGTAGGAAGGAAAGAGAGAGAGAGAGAGAGAGAGAGAGAGAGAGAGAGACTGGGAGACAAAGAAAGAACATGAGAAATAGAGTGAAATATGTGTTTAGAAGACGATCTGATAATGATAGATTTAGGGACAGATGAAAATAAGTTTCGAAATTGATAAGAATATAATCATACCTGAAATAAAGACTTACAGAAATAGATAAAGCACATTGACATACGAAGAGTTTGATCGAAAAAACGGTTATGCGCCATTTTGAACATTCTCAAGTAAATCCATCATCAGATAGAACAAAATAAAACCTATCAAATGATATCTCACAACTTGTATTTTATGAAAAGTTTTTGAAGTTATGATTAAAAGTATCTGAAATTTTCTTATTGTTCTCGATGTTTTGTAGCACCTTTAATCGCGAATTTCCCAATTTGACAAGAATGGAGTTCATCCGTTTTGCGCTGGAACTCTTCATATAGAGACGGAGATTTAAGAGAGATAGCTAAATGCATATATAGGCAGATGCAAATAGAAACACACATGGAGAAAGAGACACAGACACACAGACACATAGACAGACAGACACACACACACAGACATATTGGCAAAAGGAGAAGACTCGAAGACAATATCTCGTTCGGACTGACTTTGGGTCAGTTCATTACTCCGAATATCTGCCCTCCGCTTTTCATCAATCTAGATTCATGAAATGCTGCTTACAACGGGCGACTTGGAACCCCGCGGGGTCCCCTCACTTTTTTATCAGCGTGTTCCGTTCATCTACATATATTATTACCTGTCTTCGGGAATCGTGGCACACTTCTGTGGGGTGTGGCTATAATGCCTTTTTTACACCCGCGCTTGGTCATGTTATGTAGTGGTTAAAGGGGCCCTGAAATCCAAATGCATGTTGATTAGTGTTGATTTATGATACCCTCAACATCACCTTTGCGGTAAAACATCTTAATATCTAGAAACATTTCATATTTTTTTCACGATTTTTTCTTCTATTTTTCTTCAGATTACTTGAGAACGCCCACAAAAAATCCTTCCACACCAATCAATATTAATATTCTTGAGATGAACTTATCTGTCAATCATTGCTTAAAGGTTCTAGCCCACATTTGCAAACCCACGAAAATCAAAACTGCATAAAACAGGTCCAATATGACTTCAAGTACAAGTTATAACAGTAACATACCTCACCTGTCGCTCTTTGTCTATACCATTCGATAAAAGAGAGAAAATCATCGTTTTAAAATCAATTTTCAAACCGGGTCAACCCGACCCAAAATCGAATGACGTGCGCGGGCTATAGCTACGTACATTGTACATGTAACACGTACGTGGACCGGAGCTAGCGAGCGTTATACGCATGCATACGGATTACGGTGCATTTTCATTTATTTTTATGAAAGTAATGGACTAATTGGAACGAATTTTTGCACAGGTGTTACTGCAATCATACCCAAACTCCATGCTAACTATGAGACCAATTGCTGCAGGTTTACAAATGTGGGCTAATACCTTTAAGTACTGAAATGTTTAACAAAAGACACTGGAATGCACCTTCCTCTCGACTCAGCATAACTTGCATGTTTCTGTCATATTAATGTGACTAACAAAAGACATGGCGAGAGAACATGCAAGTTATGCCGAGTCGAGGGGAAGGTGCATTCCAATGTCTTTTGTTAAACATATCAGTACTTTAGCAATGATTGACAGATGAGGTCATCTCAAGAATATTAATACTGATTGGTTTGGAAGGATTTTTTTTGTGGGCGTATCTGAAGAAAAATAGAAGAAAATATCGTAAAAAATATATGGAATGTTTCCAGATATTCGTTGCACCGCAAAAGTGATTTTGAGGGTTTCATAAATCAACACAAATCAACGTGCATTTGAATTTCAGGGCCCCTTTAAATTTGAATTCCAAAGAGATGCGATCGATGCCACTGCGCTCCAAAGATTCACTCGGTGGTTCGGATGGCATTTGTAGGAATGTGATGATGATATAAGTCAAGCTTAGTAGCAGCTATATCGCATTATGATTGACCTTGTCCACGACACGCCGATTATTCACATCGATATGACTTGAACATAATCGGCCTTTTGTCATACAATATGCATTCCTTGTTACTTGGCTACCATATAGTAAAAACGTGATGGTAATCTTGCTATTTAGCTAATTTAGTCTGCAACCTTCACTGTGTTGAAAGAATGTGTATAATTGAATCTTACCCCTACCTCTCTCTTTTATTCGCTCCCTTTCTCTCTTCTTTGTTGTTTATCTCTTTCTTTCTCTTTCTTTTTCTTCTCTTTCTCTCTATATTTCTCCGTCCTCCCCCTCTCTTTTTCCCCACGAGCATATTCCTGTACCAGTTTTGAACTCGGTCACTGACCCCCCCCCCCCCCCCCCACCCCTCACTCACGCACTACCTTTTCAGTCGGCAGGACTAAGTCGGCTTTTCCATCCCCGTCGCAATGCCACATTAATTACCCATTTTCAGCTGACAGCTCCGCGACATAAGCCGATAGAGAACTTGAGACATATATCTTGGTCACCATACCTATACGTCTAGATGGTTGCAGGCGATGGATGAGAAAGATCATCCCTCGCAAAACAAAAGAGATTTAACAACACCGGGAAAAGACCACCAACACACACACACACAAAAAAAAAAACAAACGAAGAAAATGGAGATAATGACGCAACGAGGCAAGTGACAGGTTAATTGATGTCGGGGAATTTATAACGAGGGCAACGACATTATCTCAGCCAGAGAAGATCTGGTTGGAGAACGCACTCTATAGAAACACCGGAAAGAGATCGTGATGGATGGGAAGAGAGAAGGATAAAGGTCTTCTTCCTTTTTTTTTTTCAGCCTTCGTGGCATCTTAATTTCTTTCTTTCTTTTTTTTTTGGGGGGGGGGATATAGAGAGACAGAAATTAGGCTTATTTAGTTGCGCTCTATTTTGCATTTTGTAGCCCGATTACGCCATACGTGGTGTAAGCTTTCTTTTTGTTTGTGGGCTGTTGTTGTTGTTTTTTTTAGGAGAGAGAGAGAGAGAGAGAGAAGAGATGTGTGTACTTGAGTGGAACTGTTATGAAAAATGAAGAGTCATAGATTATATATAGAAAGAATATATAGAGTAAAGATGGAGATGGAGAAGGGGGTGGGAGGAGAGAGAGAGAGAGAGAGGGAGAGGAAGGGATGGCGAGAGAGAGAGACGGAGAGAAACAGTACTGCCTTTTGATAATGTGACGATTGTTGTTTGTTAACGAAGAGGCAAAAAAGCGGCGTAGATCTGTGTGCAGTACTGTTTGTTTTTGTCAGGATTAATACTATCCGTCGCTGTGAAAGGTATGTTATTATAGACCAAAGTAAAACAACAGATGTAGTTACAAGCGATAAAAATGTCTTCCCAGTGGCTGTTTGTTTTGCGCAGACTTTTGCAGACTACTAGTGTGGATGTGTGTATCTCTCTAAAAACATACCGATTCACCGAGAAATTCTTAAAGCTGCTTTATCCATCCCGACAATCACGTGAGCATATTTACCCGCCCTCTGTTATGTTGGTAGAATGTGCAGTAAATTCACTTGTACACAGTTGCTGAATATGCGGGAAAAAGAGAAAAAAGAATATAACCACGACTGTTCCTGAACAAGACCGGTGCCTTTGTATAACACAAATATAGCGTCCCTGTTTCATTCTGATCCCTGCTCCAAGATAAACGCGTGTCACGGTCATATGAAAGAAAGTCAAACTGTGTACACCAGGAAGTATACATGCATATAAAGTACGTATGTATTTTGTACGTGTGTGTGTACTATATGTATAGATACATGCAGGGTGCATATTATGTATGTATTTGTTCGTATGTGTGGAACATGTATGTATATATATATATATATATATATATATATATATATATATATATAAAAATATAACTACAAATGCATGTTTGTAAATATAATTGATTGTGTGCATCAGTGAGGACAAATGTAACAGATTCATTGATTTCAACAACCACTGTAATACGATGATTGTTTTTTCCAATGCATGGAAAGTTCCAATCACCACTTCTGCCCCAAACAAAAACAAAAACAACCAAAAACAAGCAAACAAGTTTATAAGAGAGTACAACCAGTGTAGAAGATATTATTATCTGAAATGGATTTTTAAAATTATTCATATATAGGGGCTTAGTGTCATGTTGTATTTCCTTGAATAGAATGATGTTTAAAGTAATTACAAATTTAGCATGCCATCACGTTATAATCAAAAGAGAGATCATTATGAGCCTCTGTGTGTGATTTAAAGCGGTGAGTTTCATTCAGCTTTAATGAAATATCCCTGGTAATGATTATCAAGAAGAGCTATAATTCTCTTAAAATAACATCCGGACTCAAGACGCAAGATCATCAACAGTAATCTTTATACTATAAGCCCCCTATCACCCCCTCAAGAAAAGAAAGAAGAAGAAATAGATAATACATGCTTACTGCTCCGCCCCATCAACATAAATTAACGATAACACCACTCAACATGAACAGAAAGGAGGTAAGGCAAGATGAGCAACACACGAGTGACTATCATATCCCATATCTATAGATTAATCTCGCGCGAGAAATGTCTCTTTAACGACACTCATTTCGAGCGCGTTACCATCAGCCACGAAAGGGAGGTGGACGGGGTGGGGGAGGGGTAAGGGGGTTTGGAGTACTGCGTCTCCTTCACTTGGTCTAAACTGCTCTCTCTCTCTCTCTCTCTCTCTCTCTCTCTCTCTCTCTCTCTCTCTCTCTCTCATGCTCACATTGGATTACGAACCATTTTATCGATGTCTGACGCCAATAAAAAGCATATTCCTTGAGCAGTCTGCAGCCGGCGAGTGTTTGAGCGAAATCAATCTCTAAAATCTCCCGCCTTATTTCCCGAGGGGAGTGTCTTTACCAAACACCAGTCCTGTGCATTCACTTCCCTGAATGTGTACAAGATTCTGCGTTCAGGAGGTCGTCAGAGGACCTCAATATGAATCTGTGTGGAGTTAAGCGCTTTTAATCTAAACCTTTTTTTTACTTGCTACTATTCGTAGCGATGAAGTGAAACGGAAACATTTTCATTTCAGTGCGTAATACTGAAGGAGAAAAGCATGAACACGAGTGCTCTACTTGTGGTGGGATTCGGGAGTGAACGGCACCACCCAAAAATGCTTTCGACAGTGCGACCAAGGAGCTACAACGCCCCATAGTCTGACCAACGTACGATTGCAATCATAATGCGCCTAATATAGCGACGTGGTTTGTGGTGCATGAGTAATAGTATACTCTTCTCTGATAATGAAAGCGGTCTCAACGGTCACTGCCATGCATGACTTGTATCACGTAACAGTCCCAAAGGAGCACATACGAGCAGCGAAAAGTTTCAAAATGTTCGATAATGACCCAAGGCGAATGACGTTGCAACTCATTTATGCAGGCCTCAATATTTACTCGCATACGCCAGCGAACGGTTGAGTTTAACCTCAGCATTTTTCTTTCGTCAATAGAGCATGGAATGTTCAACGACATTTTGCCGCAAGACACGCTTTAATTGCGGCTATTGAGCTCTCCAATGTGCGGTGGATCTCTCTCTCTCTCTCTGTGTCTTTTCCCCCTCGAAACAAACAAACAAACCGAACAAAAAATGTATGGGATGACAAAAACTATACCTGCTATTTTCACAATGTTCTCGATGCCTTTCCCTGAAGAGCCGATGCCACTGGAAGAATAAAAAGCCACCAACAACAAACAAGAAGATAGACCAACATGCAAGGTGCCACCTGAAACGGTATTCCCTTCCAGAAAGTCACACAAGACGCTTCAGACTTGACTCTCGCTGCGATTGATCGAAATGGAGCAATACACATCATATAGAGTGCAAAGTAAGAAGAAGAAGCAGGAAGAGGAGGAGGAGAAAGAGGAGGAGGAGGAGGAGAAGGAGGGCAGAAGGAGAGAAGGACCGAAGGAAGAAAGAAAGACAAGGGACAAAGAGAGAGAGCGAAAACTACCCATCCAAGCACAGCCAAATCAGACAAACTACACTCACGGGAAAGGAATGTGACACCCAGTGGCATAGTCAGTGTTCCCGATCCTGTACACCGTGTCCTGAAAAGACATGAACTTCAACTCTTCAACGGGAGTGGGGGTGGGGATGGGGAAGGGGAGGGTTGAAGGAGGGCGGGTTGACAAGAAGGACCAGAACAAATTAAACATTATTTAGGGGAACCCCCCCCAAAAAAAAAAAAAAAAATGAATATTTTTTATATTTGTATTTATTTATATTTGCCATCACAGTGGTGGATCCAGAGCGGGGCGCACCGGACGCGCGCCCCCTTTTATTTTTTGTTACAACAAAAGAAATAAAAAGAAGAAAAATGGGGAGGGGAGGGGGGCTCTTGCGCCCCCCCCCTTTAATTTTGTAAAGGCGCTCCACTTTTACTGAAATCCTGGATCCGCCCCTGCATCAGTCTGTATGATTGAGGATTGAAGGTTATTTAGGTGACAAAATATAAATTATCAGATTCATTACACGAATAGATTTCCAACGATGTGTGCTATACATAAGGATAATAACAACAATAAAAGACAAAGAGAAAGCGAGCTGTGTTCTTGAGGATTATACATCCGTTTGATTATCAGCACATCATCAGTTCCCCTTAAAATTCTCCCATGAAGTAAGTATTTTCCTTTTTTACTCCTATGTACATTCCCCCTCCAATCCTTTAGAAAATGAATATTGACTCACCTGATGAATATCTTTACGTCGCACCAGCATCACATACCCTTTAATACACATCCAATTTGGGAGAGTACTATTGTATTAGGACCTAAGAGTAAGAAAAGCCTTCAGGAGTACGGTAACGTGAGAGCCTTCGGCTATCACGTGACTTTCACGTGATCAGTAAAAAAAGAAAAGAAAAGAAAAAAATTGGATCACATTGGGAGCCCCTTAATAGATATAGCATTTCAATTGATGTATTTTAAGCCTTCGTCCAAACAAGAATTTCATCGCAGGTTCAAGAGGAAAATGATAGCAAAAGGCTTGGAGTAGGAAACACCTCCCCTAAAACTCATGAAAGCAAAGGAAAACCTTCATGTTCCTAACATGAACAACATAAACTCTCTCTCTCACACACAAACACTTACACACGCGGGCACGCACACACACAAGAAATAAATTCACACTGCAGACGTGACTCTTCTACATACTAGCAAAAACAACAACAAGCAAAACAAAGAGGACCACACAAAATAGAGTACAGGAGTGATGATGTCATAGCCTTTTTTTTTTTTTTTTTTTTTTTTTTTTTTTTTTGCTTTGGTCGGAACCAGGTGCTCGATTTAATAAGCACTTGTGCCAGCTGAAGTTGCTTAGAACTATTTCCCACTGCAATGAATGGCTATGACGTCACAACTTGGTGCTCTATAAACAAAAGCGGGAGCAAGAACCGGAAGCAGACCATAGTCATCGGAGCATCTTCCTGAACTCATGGTGACTATAGTACACTGATGTTGCACAACAGTGCATGTTGCTCTTCCCAATCTGGAACTTACAAACGGGTTTCGCGTAAAAAAGCAGACATCGAGAATTATCCGCGACGTCTTATTGCTTTATATATACAAGAAAGCTGTTTTTATGTGGTAGATAGGGAAGGTAATATTAAAGATTGAGAAATCGATCACAACGAATACAACCAAATTCCTCTGCAATACCGTTTAGTTTGCCTCCGGGGATTCAAGCAAGATTTTATCTAGTCGGAATAGATAGCTAACACGCGAAGCATAATCGATTTCTGTGCTCCTGCGTCTAACAAATTACACATTTCAATAGGTAATAACACAAAAATAAAAGGGACAACTACAATTGAGGCGATGATGAAATATTTTAGGTAATTTCTGTATATCTTATGGCATTACAAGTTATTCTGTTCAAGTTACTTTTTAATGACATTTTATAGTCTTATACGGTGAAAGGAGCGGCGGCATTGCGTGCTGCGCGTGATCAGAGATATCGTCATTATCGTGCAATTAACATGATTAGAAAATTAAAACTCTTTGACCTGACCAGGGAGTCATTTCGTAACAGGGTTGTGTTCATCGACAACACCATAGTCGGTTACTATAAAGGGATTTGACGCCTATACACCATCACACCCGTCAGGAAAAAAAAAAAGAGATGAAAATGAACATACCCCAGGGCTTGCCGTTGAACATCATCATCAACTCAATATCTTCGCAACAGCCTATCCAAATTCTGAGTCCAATATGCCCAACAGTATTCATTGGTATATTTGCATGTTTGTCTCTGTGTTCGTTTGTGTGTATGTCTTAGTATGTGGAATGAAATGTGTGTGTGTGTGTGTGTGTGTGTGTGTGTTTGCCTGTGCTTACACGTCGCAACTGGTGATGATTTCGCTGTGCGCAATGGACCGTCGCACTTTTTAGACGCCCGTGAACCCGCATAGCGTGCCGCATGTATCAAAACATGTGACATACACATAGCCTCATGTCTCATCTAGTCAGCTGCCAGGTAGCCCCCCCCCCCCCCCCCCCCTTGGCTCGAAGACTTTCAAGCCTCTGTGTTGACTTTCAGCTGTAGCGATGGATTTTTAGGGGAAGAAACGACACCTCGGAGCTTTAAAGGTTTGTTCTGGGACCGAAATATCCTTCTACATGTTTGCTTTTCGTGAAAACTACGTCAGTGATGTCATCTCTATGTTAACAAACCCGCCGGAATAAAAGAAAAAAAAGCACAACTTACAAAACACGATTTGATTTTTTTTTTCAGCACCTTGGGGATACTTCACAGGGATATATTTGGTCGACCTTTTCTTCGTTCATTGACCGATATCTATCGCTCGCGACAGAAGTTCGTTCGTTTCTTGCCGTTCCAGGGTTCAAGCTTATATTAGAGTTACATGAAACGCATGACGCTTGAGAAATATCATTAACATGATAAGGTGTTGCATTTGGCATTACATTTGTAGGCTCCAAATCAGCGTATTGTAATTGGTTTGATTAATTTACATTTTGGTCGCTATGAAATCTACCAGTGTATTGCTACAACCTTTCTAAACATGTCCCCAGAAATATTTCCCATATGCATTTGGCATTACATTTGTAGGCTCCAAATCAGCGTATTGTAATCGGTTTGATTAATTTACATTTTGGTCGCTATGAAATCTACCAGTATATTGTTACAAACTTTCTAAACATGTCCCCAGAAATGTTTCTGATAACATGCCGTAAAAGGTTGGTCATGGTTGCATTGTTGCATCATTATCACTTGAATTCTTTATAGGTCGAGGTATAGACGGTCTTTGAAGTAGAAGACACTGACAATGTTGAAGTGCGTGATACTGAGAGACAGATACTATTCCAAGTGTGAAACAGGCATAAAACTGAATTATGATCAAATCAAATTATGATCAAATCAAATTTTGCTCATCAAATGTAATAAGCAGGATTGAGCGGTGAACCTTCCTTTGGTTTTGGCTTTACAATTTGTTTCGCAACATAATCTGATGCATATCCATACCTGTGCATTCCTTGCGGTCATGACAATTGGGTACGGATATCTACTCATAGAGTCATAAATCGCCATGACAAAATAGGACTACGTACGCAGTTTTGCGAATGCTTTTTTTTTTTAGAGTAGTGCGCGCGTGGGTTCCCATGAGTGCGTGCTGTTCGTATCTATAGACCACAAAACGAAATAAATTCGAGGTCGTGAAATAAATTATATCAGATTTTATTCTTTTCATATAACATTCTGAGTTCATCATAATGTCCACACATTTTGCCATCTTCTTTACATATTACAGGTAACGAAATGGAGATAAAGGAGACATTACCAACATTAATGAACTTTATCAATAGTCCATTTTCTCGATGAAAATTTTCTCCTCAGAAGCACGGTCCAGAAGCATAAATTTGATAACTGTGTACTTTTCTGCGTGTGATATTATATGTGTATATATATATATATATATCTCACACCACAATTTTTTTTTACACACACACACACACACACACACACACAAAGCAATATCATCCATCTGTATGGAATTCTTATAGGCAAATCAAATACACGAACATGTATAGTATGCTGAGGCGAACTCCGACTTCATCGCATTACGCTGTCGTGCATCCACAAACTCCCCTCGGATCAAGGTCTGCAAAGTAACCGTTCCGTGAAACCACCGTCGCAGCATATTATAGTCTTTTGATGTAATGGTAAACTGCCCAGATATCCAGGTCCCTCGAGAGGTTTCCCTTCAAACCTATCCCCCTTTTTAATGCAATGGACTCCACGTTTTGTCCATACAGCAGATACTATTATAGTTTGATGTACGGGTACGCTATCTGGGTTAGATGTTAACACATCGGCTGGTTTGTATTCACTCGCGTTGTACGATAAATCCAATAAGGACAGACGAGATTACGTAGAGTGCGAGGGCTTTGCATTTGTTCAAAATGTTTCGCTTCGAAAAAAAAAATGCAAAAGCGTCCAAAGTCATGGCGAATGCTCGTCCCTTTCAAAGTACACCACGGGTTCAAGTTCTTCTCATCAGGTGAGGACAAAAATTTTAGTATGTGGGACACTGTATCACATACGCGTGCGGAAGACGATACCAGCATACAGCTATATTGTTGAAGGTGATAAAGTCTCATGAGCCTTATCTTGACAATTTAATCGTCGATGTCGGTCTATCATCACATGCCAAAGTCCCGAAATTCCCGTCGATCCAATCTCCCAATCATTGTCGCCGTTCCCAATAAAGTATAACATTCCAGCCGACGACTGTTCATATTTACTCTTCAGTATTTCAACTGACAGGATATTACTCCGCTGCGCCTCGTAGCAATTTTGCTCTGTTTGTCGAAGAATGTTTTCCCGCCTATACTACCTCCTTTCCATCAACAAATTTTCAACATTGATTGTGCATCGAATGCGCTGTGAGGCATTTTCTCTTAGTCTGCAGTCTGTTACACTGCGCCTGATTGTTTAATCTGTTTCAAAGAAACAGATACATAAAGGGGAAAATACTGAGGTTAGGTTAATGAACAGAACAAATGCGCTTATTTCTTTGAAAATGATTATTATTTCGATTAAAAAAAATTGAATTGCTTTAAATTCACAAGTGGTAGGAAAGGCTTCTAGGTGCAGTTAGATCACGATATACCCAACTTATTTGAAGCATGGTTTCATTAACTGCGAAGAAAGTGCTCAGACGGTGATTTTTTTTTCTTTGCACACACTTACACATAATACATTCTATATAGATACAACGCGTAGAAAAAAATCCTGCGATCTCATTGGTCGCGAGCTGTGCGTTGATCTTTTTTTCTTTCTTTTCTTTTATACTGGCCGCATGTTGCCTCACTGACAATATTCACTGTAAACATGACTTGACGTGCACTATTCACACCATACACATATTGACTACCCAACCATGCATCAAGTAGATTTACCGTAAATGCTGGGTGCAAGGTTGAAGTATTATGATGGATTTATAGCTTTGTCTATAGCAAGCCAAAAGGAAATACATCCAGTATTTCCATCAGATTACATGATCAAAAACTTGAATTCTGGAAAAAATACCCCATTTATATAAAACAGTTGATGCACATGTCTTCTCGTACCTCAGCAGGTACAGTGTGGGTGCGGTAACTATGGAATTTAGTCTAAACCTAATCAGCTTTACCTCGTGGGTTAAACATAACATATTTACCTTATGCACACAATTGCTTCTTACGAATTCAGGCCTGCGCATCATTTGATTATACTGTATGTATAGGCCTACATACATATTTCAATGTATGCACAAGACTAATGTTACTGGAAGGGGATGATTCAAGAAACACACACCGGCCTTCCCAACCTCCATCGTTAGGCCTTATTATCTCTCTAATGAGGCACCTTGTTTGACCCTCATTACGACCGTCACATCTACTCCGAACTTTCCGGAATCATTATCACCACCACCACCACCACCATAGACAACGGCACTATAACAGCAGGTGATGTTTAATCAGTGATAATGCAGCTGTTATCCCCTGTGCCACTGGGAAGCCATCATTCTGGCAGGATAACATGTGCGGAAGGCATTCTCATTCACTCGTACGATTAATTGGCCAATGATGACAAAGCCGTAGCTTCGTAATTAACAACAACGGTGACTCGGCTGCCTTGAACGTTGTATTCAATCACCTAAAAGTTACGTACACCAATTTATGCAACGAGGGTGACCCCAATACCTCCAATTCCAAAGACGACTTAAATAACGCCAAAACAGCCTGTTTTGCCCCATTTACCTATATCGAACATACTCATTCATCACTTGTTAGATGGTGATAATGATAATTGGTATCAATGTCGGCGTTGCTCGTACTTTTTTCTCATCTGTCTGTACTTTCCGCCACAAAGCCCTTTATGTTATCACCAAACAAAGAGATAGAGCTTCTGGAGAAGCTTTCGCTTCCTCTTCTTTCATCCATCTCTTTCATCCCGTTTCTTCTTATCAGTAGGGTTGCCCTCTACTTGCAATAAATTCTTCTTTTTTAATTTCAATTTTCGTGGTTCAGCCTTCCAAGTGGGAATATTGATTCCTACTGTAGTAAGTTGACAACTAAAGCTTGAAGCTCCATAACGAAGACGTTTTTCAGCCGAGCGCTAAAGACAGTCGATAATGTTTTGGGCATTTGAGGAGACGCGATGAGTAATATGATGCGCATGCATGAACGCGGCAAAACTGTAATGCAATAAAATCCATCATAATTCTGACGAAATTATATTTCGTGGAACTTTTTTTTTTCTCTCTCTCTCCATGAATGTACTACTGCTTAAGGCGAATGTCGTGATAAATAGAAAACGCGAAATGAACGAGTGCAGTAGAAAGATCCGATCGATCCAAATGTGTTATCGAAGTTAGAAACGGTCTTCAATTGATGTCCCTTGCTGAGTTGCGCTGTATCACATTTCTCGTGATCGCGCGTATAGAGCTATTAGAATGTTGCAACCTGCGAGATCAAATCCACACTTTTTTTTTTCTCTCTCTCTGTACTCCATAACAAGATGGCGACACGCCGACGAATGATAACGTTCCAAAGGATGAAAAGGCAAAGAGGCGAGCAGATGATAATCGCCTTTTTCAGCTCAAGTGGTGACTAGGATATTATGGGAAGCGCGTTTCGCCGTTTTATTTACTAAACGCCAATACCCTCCTCCTTCCCCATATTACCCCCCTCACGCTGTTCCTCTTTCGTCTCTTCCCTGTGCCTTTCTTGTATACCTCTTTAACTGTCAGTCCTGATCCCACTACTCTTATCTGCAAAACACCCCTCCTCCTCCTTTCTCTTCTTCCTCTCTCTCTCTATCTTGAGTGTTTATCACGATCAAAGTACTTTTTCGTCTTAACGTTCACTTATATTTCCTGGTACAGTCAAAGTTTGCCACTTTCCCAGTGGGATTTTTGTTGTTGTTGTTGTTGCTGTTTTTTTTTTTTTTGACGGACCACTGTAATGTTGTTGCATGCCTGGTTGTAAAATTTCACATCACAAATGGTCAAACGTGCCATCATAAAGATGATAGTGTTGAAAAGATCTGCCTGTCTGTTATTAAGTATAACCTGTAATCATTCACACTACAAATACAAACACCTCATTTCTTGCGTCTGACGAGGTACGTAGGGGTACTCAGCAAAGAATCTAATTTTCTGGCCAGTGACAAGAAAGTTGCAATATAATTGATAGAAAACAGCAATTCATACGACAACAACAATACAGACCTGTCACAAATCTTGGTGCCGGCCAACCACAGAGAGTCAGATAAAGCTATCTGAGTACACCTCGGGCAGACACTTCCACCGTTTTAGGGTAACGAACGTACGAAATGTGATGGTTTGCTAGACAAAAGCTCATGGAAGAGAGATCATCAAGAAAGCTGTCTCTGCTGAAGCAAGTTTTATGAATGTATAGAGTCGAGACAACTAAAATGTTGCGCGTCTGTGAAAGCGAGTCACGTGACACGTTAGATGACGCGAACGAAACTTGAAACGCGGTGGCGCCGCGCAAATAAAATTGAAGAAATTTGGTAGACAACAAATTCCGTGACCATAGCACCGACACACTCGAATTCATCCTCCAGATGTACTGTATGTACTAGATCAATTCGGAAGTACGCAGAGGTCTTCAAAAAGATCTGCTTCAAAAGAATATACATTCGAGTAAGTATATATCGATCTAGAGGTCAATTTTGATCCGCTAGGGCATGGCGCATCGATGTATAGCATAGTAAACGGAAACGTTTGTAGGAAAAAATGCAGAAAGGATGTAGTGGCGTCAGAAATAGATTGTCATCCGTGACATTTAGTATGATGCGGTTTGATTGGAGGATGTTAGTCACTTTATCAAGATAGCCTATCTTCCTTTCACCAGAGCTTCCTTATGCTATAGGTTTTCCAGTCAAATTTCGCTCTTTGTGCATACAAAAGTATAAATACGGTAAGTCAGTCATTTTGCACATAGTGCATGAAAAAAGTGGAAATAGGTTATTCCATTTTTGCTCATAGGGCAGCCAAAATCACCATTCATCATCCGAACTTGCCATGGCGCAGACTAAATCGCCAATCGGTATTCAGATTCGCTTTAAGGTATCTAACTTTGCAAATCGGTAGACAATCGGTAGATTTACTTTTATTTCCTTCTTCCACGAAATGAGTTTACTGTTCTTTACAAGGAAGGGGATGTCACTAATTTTTTCTTTTTCACGGTCGCCGAAAAGAAAAAAAAAGTCAGATGCGCTACTGATTTTAGTAGAGTCAAAATCAAAGGCGTTGTATTGATTTGCAAGTTTAACACAGCAAAACTTGTTAGGAAGGAATAATTAGATTTGTTTTTGTAGGATGTGCATTGCGCGAGGCACGTCAGATTTTATATACATGTGCATGTACATCAACGTGTTTAAGTGTCCGCACTTGTTCGAAGAAAAATAGCCTTGTTACGGACAATGCCCTGTATATTCTGTAAGGTGATATGCCGTATCAGCGACCTTATAACCTCACGGAAGTAGCTTTTTTATCAAAAAGAAAAAAAAATCCAGCCGAAGTAATTCGATTTTCTTCATCTCTGTTACATGACAGAGCTTGAATGAACTGATAAAAGGCTGTGGTCTCCAAAGGATCCATACTAAAAATTATTTCTCTCCAGTGAGTCGGTGCCTACCTGAGACGAGTAGAACAAAACAACCCCAAAAGCTGGTGGGGGAAAAAAAAGTGCATCAAATCAACGCACGCAAAAAACCCGTGGGGTGTAGATTTATCGTTATTTTTCACGCGCTATAGGAACAAGATCAGGTACAAGACAAAAGAAGGGGAGAAAATTCTTCCTTCACTTACGAATGGAATGCGTGAGATGAATTTTAAAACAAGGTCCCCCATGTCACGCGGGGATATGCAATCGATTGAAATGATTTCAGTGACACTCACTCGCCTCGCCATCTGGTCTTCTTTTACACTTCCCTCTCCTACTCCAGTCTATCCCAAGTGATTCAATTCAATAAGACGTTCTACGTCAGTTCATTTTGGAGAGCTTTCTCACCCCCTTTTTTTCTCTCTTTCTCTCTTTGCTTCGTCGTTGTTGTTTTCATGCTTTACCTATGACTCAGTAGACAAATATCTAGTTTATTGCTGCCCTATGAAATGCAACAGAAGTAATGATCGCAAAGTTGATGCAACACAATATCTATTTTTTTTATATTGTTTATCTATTCACTCATACTTATTATTGTTGAAGAGACATGATTTTAATATCCTGCGTTTTTCTCAGTTAAGTAAGTTGATATTCTGAAGGTTTGTTAATACAAATAAATGTTCGAACTCCTACCTCCCTGAACTAACAAACATCTATATAGGTATACGGAATTTGTGTGTTTTGGAATAACGAACCTTTGGAATAATGAACATCACCCGTGTGTATAATTATGTTTATGTGTGTATGTATCACGTGCCTACTTTACTTGTAGTTCTGAACAGCAACTGAGTGGAGTGGAATTAACGTGCATTTTATGCAACCTCTCAACTAGCAACTGAATACTTGGTTGCGAGCAACCAAGGTAAATAACTGGGCAGGCAATAGGCATTTAGAGTGACTTGCCTATTGGACCTACATCTTCTGGTGATGGATTCGAACCATGAACCTCAAGACTGAGAGCCGGTGGTCTTTTCCACGAATCCTATAGAGATCCTCGCCAGCACTGTCCGACAGTTGCTGTAATTCCATCTCAATTGCAGTAATAGATAGTCATGAAAACGGACTCAAGCACAAGCTGCATAAAAGGATATCAAAGCCAGTAACATGTTAGCTTGATAAAAACCAGTAATCCCGAGCAACTGAAGTAGCGAGTTTTCACTCGGCCTACGCTAACTCGACATCTGTATCGTCACCAGAATAATGCATGCAGAAGTTACACAAACAATGCCCACGCCTGAGCGGGTGGGTGGCAGTACGTATTTTGTCTCATTTCCCATCAACACACAAAATCTTGTTTGTTTAGTCAGTGCAATGCTCGATCGTTCGGCTTCATTTACATCCGAGGCAAAGTAGACACCATTTTGTCCTTCAAATTTCCCATGGCTTTGCGCCTCTTGGGTCCATATTATCACTCGTGTCGCCTGGCCGCGCTTCAATTGTCCAGCGGCTAATCCATCTTTCAGCGTTGAGCTGTAACCCGAGATGAAAAGTTATTTATCACAGCGAGTGATTATTTTTGGAGAAATTTTTATCCAGTTGAGATGATCAGCGCGGCATAAAAAGGGGGCTAAAAAAAAATCTACATCAAACCCTCGCCTAAACGAAGCATCCGGTGAGCCACGCGCTCGTGATGTTGATGACCAGCGCTACCGCGTCGGATGGGAAGCGAGCCCTTTCTCACTGGCTTCACCGTTCTCACGCAGCTCTGAAGAATCAAGAGCCGCCGCTAGGCGGGATCGCTCTTCTTAAAGCTCCTGGTCTGGATCGATCTATCAACGTCATGTTCACAGTCTCAGGAGTCAATCGATCAGAGTTAATTTGCATGAGCATCCCCTGGTGATCGATGGCCACATTTCCACTCCTGGTCGGTCCCACAATTGAGCATTGCACTCTATGATGTAAGAACCAAATAAACGCAATTTGGATTCCTGACGTTTAAGTCTCATAGTAATTGGTTCTCGACCCCTCTTTCCCAGTTCATGCATGATTATCACTGAATTACTCACATTTGAATATAAAAGAAAAGTCATTGTGGATGAATTCGGCATATCAATATTATGAATTCGCTGCCGACAATTTAATCCGTTGCCTGCGAGATATGGCTACTCCCCTTAGAAATAGTACAAGACATACGCGGTTCTGTGAAAAAAAAAATTAAAACAAAACTTTCGGAATAAAAGGTATACTCTTGTTCAACTAAGACAATGAAAAAAAAAAAACCTGTTTCTCACAGATCTCTCCTTTTTTTCATTAGTATCAAAGTGCTCCATCTTATTCCTGTATTCAAGTAGCTAGGTGTGATGAATTTCAGCGCCAAAAAAAAAACAAACACACACACCCACAAACAAACAAACAAACAAGGACAAAATAGTGTGGCAGTCTGGCTTTAACACACCCAGAAAGTTGCGCACACTACCCTCCCTTGATAATTCATAATGATTTAATTTCATAAAGATCTATATGAACGTGTGTGAACGATTTCGTTTCATCAAGAACTATGAACATGTTTGAAATAGCCAAACCCGCTCTCCTCACTTGCACCGGATTCTTGGAAATAAGGTAATCAATTTAAGAGGAAGAAGAAGAAGAAGACGACGACGACGAAGAAGAAGAAGAAAGAATGGGTGTTTACCAACTATCTGTATCTATTAAATTTCTCTCCCTGGATCACGGAAGTAATGCCGTCGAGCTACCTTAAACTGTTGATGGCTTATCACATCGATCGTGGAAATAGCTACCGTCTTCTCGCTTCAATTTGTTAGCTAGTGCTGCTCTCGCATGCTGAACGAAATCAGCTTGGGAAGGCAGTAGACGTGGTCATATTTCACCAGATGGCTGGATTCAATCGATTCACACTCGACACTCTTATGGCTCGATCAAGTTATACATGTACTGTATATCAAATGAGGCCAGGCGATGGATGAATCGATTGTATTAATGATGAGGATGGAAAGTAGTTTAGGCGTTGCACTTTGCGGTCATTAATCTAGTAAGAAAGCTGGTGATACTTATCTTGTGTGTGTGTGTGTGTGTGTGTGTGCGTGTGTGTACGTGTGTGCGTGTTTGCGAGCGCGGGCGTGCGTTTAAATCGTATAAGTTGAAACATCGACCTGGCAGCAAAAGAAGAAATAAACAGTATCACAAAACGTGCTGGAAGGCAGCAAACGTGTCCAAATAAACGTGTAACGCAGAGTAAATCACGTTGAAACGTCCCCCATATATTAGGGGTCTACAGCCGGGAGACATTTTCCTACATTACGCGAATTCGATGAGTGCCGAAGTGGTATTACAAGAATGCAATAGCACGCGTAAATACCCTAAATCATGCAGTTAAGATTTCTCTAGGGGCTATTTAGGTAATTTGGCGCTCGATAGAGAAGCCAGACAGCGAATATCTATGAGAATTAGAAAAAAAATCCCTGGCACTTACTTGCAAAATGCTTCCAAATTAGAAAACACATCTTACTTTGCCTCAGAAAGATACCCTAAAGCGTAAATTACAAGATAACTGATGATTGTTAATTGCATATGCCTTTCGCGATACCGTACCGATACCTTTATAAACATGAAACAGGGAATCAACCACGACCATTTTAAGTGCTTCGGAAAGTTGATATTGAGTTCAAGATTTCCAAGCTTAAAGGGATGGTAAAGTATTGGTTGAAATGAGGATTCATCTCTTAACTTTTGGGGGATACTTCGAAATCACTTTAAGATTTCAAAGTTTAAATGATTAAAATCGTTTTGAAATTACTGAGATTTCCAAAAACAATGTAAAAGGAAGCGATCATAATAAAAGGTGGCTTGCCACTTTTTATCAGGATCTGTTTGTTTTGGATACCTCAGCCACTTCAAAACCGATTTTTATCTAATAAACTTTTAATTCCCCTTAGAATTTTGTGCTCTGATATATTTCATCAGAGACTTCTCATTATTTCAATATATCATCATCAAAAAATGTCGGAGACCTGAAGCCCCGAAACTGAGTTTCCTAACAGATATTCTGGTTAACAACATATCTCTGTGGACAACTGTTTTCTAGATAGAACGCGTTTACATCATAAAAGTTCACTACCAAATCTTGATTTGTAGGAATTTATCTAGTTATTCCTTAACTGCATAATAGTTTGTTCAGGAATATCCGCAAGTTTATATACACATTATTCAACGATCTGTATAACTTGTGTATGTGTGAATTTATTTTTCTCTGTGACACCCCACAAACTACTTTTGTCAAGGGGAACCAAGCTTTCTTTACTTTTAGAGGGAATCAAAATTTACAAAAGATTGCAATAACAAGTTGAATAATTATGTCAGTTCATCTAATACCCTTACACAATGGTGAAAAGAAATCACATGCCCAACCCAATGAAAGGCACCTTTGAAAACCATTATACACCTACATAAACATTCTAAACATGTCGAATGACTGACAATGACTAAAGTAGAGTCAAACCTGTTTACAGCGGCTCCCAAAAGAAACGAAAAACAGTGGTCGTTATGGACAGATGGTCGCTATAGACAGGTGGCCGCTAAGACAGGTTTAACTGTATATTGCGAGGATGCCAGAGCGAAAGGAAACGGGTTAAAGGGGATGAAGACACGAATAACGTTACTTTTTTCGTCTGCTGTGCAAAGTTCATCTCATTTAACACAGCTGTAAATGATGGCGAATACACGTCATTCTTGTCAGGGACTTACTTACGTGTTCACACCTACAGTATGCTTAAACTATTTTCCGACTGCCCGCGGTTGCAATGCATGCACGCCACTAACTCTGGGAAAAACATGACGTCAAGACAAGACGAGAAGTTGACAGACCTTGCCACGATCGTTTCCATACATCAAGGCTGATCGATACTCCCTGCCCCCCTCCTCGTACTTAGCGTAATACGAGAAGCTTGTCCGCCCGGCTGGTCCCAAGTCGAACAACCTAAGCACCAAGGTTCCGCTGAGTGGGATCCGAGGCTTTGCAGGCGGTAAGCGCCACTACACCTAGTGACATATCACTTAACGGAAGGCTCTCGTCCGCCAAGCGACGCCCCCCGTACGTGACCGTTTTGTTTAAACCAGGGAGGTGAGTTCACCTCCCAGTTTAAACCCACAGGTGCTCTCATTCGCTTACACCTTATGTCACTCATGTGGGTTGGCGGTCACATTGCGTGTCCTTCACAACCTCCGTTTTCTCAGAAGCCTTGGTTTTGTCATTTTTTTTTTATCATTGCGACTGCAACGAAAATACTAACTTTGCTCCTAACCGCTCTTCGTCTTCATAACCTCGTTTTCTTCATCACATCAAAAGTATATACGAGCCTAAAAAGAACTCCAAAAAGCTTTGTAGTAGTATTTAGGAAGGCTTATCACTTTTATCATGATATCATATACATGCTCTTGCTCTCATATCAGTATAACAGTAATGTCATCAAAAAATGTCTTTGTAGTTACCATTATTCAAATTTTCAGCACAGAATTCATGGTAAATGTTTGAAATTTCATGAAAAAGTTGTCGTCATCGCCACCGTCACTGCAATCAATCATTGTTTCCCTACTGATAACTCCGACTGCCTAAGAGATACATATTTACATGAAAGCAGCAACGCGTAGAAACCTGAACGTCAGCATATTCAATTAACTATAACGCAATGCCCTGTGAACAAAAAAAAATATATGTGTATATCATAGGCCTAGAAATTTCCATACCTCTTCAATTTTCTTTTGTTATTATGCTATTGGGTCACTTCAGTTCATCTTTTTATACGTCGATTGTGTAGAAATGTCGTTCAACCCCACAGGGATCTATTTCTTTCTCTCTTATCATCTCCGGAGCATCACCGGACCCAATCAAGTTATGAAACCGATCAAATTTGCGGGGAGGAAAAAAAAAAAAAAAGCTCAGTCATTTTTTTCTCTCCGATATACTTTGCAATTAAGAAGAATGAATAAAGTTATATAAAATGTGTCACCTTTCATGAAAACGGGTATGATTATGACTCGCAGGTGTTTGATAAAGCCGACCGAAATATATATAAAAATACATTCATTGAGATAGATGAGAGGAAAGCGAAAGAGAAACAGTACGACAATAAAGAAGAAAAAAGAATTTCAGAGATGAGACAAGAGAGTTAAGAAAGAATCGAATGAGAAACAAACATAATAATATAGACGGAAATACTCATACACATTATGCTTAAACACACATATTCATTCATTCATTCATTCATTTATATAATTATATATAAATGGTATATGATATATGTAAATCATAAATAAATACACATACTCATACACACACAGCCCCCCCCCCCCAACACACACACACATGTATGCATACTGTACACTCAATAAGACAAGAGACTTGTGATTATACCGTGAGATGGAAAGTGAATAGATTATGGCGATAAAATCAACTGTCTCTCTGTCATTCTAGATGACATGTTCAGACAGCATCTAATGCGCCCGTCACGACAAATTGACTTCTCCGTCTGCTTAAAGATCTCCCAAGTCACCAGGGAATGCCAGAACACTTTTATCGCCCTCTTGTTTTGGTTCACTTTGAATGGGCGAGTGACGCGCCGGATATTACACATGTCAAACAATATCAATATTCACAGCTATATAGGATCAAGAATTGACCTTACAGTTTTCTCAGATCGTCTTTTCATCGCTCTGTTGATATGGGAGGGGGCAGACAGATTTGCACAGATCATAGTTTGTTTGTTTGTTTGTTTGTTTGTTTGTTTGTTTGTTTATGTGTCTTTGTGTCGTTCCGGTATGTCAGTGTTGGTTACTTCAATTTAAACCATGATCCTGCCATACTTGTATAATTATGTATTCACAATAAACTATGCCTTTCAGGTTTACAGAGGCAAGATTTATATGCAGTAGTTTATGAACCAATACCATTTTGTGACTGAGTGTAGTTGACAATAATCAGTAGTCGAGACCCTGCGCCGAACTTTCACAAATCATTCTTTTCAGCCCGAAATAGCTGTTTATACTTCAAGACAAGACCTACTTTTTCAATTTTCTTCTCTGTATATCTCCCATTTCTCTTTGAGCTGAGCGACCTACTGATACATCTATGCTAATCTATGCTACTAGCTTCTAAGTAGGTCCCGCCCGCTACAATTAGTAATTTCTATTATTACACTTTGTTTTTTTAGCATGTCATGTACCTTCAAATTGTAACCATTATGCTATGTTTTCGCTTTAAAGGGACTGTACAGTACTGGTTGAGGTGGGGATTCATGTTTTGAACATTCCTAAGTGAGATAATGAAAAGCCTCTTATGAAATATGAAAGAGCATCTAATTTTAAGAAGGATTCAACGTTTATTTGATGAAAATTGGTTTTCAAATGGCTGAGAAAACCAAAAAAGTGTTAATAATAAAAGGCGACATGCCACAACTCGCAATCTGTACTCGTGAATTGTCTAGCTTTTTTGTTGTTGTTGTTGTTGGCAACAACGTAATGCCCCAAGTTATTTGTTTCGCGTGATATTCCGAACTCTTACATATTTAATTTCATGTCACGGTATGTATGAATGAGGAAAGTGAGAGTGAGTTGAATTAAATCTAGGCAAATATGAATTATAGCGACGTATCCATGGATTGATGATATCTTTTCACATTTACACATAATTCATCGAACTCGTTAATCATCTTCGCGGAACATTGCCAGCAATGAACTCCCTGTGGTGAAATTAGACAGAGCAAATCTGTGATTACGTTCTTCAAATATGTGTATACATATTTCCCCCCCCCCCAAAAAAAAAAAAAAAAAAAAAACTGCTTCCCCTTTTAAAGACATCCTAAATGCAAACATAACACACTCGCCCTTGGACAAATTTCTGGCAGTTTATAAAGGAATAATTTTTCTGTCTTTGTCTGTCTGTCTGTCACTGTCTATCTCTCTCTCTCTCTCTCTCTCTCTCTCTATATATATATATATATATATATATATATATACATATGTGTGTGTGTGTGTGTGTGTGTATGTTTGTAATGTATTTATACACACGTATATATAGATGTTTTTAGATTTTAGATATATTTACAGTATAAACATTTATTTCATTTATCTATTTCAGCTCGGCACATGATTCAGCCAGACGGCTGTTTTTCCTCATGTCCGTGAGGAAATATATATGTTTATGTATATGCATATGAATTATGTGTTATGTACATGTATATAGGCACTACATATAATTTATATATATATATATATATATGCATAATATATAATATTCAATTCAATTGAATTTAGTTATACTTCATTTTCATCCAGCAAAAGAAAATGTACCATACAAAGTACCTATTTAACTAATTATACTGTTCTAACAATTTGTAAGAATTGTGATAGATGTATTTATGATATTTAAATTTTAACATATTATGTAGCTACTCACCAGCGTTTAATCGCAGTTATATACGACCAAGCGCAGGGACGCTATCGTAGTCTATGCAGTTGCGATTGAGCAACAACAGCATGAGATTTTATCTCTGACAATCAGCCGACAAAAGTCCCTCCTGCTGAAAATTTGTTGCTGATATTTGTGCCTTTGTGCCGCATTCAATCGTAAGTTTGCATGCGTCGGTGCACGGGTGGTGCACTCGGCGATTAAAAAAAATGGCACGCAGTGATATCTTCTGCGATGAAGTTGGGATAATAACTACCGACGATGAACACTACTTAACAAATTTGGACACCACTATATTCTCGCAAAAAGAACCCCCTCCCCCCCCAAAAAAAAAAAAAGAATAAGGAAAAAAAAAAAAACGTGCCTCGCATCCACTTTGCATGCTTCGTGAAATTAGCTCATCTTTAGTGACTTCCACCTCACGTTACACCTCTGGGAGCGCCAAAATGGGCGAAAATGCAGGCGATGAGTGCACGGACGAAGAACAAACAAATACCGTCGAGGCAGTGACCAGGTAGAGAGGGCCTACGGATTGAGGAGGGGGAGGGGGATAATGGCGGAAAGATGGAGAGGGAATGGGGGGGGGGGGGGTTGGAGGAGTCGTTGGTAGTGATGATGATGGATTCCGTGTGCCCGGTGTTCCTGTCATTGAGAGCCATGTTGCAAGTTCGAGAAGCAGTGACGGGTTTTGCCGGCGGCTATCGTGTTACTTATCCGCCAACCGAGCATCGCGACTCGAGTGCTACGAGAAACATCAAGGTATATACACGGGCAATATCGTCGGTTTACACAACAGTGGTTTCCAGCATGCATCTCTGTTTGACTCCCCCCCCCCCCCCCCTCCTTTTCCCTGAAATGTTCATGTATGAGTGTTGACATTGTAGAGTGTGTTGTCTCTCTTTCTCCACCCTTGTCTTCCTCTTTCCTTCTCTTGTATTACCACGATCTCTAGGTTTTTTCTCTCTCTCTTTGTGCGTCATTGTTCTAGAATGACAATCCTCCAACGAACTCGATTGAATTTTGCCTCATCCCGAATGCATGAACTCAAACATACCATCCTCGAATTGGGGCTAAAGAAATGGAACGAAAACAAAAATGCAGTTCGTTGCTACATCTTCTATTCCATCCAGATAAAACGATAATGGGGTGTAAACCTTAAGTTCTTGAGGTTTTTTTTTTTTTTTTTTTGCAGTCATCATATTGGTGTATCATTCTGAGATTCCTGCATCTTGCCTATTATTTTATCACAATGAATAATGTATGTATGTATGTATGTATGTATGTATGTATTTACGTATGTATATGATACTCTCATCTCTCTTTCTCTCACGTGTAAATATATAGGCCTATATACACACATTTAGAAATAGATAGATAGATAGAGAGATAGATAGATAGATATATAAGCCAGTTCGGGGTTTCACTTTGAGCATGAACAGAAAAAGGTCATCAGTACCGGCAGAGTATGTTGGTTTTTTATTCACTGAGATAAGCATCTGTGATGTAATGATTATTCAAGTGATCATTATGAGTGGTGCTTCCCAGCACATCCACCTGAGAGCAAAAGCGGTATTTGACAATATCAATAGAAAAAAAATGTTAGTACATACAATGCGAAATAATGAAATGGATGCTTTCCAAAGTGCTAATTGATGGATCATTCTGGTCACCTGGTCTACGCAAGTTCATTCTTTGTTTGAACATGACTGATGAATTCCATAAATTGTTACGTCGGGTCAGCTGAAATACCTTCTCTCGCTTCAAAACTCATGGAGTGCCTAATCAACTGAGAAAGAAGAAAAGTCATTTGTACCGATGTGCCCATGAGCTAACCCCGAACTGGCTTATTGATAGATAGTGGATAGATTACGCATATACACGATGGTTAGGCTGTTGGGAAATGTCGCGGTTATTTTCTGTTATTGAAGAGAAATAGCGACATTGGTGACGTCACAACACCGATAGCTCTGTTTTCGTTCAGACTCCTGTGACGTCGGTCATGTACAGCTGGTTTGATTCTGGATGTTTGCATGGAATGATATTTGAACCAGCCTTGGAGTGGTGAACTAGCTATACACTTGGGCGGGCTTTCAATTCTTTGTGTTTTTATCTTTTTGTGAGTGGGTGTGTGTGTGATTGTGTTTGTGCGTGCACTTGTATGTGAGAGTGTGTGAGGGTCTGTGTGCGTGAGTTGCCCAATCCAATCTAAGGCTCTTATCCCGGCTCCTTATTAAGCACCAAGGTTCACCATGCGCACCCATTCCGCCCCTATCCCCGGAGAACCTTTTCTTTTTTACCTCCACCTCCTTCGGAGACGCCATGAATAAAGATGGGATATACGGGCCCACAAAATGCCCTAACACGCAAGCGACGAGATTGGATTGACGTGATCAGATTTGAATTCGGCTGCGGAAAGACGCTCCGGACGACTCTTCTGTCTTTTGCCGCACTGGTCACATCGACCTTCTGGACCTTGCGATGACACACTCGAAAAGACCGCCTTTACTAATTCAACGAAGTCTGCAGGTGGTCATGTTGGTGGGAAAAAAAAAGAGGAAACTGCCTGGCAAAAGCAATCATTCATGAGCTTTCACCACAATCAAGAGTTTCACTTAAAGTTGCACTTAAAAAAAGAGAGCTATTTTACGTCAAATAATGATTTCCTTCTTTAGCGCGTAACTGAGACGTTGATTCGTCAGGTTAAGGATTGTATATATTGTATACGAGGCGTAAACCTTTCAGGACAATTCTTTCTGCTATATTTCAACCGAAATAACTCGGAATTACCGACACCAGAGCAAATTGGGTTAGACTTGTGGCGCGTCTTTACCACCTTTGCAAGTTTAAGTTAAGTGGAGTTTACATAATTACAAGCCAACGTGAGATCTCGAATGCTGCAAATGTTACACTTTCGAAATTTGTCTTCTTCCGACTAAGACGTGGATGAATGCACTACTTCTTCAGTGGTGGTAGTAACGCTACATCTCTATCTTGCAGGGTTTTTTTTTTCAACACAATGTGATGGAATTCATACGAAAGGGGAAAACACTTCTCCATCCCCCAAGAAAAGAGGATATTACAAATTTCGTTGTTCAATCTGTCATGACAGATATTAGTGGGTATACATACTGGGATAAGTGATGTCACTTTTGTTTTTCCTTCGGAAGCGCTGCTCCATGATTTTAATTTTCCAGACTTTCAGACAGAACGGCTTGTCAAAGTGCCAGTTTCGCCCCGGGGATGAACGATGACGTTTCCCATGATAACGTAAGGCCTAAATGTGCGATATCAAACCACGAACACGATCTAGGTATTATGTGTCGTGATTTCCTTTTCCAGAATGGGGTTATGTTTTCCATGTGTCATCGACCGGGGAAAGATAGATAGATAAATAGATAGATAGATAGATAGATAGATAGATAGATAGATAGGTAGGTAGGTAGGTAGGTAGGTAGGTAGATAGATAGATGAATAGATAGATAGTGAGAGAAGGAGGGGGGTGATGAGAAGGGGAAAGAAACACGAGACAAAACTAATTTCTGTAATTCCTGTAATTCCATAACGAGGATGCTGCTGCAGATGTTTTCAATATAGCAACATTGCAAAGATGATACCAGTAGACGTATCTCTCAATCTAATACTATAGGTAAAAGTGATTAAAATGACTCTAAGAATATGATATATACATTGTAACATATATATATATGCATTATTTTGATTATTCTTAGAGTCATTTTAATTACTTTTACTCATAGTAAATATATATACTATATTACATATATATATATAATATATAAATAAATAAATATATATATATATAATATATATATATATATATATATATATATATATATATATATTGTGTATGTTTGATGTTGTTAGAAATGAAATAAAATGAATATTAAATGAAATGAGGAAATTGCAAAATTATTGTTATATGCGCCCAAAGTAGTCTTAAGAGAACCAAGTCTCCTCTTCCTGCCAATATGATATAATTATCCCTGATTTCATTTTATGCTATGAGAAAAATAGAAACAGATTCAAAACCAGCATCATCCGACGATGACATAAGTATCGTCATTTCATGGATACAAGATGTTCCTTTCGTGACTCGTAGCATTGTCGAAAAATTCACAGATCATTCGAGGTTTGGCGAAGATTCTGCCCCTGACGTCGATTATTACCCAGACTTTTAGTTCAGTCCACTTCAGTTTGATCTTAATTTCTGTATTTTCTATGATGTTCATACATATACCAAAGTAGATTAAGAATCCGTTCAGATACAGAGAGAGACCCGAGATGATACACGGATCATGGACCTAATAATGGCGTATACATTTGAACAAAAATCTGCAAAATCAGTGTGAAGTATACAAGAAATGGTAATTTTCAAAATATTTGAATAACTGCATTAGAATCAAAGAAGTCAGCGATTCAATTAATTCCAAGGTAAAAAGAGCAACAAAATGTAGGAGTATACCATCATGTTAAGCAAGTGCTTTATGAAGAACATAAAAATCTCTCAATGTGCAAGAATAGACCTATGCGGATGATCCACATCTAAAGACAAATGAAAATGTATTCATTTATATCTTTCGTTATGCATCCACATTTCCATTTTCATTTCACATTTCATTTCATTCATTTATTTATGCACGGCACATACTTCAGCCCGACGGCTGTTCTTCCGCAGGTCCGTGCGGATAAAAATACAACATAGATATACATTTTATACAGAAATGAACAAAGAAACCAAACAAACAAAAACAAAACTCATACTTAAAAACCGAAAAAAAAAAACATATACAAAAAAACACAATAACATGTTGATGAAACTGCGGCACACATTTCGGCAGAAACAAACATGATCAATCAAAGATAACCATGTACAATTACACAAGTGATCGCCGTAGTTTAAAATGAAAGAGACGAAAAAAATGAGAGTTCAGGAGAGAGAGAGAAAGAGGGAGACAGACAGAAAGAGAAACAGAGAGAGAGAGAGAGAGAGAGAGAGAGGAGAGGAGAGATAGGGAGAGAGAAGCACATACAAAGGGGGGAAACTGAAAAAAGTTGTCAATTTACAGTTTCGGTCAATTGCGTTTTTAAAGCTTACAAACGTTGGTTTCTGTTTCAATTCCAATGGTAACTTATTCCAATGCATTGATCCAGAATATGTCAAACTTTTATGTTTGAAACAAGTCTTAATCAAAGGTAACACAAAATTTAAGCATATATACGTATGTATGTATGCACGTGTGTATGTATGTATGTATGTATGTATGTATGTATGCGTGTATGCATGTCTGTGAGTGTGTTCATAATCTGTAATCCTCGGAAAGGCTGTCAATCACGGACGGAAATTGAGAAACTTTGCAATTATCTTGTCTGGATTACCCATCCTTCTTCTCCCTTGGTTTCTAAACTAAGACGCGGATTTGATCGGCTTAACTCGTTGATGACGGGTCGAGATTGAAAAAGAAACAAAATAAGAAGAAAAGAATGTCAAAAACAAAAGTAATAATGAAAGGCTCTTTCGATACCTCGGTACTGACTAAACTTCTTAGAACAAAGGAACGGTGACGTATGAATCAAATATCCCTTGTCTTTTCTCATAAAGCACAAGTTCTAGTTCTCAGTAACTTCGAGAGGACCTCTATGTAACGATGTCGCGGGAAATGGAGGAAGGAACTCATTTTCTAAAGTGCATCTATAAAGGGGATGAAGTGGACATTTGATAGGCCATCTAAATTCAAATTGGCTATCATCGAGATTAATGACCAAACCTCGTGCTACATCAAAAACTTTATCCCATCCATCATGCACCTACAAAAGAATATTGAGTACAAGCCAGAACAAAATCAAAACAGCCACAACAACAACAACAAACAACCTACAAAAGAATATTGAGTACAAGCCAGAACAAAATCAAAACAGCCACAACAACAACAACAACAACAACAACAACAACAACAACAACAACAACAACAACAACAACAAAAACAACAACAAAACTTCCAAAATTACAAAGCAGTCCTCGAAAAAGGTCTTAGTTAAGACTCCGGACAACCGCCATCATTTGTTGGATGCGAAAGCTTTGGTGGGGGAGGGGGGGGGGGGGGGAGGTAACCAGAGTGAATAATAATCTTAGGAAGAAAGATACAAACTGTAATATTGTGTTTTTGAGCGCATCGTAATTCGTTTTGTTTGGGGCAATCATTGCTTGGATTAAGGGCTGCTGCAACGGAAATATGATGACATATTTTGTCATGCCATTATGTTGGAGCAAGCAAAACAACAACAACAAAATTAAATAAGCAAATTATAGGACTACTTTCAGGAAATAGTTCATATCAGAAATCAAATCAACTTTGATAATCCTTAATCATCTTGTTGTGATATTCACATTGTAATATATACAAGCACCGAAGGAATTCATGCGCGTGTGTGATTCGTAAAGTTCGGGCAACTGAGACCATGCGGAAGCTTTGCGCGTTGTAACTCCATAATATTAACCAATTCCATCCTGGATTCTGAAATCCACATAGACTTAATAAACAGGCCACCAGGTTCCCATGCGGAACGGGTTAAGAAACAAAATATGATATGCTACAAGACTGTAAGTGACTCAAATAACATTACAAGTGACTCGTCCAACCAAGTCTTTGGATGGATAAGTGAAATGATCATAATTCAGTGAAAAATCTTTAAAGTGGCTCTGGGTCTGTTTCAAACCAAATGGCTTCTCCTTCACAGACCTCCCAATGTCTCTTCTTCCGTATTTTCTGTCCCGATAGATGTTTGTTTCTCTCAAAGTTTAAGGTACACCCACGAATGGTTAAATCTATAAATTCGTCCATTTTATTTGTGTGTTTTTTTTTCCACGTTGATGCACACATGAAATGCCGATGGTAAATTCGAGGGAGGAAAGAGCCTGGGTGCAGTTTTAAACCTGCTGGCTCATTGTAACCCGAGGCAACCTTCCCCAATAAGGTTTCTTTAAAGTTTACTGGTCTTAGCTGTTTGAACCCAATCATAGCGGCAGTATATGGTATGGAGGCTTGTACGTGCAATGAGAAGTCGACTTTAATGAAACTCACCAATGAGCCATAATCAGGAATGTATATCGGGTTAACATACTTTATAGACAAGGCCTTTAAATGCGCTGACGTCCCTGTAATTCAACGATTATTCGAGCCTTGCGCTTGCGGCGATACATCCATTCACCCGTTTCACAACAGGTAATGGGTAAAACGAAACCCTCATTTTCTCCGAACAGAAAGCGCGCCGCACTTGAAGTAGATTACACTAGATTTGTCGCAAGGAAAGACGGACCTGGAACGTTTCAACTACATCGCAGCATTTATGAAACATCGGGGGGAAAAAGGAAGAACAAAAAATATAATCCGATTGGCGGCACAACACAAAACTGAAAGATAAAAAAGAAGAGGAAGAAAGAGCATTCCTCACTGGAAAACGGGATCTGAGATTTGGGAAAGTGATGGAAAAATGCGACATCATGAGAACAATTCCTGAGTATAAAAGTAGTTGGTACAGATCCCCGTTGCATTGTGTCATGGGAAAGCGAGGATAGGTGGACTTGTTGCACAATTTCAGCTGTTTTCGAAAAGATTTATTTGAGCCGATTTTCTGCGGAAGGAGGACGCAACAAGATACCTTTAAGCATCAAATAACGTCTCTCTCTCGCTCACACACACACACACACACACACACACACACACACACACGCACACACACACACACACACACACACACACGCACACACACACACACACACACACACACACACACACACACACACACACACACACACACACTCCCCACCCTCTTGCATACGACGTTTCTAGTTTTATACGTTTGTGAAAAAGGATAATCATTACTGATACGAATAAGGTAGACTCTTTTGATTCAATAGGGGTTATTGAAGATAGACTCCGTCAAGTTTTGAGAGTTGTGTGTTGCTGGAACGTGTACCGCGTTTGCTTTTAGATTAAGAATTGAAGACTCTGATTGCAAAAAGAGATTAAGTACCATTCCTGAACATTTTGAATATGTTAATTACAAAATAGAACAAGATCGAAACATTTTCACTCATACTTCACTTGTTTTATAAGAAAGAATATTCTTGAAGTTATTATAAAGAATTTCCCATGTATTTGCACGGTTTTTCCCCGCAGGTTTAATCTCAAATATCCAAAAATACAGACAACGGAGTTAGCTAAATTTTTGCGATCAAGCTCCTCAAATATTACTCGATGGGCATAAAAGCGTGTATCTAGAGAGTTATACTCTGCCACTCCGACACGAGCCATCTGCATGCAAATGAGGCGAGTTGATGGAATACACGTCAGACGGGAGGACGACCTAGGGAGAATCTACACCTCCATTATGTTTTTGCAACTGACCGAAATAAACCCAACGTTCGTCGCCTTCAGCTTAATTACCACTGTACAGTACAACTATCGGGCATGACAAGGCACGATTGTGCAGCTCGCACGTGATTTGTAAGCAAAGGAGTCAGAGAGCTGCCAATGACAAAAAAAGGATTAAAAACAACCCAACAACAACATTTTCAGAGAAAAGAAAAAAGTTCTTGGGTTGTGTTGTGGCTGTCTGTCACAACGCAACCGAAGAAACACACGCGTCTGCCTCGCAGACTAGCAGACAATAAAGCTGACGAAGACCTGAGGTCGAAAGGTTCTACCACCAGCCGGCATTGTGCGACATCTACTGTCTTCATTCTTCCAAAGATGACAGAAGTGTTTCGTAATATATATATATATATATATATATATATATATATATATATATATATATGACTTTTTGAACATTATTACAAACAATTAACCATCTGAACAGGACGTAAAAGTGTAGTATTATTTTCCAAAATTTAGAGTGATTAGAGGAAGCGAATATGGAAAAGATGCGAATGTTAACAAGAAGAATGAAAGACATCCACAAAAGAAAGAAAAAAAAAGAGCAAGGCACATTCAAAATCAAGGACGGAAGGAAGATGCACTTTCAGCTGCAAACTGTCAAAATACCTACACAGAAGAAAGAGAGGGGGAGGGGAGGTGGAGACAGACAGAGGCATGCAGAGAGATGTCAATTATTCTACGATTTCATCGAATTATAGATGGAAGCTAAGAAACCAGGATGACGCGCCTAGAGAGACTGTCTTAATGTCTACATTAGTTCTTAGCAGAAAAAAAGAAAAAGGGGAAGAATATACTTTACTGAGTAAATAAAATGATTGCTTTGCGCGATGGAATTGACTCTCTGAAAACGAGAGACTGCAACCCCTAGTATGAAAAGCTGCCATCATAATCATGACTGAAAAAAAAAAGAGAAGGAAACGATTCTTAAAACGTTTATCGATGTCTATAACAAACAATGCAAACACATGCATCTCACACTGGCATAGGAACACGTGCACAAACAGACGTGGTATATAAGGTCACTTTATAGAAACAAGTTATACGTACACACAAGTCTTGACATACGTTACAAGCAGAGTTAAGGGGGGGGGGGGTAGGGAAAAGAAGGAGATGGGGGGGGGGGTAGGGAGAGACAGAGAGAGAGAGAAGGGGATGGAACATGACGAGGAGACAGTGGGTCCGTGCAAAGGAACATAGAAAGCAATTTTGTTGCTATATCAGAATGATCAACTGATGGTAAGTGGAAAGCGAATTGGGGAAAGAAGCCGCCACTGCGACTGCGGAAGAAGAACGAAGAAACAGTGCGTACATTCATTTTAAAATGGAAGACGATTTCTTCTTCCAGTCAATAGCTTATAGTACCAAAACCCCCCAAAACATACTAAGTGCATAGTGATTTCTGATACCACTTTCTGGGCGGTCGGGAATTGAGGGGGCGGGGTCGATGGGGTCTAGCCATGGAGACACGATCGATTAGTCTGTAACGTATATGTCACATACTTTGAGTGATTTGATTGATGTTGGGGTGCTGTTAGTTTGAATCTTACTGGTGGGACAGATAAATTCGCAATTGTATTACTTTGTAATTCAAATCATCATAAACAAAGACATCAAAGACATATATGTATATATATATATATATATATATATATATATATATATATATATATATATATATATATATACATAATTTTATACATACACACATACATATATTTATATAGTCACGTCTAGTGCCACCTTTAACTCAACTTACGTTTGCAGTAAAATGCATTCTCGTTGGAAACCGTGATGAATGTCAGCCATACAACAGTCCTGTATTATATTTCGATAGTTACAGACGAGATTATGACTGTTTCGGCGAACCCAGTAAGCCATTATTCATGTTAAGTCGATTAAACTCAGCATTATTCAAGAAGGCGAGGTCCAATCGTCTCGTTTTTCCCGCCGCAATGTCAGCCTGGGACATTGGTATCCCAGTCGCCCGCTCGCTGAAAAACATGAACCGTTCCCGTCTCGCATCTCTGCATTCGCAAGCGTCGTCGGGAATGCTCACGAAGAAAAAAAAAAACCTACTCGAAGTGCACTCCAGGAAATTCGCTTGCGTTTTCTCCGATCGACCTTACGAGCGAGATATCTCAACACAAACATTCATGGGGGTATTTTTTCTATGTTTCTTTTGTTTGCTCGAGTACTTATCTTTGGCAAGGTTTCAATATCAGATTATCGTATCATAAGTGTGGATATCGGAGACCCAGTTCACTGACCTTAGGTTTTCCCTCCACTTCTCCAACGGATGTTTCAAGCCAGATAGTCTCGCCTGCCAGAAATGTTGCATTACTTTACTAGTACTCCTTTCCGACTTATTCTAACACTCTACGAACATTTTTTATTCCCATTCTATTTCACGTTCTATACATATCGAAACCAACCACAATGATAACATATATTTGATGTGTTAGTTCACGAGCTGAAAATTTTAACATTACATCGGCAAAAGAAAAAAAATTCTTAAAAACTAACGAATCTTTACGCAAGCTCTCATCTTCTGTGGCTAGATAATTACGTCCAAATCTACTATAACATACATACTACGGCTTTGAAATGGAGAAGTGATTAGATAATTGCCTTAATGAATAATGTGCTTTTAAGTTCCCGTAGTTTTTTCTTTCGTCATCGGTTATTTAAGATATCGTGCTGTATCACGTTACCATAACAATCCTCTTAAACATTTGAGATGCAAGCAAAGAAAAATATATCCATAATCGCAACAGTATTGGAAAGAGAAACCTCACGACCAGAAAAAATTGTGAGTTCCAAAATAAACCGACATATCATGAGAAATTTGCAACATCTCAAAATGTGAGCAACGTTTTCATTCCTAAAAATACAGTCCATATAACAAGGGTTTGTGTGGGTTTTATTTTTTAGTGACATTTGATGAAAAGAAAATTTGATTGCGAAATAAGCCTGTTCGGGGTTAGCTCATGTACAGATGGGTACAAATGACCTTTCTTCTTTCTCAGTTGATTATGCACTCCGTCTTCAAGCAACAGAATGCATTAGCTTGCCCAACGGAACAATTCCTGGAATTCATCAGTCATGTTCAAACAAAGGATGTACTCGCGTAGACCAGGTGATCAGAATGATCCATCAATTGACACTTCGGAAAACATCCATTCATTTTGCATTGAATGTAATGACAATCTTCTTCTATTGATTTTGCCAAATACTGCTTTTGCTGCCAGGTGGATGTGATGGCAAGCACCACTTTAATACAAGGATTACTTGAATAATCATTGCATCACAGATGCTTATCTCAGTGAATTTAAAAACCAACATGCTCTGCTGGTACAAATGACCTTTTTCTGCTCATGCTCAAAGTGGAACCCGAACTGGCTTATTGTAGTGGTTTGTGATATTCAGAAGTCTGCAGCACGCCTCAGTGTCTTTTCGTATTATACTAAGCATCTTTTGAGGCGGCTTAACGTAAACGAAACAATTTGTTTCTTTCTCCAGGAGGGGCTTTGGTAAGCCGTCTCACACTTGCATATACAGACAGTTCATGACGAGTTTGCCGCGTTATTCATCGGCGGAAGGCGCCGTCGCATTTGTCGGTTTGCCAGCTGTTGATGCTGGTGGTAGAGGGAGCGGGGATGGAGGGGGGTTGGGGTGGGGGGAGGCGACGGGGGTTGAATCTAGCTGTCTGTCTCTGATAGATGGTGAATTTCCAGGCTCTGTCTTTGGGTTGTTAGAACGATACCAAATTTGATGACGCCATAAATGAGACTTGGCAAAGGCGCGGGGATCCATCTTGGCACTGAGACTTCAAAGTGCTTTTATAGTGTATTCTCTCTTCACTTACAACTGCAATGAAGAGAAATAGAAAACTTAGTTTTAGATACAGCCTTTCATGACTAACCGTAATATTTTAGTTGACAGGATTAGGGCTAGACTAGAACTTATCAAATATAGTCTGACTTCACAGGTATTTTTTTTTATTTATTCACCGCTCTGTTAATTAGTGCGTGTTCTTTGTGGCAGACGTCGGTATTTGGAGCTCATTAAAGCGATAATTTCTTCCGTGGTGCTGTTAGGTCTTGATACGAGGGGAGTACAGTCACACAAATGGAACAGTGAAAGTTTAATGATGATAAAGCAAAATAAAAACTGTTATGTTGTGGAAAATTTTCATGGAAGGTTTCATGGCGCGCGCTGAGAAACAAAGACACACAGAGAATATCTTAAAACATTCTCAGTCTGATAAAGTAACAACCAAAAGCATGCAAACCTTGATTCAGCCAAATCTATTAAAAATTGTAGGTATATACATATATGTATATGTATATGTTTATGTATTTATATATATATATATATATAATATATATATATATATATAATATATATATATATATATATATATATATATATATATATATATATAATATAATATATAGTATATCTCTATATGGTCGAAATCACGCATGATAGAGGACTTTCGATTGCATTATTAATGATTAATATTAGGGATTGAAATATTGATCCAAAAGCTTGTATTTTGTAAAGCTTTACACAAAGAATTCAGCAATTGATAGAACTGTGATAAAGTCTTGAAAATTGAGTTAGAAGGAAGAAATGCTCCTTGTAATTTAATTTGCTAAAACAACTTTGAAAAAAATTTAAACATGTAACTTTAAAATTTAAAAAAGAAATATCTATGGTGATACTTCTGTCATCACTTAAATTTTCTCGTGTACCTCAATAAATCTAATCGCTTTTCCTTCTATTTTTATTTTTGTTTGTTTTGTCTGTCGTAGCGAACGCAATTACTTTGCAGAAGGATACATATTCAAAACGGCGACTGCCTGGTGCCTGTATGTAATAGCAAATGTCACTGTAATGATAATTCAAACGGGCAAGAAGATGAAACTTGACAGCAGTTTACTGACGAGAACAAGAATCCACGTGTGACTTCACGAGAGAAAATTTAACACGAAAAAGCTATTACGTCACAATGGACGTGAGCTGTGTAGCATTCACGACTTTGCGTTTACAGATATTGTCACTTTCAATCTACTAAATATTCATTTAGTTTGACAAGTTACTCGGATATCGACAACACAGACTAGTAATTCTTGTTCAGTGCTTGTTTGCTTGTAGCAGACGAAACTGGAATGAAGATGCTACATTACCAAGTAAGCGGCTAATAAAATGCTGATATTGATTGCTTCAAAATCAGCGAATCAGCTTTCTTGATGTGTCGTTCGCGACAAGAGAGAACAGTCAGCATCACGGTTACAGCTCGTTATTCCGAAGGTTCGTTAATCCGAAAATGTGATAAGGTTTGTTATTCCGAAAGTTCATTAATCTGAAAATGAAATAAGGTTCGTTATTCCGAAGGTTCGTTACGTACCCTATTTCATTTTCGGATTAACGAAACTTCAGAATAACGAACCCTATTTTATTTTCGGATAAACGAGCGTTCGGAATAGCGAACCTTATTTAATTTTCGGATTAACGAAACTTCAGAATAACGAACCCTATTTCATTTTCGGATAAACGAGCGTTCGGAATAGCGAACCTTATTTAATTTTCGGATTAACGAACCTTCGGAATAACGCCACAAATGTTCGGATTAACGACCCCTTTTTCATTTTCGGATTAACGAACCTCTAGGTACAGGGAAATTGTGTGTTTCGGATTAACGAACCTTCGGAATAACGAACCTTCGGAATAACGAACAGCACCGAAAATATTTGAAGTACAAATATGAGACATTAAAGTGCATACCAGCCCTAAAAAATGTTGCAAACTAATGTCAGAGGTATCAATGTGAATGGAAGATAGCTGATTAAAGACAGTGGAGATGTGGCTTTGCAGAAAAAATAACGCGTATTTCATGAATGACTCACACTTCAAATAAAGAGATTCTCACAAAAGCCGTTACAGAAAGGAGTCCCATTATATCAATTAGGAAAAGACAACTCCTGTTCTAAGGTCATGTGCTGAAAAAAGGGGGGAGGGAATCTTGAAATCCTATAAGATATTGACAGGGGAAATTGGATATATATATATATATATATATATATATATATATATATATATATATATATATATATATATATATATATATATAAAGAGTAAGTGATTAATGTGGGGCTAACTACTGCATTGCATTCAGGTATTAAAGGCCAACGCGAGCGAAAATATAATTGGTAGTGACATTTAAATTCTATATTTCGACTGATATTCATTTTCAATTTTGCCGATTACCTCTGGCGTAGTATGACCTCTTGCATTTCCACCTCCGACATTTTAACCTGATACCGAAGCGAAAAAGCACTCGACCATAATCATCCGCCATCATCAAAGTAAAACAATCGCTTTTTGTCTCAATTTTTTTTTTTCGGGTTGGGGGAGGTGGTGGTGGGGTTAATGTGGGCTACAAATATATTTAGTTGGGGCTTCAAACTCTAGCCTCTCCCCCAGTTTCCGCCCCTCCCTCATTTGACGTTACATTGACCGCTTTCAGCCCTTCAGCAAAGTCTAACCAAAAAGAATTCTGTGTCATCTGAATGTTCTAAGGCATGAAAGACTTAAATTATGGTTACTCCATTAAAATGGCCTCAACTCTCATGGAAGGAAAACAGCTTTTAGTGAACATGTTTACATGAAATGCTATAATATTGTTTTCCGGGTTGCACTTGTATAACTTTTGGATTTCATTACCTTCATCATGTTTCGCTATGATCAGTTCCACTGCCTGTCTAAAAAGACAATATTCATCTAAGCTGAAATATGACTATTGATATAAATGAAAGAATACCAGACAATCACTTTCAGTTAGCTTGTGGCGGTTGTGGATTGTTAAATGACTTAAAAGTTCAGGATGATGTTCGTTATTCCGAAAGTACGTTAATTCGAACATTAAATTGAAAGGGTTCTTTGATAACGACGTCGCATCGCAGCAAGAGGCCGAGTTGTGACAGGTTTACATCAAATGAATGAAAACAAAATAGATCTAGGTAGCTCCAAAAATGCAAAGTACACATAAGTATTCATAACGAAATAAAGTAAAATGTACGAATTGTTCCATAAAATATTATATTGGGGTGGGGGATCCCAAGAAAAATATCGCAGGTGGTATGTAGTTGCATAAAATACAACTGACAACACCTAAACAAGGTAATGTTGTTTCACCTCGAATTCCTCTATTTCCCTCTCCCTCTCTCTCTCTCTTCCTAGATAACTTAATCAATATCTATATTTACATGAAATTAACCCCCCCCCCCAAAAAAAAAATATAATACTTACATATTTGTAACAATACAAAATGAATATATTTTCGTTTATACAGTATATAATTATAGATATCACATTTTCACAATATACAACAAAGCCCTAATGCAAAGAAGGTGCGTACTATTAACCTTTGAACGTGCGTACTATTAACTATGATATGAAACATCGGAATTGCAAAACTTATTTCGCTCTCAGATTAACGAACCTTCGGAATAACGAAACTGATTTCATTTTCGGATTATCAAACGTTATAGATAGCGAACCTTTGGAAAAACGAACCCTCAGAATAACGCACTGTAACCAAAGTTCATAGCCCATCCATGTTGGCTATGCAATAGCATATCATTCAAGTTCATACGAATCCTTTGATTTTTTTTTAACTTGAACGTGTTCACAAGAAAATTTAGTGGCACTGCGAACCTGCCGAAGAATGCATACCAGTGGAAAAGTAGAAATGTGACTTTTTCTTTGTTAAAAAGATAACAATTACGAGTGCCATGTGGTTTTGCTGGAGCGAACTTTCGGAGTCGGCTCCTGATTAACAACATGGGTAATTGAAAACATTCGCCCTGCTTTCCCATGTCAATTAGCACGGTTTGTGTCTACAAAGACAACGAATCGCCATTCTCCAGCGCCTTTGCTTATTTAGCTCGGCAATGCGAAACATTCTTCCTCCGCAATAATACGAACACCAGTGATTATTTAAAGGTACTGTTTACCACTGGAAGCAGTGATTTAAAAAAAAAATGTTCGAGTTATCACATGTGATGCATATGCATAGGTCAGTTGTATCACAAAACATCCTACCATAATTATACGAATTTTGCAATAAAGCCTAAAATATGAAGATATCACTATTTTTCTCACTAAACTATAACTGCAGATAGTTTATTCTAGAAGCAATTTCATAATGACTTTTGTTCACATTTTGTTAGTTGAACAATACTTAAAGGTATTAGCCCACATTTGTAAACCTGCAGCAATTGGTCTCATAGTTAGCATGGAGTTTGGGTATGATTGCAGTAACACCTGTGCAAAATTTCGTTCCAATTAGTCCATTACTTTCATAAAAATAAATGAAAATGCACCGTAATCCGTATGCATGCGTATAACGCTCGCTAGCTCCGGTCCACGTACGTGTTATACATGTACAATGTACGTAGCTATAGCCCGCGCTCGTAATTCGATTTTGGGTCGGGTTGACCCGGTTTGAAAATTGATTTTAAAACGATGATTTTCTCTCTTTTATCGAATGGTATAGACAAAGAGCGACAGGTGAGGTATGTTACTGTTATAACTTGTACTTGAAGTCATATTGGACCTGTTTTATGCAGTTTTGATTTTCGTGGGTTTGCAAATGTGGGCTAGTACCTTTAACATTGATTATACTGGTTAACATTTTTACATTAGTTGTTTCTATCTCTAACTCATATTTTAGACCTATTTTGAACCACTAAAGCTGGGTTTTTGTTCATATCTGCCAATGGTTAATGATGCCTTTAATCATGGAGCCCCGTGAATCAAACTGTGCAATTTGGAATTGAAGAGAGAGAGAGAGAGAGAGAGAGAGAGAGAGAGGGAGGGAGGGAGAAGGAGAGAGAATGAGTGAGTGCGTGTGTGTGTGTGTGTGTGTGTGTGCGTGTGTGCGTGTACGTGGGTGTGTGAGAGGAGGGGAAAGAAGCGAAGGGACGGAAAGGTGATACGTTGAGAAAATATATATTTCTATTCGTGTCCCATATGCTGCGTTATACGTGGGCAAAGATTTATGCGGCGCGTCACACGAAACCACTTTATGACACGCGCCTTTGCCTTGGGGATGGCAAAATTATTTTCGTAAGCCTCCTCTACCGTACAGATTGACGCAGGTGTTAGAAAGACAGCGTTCTCAAATTATCGACGATTGTTATAGAAGTTGAGGCGGCGTGGGTACAGGAAAACAAGCTTGTGAATGATTCGTGTCCCCGAGTGCATGTCCAGATTCGCGTGATTGGTTAACCTGCTTTTTTTTTTAATTGTACAAAATTCATGAGCAAATGATTTCCGGATTGATTCAGTATAAATGCACACACACACACACACACACACACACACACACACCCTCACACACACACACACACACACACACAAAACACAAACACACGCACACATAGATCCCACACACATGTATTTACTGACTACAACGAACACTCATTTTTTTTTTTTAACCGAAACGAAGCTGACAATGCGCTGTAATAGTTCAGACTATGCCCCATTCTTTAGCATCAGCAAGTGTTGTAGAAAAGTTGGCTTATCGATGGTGGAAGTGGTTGTAGTACGTGGGTCTGGCTGAAGCTGTGAAAGGGGTTAGTTGTAGCAGTTGAAATGACTGAAAAATATTTTGACGTTTTGGTATATCACCTCTGGTGGAAGCAGTGTTTAGTATGGCGATATTACAGTAATTGCTGACGTGAAGCAATTCAAACTGCACCAATATAAACGTAAATTTACAAAACCAATACATAGGAAGAGCAGAAGATAAAGGCACAGTTAATGTTTATATAAAAAGCAAACAAACAGTAGTTGCGACTCCTCCTAGAAACGCTCCAATTATAATCACATCTTAATGATGTCAGTACTACTTGGGGCCTTCGTATTTTTGTACCAAATAAAGCGCGTTTCCCAATACCTTTGCTTTGCTGATATTTTTGCAACATTTGTGGTATCGGTTGACATACGGGGTAGGCCTACTATATTGTTGGTTTGTAATCGCGGAAATTGTCTACTTATTTGTTTGTCTACTTTTTATTTAAAGGGAAACGGACCCAGGATTTAAGAGGGCGCTGTTTCATAGAGCTACGCTTTTGCCTCTGTCATGTTTTGAACGAATGTTCTGATAAAGTTCGAGCAGTAAGCATGTCGAAATTTGTCAGAAAAATGTCAATCTCAACATTCGTCTCTTGATTCAGCCAATGTTCTCGGTTGATTCCGCCTACTATATACGGATTCTTCAAATATACAGAATTGACTTGGTAGCTAGTCACGAAAGTTTGCTGGCACGTCGTAGTATTCGATGGATTGCAGTACAGCGTATGACTACATTTCGATCTAGATAAGATCAATAATATGCACGAACCATGTTTCAGTTACGTACAGCAAATTGTGAACGACCGTCGAACCTATGTTAGAGAGAGAGAGAGAGAGAGAGAGAGAGAGAGAGAGAGGGAGCGCACGCAATACGTTCCATGGTTCTACTTTGATTGACACTTAGTAACTAGCTTTGCATCGTAAATCTTCGTAATGAAAATGGCGCCGATCATCACTTCATCCTATACATCGCCGCGCCGCCTTTAATCCCGGGTACTACTTGATTCATTCATACATGCACTTTATGTGATATTTTCTTTATTCAATTTTTACTTTTAATACTTTCATTCAAGAGTGACTTTTTTTTTAAGAAGACACGGATGGAACCTGAAAGAGTAACAGTTTTGTTTATATTTTCATGATCAAGGCATCATACATGATAATGCTGATTTATCCGAAACAATTCTGATTTGGATATTGGATGGGAAATCTAAGCTACAAGGGAGTTTTCAAACTCCTCCAATAGGCCTGCATGACAGCGTCACAGTTTCTTTAATAACCGTGTTAAGTTTAAAAAAAAAAAAGAGTGAAAGTCGATGAACAAGCTGTTTTTATATATATATATATATATATATATATATATATATATATATATATATATATATATATATATATATATAAATAACCGCGTTAAGTTAAAAAAAAAAGAGTGAAAGTCGATGAACAAGTTGTTTATATATATATATATATATATATATATATATATATATATATATATATATTTGATATACACGTAAGTAAAGACGTCGCCCACGTGACAAGCTTGAGTAAATGCAGACACTTGTCGCTCTTAGAGGAACGTTTGAAAGGATAAATCCGGGCCTGCAAATAATTGCCGAGCTGATTTCGCTCATAGAGAAAACAAATACAAGTGATCACTTACTTATATTCAGCACGGAGGCATATTACTCAATTAACTGTGGGCTTATGTTATTACCGCTGCATTATGCAAACATCTGCCTTCATAAATGTTTGCAGAAATGTCAATAACCTTTTAAAAGAAAAAGAGTACTTAATCATAGATTCCGGAATGATAGATTTTTTTTGGTATTTTTTATTTTTAGCCAAACTCAGTACTTCTTCCTTCGAAAACAAAAGCGCCTCCGGTTGAGAGACATAAAGGTATACGTTCCTGAGCTGGCATTAAAGTCTCAAAAGAAATATTCAAATCGCTTCCTCGGACGGCTCAATGGCCGTATAGGACGGCGACTGCTTCGGAATAATCGCCGCCTCTGGCCATGAGATTGAGACAGAAGATAAATCACTGTTTCGAAGAGAATTGGAAGTTTTGACAACATGATTTACTTGAGGGCAGAATGTATTTCTGTAGGGGAAAAAACGTAAAGAGCGCGACAGATTATGTATATCATTATTTTCTCTTTTTCTTTCCATTTCTTACTGTCATCTCTCTATAAAATACCTTAAATTTGCTTTTGCTTTGTCTGGTGTGGTTACTTTTTCCTGGATATACATAGATTTGTGAGTCAGCCACTCCATCATACTTTTAGCACAAATTGATACATAGTTGATGACATTTTTCTGTAGAATTAATTGTGGTCCTTAAGCAGAGAAACCAATACTCTGAAAACCAAAAACAAATTTCACTGAACAAGGATGCAGCTTCACCATAATAATGCATAAATATTCAATTCAATTCAAGAATTGAATATTCAATTCAATTCAATTCAATTCAATTCAATATGAGAATATGAGGCTCATAAATTTCGGAAATGTAGAAATGCAATTTCATTACAATACCGCTTACTTAACAAGGTCATCTGTGTAGAATTTATGCATGCTTTCTTCTTTTGTTCTGCTTCTTTGAGCCTCTCTTATATTCATGCATTCTTATGATGAAACTGCTATGTCATTATCCATGTTCATTGTGATTTGATATCAATTTTGAACACATTCTTATGCCTTATTCCAAGTATCATAACTTCTGAAACTCTGTAACCAGTGTAACCAACTTAAAGCTGTTCCACTGTAAAAGTCTGAAAATCCTCGGGAGTTCCCCTTTCAATCTATATAGTCAGTACGCTATGAATGCATATTATTGAAAACGCTTTCGGTCTCGTATCTTCCGGCGCTCAAACGACAGATTTATCATTAAAGATAAACTGTAAGTTCAGTGCTATTATGTCCGTCGTTTCTTCTTCCATGCCAAATAGGACCTTTTAAATGAGGATCCTATCATTCTAAAGGGAGATAAAGAAGAGAAGTTTTCATCCTCACATGATAAAAGATCTTCAACGCTGCTGACACTTCCAACGCATTTGAAGAGTTTGGTAAACTATTCTTTCACGTTTTGTGCCAAGCATTTGGATTGTTTCTAAAACAACACCAACAAAAGAAGGAAGTCTTTCCGGTATCTTGGTACAGATTTTCATCTTGTAATTGATAAAATACCGGATTATAATTATGATAGGATTTTTGATAGGGTAAAACGTCAGATGATTTCTTGGATTAAACGAAATATTACGGTTTTGGAAGGAGTAACAGTTGTTAAATCATTACTGTTGCCACAGTTCAATCATCTTTTAATATCAAGTTTTTTTCCCAGTTTATATGGGAGAATAAGCAATATAAAATTAGTAGGAAATAAGTGATTGGTACAAACATGAAGAGGGGGATCTTAGAATGCCAGAGTATTTTAGTATGTCATTAAAACTGACATGGATTCGAAGAATGGTTTTAGGAACATGTAATGATGTCAGTCATTTAATGCAGGCATTTATAACAAAGCCATTTCAAGTAGGGTTTGGCGATGAATATTTTTCAACTTTATCTCACGAAGTTGCAAATCCATTTTGGAAAGATGTTCCTATTATGTCGTTCAGAGGGATCTGATTTTTTTAACTTATCCATTGTGGAGAAATAGTTCTATTCAAATCGGGCATGAAAATGTATTTTTCAAATCTTGGCACGAAACAGGTATGAGGTATATTAATGATTTGGTTGATAACAAGGGAAATCTGTTGACCCGTGAAGGTTGTGAACGGAAATTTAGTTTGAAACTTAATTACCTGTCATATTATTCGGTAAGTCAAGTAATTGAGTGTCGGTTTGGTGGTTATCTTCAAAGATGTGAACAAAATATTGTAGGTCCATTATTGCCATCACATATTAGAATACTATTGCAAGAATTAAAAGGATGTTGGTGTATTTATAAAGCTCTTCTTGGAAAAACAAAATGTTTACCTTTAATATGTTCTAAATGCGAACGACATTTGGATAGTCCTCCTGAAACTGTCAAAATGGAAAATTATCATATTATGATATTTCGTTTTACTGTGGACATTGGGTTGAGATATTTTCAGTATAAAATAGTAAATAGGATTTTTTTTTTAAATAAGCAACTGTATAAGATGAAAAAAGTTAGTAGTGACAAATTTTCGTTTTGTAAACAAGAGTTGGAAGATATTGTACATTTCTGTTATGAATGTGAAGTCAATCTGGAATGAAATTAAAAAATGGATAAATGAAGGTTCTAGAGCACAGATGAAATTTAGCCTGGAAAATATTATTTTTGATTTAAAAGAAAAGAGAAATGATGCTTTAAATTGTGTTGTGATTTTGATTAAGCAACAACTGTTCGTACAAAAGTTAAAAAACAAAGTCCCTAGGTTTAACTCTATGAAGAAAAAAAAATATTGACTATTATGTAGATGAGAGATATGTTTATTCTATATCCGGTACTCTCAACAAGTTCAGTTTAAAGTGGTAGTTACTCCAACATTTGTTTGTGTAAATTTTTATGAGAGAAATGTTAAGAAAAAAGGAAATTATGGTTGAATGCTTTGTGTTTTGTATCATGTTGACATGGAAATAATAAAATAGTCCATGGAGGGCTAAAAAGTTTGAAAAAACAAAACAAAAGAAGGAAGTAAAAGACACTAACCAAACACCATGTCGGACATGATGTGTTGTTGTTATTGTTGTTTTTTTATTTCTTCTCCCTCTCCTTCCTCAAGCAGTCATGACATGTTTTCTTTTTCTCTCTCTCTCTCTCTCTCTCTCTCTCTCTCTCTTGGCATATATTTTTACAAGACATTCTCGGAAAAAAACAAGCTCCGTATAGTCTACAGAATAAGTAGAAATTCTTACTACTGTTCGCCTTTAGGGGAAATTTGAAGCACTTCACACACTAACTGTGCTTCATTTCTATTTACACTCTGCCGATGTAATCTAGACATAATTATCATTCCTCTCGACTTATGTATAGCTTTTACTTCCCACTGATAATGCCAAACCATCCACTTATCTGTATTGATACGACTCTTTGCAGGTGACGTGTGGAAGATGGCGCTGCACTGACTTACAATGACATTTTAGAAGCCTTACCAAATACAAGGATAATGTCTATACCTTTCTGTTGACACGCTGCCCATGTAATGGAAACGGACGTTCCTTTTAATACTTTTCAAAGGTTCCCCCTTTTTGGAGTGAACAGACAGGTAATACCAGATAAGCCACTCATCGCTATTGAAATTTCTCTCTACAGGTGGCATATATGGATGGTATTTACCGGATGACAACTTCATCGCCTAATTATCTCTCTTGCGAGCCTCACTTTCAATGATACGTGTTGATCTTTTAAAGTAGCACCTGACAAGAGTCGATCTTCTGCGTTATTGTTCCTCCCGCAAGGTTCCATGCAAAAGGTCGCTGGCGGTTTTGACGATCTTCGGCGCATTTATTAATTCAGCACGCACGCCACTCAACTACTGTGGTATTACGCTAGCAGATTTCCGGATGTGGCAACGCACAAGGCAGCGGTGCAAAATGGGGAACGCGGGAGAAAAGAATCATTGTTGTTGTTCATGGAAAGCACGTGCACAATGCGTTCATTAGACCGAATTTCCAGCTCATGAGAATCCGTCAACCTACAAAATGGGACGCGCACACATAATTTGTCCACAACAGATGTGATTCGTCCCTTGCGTGTATCTTATAAGGCCGTAGTTGGCACCCTCGATATCTTATTCGCACGCATCCCGTCCTTGACGGCAGGCGTAAGTTTGTAAAAAGGTGTACCAGAGCATGAGTTATTCATGCAACCTCCGAGTTCCTTCCGCGGCGACTTGACCAATACTTTGTTAACCATTATCGTATCACTGAATTATGTGCATGATCATTATGGTTAATGCCATTTAAATGTGCAGAAATGTATTTTCAGGAAAATCAGAGCAGGTGCACTGTAATAAAACAACAAACCACAAAAGAAAAGTCCAACCAAAGCAACAACAACAACAACAACGCAAATAGACAAACTCTGCCACAACTCAGCCACGTAATTGGATGAGGAGCTAGGAAAAGTTCCAATTATACTTTTTCTCCATACTTTGAAAATTACTTGATGCATAAACTTATCAAAGGGTCAAGTAAAAACCCTCAAATCCCCAAATATCTGCACACTTAAACAATATAGCCATTCATCCAATTATACGTAGTTCGAGGAAAGTGAACATTCAACATATTTGTTACAAGCCTGTCATTTTAAATTTTGCCAATTATGTAAAACTATCATCACACATTGCCAAGACATTGTACTATTAGGAGAACGATGCATTATGGCGGAGGCATACCAGTCGGCCATAGCGACATTTCTAGTCGTCAATTTGTTATCGCCTTCAATTTTTATCGTTAAATCAACCAGAAGAACCCGTCACTGCAGCTTTTATTTAGACAAGTTTTACGTCAGAAAAATATTACGATGGACTGACAGCATAATTTATCAGAGTCTTTGTATAATCTATTGTCTTTCTCTGATCTCGAAATTTCATGCGTGAAACGATTCAGCATGGTGGTGATGCTAAGATTCGGTCTGCTGGAGAATTTAACAGTGGACAACCAGGGCAATGCTATATCTGGGGTAGGCATTCTCGCTAGCTCCCTGCGTTTTCTGGATCTATGAAAATTGTCGTGGAATATTGACCAACAAGACCATGACGACTGCGGCGGTATTGATCCTCATACCACTGTGACAGAGTTGATCTTTAGCTGTAGGTAGTATCCGACATGTCCGAATGCTTTGCGAAACACTTATGATAATCGTTATCGGTTCTGGGAAGAGTTTTACCAGCATCGATGATTTGATTTCACTCCGCTTTCTTTAATTTAATAAGAGTGGCAGGCTGTGAAAGAATCTATCAGGCTTAAAAGACTTCTTTTTAAAAGACTTGGCGTAAACATTCACAATTGAACGACACGCACCTTAAAAATCAAAATAACAACAGCAACAAAATTCGGCCAATTATTCCTTGACCTGCCTTCCAGCAGTATAGGTACATTCTCATAAAACATTATGTACGATACACATCGGGATAGTTTAACCATCAGATAGAAGGTTTATTATTTATGTAATAACATCTAATTGCAACATAACGAGTATGTAGGACCTAACTGTTTAAGGAGGAAAGACAATATTTTATGCCTATATTGAATGTGTGTTATGATGCACGCAATGGAATTGAGTATAGATTCAAATAGCAAACAACGGGCTTGGGTATAAAAGGTTCATTATGATATAAAGGTATTTTGATGTATATCTGTACTTCATTACAGGGGCAGCAGAACGCTTTGTTTGTACGTTTGTATGTGTGTATGTGTGTGTGTGTGGGGGGGGGGGGGGGCGCTTAAACTGACTCAACAAGTTATGAAAAATGCGTTAACTGCCACTGTGATCGATGGTGCGACATGCTTGTTTCCGGGGATGATCGACATACAGGCACAGCCGAAAGTAAAGCTAATCTCAATCTTTAGTCAGTAAATGCAAATATGTCGCCCCAAGCCACTCAATCTCTTTCTCTCTCTGCTCTCTCGATCTCTCTCTTGTCTTCCAAAGTTTGGGTAGGCAGTAACAGAAGCGCCATGCTCCATCCATCATACTCCAGTTTATTCCCTACGCCGTACTACGTTTCGTCGATGTGAGCTGGCCTTGTTTAGTGGTCCACACTCCCCGTCTATTCTTTTCACGTGTTCAAGAAGTTCTAAGATTTCTACCGAAAGCCCTCTAGATAAGATATTCAACCACTCCGCATGGATCTAAAGTAGGTTATGCTGTCTCCGGGGAATAGGGTGGAGTAAGTTTGGTGGTGGGTGTGTGTGGTTTTACTCGTGCAATCAACATCAAAAAGCAATCCTCGGGCATTTTCGATTTTGTAGGACTGCGTGGATGAAAATAAAGGAAATAGAACACACCAAAAAAAAAAAAAAAAAAAAAAAGCAAGGGAAGTCCCGCGGTCCCACTTCAAATATTCATGCGCGCGCACATCGCTGTTTGGGAGTTTTTGCCATCAAGGTTAGAAGATACGGGAAATGTACTTAACTCCACCAAGAACGCTATGTTTTTGGACCATCAGTATGTCCGTGTGTATGTACATTTGCTTGTTTGGTAGTATATTTGCAATTTATTCAATAAGTTTTTAATTGATTTTAATTGCCGTCGTGGAAAGGGCATAGAGGATACATTTTATATGGTGATCCGAGCCATGATCCGGATCCTAATTTTTTTAAGAGGATTTTTTTTTTTAATGCTATCATTTCTGGTTAGTGACAGTTTCAGGATTTTTGCATGCTACCTACATAGTCAAATTGGAAACACCGCGAAAGTCAGAATTTATTCATCAAGATATCCGCCTGAAATAGGCACTCAAAACACGGTAAGTCCGGGCCCTATTTCATTTTAAAAAGAAAGAAAGAAAAGTTGCGGTGATAGTAACTCTTGCTGCAATGGCCAGTGTCATGGTAATGACAAAAATTGTGGTCGCTCAACACTTGATCGATCTCTTCTATGATAAGTTGCCGTTCTTATGATTCTATCAAAACTGATGTCGTATAATCTTTTGTGAAATAAAAACCTAAGAGGCTGCGTGTCATGTCATATCAGGTTCGGAAGTGGTTTAGTGCGGCTTACCACCGCATACATTCTTATGTATGTAAAATAGAGGAAGAACAATACAATGAGTGTTACAGATAGAAATAGATAGATAGATAGATGGATAGATAGATAGATAGATAGATAGACAGATAGATAGATAGATAGATAGATAGATAGATAGATAGACAGATAGATAGATAGATGGATAGATAGATGGATAGATGGATAGATGAATAGATAGAGAGAGAAAAAGAGATGACGAGAAATGAAAGAAGTCCCCTTCAATTTTGCGTACTTTTCAGCTTAGTTAGTTTTTTTTCTCACTTAGGCACAAGATACCAGATAGACAAGTAGTTAGATAGCTAGAAAGTTGCATTACTGGATAGATAAATAAAATGGAAAGAGAGAAAAATGGAGGAGAAAATTAAAAACGTTTCTTTCCAATTTGTGTACATGTCACCAAGTTAGTTTGCTCTCTTGTTACATAGATACAAATTGCCGACTGGTCGCTTTCCGTTTGTGATTACGACTTCATTTCACAAGCAGGCACACTTGATGTGGGGGTGTCTTTTGGAGTTTTTGCTGAAATCCTCGGCTATATCGTCTTCGATGATTTTGATGCCATAAACTTGAATGAAACCCCTCAGGCGCCACACGGCATGCATAAATATTAGTGTTTACGTTGTTTTACGGATATCTAAGTTCGTTCACTTACGTCACAGCTGTATTCATCGCTCCATTTACCTGCACACTGCTCTTGTCTGCTGTTATACCAGCATCTAATGGCCTCACACATTGTCTGTTTTTATTCTTATGCTTGTTGTTTCTTCGTCATTTCTGGAATATTTTATCCTTTTCGAATATAGAAGCAAAGAATGGCTCATTTTTACTTGAGAAAAAGACATTAAGGGAAAACGTGTTACACTTAAGTGATTAATGACAATGAAATTTTCACTGCATGCCATTCTAAAGTATCCTCCTTTTCTTCTCTTGTTCGCTCCATTGCAATATTTTACTCTTTAACATCTTTCTCTTCCCTACATTTCTCACCTTGCCGTTCCTGTTTTTATTTTCTCAAAGTTTAGGAGTATAATCGCGTGATCGGTTGAATAGTTTGCCTACGGCGAATACCTTATTATAATTCATTGCATGGAAATGTACCTATTAGCTATATACGGTAGTTTTTATGCTTTCAGGATTTCACTTACAAATTCTTCTTCTGTATTACAATATCTTCTTTGTGCAGATGATTTATGATACCATTGCTGCACCGTTTGTAAAAGGACGATTCCGGACCGGTAATAAGGTAGCTTGAAAAGAATGAGTAAAGTATTACATTTGTATAAACACAAAAGCGAAAGTGATGTTGTTAGTAATGCTGGTTAAGAAGATGTAAGGGAGCTGTATCCAGGTGCATGATAACAGTTGAAATTCACCAAGCACTTCAAGATAATCTCCTGATATACAACAATACAGCCCCTTTCCTCCACCCCTCCCCGAGAGCCCCCCCCCCCCACCTCAACTACCATTCATGCCATAATGCTATAAAATTTGATGATGGTTTTCAAACGCATTGTATGTCGCGGCTGATATAGTTCGCTGATATTCAATATCTTGTATCATTTTTCGAGCTTCGACTTCGCCATCGCCACTTTTGACAGATCGCTTGTAACAGCCTACAGCCTACAATGCATGTGAGCATGGAATTATGCTCGTCCCCCCTGTTCCAAGTTTGACACCCTTACATTGCGGAGGAGCGAAACTTGGCAGCCGCCCACCAATAATGACAACGAGACGGAACAAATACGGGAACGATTGCCGAGCAAACCAACGTACTTGCCAAAGACCCGGCGAAGGAGCTTGGCATGTTGATTTGATTCTGGATTCGGACGACATAATTGACAGAGAGTTGCAGAAGGGTGGATGTGTGGCGGCAGCGGAAGTCTACCAACGACTTTTCGTCGCAATTCCATTGGGCACTGATGACGCAATTCATCACTCATGGCCATTGACACTCTTCTCCAAATCTCTGAAGATAAGGAAACAAATTCGTCTCTTTTCGTAGTGTTTTCATCTTCTTCAGTCTCCTTTTTTTATCGTTGACAACGATTTATCACCAAGTATACACTGATGAGGAGATACAGTGCAATGGTGCAACCCATACAAAAAACTCTCATTGTTTTTGCTAGCATAGACACGCCCCTTTTTAATAGGCTTGGGTTAGTTGTCTGTCAATGGCAATAAAAACTTTTTATTTCTTGCGCTGTATTCTCCAGGGCCCTGTTTTATGAAGAGTTATTATTGATTATATAGTTGATTTCTATTGCAAGTCTATGGCAGCCTGTGTGGTAAGGAAATTTATAATCGATTATATCTTTTGATGAAATAGGGCCCGGTTCGATATCTGCCTTAAATCTTTATACCAATGAAATAACTCACAAAAGAACGGAAGGTTGATTGACAGTTGGTGAAATTACTTTTACCATTCATTCAGAAAAAAAAAATCTGAATGATTCTAGTATGCGATAAAATAGAACGAAGTGACAATTTTTGTCTTTTAGGCAAAATGATTGACTATTTATGAAAAAAAAAATAGTATGTATGTGTGTGACGGTTTGGGTGTCTTTTGCTTAGTCTGAGCATGAATTATGCTTGAATATGCAAACATAATCGATCCCAAGAAATAATGTAACAAGGGGGAATTCATAACATCGTATATTTCCACCCCCTCTTATACGGCTAGATGTACGCAAAAGAAAAAAAATAGAAGAAAAAAAGGAATACAGTACGACAAGAATAGAAGAAAAAAAAGGAATACAGTATGACAAGAATAGAAGAAAAAACAATAAAACTAGAAAAAAATTGCGCTTGAGGAAAAAGAAGAATCCTGCATTATTGGTTATCTATTGAAGTCTCCACTTGTTCTAGCTACACCTCCAGGTTTGTGTGGTCAGTCACTTATCCCATGTATGAAAGAGGTCAATCGTCGCTGGCTATTTGCGCCTGACCCAGAATTTCGAGCATCAAAAAAAAAAAAAAAATAAAAAAAATGACAAAGTCTCTCTATTGCTAAATTTCCCCAATTTTTCCACCTTTTGTACCCTCTCTGATGTACTCATGCTCACTGATTGATAGTCGATGATTTGATTGCATTTCAATGCAAAAGAAAACTTTAATGAATTATCGTACAGAGGAAAAAAGTATACCGAGAAACCTCCACACATGAACTGATCAATACCATTCATATCACACCGCACCTTGAGATCATACCAACTTATTCCATCAACTGAAGAGGGAAAGATTCATAGACCAATATTTATAGGCCATTATCTGGGGGATTTTGCAACAAGAGACAGTGTATAAATGTAACGATGGAAATATTTGGGTATGAATGCTCCTTGTATGTGGGCTTAACAAATAACAGCATCGAAGCGAAGCCAGCTATAATAGTGTTGAAACTGCGAACGCTAGGCTTCCCCACCCCTTCTCTCTTTCTGTCTCTGTCTCTTTCTGCAGGTTTGTCTGTCTGTCTATCTGTCTGTCTGTCTGTCTGTTTCTTTCACTCTTTTGCTCTCTCACAGGGGGGAGGTGGAATGAAGTATATGTGAAGTATGTCTGTACTCTCCAGGTTGAGTATCGGACTTAGCCTACAGGAACTGAACGATGGGCACATTTATTGATATCAATTATACCAATAAAGAAGTATGATCATGCACAAAGCAAAGAGATTAAACTATATGCCTTTTCTCTATTCATGCAGACGTTCTAAACCATTTATTGTATCATATTTTACTTCTGCTTTCTGTGTGTTTCATTTCGCTCCTTTGCACATTGACGACAAAATGCCGACTCACGCGTGTGTTTCCTTCCATGCAAGTCAAGCTTGCTTGTTTCATGGAAAAATCATCTTTTTTTTCACAAAGAGATAAAAAAAAAACAAACAACAACAACAACAACACATAAACAGAGTTCGGCCTGCAAAGTTAGAAGCCAGATTTTCTGCATAGGTGCGAAATTTAAATTTCAATCAACCAAGCCGTTTAGAGTTTGATATCACAAAGAACGTGTGTACGAGAAGTAGCCATTTAGTAGAAGTGAAAAGTAGCTGCTCTATCTCGCCTAATTTCTCTTCGAACTAGGTACCGTCACATGGGAGGAAAGAATGAAACTGACGCAGTTTACGCATCCTTGCACCTGCACTTGCACTTGACGCTGTGACGGGCTTGTGATTTTGATTTCATGTTTTTTGTTTGTTCAAAATCCAAAATCCCATCTTCTACGTCAGACTCAATCCGGCAAAGCACCGATAAATATCACTGCGTCAAACATCAAAATTTTGAAAGCATTGTTGACAAGGAAGGACCGCAATGCAATGAGCAACATTTGCGATGACATTATGACATTTACCGAGAACTATTTAGGGATGGTTCGTTTGTATTCCAGATTACCTCAATTTTTCGTCTCTGTGGGCCTATAATTTGCACTAATCCTGGGTCTCCCTAAAATATATTGCCGCAGAAAGAGGAAAAAAATATCCAAATGCTGTTGGCATCGATAGTGGGCTGTATATCGATTGCCCGGAAAGAGTTTGGTTGCTGGGATCAAAAGCTGGACAAATGGTGGCGCGCGAGGTTTTGGGCTAATTGTATTTACCTTGTGACGTAACGCGATGGCCGATTATCGTGTGTTAAGTGTAGCGTGACTGCTAGCGGACCACATGTTGCCACCTGCTATTAGAGATTTCCAGGCTCAGAAATTAGCATTTGAGGCCTTGTGAGGAAGCATTTAAATCTATACGTCATTGCTATCTAGGAACTGTTTGCGTTCAGCGTTAAAATACATCATGAGATGGTGAGTGTTGAAGAATGTTTGCTTGCATTTTAAATCCCATCGCACTGCGTAGCAAATATGGTGGCGACACTCTTACGTGGTATGTGGGTGCGGCGCTATGTCTTCATTATTGATTTTAACTGATACATATTGTGTAGCGCCGTACACGTGTGTGTGTGTGTGTGTGTGTATGGTGTGTGTGTGTGTGTGTGTGTGTGTGTTGATAATAATACAATACAAGGAGGTAGGGCTCATTTGCGTACACTTGGGGATATTTTCCCCTCGATCATGATTTTTCTATATTTTGGGTGAATGTTTCATCCCCTGCTGGCAAGCCAACAAACAAAATCGAAACGAAGGGGATTTATGGAAAATTTTATTCGAGATTCGAACAGCAGTACAGAACTAAAGCTAGTTGAAGTCTCCTTTCGCCGGCATTCTTTTTTTCTATTTCACCTTTACATGCACATCACGTAGGCTGAGGATATTCCGTTGTATGTCAAAGCCTGAAGGCATTTAACCTTACGCCACAAACTGGGCTTCTTTCATGCAAGGAGATGTTAGTAATGCGGACCATGTGCATCATTCAGATGCTTAAATGTAAGGTGAGTGGCATAGGTATAGCTTGCACGATTCGTTGGTATCTTAAAGCCATAATTCAAGAATATATGCAAGCCAAATGTCATGTGAGCTGTTAACACTAAGCTTCCTTACTCACACGCAAGTACTTTTTTTTCCATTATAGCCAGTTGTTTCAGTGCATCTCTGCTGTATCATCTCTGGATAAAATCCCTTGCCGCACACATTTTGGAGAGATTCAGCTTGTCAGAAACCACACAGACACACAAAATGACGTTCGATTGATCATGCGTGATCAAGTCTTCTGATTTGATTCGATTTGAGCATACCTCACGGCTTCCGCTATACAATTTCATTCAATTCTCGGCGAGGCAAGATAAATTGTCGTCCAATCGAGTTTAAGAGAGCGTCGCTGGAAATGGCGCGCTTCTTCTCTCGTGAACACCTAGGTCTCTATTACTCCAAAACTTATACGCGCAATGAGTTTAGACAGATAAAGGGTATTGACTCTTCTCGATAGCAATACGTGTCTGCTGTTATAGTGTTATATCATATATGAACTGAGATGGATTTTTAGAATTCTTCCCCAGAAAGAAAAGCGACAACATTGACTACAAGAGGTTTTTCATTCGTGACTGGCGCTTCGCGACTTAACTGCATACTGGTAGCATATTCTCATATATTTCTCGTAATATTTTCTCATTTGGACCGCGTGATATGGAGATATTGTACAGTTACATAGGTAGATCTATTTTCTTGCGGGGTGGGGGGGGGGCAGGGTAGGGGGTGAAGAGGTTCCGGAAATATTTCCCGCAATGATATCCATCCCTAATGGGCAACTGTCACGAAAAGCTAACTGGTTGCCGAAAGGCACGCCACTTAAGGTGGGAAACGAAAGTGGCTACATGATCGTGTGTTGTTACTGACTCTTGTCATATAATAACCCCTCCCCCACCCTTGCGAAATACTCACAAGACACTGAACACTGGAAAATACATTACAGTGTATTGAGCAAGTTCATATCTCTTAACACAAACCGAGTTTGACAATACAGTATGTATTTACGAACATGCCCTTGGTATCTTTGGTAGATATGGAAGTATTTTTTTTTTTGGCGTGCTTGCCAATGTTGATATGTGAAACTGTATTTGGTGGTGTGTTTTTTTTTTTTTCATTCTAGGTTGTCGGGCATCTACATACCATTCGATATTTACCTTGAAACAAATGCCGTTCCCTTAAAACATACAAAGTAGAGTCAAATGACAGACACATTCCCCAAGGAGTAAATAAATCAAGTTTATTATTTCCCAGTCCTATATTTGCTTTACGGGGAATATGTTTGAAACAAAGTATGAAATCATATCAGAAATGCTTACAAGACACTGAACACTGAAAAATATATTACAATGCATGGGATAAGTTCAGATGTTTTCACAAACATTTATGTCGGCAACATTTACGAACATGTCCTTGATATCTTAGGTAGATATGGATGTATTGTTGCGTGCTTGCCAGTGATATATATCTTAAATTTGTATTTGTTGTCATTTTTTCTGTACTTTTTGTGGTCTTCCATATTCGCCTTGAAACAAACATCGTCATTGTTCCCGTAAAACATACAAACTAAGGTCGAATTACATAAGCACACACTTCAAAGGAATAAATGAATCAAGTTCATTGTATTGTTGTCCTTTAATATTTTTTTTTTGGGGGGGGGAAGTGAGTTGGAAACGAAGTAAGAAATCGTGTTAAAATAATCACATATTAAAACACTTACAAGGCATTGAACACTGGAAAATACATTGCAATATTTTGGAGTAAGTTCAGATCTCTTCACACAAACTTATGTCGGCAACATTTACGAACATGCGCTTGATATCTTCCGTAGATATGGAAATATTGTAGCGTGCTTGCCGGTGATATATGTAAAACTTGTATTTGCTGTCATTTCTTGCTCTTTTGGCTTTACCCATATCTATCAGTCGATATTCACCATACAACAAACATCGTCATCGTTTCCGTAAATCATACAAAGTACAGTCAAATGCAAACACACACCCCTCAAAGAAACAGATAAATCAAGTTTACTAATACATTGTCCCATGTTTTATTTTCGGAGAGTGGGTTGAACATGGAGCTGGAATTCGTGAGAAAGAAATATCATGCTTTCTCGTCTATACCCATACAAAATGCACTGCCTTACACACATAGTGCATCACAAAGCCTCTGTCCACCCTCCCCTCCAGAATGAAGATGACAAATTCAAGTTACATGAAAAAAAAAAAAAAAACAGGTGGAAAACAGCAAGTCAAGGCATGTTTTCTAAACAACTATCACAAGATTGCCTTGATTTGTTTTCGAGTATATTGATCATAATATTACCTTGCAAGACGCGGACACGTAAGAGCAAAGGTCTGAAATTACTTGAGTAACCCTTTAGCCACGAAGTTTATCAATTCATTAACCAATTTATACTAAATTCATGATCATGCCCATCACTTGCCCTAGATAAACAAAATCAAGAGCATAACATGACATGCAGCTTTGCTTTCGTCATCCTTTACAGAAGGATTTTTAGCTGATTGAGGAAAATAGTGGCAAGAATGATATTTTGTCCTTCGTTCTGATTTGTTGTTGTTGTTGTTGTAAAAGTGTTATGATTTGGTTATCTTCTAATATTTCAGTATCATTGCCTAGCTTTCGGTCACCATGGCTGCTACAAACCTACGATATTCTCAAACGGGTACGTATCTAGCTATGCTAGGATAATGAGAATACAAGGACGTGTTTTTTTTTCAGAGATCAATCCTCAACCAAGAAGAGACCATGATCCAAATCATACCCCTGCAGTTAATGTTGCAGTTCTACATTACTATATTTTCTCATAGATCCATTTCACTATGCTAATTGTTTGCATTTCGTACGGATTTTCAGACAAAGTGATATTGAATGATGTTTGTGAGCCTTGTCTATGTATCCTATTGTCCTGTTTCCCATTCATCAATGATTTGTGCATGCAATGCGTTCCCTTATCAATAATCCAAATCTGGACATTTAATGCGACCTTTGATATTGATTATCTTGTAACGACATGTCCTAATTTTGTGCGAAAGTTTGCCACAGTTTTTATTTTTTCCAGACAAGATTTGGAAAAAGTTGATATAGAGTGATAACCTATCAATTCCGTCGATCGAAAAACTACTGTAATGACTTCCACAGTCGTTTTAGATGAGATAAAGAACACAATCTCCTCAACATTGAATCATGGACATCTCTTAAGTTTCATCAATATAGTTTCACCAATCAACACCTCGGGGAAGATTAAAAGGCAATTTTCCCGGAGAATTGCCCCTGTGTGACATTTTGTGCCGAGTATACGACATGTGAAACTGAAAACATAAACATCGGTGCTAGTCACGCAATAGTCCCTTTTAGAGATCCGTTTCCACTTTCGTTAAGCTTTTTTCTTCCGAGCTTGGGGAAACCTTATCGAACCCTATCGTCTTGAGAATTGCAGCCCTTGATCTGGAACCGGTTCATAATATCCCAGTGCGGTATACCTTTATAAACAAGCAATAAAACACACACACACACACACACACACACACACACACACACACACACACACAACCACACACAAAACGCACACTCACACGTGAGCAAAAGTGAGCTTAAAACTAAGACTTAGATTGACATTGGGTCATCTCGTTCAAGTGGACATTTCTGACGATTTACATTAACTATAGATAAATGAAAAGCGTGGATGCAGCTCGACAGTCAAAATTACGTGGACGCCAAAATAACTAGTGGGCAATATAATGATTTTAAGCAAAATGGACAGATGTGTACATTCTGAAGGTAAAGAACAAGAAATTGTGGAGTGTGAAGGGGGTGTGGTCATTCTGTGAAGAGTGTCGATTACTTTGCCTTCTCTATTCATCGGAGAGGACAAAATCATTTTGATAAAACGGCGTAAAAGTGCTGAAGCAGCTTTTGATAACACAACGCCACACTCCGCAGTGTTTCCAATTGAGTGGAATCTGCTGTAGTATTATGGTAGCGAACAGAGAGCGTTGCCTTAATGAATTGACCGTCAGTTTGATTAAATATTTACCATTCCCCGACGAACTCGGTGCCCTATATTCCATCGTCTCTTGACATATCTACGCTGAATTATTGGAAGAAGGAACATTAGCGTGAAAATGCCAAACAAGCAGGAAACTTTAATTTCTGTGTTGTTGAGATACAATCAATCATTGCCACTATCTGACTACAAAAGTGTTGTCTTCCTCTAAAGCTGTATAACACAATGTTGCAATCTTCATATCATTTGTTTTTTTTGTTTTTGACAAGAAAAAAAATCATCAGCGCTTAGTTTCCAAGCTGAAGCTGCAACACAATCTCTAGGGAATGACTCCAAAAATAAACTTGCCTTTTGGAAACCAAATGAATACAAGAAACTAAGACATGAAACGTAAGCTATCTTTGTCATCATTATTACTTTTGGTTGTCCTTTACAGTGCTGGAGGCTCTTTTTGTGCATCTTTAAGTCTTTCGACTTGGAGAGTGATTCGTTTAGTGATTCGTTTAGTGAATATGTATATATATAATGTGTGTATATATATATATATATATATATATATATATATATATATATATATATATATCATCGGTTAACCTAGAAAGTGTGTTTATATCTTTCCCCTTTAAAGCATTATTATCTTAGACAATTCAGAATATTGAATTAAACTAAAGGACAAATCGATATTTTACTTAAAAAGGATTGGTAAGGGAGGTGAAGTTTCTAGAGTACGTAGGTAAAGGTGAATGCCTCTGCTTTTTTTTATTTTTAATCTAGTTTTTCCTCGTGAAAATACCCCTCGAGGCGTGAATAAATCACATGGCTTTCACAAGCGGATGAAAGCCTGATGATTATCTTCTTTTGCGCTTACACAGCCGGGCCAAACTGGAAATTGATTTGATATGAAAGACAAACTTTTTCCTTATGAGACCCATGAAAACAAATGCCTCGCAGCTGATTAAATCTTGGGTTCAAAATGCAATTACCCTGCAAATACTGAATAGGGCAATGAAAATATGAACGTATTTAAAGCAAACATAGAAAAAGTAAGCAATTTAGCATCTTATTGTCTATACCATATAAAAGAAATCTAATCAAGCGACTCAATTCGTAAACGATTTTTTTTTTGGTATCTTTCTGATCTGTAATATGAGAGCAGTGCTTTATTGTACCATGTAGATTAAACGTCTACAGGCAAATAATTTGCTTTGTTTGTCACTATCAAAGGATAAATCAACGCAAAATTTACTTCGTGTCAATTGAATAAGAGATATAAACAATTCCAATATCTTTTCACGGATCGCGAAAGATGTCCCTCTCTCACTCTCCCCTTTCTCTCTATTTTACTATCTATATCTCAAATTCTATCAATCTATCCATCCATCTATGTTTTTATGACGAGACTGCAAAATACAAGCCCTGCAATTCAAGAGCTTCCTTCATTTCAAACAACTTTGATTTGGTATTTATCAGAAAAGTCATGATATTCAGTGTATTTTAGTTCACAGCATTTTCCTTGATTACATTCATTTTGTGCTGATTTTGTGTTATTTGTGTTCAATTGAGTTATCGCAATTACACTTTAGTTGGAAACGAGATACACGAAATGATAATAAGATGAAATCTATCCATCCATCTACCTATCTATCTATCTGTTCATTCATCTATCTGCCTATCTCTATCTATCTATCTATCTATCTATCTATCTATCTATCTATCTATCTATCTAAATGTATCTGTCTGTCTGTCTGTCTGTCTGTTTTATCTAAGTGTCTATCTATGTGTTTATATATATCCTTCTATCTTCTGCTTGTTCATTTGTCTATCTATCTATCTATCTATCACTATATATATATATATATATATATCATTCTGTCTGTCTGCCTTCCTTCCTTGTTTCTTTCTTTCTTTCCTTCTTTCTACGAATAAATTCATATCTACCCTTGACTTTCCAAATGAGGTTTTCCGGGCTGTCACTCTCAGCAACTTGAAACACTTGAACAATTTACGACGATTACAGCGATCATGACAACGAGCAGGCTACCGTCTGCTAATTCATTGTTGCTTTTCAATTACCATGTGAGTAGCACTTGCTACTGGCTGCGATTTTTTTTTGTTTTTTTTTTACAAGCGGTTTTATGGAATGAGCTTTTGAAATATCTGTACATATTCATTAACCTGCTCTTCGAAGTACTCCTTGAAGAAAGCGATCTATATAGTCAAAGAATACGCAAAGAGGAGAATTAACGCAAGGAAGTCAGCTACAAATCTCTTATTTACTTTCAGGCTTTTACAAACGAATACAAGACTGGTTACGTGACAGAAGACTATGGAGTAAAACAGGTCCATGGAAACACCACGAAAATAGCATCTGTCTTTTCCCTATCCGCACATAAAAATGTCAAACTTGTACTGAAGGAAATTCGTTCCTGTTTCGCAACGATCACAGGTGATCAGCAGTTGTGTTTTTATTTCGCGCTTTTTTTTTAACCATGTTGTAGTATAAACGACTTATGACGTAATATTACCCCCGGTCACAGGAATACGGGTCATACATGCTGTACTCTCACTTCACCCCTCGGGTAACATAATCCAGCAAAGATGTCAATCTGCGGTGCACATATTCTATGCAGAATCAATCCACACAATTAAAAGGCACTTTGTGGTCGCTCAAATTTGAAAGATGGTCGATTTTATTTGTCATCTGAGTTGCGTAATGACGCTTATGTGGATTAAAAAAAAGTAAAGGCACGCAAAAGTTTGGAAAATTATGTTGCAGGAATCACGAAATCTATGAATAGATATCACCGTGCTTTAACAAGCCATTTCGAACTGGTTATCTACTCAGTATTCTCACACGCCTGTCTGTTGAATGTTATCCTATTCCCGTCAGTCATAAACGTTCAAATCTATTAAAGCATATAAACATATTAATGTTTATGGTAGATCGTTAAAGCATGTAATGACTATCTTCTATGAAATTTTTTCATTTTCTTATCTTCGTTTTTCACCATAATATCAGACACACAAGCAGCATGTCGCAGCATGCAGGTCATAATTTTGTAACGTGGATGCAGCATAATTATGACACCTAATCTATGTCCGCGAAGTGATTGCAAATATATTGTAGTAAAGAGAATAGAATGAAGGGATAGAGTAATGAAAACAAAAACCCCCTGAATACATGTATAGAGATGTTAACAATTTCAAACCATACTTGTTGCATTATGTTACAGAATCTATCTCACGAGGTAACAAAAAAATCGAGCGGTCCACTAAAAACAGTGTTTGTGTAATGTTGACATCTGACGGGACTGACGCAAAGACTTTGACTTTCTTGATTTAACTTTCTTAATTCTCTCTGTCTGTCTCTCTCTCTCTCTCATTCTCACATTTCTCTCGGTATTTGTTTCTTTTGTCTCGAGAAATTGTCGAAAAAGTAGAATCTAGGATTTCATGAAGAGTCTCTGTAATGACGGTGACATTTGAATTCCTCTAATTACGCTCCGAATGCAGACGGCTCGGCCAGTTTTCCCGTTGTTTCTTATTCTCTTCTCACCCGCACGACCGCATGCATGGTTCTTCAAAATTTGGGACAACGGAGACAAAAATGTCCCAAGGCATGGAGTGAAAGGCCTCGTTAATGTGAAATTGAGGACTGGACTGAAGCGCATGCTTCCTCCCCCCCCCCCTTCTCTCTCTCTCTCTATCGTCTGCGTCAAAATCATTGGGTTTACCCTGTTGAGGGTAAACCTAAAAAAAAAAAAAATGTATGAATCAATCATCGTGCACCTTGCTAACCCACTTTACTGAAGTACTGTTGCGTGAGCTCGTATACGGTCTTATTTCCGACTAAAATTGGCGTACAATGTATTTGATTGATGGCTTCCCTTGCTTTAGTATTGATAATCCGGTGACTACTGGGTCCGTCTGACAAACTAGACAATAGGACAAGAATATATATATATATATATGGAGAGCTTGCTTCCAATATACATCATTTTTCAATCGATTTAGCGCCTTTTGGAAGCAAGCTCTTCACATATATAATATGTAATAATATATATATATATATATATATATATATATATATATATATATATATACCGTATATCCCCACCCCCACCTCCAAAAAAAAAAGAAAAAAAAAAGATTACAACGGGACCATCCGCAATGATAAATTTAAAAATGATAATTCAATCCAAATACAATTTCAGGGTATGAAACTAAAACTTATTACTCACATCTTACGGAAAACCCATCCGATTTGCTTCAGGGGTCAAAGAGAAGTGAGGAGTTTTGTAGAGAATGTCATGAATCCCTTCCCTCCAAGTTCTGTCCATTGTGTTCACTCATTAATATGCAGTTCCAAGAGCATCCAAGTGCTAAACTTGGAAGAATCACATCTACGACATGCTTCACAACGATTCACATATTTTCTCTGTGACCACTGAACCAAATTGAACGGGTTTTCCGCAAAATATAGATAAGATCTTTTATTCTTGTACCCTAAATAGCATTCAGACAGTTTAATCATATTGGATGTTATCGATGCAAAAATATGATTGTAATTTTTTGGGGGATATCAATTTTTGGGGGATTTTTAGAGTAGGGTCACCTACATGTATTTCGAGTAGAATAGAACCTAATTGTCGCCACCTGCTACCAGCACAGGAAACAGATCAGAAACACAGTTGCTTTTATTTCTTTTATTGGGATTCAAATAACATGCCCAGCAAAAAAAGGTTTATGCAAACACGTAGTGAAAATCATTCTCTGTTTTGTTCTTTTTTTTGTTTGTGTTTGTGTTTTTTTCCTGGCTTCCGACAGATTGAGAGAAAGCTTTAAAGCTGAACAAAAGTATTGAACGGAAAGAGAAGTCATTAGATTTGACAATACGCTTATATACAATTTCCACTTCATTCTTGTTACCCTTGTTATTAGAAAAGGTATCGAATGAACTTTTTCTTCCCGAGTATATCAAGTAATTAGATTTGTGTTTCATCTCAACTTCCGGACGGTGTGATATTACAAGGGAACAAAATGGGAACACAGTGTATAAAGTTCGCATGGACACGAAATCGGTTGACGTATACATGGGTAACATATACCTACCGCTTTCTCTCGACAGAAGCGGGCTGAAGATGACATTGGGCATCGTATTTCTGTTGGTCGTAAACAGATAGAGCCCTGCATACCTTCTAGGAATTGCCTGAAATGGTAATTTCTCGCAGCTCCCGCCCCAAAGGGCGGTCAAGGGATACGCTTCGGAGAATACCACCTTGTTGGTATGATCTCCCAGGGCTGACATATACATTGATAGAAACATAAAAGGCACAATCCACTAGTCTTGATTGGTGATGGAACCCAGTCCCACATTGAGGACGACAGGAATATCTAACACCTCTCACATTTATTTATGACACGCCTGACATCGTATATATTTATATCATACCACGGCAACCTATCGAATTGATAGAATCATCTTTTGGAACCAGGGTAGGTTGAGATTACTCCAGGCCATTGGAAAAAAAAATAATGACGTATGTCGGAACTGTTGAAAAGTTTTCGTGGAGAATGGTGAAACCAAACCCCCTGCCTCTCCTCCTATTAGCACGTGATTATACATCTGTCAGACGAGATTTACTGTCGTTAAGGTTCAAACGCGTTCCCAATCTTCCAGATGCATCCCGTCTGTCCAATATTAGAACATGCCGGATATATAATCAAGTATATAGGTCGCATTCATCGACTATTTTGGGAAATCGCCTCTTCAGGAAATGGAAAATATTGCGTAATATTAACAATACAACATGCCCCCCCCCCCCCTCCCCCGTCTAGGAAAGGTCTGTTTATCGAGAAGCAGTTTCACCCAACCGTAATTTCCGTCAAAACAAGACTGGAAAATGACAAATTGATGAAAAAATATCCCTGAGAAAAATTCAACCTGTCAACAACATGAATATGGCAAATTAGGTGGGAAGATTGAAGCAAAGTAAGTTAGTGTTCCCATCCCCTCCCCCCTTGATTTTAAAATTTCAACCCCACAAGTTACTTAGACTCTCCAGAGGGTAAGGATTTCAGCCAAATTAAACATAATGATAAGAATCTGACGATCGTATAAATTTCAGTTTAATGTTATACATCTCTCTCTCTCTCTCGCTCTCCCTCTATACGTACACATTCTATACTTATTTCATATAGATGTCATGACATAATGTGTTTTATGGCATCTCTAGCATTCAATTGTGTAATTATGTAATTATAAAATCATGTTAAAAAACACACACACACACACAAACTCTGACAATGTAAACCCGATGATGGGTCATATGTATTGTTATGCAATAATTGAGTAGAAGGCTGACTACATGGGACATTATTTTTCGAAATTAAGCCCGCCACTATAAACACTGTTCTGTGCACAACAGGATGGAACATCTAGATTCTATGAATATGTGCCAGACGTGGGGAGGGGGGGGGGGGGGGCAAAACTGTCTGGTTTACAACCGAGTCTTAGCTGACCATTGTTATTGCTGTTGTTGTTGATACCCTGAAATGACATCGGATGCCTATGGGGCGCTGTAGCATAGTGGATAAGACTCGCGACTCCCAATCGGAAGGCCCGAGTTCGAATCCCGCCCAGTGCTTACGTCCTCGGACAAGAAGTTTTTACCCACTATATCCCTCTCGACCCAGGTGTATAAATGGTTACCTTGCAATGTTAGAGTAATGATAAGAGCAAGGCCCTCTGGTAGAGCAGTGAAGAGGCTACCCTGGGTAAACAAGACGTTATTATTATTATTATTATTATTACTATTATTATTATTTTATTATTATTATTATTATTATTATTATTATTATTATTATTATTATTATTATTATTATTATTATTATTATTATTATTATTATTATTATTATTATTATCATTAATTATCCTTATTCGTTTTCTCTCGGATTTCCGTTAACTCGTTGTGTCCTATAAGACACTGTGAAGTGCGTTCTCTCAGGTCACTATGAGTCAATGTCATTCCACTCTTTTTCTTCTTCTTTTTTTTAAATTGTTCCTGCAATGCTTGTCGAAATTAAGTAGGGCCTACACTGTAGTCAGGAGAACGTTATACGGCCCTTGGAAAGCGATGTTGTTGCCCAAAGACAGGAAACTTTTCGACTGTAACATAAAATTCTTCTACTACGCTATGCGATTCTGAAGAAGAAATAAAATGTGATTTTACCGAACAACTTGTGACTTCAAACCGCATTCAGGCCATTCAATTCATAAATATTCTGTTGTGTTGTTGTTGCGGTTTCTTTTAACTGTAGTAATAGATGATAGATACTTTCATTATTACCTCCCCTAGCGCTGCAGCTCACGCCATGGATTCGCTTGTGCAAGAGTTGCTATAACATTTAATGAAATAGGACTCAGGAGATATCACGAGAGAGAAAAGATGTGTACATGATATTGTAATTGCCCATCTCGTACTGTATACAAAGACCTACGATGGTGCAATTACAACGCAAACGTTGGGTAGTCAGCGTGTGCAGTGGTGCAAGAACGAATATTGCCACAGACCAACAAGGTAAAAAAAAAAATGTATAATCCATGATATGGAACATTTTATTGCATTTCAATGATCTATTTGTGTGATTATATCATTATATATTAATGTAAAAATGGCATTTCAACAATGCGTCCATTGTATAAAATGTATGTTTAATTGGGTAGAAGACTGAAATGCCATATCATACACGCAGGCCTACTCCCGAATTGAAACCCGCCGCCGGATGTTGTTGGACAATGTTACGAGCGCAACCGGTGGCAACAGGATGTGACGAAGGTTCTTCGAATGTTTCAGGCGGGGGTGGGAAGGGGGGGGGGGGGGGGGGGTTGGGGAGCATGAGCGTGACTTCACAGTTTAAACGGTCAGGATCGTCAAGCTGAGTGTAGGTTGACCGTTGTTGTTGTTATTGTTGTTATTGTTGTTGTTGTTTTAAGACCTTGAAATGATGTCGGATGCCTTCTTCGTATTATTTCTTTTTCTCGGCTTTCCGTTAACTCGTTGCGTAATATGGACATTTTGAAGTGCGTACCCTCGGTTTTTGGCTCACTCGGTTCCCGTAAGCAAAATGATAATGATGATGATGATAATAATAATGATGATGATAATAATAATGATGATAATAATAATAATAATAATAATAATAATAATAAAAATAATAATAATAAAGAGATTAACAATTTGGTTCTGCAGTGCTCGTCAAATTCAAGTAGTCAGGGATTTTCATTGTAAGCCTCAGGGTGTTATTGCCCCCCCCCCCCCCCCAAAAAAAAAAAAAAAAAATAAAAATAACTGAATGACTGAACAACATGCTAAACAAAAATAACATTGGGAGACCGAGCACTTCCATGTTCAACTTCAAATTGTACAATGATTAACCATTTAGAAGTAAGGAAACCCCCAAATGTAGCAGTCTTAATCACAACACATTTTATTATTTAACTGTACAAGTTAGTATATCAGAAGCGTTTGCAGCGCGGAAGAATATGTGTACAGAGGTTTTGGGCTTTATAAATTAATTTATTGTTGTTGTTGTTATCATCATCATTATCATGTGTCGTAAAATACTTAATACTATTATAAACTAAGATTATGAAGGAAAAAAATGTTATTTTCTCCAATTACATATATGGCACTTTAAACCCCCATTCAGCCCGTCCAATAACATTTCGTGTTGTTGTTGCTGTTGTTTTTCATTCTCACTATGATAATTACTTTCATTATTATCTCCCTTAGCACGTACTACAGCTCACGTATCACTACAGAGGATCCGCTAATGTTACAAATCGCCGGAAATCATCTTAAAAGAGAGGGGGAGAGAGACAGGACCTGTCACTTTTAAGTGCTCATCCCGGGGCGACGCAGCCACCTGGATGATGGCTGGGAAGGGAGACAGCAAAAATAGAAGAGATCTCGAAAGAGGAAGAGGAAGATGGGGTGTTTAAAAAAAAAAAAAAAAAAAAAAAAAAAAAAAAAAAAAAAACTTACACGAGGCTTTGGTTTTTCACACTCATAATTTTCTATTATCGATGGGGGTAGACAAAATGTGACTTTTATTCCGAGGGATGAGTTTGGTTCGGGGGGAAATTCCATCACCTGACATCCCAAAATGACTGCCGACTCATGAATGAATAAATAACAAGGGGAGAAGGGGGGGGGGGGGAGAGGAGAGGATGTGATAAAAAAAAAAGAAAGACACTGAAAGCACAGGATGAGGAAGTAGAATCTAATGTAGCCAATATCAATTTAACTTCGACGGGAGAGTAGATTATTGATCGATATGAAATGTTAACGCTTGACACAACCGCAATTCATTTCTCGTTAGTCTTTATATTGTTCGCGTACATTTCCCATACTTGGATTAATTTTCCGTTGAATTCATTGCCAAGGGAACGTTCTCGTATTTCTTTCCCAATACATTCAATTGGAATTTGGGTTAACATCCCTTGGCAGCAATTACGATAAATCTTGTTTTTACTTTTCTCCCGCTTGTTCCCCTCTCTTTCCCTATACCCCCCCCCCGTCAGTTGTTAAAGGAGTGATCTAAAGGGATTGATGGTAAAAAAGAAAGAAAATAAATTTTAATATGCGGATAAGCATAAGATTACGTCTTTTTTATCAGTATCAATATTTCTATGTTTCCTTGCATTACGGCGTATGTTCACATTTTGGTAAAAGAGAGCGACAATTATAAGAATTTTCTGAAACTGCGTATGACATATGATGATTAAGTTTACCCCGAAGCCTGGCCAGAGGACCGGATAATTTTGTGTACGCTTTGTGTGAAAACAATTCAACTTTGTGACATGAGGTGCTATCCAGACAACCATCTTGATCATCGTCTAAAATAGTACGCCACATCATCATTCGTATATATACATATACTTAATGATTTGTCCTTTCAAATTGGAAACAGTTGGATTGATAAATGTATCACATTGTATTATGGATTTCATTTTATTGATGGAAATAAAGTATGATGTAATTGAGCTGAACTGAAATTGAATTGAAAGAAGTATACTTGCCAACTTTCTTCCAGGGGCGCTTACCGAGGGGCGTATACTATATCTGACAAGCTTAAAGCATGCGAAACCACTATGCAACTTGAAATAAGATTGCTAATTTTTGACTGTGTAAGACCAATGACAAAATGACACAAACACTGCCTCGTTTGACTCTTTTTATGAGAAACAGCTGGATAAACACCCGCTCCTTTGTTGTTGTAGGATTTTGCTTTTGTTCAATCTTTATAACGTTGATATTATTGCTTTATAGTCTTGGCCTAGATGATTGCGACTGTCATTTAAGGAAGAAGTCTTCGATTCGAGCCCAACCCCGTCACTTGCGCCCGGGAGTGAGACACTTTACCCCAAACACTCCCCATCCCAGATGAACAGCTACTCGTGGTAGGACGGTAAACGTTAATGTGGTGGGATTTAGCATGTGTGTAAAGATATTACCACGGAGATACACTTAGCCTGGCCGTACGGAACGCTACGCAGGGTGAGGATTGAATGTTCTGTATATGCGGGACTTGATCATAGTTCCCCAAGCCGACAGTAATGATAATAAGTTATGCTTAACCTTTTCACTGATTATGTACAGTCTTCTTCATTATATTGTACACATGAGATACGGAATTAGAATCATCTATTAAAGTGACAAAGAAGCATTGGTCATCCATAGATTTACAGAATGGGTCTGCCAAGGAGCATGAAACGTCGCTGGGGTGACAAGACCTCCTATCTCAAATTTTGGTGGAAATGACTTCTTCTTTTTTTTTTTTTTTTTGGGGGGGGGGGGGGGGGCGGGGATAAATTGGCAGATGATCGGTCAAATGATGGCCTGTCCAAATCCTAGCTGTCTTACCCCCAGAAAATGAAGCCACTACGGCTTGTCAAAGGAATGGCTATTCCATTTGATATAGTGCTTTGGCTGCTCTCCTGAACATTTGACATTTTGTAGACACGAGGTCTTGTCGCCCCAGTCACAAAAAGTGGAGTGACGACAGTGTCAATTTTCTTCGTTGGCCTCAAACTACTGCCATAGTTTTAGTGGGGCGGACATTCGTTTGAGATATTGGCATTCTACAATATACAGTACTGTTCACATCACTTTCACCCACTAAACAGTCATGATGCTTTATTAAAGTTTGGCCATCAGTCCATCGCCTATGTACATTTCTGTAACTATTAGGCGTGAATGTAATCCTATTTTTCACGTTTACGTATGGTCCTACCGTTTATACAGTAATTTTCTGTGGAAAACTAGGGCAATTTTCAAAAAGGTTCTCAAGGTATGTCTCCCTATGGGGTGGCTATATATTTTGTATAATATGCTGATAACAGTTCATGCAGCGCGCACGTTTAAATTTGAAAGGTAATGCATTCATTATTCATGTCGATCAAATATCGAGCAAAGTGATTTTTTGTTGTTGTAGTTTTTTAATTTCTGTGCCTGCCTGCGGGTATTTTTCTGTTCAATTGCAAACCATTGCTAATTCATGGCAGGCTTCAGAATCTACACACCAAAGGAAGGACAGACATTTCACTCCCAGGAAGGTCACGTGCACACACACACCCACCCCCCCCCCCACAGACGCACACACACATACACACACACACACACACACACACACACACACACACACACACACACACACACACACACACACACACACACAAACTCACGCATACACATAATGTGTAATCCTGTCATGCCTTGCATGCCAATGCAGCATAATTTCGCTGCGCCAACTTTGTGAATTTCCCGAACTGCAGCGAAAAAAAAAATAACCTGCCACTGAATTCGGTGCTGGCCGAGATAAAACTAAAACATATTGACTATTCACGACAAAACATCCAATGACAATCCGCCTCTGAACGTAGCCAAAAAGAAGAAAAAAAAAAAAGAAGAATGTGGAAAGAAGACGATATATCAAACGTCACCATGGTCACATCGGTTCGCATGGTAAGCTTTATATGTGTCAGCGGGTTTTTTTTCTCTCTCTCTCTCTGCGTCCCGAGATTAAAGCGTACTAATGCGCTGTAAATTGAAGAAGCGTAGTTGGTGGTCGCATTATGCGCATGATCAGGAAACGGGCCATTCATCCAGAGAGTCACGCTGCCAATGAATTCTGAGAACCAAAATTGAGTTAACTGTACTACGTCTCGGAATAACGCTTTCATCATGCATGCATGGACATGGTACAGTAAATGATGACTATACCGTTACATGTGCTGGGTTAGACAGAAACACCCCAAACCAAATAAAAGTCGATTCAAACCTGACGATGAGAAAATTGATGTCTAGCAATGACAATCATAACGACACACATGATTTAGTTACTCATGTATGTTTAGAAGTATGCATAGATAACCAAATTTACATAATTATAATACAAAATATAAAATCATGTAGGTATGCATGTACGTATCATGTAGGCCTACATAATCAACACACACACGCGCGCACACACACACACACACACACACATATATCTATTATATCATATGCATACACATACATATAAAGGGTATATATATCTATGATCATATTCATACATGCGTGTACAATATGATAACAATACGATTATATTCGTATGATGATGAGAGATCAGACAAAAATGTCAACGGCAATGACACAATGTAAAACATGCGACAACCAGAAAATCACTCGGAGAGCGCAGACCCCCACCAAGCAGCTCATTTCCACGCATATTGTGATTTCCTCCCAATACGATAGTTTTACCTTCATAATTATCATCTTCAATATTAGATTCCTTGGTCATCAAAACATAGCCTTCGCATTTGGAATCTTATTGATGGTATCGTCCAGCTAATAACTATTCACAAAATTAATGACCCTATTTCTCAGTGATTAAAAAATCCTTCAAATAATGTGGGGGAGGGGGTATCCTGGATCCAGACGGTGATCCGGGTCACTACCAAAATTTGATGATCTTTTTCGTGTGTCATTATCAACTTTTCCTGAAAATCATATCTAAATTCGTTCGTAACTTTTTGAGTTATCTTGCAAACAGAATAATCACGGTCGCTGTTCTTTGTTTGCACCAGTCAAGTCTTTCCACCTAGTTTGGTATTGTGACATCACCTGGTCTGGTATTGTGACATCACCTACTTTCAGGCAATGCTTTTGACCTCCGAAGTAACCGTATAGTCTTTATAAAAGTGTGTACTTGAAAGTCCACTGTCGAACGCAAGCAAAAGCTCTCATTCTGAGGGATTGATTCCGCAATAGGAGAAACCTAAAGATAACAAGACTCTTTCTTGAATCAAAGACAGACAGACAGACACACACACGCACACACGCACATACAGAGAGAGAGAGAGAGAGAGAAGGAGAAAGACAACTCGCAAGAACGCTCTTGAATGCGTACGACTTAACCCATATCCCCCATGAATCTAGGATTCCAATAGCCTATGTACAGAAATCATCATTGTTGATAATTGGGTACTTAACGAAGCGTTGTCTGAACGTTTCAGTGGAAGAAAGCGACTTTTTATTGCGCTCTTTTTGACTTGCCCTCATACCAAATGAAAGGCATTACACCGCAATTCTGCCAGAGTATCGAGGATTCTGGTGCTCCCAAACAAGCAAACAAACGAGCAAACAAAACAGAAGGAAGAAAACTTACCGGACTTTTCTGGAACTTGGCGTGCAGCAGCTTTTCTCAGGAGAAAACGAGTGGTGGACGAGAGATGAATTCGATCGTATTGGCCTGGAAAAGACAACCGGGCTTCAACCACAGTGAAGTCGCAGAAGATGTTATTCAGAAGCCGTATTGCACAAGATTCCCCTTACACGATGGAAAACGTCTCATCCAATATGGGAAAGAGAGAGAGTGAGAGAAGGAGGGAGGAAGCAGAAGGACAAACAATCGGTCTAGCTTTCATCCGGGTAAGGTTTTCTCTTCGACTGCACGAATATTGGTCTACGGCGGTCTCGAGGATTGAGCGCAAGACGCCAATCAATGGAAAGAGTGTGCCGTGTACGAACGAACAGGACGCCACGACCGCCAATCCAAGCTCTCCACTTTCAAGCTACCGATACTTGATATCGATCACAAAATGCGAAGGAGATGTCGCGGCAGACGGCACGCAACAGATGCAATCCCTTTCACCGGGGATCGAAAAGGCTTTTGTCAATCAATACGGGCCTCTCCGCGACTTTGTACTTCAGCTGGGCATCGGTTTTGCGCAAAATGTCGCCTACGAGAAATCGGAGTTTTTAGGTGGCTGCACTGTTCACGTGATCCGAACAACCAACCAATCAGACACACTTGTAATCTTCTGAATGCTTGCAATATAGCAAACAGCTAGATTAAGGCAACAATATCGGGTTTCTGCCAACGATAAACTCAGGGACCAACCACATGAACATGCTTTTCACTAGAGATCGATACATTCCAACATTTCCTTTTACCTAATGGCAGTAACGTGATTTTATACCCACAGTTTAATAAAAAAATGACATCTGTAGAAGATCATCGTACTAATCTATAGCTTGTCATTAGAGGGCCCGGTTTGTATTTTAAGGGGGACCGTGATTGTTGCTCTGGACTGCGTTTTGGCCTTTCATTTTTGGTTGATTTCCATGGAAATTGTTGCGTTTGACTTGTCATTAACCAGACCTTGTATTAATGGAAGTATGTATTAGGAGATATATGAAATTGTGCTCTATATTGACTGTTTCCTTTGTCTACACCATTGATTTTGAGAGTGTACAGAAGTGTCGAAGGAAGTGTGATGTGTGTGTGTGTGTTCAACAAAAAGCCCCTGTTTGTTCAGTATTGTTGTGAGGTTGAAAAATCTGATCTGCATTGTTCTTCATCATGCTGAGTACTAAAGTCTTTGATTATTGTGAAAATAATGAAGCTTGGGTAATATCAGTACCAGAATAAAAGATTAACACTAACGTAATTTCATGGAGCAAAGTATAACAAGCTGAACTGGTAGGAATTACGGTACTTGATATTTAGTATCTTTAGGCAGATTATAGTGTTACTGGAGTAAAACCATTCCGTAAACGATTCATTATGAGACATTGTTTGTTCATATGTCTTTATAATATTGACAGAGTGTTGTTGCTTGAGAGGTTTTTTTTTCCAAGCATTTGAACTTCATCATGAAGCTCAATCGACGAAACTACACAAAATCAGAATATTTAGCCTCCATAGTATTCAACAATGGATGTATATAGCGATTATTACTCATTTTGTCAAGATTTGTATTGCTATATATATATATGGGGAAAAAAAAAACAGATGGAAGAGAAACCATCCCTAAAGGAGTAACAACCATATTTCTCCGAGATCACATAAAAAACAACTTGTACCGTCGGTGTGAATACCGATGGAACAGATTAAATCAAAGAGTGTAATTTAGGGTTGATAGAAAGAGTTTCTCTCAGGGTTGCCTAGGTATTTGTAAATACATCAACACGATTTTAACAATTACGTGTTTGTGTAACCTGTTATCATAACGGTTATTGGTCTCATTGGTCCTTCGTTTGTTTTTGCAGCGCTATTTATGGTATGGCTTTTTGGCTAAGAGCAATGTTTGTTATCACGTAAATATTTGATTACAGACGCACTCCCTTTATCTTCGTGATGTCGATTTAACGTTTTACTAGCAGGTGTATTTGAGCTCTATCAAATGAAAATTTTCATCAAATGGGAATATAACATTTCAAAGTATAAATTGTGTTTAGAAAGAAGATTTACGGAAAATTGATGTGTGATATTGGTTGCTCTCCAAGATTTATAGAGATATCAAAACACCACAAGTTGCGGATAATAAGTTGATAGCATTATCACCGTATAAATAAATACTGTGGCACTGTCATGAACGTTTCACAATATTACTGCTGACAAGACTGCTGACTTCACTATCAACATCCAGAGCATGTCTAAGAAAATGATAATAAAAAACAGCACACATGTTAATTTGATGCTCATAAGAAAACTATCTTCCCCAACAAACAAACAACCCTGTTAACATGTTCATGGAGCATTGTCCCTCGAAGTCATGGAATGGCCTTCGCATTCAACGTCTCTCGGACCATCTTCAGGCTTCTCTCTTCTGGTTCAAGTCTATTTCTGACATCATGCTGTACTTTGATACACGCTCAACAGACAACGATGGCTTCCCTCCGCGACCCAGATTCGTCAGTCGCCGAAATAGAAGTATATGGGAGTATCTCCATCAAGCAGATGCCGCCCTCGCCTCCATAAAATCATTTCACCGATAAACCATTACTCACAATGTAGGGGAGGAAAAAAAAAAGGTATATGTGAATTTGTCTTCATAATAGAGAAATCCTCGTGCAAGGAATGGAAGCGTCTCCTATTTGTTCTATGGGCGAGGGTTGTAAGAGTCTGAGAGACCTCTCAAGCAGTCCCTCCCATTTGAATGTCAGCTTCCATGAGTATTGGTTCTGATCACCCACTTTTCCCGGTCTGATGACACTCGTTCCAGCCATCTTGCAGTCGAGACAAAAGGCAAGGGGTCATTGTATTATTGTCCAACATCCTCAGCATGGAGATCTCGCGCATTAAGAATAGTCTTTCGTCCAAGGACCTTTTGTCAACATTCTTGAAGGTTCAATGTGAATATACGTATATATATAGCATTAATTAACACGCAAACAAACAAACACACAGACATACCAAATACGTATTGATCCATATTCATTTTAGCTTGAGAGTTTCATTATTATGTACATGTACTTGATAGGTAGAGAATTAAGCACTGGAAAACGAGAAAAACACGCAATAAAATAAATCATCCATCATGTCACATTTCTGTATATCTGGTATTTAAGAATACAAATCGGGATTAAAATGCGTCGTCGTGAAGGGGATGATTAAAACTTCAATAGAACATCGTTTTCTGTTTGTTACGAAAACGTTTCCTGCAATCTGTCTTCTTGCTGATGTTTCTCTTGCGATAATTGCTCCCATGTAATATCTGCACGCTAGGCCACACATTATATTCTGCCCACAAACATAACCCTACCCCTAATCCCAATCTTGACATCAAACCAAACCAATAGAACCCTACCACCAACCCTAACCCTAACCCTAACCCTAAGTCCTTGGAGAAAGTATAAGACCGGGGCAACTTTTGATGGGAGCAAATGTCGTGTCGCTATTTGCATCATCCACCAGGGCTTTTCAGAGATGATTCCCGCTCCGTTCATTACTGTATCTGGACTTAACTTAAAGAAATGGAATAGTTTTGGTTGAGATCTGGCGTCAGGTTTCTCATGTTTGTTTTTTGTTTTTTTTTTGTAAGGTAATGACAAACCTCTTATGCAATATGGTAGAACATGTAATTCCAAGAGTATTTCGATGTTTATTTTATTTATGTATGGCGTCAGGTTTCTCATGTTTGTTTGTTTGTTTGTTTGTTTTTTTGTAAGATCATGACAAACCTCTTATGCAATATGGAAGAACATGTAATTCCAAGAGTATTTCGATGTTTATTTTATCTATGTATGGCGTCAGGTTTCTCATGTTTGTTTTTTGGTTTTTTTTGTAAGATAATGCCAAACCTCTTATGCAATATGAAAGAACATGTAATTCCAAGAGTATTTCGATGTTTATTAGATGAAAATGAAAACGGGTTTTTAAATGGCTGAGGTATCCAAAGCGATTCTAATAAATGGTGAGACCCACCTTTTATTAGTGTAGCTTTGTTTTACTTTGTTTTTGGATATCTCAGCCATTTCGAAACCGATTTTAATAAAAATGAACTTTGAATGGTATGCTCTATAAGATATCATAAGTGGTTTCTTGATATCTCGCAAAAAATAAGAGCTCGATCCACATCTGAACCAAAACTATACCATCCCTTTAACTTAACTTTATCTCTTGAATGTCTTGGTGGGATACACGAAGCTATCCCCTTTAACGAATTCGCCTGGCCAGGTCTCGCCTTGCTTTCCTCTTTTTTTTTTTTTTTTTTGCGAGGCGTGTATTGTGATGTTCATTATTTCAAATACAAGTCCTACTGAAGTGTTTGCTGCTTCACCAGGGTTCTTACAAGGTCTGATTTAGTTAAGCGTAAATCATCCTTACATGCTAAGTCAAAAAGGGCACCGTTTTATGAAAGTTGTCAGCCCTGACAAGTTGTCAGTCTCTGATAATTCTTACCATAGCACCAATCAGTTACCAGAGCTTCTCAGCCGATTAAATCAAGGATTTCACTGAAATTGTCCGAGAATGACAACTTTTAAGGGAAGGGCAACTTTCATGAAACGGTGTTCGGATGTCTCTACCAGAAAATACAACCAGGTACCTTCATAAGCCTGCAATACATTCTTTTCTGGTTCTTTTTCATGGTACTGCATGTGAAGTTTTTTACTTCTCAGCGAGAGAGTACAAACAGAACAAAATAAAACGGTAAAGTATCAATGTTTATAGGCGTGAGACCTGGACATCAAGGGTAAAAGTGCAAGGAAACTGGAGTTAGGGCATGATCAGCTCATCGCAACCGCAGCGGTCCCCCGGAAGCATCTCATAACTCGCCCGCAACTCTAGGCTCGCGGCGTCTTTATGCACTATTTGATTATGGCATTTGACCATAAATACGAAGAGCGTTCGCCTCGTTTGAGAGCAGTTTAAGAGGAGTTACCATTTCGCTTCAAAGGAAGCAGTTTACAAAAGTGCCTTGTACCTTCATTTCTCGACAAGTCAAAATTTACGACTTTCAACGTGAACCGAAGAGTCACAACTTACTAGCACTTTTAAGGCATTGTCAAAATATAACCGTCAACCGTTGACCATTAACCGTTTCTCTCGTCACCTCTATGTGAGTCAAAATTATGATTTTACGACGTGAACAAAACAGTAAGCAGATGCTTCGTAGGGTATTATAAAGAATAAACAGGAACGATATATTTTACGATATGATACGAGGGAGAAACACGCGCCATTAGTAATTGCACAAACGATGGTTTTTTGAAAGCACACAATGTCATATACACAAATACCGGGCACGGCGTCCACGTACACAATACTACATGTCAATCTGCAAAAGCTAGGTACGTGAGATCACCTATATATCACTGGAATTCATTACATGACAAGTTTATAACATTAATCATGTTTCGTAATTAAATGGGATGTACAATTTCTCTCTGTGTTTTCTTTCTTTTTTGACGTCTTTGTTATCTCTGCACTGAACTTTAAAAAAAACTTTCCAGCGTGCAATGCTGATTAATTTACGTTCATTCCTCTTCCTGAAATGTTCGCCTATACCCTTTTTTTTACACTGACCAAGTCTTCCCATGGCGTTATTCTCGAAGTTTCATCTAACCGTCAATTCTGGCCGGCTTTCAGTGTGAGATATGATGTGACTTTGTGATATTTGATATGATTGTGAGTGTATATATATATATATATATATATATATATATATATATATATATATACATATATTCATCTCCCTCTCTCGCTCATTTTCTGCTTCCCCTTGCATTGCCTCTCATTACCCGGAGATATCTGGTCCCTCCGATTCCGGTGATAATCTGTCTATGGCGAGGAATAATTAATCCGGAAGGGCCATCCATTTGGAGAGAGTGCAATCCTTCAGATAGCGTGGGGTCAAGTCAATGACAAGTGACCGATTTGCCGATGGACACTGATGGACACGCGCATTATCTAATGACTGGTAATCGGACACCTTTAATCACCCGCGACACATTTCGCCAATTTTGCCCATACACGGGAACCGGGCCGTATCATGCACTGGTTCTATATATCGAGGGTGTATCACCATAATATGTGAATCTGGGAAGTAAGCTTTTAATCGCAAGTACTCGTCTCTTTTGCGCTCGCTTGTTGTCGCTCACCGCCAAAGCATTGCGCATTAACTTCATCCCATTCCTAACAAGATTTTAAAATCCCCACAGAAAGTGTCATACAGGAGCAAAAAAACTTCAGCAAACGATGGGGTAACTAAATGTATGCACGTGGGCGATTATGAACTATAATTATCGCTCAGCATGCACAGCTGAAAGCCAGATATCGCTTTACAATCTCTTCCGGACGCCAAGCTTTTAGAACAGAAATTGAAAAAAACAACAACAAAACAACAACTTTAAAACGTAATCTCTTCTCCAGATTTGTACTTTTCAGAGACCCCTCCACTTTACCCATTCCTTTCATCTACCCCGAGGGGTTAACTGAAACATAGGTAAGAATAATGACTGACTGATTTCTCTTTAAAAAAAAAAGGCTTGTGGAATGGTTGCATTTAAATAAGCAATGGCCAGAGAAGCGATTTCATAGCCTGTAGAGCAGGGGACCTAGTTAATATTGAATACAACTGTACAATATTCCTAATCCATATCAATGAATCATTCACCTGAGATAAATGCGTAAATATTTGCAGGTATGCATGTAACTTTGCCTCGGCGTGCGTGTTTGCGCATAGTTAAACTCTTTATTTTGTGGTATAGAGATATGAAACCTCAGGGGATCCAAAACCTCATAGGTGCTTGATCATCACGCGCAAGTCAGTTCTTGATGTATTGCAGTCAGCATTGTCGATTGGTGGTTGTTGCTGGAATACATTCATTGAGAACTATGCGCACGCCCTCTGTGCGAGATTAATCCACTCGCGAAATGTCGTTCCAGAGACGCGAGAGGGAGCAATTGCACTGTTGTTCGTGGAGCTGGTTGATATTGGGAATTTTGTTTAACAGTAAACCCTCTCCTCCCTCTTTCCTTTGAAAGATACTTCAGCAAATTGCAAAATTGTTGAACATATCAGGTTTAACGTTACGCATGATTCAATAAGCGTCGGTTCACATAATTATATTTTAGTTGGTTTCATCATAATATCATAATATATTCAACATTTTTATTCGTAACGAAACTAAGCTTTTGTTCCCTCATCTACTCACAGATGGCCTCATGTAGATTCGCCCTGATGTCATTGCATTTAGTTTTGTAGCAATACGTTGTACGTTACTTATAATTATGTTTTGAACTGCAATCTCATAAATTTGATGTTTTTTTTTTCCAGTTATATGTATTGCATTTAGTTTTGTTGGGAAATATGACAATAAAGTCAATTCGATTCAATTCAATTCAATTCAACTATGTCTCGAGGATACATGGGCTAACGTCGTGCAGGAGAGATCGCCAGTCCACCAAACCGAATTATTACAAACAAAATCTTCGGGTGGGTATTGAGGTACAGACGTCTAAGTTACATAATGACTGCCTCTTCCTCAGTTGTTCTTAGGCTTGAACCCATATCTACCGCATATCTCAGAACGAACGTTTGCGTCGACCATAGGCACACGCTCCTCAATCTGCATCATTCCACAAACGGGATTTTGTATCTTTTTTTTTGTTTTGTCTTGTTTTTTTTGCTAAAAGTATTAAGAATTTTGTTGTTTATTCATACCAATCTAACAAAAAAAAAAAACAATGATAATGTATTTCTTGGAAACAAGAACACTTGCTGGCCTATTTCTGTTCACTCTAGCTCTAACAAATGTTATGTCGTAGCCAAAGAAATTTGTCAAAATGAGGGCATTTCATATTCTTCTTAAACTTCATTCATTCTTGATCGAAGAAGAATACATACGCTATTCGAATCACGACCTCCAGAATTACTGTGATTACTAGATTTTCAAAGATCAAAAGCAATTCCAGCAATAATGTCCAGGCGGTTTAAATGGTATGTATATACGATATCATACCAATGAAGAAACCGTTGAACTCAGTTGATTTCAAATAACTTGAACGTGTGTGTGTGTGTGTGTGTGTGTGTGTGTGTGTGTGTGTGTGTGTGTGTGTGTGTGCGTGTGTGTGCGTGTGTGTATGTGTGTGTGTGTGCGTGTGATCATGCAGAGGTCGGCATACTTCAAAGGGAGCTAAGGCAATCATAGCAGCAGATTTAATGCGTCTCGCTTCGAAACTTTCATGATAATACAACCATTACTGGAATATCGTCTGCAGAACTCTTGCTGATCTCCTGTAATGAACCTCTGACAGGGACGTGGACTTTATTCCCGTCATGTTTGTTTGTTTGTTTGTTTTGGTGTACAGGTTGTGTGTGTGTGTGTGTATGTGTGTGTGTGTGTGTGTGTGGGTGTTTTGTGTTTGCGCAGTGTTGTATATTATAGGCATGCTATTGGGTATATAAACGATGCTGTTGTGAGTGCGCACGTTTGTGTACGTACGTGTTAATGCATTTGTTTGTTTGTTTGTTTGTTTGTGTGTATGCGTGTGTGAGCGTTTGTGTACGCTCTTATATCTGCTGACAGCTTGCTACCTGCAAGAAATGAAGCGAGATCTTTCATACCTATAGACTAGAAAGCTTTTCAACATTACATGTAAGACAGAGTTGGTACGGGTGGCTTCTTTTTGCGTTTTGTTTTTGTTTTTGCACTTCTCTTTCTTGTATTGAATTTTGCGGGAAACTGACATGAAGTTGACAATTTCCGTCTCCGTGTGTGACTTAAGAGTGAAGTAATTAAGAGCAAGAAGATGAAATGAAAATAAATGATTACTGAAAGTATCCTTTTATGCAAGATATTTGATGATTTTGTTAACTAATATTGGCTGGCGAAATATTAGCTTCTGTCAAATTGAAAAATGAAATACGCTATGACGTTGTGACACTGACAATATTCTGTGATACTGCAACAAAATTAGATGAAGCTAAGGGGTTCATTGTCCATATATCTCTCGTTCTTCGTATTCTGAGCGCCATCAGTTTTCGAAACTCTGCCTGTTCCCTTGCTTCTTCTTCTTCTTCTTCTTCTTCTTCTTCTTTCTCCCCTTCAGCCTCTCTCTCCATCTATGCTTCTCTCACGCTCTCCCCCTCTCTCTAGTTATCCCCTCCCTCTCTATCTACCAGATGTATGTATGTATGTATGTATGTATGTATGTATGTATGTATGTATGTATGTATGTATGTATCTTTCTATCTATCTATCTTTTTATCTATCTATATCATATGGTCCTCTCTATCTTTATAGCTCTCTATCCATATATCTATCTACCTATCTATCTATCTATCTATCTATCTATCTATCTATCTATCTATCTATCTATCTATCTATCTATCCATATACATGTAGCTTCCTCTGTGTGCAAAGGGTACAACGATACTCTATGCCATCGTTTTGCACTTCACTGATTATCCGTTACCCCAATTTTCTTCTTCTTTTTTTATGTTCAGTTTCATTCACCTAATTTTCCTCTTTACACTACAATGGAGAAAATATCCCGAAGGCGTCTTCTCTTAAACACCAGCGGACAACTTTAGAGATAAATTACGTGAAAGTATATCTGGGGTGGTTGCCGGTAAGGAATGAGCGATTACTGTCCCTTACTACTCAGTTTACTGTGATGGAAAGTACCAATTACGAGAGCGGTCACTTCGTCCTCTCAATCGCCATAATGTGCCCCTACCAATATCACTCGACCTAGATCTAAAATCAGAGCGCTAGTCGCAGTGATAATGGCTGGTAAGACTTCACTCTATTTTTTTTAATCAGTCCATCAGTCTCTCTGTGGCTAGACAATGGTTATATTAAGATCGGTACATCCTCTTGGGATCTCGAAGTATTGAATCCCCAGACAATAATTTAACACATAGAATGATGATTAGGTTTTTAATGCGTGCAGACGGAGGAGGATTTATGTGTAACAATGAGGTGTTACAAATCGGTTTTTCACGGTTGTATTCTTGATAAAATTAGATTCTTTTGACTACATTCCCAGATAAAAGTCTTAGCTTATGGAAAAATACGAAAAATACGAAAAATTAAATTATCTGAAAATGTTAGGATTATTGTTGTTTAATTCTCCATATCCTATTCAAAGACTAAGAGGAGAAGCATTAACAAGGGCAATCCACGAATTTTATCCACTTCTATGGTAGTTATAATTCTCCAAATCAAAGATGAAAGCAATGTTTCAAAATTGATACAACAACGATGCCAAAGTTCATTGAACCATTTAACACACATACACATAGAGGGGCAACCCCCCCCCCCAAAAAAAAAAAAACAACCAAAAAAAAAAACAAACAAACAAACAAACAAGCTAGCAAGCAAACAATACTGCAGGAGGGATATCATGTATGTGTTACACGATGTAAACATAAATAATGTGAGTTGAATTTCGCCTAAAATGGTAGAGTGAGTACATTATTACCCTCGTGTGTCTATCAGTCATGACTTTCATTTTATCAGCTCAAGAACTTATATTTACTTCATTTGATGTACTAATTATTCATTCTGCTGCCTAGATTTCGTGAAATCATTCCCACCTCCCTATTCGACGTTCAGTGCTATATTGCGGGTCTCCTTGAAACTATTATACAGTGCAAGTTCATATCCAGAATATACTGAATCACTGCTCGGAATACATTTTATATGGATTGCCACAATTGACTGCTGCATGATATACATCTAGGGCAGCAGTCGATAATCCGTCCGAGCAGTTTCACACCTTGAAGTGACCGGGGTACCCTGGATACATATCTGGTCGCTGCATCGGTCGTCATGGTTACGGATTCTCTCGGTGTCTTGAAAGACATTCGCTTCAAGGAGGGACTGCAGGGTGGGTGTGGCTACCACGGCGGGATGATCAGAAACAGTAGCTGTGGAGGGCTCTGTGATCGAACAATAGGAAGTCAGTTGAGAGTAATTTTCAGATTGAAATTACGTCATCTATCTACTGTATAAGGCGCTTAACTCTTGAAGTGGGGAACCAAGTTTTCAAAGAGCAAAAATTCACTAATTGGTCCACGTTCTGCCAGCTGTTCTTATTTAGTGTGTCAATTTTTCCTTCATATTTAGTTATCTGTCAAGTATGCTTATGTCCCTTTCTATGCAACTCATTTGTGCATATATTTTGTATTATATGCTTTATGATTCTTCTTGCAACTAAACATATTTCTCACATCTATTTGTGAATATAATCATGCTTTGTATTGAGTTTTATCCTTTTGTTGAACGGAGATAAACCATAATTTCATCAAATTTAATTGAGTTTTGTTTGATTTGGTAGACAGAAAACATTTCTAAAAAAAACTCTGAACTTGCATAATTGCAATCTCTTGATAATCACAGATCATTCACCATGGGAATCAGCACAATCCTGTGGTGTAAATCATATCATCATCCAGAGTCTGCATCAGAATGATCTCGCCCAACTTTACTGTATGTCGCTCCGGGAGACCAGCCGTCATCACCAAACAGTATCAACCTGGCGGCACATCGTTGTGCCGCGATAAATCAATCAAGAAAGAACCGCGTTAGATAATGTTTGCACTAATGAGAAAAAAAAAATCTTGTCTTTCTTACCCTCGGTAAATATTGGTGTCGTGGTACTTGAATAAGACTCCTCGACTTCATCAGTCATGTTGGTCGGGTACGGGGGTGGTATCGGTGGACTGGGCGGGAGCATGACGGGGCAACGGATGGTACAATTCGTTGACGTGGAAAAGGCTGTGCGAACGACAGTCGTGTGCTTCTTGTTAATCTCTGCTTCTTATATATCACATCTATTTCTTGTCTGATACTTAGCGCAAAAAAAAAAACAAAACAAAACAAACAGATTTGCTAATGAGCAATAATATTGCTTCCCTTACTCGGCATAATCAAATCACCTGTGTTAACTTTCAACTTTCAACTTTACTTTATTGTTTCATTTCCATTAAATAAACAGGAGAAATTGTATAGAATGCATAAACAAAACAAATTTGTAGTAATTTCAAAAAACGTACATTAACAAAATACATGTGATGATGAGTAACAACATAATTGCATTTATAAGGTATATACATATGCATATTATTAACTTTTATCCGTTCTCTGTTTCTCTTTCACAAACACTGATTACTCGGGGCTTACAGCCAAACAAGCTTGCTTTCACAGGTCCCGTCATACTTCTCTTTGTACAACCCGAACCGAGATTTCGACCAGTTTTCATCATAACTATTGTGTATACCTTGTACATTGTACAATTGTATATTGTTTTTGTTTGTTTGTTTTGTATATTATTGACAAGATAAGAACTTGTGCTATTACTTTTGATGTAATATTGATATATACGATAGAAGTATGAAATAAATTGAAATTGAAATTGAAATAGATAATTAGGATCAAAATCCACGGATAAGGCCAATACAGTATAGCTTGCATCAGTACATATCTTGATGATGCTGAACCATATTCATCGATTTATTGCTTAAAATAACTTCTTTTGACACTATAATTATGGGCTCAGCAATATCTTTGATGTAACCAATTCTGTGAAAGCTATCGAAGACCAAAAAACAACGACAAAAAACAAAAAACAAAAACAAAAACAAGGAGGGATAGTATTATGAATTGTCCCCAAATAACGAAAATTCGTTGACATGATCATACGTTGTATCTAAATTAGGTAATGTTTTTCAAGGTCTTCCTTCCATACTCCCTTTCACACCAATATCTTGACTATAAATAACTTGAATTAATTCATACATAGCACTTAACTTATGCATTCATATCATACAACTGTGTACAGTTCGACCTCGATTATCCGGCCTCCTTTTATCCGGAAATCTCTATTATCCGGACGCGTTCACGCAGTGAGGGACTTTTTTTTTTCATCCAAAAATTGAGAAAAAATAGTGACTTTCATGGATCTATTTCACTAGTTTCATAAGGTGTGCATGATAGGTTTCTCAATATCTAATGAGGTAAAACATGTATGATTTTCACATAAAGATATACTTTATTTTTGTGAAGAAGGGACTACAATTTTGCGCAGGCTAGCATAGATTACACCACCGTTGCGGGGTACGCTACCTGCCTAGCTGCCAGTGCACTGGGACGGCAGCTTGGACGGTAGCTATATACATTAACATTGTGTCTCCCATATCCGGCCAATTCGCTTTATCCGGATGAGTGCCGGTCCCGACATTGCCGGGTAATCGAGGTCGAACTGTATTTTCATTTTATTTACCAATTGCTCTATAAACGGGACAGGTGGATTCGTTCTGGATTTTATATAGCGCTTAGAGACATTAGCGCTTAGAGACATTTTATGTAATAACGCGCTATATAAATGTTGTGAATTATTATTATTATCATTTGGTTACTTAGTATACGAAGACCGAATTACTTACCTGTAGAGAAGAATATCATAAACATTAGCCAGCTCTTCAAAGTGATTCCCAAGAACCTGATATCCATTTCTGTCATTTGAATGTTTTCCGCGTAGACGATATAGCCATCCGCGGTTATACTTCTTTAGTATATTATGTAGACAGCCACTCACACAAAGGGCTTATCCAAACTAGCTTCATATCATGACTAAGCAAGATAAGTAGGTAGGCATACAGTCATCATGTTATCGAAAAATCATAGATAAGCATTATTAGAATGATAACGTCTAATAATAATGATGGAATTAGGCATTATTTTAGGAGCGTGACGTGGGTACTGCATGTTCCTGTCTTTGAGTACAGGCCACTTTATCTGTGTGATTCTTACATAGAGATCAGAGCTCTGATGGCAGGCGGGACGGAGATTCCCGGTTTTTTTTTTTTTTTTTTTTTGGGGGGGGGGGGGGGAGGAGAGAGGGGAATCACGTGACCAAATACCGGAATAAAATTGGCTAGCTGGGGAGCGAGCATTGACATCGACAAAAGAAAAAGAAGAAAAAGAAAAGAAAACCCGAAAAAAAAAAAAACACTGCTAAGCTTCGAAAAATTCAATCCGGAGGAGGTTTCGCTGGATTTCGGCTTTTTGCTCATATACCGATATAGTTGCCCAGCAACTTTAATGAAAAACTGGAATGTACAACAATGTTTGGTGTTTAACTTGTGCATTTCCAGTTATAGGGAGTTACCGTGCAGCAGACACGCGCAGAGCCTATTATCATACAATGATCGCATCTGATCTTTTCATTTTTATTATGAAGAACACTTTGTCACTTTGTAATCGAAATATATTTTCATACATTGCAGTTGATATTTCTTTTCCCAACACGAAACAATTGATGAGAAATTCTACTAAACTATGGCAATTTGAGATAGAGATAGCGCTCGATCGCGTAGGACCAATACAGAGCTCAGAGCTGTGCCGCCGCTGCACAGCAATGCCAAAAAAAAAAAAACAAAAAAAAAAAACATATTAATAGCGCCGCCCCTGTTGGAGTTTTCACATTTGTATGCGAAAGCGAGAATTGGCGTCAGGTGGGAGGAAGATAAATCGTATGTGTCAACATCAGACTGTAAACATTATAATCCATTCGCCAGTCTAAAGCGGATAACTAATCCTTTCTTAATGCATGATACAATGTGACGGATGAGACATTTCAGCAAACAACTACGAATTATTGATGATACTATAACGGTTTCTGCAGAGGTAATCAATCATAGTTACCTGCATGACAGTTTTTTTTTTTTTTTGTCCAAACAAAACAATGGTTGCAATGATGAAAATGTATGCAGCGCCTAGTACTCACATTTCAAGGTGCTACAACTCTGGATTCGTAAACTCAAAGTTGATATTCCTCATACAATATAGCGTATTTTTTTGGTCATATCTTTGAAACACAAATCTGTATGCTGTTTAAAAGGCGAAAGGAAACGGGGGCCGCCAAAGAAAAAGAAGAAAAAAGATGAGGCTCATATAAGAGCTGGAGGTTGGACTTTATATAAAAATACGTTAAGGGCAGCGGAGAGACTGGCAAAGGACTGGCCTGGTTGGAGAAATCTAGTTCATGGTCTTTCACAAGAGGGATGATAGATGTGTATTTAAGTACTCAGTAAGAAGCGAGTAGAGATAAGTAAGTAAGTAAGTAAGTAAGTAAGTAAGTAAGTAAGTAAGTAAGTGAGTAATTACGTTAGTAAGTAAATAAATGAATAAGTATGTAAGCAAGTACTTAAATAAGGAAGCGTGTAAAAGTAACAACCTTTAATCAGATATGTTCCTGAAGTTCATGTCTAATCATTGACTAGACATCTTTTATACCTTCGCATTGTGATCGACGTCTTAGAGCATGGTTCCAAAAGGAAAATCAATTTAGCTCATAATATCCAAGCAACATCACAAGGATATATCATTTAGAGCGCAAGCTAGCATTTTCGTAGTGGCTTAACCTCAAATTCTAGCCGTATCAGATGAATGACACACACACGACTCTGCCTCGCACACTTAATTAAAAACAAAAATCCGGACAGGACGTTTATGAAGTTACCATGGTTTTCCAGGCAAACAGTAAGAGGATATCATGACTTGTAGCCACCGCGGCGATACACGAACCTAATGCAAACACCGTTCTCTGACCATCAATCTTATTGGTCGCGTAGTATGAGAGAAAGAAGGCGGTAAGACTTTTTTTCTGCGACATTTGCAAGGGCCGGAAGGTATTAAAGGAAAAAAAAAGGGGGGGGGGGGTATTGACCCTTGAGACCCCCTTCAAAAAACGTTCTGCGGTCCCTGATTTAATTTCTTTCAACAATGTATGGCGATTAGCATCGACTAGACATTAAAATGCATGATGGTGCTTATAAAAGTACTAATACGGAACCGTGCATCATTACACGATGGAATGAGTGGTTGGCCCTACTCCGCTCTTCACCTACATTGCAAACAGTACTCACTTCGAGATCACACAGTTGTCGCCCTCTACGGCCAGAAAATGGCATGAAACATGAATCCAGTTTGGGAGCTGAAGAAGAAGGGAAAACATCAAAAGCGAGTGGACGTGTCCTTGGAGAAGGCACGACTTTGAACTACCCCCCTGGAGTCACAATGTTTTGTGTTTCGATTCTGATTCTTGCTCTTTGTTACCTGAAGGCTTCTACCTGTTCGGATGATAACAACGCTCGTAAGTAATTTATGGAATGGTTGTGTGTCTTTATTGGTTTGTTTCTTCTTCCTAATTAAAAAATGAGAAACAAAATTTTTCAAATTCATGAATTTCTTCCGTCGAGATGTTTTCATTGCAACTGATTGACAAATTGCCCTACATCGACGTAAATAAGCACTGAATTGATCAGTGATCAATTCAGTGCTTATTTACGTCGATGTAGGGCAATTTGTCAATCAGTTGCAATGAAAACATCTCGACGGAAGAAATTCATGAATTTGAATAACAAAGCAGTACCCGCTGCATGCTATAAGGATTAGAACCAACACTTGCTGTCGGGCGAAAGCTCGGTGGTCTAGTGGAGATGACGCCTGTCCGGTGATCAGGAGGTCGTAGGTTCGAATCCTGCTCGAGTATGTACGCCCATGATTTTTTATCATGGCTACTACTAAAAAACACTGATCAATTCAGTGCTTATTTACGTCGATGTAGGGCAATTTGTCAATCAGTTGCAACAAAATTTTTGTTTCTCATTTTTTCCTGTCTCTCTTTATGCCTATTTGTCGCTGTGTCATTTGAAATAATATATAGAAGTATCTATATTCTGTACAGATATTTCCTTCTCGGAGGAGTTATAATTATACAATACTTGACATCCCCGCCGGAGTTATAATTTCCCCTGCAGATTACATTTTCCCGAATCGCTAAGTTTTCGAGGAAAATATTGTATTGAGGGAAAAGTTTAACACTCGAGGGACTTTCAAGTGTTACATTACAACGACAGAAAATGCAACAATTATCATGGTCTACTTAAATGCATATATGGATTTTTTCGCTAGCCCAGTCGGCAACCAGTCAAATTCTGGAATTATATTTCCTGATGTGGCGTCACTACAAGCAATATAACGATTTCGATTGTCGCTTCATCAGTTACGTGATTGCATTGTGATCAATCGCCGACCAGCATTTTCGTAGACCATTCAATATTATATATATATATATGTATATATATATATATATATATATATATATATATATATATATATATATATCCGTTGGGTATATAAACACATAAACACAGATGCACATCACTTTGAAAGTCAGTCTGCTTGAAGATCGACACAGAGGGTTAGTTAGTCGTAAGTCATAACATGGGAGAACATTTTCCACAGTCAATAACCTAACCTACATCATTGACTAGGATCAAATAATGCATTACACTACTGTATCCTATTTAGCGTCCTTGTCATTGATCACGCCTTAGATCGCTCGACGACTCCTCAGAAGGAACTGCTTAAGGAGCTCCTCGATCACTATGGCAATCCCGCCCTCCGGCCCGTCATCAACCAATCGGACGTCGTAGACATCCACCTGCGACTTCAATTCCAGCGAATCGTCACATTCGTACGTAGTCCGAAACAGTCTACCACACGCACGTTTCTCTGATCTTTTTTCATTCTATTATGTTATGAAAGCCATTTGAAGTCATTTTAAGCCATTAAAAAAAAATCCATTGAATACTAAAAGTTGCTTTGTCATCTTTTGCAACTTACAATATACTTACGGCGGACCATAAACAAAGCGAAAATTGTATCAGTTTTGTAAATGCAGCTCGGAAAAAAAAAACAGTTATATTTTTGTATTCATGTCGTCTGAATATTCACCACTTCAACATGCATAATAACATCTCTCGTAAGGGACACAATGATAATCATATACTGTAAAGGGGTGCCGTAGAAGAAACACTAATGCTACTTTCAGTGGTCGTGTATAGTAAAAGTTGTAGTAGTCATAGTGTTATAGTGTTGTGGCAGCTCCTGGTAATAGACCAGCAATGGTAGTAGTAATAGAATAAGATCAAAAGCTCAAAATCTAGTGCCAAATGTGCCGGGAATGGTAGTACATCCAGGAGGGGTAAAAGGAGGAATTTACTCAGATACATTGTGTAGCCAGTACACGCAGAAAGATTAGTGAAGCATTCAAATAAAAGTTGGAAGGAAATCAAGCAAACCTCAAAAGGTCTCCTTTTTTTTTTAAAGCTTTGGTTAATTCTATGTGCCGCCCTCTCTTGCGAGAAACTCTACAACAATTAATGATGTCACGATTGTTCAGTTCAGTTAAGTTAGTTTATTCTGCATCCCGTTTTCAATACAAAGTATAACAAAATTTGACAATATGTCATAAATGGACTGTTCCAGCGCATTAATACACATTGTGGGGAACGACTGTGTAAAGACAACGTATGGGGAGAAAATAATTATACGACAATGTCAAATTGAATGTATAATAAATTATAAGATAATGAGTTCAAATTGTTGAAAGATACTCAGACGTATAGAAAAAGAAATGAAATTAAAACATTAAATTTTCCACTCATCCTTTCTATTTTTTTTTGCAACACTTCGATTTCCCTCGGCCGGTAACTGGGCTTTGTTAAGGAAAACATATCCCCTCATGCATTCTTGATGCTTTAAGTCAAGTCCAGTATCGATTTTCTTGAAATGACTTTCGCTGCGTCCATTGTGGCTACATGTGTATGGATGATACGAGTTTCTAGGACTGTTCTTGTTAGGACATTTTTTTTTATCATTCTACACTTAAACAGGACCTTAACCAGCAGCGATTGAGCCTCGCTGGACATTTTGAACTGGTAAGTAGCAAGTTTGTAAAATTATGTGAGCGTCTGTGCTTCTTTCAAATAGCAGAAAAAGGCGTTTACAAAAACGATGGTGTAGACTGACTGCACGCAGTGTACATTATAGTTTGTACTAACCATGTATGGCTTACAAAATCCGTGCATTATTTAGGTACCATTCAGTGATTTTGATGAAATAAAAAAATAAAAGTCATGAAAACACATGGCCGTTGCCACGTTTTCAAAATTGGCGGGGGGGGGGGGGGGGGGGTGGGCGCCTACTTCAGACTTCTGGCACTTCCGGGGTTAAAAAAAGTGGGGGCCCTAAACTGGTGACACCTTATATGTATTCCTTTGTATGGTGCAAAAAAAAAAAATGAGCGAAGTCACGTACATGGTCATCTCCTCAAAATTTATGATAATTATCTTATAGATGTGGAGGGACGAATTTTTGGTTTGGAACCAGTCCGAGCGACACGGCGTGAGTCAGCTCTTCGTCACCATCGACAAGCTATGGAGACCAGACTTGACTCTTTGTACCGCGTAAGTATGAAAAATTAGTTCCTAGAGAGATAAATCATGTTGGTATCATTACTGAGCTCAAAATGTCAGCTGGTTACATCTACCACTAAAACAAACAAACAAACAAATAAACAACACGGACAAACAAACAAACAAACAAATAAGCAAACTTTAGTTTGGTTCCTTTCACAAATGATGCCCCTGAAGTTACCTTTCATTATTCAGTTGTACACATATCGGTAATTATGGAGGCTTACTGTATAAAAACGATTTCTAGGACTGTCAGGTTATTTCATAAAGTGCGGTCATTGACTTATCATCTTTTTGGGAAAAAAAAATCCATTAAATGTTTCCAATGCTGCAGTTTCAAATTCCGAGCGAGCATACCTCGAGTCGGAAAAATATTGAGACAATCTTCAAGTTCTTCTGATTAGATGACTATTTTTACAAAGTACTTTCTCCTGCATTTTAATGATGATTTCTTTTTCTATAATGATCCTTATACTGTCATTATAAAGGACAGCATCGATCGCTTATAGGTGTGTGTGTATGTGTTTTGTGTGTGTGCGTTTACGTCTACGTGGGTATGGATGTGATCTCCATTTGATTGGTTAAGAACTTCTCGTTCATCCTCCAAGTTTGAATAAACCTTGATGCAGACATAAATCAATGTGATGTCATTTTGATGGTACGTCACCCTTCGATCGAATCAGATCCTATTTCACTTCCATCAAGGATAAGACATAATCATCTTGACGAACTTCTCTTTACAGGTTTAACAAGTCCACTGCAGTTCTTCCGGAGCATTCCGTGGCTTTCGTCAGAGCGGACGGCACGGTCACGTGGTTTTCTCACGCTGTCATGGAAACGTCCTGTCTTGTGCGCGTGCGTTACTTCCCATTTGATAAGCAGTACTGTCGCCTGGTGGTTGCATCGTGGATGTACGACAGAGCGCGGGTACGTATAGAATATGGAGAGTTTGATGGAAAAAACGACTAAACTCCATTCTTGGTAATTTGAGACATTTGCCATTAAAGTTGCTAAAAATCAAAGAAAATGATGTGAATGGGATATAATGTTTTTAATCATAACTTCATCAATATTCCTTTACACGTAACAAGTGAGGTATCACTTGAAAGGTTTCATTTTGCTTGATTTGATGATGGACTTTATTAAGATTTTTAAAACTGACGCTTAATATGTTTTGCGATCACCCTCTTCCTAATAACCCTTTGGGCACCAATAACTCTGTACGGGCACGACGAGTGCACTTAACCCTCTATTTGCTTCGGGTGCTGATTCGTACAGAAAACCTCACAGCGTTTTACGCCCTGTCCATAGTCCGTAGCACAGAAAGGGTCAATCTCGTTTATCAAAGGGTACCAGAGTTAGCCGCAGCTGGCCATAAACAATGGTGACTGAACGCCACTTAACTCTTACACTCTTGTGTAAGACTTCTGTGCTGAACGCCTGTAAATCGAACAGTGCCATGCCGAATCAGCCATGCAGGAGGTGCGAAGGGGGTACGAGGCCGTGGTCCATCTCACGTACCGCGGGTTGTGGTCCACGCCGTGCTATATACTTCTAGCCAGCGCCCAGCCACAAAGGCTGTCTGTACATGCAGACAGGGTCACAAACTGAATCGTGGTCCACTGATTCTTTCATGCCCTTTACATTGATATGAAGGTTAGATGTAAGTTTGACACGTATACATTTACAAATAGATCATCACAATTTGTGTTTAATCTTCTTATGCATGCTAAGCTATATAGTCACAATATTCACTCGACTACCGGAAATCTATCATCAGGATATTCTACACTAAATAAAAAAGAAAAGAAAAACTAATTTGTCACTAAGACAAATGTTAATGTGGCATAAGGAACACTACACGATTTTTGCTTCACATCTATAGGCACCCTATAGTGCTTTCCATTAACTAGTATTGATCATTAAACGTCCGAGTCGACAGAAGAATACCCTGTTAGGAAAATTTAACACAATAACCGGCCACCACGTTTCTTCAAAAGGCACGCTTTTACTTCAAACATTGCCATGGTATCTGTGTTTTAGTGGCTCAACGCGGGACACTCTAGCACGGCTGGCTCTGGTAAGATTTACTTCATCAAAGGCTGGACGCCTTTGATATGCAGCGAAGGTACTTTTTTTTTTTTTTTTTAAACGAAGACATATATTGCATTGTTAAATATGAAAAGTATCCCCTTTTCTATTTCATCAACGAATCTGATCGATCCCACTGAAATCACAGAAAACTGGCAGCATTACCTTTTGAAATCTCATTAATTCCCGACAGAAATGCCCATTAATCATTTTAGTTGTTTTTTTTTTTCTAAGTATCCTAATTGGTTTGAGGTCATTCGTTTGAGTCTATCAACACGGCGGAAATCACAAGGTTATTGTCAGTGTCACTTGCTTGGCTGATTTTGGTTGGCAGCTTTCAATCATTCCTACCATATGTCATTGTCTGTATTAATGTGATATCAAATAAAATCACCGATGAGATGGTTTTATTGTTGACAGGGTAATTGTTAGGATGCATTGATTTTTCTGTCCATCCATCAACGGAAGTGGAGCTGAAATTGCCAGATGTCACATTTCCCCATCTTCCATTGAACGATTGCCTGCGTCAAACATTTCAAGGGGATAGTTGCCCTCACAACCGCCTCATGAGATTGTTGACGCGGTCGATCAAATCAGTAATTCTTTGCTATGCACTCAAAATTCACAGCTTCATATAGGGATACAATGATATTTATGACATTGTAAGATATAAAAGTGTTTGAAAGCGGTAAAAACGATACAAGGTACGATGGTTATACGCCAGCGGTGGACAGCCGTACCAGGCAGGAAGAAGAAGAAAATGACTTATATTGCTTTCATAATAAATAGAATAAATATTGTTTCCGTGTTGCGCCTTTCCACCACACTTCTCAGAGCGCTTTAAGCCAATAATCGGTAGACCTGAGTATATTAAAAGTGCAAGAAATATTCATACACATGCATCCTCTCTGATTTAAAGAAAGTAATTAATATTTCTATCATCATTTACCATTACGTTACGGATAACTTCGTAATGACATGACAATTTTAACTCAACGTTCAGAATGTAATCACAACTACTCCTTTTCACGTGCGCAATATTGCTATAGCAGAAGAAAAATATTAATTGTCTTTTCCAAATCATCTCTTACCCCGAATCTTATTTTTGCGTATTCATGAAGGCAACCTTAACCGAGGAGGCTGTTTATATCACAGTTGTAGGCCTACATAGAGAAGTCCTTAAAGGAGTATCGGTACTGTTTGGATATTTTATCTTTTGTACTTCTCCTGTAGGTGAGAAGGAATCATATTTATCATTGATGTAACAAGGTTTTGTCTTTCATCTCCTTATATTTCTTAGATCCATTATTTTCCCCAACCGGGCATTGATTTGCGCATCTTCTTCATGGACAATCACATTTGGGACCTGCGCGATGCATCGATTAGAATGGAAATAAAGAAGCGTCCTGCATCCGACAAAGATTGGGAAGAACTGCAATATGATATTGTTCTTGAGGCAAGTCTTTAAGTCATCTCTCTCTCTCTTTCTTCCTTTGTGTATATATATATATATATACATATATATATATATATATATATATATATATATAAATATGTATATATATATATATATATATATGTATAAAAATATATATATACATAGATATATATCATATATATAATGTGTGTGTGTGTTTTCCAAAATGGGAGGAGCAGTTAGAGGAACGATAATTTCAAAGGTATCATTTATACGCACCTTTTTATCTTTCCTCATATCTCATTATTGTATGTCTGTTATGTATGTTATGATGCATACAATCATATAATAATTTCCCTCAACCCAAACAACTATCGAGTGAGCGCATCGCATTACAAGTGTCACTAGGGTACAGTATATAAATCTATATAAATGATGGTAATTTTTCTGATTGTGAATAATGTTTTCCGACAAAAACGTACATTTAAGATTGATGTCATTTTCTTACGCAATAATTTGCAGTATATACGACATGTGAAATACACCTGTACATGAATATGAGCATGAAGAATCAGAAAATCCTTTTCGTATGTATTTTTTCGATGCCAAGATGGTTGTCTCATTCAGTTTTCTATGTCAAAGTGCTAAAGAGTGTGAAAATGTTGAGACAGTTGATTACTGTTCACAGAAGATGTTTAGAAAATTTAACAAAAACGTCAAAACAAGGAAGAACAGAGAGAGAACACCACGAAAGTGCCCACAGACTGCATAACAATTCGAATGAGTAGGCCTATTATAGAATAATGATTCTCTCTTATCATGGTATTCAGCGTCAGGCTCGCCATTACGTCTTCAACCTCATCGTACCGAGCGCGATGCTGTCCTTGATATCGCTGGCGGAGCTCTTCATACCGCCAAACTCGTGGGATAAGATTGCCCTCTCGTCCAGCAACCTCCTCGCCATCCTTGTGCTGCAGGAATTGGTATCCGCCGCTATGCCACCTGTCGGGACGGAGTTCTCGCTCATCGGTGAGTGGGTATCAGAACGCTGCAACATATCCATATTGGTCTTTCGGTGTTTTATAGATTGAGATCCCTGATTCTACGGATGCGTGTAGGGGTTGCTATTTCTCAAATGACTGAACAAACTTTGCACAAACGTCTTTTGTGCATTCTCCAAAAAAAAAAAATAAATGAAAATGGAAAATCTGACATTTTAGATGTTGACACTCCTCGAACCTTTTTAAAATGTTAAGTTTAACGGTTAAAATGTTAGCTTTACAAAAGGTTGGAGGAGTAACACCATGTAAAATGTTGGAGTTACTGTATGCTTTTTAGAGTGTGCCTCAACAACATCTGCTGTATCAAGTACAGAAGTTGCAAAAGTGGGAATATAGACACCAATGGAATTGTTATTGAATAAGTCCGATAGATTATTCAAGCTGAAAATGTTAAGCTTTGAAAATGACGAATTCATTTAAAATGAATCTTGTTTTCTCCTTATTTGTTTCTTTCAGGAACTTTCTTTGTGATTTCCATCGTTCTTAGCATTTGGTCTACCTCATCTTCTATCCTCGTCATGTATATCTACAGAGAAAAACGAAGCACACCTGTCCCCATATGGCTGAGAACAATGTTTTTGCTTCAAACCAGTTCGAACCAGTCGAAACCAGATAGGGCTAGATGTAACGTGGCAAACATGGGAACTGTAATTGGTGTGTCAATAGGTAAGAATACCCAGTTGTCAGTTGTAATGGGTGCAGACGCTTCCCGGCGTAAACCTGCACAGACGGGTGGAGTTAAAAGAATAGCACGGAACAATCCAGGAACCACTGAGGGTGAATCCAACCAGAAAGCGGGCGGAGAAAGTGATCGAAAGGGTGATTTTTCCACCGAGTGGCAGCGCCTTGCACGGAAAATATCCCACGTCGTTGCTGTCGTCCACGCGACGGCGCTCATTCTGACAGCGCTGGTGATCATATGCCTCTTCGCGTTTCCGGCCGAGTACGACTTCGCTGACAGCAGCGTGTGTTAGGGATCACATTATTTTCACCACGTGACAGCGTTATATCTTGATGGGATAAATGTCTGTGTTGAACAACACACACGCAATCCCTGCAAGAGTTATAGATGGTGTTCGGAGACGTGCAAGGAAGACAGAGCAACAAAATCAGTCCTCATTCGCATGAGGATGCGATATAGTTTGGGTTTTCCTAGCCAACTTCGCATTATTATTGTTTTTTGTTTACAACAAAGTTACTCAGCAGTTCACTCAATTTGGGGCGAATTCGAACGAGCAACGACATCAAGATTAAAAGACAAACAAACCCTGAAATATATTATAGACATTAAATTAATTAATGGTCATGTGTTTTGTCAATTGAAAGTGTATTAAGAATTCAAATAAAAAATGCGTGGAAAGATTCATTCGAATTCGCCCTCGTTTCCAGCATTTAACTTGACGTTCACAGAAAAACCATGTTTGGTACATATAGGTACTGATTTGAGGAAGACTGTAATGACTAAACACACACACACACACACACACACACACACACACACACACACACACACAAGCTTTGAAAAGATGCAAACATTACTATGCATCCACGACACCCTAACCTATGTATGATTACAAGGTATATAGGTGAATCCTTAATTTATGAAGTATACAGAGCTGGTTTAATGAAATTATGACTTATGACCTTACAATGATGATGTCATGATCATCAAGTTAATATAAGATTATTAATTAATAATAAGATAAATAACTTAGAGAGAGAGAGAGAGAGAGAGAGAGACTGGAGAAAAATATATCTGTATACTATGATTAACATATGAAATGAGTCTCTGACTGCTTCTGGGGAAGATACGGAACACGCAATTGCCTATACTAGACAGACCTCGTCTAGATGATAGTCGATTGCGAACATTACGTTGTATAAATGTTATTTATTATGTCTTAAAGGGGAAGGCTAGTAACTGATCAGTGGGAATCAGTGGAAATGCTGGGAGATGATTGTTCCAATCCTTATGGGATTCATTCAAGAGTCCATTGTATATCTATTGTTGTGTGAAAATGATTTGCTTCAGAACAGTCTCATATTCAAGTAATGTGCAGATTAATGCTCCGTCACTGACCAGGGACGCTAACCTGGAAGCATTAAACTGCACATTACTTGAATATGAGACCATTCTGAAGCAAATCATTTTCACACAACATTAGATATACAATGAACTCTTGAATGAATCCCATAAGGATTGGAACAATCATCTCCCAGCATTTCCACTTATTCCCACTGATCAGTTACTAGCCTTCCCCTTTAAGAGAATATGTAGGTATTTATCAGTTATTGGTCAAGCATTGGTACTCTTTTTTTTTCAGTGCAATTATTTAATATCTCCATCACTGTTCATTTTGAAAACATAGGAAAAGCTTTCCACTCTTTTTTTTCCATGCTTCAGTCTTTTAATGTTTTCCTATGTTTTACCACAGTGCGTCCATTAACCCTCTGCACGTTTATTTCCTGACTATACGTTTGTGTGTAAAAATTGTGCACATTCGACTCATTTAACAGATAAAGGGTAAAAAGTAATTATTTCCATTACAAACACCTTTATAGATTTATTCAAAAATTCAATGCTGGGTCTGCTTAATTTAAAGATCGTATTCGTACGTCATGAATGACTGGCAGTGTTAAAGGGCATTATTATTTCTTAGGAAGGTATAAGAAGTTGTGCGCAGAATATCAACAACATGCATTCAAACTATTGAAGAAGAAACTCGAATACTTTATTGGGGGTGGAAAAATACGGGATGGTGCCAAAGCAAGTCAAAAAATGAAACCAATATAAAAATGATGCAATTTCAGCCTTGGATATGATTTATAAGAAATCAAATCATTTTTGTAACTTATAATTATCCATTCACCCGATTAGCTTCCTGCAGCTGCAACATTGTGAACATCAACTGCACTTTTCTTGTGACTTAATCCTTTTAAAATAAAAATCTATTTGGTTGTCTATGAATTAGACCTGGTTTTGATCTGTTCAAAAAGTATATAAGAGGAGACATGTTGGAAATATGCCATTTAGAAATAAACTGACATGCGTCTGCAGAAGAAAGAGAGTTTTATCACTGAATGATCTGCTGTTATCATAATAAATGATAGCCATGAATTAACGCCATCCAGTCTTATCAGCCGCCTGTATCATTACTCTCGACCTGCATATATCAGCGGAATTTAATCATTTCTGAAGAACTGTCACGCTCTTTGACAGAAACAACCATCAAAGTGCACTTCCCGGTAATGTTAATGAAGGTCTGATCGATGAGAGCCCGGCTTAGTCATGATCCCCCGACATATGAGTTGACACGTTAAAATTTCGCAATTAAATATTACTCATTCAAAATATGTTTCTGCTTTGCGTGATGGAGCTCACACAGATACACACATTAAAGGTCCCTATATATTATGTATATATCTATACATATTATATTCATACACAATATCATGACGTATATTGGGAAAGTATGCATATATATATATATATATATATATATATATATATATATATATATATGCAGACTTTCCCAATGTGTGTGTGTGTGTGTGTGTGTGTGTGTGTATACAAACTTATTCATTATGTGGACGAAACATGACTAAAAACAGACAATTTACTGGAAATAAAACTGATGATACTCATGCATGTTAACTCTCGAATTGCATCAGCGAACGTTTACTGGTTAAATGACTTCACGAGGGCAAAAGGGCCTACTGCAACTGTCATTTTATAAATCATATTAATTTTAGATGAAAGGACTCCACCGTCATATCTAAGATGCAGCATTAACCTCCTCTGACGTGATGGCTATAAATATAATGGGATGCCTAATGGCAAAGTGTTTGCACACTGAGACGAATGAACATTAATAGTCACGCGACGAAACGCTCAATTATTCACTTCAAAGCACACTCCTCAAACCCTCCCCCCCCCAAAAAAAAAAAAAAACAAACAAACAAACAACAACAACAACAAAAAAAAAACAACAACCAACAAACAACAACACAAAAAACATGTCGAGTCCTTGTATTCACCTAAACGTACTGGAAAGTCTTCAATCTCGGTTGTCCAATTGAAATTGGCATCTCTATTCAAATTTGCTTAGTTGTTATAGAATGTAACGTTGTTTGGCAACGGGTGAACGCTCAAGAATTTTGTCGAGCACATTCCAGGGACTATAGATTCTGTGAGTCGCTGACTCGCGATAAAAAAATGATTTCTTTGTTGTTGTTTCTGTTTTGCTATACCTTTAACTGCATTGCAACAAAATTTCAAAAGTGATTTCCTAAATGGCTTCTCATTTATATACGTGCGCACACACACGCGCGCACACACACACACACACACACACACACGTGTCTAAATATATCATCGACGACAGTTTGTTTGTTCGTTTGTTTGTTTCATTTTCCGTCCAAAAAAATGGCTGGATAGCCCATATTCAGCTGCAATAGCTGGTCTTCCATGGGGTCCAGTTGAATGTAAGGCGGCACCACTTCACCGGGTTAAACACCCTGCTCTTTGGGATGAATGGAGTGGGATCTGTTACGCGCATGCGTTGTGAATCTCTCACACACGGGACCTCCATTTATGTCCTACAAAATGTGACGGACAGAGTGTTTTGCCTCCTACTAGAAGGAATGGTATGATTACACACAACATTGCTCAGTGGGACCCGGGTATCGAACCGGGGACCAGGATCGTGAGGCAGACTTGCTACCAACTGAGCTAACTCGCAGTTAACATATTTGTGTTATTAACGGTAACATTTTGTTTGTGGATGAATGAGGAGATAAAGGAATGATGGTCTAGAAACATTTGCGCTGGCTGTACGAAAGTATCATTTTCCTATTCAAGTATGGCCATTGGAAACAAAAAATCAGTCCTGTTTAATAATGCATTTCACAATAAACAGAATGGGTGGTATAGATTACTCTTATTACCATGGTGATCATCTATAATAGTTGGAGCGTTCCGACAGGGAGGTTTTCGGATGCTTCTGTGGGTACTGTGAAAACGTACTGATAAAATCCTAGTTCATTGTGCCCCAAGTGAATGCAGACACCCTTGAACACACACCCATATATAATTATGTGCATTTTATTATAAAATAAAAACACGCAACCCAATCTAAAAAGCCATAATACCCGTCAGAATTACCCATTGACACCGACTGCAATCTCTCTAAATAGATAAAATGAATTTCCATCTCATTTTATCTCAAACGCTGGAGAATGAAAGGGATAACATGCATTGCGTGGTCTCCGTAGTGGATCACAAATTCATATCATTAAATCATGCGCTTTCCAAACGGTCATTTTTAATTTCAATTTTAGTTTATTTCTGCAACCAACTTCACTCTTTTTCGTTGAATTCTCTACCACACAAAAAATATACTTTTATTTTATTATTTTTTTTTCGGTAACGCATGGAAGGTGTGCCGATATGTGCGCCGGTGTTATAGAAGGCATTTTTGCTGCTTGATTTTATGCTTCTCGCTGTCTAAGGTTCGAAAGAGCATCTATCTCACAACTCACTGCGTATTCATAGAATTGGTGGCGTGATTATGATTTCTCCACCATTATAAGATATACATCATTATACGCATTGTAACCACGGACCTATCTCGTACTTCCGTCACTTTAGATAGACTGCAATAGCATAAATAAAGAATGCGGACACAAAATAGGTTAATGGATTATACGCGCAAGGGCAATTCTCATTAATGCAACGGATGTTCAAGATCATTCTTATTATGTTATAGCGTGTTATGTCATGGCATTGGACGAGCAAGCACTTAAGCTAGCACGTAGGTGATGAATTTGGTAGTACCCGATCCTCTTGGGTGTTTTTTTCCTCCATCACATGCTTCATTGACAGGTTACCAGCTAGCCGACGCCCTGTTCATAATCATGATTCGAGCTAGATCACAATTTTCTAGTTGCATGATATACTCTGACAGGCAAATTGCCTTTCGGGAGATAGGAAATAAAATTCAGCCATCGATATCTAACAAAAAAGCAAGAAATCAAATTGAACAGTCAGGATTGCACATGTTTGCACTTCAGATTGATAGCGGTGTCTGACTGACAGCTATGATAAGCCATAGATAGCTTGACGTAAGTATATCCGGGCCGGGGTTTTATATCACATCGGTTATTAAACATTAAAAAGGAAAGGGGAAAAAATGTTTCTGCTAAATATCAACCAATCACTCTTTATATAATGAGCAAAACGTGGACGGCGTACCGTCTACTCTCTATCGGTAAATCTTGTCACTGCTTATACCCTGTCTGTTCTGACGATCTTTTCTGTAGAATTTGGCGCCATAACCATGATAACGTCTGATTATTACACCAGTGCTTGCTCCCCCTATGTCTATTCTACCCTTTTCCTCATTTCATTGTGTGAATCGCAAACACGAACACACTTGAAGTCAGGCATTATTAAAAGTTGAAATCATAATTGACAGCATGAACCACATCATTCACAAGAACAAAACGTAGGGGCGGATCCAGGAATTCGGTAAAGGGGAGGCGCCTTTAAAAAGTTAAAAGGGGGCGCACATTCTTTCCTTTTTTTCCCTTTTAATTCTTGTGTTAAAAAAAAAAAATGAATAAAGAGGGGGCGCGCGCCCGATGCGCCCCCTTTGGATCCGCCACTGAAACGTAACAACCAAAGCTTACACAAGGTAACTGCCGGTTGCATTGTCTTTTTTTTTTTTTTTTTTTTGCCTGTAAGTCTGTGTCAAAGGTTTCTTGTGGTGCGCACCCATGAAAAACGTATTTGGTGACGTTATTGCAGCTGACGCCCTTTACTTTGAACGTATACTTTCCACGGCGCCGCTGGACGTACACGCGTCGCCAAATGAAACTCGCATCCTAGTGGACTGAGAAGCATAAACTTGATATCACAAGTTGTCAGGTCAAACTTACATGTACCTGGTCATGGAGGCAAGTGCATTGTCTTGGACGTTTGTTCTTCTGTTTACTTTCAGCCTTCATTCTGCTGCTCAAGGCGGTAAGATCATCTGATACGGGCAAACTCTTATACGAATAATTGTGAAATCGATCCGATGTTGGCATACTGTTATAACCTGGTGAAATATTTCTTCTATTCGCATTGATACAAGACAAGTGCTACTTCGTTCAGATGAGATTGTAAAAACGCGATGTCATTTTTATGATCTTGAACACTTGGCAGGCTGATTTCAAGCCGTCATCATCAGATCTAACAAAAGCAATTAGCACTTCAGAAAGATATTATTTCAGATGGTTGTTTAATAGATTAAAAAAAAAAATGATTCTATGGCTTTTAATCAAACATTGCAAGTTCTAAAAAATATTACAGGAAACAGTCCGATTGATGCAGTAGACATATTTGTTACAGAATATTGATATAACAAGGTTTGATCTGGCGATAGCGGGATACAGGGATTATGATATAGAGCTTCAGTGTGCTCAAATAGATTCTTGCTCTTATTTTGTAATACCCTGGTGGAACATGCAACATTACCTTTTGTTCAAGATGAATAATACAATTTGTTTGCATAATACAATTTGTTTGCCTCACAAACATGTCATTTCTTTTCATTTCTTGAACAGAGAGTGAATCGCATCAGCATTTCTCTTCGCCACAAAAGAAGCTGCTGGACAGTCTTCTCGAGAACTATGGCGAGCCCTCCCTTCGCCCAGTCAGAAACCAATCCGACGTAGTCGAAATCGACCTCAGACTCAACTTCAAGCGCATGGTGTCATTCGTGAGTCAGTTTTTCTCATACCATCAGTCTGTAAAAGATTTTCTACCTATACCCATCTTCAGCCGCGTATTTCAACGTACTTATAAAGTGCATATCACCGAGTTATCATCCATCGAAATGTTTTTAGGCCCATGAAGCAATTCAGCAACGACGACAGCTTTGCCTGATTTTGAGGCAAACTTTTCTTAAAACTTCAAGTCTCCAGAAATAGATGTTCTCCAGACTTCATGCGGTTATCGGAGGGTGACAGTAATAATTCGTCTCATATAGATTCGTTATAGATTCATTGTATTTTGCCGCTCAAACAGTCAAAGCATGTAGTTCATCAAAAATAAGCTGTGCTTACGAAGATTTTCCTCTGCGTTCCAGTTATTTTCTGTAAACAATGATGCTGTAAAGTGTTCGCTCTTTTAGAGTAGGCCTATACATTCCATGTAACATTACACATTTTCTTGTGTGGGCGTATGCATTTAATGACATAATGTATTTTAACTTTGTACATAATTATGTCAACACTTGGCTAGCTTTTCATTGCATCATTGTATCTAAATGCAAACAGAAATAAAGAGCTTAGCGTCATTGGAGAATTTTCTTTGAAACTATAAAGATAACATGGAAATAATTTTATCAATCATTAAAGCATGTGACTGTCAGTCAAGATACTATTGATTTCGGCGTAGCTTGACTCGTTATGTTACCCGCACATCCACAATTTAAGTTCAAACAAAATATGCTCTGAATCGACAAATTTCTCGAAACTCCATGTTATGTCATGTTATATGACATTATAACTATGAACACTGATTTTTAGCAGAAACAGAACATCTATTTCACCTGTGATTACCAGTGATGATTAATGAGCAAGTAATCTTACGATGATAACCTAAATCAACTTCAAATGTAGGAAACATGCGCGTCATCTAGGTATTTCAGGAATGCATGTTCATTTTGATTTTGTCAACTTTTTGGAAATGTATATGAACGACAATGATAAGAACTAACATGCAAATAAACATGATGGTCTATAAAGGCAGACTTTAAAGCATGTTATTGGAAAAAAAAAGAAAGTGAGGGTAAAGCTCTCAATATCTAAACTAAGCAATCTGGAATAATCTTGCAAAGTATGATATAAGTTGAAATGATATTTATTCATAATTCAGTTCAAGAAATAAGATATATCTTTCGTTCTATACTACAGTAAAACCCCGTTATAGTGAGTTCGCTTATAACGAAGAAGCGCTTTTAACGAGGTAATCACGTCGGTCCCATTTTCTTTGAGTGTAAACCTATGGCAGGTATGGTAAAACGGATCGGTTACAACGAGTTTGGTTATTCCGGTTATAACGAGGACATCTTCGGTGCGTCATGATAAAGAAACACATGAGCAATTTGATCGGATACAACGAGGTTCCATTTCTTGACCTGCCGCTTTCAAACACGCGACAGACGAAACATTGAAAACCGAATTCACGCTATCCTTCTGTTTTCTTTCTCGTTCTGCAGAGTCATTCTGACCACATAGCGCGCGCGTGTATCACGATTTTATATGTGCATAAACACGTGAGCTTTATTGTAGCGATCCTCATGCCGTCTCTCTATCAATGAATGATCTGAGGCGGGAAGAGAAAACAAAATGTGCTAGGCTCAGTCGTCCCGCCGTTATCCCTCTTTTATCCTCCATTATCAGTGACAAATGTCGAGTACCGTTCTTTGCATGTTTTCTTATAAACCATGCGATAAGACACACGGATACCGCCCGATGTTCTTCAGTCTTTGAACATAATTATTTGAATTTTTTTTTCGAGATACGCGTAGGCGGCCTACTTGATACTAGCTCAAACCAGTCCGTAATGTGAAAAAAAAAAACTACTCATTAGGTGATCCGAGTATCCTCTCGGATCACCTTCTGTATCTGTACGGATTCTTTGTTGGTTCTTCTTCTTCTTCTTCTTCTTCTTTATTTCTGGACAAAATTTGTGTAGAGGTTAGCTCAGAAAGTCCTCGTCCTATCAATTTCAAAATTATACCATATATGTATCATGTCCCAAAGACGACAGATCTAATGTATAATACTGATCAGTCGACCGTGACGTCACTATGACGTCATTATATGAAAACACATTCTCAATCATATCTCATTAATGGAATAGAATTTTTCAATGAAATTTACGTCACATATATTTCAAGTTATGCGCATTCTACTCATATTCTCAAAATTCATATTTTCTCTTAAAACGCGCGCGTACGCGCGCGTCGAAATATTTGTATGCTCAAATCGAGCTCAAATTTTTTTTGCACACGTTTCAGACCATTTGGAGCATTTTTTTGAAAAATTGAAAAAATTGGACGGACGCGTACGCGCGCGCGCATATACGCACGTATAGCTTATGTGCAATAGAAATTTCCACTTTTTTTACACAGATCGGATGTCTGAAATGTCAAGGAATATTTCTGCCAAGTTTCAAGTCAATCCGACTCAATATGACGTCATACGGGCCCGTCGAAGTTGAAAATCCGCGCGCGCGTTAATGGCGATATACAGTGCAACAATGCCAAAAAACCGCCAATTTTAAATCCGAGTTTACTCGCCAGGATAGACGGTGACCCCCCATTTTCTTGACATATTTTGAAAACTGATGAGTTGAACATGTCATTTCATGGGTTGGCAATGCTGAAGAAAAGATGAAAAGGTATCAAATTTCTTAATAAATCAAAAAGAGTAAAATTTCAAAATGACGTCATCAAATTTCAAGTTTACTCGAGCGTATCTCACTTATCCTTGGCCAATTTTCACCCAGATTTCAGTATGCTGTAGCTAATTAAATGCTCTATCAGTTATGTAATAACACAATTTTGATTGAATGACAGCATAACCTCGTAAAAATGGATTGAAAGTAACCTTGTCGAATTTGACCAGTTTACGTGTTATCTCTATGGGAGTGCAGTTTTTCTGGAATGAAAATTGACATGACTGTCCTTTTCGAGCAGTAGCTCACTTATGCTTCGGTGAATTTCTCCCAGATTTTAATATGTTGTAGCTGAGACTTTGGGCTATCGTAAGTGTGCCTTTCGTTTTTTCATACGATGTCGGGATCACGTCAATAAACTTGGTTGAAATTAAAGCTTATATTCGTTGTATTGAAATATTTCTTTCTTTCTGCAACTTTCTTTGCAATAACTCAAGAAAAACATACCCTATCAACACCATATTTTGCACATGCTTAGTTCATGTCACGTTCATTATTTCATAAAATAACAACTACTTGATCGGGCACCTTCTTGGGTATGTAAATTAGGGTCAAAGGTCAAAAATGTTTCATCCTGTATCTTGGTGAATACTTGTCTTATCTTTCCCATATTTTGCATACGTAAAGACCATGTTACAAGAATCATTTCACAAAATAACCACTTTTTGCTCAGACGCCATCTTGTCTGTGCAAAGTAGGGTCAAAGGTCATATGTACTTCTTTCTTTATCTTCATTATGACGTGTTATCTCTATGGGAGGGAATTTTTCTAGATGTGAAAATTGACATGATTGTCTTTATCGACGACTAACTCAATTACCCTTCGGTGAATTTCTTCCAGATTTTAGTATGTTGTAGCCAATGTAATACTCTTTAAGTTTTGTTCAATCAAAGTTTTAATCGGATGATGTCTTCACCTCGTGAAAATAGATATAATGTAACCTTGTCAAATTTAACCAGTTTACGTGTTATCTCTATAGGAGGGAATTTTTCTGGAAATGAAAATTGACATGACGGTCTTTATCGAGCACTATCTCACTTACTCTTCTGTGAATTTCTCCCAGATTTTAATATGTTGTAGCTCAGACTTTGGGCTATCGTGACTATACCCTCCATTTTTTCATACGGCGCCGATATCACGTCAAAAAACTTGGTTGAAATTATACTTATCTTCGATGTATTGAGATATATCTTTCTTTCTGCAACTTTCTTTGCAATAAGTCAAGAGAACCAGCCCCTATCACGCCCATATTTTGCACATGTTTAGTTCATGTCACGTACATTATTTCATAAAATAACAACTACTTGATCAGACACCATCTTGGGTATGTAAATTAGGGTCAAAGGTCATACACGTTTCAACCTGTATCTTGGTGAATACATGTCCTATCTTTCCCATATTTTCCACACGCAAAGACCATGTTACAAGAATCATTTCACAAAATAACCACTTTTTGCTCAGATGCCATCTTGGCTGTGCAAAGTTGGGTCAATGGTCAAATATACTTCATTCTGTATCTTCGTTATAGTGTATACCGAATTTGGTACCAAAGATGGCAGACCTGACTCTCTTTTCTAAATGGGAATCCAAACATCACACGGCCAATGTCTCTAAACACAGATGAAACCTATATGGTCATGCCTATTGCGATCAGGACTCGAATCATCGATTAAAACAAATCGGATCACCTAATTTGTCAGTCTTGACAAATTCCAAGTCTAGTTCAAAAATGTTTCATTCAGTGAAACAAACTGGTCACAGAACATGGAGAAATATGTTTTTGGAATGAATGTGCAGCTTATCATAATCCTTTCCATATTAGTTCCGACTTCCAGTTGTTTTGCTGGTTGGGAAACATTGATGTGTACACTACGTAAGAGATTACAGGAGAAATAATTAATGAAATCATCGTGATGTTCATTATTATTTCACACTGTATTTTACAAATTAATAATTTCATTCTTTCAGAATGATCCGTTATGAGGAAGAGATAGGCGTAACAAGGATCACGAATTCAACCATGTTGTGTATCTTTCAAGAACGCATGTACAAAATGCGAAGAGATTTTGGGGAGAAAATTACAAAACGCATTTTCAACGCCTGCTGGTGCAAACATCATGGAATACAGCATAAATAATTAATGTAATCATCGCGATCCCGCTGGGCGCACACAGGGTGAAATAAGCTGAATAATGCATGTTACTCTGCTTGCACCCATGTTCAGAAAAAAAAGTAACAAACGTTTTTAATACAATGTGATTTTGTTTATTAAAATTTTATACTGTGTTTCACAAACAATATTTTTGTTCTTTTAGAATGGTTCAATGCTCGAGGAAGAGATAGGTCTAGAAAGGATTACAAATTCAACCCTGCCGTGCACTTTTCAAAAACGCATGCACAACACTCGCGAAGAGATTTTTCGGAAGAAAACAAAGAACGCGTTTTCAACCCCCCCTCTTTTTTTTGTTCTTTTGATATCAACTCACAAATGATTCCTTTTTATTCTTTCTCAATAATAATGATCCATTAACTTGTGTAATAACAATGCAAAGACTGCTCATAAGTTTGATTGCTTGGTATGTGATTGCATGCTTATGTTTTTCTTTGTTTTTAGTGCGTACGATTATAACGAGGAACCGGTTATAACGAGACAATATCGGCGGTCTCATGGATCTCGTAATAACGGGGTTTCACTGTATATGTCAAGGTGTAGGCCTATTTATCATTTTCTTTCTTTTTTTTTCTTTTTGATTTCACGTCCCAATATGACAAGGCACAGAATGATCAACAGCTGACGGTCATTGCAAATCTGGAATTGGTGAGTAGCTCATCATTTACTTTTGTGTATTATAGAGTGATTATACCTGCTAAAGTTACTTTATATTTAAAAAGCTTGCTTCTTATCTACTTGACATAACGCAAACAGGATATCTATTTGTTGTTCTTGTTGTTGTTGTTTATCTGCTGCAGTCAACATTTAGCTATAAGACTTTGGATGCAACAGAATATAACTGAATCAAATTCTCATCTATATAGAGTATGATACTGGCAAAATTTAGCTTTAAAGTAGAAGTTTAGCGTGCAGCATGTCACAAAATTTTGAAATAATATATTATTTCTTTTTTATTGTTTCAAAAAATGTTTGAAAACAACATGAAAAATGATATTTTGTCCAACATTCCTTTCATTTTGTCTGAATTTCCACAGATATACATATGAAAAATGCTGATTTCAAAAGTATCAGTTTCATTTTATGTTTTAATCATGTATTAAAAATCTGAAATACCTTGTAATATGGAGCAGTTCTTTGTGGGAATTCTTATAAATACATTTCTCAGTATCATTTCATCGGTTATACGGAGCAATTTCCCATCGAAACCTTAGATAAATGCATATTGACATTGCTGTTTTATTCTCTGCAGAATTGGAAAGACGAATATCTGTCTTGGGAACCAGCGCTTCATGGTGACGTCAACATTCTCCATGTCCCCATAAAGAAGATTTGGAAATTAGACTTGACACTGTATTCTTCGTGAGTATCAAAATAATGTGAATTAGGCAATGTATATTTAAGTGGTAATGCTCATAACTAGCAGTCAATACACTGAATTCTTATGAGTCGAAAATCAAGTAGCGACTAATTTGTGTTAAAACAAAAAGCATCAAAAATGTAAAACACTTACGGAATAGATCATCCTACCGTTTTCTGATAATATACGAATAGATTACTTCCATTGCCTCCTTTCTAAAGTGAACCCTTGTTTGAAATCAATTCCCTAGGATAGACAAGACGATTGTGAATATGGACCACCAGATCGCATTTGTCAAGCCTGACGGGATGGTCACGTGGTTCTCTAGCTCCACCTTCGTGTCGTCGTGTCTTGTTCGGGTGCGCTACTTTCCGTTCGACAAACAGTACTGCCGCCTCATCATCGCTTCGTGGACATTCGACAACTCTTCGGTACGAGTATGTTGTCTAATCGTCGTTCATGTTTTTTTTTTTTTTTTTTTTTTTTTTTTTTTTTTTTTTTAGCAAATGCATGTACCCATACACTGAATCATTGATTAGAATACTAAATGGCATTTTGCCATTCTTTTGTTACCTACACGTAAAACAAAAGGCGTTCGGAAATATAATGGAGAGACATTGACCCAGCTGAAGAAAGCATTTTTATGTGAACATGCACGCGAATAGTAATTATGCATGTGTGTGTGTGTGTGTGTGTGTGTGTGTGTTTTTGTTAGTGGATTACTTTGACATCTCAAAATGACTGTAAACTAATTGCAATTGGTTTTGAGTATTGACTGGGAGTGTAATCACTGTCAGTGCACCAAGAGTATGCATTGTCATGGATGACAGCATATCATTTTCGTCTGTAAATCATTATTGTATTTTTGATAGCCCCAGGTTCAAACTGCACTCCGTTTCCATGGCCGAAATTAGTGATTCCTATGAAAGCACGGATACAGCTGTGGATTTATGTTCATCTGTAGAAGTTGCAGCAACAGCATAGGCCTATTGATTAGTTTTTAGTCTGTTTTATATATAGAATACAACTGTGTTGGAATCCGAAGGCACATATCTCATTTCATTTCTCTCCCTCTCTCATATTCTTTGTAAACAATGAACAATATCAAAAATATCATATTATTGTATATTACATAATAAATCAACAATATTGTTATTTTCAAGTAGGATTCATCGTATTTTTCTAGCATTCGACTTCGATTCAAATTTTCATAGATTAATCGCCATGCAGTATTCATTCTGTTTTGCATCCAAGCTGGATCATAATTATTCATTATCATTGTCATTCTGTGTTGTCATACCTGATGCATTTTTACAGCGAGAAATATGAAAATGAATTGAAATGAAATGAGAAATGAAGTTCTCTCTTCTTCATCCTTTTTTTTTCCCGTCTTATCACACTTATTACAGATTCGTTTGAAAGCATCCGGATATGGCGCCCTGACCGATGGGTTCATAGAGAACGGGGTATGGGACCTCACAAGCGCTGAGCAAGAGATGCAGAGGATAAAATGGGACTGCTGCGAGCATGGATATGAAGAGATTCACTACCTCCTCATCTTTTCAGTAAGATACGAGATATTCTTCTTGTGGTTAATCAGAGAGAACTATCCCTGTGATTTCAGCGGTCAAAGCAAAAAGCAAAAAAAAAAAACAAAAAAAAAACAATCAAACAAACATTGAAACAAATGAACAAACAACCTCCCCCCCCAAAAAAAAATTGAACACAACAACAAGATGTTATTGAGTTTTCCAGTCGCGTACCCTCTCTTTCTAACGTCATAACATGGGGCCGTATACTAAGACGTAATCATCGAAAGCAATCTCCTTCAGCAAATATTATCGACCTATAATTACGAGTAACATAGATATCCTCTAAAGTAAGAAACACCAAGGAGGTTCAAGAGAATGGAGTCACAACCGTCTTAATTCCTTTGCTAGATGTTCGATGCCGCCGCTCAAAAATATTTGAAGCATGTGCCAAACAGGATCTGCCACGCAGATAGGAGACAATTGACTCGTGTCTCATTGCATAATCACCAGCCACTTTCTATAGAAGATATATCTTTATGATGGTAATTACTTTTCGTTATCCCTTCTTATAAAAGGTAGGTGGTACAGACACGAGGATGTGCGAATAGAAATTGCGCTAAAATGCTGAAATAAAGATGAAAATTACTCAACTGGGCATACCCGGGCACTAATCTGGTATATCTATCAATAAAGAATTATACTTGAAGATTATTCCATGTTAGTTTTATCTATGGAAATTAAGTGAAAAAGTGATAAAACCGGCTTTCCAGGATGGTACAGTTTTAAACATTTTCACATGATACAGCTCTGATTTACACTTTTGTACAAATTTCTGCACGGGTTTTATATGCTTTATCATTAAGTGAAATTTTTATTTCATTTAATAAATAAATAAGCAAAATATGGCTAATATCATATTAACGTTCAAAATGAATCCTCAGATTGCTCAGCAAGACGGCGGCGTCGAACTTCGATCATGAAAGGCACAAATGCACCTGTGAAATTCTTTTGTACATCAATAGAAATCTGACAACTGTTTTAATAATCACAGCCAGTTGGAACTCCAACTCTTAAACCTCCTTGGAAACACCGAATAGATTTCATTGTTTATAGATGAGCAGAATATATTGTGCAATTGATTTTTTCTTAACAATGGGAAGAATCGACGCAGTATGACCAAAAACACCCCCCCCCAAAAAAAAAAAACCCCACAAAACCGAGTGATAGCGGACATTGAATATTTTATTCAACCTTTGCCGGAAAATACTTTATAACGCTTAAATAATGATAACAATGATAATAATGATAATAATGATGACAATAATGATGATAATAATAATAATAATAATAATAATAATAATAATAATATAATGATAATAATGATAATGATAAATTTTACATCATTTTTTTTTCGTGACAGCGTCAGTCCCGTTATTACGTCATCACAGTGATCGTGCCCAGCGCCACCCTGTCAATGGTTTCACTCCTCGTCTTCTTCATGCCCCCCTACTCGGAGGAAAAGGTCTCCCTGGCTTCCAGTAATCTCCTAGCAATGCTCCTCTTCCAGGAGTTGGTGTCCACGTCCATGCCGCCCATAGGAACGGAGTTTCCGCTAATAGGTGAATGATGCACTAATTAAGTTTCTTCATCATCATGCAGCCATCTAGATGGAAATGGAGAAGGGTTGTTTGGGAGGGGGTGGGAGGGACTTGTTAAATTGGTCTCATTTGTTTGTTTGTTTGTTTGTTTGTTTGTTTCAAAAGAGAGGGTTGTTCTATTTGTGTTTTATATCATGTTTGTTAACCTTTTTGTGCTTTGATTGTCGATTGGCGCGTGAAACCTCATGGCATTGTACAAAATGTCCAAATTCCCCAGCTGGCACAGAAAGGGTTAAACAATGATTAGTGAACCAGTATAATCATGTCTGTCGTTCCTTCTTCAATGTTGGATGCAAGCAACCAGCATATTATGTGTTGCCCAATGGGCCCCCAATTGATCTGTCTCGTGATTCAACACGTAGGGCCTATGCGGGCAATTATATCATTCTGTATGTCATATTATGCTTTAATTCTCTAGCTCTATCTTTCACAAGCATTTGCAATAGAATGAAAAAGCGATGTAAGTTCAGTGTTTGATACGTGACCAAAAAACTGAAATCGGAAGTAGGAAATGTGTTGTTGTTATTGTTTTAAATGTGAAGAATTACAACATTCATTGTAGAGTTAATTACCAATTGTTTTTTGCAGGGAGTTTCTTCGTAGCCTCGATCGTCATTAACACCATTTCCATATTCACATCGATCCTAACCATGTACATCCACAAGAAGCACAGCAAACCCGTACCGATGTGGCTGAAGAGGCTGGCTCTGCTCCAAACCGGTTCGAAGCAGTTTGAACCATCTACCACCGGAAACTGGGTTGTGCGACGCTTCTCCGGTCTCAACTGGGCCGCGGGTTCAATATCAGGCGCTGTAACAACTCAACAGACGAAAGAGCAGAGGAAGGGATCAAATCTCCTCTCGTATATTTACCACGAACCGACCCCACCCATAGGCAAAATAGACGAGAAAGAAGAGGCGAAACTCGGAGAAACGGCAGTTATGGACAGAGCAGCGGTCAAAAACAGAAAGGGGCACGACAAAACAGAATACAGCAAGGACTGGCAGGCAGTGGCTCTGAAGTTGAATCGTCTCGTGGCGTTCCTACTTACTGCAGGGATGGTTGTCACAGCGTCTGTCATTGTATTCCTCTACATTAATCAAAGGGAAGAAGACTTTCCTGCTCGCACCTAGGTATCACGCACAGTTTGCGATTGCGTTCTCATTACGCAGATGACATGCAAGCTTGGGCTGCAGCCCAATGCACGCTATTTTAACTCTCTCTATCTCTATCAAAAACACAAAAAAGTCCCCCAAATCCTGAGACAATGATAAAAACACAAAACAAAACAAAACAAAACAAAACAAAACTAAGCAAAATACCCCTTGACTTTTGAAGGCTGAATTCCACAAGGATTTTCTCATGAAAGAGGGGATATCTGAATATGCTGGCCTAATCCGTATTTTCGAACATAACACCAATACTTTGAATTTGTAACTTTTCTGCGAATACGAGAGAGAAGAAGAAGAAAAAAAATATGTTAGATCCATCCTGATCGAGTTATCCAGTGAATTTGATACCTTGGAGTGAAGCCAGCCGGTACACTATACCTAACCATGTCTTTCAAGAGAGAACGGTGTATGTATTTAAAGCTTTCTATGCTTTAAATGAATGAACCTAGTATCCTTTAGTTAATGTACATTGAATCTTTCAATATGCCTTCGAGCACTGCAAGGAAGAATGTTTTCGTCGTATAAGTATGATTATGGGTCTAGGGCAATTACCCACGATTATAGTATACAGCATTATCACAGCAGGCCTGTTCTTTTAATGTCACTACGGTATAAGATTACGGAAAATAAAAGAACAGCGTAGTTGCAAAACGAATTAACTTCATTCTTGTAAGTATGAAATATTTACGAATAAACTTGCCAAGAAACAAGCAATATCATAAGAAGATATGGGATATTTTTAATCATAACTTCAAGGAGGTTCACTGTTATGCGACAAGTGAGGTATCACTGGAAAGGTTTTATTTTGCTCTTTCTGATTACGGACTTACTTTGAAATGTTTGAAAATGACGCTTAACTCGTTTTGCAATCAAATTCTTCAAATGAAGAGTTTGTTTGCAAAAACCGATAAGTCCATATTTGCCAAATGGAGATATTTGTGATTAAAGATCAAGAAAAATAAAGAGAATAATAAGACAATTTTTGCTTCTTTTGACCATAACTTCAAAAATGTATAGTGACCAATATATCATTTAAAAGGTATTATTTTGTATACTTTATGACAGAGACCGTACTTCTAAATCTTAAAAAATGGACTTATCGGTTTTTGCGAACAAACTCTTCAAATGATTCACTTCCTTGCAATATGACTAGTCGTGAAAAACTGTATAGGCAATGTATTACACAAGTGTTGATTCTACGTGTACAATATGTACTGTATTCTACATAATATTGCATATTGTGTGTATTGTGTATGTCTTTATTGTCATATCTCAACGGATGCTTTCTTCCACTTTCTATATTTACGCGAAGCAATCGCAACAGGTTCAGACAGTGGGGTTTGATTTTAGTGTTCAATCAGTTTGGAATGGTCTTTAAAATGAGAGAGAGAGAGGGAGAGATAAATCGTCAGGGCGCCTGTGTTGAATATCCTGACTCCCAGTGTGCAAGAAAAAGGGAATCTGATGTGAAGACTAAATATGATTTTTTTGACATGTAGGCAAACATGCAGTGCAAACATTTTCTTCAGCTGTACGCGTTATATCACTAGTGTAAAGATGAAACGCTGTATAATTCCGGTTTTGACGTTTTGTCATAAGCAATTCTTATCGTCTGTTTGCAATGTATAAATAGAAATGGAATCAATTTCCACTCTGTTATTCTCTGTCAATGCGAATAAATATTTTGTGACATGTCTTGTAACATCTCTTTTACACAATGTTTGTGATGTTGAAGTTGCTTTCGCAATATTGATACACAGCATAAATATCGGATGTCTGTCTAAAACGAACGTCGAAAAATTAACGGCAAACTTTCAGGAAAGCTGACTCTGACGTCAGTCAACACGTGCTTAGTAACTGCTCCTGAAACAGACCGGAAAATATCAATGTGCAAAGATAGTCTTAACGAGTCTCATTAAAAAAAGCAAGAAAAAAAAAAGGCAAGGAAGAAGAGATAATAATGAGTGGCTGTCTTCTTGCCTTGAGTAGCTCGTACACAGATAAAATTTGCCGAAGAAATCTCAATTTCGTTGACTTCAGTATCACGGTGATCAATAAATAGTATCAAGCAAACACAGTGGGGATATACAGTTTTAGTTAGATGAATGATAAATTAGATATAAAATTTTTAAGTTGTAGATGTTTCCGTGAAAGTAATAAGCATTAGTCACAATCCCGTTCATACGCCAACCGCATGAGGCGAAGATATATCATTTAGTTAAGGGTGGACCTCTGACTATTATTATAGTTATATTATGTATGTATATACTACGTATATTTATATATATTATATAAAAAAGTCTTCACGTGATTGTTTTGGATATAGAATATTGAAAAAAAGAGAAGATGTTATATGAAACCGACTGTCGTCATAGTGATTTGTGTGCAAACTAATCCCTAATGGAAAAAATGTACATTGATATGTACATCTACAGTGTCAATGGAGTGTGCGTGTGTGCGTATATCATGCTTGTGTGTGTGTGCGCGCGTGTGTGCAATAAAGTATTTCATCTATAGCATGCTAAACAGTCACATTCATTGAACATATTGATATAATACAGTATAGTTATATAGTTAATTGCTCACTTTGCTGTGCATCAGTCAAGCTCTGACAAACTACAGAGTGATGTATGGGGGGGGGGGGGCACTGACGCGATGCATGTTGTCAAGCACCAACACCATGCAACATTACTACACGCGCTTTGATCTTTTACTATACCATCACTTTATCCATGTTTACACTGTGCGACTATGTGAAAATGTTCGAATTTAACAGTGTGAAAATGATTTCACACTGTGGTGTGGTTTTTCACAGTGAGTTCTCGGATCATAATCTTCTGCTTCACACTGTGAATTGATGATTCACAATGTGTTCACATGTCATAACTGTCGATTTAACAATGTAAAGAGATTTCGCACTGCGTTCACATTGTGTTTCACACTGTGGGACACTGTGAGAGCAAAAACTCCAGTCTATGAAGCTGCTGTAAATCACGTCTTAATACTAGTGATATATTAATAGTTTGTGACTTGTCCGACTAGATTATTCCCTGAATAATCACAAAATAGCTTAGAAGTATTCTAAAAAGCTTTTAAAGATGATTATATCTAGTCGAACTGAAAAAACCGTCTTTGAAGGACAATCTGCCATAACACCACAGAACTAGTTTAATTGTTGCCTTTAAACACGTTAAATGAAAATCCAATTCGTCACAGTGATAAGAAGGACACAATTTTCTCTTCATCGTGATTACAGACAAAATACTAAACCTCAGCCTGTGTCCCATATTTAGTTTAAATCATTTACGGGGATTTAAAAAAAAATAAAGGAGAATGAAAAAACAAAACAACACTTGTCAGTCAAGCCTGATTTAGAATATTACATCATCGCCGAACGGAGGATAACATCGACTCTTATCAAGTCAGCTCTTAAGCACGAATTGATTAAGGAGTTGAGCCAGAACTGTTAATTTACGACGGATATTGGGGGGGGGGGGGGTATAATGAAAGTGGAAAGAAAAAAAAATCGAACTTTACCTGAGCAACCTTCCGTAAAATAATGAACATCAATTACTCGGAATGGAGGAATGCTATAACCTCGACCTCTCAAACAGGATTATTAATCAAGGAAAGCTAATATAGAAGCAGACAAATTTCACAGTCCTTGGATATCAAATGGGATGCGATATTATATGAGGATAATTAGCTGTTGTTAGGCTGTAGCAACAAGGACATCGCACAGTTAGTCAGATTCCGATCAAGGCAATGAGAAGAATTAAAAGAAAAAGAAGTCCCCTTGTCTATAGAATTAACGTGCGTGGATACGGAGAAAGGATGATTCGTTTCGCTCACACATGCACTGTCCATTGCCTTGATGGCTATTGATGAAACTCTGATTTACATAGGGCTGACTTCTTCGTAGCGAGGGTTACCAAAAAAATAACAGTTCCGTTTTGTTTTACCCGATATCTAGGATAAATGCGGGCCCATCTTAGATTAGATACTATTCTGTGTTTATTCAAATTCATAGTATTCTGTCAGTGAATAAAAAAGACAAGTAATAATAAATTATGTAGATAGTTACGAGCTAGATAGATAGATAGATAGATAGATAAATAAATAGATAGATAAAAATAGAGATAGATAGATAGATAGATAGATAGATAGATAGATAGAGGTGTGTGAATCAATCAAGGAGACGATGGTACTCCGACGTTTACATATGTATACAGTTATCAAAAATGAAACTGCACATGACACAAATTTAACGTCTTCGATCGTCTACACGTTCTAAGAAAAATTTGTTTCACTTTGCACCTTCACCAGTGTCACACTGGAAGTGCCTTTACAGGTCGACACTGGTTTGAAAGGTGCAAAATGCACCCACAAAGGTGTTCTCAGTGTGACACAGGTAAATTGTTACTGTTATTACTATTGTCATCATTATTATTATTATTATCATTTATTCGGCATTTGCAAGACTATACAAGTGAATGATCAAAAACAGATCGGACAATGATTGGACGGGGTCCTGCCGGCTGAGAATCCCTTCGAGCAGAGGGCAGTTGATGAGCATTGACGATCGGGATGTTTCGTGCTTCCTCCGGACTTAGATTGAGAAAATGGCAAATCACCATCACAACGACTTTGTAGATGTCTTCGTATTTGCCGTCGGGCATCCCGTAGATGAGAAGGTTCTGTTTTCTTTGGTGGAGTTCTAGAAGCATTAATTTTTCTTCTACGTTGCTTATCTTTGTTTCCATTTCGTCGTTGATTTTCGGGATCGTTTCCTTTTCTAGAGTAGTAATTTGACTTGCGTTGAAATTGACTGCTGATTCAATGTCTGCAACGAACCTTTTAGTTTCAGCAAGATCATGCTTAACAGCGCAGATTTCCGAAAGCACAGAGTCCATCTTGGCTGTCATTTGCAGTGATAGATTTGTAAACATCCCTTTAAGTTCATTGAAGATACCGGTGACAGAGGCAGGGACAGACTGTTCCCCCTGGTTGCCTGGGGCAGCGGGCGGAGTGACGGCCGTGGAGACATCAGGGGCCAGTTCAGGTGTAGACGGGGTTTCAGGTGCAGTCGTGTTTGATCCCGGGGGAGGTCCGGAGGTAGCGCCAGCCGACTGTTCTTGGACGAGAGGCGGCTGGTCCACAGACAAGTCCAAGGACTGCGATGGCTGCGGGTGACTAGAAGTGGCAGGATTTTTCGCAGGCATTTTTGGACGTTTAGAAGTACTTTGCTCTGGCTTTTTGTTGCTTTTAGCCACGTTATGGTTTTCCTCAGATTGTACGTTTTGGTCCTACAGTCCTCAGACATGCTTAACTAGAGTCGAAGAGTGGAAGACTGGAAAAGTTACATAGTAACTTTGGCTGTGCAGATTCACTGGACTGTGGTGGGAGGCGGGAGCCAAGACAAAAACACGTCCGTCTCCTACGATGACATTCTGTATCTGTATAAACAACCAAAACAAGCGAAATAGAAGGGTACAATATTTCAGGCTTATATATATACCCTGGTACGCTTCCCTAAATTGCCGGGTTGGAAATAAAAAGCAATCAAAATCATTATGGCCCTTGAGCCTCTCCAACCAACTTAATGAAGCACATCAGGAAATAGCTAGAACACACAAAGTTGAGCCTATTTTTCTGTATAGATCAAAAGTGTATGCATGGTCAATTTGTTAACGTGTAGGATAAACCATTTATTATTATGTAATACAATGTACAACAAATTAGATTATTGATAAAAAAATGTAAAAAACAACAACAAAAGAACTAAGATATGGAGACCTATAACTAACCTAACTACCCCGAAACAAACACCCTGGAAAAATCCCTACACTAAGTCGCTGTCATGCAGGAAGAGAGAGGAAAGAGAGAAATTTGTAACACAATATTATGTAAAATGATTAGGGCATAATTCTTTTACTCTTGATCTAGGCCAATGATAATTTCGGTGATGATTTGTTTTCTCGTATTGTCTTCATTTTATTATTGGTATCATAATCATTTTATTAACTTTTTCAGGGGCCGCGGAAGCGGGGGGGGGGGGCTGGGGGGGGGGGGGGGGGGGGGCTGCAGCCCCCCCACACATTTGGTTCGTCAAAAAAAAAAAAAAATCGAAAAAAGTCACAACACTCATGAATTTCAATTCCCAAAGATTCCGTCCTTAGATTCTTCCCGTCTAAGCGGGGGGGGGGGGGGGGGGGGGGGGGGGGGGGGGGTCTTGACCTTGCCACCCCCCCCCCCCCTCCCCCCGGTCCCGCAGTCCCCGCACACTGAAAAACGTTCCGCGGCCCCTGTTTTTTCCAGAGTGCTGTCATTCTGATTGAACTGAGGAATGCGGACTGTTTTCTATGTTTTTTCTTTTGTGTGTGTGTTTTTGTTTTTGTTTTGTTGTTGTTGTTGTTATTGTTGTTGTTTTGTGAACAAGTTCTACTGCGTCCACCACTGCTTCTTTCATCTATTCATGAACATGATGAATGGAGTACAAAAAGTTGAGTGCCGTGCACGTACATTATCGAGATGAAAATGTTTGGGCAGCGCGCGCTGAGGCGAAAATTAAAGCGCGCGCTAATCAACAGTGTGGTGTGGTACCGCGCGGTCATACCTCCTTGGTCGGACGGAGAGCCACAGCAGCACAGACACCGGTCATGCACAGTGACTGCACTCAAAGATCTTACGCTGCACTGCACTAGTTTAGACTCTGTACGATTGACAAAAGCACGAGAGTTCTGTCTGGCAAGCAAATTGACGGAAATTCATTTTTCTTTGTCAAAACATTAGTCCCTTGGACACACTGTTGTACGTTACAATGTCAGATAAACCAGACTGCAAATACGGAACTAAGTGTTATCGTACCAGGAAGGATCATTTGCAGAAGTACCAACATCCAGATCCCGGAAAGAGAGAAACGTCCGATGATGATCAAGTGAGTCCAGAATATTGACCTTATTTGCTGAAATCCCGGCCCCTGGGCTGAAATTTGACAGTAAAACGTGTATCACGATAAAATATATGTTATCATATCGTAAACTTCTTCAACAAAGGACCGACATAATCATTAAATGGGAACTAAGGAGAAAACCAAATGCAGCAGGGCAAGGGTAACTTTGCGGCTTTGCGTTTTCATTTCTTCGTAGGCTCCTACAAATTGTATTTGTAAATTTACTGTAGGTCTAACATGTAGATCTGTGAGTGTTATCTGACGATAGTGCGCATACGAAGATTCGGTTCAGTACGTGAGACAATGAAACAAAAAGTGATTTGGAAGCTACTCACACTGTCAATGCCTTGTTGGAGTGAATGTATTGAGACAAGCAAGTGGTGAATAGACGTAATCCTGAGATACAGTAGATTATCAAATAATCCACCACTATGATAGAAAGGACTAACATGGATGTGAGTATATGGGACCGGTTAAAAACATTAACCATATTCGACAGTGCGGTATTAGTACAGTACAGTAGTCATGGTAGTGCGCCGAGTGAGCTGAAATGCACGAGCGGAATGGAAAATATTGTGAAACATGCTAAATTAGTTTAGTTTATTTTGCACCAACCATTAAAGATATATAGAACATACATTAAAACAAGAAAATACAAAATGAAATACAAATAGAGAAAAATTCATAGGACATACAACATACAATAAGAAATATAATGTGGCGGTATGACTACATTATCATACATACAAAGACAATTCCAGTTGGTGGGGCGGGGAAGCAGCAAGAAAGGAAAAAGCCCTTGTGAGTAGCTGACCCATTTACTGTAACATACATACCTTTGACAGATTAAAAAAAAATGTCAGATAAGTTGACAAAACGGAACAAGTTAAAACAATGCAATCATTACAAAACAAAACTACAGAGGTAGGGCTATAGACAATAACACAGAAAACAGCAACAACAAAATACGCCTTGAATTAGCTACAGTATGTGTGTAATGTAATAAAAATTGTTTATATTTAATTTTGAAATTATTTATAAATTTTGATGCTTTAATTTCTCTATGGATAGAATACCATGTATGATATACAACTGAATTTTTAAAAATTAAAAAAAAAAAAATTCTTGTTCCGTAATTATGGATAGTGCTTTTCAGTGAAAAAATAATCTAAATGGGATTCTGGAAGTAACTCTTTGTTACATAAGTACATAAAAATACCCAACTGTGAAAGATAAATATCATAAAATTGCAGCATCTTAATAATATTCTTATACAAGTGAAAGATCTGATTTTGAAATTAGTTGACAAACAATAAAATAAAGAGTGAGAAGACTTTGTGCAGAATACAGTTGCTACACTAAAGTCACCCAAACCTGGGAATATAACCTGGGCATGCTAATTCATTCAAGCATTTTCCTGTCTGTCTGACCTCTGTCTCTGACTGTTCTATTTCTATTTTGCATTGTGATTATTGTTCATAGGTGGAAAAAGGGCAATCGTCAAAGCGGCAGAAAGTAGATGAAACTTTCCAAGAAAAAGGAGACACTCCGACCACAAATGACGGGGCTGAGCCCACGGACACAGGCAAAACAGGTTTGAAGGAAAAATACAATCATTTGAAAGTCCAACAGTTAATTAATTCTACACAGTGTTGCCTCAATTAAGTAGATGGAGTAAAGTCAGACTGAATGGTACAGATTTCATCAAAGCAAACCTAACTAAAGATATTAAGGAAGTGACAGAAGATATAGTAACCACGTGTATGCATGCTAGTGTAGAGGTAGCAGTATTGATGTCGGGAAACCCTTTTGTTGCTCTTTACACAAGTCTTCACAAAATATTTCCTTTTTTAACACAGTAGTATTTTTTTTGTTCTTCATATTGAATTACATGTATTTCGGGGGGGGGGGGGGGGGGGAGGGGGGAGGATTGCAGTTGCCAAATATTCAAATGAAAGAAATCTTTATGAATTGTGTGTAACACTCGTTTCTCTTAAATTTTTCCTTCCCCATTGTCTTCAGACAATAATTTCTACTACTAGAAAAAAAAAATATTGTTGATCAGGTGTTTTTTTTTTATTTTTTTTATTTATTTTTTTTTTTTTTAAGCCAATGATTTTGTAAATGATCACTGGAATACAAAATGTATTTCATTTCTTGCCTTGGGCAGGTGGTAGCGTAGACAGCGAGGCAAGTCCGTCCACTCCTCCTGGCCTTGACATCAAAGAGGAAATGAGGTTAAAGTTCAAGGTTGAGATGCCCCAGGATTTCTTTGATTTCTGGGATTACTGCAAGAGTGTCAACCCTTCAGATCCATGTGGTGAGTACGCTTTACTGACGAGACTCCCTGCATCTCAGCAAAATGGAATAGTTGTGATTTTTTGCTGTTTGTTTTTCTGATAGTTGCCTTTTGCTAAGCACTTGGAAGCTTGTCTTGCTGGCATGTGAATCCGTGCATCCACCTCAGATACTGTTACCATGATATCTTAGAATTTTTGTGGCCTGCAGGACATTTAATGTTCTAATTTGACTGTTTATTTTCCAAGAAGTAGGATCAATGACTAATGGGTTATCTGTTATGAAATGTAATGCTCACCTGAATAGTAGTAGACAATAAGTACAATGTAGATTCCAGTCTACAAGAACTGCATATTGTGTGACAACTTTAACTTTGATATGTGCTGCTTTTTTGTGCTTTGTCTTTACTCATCTGTGACAATATTATCTTGGACAAGTACAAAAGATAAAAATAGTTTGCGACATGTAAATTCTGATTGGAAATCTGAATGTTTATAAGACCGGGGTGCATATCACATGCATTTATGTCTGTTCATTTTGCAACAAAATGATATATAAATTGTCTTTCCTGTCACATGATTGCCAGGTGCCTTAGCGACAGTTGCTGGATTAAGACTAGGGGGACCTTTTGATGTTATGGCCGGAAATCTTAAGCCCATCGAGGGTCAAAAGCCGAACTATTTCCTGCACCACCGCCACTTCTATGACCCACCAGAATTCCAAACAGTCCTCCTTGGAGATGCCAAGACCCAGCATCATTTGGGCTATTACCGGTTAGAAGCTGAAATTTATTCTCTCCCCACCTGGAGTCTGTTTCATGAAGTGATTACATGAATTTCTTTACATACTGTAAAACATGATATTTTCGCGGCATGAAATTTCCGCAAATTGCCGAATGAAATTTTTTTGAGTTGCCTCTAACATTCAATGTGTATAGTTTAGACAAGAACTTTGATGTGCACTTTAATTTTGCCAATCTTGGCTCTTGCAAAATTGAAATGCATGTGTACATTCCTTGTTTTACAGTAGATCTCAGAATGGCCAAAGTTGGCTCATATGTAGCTGTCTAGAAAAAAAAATCCATTTCATGAAGTTTCTCATAGGGGTGTCTCATGAGCAAAAAGCCTCTTATAAGACTTTCATGAAATGGACCCCTGGTGACTGTATAATACTAGTATAATTGTGACCGTGCACCTCAAAACGAACATAAAGTCGCACACACTGATTTTGCGTGAGGACTGAAAATAAGTGAAATGGGTCAACCCAGCCGAACTTGACTTTTTCATATTTTCTGAAAGAGCGGGTCTTCCTTTACATTATACTAAAATTTGGTATCATAAAACGGGCAGGAAAGTGTGTTTTTTAGCAGTTTATCTCGAACATTTTTGGTAGAATAGTGTAATTAGGTGTGTCTTTACAATCCCTTTTTCATTTCTGAAAAACCTTGTCCACACTCTTCACTTTCAACTCTAATAACTTTTGAAAGGATAGTGCTACTGCTTTGAAAGTTGGCATTAATTATGGACAGAATGTGTTAATGAGGCATGCTTAATTTCAGTTTAATCTGATAATCCCTTTATTGTTGTTACTCTGGTGGTTTACTTAATGTTTTTTGTTCCATTCATCGCACAGCCAGCACGGTTTAGTAAAGATTAAGCGCTTGAATAGACACTGTACTTCAGAGCCTCTTTTCTCAGTTCACACTTTTCCTGAGTTTGTGCTTTCTTTCCAATAGTTAGATAGGTTAGGAGAGTCCATTTGATTTGAGTTATACATCATTTTAAAGCTTAAAGTCTGCTCTTTCAGAATATGGTCTTAACTAAAAATTTGTGTCTGGCGACTTTTTGTTTGTTTTGAGGTGCAGGGTCACAATTGTTCTGTGAGTTCATTCTGCAATTTGATGGATCTCTTTCAGTGGCAGAAAACTTTGCAGAACTTGAGTATAAAAAATGTATCACCAATTGGTCAAAATCGATTTCAGATTTGATGAGACAGAATACAAGAATGTAGAAAAAAAAAATAAACAAAATGGACAAAAACAAGACTTCGTTTTTCAATCATAGTATGTGTCACTCAGCCTGTGCATAAAGCTGTGACTCGTTATGAAACCTGTGTAATGTTATGCCACATCAATCCCATATGAACAGGTTTTAGACCCTCAAAGTACTTCAGAAAGTATGCTGGTGTTGAAGAATGTATGCATCGATGGTATGTTTTCTCACAGATTTGAGGTTGTACTTTCCCAGCATAATAGCTTTCCTTCAGTGAAAATAAAGAAAACAAATCTACCAAAAATCTAACACGTACCAGTACATGTATATATTCCAGTTTTATGACCTAGCACATCAAGACTGCATTGGTTATGGATTTCCAAAAAAATTATTGTATGCCCTTCCATGTAGACATAATGCTATTACTTACATGACAAAGTAAGCTTTGTTGGAATCGTAATGACAAAGACTAATAAATCTATATGATCATAATACAGCAAGATACTTCAGCTACGTCAAGAATAAAAACCAAAGCAGTCAAAAATATGATAAAAACAATTCAAGGAGAAGGTTTTTGATAAACATGCATGTTTCCTTTCTTTGTTTATGTGTTTGTTTCCAGGGATGAACCACAGAAGGTTCCTGTCTTTGTAGCCTCAAACTCAGCCAAGGAAGGCTGTGTCATCTCGCCTCAGGGAGAAAATCTCTTTGGAGCTGTTAAGTGAGTTTTCCCTTTAAGTTTGTCTTCACCTCCATCCTTCTATCGTCCTTGTTCATAGCAGCCAACCATTTTTGAGCTGTAAGATAAATCACCATGTCTGATGATGATGATCACAGGTGGTTGTGGTGAAAATTGAATAAATCAGAAATTTATATTAATCTATGTTTTTAAATTTTCTTGTTTAGGTGTTGTAACCATCAGTTCATTCCTGTAAAAAAAAAGAAAGTACAATGAGAGATAGTAGCAATATTATCCATTATTCCATAGTTTTGACTAAAATCTCGATTTTGATTCCGATTGGTGATAATTATCTTCAACATGACGACCATCACCACCATCATACTGACCATTAAACTCATTTCAGTGTCATTATGGTTGTTACACTTTTGTAAGTGCATACTGTTCTGTGCTCTTTCTACATAGGCCAAATTTCCCTCTCATCATGAAAGATATTAAACACAATCGAAGTCCGTCATTCTCTCTCAAAACCTCTTGAATACCCCCCCCCCCCCCCCCAGCCCCTCTTGACATGAACCTATACCTTGCAGGTCTCTTCTTAATTGTTAACAAATTCTTTACACATGGCATTCTTCATTCCCTCATTACTCCAATGATTCTGTAAATGCACTTCCCTGGCAGGTCTTACATCGACAAACTCGCCAGACAGACCAAGGACAAGGGACAGCTGGAGGCCCTGAAGAAGACTGAGAAGTCGCTGACGGAGTGGGCCAAGAAGTGCGGCCACCCCCTGGAAGCCCGCACAAAGGCCATGAAGGAGCGTGACAAGAACGTGGTAACCAAGACGTTCCACAAGGCTGGTATCGTCGTGCCCCTCGACAGCACGGGGGTCGGGTACAGGGAACTCCCCGAGACCGATGGTGAGCAACCCCCCGACTAAGTTTTGTTTTAAAGCATGTTGGGTTGCTCCTTGTCCAAAGACAATTCCCCTCATAGTGAGGAATACGTAACAAAATTATTCACAGCCCCATCTAAAGATGGGGAAATAAACTTATCTTAGCACAGGCCAGATTTGCCATGTTTCATACATCTTGAGCATAAATGTTAACATGTTTGAAAGTGATGCTTTCTTTTTAGCATGTGAAATAAATTTGTATTTGAATTTGAATTTGAAAAAAAAAACACATTTTAATCTCATTGAATAAAGTAGGAAGCTGCCTTCTCTCAGCAATAGAGAACCCCCCCCCCCAAAAAAAAAAAACAGCAACAACAACAACAAACAAACAAACAAAAAACCAACAACGACAAAAAAAAAAAAAAAAACACCATATATATATATATATATATATCCTCTGGATATTCATGTATGGCATTATGATAATCCCAATCATTTCAAAATCTCTTTGCTGTTTTATCAGTATTCCATGTTATTGGGGATATCTTAATAGTATGTGTCAGAATGTGCATTTTAGGTCCCATGTAGCTCATTGTAAAGAGGTTTCACTGTACACATTTTTTTCTTCCAACTTTTTATAGTAGGCAAATTTAAAGTTAACTTATAAAAAAAAAAATGTTACAAGTGATGGCTAAATACAATGGCACATGCAGGTATTCATCATAACAGCATCATCATCAATACACTTACAGTGTGTACTACATATGTATAGGTTTAGTCATTAACTCTTATTTTCCCTTTCTATGACAGCCACTTTGAAGAAGATCCTAAAGAAAATTGTGGAGACAGACAACGAGCAGGAGAAGGCCCGATATTCTGACAGCCTGCAGGAGATAATCACCCTCGTGCAGTTCGCGAACGACGAGTGCGACTACGGGCAGGGCTACGAGCTTGGCATCGACCTGTTCTCGTTCGGCCACAAGAGCTTCCACCCCACAGTCAGCATGCTTCTCTCCGTCGCCTACCTGTTGCTCGGGAGAGGAGAGTTTGGTGAAATCTTGGAGGTACATTTGAAGCAAAGAGAGGAGAATAAAGTGTGCACTGCCTTATAGTACAGAGATGGATTTTCTTTAAGGACCACCTTTCTAACTTGGGGACCACCTATCTAACTTGAAGAGACTTCACTGCATATGTCATTACTCTGAAGACCAAGAAACGGCTTGCACTTTCACCAAGAAGGTGACTCCATAGTGACGTCGGAGACGTCTCCAAACAAGGTACCAGTGCATTTGCCTGGAAGTGGCTGAGACATCCCCTCGGTCATGGAGACGTCATGGAGTCTCCAGTAGGTTGCCAATGGGTCTCTGCAAGGTTTCAGAGATGTCTTAAGCCCCGTTTTAACAGTCTTTCAAACCAGGGTTAAAAAGAGACAAAATCTGGGCAATCTTTTTCTACCCTGCCTTTTAAAATGGTCCCTGCAAAATGTTGATTGGACATTGTTGCAATAACTTTATTGCTAAATTCTACCATAGCCAGCTAGGGTAATTGCTCCGACATTACCCCAACAACCCCTTTGTAAACTGCTCTCAGAGTAACATTTTGAATGCTACTGCAAGAGCAGTTGACAGAAGGAATAATCAAAGGAATGATTCCTTTGATACAGTCAACATCCAAGCACAAAAGTTCAAACAGAACGACATAAAGCTTGCCGATCACGTGCGTGAACAAATGTAACCAAATGCCTTTGGCTTGTGAACAGGTAGGTTGTTATGGAAACCAACACAGAGAAGGTTTTCTGTAAAAAATGTTACCCATCTTTATCTTGTGGTTTTATTACTTGAGGTGAGCATTTTTGTTCTTCAGATGTTGTTCTGATAGTGTTGGGGCAAGGTCTGTTAAAACAGGGCTTTAGAGACATTCCTGGCAAAATAATAAGTCTCTACAACTAAGGAGACATCTTATTGACCTTGTGGAGACTGGAAAAAGAAAATCTCCAAAAGATTGAACATTTTTGATTCTCTTGTGACTCCTGAGAAACCAGGCTAGTTTCTTTGATGTCTCTGCGACCACTCTTCGACCAGTGAGACTTGTGTTGCCGCCAGATCGCCACCTAAGCTCCAAGCCAATGAAATAACCACGTTAGTATTTGCCTTGACATGTGTAATGATGTATGTAAACAAAACTTCTATGTGAAACCAGATGCATTCTAAAAAGGAGCCAAGAAGAAATTTTCATTTCATCAGAAGTAATTGTTGTTCCATCGTTTGCAAAAGTGATAAGGACTGCTTGCAATCACTACTTGAGCATCATGTGAATTCTGAGAAAATAAACTGAAAAGAACAATAAAGAACAGTAAGAGAGATGTTTTATCAGTTTGTCACAAATTGCTCTACGATTCCTATGATTGTAATTTGTCTTGTTTTGTGTTTTCTCCAATAAGACCAATCATGTCCATTGGATGTTTGCTCTTACACCAGAATAACTGGTGAAAGCTGCATTTCTATTATGCTGTTGTTCTAAAAAAGAATAACTGGTGAAAGCTGCATTTCTATTATGCTGTTGTTCTAAAAAAGAAAAAGTAGTTACTGACTTTCACAGAGTGAAGCAAGCTATTAAAAAAGGTTGAGAGCCAGTAAATGCCATGTTTGTGTACATGTGTATGTGTGTTACTTTGTTCGTTTGTTTTTTGTTTGTTTTGTTCATTATCTTTTGCCAGTAGGAGTATTCCTTCTCAGGTCTTTGCATAATACTTCTGTATTTTCATGAATGATACATGATCCATGTTGTGTTTGTCAACAAATCTTCAGTGGTGGAGAATTTGATCATGTTGTTTATGTGACATGGTAGAGTGCCAGACGGATGCATTATGTCGCAAATTTCAGCAACTTTTATTCTTTTGAAACAGTTTGGAATGCAAAACAGTTTCTCAGCCAACAAGTTCAGACATGAACAGAGACTGCAAAAAATGTAATGATCAAATCTCTTGTAATTGTGTCACTTGAGGAGTTTACTATGAACATCATGAAACAATTTGTCACCAACAGCAATCTGCTGCCTCATTTTCTCTATTTTTCTCTAATTCCTTCTCATTCTTGGTTTAAAATATAAAGTGGGGGCGCTGTGGCATAATGGATAAGACTCCCGACTCCCATTTGGAGGACCTGAGTTCGAATCCCACCCAGTGCTTACGTCCTTGGACAAGATGTTTTTACCCACTATGTCCCTCTCGACCCAGATGTATAAATGGGTACATGGCAACGCAGGAGTAATAATGATAGCAGGGCCCTCTGGTAGAGCAGTGGCAACACTGAAGAGGCTACCATGGATATTTAATAAGACCTTATCATTATCACATGTGCAGTGAAAAAGTAACATCTAAAAACTGTGAATACACTGTAGTTCGGGTTGTATCTGTTTAATTAAAATGTTGGCATTCCACCTGGATTGCATTGTTTTATACAACGTAAATGAATGTGTAAATAAATAATTACTTCACAAAATGTATGCCTGCTTATATGATCACTGGGAGAGGTGTACATTTTGAAGTCATCATGGTGTGTTGTATTATGATAGTCTTTGAAATAAACAATTTGTTGTATATTTGAAACCCTTAGTATTTTATTGTTCTGTTTTGTAGTATTTCAGGTAGTCCTTAGTGAGTACAGTATTACTTTTTTCCCCTTTCAGTTGGGAGGGGTGGTTGGGATTGTGCATTTTAGAGCGGGTGATGAGCCACTCCCAATTAAATACAGTATTGTGACACTGACAGTGATAAGTGTAATTGCAAAATTTGCGATGGTTTTTGGAATACATGTTTGCATGACAGAAAATTTGACTAATACAAACATGAAATTATGCAAATGTATTTGTGTATTATGCATATATATATATATATATATACATACATTCATATGTAATATATAATATGTATGTATGTATATATATATATATATATATATATATATATTTATATATATATATATATATATATATACATGTAAATAGATAGATATTAGATATATATGTACACACACACACACACACAGAGACACACAGAGATTATGTAAAGTTAGTATGACTCCCCTGGCTGGGAAACTTGGGGAACTGAAGTAATATTCAGACGTATCAATAGCTCTATGTCTTAGACACTCCATCCTTTTATGCCAAAGTTTGCTTACTAATCATTAGTAAGCAAAATTGGAAATAAAGGGGAAATTTTAATTTTATCTCGTGCCTGAAATACACCGTATATACACGGCATGGTAAATAGGCATGGTTACAGTAACAATCTGAACTTGTGCAAGTAAATGTAATTGAATACCTTCTCTTGAAGTGGGCTTGTAAGAAAAGTAAGGTATTTAAAAAGGCTGGATAGGTCTACTCTTCATAAAAAACTATGCCACAGTGTATATACTCGGTCATGTATAAACTATGTTAGGTGCATATTGGAATACAGAGATGAATGTGTAGGATTTTCAACCAAAATACGTATCAAAAGCCATTCATGCAGCACTTAATTTCACTAAAATTACATTGTATCACCTTCTACTACTGTGCATATTGTGCATTGAGACATCAGATTCAGAGAGACATTATATTCATTTTTTTTTTTGTCTGATATGCACCATGTAAATAATTATGGTTTATTATTATCGTTATTACTCTATTGTTTTTGGTTTTTTTTTTCCAACTACTCTTCTAATAAAAACATCAATCATTCTGGATATCTCAAACCCTCATGGGTGCAGGAGTTGCACCACCCAGATTCAGACTCAGCACTCTCGAAATAGGCTGAAGCCATAAGACTTTTTAATTTTTCTTTGCCAACTTTAAGGAAACATATGGGAATTTCAGTTTTCGCGGCCATATTAAATGTATCAAAATCCTGAAGAGTGTACTAGTCATCCAGTGTAGGATTCAGAGACCTTGAAATCGTTGAAACCCTTTTTTTTCCCTTTGATTTTCCCTATCATAGGAAATATAGGGGAATTTAAGATTTTGCCTTTTTTTTTTAATCAGAATTTGTCAATTTAAGGTAATCAAACAATTATTTCCCCTGAAAGACTCTCCCAGATCTCCCCCCCCCCCCCCAGGTTAATTTAAGGTTAGGTGCGTTGACTTAAGAGCTGATTTAAGTAATAAAGAAATAATAATTAAAAAAAAAAACACATAGCGTTACATGAATAATGTTTGTCAGTATAAGGTGCAGCTCTCCGGCCACGCTCGAGGCTGGTTTCGGTTGGACAGCAAGCACGCGAGCTCCTTGCGCTGCAGCTGCGGTCTTCTAGCAGCTGGATTGCAGATGCCGAGAACTAAAAAGCCGAGCAGTGTGAAAGTGCGCCCACAGGCGGTGAAAGTAATAATCCATCGTCGGCTGAGAACCAAAAGGGTTTACGCAATTTTGGGGGTTATTGATTTATTGGAATCATGCTGTATAGATGGATCTCCTCTATAAATGGTGTCAATTTTAAATTATTTTCATTTCAGTAAAAAAAAAAAGAAAATTAAAAGCACATGGGGGCTATTATACCCTCACCGTGTATGGTATTTGGAACACTGCATACAAATCTACACATTAACTCTCAACTTGGTGGGGGGGGGGGGGGGGTATTTAGTTATTGGTATCATGTTGTAGAGATCGATCTCCTCTGCAAATAGTGTCAATTATAAATTATCTTCATTTTCAGTTAGAATGATGAAAATTGAAAGCATGGGGACTATTTCACCCTATCTATGTATTTGGAATACTACTTACAAATCTACCCATTTTTATTAGATGAACTTTTTATTTCATGACAATTGATTTTATTTACGCTGAAATCATAAAACGCGATAGCGCCATTTTGGTTATCAGCTGACGATAGACATGCTTCCGTATTATAAATCAGGGAATTCTCATCTAATTAGACGAGAAAAAAAATAACCAAACAAACAGACAACAAATTTGCCAACTTCAGAGCCATTTTTATTAGGTCTTTAATAATTGTCAATACTGCGCGATGCGAAAAACTGATCTCAAATATAACCTTTTATCCATCTCTTGAGAACTCCTGGACCTCAGCCAACCCCTGCCCCAACTTGACGTAAGGGAAACAAAAAAGAACAACAAACAAAAATGCAATATAATATGGAAAAGAACAAGCCTGACAAGAGAGTCAATGTCAAGTGTGGGGGAAGTGAGGAAACGGCCACGGATTTTCCTGAGGTAACAAAATCCTGCTGCTCCAGGATACAGAAACGGAAACAAACAGCACACCAAATTGACATTGTTTTGACATCAGGAAGGACATTCAAGAGGTAACTGACAACTAGAATGATTCGACCTTCATATATCTGGAATTTAGTGTGTGAGTGTCCATATTTGGCATTTTTTGTTTACGATCGTATACATGCTCTTGGTCTTCTCTATAAACCCAACATCGTACAAACATCCAGAGAAAAACACAACTTTTTTTTTTCCTTTTTTTTTTACCCGCCGACAAACTAATCACCGGATACCGTGTACTAAAATACAAGCTTACTCCCAATACACGCCTACAGTATGCTACTCCCAACCCGCAATAATAATGCACAATACAAAATAAATGTATAATTTATTGAGGGGTGGCTCGCATGGCGACTGCTATAGAGGCGTCCGTTTTACTTGTCACGAAATGTAAAATGATCAGTTTTAAAAAAGAAATACCATATCATTAATATAGATTTTCTAATAGCATATTTTCTTCCTCCAGGGGATTCTCAGCTTAAAGGGAATGGTTAGTAACTAATCAGTGGGAATCAGTGGGAATGCTGGAGGATGATTGTTCCAATCCTTGTGGGATTCTTTGTTTTGTAAAAATTATTTGCTTCAGAATGGTCTCATATTCAAGCAATGGGCAGTGTTAATGCCTCGTCACTGTACAGGCATGCTAACCTGGAAACATTAAACTGCACATTACTTGAATATGAGACCATTCTGAATCAACTAATTTCCACACAACAATAGATATATAATGTACTCTTAAATGAATCCCACAAGGATTGGAACAATCATCCCCCAGCATTCCCACTGATTCTCACTGATCAGTAATCAGCCATCCCCTTTAAGACAACCACTTTTAAATGTGTTTGCGCAACTGAAAACATTTCAAAAAATCTCAAAAAGTAAAAAATTGAAAATATCTGGGCCCTGACTCGAAATTCAACTATACATACGTATGTAATGTATACATACGTTTATTTTGTTTATGATATACAAATAACTATGAAAGATTTGTTTTGGCGTTATCGCAAGCTAGAATGATTCACAGAAGCAGGTTTCATTACTATGGCCTGGTATAAGTACCGCCTGCGAAGGCATGGCATGCCTTTATGCATAATTATTCTTTAATCTACTTACTATACCTTCGCTATACATCGTGAAAATACATGCACACTTTAAAACGGGGAGCTAGACTTCTTGTATTTCCATGATTAAAACGACAGAACAACATTTCATTTTTCCCTGCAATGCAATCGTACCGCAGTCAAATAATACTCAAATCATACTCAACGATAGCTGGCATGGACAACACATTTCTCCTTCTGTAGAGCATGCTGCTTTTCAGCAGTCAGTGTTGAAATTTAGTATAATAATTGCTTACCAACCAACACGCATAATTGGAATAAGCAATATTCTGTCTGACATACAAAGAGATCGAGATGTATCATTAATTTCCGGCCATTTATCAATCGTATAACTCCAACTTAATTAGAACCTGATCTCATGCCTAAACATCTCATCTGCCGGTTAGCCCTGAAATTAAATGTTTAATTGCTATTGCTGTCGTCTATAATGTCTCGATAGCAAAAGAACAACAATTGAAAATGCTTTCGAATGCAGGTGAATCAAATCTCAGGCCCAGGCTTTGACAGCTATACAGTGCTAACAATAAATTATTATGATGACATATTTACTCAAGCTTAATACAGCGTTTTTATACGCGTTAGGACATAGGCCTAAGTTATGAAGTCCAAAATGTGAGAAAATAAAATGAAACGTATGGAATTCATATTAACCAATTTGATTACATGAATTACATATTCAGGTGCTGAGTGTTCATATCGTCAAGATAGTATCAATGTTCACTATATTTGTCTTGAAAATGTTTGTATTAGGACAAAAATGGTCAGTAAGAACAACGCCAAGATTTCTAACAGATGAATTTCGAGAAATTAAACCGGAATAAAATTTGATAAACAAGGGTAGACATTATATTACATAACACCATATCATCACTGATAAAGTGTTTGGTATAACACGGGACACGCACCAGAAAGATACAGCACTTGCTGTGCTTGTTTGATGTGAAACGTCCTGTGCATCAAGACGTGGTGAATTTATACAAAATCGAAATAATGTTCACACCACAAACGTCATTACAAATGTATTATTATCATCCGTGCTTTACTTATGGATGATTTCAAATTGATGTGTACGAGTGTGTGCACGCACCTGTGCGTTTATCTGTTTATATACACTTGCAAAACCATCAGCTCTGCATGGTCAAAACGACACACACTGCAAAAACATCGGTGTTAGATTTAACGCCATAATGGGTGTTAAATCTAACACTGATCAAGTGTCAATAGAGGACCACACCCACAGGTGTAGAAAGTATGTTGTGATGGTGGGTGTTGAAAGTGTTTTCCTGGCACTTCGTGGTGTTAATTTGACATTGTAGATGGTGATATTTTGACACTGCGCTGGTTTTAATTCAACAATGACACCGCATGGTGTTGATGTGATATTGCTGGTGTTAATGTCAATGGTATAACACCCGTCCTTCTTCAATAGGAGACAACACCAACTAATGTTACTGCATGTCGTGTAAATGTGTTTACATTTTTAAAAAATCAAGCACTTTCTCGGAAAATTCTTGATTGTCTTGTTGAGGTTCAGAATCGACAAGAACAGTAACAACGAATCTATTAAATAAAAAAAAAAACAATTTATATTTTGAAATGACACCCAGAGGTGTTAATCTAACACCATGAATAAGCACTGACAATTTAACACTATCTCGGTGTTTCATATTTAACACCGGACCCGGACTTTTTGCAGTGCACGACCCGGAAAAGTATGGCGGCGCCAGCGGGTTGACGGTTTAAGAACAATTGGATGTAATCATGACCAATCGTGGACGATTCGCTAGCAAACATGATCATGACCAGTCGTATATGGAACAGCGATTATGATGTCATCATCTAGGTGACGCTCATTCACCACCGCTGCCTTAAGTTGAATTACTCCTCCCACGTATCGAAAACTGTTGGACAGAGTCCAAGCTACTTTGATACAACTATAACATGTTCGGAGGACAGTATCGCAGAATAATTATATTCGGCGTTTGGAATCCTTATACAACCCGAGGAGATATGCACTGCGCTCAGTTGCGCTTTGAGAGGTCATTCATCGTATTCTAGGATGTTAATATAAGATCGAATGTGTTCAAGACTCGATTCCAGGCCTGCCGCATTGGATGGTCGTTCATAGCTAATAGGGCGCATAATCTCAGTTACTGTAGCCACATTGGAAAAAGTCCCAGTTTGAAAGTGAGGAACCCTTTCACTAGATATCGCAGCAGACTATACACTCTACCAATAACAGAGAAATCCATCGAAATAACAATGAAAAGAGTAGTGTCAGTATTCATGCTCTGCTACGTTTGTCAGCTGTTGAAGTCGTCCTGTGGACAGGGTTCAACACCAATGGACAACTTTAAAAGACAGATCGACGCCACGTTTAGCTCGAACTCCGAAATTGACGTCGTGTTTCTGCTCGACGCCTCGGGGAGCATGAGGCCGGAGTTTTACAATCGAGCGGTGGAATTCTTTCACTTGACATCAACTCATTTCAGCTCGTCAAACAACGCCACTCGCATTTCTGTTATATCTTACTCGCATTGCAACAACATGAAAACCTACATAGATTATATCTCGCCTTCCAGTGGAAGGAACAAGTGTAACCTGGCCCGAAACGTGGATAGGGTAGCCGATACGCCAGGAACAACCTGTACGGGCGGTGCTTTGCTCTCTGCTCGGACGGTTTTACGAGCTGGGCGACCAAACGCTCAGGGGTAAGTACCTACTGCGTGCCACGTTATTGTTATCCCACGAGACCGACACCCACGAATCATACATCCCAAGAGTTCGACATTGAGAAAAAAAAAGGTCCATTACTCATACAGCCCACAAGTCATACAGTCCATGACTAGGCAAATAGGGCTATTATTGAGTTCGAGGCAAAAACACCCCACGATCGAGCTCGACGTTACAACACGGGGCTTAAAGGAATGGCATATAGTTTTGGTTGAGATAGGACTTCAGGTTTCCAACCATTTTTGTGAGATAATGAGAAACATATTATGAAAAATGAAAGAGCATGTAAGTCTAGGAGGAATTCGAAGTTTATTTGATGAAAATCGGTTTTGAAATGGCTGAGACGTTAATTCACAACGATGAGCGATCATGATATAAAAGGTGGAACCCACCTTTCATTAGGATCGCTTTGTTTAACTTTGTTTTTGGATATATCAGCCATTTCAAAACCGGTTTTCATCATAGGGGGTGAGTTGGCTCAGTCGGTAGCACGTCTGCCTCACGATCACGCGGCCCGGGTTCGAACCGGAGTCTGGACTGAGCAATGTTGTGTGTAAAAACATACCGTCCCCTCTAGCAAGAGGCAAAACACTCTGTCCCTCGGATAGGACATAAAATGGAGGTCCCGTGTATGAGAGAGTCACAGCTCATGCACGTAAAAAGATCCCGCTTCATTCATTCATCGCAAAGAGCAGAAGGTCTAACCCGGTGAAGTGGTCGTACCCCACATCCAACTGGACCCCATGGCAGACCAGCTTAGTGTAGCTGAATATGGGCTATCCAGCCATCTTCATAGATGGAAAATGAACAACAACAACATATTAACTTTGAATTCCTCTTAGAACTGTGTGCTCCTAAACATTTCATAAAATGTCGGTCCACATCGATAACGAACGTTGAAATACGTGAAGTAGGCCTGTAGTCTCAATGGTACTGATTTTCATGATACACACAGAGAAATTACGGTTCTAATTTGCACCCTAGAGGGTGCATATCGTTGTAACACCAGCGGCTCCATTTAGGGTTCTATTTTTGGGGGTGCTTATTTAGCACCCTATATTTAACACCATATATGGTGCATATTTGCACCCCTCCATTGGGTTCCCTTTCTGCACCCAATAGGGGTCATATCGTTGTAACACCAGCGGCTCCATTTAGGGTTCTATTTTTTGGGGTGCTTATTTAGCACCCTATATTTAACACCATATATGGTGCATATTTGCACCCCTCCATTGGGTTCCCTTTCTGCACCCCACAGGGTGAACAAAAATTCAGGTGCAAATTTGCACCCTTTCTGGTTCATATCGTTGTAACACCAGCGGCTCCATTTAGGGTTCTATTTTGGGGGGTTCTTATTTAGCACCCTATATTCAACACCCTATAAGGTGCAAATATGGACCTCTATACAGGGTTCCCCTTCTGCACCTCATACCTGCACCCATTATGGTTCATACTGTTATTGTTGTAATTTTGCACCCTATGGGGTGATAAAGTCACCGCAATATAGGATGCAATACAATTTGCACACGTCTCTATATAGGGTTACCTTTCTGCACCCCATATGGTGAAAATTATTACCTTTTTTTTTTAAACCAAAATAATTATGTACTGGATGCCTTTACTGACTTCACAAACAATTACCTAAGGTAACACTCCAGACATGGAGCAAAATAGCATGCATAGATTTACACACAATTTCTCAGTCAATTAAATCCACAATCTTTCGAAAACTGAAGTCAGAGACTTCAATTCAACAACAAATAGAACATAAACATGATGAATACAGTGCATACTTACATATAAATTATTAACATTTTAATATATGTCTCAGGGAAGAGGGACAAGTTAACAGCGATTTTCTTTTCATGGTTTACTTTAAAGTGAACATCAAATATACATTGTATTTCTACAAATTCTCATACGAGATGCATATTTTGTCATAAAAAGGGCAATGTAAATCAAAAATGTATGAAATTTGGTCAGTACATTGAATAAGAAGAAAATATTCGTTCTTTCCATCAAATGATTACTTTTTCTTCTTTTAAAGGAAGTTACCACATTGACAAAAAGCACTAATTCTTTTCATTTAAAAAATCCCTGAAGCTTGTGCAGAGTAATAGTAAACTATGTGACAAATATCTTTCACATTGTCCTTCTACTTCTACAATGGATCATAGATATGTACCTTGAATTTACCGGTACATCTTACGGTAATCAAAAGCACCTTTATGACGCTCTAGACATTAACAGTGATATGTCAACTCTGATTTCTCGTACACAAGTTATTGCCAAAACAATGAAGGGTATGGCAAAGTTCTGTCATATATATTTGAAACTCACTACTTGTACTGACATATTCCATCCAATTCCAAGCTTGAGAGCCTGCGAATGTGCCCCATTATACAATTAGTATACTTCACATTTTGTTTTTCATATACAATTACACCAATGATAAGAAAGGTGAAAAAAAAATCAAAAAATGAAGAATGTACATCTAAATTTGGTTACTTTTTTTATGCACACAGCTATAGATATGTCCCAGTTATAAATCTCGGGCAGAATAGCACATCTGAAAACACTTTTCATTGCATCAAATTAACATTAAACAATTCCACAGAAAATGTTACCTCAGAAAGGGAAAATAAGGTTAACCAATCAGTGGTATGACAAACTGGACATAAAGAGGAAGGAATATGTCTTGTGAGAAAAGTTTAAAAACAATTTTTTTGATACATTGTTGTTGTTTTTTTCAAGCGATGGACACAAGAAGCACATTGTACTCAGTAGACCATAAATATAATTGCACAATGTATGCAGTTCAGCCCCAACATTCAAAATATTGTAAAGAGCAGTCGATTTTTCACATTTATAAAGCAGGTATTGGTATTGGGACAATCACAAGCATAATGATCAGGAGTAAAATATATTATTATTACTATTATCATCATTATTATTACTATTATAATTATTATCATTATTATCATTATTACTATTACCATCAATATTTTACAGAGATTTATGATCATGCATGAGAAATACCTCAAGTGTTGATCTTACAGTCTCACAACTCTTCCAATCATTTTAGCACTTAATTTTCACCAAACCTTGCACAAATATATCAGCACTTTATACAACCTACTTAAATAAAGCTTAAAATTATGATCAGAGTTAGAGGGCACGTCCACCTTCATATAGACCTACATGTGGATTGAGTGAATGCGCAGCAATAAGCCAGTCCGGAGATAGCTCATGAGCACATAGGTACAAATGACCTTTCATTTTTCTCAGTTGGTTAGGCACTTCACTCAATTCAAAGTGACATAATGCAGCAGCTTGCCCACCATAGCCATTTATGGAACTCATATTCAAACAAAGAATGAACCTAACCAGTGTAGATGAAGTGACCAGTATGGTTCGTCAATCAACACTTAGGGAATCATCTATTTTATTAAGTGCTGTTTTGAATATGTTAGCAAACTTTTTTTGTGTGTGTTAACATTGCCAAATACCAGGCTTTCTGTCAAGTGGATGTACTGGCAGGCACCATTTATAAGGATTCCATGAATAATCCTAGCATTACAGATGCTTATCTCAGTGAAATTAAAAAACCAACTTGTCTCTCAGTACAAATAACCTTTTTCTGCACATGCTCAAACTGGTACCCCGAACTGGCTTTTACTATTAGAACACATCAGAAAAAAAAAATGAAAAGCGGACATTCAGTTCAAAAGTTAACAATCTTTAAATCATTTGTGCAGTCGCAGCAGAGTGAGAAGAGTTTATGATGTCACATGCGTAGAACAATTCAAGGAAACCCTAAAGAGAATTTCACCTTTTTTTTTCTTTTAGGAAAAACATGCACATTTCCTCCACAAGTCACTGACGTATGTAAGGGCAATGATGATAGTTTCTGCCTTCTTAAAGAGTGAAGTCCAGTGTTCTTTTATATGCAAAAAAAAGTAGATATGATATGTTGAGTTTTCTCAGGTTTTGGAACAAACTCTATTTTTCAATCCTTATATACATACATGTAAAGGGTTTGTGAGAAAATCATGCTTTTGTCAAGTGTCACAAAGCTATTCCACTTATGACATTGCATTGTCAGAGATTGCCCAAAATTGACATACATTGTGTGACTGTCTACTTCAAAAAACAGCAGGCGACTTTTTTTTTTTGTTCCCTACTTAAACAATCAATTCAAAGTCTGCATGTGTTGTTGAAGCACTGAGGCTATCGATGGTGAAGAAATAACAAAATATGAACAATACAAACTAACCCCATCTAGTATGAAATATAATGGAAAGCATACTTTCAGTATTTCATATCCATTAGCAGATTCATATTTTCATCCATAATCCACCTCCCCCCCCCCAAAAAAAAAAGAGATAAAAGTGAAAGAAGTCAAATTCTCTTTAGGTTGTGTTTAAATTTGTAATTTGCAAGTTCGTTCTCTTGTATTTTTCTATTATATATTTCTTTAGAGTATTACCGTTTACATACCTTGTTTGTGTGACTTATTCTATGTCATGTCTAGCACATGCAACTTCTCCAGTGGATATTATCTAAATTCACATATCGTGTATCATTGCTTATGCTCTGTGACTATGGCATTGCTAATTTATAACACACATTCTATTTTCATTGATAGACAACAAAGAGTCAAGGTCAACCTAAATTTTCTGACTCCAATCTTCATACATGTCTTAAATTCTCCTAAATGAACCAGGAACACTATTTTTCTTCATTAGGCACATCATACATGCCTACATCGTTCTTTCTGTCAACTTCACAGAAACCAATATCCAACTGAGCCTCAACTCGGCTCAAACGTAATAACTCCCATTAACGAAAATGATGCGACTATATCCGGTCACCTATTTACGTACGTACCTTGGTAACTGCGTCCAGCAGCCCCATACGCATAGCGTAATTACGCTATGGGTATGGGGCTGTTGGTCGTAGTTAGTACCTTGGTTGAGGCTTTTCGTATTACCGTGCACTTTCATTGACTTATTCGCTATGCTTTACTGTATGTATGATCGCACTTCTGACATGTTAGTACACATGTACCTCGATACAACTCTTTCGCATCAGTTTTCACCACTCGGCATTCTATGAGCATAATTCACACATATCATCATCGATTACTGTGAAATATTTTCAACGGAATTACAGTACAGTTATCTACTCACAACGTTTGGCTCATCAAAAAGATTAATTCATCATCCCAACCTCACGGTCGTCTGTCCATTCCAAACGAGGAACGTCAGTAGTATGCACGTACGTATACCGCGCGACCTACGGCGTGGCGTGCGCATGCGATTTTAGCTTTGCCATTGACCAAGTGCTCAACGGTCCACGCGTGCACGCATAATACGTGTACACTCGTTTGCTTTCTCTTTATGATAACGTCATTGAAATGATATTCTTGATCCCGGTGCGAGAAGAAAAAGGAAATGTTTAATTCAAGTAGTATTTTTTTTAGTATAGTATTACTGATGACACTGTTACTCTTTAACAACGTGTAGTTATATTTTCAAATAAAAATATACGATAATATCCAAAAATAGTGTGGCATTTTAAGCAAACACCATTCAACACCCACATGTCAGCTTTCGGGAAAGACTATGGAATGGTTCCAAATTCGAACCCTTAAGACTTGGCTCCCTTTAGGGTTCGGATTTGCACCCCTACATCCATCCCGAACCCTATAAGGTGCCACTTAGTTAGATTTGCTCGTAGGGTGAAAATAAGAACCCTAATAGAACCCTAATTTCTCTGTGTGTACCCTTACTCTATAGACTACGAAGAATTCAATCAACATGCTATCACTGCTTTGCAGAAACAAGAAATAATGCACATGTTTGTTCGGTTCCATCTGATGAGCGGTTGTAAAATTTGATGCGGATTCGTTTTGTGATTATACGCCATTGTGTTCCCAATACTGGGCTGAGGTGCTGTATACAGGATGGTGTGAGCGCCATCTACACTTGCATATGAAGTTGTCGTTTCCTGATAAGAGCAATGAATACTTTAATTGCTCGGTGTAAGTTATTGGTGTGAACATCATTATTGTAAACTTACAATGATGTGGGAATAGCTTCCTGCTGCAAGTACACGGATGTTGTTCCTTTTGTACCCTTTCCTGTATCCCGTCCTGTACTAGAGTCATCATTCTTCTATCCGATGGCGTGTCCACCGTGGGCGATCGACCAGGTCCGATCGCCAGGACAATCAGGGGAGAAGGCGTGGTCATTTTCTCAATTGGCGTGGGAACGATCGTGAGCTACTTCGAGCTGTTTAGCATCGCGACATCCGTGGACCACGTGTTCTTGCTCAACGACCTAGGGGACATGTCCTCCTATGGCTCTGCACTCGAGCAAGGTACTAGTATCCTGTCTATCATAGCCCTAGCTAGTTTGTAAAAGTAAAGTATTTCTTTTAATTTTTTGTTTATTTCCTCTCTCAAGAATTTTCATAGGTACTTGAAGTATCACAAATAGGGTTGTATCTTTATGGTGAATTTATCATGTTGAGCGTGGCCGTACACAGAAATGTAAATATATATATATATATATATATGTATATATATATATATATATATATATATATATATCTTCTTCTCTTTTTCTTGTTGTTGTTGTTGTTGTTGTTGTTTTTTTTTTTTGGGGGGGGGAGAGCAATAACCATGTTCTGTATTGGGGAATGTAAGCGAAAGTGTGGGAGGGGTATCCCCCCCCCCCCCACACACGCACACAAGAGGGAGCTTTTGGATATTTATATTCAACGATCAGGCACACAGTTTTAGGGGAATAATTTAAAAAAAAATGATTAAAACAGTGAGAAACGTAAATTATCTGGACAATAGAATAATCAATTCGTGGTATTTCTGTAGCTTGATTGATTTTGTTTGCAGCCCTTAATGCATATAAAGAGAAAAAAAAATAGAGTGGAAGAGTGACTTGCGAAGAGATAGAATAGATAGTATTTTGCATATAGATAATAAACATAAATAGCTAGGAAATTCAACGGTCTAATGCACATTTTTGGTTGAATTTTAAGAAAACTGTCAACAATGAATAAGAGAAGTAGGTGTTTAGGGACATAAAGGGTCTTGTACCGCGTGTGTGTCGATTTTCGGGTGACACGACATTGTTTTGCTCCTGCGGCAATTGCCCCGGTTGTATTCTCCTCGGACTAAGGGTTAGGGTTGTGAAAGGGTTTTAGGTTTAGTTTGAGATGAGGATGGGGATTAGGGTTAGGGTTATGTTTGAGGGTAGAATTAATGCTAGGCCTAGCGTGCAGATATTTGTTGGGAGCAATATTGTTGAAGGGGCAAAGGTTAATGTGCACTAAACCTTTGTAAAGATAATGATTACTTGTATTATGCATGTTTGTGTGATCACCTCGTTTGTTTATTGTCGCGAAAATTTGAGGAGGTATATTTATCTCTGACAGTTGACCAGTTTTGTAGCTTGTCGCGTGTGAGAATGTAGTTGGTATTACTTAAAGAAGTTTCCATTTATTCATCAATTTTAGTTTTGCTTTGTTCGAAGATGTCAATAACGACGCCCTCTACGAAACGATGGAAGGAGCGCAGTGTTACCACAACGGCAGCAGCACCCAATGTCGCGGTATGGGGAACTGTTGCGGTCAGAATGCTGCGTGTTCATGCGCTACGGAGAGCGGCTCAATCGCATGCACCTGCGAACCTGGATACACTGGGGATGGCTTTAACTGCAGTGGTAAGAACAGTATGCAAATAATGTTTCCTACGTCATCAGACTTGCGACCGTACAAATCTATTTGCTTGAAAGTGCACGAGATCTCAAAACATTCGTTTGATGAAAATTATAACATTCTTACCAGACTGAAATTCTTTATTCCTACAGGAATTTCGCTGGTTGCTTGAGAGACAAAGAGAGAGAGAGGGAGAGAGAGGGGGGGGGAGGTGGGTTTTAACCTAGTCTTATTAAAACATATTATGCATATACGCGTGCGCGCGCGCACACACACACACACACACACACCATATCATATCATATATATGTGCTATATACGCTTGAGCGTATGTACAATAATCTAATATGTATGTATAAGATAGGCCTAAATAGGCCTAATTATACGTATGTTTTTTATAACAACTCCATTGGCTTGCAAAACACACGTTTCCTCCTTTTTTTTTCATTTTCATCCTTATATATATTTTGTTTTCACAACATGCAAAATAGGCCTATCCATGTTTTTAGTTTTACACACATACACACACATACGTGCGCGCACAAACACACACACACACAAAGGAATATAAGCGCAAAAGTAACGCGCATGCGCGTTATACTGCCACACGATAAGAAGTGGTGGCGCTCTCTATAGTTTGTCCGCAGGGTACGTACAAGTCGTCGTATGGCAACCATCCGTGTACCCCGTGTCCAGCCCACTCCTCAACAGTCTCCACGACCAGCACGGACAGCATGGACTGCGAGTGTGACGCGGGTTATGTTGGAAACCCAGGTATTGACGGAAGCAGCTGCCAGCGTGAGTTTCATTCTATCATGATTCATTTTTGGTCTAAATTGTTCAAAATTTGATTTTGTACGTGGAATTAATGATATTCTGGTTCCATGATATTTGCTCCTGCGACAATATGATTGACCCCATGAAATATCTGCCCGCGAAGTCAAACATAAATCCTACCCTTAAACACAGCCCTAACCCTCATCTAATCCTCGTGTCAAACTAAACCTGAAACCCTATCACAACCTTTACCCTACCCTAAGTCCTTGGAGAAAATAAGATCAGAGCAATTGTCGCAGGAGCAAATGTCCTGCCCTGACTTTTGCTGTTAGAACCGAAGACATCGAGATGCAAAAGTATCACAGTGTTACTGTTCAAGAGCCTTTCATGATCTTAATTATACATGATAATGTCCTATTGGTGAAAATATACCTGATTACAAAAAGGAAGATATTAAGGCTTATTAAATAATATTACATAGCCTGTTAGTCTGCTGTGAAATCAGTCAAAGTGTCTAGTAATGTGTGCATGGGTATTTTACACTCATTTGTGTGTGTGTTAGATGTAAGCACATAACAGCATTAAAACAAAAACACACAAAAAAATCAATACACGTGAAATAGACAGATGGTGACATGCTTTGTATGAATGGAAGATTTGTGAGATATTTTTTCCCCGTCTTAATGCCTAGCTGTTGAGTGTCCAGCGTTCAATATTACAGTCAACGACACGTCCATACTGATGATACTTCCCAACTGCCAAAACACATTCGACAGCACCTGTACGTTTCAGTGCAAACAGGGATACCAGATCGTGGGTGCAGACACGAGTTCCCGTTGCCTGGAAACCGGTGAATGGTCGGCCACCCCTCCTACGTGTCAGAGTGAGTACACCGTTGGAATTGTTTCTTCACGATGGTTGTTGTATACTATAAATCTGAAATTGACCTATCATTAAGTCACATTGTCACAAGGAAATATTGATTATTTAGAGAAAGCAAGGAAAATTAAACCATCGAAGGGACAGTTGTGTTTTATTCGATATAGTATATGTTTCTTGAAACAAAGAAGTGAGCCTTCTACATATCCCACTTCCCAAACCTTGTATACTGCATGTACATATGTATATATATACCCACACATACATAAATATACATTTATATATATGTATCATAACACATAAATATAGTATACATATATGATATAAATACGTGTGAGTGTATATATGTATATATTAAGTTTATATCCTATGATTTATTTCCTAGTTTTATAATCATCAGTATTGTGGGTTGATAGCCTTGTAACATCTAATCAAATTCTTGATGATAGATCATGATCTCAATTGACGTCAAGGAGACTCGAGTCCCCACCGGGACGCCACCTTAGCAAACAAGTGCATTCACAGTCAGATGGTGACATGCTTTGTCGATGAATGCCAAAATTGTAAGGTAATGTATACTCAGAATTTCATTTGCTGTCTGATCGAATGTTTCCTGCACAGTTGTTGAGTGTCCAACGTTCGATATTGACGCCATCGACACATCCATACTGATGATACCTCCCGACTGCCAGAACACATTCGACAGCGTCTGCTCGTTTCAGTGCAAACAGGGATACCGGATCGTGGGTGCAGACACGAGTTCCCGTTGCCTGGAAACCGGGGAATGGTCGGCCACGCCCCCTACGTGTGAGAGTGAGTGTACAGCTGAAAATGTTTCTTCATGATGGTTGTGGTACTATCTAGGTGGAATTGACTTATCTTTATGTCACATTGTGATAACAAGATACTGATTGTTTGAAGCAAACAAGGACAGTAGAACCCTCGAAAGGCAATCACATTTTACTTAAGTTGCATATAGGATATGTTTCTTGAAATTAAAAAAAAAAAATCTGTAAGCCTTCCAAATGTCACACTTGTCAACACTTGCTGCAGACAGATAGATTATACTTTTACAGTTGAATGTACCGTCAAGTAGTGATAGATACGTCAGATAGCATCAAATTCGGCAGGCGCTTACTTAATCTTGTTCGTGTAAGAAATACTCACATTGTAAACTAAATAAAAAAAAAACGTATCGTTAATCTGAATTTCGACTTCAAGTTGGAAGAGTTACCATTTCTTGGAGTATCCTCATAGTCTTTAGTAAAAATGTGCGTGTATTGAAGTCTTTTCAAAACCTGATGTTAGTGTGATATCAAAAACAGAAATGCACCATTCCTTTGATTCATGCTCATCTCTGTAACTGTTCTTATGTGGCCAACCTCGAGCAGAAATAACTTGCAGCGCCATACCCAAGCCGGAGAACGGTGAAAGTGACTGTGACACGAATGATAATAGCATCGGGACAGCATGTACCCTGAGATGTGACGAGGGGTACCAGCTGGAGGCTTCAGGAGTCAGTACTACCACCTGTCGGGAGACGGTCCCTTCTGCCACTGCCGAATGGGACGACCCGCTTGGTGCTTGCCAAAGTGAGGAGTGATACTTACGATCTTTGTTGGAAGTACTGTAGTATTACAGTTGTGAGAAACGTTATATTATTTCTTTCATTCTCCCAAAAAGCCAAACGTGTGGACAGTACATTTAAATATCTTTTCTCTTGTATATTTTAGGATTCAGAGCTAGAGAACACTTTTGATCGTATCACACTTCTGGAGAAGTGGAGCTTGCGAACAGTATGATTTATACCGAAGCTTGGTTGATGATCATTGGACTTGAGTTCGAGCCTATCCCTAGCCTTTTGCAAAGGCATCTCGCAATGATTTGTGGACGCCTTGTGGACGTCCACCACTCGCTCCATGTGCGCGAGTCCATTGAGAGCTGCCTTTGCAAAGGGTTAGCCATCCAGGGACTATTGTCTAATAGCCATGTGCTTTGTCTATAGATAAACTTTCTACTAATGAGTACAAATGGATAAAAGCTCAATGTGAGCATAGAAAAAGTATACGTTTTGGAATGTTGATCTGGCCAATGAGTAAAGACAAGGTGTTGGAACATCGTTGCATATTCATTGGATGGGTTTTTAGAGAAAGTTGCTTGTACTTGCATTGTCAGTAGACTTTGCAAGCCTCTGAGGCATAATTCTCCCTATACACTGATACCATACATATCTTACCTACCTCTCCCCTCACCCTCTCTCTCTCCTCTCTCAGGGATATTCTGCCAAGGGCTCACCGTTACATCTCCGATGACCATTAGACCAGCGGTCTGCCAGAGCTCTCCCAAGTACGGTCAAGTTTGCTCCTATGGTTGTCAGACCGGTTACACACTGAACGGCACTGAAGAGGCCGTCATCAACATGATGTGTCTTGCGAATGGAACTTGGTCCAGCATTCCTCCGATCGCATGTGAAGGTAAGACTTTTGAGAGCCACTGATCATTCAGTCGATTGATTGTTTGACTGATTGATTGATTGATTGAATGATTGAATGATTGATTGATTGATTGAATGAATGAGTAAATGAATGAATGAATGAATGATTGATTGATTGAATGAATGAGTAAATGAATGAATGATTGAATGATTGATTGAATGATTGATTGATTGATTGATTGATTGAATGAGTGAGTGAATGATTGGTTGATTGATTGATTGATTGATTGGTAACTGACTGATTGATTTATAGATTGATTGAATGACTGATTGACAGAATTCTGTATTAGCTCCCCTCGTTGCTCTTAATGAGAGTCAAGGTATTCATATCTATTATTACTTTTACCTTATGTATAATGATTTTTTTCCTTGATTGCATCTGTAATTGCATCATTGAACGTTATATTTGTATGTGTGCATGCTTTCCTTTGCATAGTCGTGAGACATTTTGCTATCCAAAGGCTGCAAATCACGCGTTCAATAAACCTTTCCAACTACCAGGGATGAGCAGAGAGTATTTCAGAATCCCGGACACTAATTCTGTGCTCATGTGTAATGTGTGTTTTGTGTAACATGTACGTCAGTAAGCTATATACGTGCAATTGCACACACACACACGCACACACACACACACACACTGAATCTTATAGCCCAGTGAGAGATTCATATCATTTTCCGTATGCATAGATAACTTGCCCCCTGAAGTGATGTGCCCTAGCAGTATCAATGACACCACCGATGATTTAATGCCGACACGAGAAGTAAACTGGATGGTACCAGTGCCGACTGACAATAGCGGCATAAGGCCGGATCTTGTTGGGAGCCACAACCCGCCGCACCACTTCCATATCGGGCTTACTGTCGTAACATACGTTGCGACTGACATGGCGGGGCTCACTGCCCAGTGTAACTTCACAGTGGAAATCACAGGTAACGCTCGCAAACAGTATTCTATTCTAGAGGGTGCACCAGTTAATCTTTTGAAGTCTACAGATTGTAACGAAAACTCATTCGATGAGAATGATATTGTGTTTTGTGAGGATCAATAAAAAAATATACCTTTGAATTATCCACTGAGTGAAAAAAAAAAACCCAAACAAAATGTCCATAATGCCTGACAGATATCCACCAATGGCTTGATTCGTATTCCGAATTCCCAGTTGTTACGAATCTTTATTCATAATATAAATCTTTCCAAAGTCTATTAATGATTCGTCTAAACTATTAACAGTCAAGGTGAATAAGATATTATGCTTTATCCATCAAGGGGAAGACGAAAGATGCAAGCATGTAATCATGGTAATAGTACCTCTTAGCGAGTACCACCTGATTAGTAGTCGGACAATCTTGTGGCAAGAATGTTTTTACATGATGTACAAATAACAATTGCTATGATAATTATGTGTCATAGCCAATTACATTGTCGTCGTTGTTCTGGACCCCATCTCATAAAAAGTTGATGATTATGATAGCAACTCTTGCCGGAATGGCAATTGTCATGGTAACGAGAAGAATCCAACTTCTTGATTGGCTGTTGCTGTTGGAAGTTGCCATTCCAGCAAGAGTTGCCATCCTAATATCTTTCATGAAATGGGACCCTATAGTTTTGTATTCATATCATGTTAAGGGATAACTTTGTAATCTTTCTCGTAACCATGGTAACACAGATGAAGAAAAACCCAGAGTATTGACCTGTCCAGGTGACATCACCAAAAATGCTACGTTGCCCACTGTCAACGTCACTTGGAATGACCCAGTGTTTGAAGACAATTCCGGTAACACGATCACCACCCCTCCTGAGAACGTTTCCGGTTCAGCTTTTCCGACTGGCGAGCATAAGATCATATACATGGCAACCGATCCGTCCCAAAACAAGCAGACGTGCGAGTTTACCGTGAGCGTCAGGGGTAAATACAACTCACAGAAGTTTATAAACTATTTGCAGAATTCCCCCTATATCTTTACAGTTGAATATTAATATATATGTATATATCTATCAATCTCTCTCTCTCTCTCTCTCTCTCTCTCTATGTATGTATGTATGTATATATGTAGTTGATTGACTGATTAATATAATTTTTCATTTGCTCCTCCTTGTTGTTCTTGATAAGAGTCAATAAATTCATATCTGTTATTAATTTTAACATACGTATTATGAATTGTACTTTCATGATTGCATCTGTATAATAATTGATTTAATGAACGTTATATTCATATGTGTCCATGCTTTTCCTTTACATAGTCGTGAGAAATTCTGCAATCCAAAGGCTGCAAATCACGCGTTCAATAAGCCATTCCAATTAGCAGGGATGAGCAGAGAGTATTTCAAAATCCCAAACACTAATTCTGTGCTCATGTGTAATGTGTATTTTGTGTAACATGTACGTCAGTAAGCTATATACGTGCAATTGCACACACACACACACACACACACACACTGAATCTTATAGCCCAGTGAGAGATTCATATCATTTTCCCTATGAATAGATAACTTGCCCCCTGAAGTGATGTGCCCTAGCAGTATCAATGACACCACCGATAATTTAATGCCGACACGAGAAGTAAACTGGACGGTACCTGTGCCGACTGACAATAGCGGCATAAGACCTGATCTTGTTGGGAGCCACAACCCGCCGCACCACTTCCATGTCGGGCTTACTGTCGTAACGTACGTTGCGACTGACATGGCGGGGCTCACTGCCCAGTGTAACTTCACAGTGGAAATCACAGGTAACGCTCGCAAACAGCATTCTATTCTAGAGGGTGCACCAGTTAATCTTTTAAAGTCTACAGATTGTAACGAAAACTCATTCGATGAGAACGCTATTGTGTTTTGTGAGGATCAATGAAAAAAAACAACAAAACTTTGAATTATCCACTGAGTGAAAAAACAAATTGTCCATAATGCCTGACAGATATCCACCAATGGGTTGATTCGTATTCCGAATTCCCAGTTGTTACGAATCTTTATTCATAATATAAATCTTTCCCAAGTCTATTGATGATTCGTCTAAACTATTTATAGTCAAGGTGAATAAGATATTATGCTTTATCCATCAATGGGAAGACGAAAGACAATGAAAGATGCAAGCATGTAATCATGGTAGTACCTCTTAGCGAGTACCACCTGATTAGTAGTCGGACAATCTTGCAGCAAGAATATTTTTACATGATGTGCAAATAACAATTGCTATGATAATTATGTGTCATAGCCAATTACATTGTCGTCGTTGTACTGGACCCCATCTCATAAAAAGTTGATATGATAGCAACTCTTGCTGGAATGGCAATTGTCAATGGTAACGAGAAGAATCCAGCTTCCTAACTGGCTGTTGCTGTTGGAAGTTGCCATTCCAGCAAGAGTTGCCATCCTAATATCTTTCATGAAATGGGACCCTATAGTTTTGTATTCATATCATGTTAAGGGATAACTTTGTAATCTTTCTCGTAACCATGGTAACACAGATGAGTATTTCAAAATCCCAAACACTAATTCTGTGCTCATGTGTAATGTGTATTTTGTGTAACATGTACGTCAGTAAGCTATATACGTGCAATTGCACACACACACACACACACACACACACACTGAATCTTATAGCCCAGTGAGAGATTCATATCATTTTCCCTATGAATAGATAACTTGCCCCCTGAAGTGATGTGCCCTAGCAGTATCAATGACACCACCGATAATTTAATGCCGACACGGGAAGTAAACTGGACGGTACCTGTGCCGACTGACAATAGCGGCATAAGACCTGATCTTGTTGGGAGCCACAACCCGCCGCACCACTTCCATGTCGGGCTTACTGTCGTAACGTACGTTGCGACTGACATGGCGGGGCTCACTGCCCAGTGTAACTTCACAGTGGAAATCACAGGTAACGCTCGCAAACAGCATTCTATTCTAGAGGGTGCACCAGTTAATCTTTTAAAGTCTACAGATTGTAACGAAAACTCATTCGATGAGAACGCTATTGTGTTTTGTGAGGATCAATGAAAAAAAAAACAAAACTTTGAATTATCCACTGAGTGAAAAAACAAATTGTCCATAATGCCTGACAGATATCCACCAATGGGTTGATTCGTATTCCGAATTCCCAGTTGTTACGAATCTTTATTCATAATATAAATCTTTCCAAAGTCTATTGATGATTCGTCTAAACTATTTATAGTCAAGGTGAATAAGATATTATGCTTTATCCATCAATGGGAAGACGAAAGACAATGAAAGATGCAAGCATGTAATCATGGTAGTACCTCTTAGCGAGTACCACCTGATTAGTAGTCGGACAATCTTGCAGCAAGAATATTTTTACATGATGTGCAAATAACAATTGCTATGGTAATTATGTGTCATAGCCAATTACATTGTCGTCGTTGTACTGGACCCCATCTCATAAAAAGTTGATATGATAGCAACTCTTGCTGGAATGGCAATTGTCAATGGTAACGAGAAGAATCCAGCTTCCTAATTGGCTGTTGCTGTTGGAAGTTGCCATTCCAGCAAGAGTTGCCATCCTAATATCTTTCATGAAATGGGACCCTATAGTTTTGTATTCATATCATGTTAAGGGATAACTTTGTAATCTTTCTCGTAACCATGGTAACACAGATGAGTATTTCAAAATCCCAAACACTAATTCTGTGCTTATGTGTAATGTGTATTTTGTGTAACATGTACGTCAGTAAGCTATATACGTGCAATTGCACACACACACACACACACACACACTGAATCTTATAGCCTAGTGAGAGATTCATATCATTTTCCCTATGAATAGATAACTTGCCCCCTGAAGTGATGTGCCCTAGCAGTATCAATGACACCACCGATAATTTAATGCCGACACGAGAAGTAAACTGGACGGTACCTGTGCCGACTGACAATAGCGGCATAAGACCTGATCTTGTTGAGAGCCACAACCCGCCGCACCACTTCCATGTCGGGCTTACTGTCGTAACGTACGTTGCGACTGACATGGCGGGGCTCACTGCCCAGTGTAACTTCACAGTGGAAATCACAGGTAACGCTCGCAAACAGCATTCTATTCTAGAGGGTGCACCAGTTAATCTTTTAAAGTCTACAGATTGTAACGAAAACTCATTCGATGAGAACGCTATTGTGTTTTGTGAGGTTCAATGAAAAAAAAAACCAAAACTTTGAATTATCCACTGAGTGAAAAAACAAATTGTCCATAATGCCTGACAGATATCCACCAATGGGTTGATTCGTATTCCGAATTCCCAGTTGTTACGAATCTTTATTCATAATATAAATCTTTCCAAAGTCTATTGATGATTCGTCTAAACTATTTATAGTCAAGGTGAATAAGATATTATGCTTTATCCATCAATGGGAAGACGAAAGACAATGAAAGATGCAAGCATGTAATCATGGTAGTACCTCTTAGCGAGTACCACCTGATTAGTAGTCGGACAATCTTGCAGCAAGAATATTTTTACATGATGTGCAAATAACAATTGCTATGATAATTATGTGTCATAGCCAATTACATTGTCGTCGTTGTACTGGACCCCATCTCATAAAAAGTTGATATGATAGCAACTCTTGCTGGAATGGCAATTGTCAATGGTAACGAGAAGAATCCAGCTTCCTAATTGGCTGTTGCTGTTGGAAGTTGCCATTCCAGCAAGAGTTGCCATCCTAATATCTTTCATGAAATGGGACCCTATAGTTTTGTATTCATATCATGTTAAGGGATAACTTTGTAATCTTTCTCGTAACCATGGTAACACAGATGAAGAAAAACCCAGAGTATTGACCTGTCCAGGTGACATCACCAAAAATGCTACGTTGCCCATTGTCAACGTCACTTGGAATGACCCAGTGTTTGAGGACAATTCCGGTAACATGATCATCACCCCTCCTGAGAACGTTTCCGGTTCAGCTTTTCCGATTGGCGAGCATAAGATCATATACACGGCAACCGATGCGTCCCAAAACAAGCAGACGTGCGAGTTTACAGTGAGCGTCAGGGGTAAATAAAACTCACAGAAGTTTATCAACTATATGCAGAATTCCCACTATATCTTTACAGTTGAATATTAATACATATGTATATATCTATCAATCTCTCTCTCTCTCTCTATGTATGTATGTATAAATGATATGATATATATATATATATATATATATATATATATATATATATATATATATATATATTGTATATATATATGTATATATTTATATATACAACTGCCGAATGAGATGGCCAGCTTGGTGCTTGCCAAAGTAAGGAGTGAGGTAAAACTTTTGAGAGCCACTGATCATTCAAATGATTGATTGACTGATTAATTGATTGATTGATTAGTTGATTGACTGATTAATATAATTTTTCATTTGCTCCTCCTTGTTGTTCTTGATGAGAGTCAATATATTCATATCTGTTATTAATTTTAACATACGTATTATGAATTGTACTTTCATGATTGCATCTGTATAATAATTGATTTAATGAACGTTATATTTATATTGGTCCATGCTTTTCCTTTGCATAGTCGTGAGAAATTCTGCAATCCAAAGGCTGCAAATCACGCGTTCAATAAACCATTCTAATCAGCAGGGATGAGCAGAGAGTATTTCAAAATCCCGAACACTAATTCTGTGCTCATGTGTAATGTGTGTTTTGTGTAACATGTACGTCAGTAAGCTATATACGTGCAATTGCACACACACACACACACACACACACACGCACACACACACACACACACTGAATCTTATAGCCCAGTGAGAGATTCATATCACTTTCCCTATGAATAGATAACTTGCCCCCTGAAGTGATGTGCCCTAGCAGTATCAATGACACCACCGATAATTTAATGCCGACACGAGAAGTAAACTGGACGGTACCTGTGCCGACTGACAATAGCGGCATAAGACCTGATCTTGTTGGGAGCCACAACCCGCCGCACCACTTCCATGTCGGGCTTACTGTCGTAACGTACGTTGCGACTGACATGGCGGGGCTCACTGCCCAGTGTAACTTCACAGTGGAAATCACAGGTAACGCTCGCAAACAGCATTCTATTCTAGAGGGTGCACCAGTTAATCTTTTGAAGTCTACAGATTGTAACGAAAACTCATTCGATGAGAACGCTATTGTGTTTTGTGAGGATCAATGAAAAAATAAAACAAAACTTTGAATTATCCACTGAGTAAAAAAACAAATTGTCCATAATGCCTGACAGATATCCACCAATGGGTTGATTCGTATTCCGAATTCCCAGTTGTTACGAATCTTTATTCATAATATAAATCTTTCCAAAGTCTATTAATGATTCGTCTAAACTATTAACAGTCAAGGTGAATAAGATATTATGCTTTATCCATCAAGGGGAAGACGAAAGATGCAAGCATGTAATCATGGTAATAGTACCTCTTAGCGAGTACCACCTGATTAGTAGTCGGACAATCTTGTGGCAAGAATGTTTTTACATGATGTACAAATAACAATTGCTATGATAATTATGTGTCATAGCCAATTACATTGTCGTCGTTGTACTGGACCCCATCTCATAAAAAGTTGATATGATAGCAACTCTTGCTGGAATGGCAATTGTCAATGGTAACGAGAAGAATCCAGCTTCCTAATTGGCTGTTGCTGTTGGAAGTTGCCATTCCAGCAAGAGGTGCCATCCTAATATCTTTCATGAAATGGGACCCTATAGTTTTGTATTCATATAGTATACATATATGATATAAATACGTGTGAGTGTATATATGTATATATTAAGTTTATATCCTGTGATTTATTTCCTATTTTTATAATCATCAGTATTGTGGGTTGATAGCCTTGTAACATCTAATCAAATTCTTGATGATAGATCATGATCTCAATTGACGTCAAGGAGACTCGAGTCCCCACCGGGACGCCACCTTAGCAAACAAGTGCATTCACAGTCAGATGGTGACATGCTTTGTCGATGAATGCCAAAATTGTAAGGTAATGTATACTCAGAATTTCATTTGCTGTCTGATCGAATGTTTTCTGCACAGTTGTTGAGTGTCCAACGTTCGATATTGACGCCATCGACACATCCATACTGATGATACCTCCCGACTGCCAGAACACATTCGACAGCGTCTGCTCGTTTCAGTGCAAACAGGGATACCGGATCGTGGGTGCAGACACGAGTTCCCGTTGCCTGGAAACCGGGGAATGGTCGGCCACGCCCCCTACGTGTGAGAGTGAGTGTACAGCTGAAAATGTTTCTTCATGATGGTTGTGGTACTATCTAGGTGGAATTGACTTATCTTTATGTCACATTGTGATAACAAGATACTGATTGTTTGAAGCAAACAAGGACAGTAGAACCCTCGAAAGGCAATCACATTTTACTTAAGTTGCATATAGGATATGTTTCTTGAAATTTAAAAAAAAAATCTGTAAGCCTTCCAAATGTCACACTTGTCAACACTTGCTGCAGACAGATAGATTATACTTTTACAGTTGAATGTACCGTCAAGTAGTGATAGATACGTCAGATAGCATCAAATTCGGCAGGCGCTTACTTAATCTTGTTCGTGTAAGAAATACTCACATTGTAAACTAAATAAAAAAAACCGTATCGTTAATCTGAATTTCGACTTCAAGTTGGAAGAGTTACCATTTCTTGGAGTATCCTCATAGTCTTTAGTAAAAATGTGCGTATATTGAAGTCTTTTCAAAACCTGATGTTAGTGTGATATCAAAAACAGAAATGCACCATTCCTTTGATTCATGCTCATCTCTGTAACTGTTCTTATGTGGCCAACCTCGAGCAGAAATAACTTGCAGCGCCATACCCAAGCCGGAGAACGGTGAAAGTGACTGTGACACGAATGATAATAGCATCGGGACAGCATGTACCCTGAGATGTGACGAGGGGTACCAGCTGGAGGCTTCAGGAGTCAGTACTACCACCTGTCGGGAGACGGTCCCTTCTGCCACTGCCGAATGGGACGACCCGCTTGGTGCTTGCCAAAGTGAGGAGTGATACTTACGATCTTTGTTGGAAGTACTGTAGTATTTAAGTTGTGAGAAACGTTATATTATTTCTTTCATTCTCCCAAAAAGCCAAACGTGTGGACAGTACATTTAAATATCTTTTCTCTTGTATATTTTAGGATTCAGAGCTAGAGAACACTTTTGATCGTATCACACTTCTGGAGAAGTGGAGCTTGCGAACAGTATGATTTATACCGAAGCTTGGTTGATGATCATTGGACTTGAGTTCGAGCCTATCCCTAGCCTTTTGCAAAGGCATCTCGCAATGATTTGTGGACGCCTTGTGGACGTCCACCACTCGCTCCATGTGCGCGAGTCCATTGAGAGCTGCCTTTGCAAAGGGTTAGCCATCCAGGGACTATTGTCTAATAGCCATGTGCTTTGTCTATAGATAAACTTTTTACTAATGAGTACAAATGGATAAAAGCTCAATGTGAGCATAGAAAAAGTATACGTTTTGGAATGTTGATCTGGCCAATGAGTAAAGACAAGGTGTTGGAACATCGTTGCATATTCATTGGATGGGTTTTTAGAGAAAGTTGCTTGTACTTGCATTGTCAGTAGACTTTGCAAGCCTCTGAGGCATAATTCTCCCTATACACTGATACCATACATATCTTACCTACCTCTCCCCTCACCCTCTCTCTCTCCTCTCTCAGGGATATTCTGCCAAGGGCTCACCGTTACATCTCCGATGACCATTAGACCAGCGGTCTGCCAGAGCTCTCCCAAGTACGGTCAAGTTTGCTCCTATGGTTGTCAGACCGGTTACACACTGAACGGCACTGAAGAGGCCGTCATCAACATGATGTGTCTTGCGAATGGAACTTGGTCCAGCATTCCTCCGATCGCATGTGAAGGTAAGACTTTTGAGAGCCACTGATCATTCAGTCGATTGATTGTTTGACTGATTGATTGATTGATTGAATGATTGAATGATTGATTGATTGATTGAATGAATGAGTAAATGAATGAATGAATGAATGATTGATTGATTGAATGAATGAGTAAATGAATGAATGATTGAATGATTGATTGAATGATTGATTGATTGATTGATTGATTGAATGAGTGAGTGAATGATTGGTTGATTGATTGATTGATTGATTGGTAACTGACTGATTGATTTATAGATTGATTGAATGACTGATTGACAGAATTCTGTATTAGCTCCCCTCGTTGCTCTTAATGAGAGTCAAGGTATTCATATCTATTATTACTTTTACCTTATGTATAATGATGTTTTTCCTTGATTGCATCTGTAATTGCATCATTGAACGTTATATTTGTATGTGTGCATGCTTTCCTTTGCATAGTCGTGAGACATTTTGCTATCCAAAGGCTGCAAATCACGCGTTCAATAAACCTTTCCAACTACCAGGGATGAGCAGAGAGTATTTCAAAATCCCGGACACTAATTCTGTGCTCATGTGTAATGTGTGTTTTGTGTAACATGTACGTCAGTAAGCTATATACGTGCAATTGCACACACACACACGCACACACACACACACACACTGAATCTTATAGCCCAGTGAGAGATTCATATCATTTTCCGTATGCATAGATAACTTGCCCCCTGAAGTGATGTGCCCTAGCAGTATCAATGACACCACCGATGATTTAATGCCGACACGAGAAGTAAACTGGATGGTACCAGTGCCGACTGACAATAGCGGCATAAGGCCGGATCTTGTTGGGAGCCACAACCCGCCGCACCACTTCCATATCGGGCTTACTGTCGTAACATACGTTGCGACTGACATGGCGGGGCTCACTGCCCAGTGTAACTTCACAGTGGAAATCACAGGTAACGCTCGCAAACAGTATTCTATTCTAGAGGGTGCACCAGTTAATCTTTTGAAGTCTACAGATTGTAACGAAAACTCATTCGATGAGAATGATATTGTGTTTTGTGAGGATCAATAAAAAAATATACCTTTGAATTATCCACTGAGTGAAAAAAAAAACCCAAACAAAATGTCCATAATGCCTGACAGATATCCACCAATGGCTTGATTCGTATTCCGAATTCCCAGTTGTTACGAATCTTTATTCATAATATAAATCTTTCCAAAGTCTATTAATGATTCGTCTAAACTATTAACAGTCAAGGTGAATAAGATATTATGCTTTATCCATCAAGGGGAAGACGAAAGATGCAAGCATGTAATCATGGTAATAGTACCTCTTAGCGAGTACCACCTGATTAGTAGTCGGACAATCTTGTGGCAAGAATGTTTTTACATGATGTACAAATAACAATTGCTATGATAATTATGTGTCATAGCCAATTACATTGTCGTCGTTGTTCTGGACCCCATCTCATAAAAAGTTGATGATTATGATAGCAACTCTTGCCGGAATGGCAATTGTCATGGTAACGAGAAGAATCCAGCTTCTTGATTGGCTGTTGCTGTTGGAAGTTGCCATTCCAGCAAGAGTTGCCATCCTAATATCTTTCATGAAATGGGACCCTATAGTTTTGTATTCATATCATGTTAAGGGATAACTTTGTAATCTTTCTCGTAACCATGGTAACACAGATGAAGAAAAACCCAGAGTATTGACCTGTCCAGGTGACATCACCAAAAATGCTACGTTGCCCACTGTCAACGTCACTTGGAATGACCCAGTGTTTGAAGACAATTCCGGTAACACGATCACCACCCCTCCTGAGAACGTTTCCGGTTCAGCTTTTCCGACTGGCGAGCATAAGATCTAATACATGGCAACCGATCCGTCCCAAAACAAGCAGACGTGCGAGTTTACCGTGAGCGTCAGGGGTAAATACAACTCACAGAAGTTTATAAACTATTTGCAGAATTCCCCCTATATCTTTACAGTTGAATATTAATATATATGTATATATCTATCAATCTCTCTCTCTCTCTCTCTCTCTCTCTCTCTCTATGTATGTATGTATATATATATTGTATACGTATATACAACTGCCGAAAGAGATGGCCAGCTTGGTGCTTGCCAAAGTGAGGAGTGAGGTAAAACTTTTGAGAGCCACTGATCATTCAAATGATTGATTGATTGATTGATTGATTGGTTGATTAGTTGATTGACTGATTAATATAATTTTTCATTTGCTCCTCCTTGTTGTTCTTGATAAGAGTCAATAAATTCATATCTGTTATTAATTTTAACATACGTATTATGAATTGTACTTTCATGATTGCATCTGTATAATAATTGATTTAATGAACGTTATATTCATATGTGTCCATGCTTTTCCTTTACATAGTCGTGAGAAATTCTGCAATCCAAAGGCTGCAAATCACGCGTTCAATAAGCCATTCCAATTAGCAGGGATGAGCAGAGAGTATTTCAAAATCCCAAACACTAATTCTGTGCTCATGTGTAATGTGTATTTTGTGTAACATGTACGTCAGTAAGCTATATACGTGCAATTGCACACACACACACACACACACACACACTGAATCTTATAGCCCAGTGAGAGATTCATATCATTTTCCCTATGAATAGATAACTTGCCCCCTGAAGTGATGTGCCCTAGCAGTATCAATGACACCACCGATAATTTAATGCCGACACGAGAAGTAAACTGGACGGTACCTGTGCCGACTGACAATAGCGGCATAAGACCTGATCTTGTTGGGAGCCACAACCCGCCGCACCACTTCCATGTCGGGCTTACTGTCGTAACGTACGTTGCGACTGACATGGCGGGGCTCACTGCCCAGTGTAACTTCACAGTGGAAATCACAGGTAACGCTCGCAAACAGCATTCTATTCTAGAGGGTGCACCAGTTAATCTTTTAAAGTCTACAGATTGTAACGAAAACTCATTCGATGAGAACGCTATTGTGTTTTGTGAGGATCAATGAAAAAAAACAACAAAACTTTGAATTATCCACTGAGTGAAAAAACAAATTGTCCATAATGCCTGACAGATATCCACCAATGGGTTGATTCGTATTCCGAATTCCCAGTTGTTACGAATCTTTATTCATAATATAAATCTTTCCCAAGTCTATTGATGATTCGTCTAAACTATTTATAGTCAAGGTGAATAAGATATTATGCTTTATCCATCAATGGGAAGACGAAAGACAATGAAAGATGCAAGCATGTAATCATGGTAGTACCTCTTAGCGAGTACCACCTGATTAGTAGTCGGACAATCTTGCAGCAAGAATATTTTTACATGATGTACAAATAACAATTGCTATGATAATTATGTGTCATAGCCAATTACATTGTCGTCGTTGTACTGGACCCCATCTCATAAAAAGTTGATATGATAGCAACTCTTGCTGGAATGGCAATTGTCAATGGTAACGAGAAGAATCCAGCTTCCTAATTGGCTGTTGGTGTTGGAAGTTGCCATTCCAGCAAGAGGTGCCATCCTAATATCTTTCATGAAATGGGACCCTATAGTTTTGTGAAAGGGATAACTTTGTAATCTTTCTCGTAACCATGGTAACACAGATGAAGAAAAACCCAGAGTATTGACCTGTCCAGGTGACATCACCAAAAATGCTACGTTGCCCATTGTCAACGTCACTTGGAATGACCCAGTGTTTGAGGACAATTCCGGTAACATGATCATCACCCCTCCTGAGAACGTTTCCGGTTCAGCTTTTCCGATTGGCGAGCATAAGATCATATACACGGCAACCGATGCGTCCCAAAACAAGCAGACGTGCGAGTTTACAGTGAGCGTCAGGGGTAAATAAAACTCACAGAAGTTTATCAACTATTTGCAGAATTCCCACTATATCTTTACAGTTGAATATTAATATATATGTATATATCTATCAATCTCTCTCTCTCTCTCTATGTATGTGTGTATATATGATATGATATATATATATATATATATATATATATATATATATATATATATATATATGTATATATTTATATATACAACTGCCGAATGAGATGGCCAGCTTGGTGCTTGCCAAAGTAAGGAGTGAGGTAAAACTTTTGAGAGCCACTGATCATTCAAATGATTGATTGACTGATTAATTGATTGATTGATTGATTAGTTGATTGACTGATTAATATAATTTTTCATTTGCTCCTCCTTGTTGTTCTTGATGAGAGTCAATATATTCATATCTGTTATTAATTTTAACATACGTATTATGAATTGTACTTTCATGATTGCATCTGTATAATAATTGATTTAATGAACGTTATATTTATATTGGTCCATGCTTTTCCTTTGCATAGTCGTGAGAAATTCTGCAATCCAAAGGCTGCAAATCACGCGTTCAATAAACCATTCTAATCAGCAGGGATGAGCAGAGAGTATTTCAAAATCCCGAACACTAATTCTGTGCTCATGTGTAATGTGTGTTTTGTGTAACATGTACGTCAGTAAGCTATATACGTGCAATTGCACACACACACACACACACACACACTGAATCTTATAGCCCAGTGAGAGATTCATATCATTTTCCCTATGAATAGATAACTTGCCCCCTGAAGTGATGTGCCCTAGCAGTATCAATGACACCACCGATAATTTAATGCCGACACGAGAAGTAAACTGGACGGTACCTGTGCCGACTGAAAATAGCGGCATAAGACCTGATCTTGTTGGGAGCCACAACCCGCCGCACCACTTCCATGTCGGGCTTACTGTCGTAACGTACGTTGCGACTGACATGGCGGGGCTCACTGCCCAGTGTAACTTCACAGTGGAAATCACAGGTAACGCTCGCAAACAGCATTCTATTCTAGAGGGTGCACCAGTTAATCTTTTGAAGTCTACAGATTGTAACGAACACTCATTCGATGAGAACGCTATTGTGTTTTGTGAGGATCAATGTAAAAATAAAACAAAACTTTGAATTATCCACTGAGTAAAAAAACAAATTGTCCATAATGCCTGACAGATATACATCAATGGGTTTATTCGTATTCCGAATTCCCAGTTGTTACGAATCTTTATTCATAATATAAATCTTTCCAAAGTCTATTAATGATTCGTCTAAACTATTAACAGTCAAGGTGAATAAGATATTATGCTTTATCCATCAAGGGGAAGACGAAAGATGCAAGCATGTAATCATGATAATAGTACCTCTTAGCGAGTACCACCTGATTAGTAGTCGGACAATCTTGTGGCAAGAATGTTTTTACATGATGTACAAATAACAATTGCTATGATAATTATGTGTCATAGCCAATTACATTGTCGTCGTTGTACTGGACCCCATCTCATAAAAAGTTGATATGATAGCAACTCTTGCTGGAATGGCAATTGTCAATGGTAACGAGAAGAATCCAGCTTCCTAATTGGCTGTTGCTGTTGGAAGTTGCCATTCCAGCAAGAGGTGCCATCCTAATATCTTTCATGAAATGGGACCCTATAGTTTTGTATTCATATCATGTTAAGGGATAACTTTGTAATCTTTCGCGTAACCATGGTAACACAGATGAAGAAAAACCCAGAGTATTGACCTGTCCAGGTGACATCACCAAAAATGCTACGTTGCCCATTGTCAACGTCACTTGGAATGACCCAGTGTTTGAGGACAATTCCGGTAACATGATCATCACCCCTCCTGAGAACGTTTCCGGTTCAGCTTTTCCGATTGGCGAGCATAAGATCATATACACGGCAACCGATCCGTCCAAAAACAAGCAGACGTGCGAGTTTACAGTGAGCGTCAGGGGTAAATAAAACTCACAGAAGTTTATCAACTATATGCAGAATTCCCACTATATCTTTACAGTTGAATATTAATATATATGTATATATCTATCAATCTCTCTCTCTCTCTCTCTATGTATGTATGTATATATGATATATATATATACATATATATATATATATATATATATATATATATATATATATATATATATATATATATTGTATATACATATGTATATATTTATATATACAACTGCCGAATGAGATGGCCAGCTTGGTGCTTGCCAAAGTAAGGAGTGAGGTAAAACTTTTGAGAGCCACTGATCATTCAAATGATTGATTGACTGATTAATTGATTGATTGATTAGTTGATTGACTGATTAATATAATTTTTCATTTGCTCCTCCTTGTTGTTCTTGATGAGAGTCAATATATTCATATCTGTTATTAATTTTAACATACGTATTATGAATTGTACTTTCATGATTGCATCTGTATAATAATTGATTTAATGAACGTTATATTTATATTGGTCCATGCTTTTCCTTTGCATAGTCGTGAGAAATTCTGCAATCCAAAGACTGCAAATCACGCGTTCAATAAACCATTCCAATTAGCAGGGATGAGCAGAGAGTATTTCAAAATCCCGAACACTAATTCTGTGCTCATGTGTAATGTGTGTTTTGTGTAACATGTACGTCAGTAAGCTATATACGTGCAATTGCACACACACACACACACACACACACACACACACTGAATCTTATAGCCCAGTGAGAGATTCATATCATTTTCCCTATGAATAGATAACTTGCCCCCTGAAGTGATGTGCCCTAGCAGTATCAATGACACCACCGATAATTTAATGCCGACACGAGAAGTAAACTGGACGGTACCTGTGCCGACTGACAATAGCGGCATAAGACCTGATCTTGTTGGGAGCCACAACCCGCCGCACCACTTCCATGTCGGGCTTACTGTCGTAACGTACGTTGCGACTGACATGGCGGGGCTCACTGCCCAGTGTAACTTCACAGTGGAAATCACAGGTAACGCTCGCAAACAGCATTCTATTCTAGAGGGTGCACCAGTTAATCTTTTGAAGTCTACAGATTGTAACGAAAACTCATTCGATGAGAACGCTATTGTGTTTTGTGAGGATCAATGAAAAAGAAAAACCTTTGAATTATCCACTGAGTGAAAAAACAAATTGTCCATAATGTTTGACAGATATCCACCAATGGGTTGATTCGTATTCCGAATTCCCAGTTGTTACGAATCTTTATTCATATATAAATCTTTCCAAAGTCTATTGATGATTCGTCTAAACTATTAATAGTCAAGGTGAATAAGATATTATGCTTTATCCATCAAGGGGAAGACGAAAGATGCAAGCATGTAATCATGGTAGTACCTCTTAGCGAGTACCACCTGATTAGTAGTCGGACAATCTTGTGGCAAGAATGTTTTTACATAATGTACAAATAACAATTGCTATGATAATTATGTGTCATAGCCAATTACATTGTCGTCGTTGTTCTGGACCCCATCTCATAAAAAGTTGATGATTATGATAGCAACTCTTGCTGGAATGGCAATTGTCATGGTAACGAGAAGAATCCAGCTTCTTGATTGGCTGTTGCTGTTGGAAGTTGCCATTCCAGCAAGAGTTGCCATCCTAATATCTTTCATGAAATGGGACCCTTTAAATTGTAATCTTTCTCGTAATCATGGTAACACAGATGAAGAAAAACCCAGAGTATTGACCTGTCCAGGTGACATCACCAAAAATGCTACGTTGCCCACTGTCAACGTCACTTGGAATGACCCAGTGTTTGAAGACAATTCCGGTAACACGATCACCACCCCACCTGAGAACGTTCACGGTTCAGCTTTTCCGATTGGCGAGCATAAGATCATATACACGGCAACCGATCCGTCCCAAAACAAGCAGACGTGCGAGTTTACCGTGAGCGTCAGGGGTAAATAAAACTCACAGAAGTTTATCAACTATTTGCAGAATTCCCACTATATCTTTACAGTTGAATATTAATATATATGTATATATCTATCAATCTATCTCTCTCTCTCTCTCTCTCTCTATGTATGTATGTATATATGATATATATGTATATATATATATATATATTTATATATATATATATATATATATATATATATATATATATATATATATATATAATATATTTTATACGTATGTACAACTGCCGAATGAGATGGCCAGCTTGGTGCTTGCCAAAGTGAGGAGTGAGGTAAAACTTTTGAGAGCCACTGATCATTCAAATGATTGATTGATTGATTGGTTGATTAGTTGATTGACTGATTGATATAATTTTTCATTTGCTCCTCCTTGTTGTTCTTGATGAGAGTCAATATATTCCTATCTGTTATTAATTTTAACATACGTATTATAAATTGTACTTTCATGATTGCATCTGCATAATAATTGATTTAATGAACCTTATATTTATATGTGTCCACGCTTTCCCTTTGCATAGTCGTGAGAAATTCTGCAATCCAAAGGCTGCAAATCACGCGTTCAATAAACCATTCCAATTAGCAGGGATGAGCAGAGAGTATTTCAAAATCCCGGACACTAATTCTGTGCTCATGTGTAATGTGTGTTTTGTGTAACATGTACGTCAGTAAGCTATATACGTGCAATTGCACACACACACACACACACACACACACACACACACACACACACACACACACACTGAATCTTATAGCCCAGTGAGAGATTTATATCATTTTCCCTATGCATAGATAACTTGCCCCCTGAAGTGATGTGCCCTAGCAGTATCAATGGCACCACCGATAATTTAATGCCGACACGAGAAGTAAACTGGACGGTACCTGTGCCGACAGACAATAGCGGCATAAGACCTGATCTTGTCGGGAGCCACAACCCGCCGCACCACTTCCATGTCGGGCTTACTGTCGTAACGTACGTTGCGACTGACATGGCGGGGCTCACTGCCCAGTGCAACTTCACAGTGGAGATTACAGGTAACGCTCGCAAACAGCATTCTATTCTAGAGGGTGCACCAGTTAATCTTTTGAAGTCTACAGATTGTAACGAAAACTCATTCGATAGGATTGCTGTTGTGTTTTGTGGGGATCAATGAAAAAAAAATCCTTTAAATTATCCACTGAGTTAAAAAAAAAATGTCCATAATGCCTGACAGATATCCACCAATAGAGTTGATTAGTATCGCCGAATTCCCAGTTGTTACGAATCTATATTCATGGTATTGATATTTCCAAAGTCTATTAATGATTCGTGTAAACTATGAACAATCAAAGTGTGTAAGATGTGATGTTTTCTCCAACAAGGGAAGACGAAAATGTAAGCATGTAATAGTACCTTTTAGCGAATACCACGTGATTAGCAGTCGGACAATCTGGTAGCAAGAATCTTTTTACATGTTGTATGAATTGCTATGTATTACAGCCAATGACAATGCCGTCGTTGTTCTGGGGCCCGTTTCATAAAACTTCTCATCAGTGACAAATTGTCATAGATGTGACAAGCTACGGAAATCCTTGCATCTGATCGGCTGAGAGCAAATTTGTCATAGAAATGTGGCAGTTGTCACTGATGACATGTTTTATGAAACGGGCCCCTGGACCGCATTTCATAACAAGCTGATGTGATAGCAACTCTTGCTGGAATGGCAATTTTCATGGTAACGACAAGAATCCTACTTCCTGATTGGCTGTTGCTGTTGGAAGTTGCCATTCCAGCAAGAGTTGCCATCCTAATATCTTTCATGAAATGGTACCCTGTAGTTTTATATCTATACCATGTGAAGGGATAACTTTGTAATCTTTCTTGTAACCATGGTGACACAGATGAAGAAAAACCTAGAGTATTGACCTGTCCAGATGACATCACCAAAAATACTACGTTGCCCACAGTCAACGTCACTTGGAATGACCCAGTGTTTGAAGACAATTGCGGTAACGTGATCATTACCCCTCCTGAGAACGTTTCCGGCTCAGCTTTTCCGATTGGCGAGCATGAAATCATATACACGGCAACGGATCCGTCCCAAAACATGCAGACGTGCGAGTTTACGGTGAGCGTCATTGGTAAGTAAAACTCACAGGAGTTTATCAACTCTTGCCGAATTCTATATCTTTACAGTTGAATTACCGATATAAATATCAATATATATATATATATATATATATATATATATATATATATATATATATATATATATATATATATGTATATATATATATATATATATATATATATATATATATATATATTTATACATACATACATACAGTGCGAGAAGATGAAGCATTCAACGGACGTAGCAAGTTCAACGTGGTTTATCGCCAAGCTTTCGGTCTTTTCTTTAGACCTTCATCAGGGCTGTATAAAAGTGATACACAAGATGACTCACTGATATACATGAAACAACATGACTGCACTTCTCTCTCTCTCTCTCTCTCTCTCTCTCTCTCTCTCTCTATATATATATATATATATATATATATATATATATACATGGTTACATACGTATATACTTGTTTATATCGTGTCATCAATTTATCATTATTCTTGTGCGGTTGACAGCCTTGTAACATGTAATCATCTTCGCTGCACGTGCTAACCTGTAAATTGCATATACACGTAATACAATGTACAAGTAAATAAATTGGATTTAAACTGCATAAGATTTCAGTAGCGTGGAAAAACAAATACTGATGATGATAAAGTTGACAACAGAACTGCTGTGCGCGAGAGCAAAGTTAATGAAACTCTTTAGAAATCGGATCCCACGTACTATAACCCGAGGAATTTGTGAGAGTTTACAAATCACAACAGTGTAGTTATGAGTAGATTCTTCTCATAGTTCTATGCACTGAAATGAGAGAGAGAGAGAGAGAGAGAGAGAGAGAAATATATATAGAGAAAGAGAAACCCTGCACATGTACTTGAACATTGGCAATAGGCCTACTTTACTTGCACAATACCAGTCGTTCGTGGAAAAAAACAAAAAAACAAAAACAAAACAAAACAAAACAAAAAAACCTTCGCTTTTCCTCTTGTTCTTAGCAAACTCAGATCATTCATGCCAGCCCTTTCCGCCACCACTCAACGGAGCCATAGCCTGCACCCAGCAACTTGGAGGACAAATTTGTAAGATGTTTTGCAACAGGAAGTTCAGATTTGTGGAGCAACCGGAACGATATTACAACTGTAGCCAGGGGAGGTGGCTGGCCGCATCAACCGGTACACCAGCTCAGATGCCGTGGCCAGACTGTTCTCGTAAGATATTTCTAGTACCAATCCAGCTGAAAATAAAATACTTCCTTATTTTCTTTGTGTGTGTGTGTGTGTGTGTGTGTGTGTGTGTGTGTGAACCAAGCATGATTTTCAGAAAGAGCATTATTAGAATTCCAGACAATCCGAATATAATCTGATCAATTAAGATACCCTCACACTTGACAGAGAAAGGGATGTTGACTAGTTCAATGCGATCTTGTAGTAACACAGTTAATACTTTTTCTTGATCCACAACCGTCTTGCATAACAGTACAATTAATGTTACAGTATTGCATTTTCCTTTAAGACAAGTTTAAAACATGCCCCAATTCATTTGATATTTAAAAGTGAATTTAAAGTGACACTTTAATCTAGTGTGAAAAAAAAAATCGTCACAGTGGAATAAAAGTAGATAAAGTTTGTTAGAATAGATGCACAGATATTGGGTTCAAAATTCATGAGTCAAAACCATTTTTAAAAATTGATATTGCTGTAACAAAGGAACATAATTTGAAAAAAATATATATCCTTCCTGTGTACTTTTTTTTTTTCACAGTAAAACTCATAACATAATTACATAAGCAAATGGCATCTCATTTTGCCCGACTGATATCAACTAAAATAGAAAAAAAAATACAACTGTACAGCAAAAACAGAAGGAGTTCATGTTATACGTAAACCAAACAAACCCACTCCAACTCTCGCAGCTGCCCCTCCAAGTCCTGGCTGTGCTCTATTCTTTGTCACATCCCCTTTACCCTCTCTTTTTACTCCCTCTCTTTTTTTTTTCTTTTCCTCCCAATAATCTTGATTTATTGACATTAATATCAATGCAAATATGATATTACAAAACACTTTTTGACTCAAATAACAACATTATTCTTCCCAGGAGGTACTACCCTTCTTGCATAAATGTGACCCTGCACCACAAAACAAACAAAAAGTCGCCAGATTCTAAAAGAGCAGACTCTAAGCTTTAAAATGATGTATAACTCAATTCAAATGGACTCTCCTAATTTGTATAAACTAGTCAATGTACCCGTGGAGTGCCAGAAATCCTCTATAAAGGCTACGGAGGTCAAATAACTGTTTGCGCTACTCCTTGGTCCGATCTTGGCCAAACTTGCTTATCTTGTTATTTATATTTGGTTTTTGAATAAAATTGAATTGAATTTAATTGGATTAAACTATTAAATAAAAATCACCTATGATGACCCATGATGATGAACTTGCTTGAAGCATAAGTAGGCGTACACCTGGGAATCCCCATATAAGTAGGCCCAGACCTACATAGCACCCTCTATCGGGTGTCTGATTATATTTTTGGGGGAATTCCCATATAAGTAGGCCTACATAGCACCCTCTATCGGGTGTCTGATTGCAGCTGACGAAAATTAGAAGTTATTTGACCTTTGACCCCAGTGACCTTGACCTTTCCAAAAATGAACCCCTCAACGGCAATTTCGCGGTCAACCTGCATCCACCCACTAAGTTTGATGGAGATCGGACCAAGGACCTGGGAGGAGTAGAGGAACAAACAGACAGACAAACAGACAAACAGACAGACAAACGTTGCTCGAATTATGATACTAGAAAGAAAGCACACACTCTGGAAAGTGTGAACTGAGAAAAGAGGCTCTGAAGTGCGGGGTCTATTCAAGTGCTTAATCTTCACTAAGCCGTGCTACCTGTGCCGTGAATGGGACAAAAAACATGATGTTAACCACTGTAGCACCAACAATACTAAGGGATTATCAGATTAAGCTGAAATTGAGCATGGTCTATTAACACGTTGTGACCATGATAAATTTCAACTTTCAGAGCAGGAGCATTATCCTTTCAAAAGTTATTAGAGTTGAAAGTGAAGAGGGTACAAAGGATTTTCAAGAAATGAAAGGGGCTTCTAAGAAAAAAAACGATTACAATACTCTACCAAAAAAAAAAGGGGGTTGTAGAAAAAACTGCTGAAAACTCACTTTCCCATTCAATTTATGATTCCAAACTCAAGAATAATGTAGAAGAAGGATAGTTCTTTCACAAAATATGGAAAACTCAAAATTGACTCGGTTCACCCATTTCACCTTTCTTGAGTCCTCACGTAAAATCAAGGGGTGCGACTTTTTGTTTGTTTTGTGATGCACGGTCACAAATAATGTTTTTTTTTTTTATTGAACTTAAACTTTCAACACCAGGCATTCCAATCATGGAAAAAAAAAATCATTGAAAAGACAGAGAAAAAAAAAAAGAATCTCACACACACACACACACACACACACATACACACACACAATAATGACCATCATGAACAGAAAACCCTAGGATAACATCTGCAGGCACGCCATGTTCAGATGTTAATTGAGGTATGTTATCAAGTCCAATGCCCCTGTCACACTTTGCCGGATAAGGCAAACACATGGGAACCGAAGGTCGATTTTTTTTTTTTTTTTTTGCATCCGTTGATATCCGTTGAAATGCGTTTCATGTCCCTTTTATCCTTTGGATGGACGTTTGTCTTCCGGTGATGTTCGTCAGAGCGGTCAAAAAACTTTGTGCATACACAAAGTTTTTCCTCGCCAAAAACGGATAGCGCGATCCGACCCTTGTCCTATAGTTGCACGTTTTCTCCTGTATCTGTACTGTACTTTGTCGATTTCCTCGCGTTTCGATCCGCTAGGCCTCCTGTAAAGTCCTTTGCTGCAGAATGCCATAATGGCCCTCCAAAAGTATATTGCCGCCTGGAGGAGGGAAAGCAAGCAACAGAGAAGGCAGATGCGGTCCAAGAAGTAGCAAATTGGTTCTGAGAGACACAGGCAATTCGGTTTGAATGACCAATTGTCATAGACACAAAGGCGAAACAAATTCGAACTACTTTGCTAAGTCTCCCCGATTTACCATGCAAATGTTGTGTTTCAGGTGAAAAGGTGAGAGGCGCATCAAAAAGAAAGCAAAATGCATCATATTTTTCAAGGTCGGAAAGACCATCATCTTCGGGGGTGGGGAGGAACTTCTCACCCCTCTGTGACAGGACAACAAGTCTTTCGGAAAAGCAAGATTTTCAGTCAGTTTACTATCATGGCTGTTGTACGATTATTGTAAATATTGAGGAACTGCAGAGATCTGAACAAAATTTATGGAAGCATGCATAATATTAATACACTAGTTGTAGGTTTTACCAGCAAAAGGGCAGCCTTGATTAGATTCTCTATCATGGGGTAATGAAATATAATTGATATGACTGGGCATCGGCTGAGAGAAACTGTTGAATATCCAACGGTTAAAAGTTATGAGTGAACTTTGAGTTGAAAATGAGACAATGAGTAGAAGCCATCAAAATTAAAACCCATGACGTCAAAGTTCGAATAGCATTAGGGAATCTAAATGAGCCATCTTACTGTCATGTGACTGTGATGCATTTGATTTGATGTATCACAGAAACTGTCTGAGAGAAAATAGGGTCTACTTCAACCCTTGAGTCAATATCCAAAATTGAAAACTGTATTGCTGACATTGATATTCTGAATGCAATCAAAATAGTATTTCATAACTTCAGGATCTTCAAATACAATGGATGAGTTCAATGAAGAATAATTATGTGCATTTACTTGAGAAAATCAACGTTCATCCGGCTGTTAATTATTATGAAGAACATCTGAAGAAAAAAAAATCAATCAGAAACGAACACTAGAGAAGGTTAAATTTGTGCATTAACATCGGGCATGAATGAAATAAAAGTGATTTTGTGTGAAGTGAAAAACTTTTGGGTAAATCTGCATGCAAGTGATTTAGGACCAAAATGAAGAAAGTCGTGTCAAAGGTCAAGCTACGTAGCCAACATATTGAGAAGAAGACTAAGTCTTGGCCTTCGATCCCTTGGCATATTGATGGGAGCTGATATGAGATGTGAAGTGAAGTGTACAGGTAGTAGAAGCAGAACTGGCCGAGTGGTGGACGCTCCAAGATGATGTAATAAATGTAAAGCCCGATAGCCGTCACGTCAATGGATCTCTAACGTTCGACGTACGTCTCATGCGCCACCCATTTGTTCCACGTGCGTTTTGTCCTGTTGGCAAGCAGTTCATGTTCGTTTCTCATTCGTTTGCGCACGTTTCGCTGTCCTGTACACAATCGCCCCAAGTGCGTTGTTTCTTCGTTTGGTTCGGCCCCTATACCGTGCACGTACGCTCTTCTAAAACGGAAACTTTGCACTTTGTCCACCGGGTTGACTATTTGAACAAAGGATGAGCAAAATATCACCCGTCGTGTTTTTTTTTTTTTTTTTTTTTTTTTTGGTACGGTGGGCCTATCCGGCAAAGTGTGACAGGGGTTTACACTCCCGTTAACTTGGTTATGGGACCAGCATTCCCTATTTAATTTCATATTTTTCAGAACAAAAAATCTGATAAGTACAGAAGATATAAAAATGAATGAAGACATTATTCTATATCTTCATTATTTCTTTCAAACAGATGAAAACATACTATATACTGTATTACCGAACAATGTACAATGTATTTTTTTTTTATTGCGAATACCATTCACCTGTTTCGAGTGGCTGTAGGATTTTATTTTCACTTACCAATATGCATTTCAGATCTTTTTTTTTTTTTTTTTATTGAATTCTCATTCACTTAACCCTAAGCCGGCCGGGCTTCTTTGGCTATGCTAAATTGTGATCCCCCCCCCCCCCCCCCCTCCCCAGATCTCGGCCGTCAGTGGCGGGCGCGATCGCGACGAAATTTGGCACGGGTGACACCCACGTCGTAGTCTACAAATTTGTGTCTTACAATTTTTGAAACTGAAAATTATCTAATTTTAATCAATTAATAGCTAATCAAAACCATTGGGAGTCTACTTTTATGCTTCCGCCACGAAGTGTTGCCGGAGGCATTATGTTTTCGGGTTGTCCGTCCTTCCGTCCGTCCGTCTTTCCGTCCGTCCGTAATGAATATTGTGGACAGCGTAACTAAAAAACCGTTTAAGGAATCGTAATGAGACTTAGTATGTGTAATGCATGAGTGCATGAAGTTGTGCCTATCAACTTTTTGGCGCACATGCTGAAGGTCAAAAGTCAAAAGGTCAAGGTCATATCCTCCAAATTTCACTATTTCCCCATATCTATTCAATGCTTGGAAGTTTTTCCTTGAGATTTGGTGTATACATGTAATACCAAACACAGACTCTCCAGAGAGTTTTGAGTCATGAGGCCAAAGGTCAAAGGTCAGAGGTCAAACGAAAATGTTAGAATTTCACTTTTTTCTCCATATTTTGGAAATGGTTCAAGGTATCTTCATGGAACTTAGTACAAACGCATTTACTAACTAGCAGTGATTATCTAGGGAATGTGGGGTTATGGGTCAAAGGTCAAGGTCAACTCCTCATAATTTCACTTTTTCTTTTATATTTATGCAGTACTTGCCGGATTTTTCTTCAAACTTGATATGTACATGTATAAATCAATAGAGATTCTTTGGGAAGTTTCTTGTCCAAAGGTCAAGTGAAAGTGCTAAATTTCATTTCTTCCTCCATATATCGAAAGTGACTCCAGGTATCATTATGAAACTTAGTACAGATCTATATGAATGTTCTACCTAACAGTGATTTTCTTGGTAATTTTAGGGTCACAGGGTCAAAGGTCAAGGGTCAAAGGAAAGGTTAATGCAACAAAAAATATTTGTTGTTAAAATTACACTTTGAAAGTTACTCAATGCATAGAGTTATAAAAAAAAGGTCAAAAGTGAAGTAAAAAATCTCAAATCCCAAAACACCTGCGCTCTTAGGCAGTATAGCCATCCATCCAATTAAACCTAGTTCAAGGAAAGTGAACATTCAACACATTTGTGACAAACCTGTCATTTTGATATTTTGCCAATTATATGAAACTCATCCAACATTGTCAAGACATTGTACCATAGACTTATTAGAAGAACCATGCATTATGGCGGAGGCATACAAGTCGCCATAGTGACATTTATAGTTGGTTTGTATATCTGTTTTAACATGTTCAACAATATTGTGCACTATAAAAACTTCCAGAAGTCATTTACATTCTTATGCATTTCTTGGTTTTTGACTTTTTTTTTTCTTTTTTATGGAAATTGTCATGGACCACTTTTCTACCATAATCAGTAGAAAATTAGTCAAAGTGATGAATAGGAAAAAAAGTCAGGTTTTTATGAGTTTTATGAGAGAGCGCTGTTTTCAATATAGGAAATGTACACAAAATTGTGCTTGTCGATATGAAAATGGGCGTGGCTTCATAACTGTACTCGCGGATGTTGCAAATTTGGTCTCAAAATTTTTGCGCGAGACCTGAAAGTACAAAGTCAAGAAGCCTCATGACGAGGTCTTCTCGCGTTGCAGAATTATTGCGCGAAACGTCGGGGTGGGGCGGATTCAGCACCCGGGTGCTGGCCGGCCTTGTTTGCGTCAATAGAATAATATTCAATCAAGCCTACGAATACAAATAGTACTATGATGTGTATGGTATTTTTTTTTTTATTACCAAGGCAATTCGATGTTTGACTACTCAAAATAAAAAAACAAAACAAAACAAGCAAAAGTGCAATGTAATGAGAAATTCCCAAAATCTATTACAACAATATCAGAAAAGAATCACGATTACTTTTAATCCTTTCTTAAATACTTTTTACGAAAAACTGACACTTTTCAAAAGTGAAATGATATAGGCCTTTAGTATGAAACCACATGAGAACGAAACTACTTCTTTACTTATTTAAAGTGCTGCGCTTTTCTGTTTTTACCAGAACCGCAAAGTATTACAACGGAAGCTCGGCTGTCGGTCCAGTTTTACCGGGGCAGAGGTAATAAAGTGTCGTCGCTAGAAATTACGGGCAAATTCGGGGAATACTTATACAGTTTGTTGACGGAACTTGGAACAACTATTACGTCCTGTGGTCCTCACGTTGTCTGCGATTTTTGGGATCTCAACATCACGTGTGGCCAACACAATCGACACAGACGAGAGGCGAACACTGATGACATATTAACATTGACTTTCACGTCATCTGTGACGTCAAACACAAATTACGCAGACGTGGAAAAGGTACTTCAGCAGGTTTTATGGAGTAAACTATTTGCTCGGATTAGATCAAACGTTATATCGATGTACATTGTAACGGCTAAGAAGAGCGGGGAATGTTTGCGAACGTAGTTTTTGCGAACGTAGCTAATTTTAGGTTTCGTCACACACTAAGAAATCAGGGTTCAAAATTGAACCTCTAGGCGTGATGCAATAGCAGCACCCCTTTTCCCTCAAAATTTGAACCCCTGTCTAGGGTTCAATTTTGAACCCCATAAAAATGAACCCTTTTCCCTCAAAATTTGAACCCCTGTCTAGGGTTCAATTTTGAATTCCATAAAAATGAACCCTCTGAGTTCAAAACTGAACGTCAAGGTTTATTTTTTGCACCCAGGCAGGTTAAAAATTGAACCTCTGAAGGATACATTGTTTAACCTCAAGGTTGTAAAAAGGTTCATTCTTCCACCCAAAAGGGTTAATTCTTGAACTTTTCAGATATCAAAATTGAACCCTTTGCGGTGCATGTACGCTCCCTGGTTTTTATTTTTCCTCCTTAATGGGTTACATATATTATATATATATATATATATATATATATATATATATAATACATGTATTAAATAGACATATATATAATATACAATATTACATACAATATTATATATATTATATATCCTGCTGAAATAATGGAGATGTTCAAGCTTAAAGTACAGCACAGTGTTCACAGTTGTTCAATCAAACACATACTCCTTAGCAATGCCAACACATACTCCTTAACAATGCCACCACCAATTCATTGTACATGCTGCTCATACTTCATGTTTGGCACACACTTTGTACACAGAAATTAAAACATCGCTGCATCACAGATGATTACATTTCATGTTTGTTTAATAAAGTCTTGGGATGATCAAAAACGAGGAAAATCAAATAAAGAGAAAATCCCCATTTTCGTATATTATCTAAGTACAGTTCATCATTTGGTACATACAAACTTGTCACTTTCATTTGTCAAGATGGATGCATTTCTGCATTCACACAAAAATGCACATGTATTGATTTTAAAGGCTAGGTTTTTATCATTCAAAACAAAGATTAAGTCAAATCAAGTTTTTGCACTATAATGTAATACATGTACAATAGAAAAAGTTAAGTACAATACATGTACATAACATATACTCATACAGTAATGAAATACAATGTATATTCAAATTTTCTAAATAAGGGAAAACAATATTCCCTGATGAAAAAAGAAATGTATCAAAGGTCTGTCATTATATTATCATTACATCATTTTATTTCCCTATAAGAATTTCTTTATGACCAAAAAATAAACATAAAAATCTCCCCCAAGCAGAAGAAAAAAATTAAACATTTGCAATCCATGTGCGTTGTGCAAAAAGTACACTTTTATCATCTAAAGAAAGCAGAGCTGTTAATTCCAGATGTTGCATGTGCAAGCAGTTACAACACAGTGAATTCAGGTAAAACAAATAAAACAGTCGAATAAAAAGTATACATGTACATTGCAAAACCTTCATGGTTAGTTTCCACATGCATAGAAGGAAACAAAATGGCCACAATACTTTCCAGCTACATGTCTATGCAAATGAATGAAAATACTTCATAAATTAAAGATTAATATCTAGAGACCTTCAAAAGAGAAGGATCATTAACAAGTAATCAAAGCACAGTACACAAATATTGGTAGGATTTCCGTGAACACATCTTTACATGGCTAATGTTTACATACTATAATTGTAAAGGTTAGTATCCTCACCTGTTACATAACAGAAGGAAAAGAAGGATACCAAGTTTGCTGAAACTGCAATAAAATAAATAATCAACACCACTAATACACACACACATGCAAATTGTGACAAGCAAAAAAGGAAAAAGGACCCCCCCCCCCCCCCTCCTTCCTCTAACAGCATCCAATTAACCCAAAGTATGGGGATATGTCTATTCCATCGATATAGGGATGGCATTTGTAACTAGAATCACATTGTACGAGATATGATAGAAGAGAGAGGAACATTCAGAGATAATAGTAGGATAGCATAGGCAGGATAGGAGAGGCATAAAACAGGAAGGTACAGGAATTGTCCAGCTTTATACAGAAAGCTTGAATGATACCACTGTACTACAGTGTAATTCTCAGGGCTGGCTCAAGGTTAAAATTCATCTTCCACCCAAAACATCAAAATGCAGCTTATATTCATAAGCAAGAATGACAAGAAAACCAAACTACTCTAGCTGCAAGAATTTCTATAACAACCTCGAGGATGATAGTACTGTACAAAGTGTCAGCATACAAAACAATACATTTTTTTAGTGTTTTAGTCATTTAGGCAGAGGATGATACACAATGCAAAGCAGATACAAGTATCTAGAGACCTTCAAAAGAGAAGGATCATTAACAAGTAATCAAAGCACAGTACACAAATATTGGTAGGATTTCCGTGAACACATCTTTACATGGCTAATGTTTACATACTATAATTGTAAAGGTTAGTATCCTCACCTGTTACATAACAGATGGAAAAGAAGGATACCAAGTTTGCTGAAACTGCAATAAAATATATAATCAACACCACTAATACACACACACATGCAAATTGTGACAAGCAAAAAAGGAAAAAGGACCCCCCTCCCTCCTTCCTCTAACAGCATCCAATTAACCAAAAGTATGGGGATATGTCTATTCCATCGATATAGGGATGGCATTTGTAACAAGAATCACATTGTATATAGTACGAGATATGATAGAAGACAGAGGAACACTCAGAGATAATAGTACAATAGCATAGGCAGGATAGGAGAGGCATAAAACAGGAAGGTACAGGAATTGTCCAGCTTTATACAGAAAGCTTGAATGATACCACTGTACTACAGTGTAATTCTCAGTGCTGGCTCAAGGCTAAAATTCATCTTCCACCCAAAACATCAAAATGCAGCTTATATTCATAAGCGAGAATGACAAGAAAACCAAACTACTCTATTATAGCTGCAAGAATTTCTATAACAACCTCGAGGATGATAGTACTGTACAAAGTGTCAGCATACAAAACAATACATTTTTTTTAGTGTTTTAGTCATTTAGGCAGAGGATGATACACAATGCAAAGCAGATACAAGTATTAACTCATCATCATACAAGTAGCCACAGGGTTGTAAATCTACAGTGATTTCTTTAAAATCATTCCATGAAGTGTTCTTCACAATATTACCTGCCAGTATTCTACATTGATTTTATGAAGACTGTTTCAGACTGTAGTTGATTGCCCTGGACAAAGGTTTCATCATGGATGCATCTGTAGAACTGAGTGAAGTGGTAGCAATTCATTCCACGAAGACAGCTGAAGAAGGTGCCTCAGTCATGCAGAATACCTGGGGGAAAACAACAACAACAACAAAAGTGTTACACTCTCCTCTGTATAGTGATACAAAAATGTACAATATATCATACATTTATTGAGAAGATTAATTTCTGGGAAGAAGGAAAACACCAAATTGAACATTTCTATGGGTTGCACTTTCCTGACAAATCACAAGCACAACACACTCTACACACCCTCTTAAGCTTAAATTTGATTGTAGGGTAACAATCTCAAAACAATGCTATACTACATGTACAATGTAATTCTAGAACTTTAATAGACCATACACTCTACACTGAAAATTTGAAAATGTTCTGCCATCTGGATGAAATATATGCCAATGAAGAACAGGTGAAGTCAAAATTACTTGTGGGGGCCATCAACCCTCTCCATGAAAAAGGCCATACTGATCATGTACAGAGTTTTCACATTCAATGCAAAAATGCAGATTAACCTTGAACTGGGAACAACTGTTGATTGAGAGAAGAGAGATGACCAGTCCAGTCGTATACTGGGACAAATGTCTTGTCCAGGATCATCCTCCTTTTATGTTGATGCAGTGACTGCATCAGCAATTCGGTACAGCGTATTTGGCCCAGTATACACTGGACTCCTGTTATAATGAGGTCCTCAGGGCCTACAGTTTTCTTTCGTTTTATCAAAGTTTTGTTACAACCAAACAAGTAAACAATAGAGCAACAAATGTAGAGCCAATAACATTATGGCCTCAATTTCAATTTTGTTGTAACATTATTTATTAGAACATGAGTGCACTGTGTGTATGTATAAAGATTGATGCATTAAAGAGTTCCATAAATAATACATCTGAACATACAATGCAAAAAAAAAAAATGAGGCACAGCAGTTTCGTGATCAACTCACAGTATTGTTCTTTGGCAGATCCATTACAGGTCAGTTGCAGGTTAGGTGGCAGCGGCATATGGCAGCAGACCTTTCTGGACTTTGCGAAATGTTGGCAAGGTTTATTTCTTCCTTGGCGTTGTAGTGTTGCGATTCCTGCGTTAAATCTATTAAGTACAAAAGTAAACCAAATACATGGTATGTCATCTTTGATAATCCAACTAAAAAACAACAGTAAATGTAGAGCTGTGCAAGAAAGAATTGGATGCTATACATATGGCCACAGGAACCAGGGGGACTCGGGCCCCTACTTTTTCGGCACCATACAAAGGAAAACATTATAAGGTGTCCCCACTTCGGGTCCCAATCCCCCCCCCCCAACTTTCTTTACCCGAAAGTGTGTAAGTGGCACTAGATAGAAATACATGTAGATTAAAAACCTCGAAGTGTGAGCACCATAAGGATCTGTTTTTGCGCTGAATACTTTTTTGTTTTGTTTTGTTGGTGTGTTTTTTTTTTTTTTTGCTTGTAAGCTGAAACCTGGAAGTGGCACCAGAAGTTGCATTCACGGCCTTTTTTTTTTTTTGCTTGTTAGCTCATGAAACTAGAAAGTCCCCCCCCCCCCTTTTGAAAACCTTCCGCCAACAGTGATACAAAGACTCTGCATGGCATACTGCAATTAATCTTACAAGATTAACCATTCCACCTTTGCAACTCTTACAGATAATTAATGCTGCATTTGCAACATTCATAAGAAAACAGTTTTTATATCAAAGGGAGCAAATGTGCATTTTCCTGGCCTGCAGAGAAAACTCACCTTTGCCTTGGTGTCACAAGTAGAGAAGAAGCTTTGACATCAGGTTTCATACCGAGAATACTCCCAGGGAGTAGGATGCAATTCAGCGCAGCATAGTCCATAATGAAACAAAAAACATCCTTCATTTGCTGTAAGGACAAGGATGCTTCAAACACCTTTGACCTGGAGAAAGAAAGAAAGGGGAAAAAGAAAGAAACTTGCAATGACAACACAGAAATTTGAATTTATATTGAACTGTTCATGTGCAGTAGGCCCTATAACAAATCTGCAGGTAACAGTGCCGTCAATGCAATACAAAGCACAAGGGTCTGAGTAACGTACATTTGTTGTACCAATTGTAACCTCAAATTTACCACCACCCACCAGTTTAATATATAGATCAATGATGTCTGCACAGCGCATGGCGATGTCAATAGGCTATCATATAGATTGCCCACACTTAATACTAGTCTGCTACATGACTTACAACGCTGCTGGCAACTTGTATTTTCACCTCGAAATCAGTATAATTTGACTGTTGTTCACCATGTCCATAGATATAGAGTGTATACATGTAATGTAGATCTACTTGAAATATCTCTTCTTTGTTTTTGTTTTGTGTGTGTGTGTGTTTTTTTTTTTTTTTTTTTTTTTGATAATCAGTACCGGTATCATCAGCTTCACACCCTTGCCACACTGACACAGCTAAACCTTTTTAGTCTAGCTAGTCGGCCACTACATACCGTACAGGAAACTTTTGTACTCAGTCTGCACTGTGTACTGTAATTGGTACTGGTGCGGCACTGTACAACCAAACCCAAGTAAGAAGGAATTTCTTTCACACTGATGATTACTAGCTGTACCTCCTCTGCCTTAGTACAGTTTGATGCACATTCTCTCATTCAGTGTTTCAATCACCGGTATCCCTCCGTATCATGTCACCGCGGACCGCGACTCTCACACAGCTTATCATGCAGACTGTATCAGGGTACAGGGGTATGCAGATATATGACTAGTGACAGTGCGCGATCGAGTCTTAGTCCCATACACAGTTGTAAATTGTGGGAGCCCGAACGCTTCGAGTTCGGGCAGGTCGCAACAGTTAGCTTACTGACTCTGTAGACTGTACAGTAAGTCAGTCTCGACTGTCTCATAAGCACATGCAATAGAAGAAAAAACAGTATCACAAATCACTATACATTAAACTACCATTAGATTAAACAATATGCAAACTGGTTTGCCTTATTTCTTGTCGATCCCTAAATGGCAGTAGTATAGTAACCGTAAAAAGGCCCGTATTACTCCCCATTACTGCATTAGGTCATGTGTTTTTACATACAGTGTATTAATACACGCGTGAACGTGGTAACAAAGAACGGCACGACAAACGATTGAAATTATTACCGAAGAAATGAAAGATCTAGCCGCACAGAAGCGCAACCCAAATAAGTCATGATTTGTGATCATTTACTCACCTTAATCTTGTATAAATCAGCAAGTCTTGCAACGAGAAAGCCCCGCTTCAATGCAATTGCATGGGAGTTCTAGAACGAATGGAAGTGAACTGTCGCGACGCTTTGCTTTGTGACACGTATACACATAGCTAGCTCGCTGTATGCGGCGGCGATGCGAGCTTACAAAAAAACGGAGCCTCGATCGTCTTCTCTGATGTCATTGGTTAATTTCCGGGATTGGCGTGTTAGTCTTTGCTCACGTACTGTTTATGAAACTGGCACGAACAGAAAATGCTATATCATTTTATCAAACACCAACAAACATCTTTATATTGATTGATTTGCAATCTTAAAGATGAACATCATCCACAATTCAAATCACTACTGATACTGCATTACAAATCCTAACATGTTTGAACGCAACAGTATGATCTAGATTTTTGTAGCAGAATAACTCTTCTATTTGGAGGTTCAACAATTAATCTTTCTCAAAAGTTAACCCCTTTCGGAGTAAATAGCACCCATAGAAGTTAAATATTCAACCCTAGTCCACGCAAGGGTTCATTGGGTCAAACTCAACCCCAAATTGAACCCTGATTTCTTAGTGTGCATGGTTCGTAAACAGTTGCAATAAAATTTCAAAATATTTTTCATTGTCACAAACATTTTTTTTTTTGGGGGGGGGGGGGGCGCAAAGAAAAATTTTGAATAATTATGCTCAAAATCTATATGCCACAAGTTGTGGCAAGAATAATTGTTCGCGACAATGAAAACTGTTTCGGAATTTGATTGCAACTGTTAACGAACTTGACTGCATGCGCGCTCCCGATATGAAGTGATATATATATATATATATATTTTTTTTTTTTTTTCCGGCTCAATTCGGGAAAATCCGAAAAAAAAAATTGTTGACAAAGTGCCTCTTTTAGTATTTTTCCCGAAATATTCGTAATTACGAGTAGTTTTCAAATCTTTCCGGAACAATCATGAAATAGGGTCCCAAACATGATGGGTCGGCCTTTCTTTTGCAGGACATATTGTCACACGCGATGCACGTACGTCACCGCTGCTTATTACGCTATTCACAGGCTTCCCTTCCAAAAATCCGTGATAGGGTGTCAAAATCTTAACCCATTTCCATCTTTAAAGGGGGTATCTATCGGAATATGGAACACGCATATAATGCAGGGGCGGATCCGAAAATTTCGTAATGAGGGGTCGCCTTTACAAGATTAAAGGGGGACGCATTCACCCCTCCCCATTTTTTCTTTTTATTATTTTTGTTTTAATAAAAAATAAAGGGGGCGCGCGCTCGGTGCGCTCCTCCCTGGATTCGCCACTGCAATGTGTGTGGTTAACCGCCGGGGGGGGGGGGGGGAGTGGGTGGGTGGGGGCAAGACTTCATGACAATACTTGATTCAGCCATCATGATGTTTTCAGGACGCACTGTGTTGGGTTTAATTCATTTCGTAAATGACGTAGGCCTATTTAAGCCATCAGTATCACATAGCTTTGGCTCATATTGTGAACTGAAACAGCCCTGACTTTGACATTTTATCAAAATATCATATCAAATCTTTTTGGCAACAGGCAGAATACGCTTATACTAGTGCGCTATATATTTTCTTGAACAGACAAGTGCAGTTAACATTGCGCCAGAAAATAACAGCAATCTATCTGTCAGCCAAGGGAGGACAAAGATTGTAAGGTTTCCATTTCATTTCCCTTGACTATAATAGATGTGCATTTATGTTTTAGATACAGAGAGGCTGGGGAGGAATAATCATCGTAGAAAAACTCTCAATCGAATGGGTTCGACCTGATGATCAATGTTCAGTTACCTGTAGCTGATTACCGAATTTTAGAGATTATAGACGAAGCCTTAACACATTGCTTGCTAACCTCTGTGTATCTAGGGTGCACCCACAGCGCTGCCGATCTTGGATACTCGCGTAACTTTGGACTTCCTCGTTACGTCGATAAAAGACTTGGTGACATCCGGGAACTTCACTGTTACACTGGACGACGTTCCGTTATTGCCCGCCGCAGAAACATTCACCGTCGGCGAATATTACTCAGTCCCTTGTGATCCCGGCTTGGTTTCGTCAAATGATTCGTGCTGTAAGACCAGAATCGTCTTCTATTACTTTTACATGGGTATGGTTTGTCCAAGGAGGTTTAACACCATAGAGTTCCAACTTGCTATAGTTCTTCAAACAGCTGTCAGTTTTCTGTGGACGCACAACAGAATTTCTACGGTGCATTTGTGCCTTTCAGTGATGACCGGGTTCGATCGTGCCACTATCTTTCTGATCAATGTGAAGATTCTGTTTAAAAACTAACCTGTGTCGCGTATATTCTGCTTGTTTAAACGTTAATGGAAGAAAACTTCACCTATGATGATAAAGCATATAAAACAACCGGTAATCCCATTCAGAAATATGTGTTAAAGTGTAAAGCTGAACTTGTATAATGTGAAAGCGTTGGAAATTGTACCTTCCTGAAAAGGCGATTGTATTGCGATTATTCCGACCAATGAATCTGACATGGTATAATTTTCTTTGATTATGGAATGGTTTTATATGGTTTAGTTTGCTATAATTCTTTATAATTTGATATGTCAGATTCGTGTCCAGACATGTCACATGACAGTAATATTGATTTTTATTTCACCAATTTCTATTCTTGCATGCCCCTGTCTTTACCATAATCTCTTAATAATCTTTTATAAGTAGGCATGGTACATAGGGATGGCAAAAAGATGGACATCATCTTAGACATATCTTCCTTAAAGAGTGACTAGTCATTATGCCATGAGACGTGAATCCATTGTCTTCCTATCTGTGGGGTAGATCCAGTTTGACACATGCTTGAAATATTTCTGAGTGGCGTCATCGAACATGGGATCAAAGGGGAATAAGACTGTTGTGACTCCGTCTCTTGAACATCCTTGTTCTGTAGATTCTAAAATCTATAACAATAATGACATTGATAATTTTTATTGCGTAAAGATAGATTTTAAAGAACCCGACCGTTTGAATACTAAAGAGGAATCATCTCTGTTCTCCTGTCCCCTTTCCTTTGTGTGTGTGTGTGTGTGTGTGTGTGTTTGCGTGTGTACGTGTGTAAAGTGCCGTGCACACCGGGAACAAGACACAACCAGACATCTGATACCTGCGAGAGATGTCCCGAGGGAACTTATCAAGACGAGTACGGCCGGACAGAGTGCCTCAGCTGTCCCGAGGGAACTTCAACGGCCGCAGCGGGAAGCAGAACGGCTAAGAAGTGCAAAGGTGGGGAAGAACCAGGAGTTGATTGAACCAACATGATATTCATTCACATTGAGGGAGAGAGATTTGCGGTAACATCATGTGTATGTAGTCCTTGCATGGACCATTGCTTGTCAGGAGAAGAGCCTAGAAAGTTTCTGATTGTGTTTTCAGATTTCTAAATGTTTCTGATTGTGTTTTCTTATGAAATGATTTGTCAGGTAATTTTCTGACACTTTGAAAAGAATTTGCAATTTATAATTGATTTTTGTAACTGTTTGCTGTTCTTATTGTATTTAGAATGGCCAAGAATATCATGTGTTAAATCTGCATGTACATACATATCTTTTTTGTATATATTTGTGTGTATGATATATATAAGAAAGGAACCCTGTGGAAGGGGAAAAAAAAAGAGCCTAGAAAGAGGAGAGTTTGGGAGGGTAGCGACATAGGGAGAGTGTAAGGAAGGAAAATCTTCTAACAGCACATAATCGTGTCATATTAGTGTAAAAACCAGAGATTTAAACTGGAAACAATTCCAATAGAAGTGTACACACGGGGGGGGGGGGGGGGGGGGGGAGGGTCACTCTGTAGATTTTTTTTTCAACGATAAATTCATTGTTTTCCACGAATAGTGACGATAATCATAAGAATAATGCCGAGTCCAAACAAAGAAAAGTCAAAAGAACACCCATTGCTTGAAACCAAGTCGCACGAAGACTATCTCGAGGCTCTCCTCACTCAAGCTGGCGTTGTAACAGCTAGCTAGAACATTCGACAGGATGAGTCTTTGGGTTTCGAGGATAATAACAATACGTTCAGACGGTGATCCTTAACTTCAAGGATAAGGTAACTTCGAGGATTACTTGCTCATAATCAAGTCTTGGGCGCCAAGTGTCGCATGGTCTCGTTCGTCACGAAAGAGACCATGCGACATTTGGCGCTCCATAATTAACTACGGGCTTGTCCTCGAAGTTACCTTATCCTCGAAGTTAAGGATCACCGTCTGAACGTAACCAATATCATAATAAAAACAATTATCAATCCAATCGCTGTTTCGAGTTTCGATATCAAAAAACAAACGAAAAGCAACTACCCATTTCCTTAAAACCCCATGCAATCACAATGCATGATGACGAAGACCAGGAAAATCGATAAAGGAAGCCAAGAAAAAAAAAATGTTTACAGTAATTCGCCATGGCACAAATAGTAATTTGCACGACCAAAACACTGTCTCATCACTTAACTCACAGCATTATTTATTGCTATGAAATAGGAATAATAGTAGGCCAGTTCGCAAAGTACCAATTCATTTGTATTTTTCTTGTATAATAACGGTCTATTCAATGTCCTTTGCCTCATTTAATATAAGTCAACACTTCAAATCCTGTTTTAATTTTGATGTGTACTTCGTACCATCATGGTCAGTCTGTCTGAGAAATGAAATTTTTTTTTCCCTCTCCAATATCTCCCCACATTATATCCCGCAGCCCTGTGTCAGCCAGGTACCTTTTCGAAGACGGGAATCAAATCGTGCACCGCGTGTCCCAAGGGCTCGTACCAGCCGCATCCCGGCAGCACGTCTTGCATGGCCTGTCCGGAGGGTCTAACCACCTGGACAATCGGCGCCTCTTCCGCGGATCACTGTAGAGGTAGTTTTTGTTTTTGTCTCAGGTTAGACATGACAGCTAATACTCCTTTCACGCTGATTACTCGGGTGATCATCCGGTAGATCCATGGGGGAATGAAACGGGGGGGGGGGGGGGGACGAGCGAACAATTTCTTTCACACCATGTACTAGCGAATGAGCTCCCGATTGAATTGTTCTCGTACTCTGCTCTTCTGCAGTGCAAGAACACATCATGGCACATGAACGAAAACGTCCCGCAAGACTTTGTTTGTATGCTGACCCTCACTTTTCACCCTGAAGATTACCCGCAATATCTTTCTTACTGTACAGCGTCACACGGGAGTTTTACCAACCATTGACCACGGGGGGTAATATTTCTGCAAAAATCACATGGGTTTTTTTACCTGGGAGTTTACCAGCGATGCCAATCATACTCCGCGGGACGTTAGTTCGCGGGAGATATCGGGCGAACTTTACAAGCACGAAAGGGTATACAACCTCCATCACAGCTAACGAATAGGAGGGGACTTTTAAGGGAATTCCTGAATAGGCCGAAGTTTAGTGAAGAGAAGGGATTGTAACAGTTCTTAGAGGTTTAGAGCTATAATAAAAAAAAAAGACTTAATTTACCTAAGAATTTGTATTTCATGCTCATAAAAATCAAGAATTATATGGTAGGCAAATGATTGTGACTGTCGAAGAAAATATGGGGAAACACATTTGTTACATAATTTATGTATGTTATATTTATTTACATGATTATTAAACTTATACCATTTTTGTTATTGAACCTTAGACTAAACGAGACCACAACTTATATAGCAGGGACTTTACCTATACATGTATACGGTGACAAATATTTGCATAAAGTTATTTCAGCATTGTGATGATGTGGTTAGGTTTTGTTCATCAAAATTTATGATATAGGACCCTACCATACGTCACAGGATAATCCTGTTAGCTGTTAGGCTATTATCACGTTGATATTATTTATGAGTGTGTGTGTGCTTGTGTTTGTGGGTTTGCCTGTGTCTATGTGTGATTGTGCTTGTGTATCTCAGACATTGAATGAATGATTGATTGATTGATTTTATTTCTGCGTTTGTGTTTTACACATAAGTGCACTGTAACACTAACACAAAATCAAATGAACGAACTAATTGAATACAATATTGTTTTGAATGACAACCAATGCTCTATTTCATGTCCCCTCATTCAGAACTGAATACGTGCTCAGTGGATAGTCGGGGCCTGTTCATTACTTTCGACGGATATGCTTTCAGGAAGAGGGGACACTTTCGCTACATTCTCACCAGGGACTGCAGCGGCGTGGGCAGTTTCGAAGTGCACGTCGAACACCGTCGAGAAAGCCACGTCGCGACTTATCAACCGGTCGTCTACATATATGTCGACCATGTCGAAGTTAAAATAGATGCAGACGGTACTGTGTACATCTTCGGTGAGCATGTGACCCTGCCGTATCTTCACGGCAATCCTCGGAATGTACAGATAATCTCAGGGGGACCTTCGGAAATTTCAGTTGCAACGAACAAAGGAATGTTCATCGAGTGGTCCTCTGAAAAGGGGGTTAGCGTGCATCTTTCTTCGCAACACAGTTCGAAGGCGTGCGGCTTGTGCGGGAATATGAACGGGGATCCCGAAGACGACACGTTGACCAGGCAGCTTGTAAAGAGTAAAACAGTGTGAGAACTTCTTCAGAGCTGGAAGACTGGTGGCCTCAAGTAGGTTTTCTCCCCCGATTTGGGTAATAGTACAACACCAATAAAGGTTCGAAACTGACCAGAAATATATGTAATATAGATGAAAACTTAGCAAAAAAAAAAAAAAAACACACAAACAAAATGGGATTCCATCGGGATTCGACCCCAAGACCTCCGGATTGCTAAACCATGCTGAGCTAAGGGAAGCCCTATACACGGTGTTCTTCCCCAACAGCCCCCTAATTCTCAGTTCTCGAATTGTCAGGAGGTTACACAAAACAAAATTACGTGAAAGATAGACATTTACTAGGGGGTGAATTCGAGAGATTAGTTCTGTTCAGTTCAGTTCATTTCGATTTTATTTCTTCATTTTTTTCAAGTAAATCAAATATTGAAAATATTTCAATTTCTGACAACAGAATAGGAAAAAAAAAACACATTACATTCATAGTATCATAATCGCAATCTTTAAGGTATAAACATAACAATGACATCAAAGGAATCGAGGATACACTCTTGTTTCAGAATAAAGAGGAAGAAAAACATGCAGGAGCCTGCCGTCTTTGAGCACATGCTTGATAGTGATGGCAGCCTCAGAATCTCAAAAAAGGAAATAAGAAACATGAAAATACATAAATGAGTAATTTCCCATTGAAATGCTTTGTAAAATTACTGAAGTGACGCAGCTTTTTGAATGAATGCAAACAAAGGGAACTGACCAGAAATAGATGTTGTATTAGCAAGTAAATCAAAAATGAGAAAAGAAGATGGTTTGGATTGACGTTTCCTCAGTACTTTTGTCATTTCATTTCATTTCTTGATTGATTAAGGATTTAAACTGAGCTGCTTTACAATAGTCATTTAATTTATCTAGTGAAAGACACAGAAATGTAAGGCGCCTATCGACAGGCAGCAACAGTCATAGACACTGGCCTGAACATGTTCTTTTATAGAGGCGTTGACATGATACCATTGTCACTACTGGTTCTGGTCGGCATTATGATATTGAACGTAATGATCTGCAAATATTCGTTTTTTTTTTAATTGCTCAATAACACGAACAGACAAATGCATAATTTGATGTATTATTTTTGTTAATGAAAATAAACTGTATTAAATTGTAAAAAGAAAGTATACGATAATGTGAGATGATTTGGTACTGATGATTTCCAAACGCGTACACTGTATATGATTTTACATGATTATGACGAGTATTTACAAGATTTTAGGATACAGCAGAAATTTCCTTTTTTTTTTTTTCTTGTTATCTTTGGTCGCTGATAAAGGTCGCTGTCTGCGTTCTTTTTGATTGTGTCTTTTGTTGTTATGACAGTTCTTGGCTCTTTATCGTCCTGTTTTTTGTTTTTTTTTACGTCAGTCTTGTCTCTATCAATGGGCTTCCGAACTTAATGATTTGTATTGATATTCTTCTTCATATAGGGGCCTACATAGTACTTCAAGCACTGTCATTTCAGTGGTTCCCTCTATATTTTCGTGTTTTACGTATTGTTCTCCTTGGGGATTTATTACAACGTTCCACTGTAACAGTCATGTATTATACATGTAATGTTTCACTATCGTTGTACAACGTTAGTTTGTTTCACAATGTGCCGCTTACAGTTTTTTTTTTGGCACCAAAATATATGAAATAAAATATGCTATGTTTTACCGAAAAAATGAGAATGAATTTGAACTGATTTGAATTGAATTGATTTGTATTGAAGCGTAGATAATGAGCAAGCTCAGCCCCTTTTTCCTTACAGAGAGAACATGTAATATGTTTGTTTGTTTGATAGATACTTTGTTTTCTGCAAATCAATATATACATAAATTGAATAATCGTGAACATGGGAAACATACAAAGTATATTTGAAACAGAGTCGTTTGACTTGCATAAACAACGATATAAAAGGAAATTAATGATATTACAGTATGCATGTCTATGCAGCTGGGATTACAATAACAATATTATATTTAAGAAATGATAATGCAGAGGGCCGCCATTGTAAGCATTGCTTGAAAAGATGGCCGGCCCGAGGAAAAGGTAGGTAGGTAAATTGGTAAACAATACAAATTCTGCTGCGAAGATAGCAGGGGAAAATAAACTCTGATGTGTAATGGTGGTGAATGTGCGTGCGAGTGCTTGAGAGTGCACAGGGGCAGATAGGCTGGGATTTTGAATGATAAAATTGGTTTGCTGGAAGAGGGATATGGAAAAATTGTCATCTCTCTTGTCATTTGTACTCTTCGAAACAAGGTAAAACGTAAAATACATATTTAGCATGATGTTTGTTCTTTAAATAAGGGACCAGAAGCGGTGATTGAACATGACATTGTCATGATTGTGCACGAGAAATTGTTATGAAGTTTAGCAATATATAATATGCAAGTTCCAAATAACTCGAAATCCTTTGGAAATCTAAACAAATACTGCCTACCACAGATATATATATATATATATATATATATATATATATATATATATAAGTATATATATGTATGCATATATGCATACATACCGTAAAACACAAATAATGATACATATATATCAATTTGTATTCATAATTGTGTGCATGTGTGATTGCTTGTACTTAAGTATTTTATGCTATCATATATTAAGACAAGAATATCTATAATAACCAAACGGCGTGCTTGTCGCATAGGCATTTACAAATATATGTATATATATATATATATATATATATATATATCTAGAATGATTTCTACTCTACTTTTTATTTTTTTTTTATCTTCCCGTCATGTCAGTATATACAAGGTTAATGTATGCAAATCATAGTGGAAGCATTCAAGTATTTCCCTATTTATTTGCAGAAAGGAGGAATGTATATACATCAATGTATAACTATATGTATATATGAATATATATATATATATATATATATATATATATATATATATATATATATATATACAGTATATATATATATATATATATATATATATATATATATATATATATAATATATACGATTCTACTAATATTGCTGCATTTATCCTATGTAATATACTCTATACTGAACTATAGATTGGGGTTTCATTCTCCTGTGAAAAATGGAGATGGGGGAGGGGTGGTGGAGTATGAAGCAGTCAGCGTACCGCGGAACTCATGGGGAGTGATTACCCGAGTAAACACACACACACACACACATACACACAAACTGGGACAGTCAACAAGTCAGCTATGACAATAGTATCACAGGTATCGAATATAACAATACACCAAAAGAACGGGTACTCACAGAATTTAACGCGTATCATGCGATTTCCTCTGACATGATAAACGACAGACATTCAGCGTTATTTTACCTCCAGTTTGATTGGTGTCTACTACATTAGCCCATCATGATGTGGGAAAGAATTACATGATTGTACATGGATCACAATAATTCTTAAATAATATTTCTTTTGAGAGGAAACAATTTTCTAAGATCTTGAGTATTCGATAATCGACTGTATGATACAAAAATAGAGGGAATTGTGATGAATTAAAAGCATTTGCATATGGTTTAAAATATATTAGATTATCCATTGTCTAAGGGGCAGAAATGAGGGGTCCACTAACAAGTAGAGAGTGTGTACTGTGGACAGATCATACAATCAATACAAATACCTATACAAAAGGAAAGTATTAAGTAATTCAAAACATGACAAGCATTACAGGACAGAAAAAAAAGCCATTCACCAGTCTTGTTTCATTTCTACAAGGCCAGTCTTTTTATTCTTCGCAAACTACGCACTCTCTTTGATTCTGCACTCAATATCCCACTTCAATTAGTCTATTTTTAATCTACAAAGGACAAACAAAAGTAATATAAATTGATACACTATTGCTGGTTGTCACTTGGTTTGGTTGGCTTGGTTTGGCTTATTTCTGCATTGCATTTCCTTTCTCCAAATAAGATAACAAATGAAATCAAAGTGATATAGAATATGCCAAAAAAGATTGAGAGTATAGCATACACATCAATATAATAATCGTCAATTTCATATCAACATCAGTCTGTATTAACATATCAATCAAAGCAGAAAGTTAAAGAAGAAACCCAGTAAAAATATAAGCTAGTCTGAAAAAAGGGTAACATCTTACGAGTTCAACGGTAAAAATTTGAGTGAAATCGGATGAAAAATAAGGAAGTTATGACATTTTTAAGTTTTGCTAAATATGCGCAACAGTTCTTGTACAGTGACTATGAATATGCAAATGAGTGAGCTAACCATGTCATACACTCACAATTTTTCATTGATCGTTCACACACACACACAAAAGACAAAATTCAATGTTTCTGTCATTGAAGTCTGAAACGTGACGTTATTCCTGGTTGAATAACTTCAGAATAGTGATCAGTTAGATATACGAGGATTTGAGCCTCAGTCATAATTGCGTTTGAATGAAAAACTGGAAAAATTCAAAATTTAATGTACAAAATAAATCATATGGTAAATTGTGAGGGAAAAACATGCTCTCTTTGTCATTTGCATTTTCATATTGACTGTTCAAGAACCCCCCCCCCCAAAAAAAAAGCGAAACTTCAAATGTCATAACTTCCTTTCTTTCATCAGATTTCGATCAAAATTATACCGTTGAACTCGTAATATCTTACTCTTTCTTATCAGACTAACCTATATTTGGACTGGATTTCCCGAGGCATACTGTGTTTATATGTGAACAAGGGAGAAATCAATACAGGGGACAGTCATCATAAGCAGAGCTTTACGCGGATGAGATCCTATCTTATATAGATACGAATATATTGCAAGCCAATAAACATACACATAAAACTCTTAATCTTAATGTTATATGCCAAACACGTTTTGCTGAAAGAAAAAAAAAAACGGATAAAAAACTTGTAACTTATAGGCGCATAATATCTAACAATGTGTGCAGATATATCAATGAATGTAACATGTTGCCCGTTATCAAAGATGCAATAATCAATCACCAACACTGACCCAATAAGGAATGGTGTCACGATTATGGGCTTTTATGTTCTTCCTTGCACTTTCATTTCCATTTCCTCTTTGCTGCTTTTGTCCCTGTAACATACTTTCAAAACACCAGCCAATTCATAAGTAACATCGACTCCTGAATAAGGGCTAAAAACTAATCTGCTTGACACGCATTGGCATAATCATATGGGAGTGTTTACTAGGAAGTCCACTGGACACAACAGATTCATTGAGATACATGCATGATTTTTTCTTTGTTGTTTTTTATGACAGTTAGGGTGCGGGAATATAACATTCCATATGGGAAGTGTGTTTCAATGTTTATTTCTTGACTTGGCTTGAAGACCAATAAGATAAGGGAAATGCTTCCTCCAGTTTTCTTTTAACTTTTGCAGTCTTTAGAGGTTCTGCTTCCCGCTGCGGCCGTTGAAGTTCCCTCGGGACAGCTAAGACATTCTGTCCGGCCGTACTCGTCTTGATAAGTTCCCTCGGGACATCTCTCGCAGGTATCAGACGTCTGGTTGTGTGTTGTTCCCGGTGTACACGGCACTTGTATACATAAAAAATAAGGAACAGTAGACGAGACATAATCTAACGGCGTTTCTGCAGATAACGGTCATTATTCTGTAAGCAGGTGTCATGATTATGATAATGCATCGTTAGAGTAATGCCAACATGGGCATCACCACACTGTGTGCATAAATTACACACTTATTAATTAACCAAGGCTAATCTAGGGTTTTATATCTCAATGCTAAATAAATAAACCCTTTTATGAGAGATGATGTCCATGTAGAATTATCTAAGCATGATGACAATTGGTGCTTTCCCTCAATACAACAGGATAAAATGATTTTAGGCTCTCCTTGAATTTCCCGCATGTGACATTCGGTGCAATTATGTTTACGTATTTACATTGTCTTCTAAATTGATTTTGCAATCTATTTCGAGAATTCACAGAAGTCCATCGAGTAATGCAGCTATGTATAATTTGGGTCTTACAGCAAGAGTTCTCAGACGACACCATGCCCGGTTTGCAAGGGGCCGAGTAATATTCGCTGACGGTGAATGTTTCCACGGCGGGCGATAACGGGACGCCATCCAGAGTGATCGTAAAGTTCCCGGATGTCACCTTGTCTCGTATTGACGAAACGAGAAAGCCCAGAGCTGCTCGTCCGTCAACCCTCGGCACGGTTAGCAGTGCATCCTACACACACAGACAGGGTTATCCAGTTACTACGTCTTTGTTACGTCCCGTTAGTTTCCGTATAGCATCAGGTGATCAACTTGTACGATAAACTAGTACTGAGCTAAATTAGCTCATATATAATAGTGTTTTAAGCCACAATTAACTAAAGGCAGCATATCAAACGTCAATGAAATAATCATCTGCCGTGTTGGACCTGTTTGTAGAAATATGGTAAATATTTTACCAAGACTTTCCTTTCAGATTATCATCGGGCGCCATGTTCTTGTTTTCTTTTTGAATGAGTTTTTTTTTTCACAGCTGAGTGGCAGCATATTACACTCTAATTAGACATTAAAGATATATATTTGATACAATAGGATACACTATGACGAGATGACACATTATTCTCATTATGTAGGTGAATATAGCAGAGGTGACAAATTCATGGTGCTCTTAGTAATTTTGTTTGACCCCGTCTGTGTCATGTTTATTTACTGCGTCCATAGGTATTTCAGTATAATAATAATGGAATTTGTGTACATTTAACTCACTGACACAAAACGGGTTAACCAACCAATTAAGTCCTGGGGAAGTTTTGCTGGGGAAATTATCATCTTTTCATCATTAAAATTGGCAACTTTGAATTTCACTGCATTCTAGTATCTTACACTTGAGAAAACTGTTTCATTCAATCTGTGCAGAATTAGAACGACATCTCCCACCCCTCCTCCCCAAAAATGACCAATTCATGAAATCTTCTAAAATACGTTGCTAAATTGACATTCAGTTATCCTGGAAAATTGAAATTTGTTCCGATATCACCAAATCAAAGTTACAAAATTGGGCATGTGAACTTCAAAAAGTGACCATTTTGACTTTAAGTCATGCTCACTCAAGCGTGACCAAGTGATATCTACTGAATTTCACATGAAAGGTAGCCGAGAAATACAGCTACATAATCATGTATTCAGATTTCCTCAAAGGTTCCTGATTCATAAATTACAGAGGTTTGTTTTAGAGGGAACTTACTTTTTGTTTAGTGTTTATTTTAACACACCATTCATTAAAAACAAATAAATAAATAAATGCTATAAAAACAATAACAAAAAATCCAATAGAAATTGAGAAGTATCCTATCCTTCGAGGAACATGCTTTGAACGAAATGTGTGTGGGTTTAGAGGATGATGGTAACTGACAAATTGTTAAGATTGAAATATGTGACCGTGCACCTCAAAACTAACATAAAGTCGCACACACTGATTTTGCGTGAGGACTGAAAATAAGTGAAATGGGTCAACCTAGCCGAACTTGACTTTTTCACATTTTCTGAAAGAGCGTGGTCTTCTTTTACATTATGCTAAAATTTGGTGTCATAAAACGGGCAGAAAAGTGTGTAGCAGTTTATCTCGAACATTTTTGGTAGAATAGTGTGATTAGGTGTCGGTTAGCCACTAGATTTACTTGGGTTTTTTGTGATAATCATCTTGGCTGCGTTTATCAACTCCTTTTCTCGGCAGAAACAGGTTATCCAAACAGCTTTCAAGAAATTTTTACGAGATGATAAACGCAAAGCTGTTTTGAAAGCCATTTCGGAAAGCCTTTTACGAAAGGGTGCGTTTATCAACTCTCCTTTCTCGGCAGAAACAGGTTATCCAAACAGCTTTCAAGGAAATTTCACGAGTTGATAAACGCAAAGCTGTTTTGAAAGCCCTGTAGGAAAGCCTTTTCGAAAGCCCGAAATTTGTGACGATCCAAACAGGTTTCCTAAACAGGTTATCAGAAACCTGTTTGTAAAAGCCTTTCGAAGTTGATAAACGCAAAGCTGTTTTGAAAGCCCTTTAGGTCGCTTTACTGCGGTTACGCAACCATGCGTTTCCAGTTTCTGAAAAGACGCGCGCCAAAAGTGCACACGAGTACGTGTACACAGGTGTATACATACAGCTGTGTATAATGCACACATATGCTTGGAACAAGGAGGTGTTTCTCTCACCAACAAGGTTTGAGAAATAGAGTAACAACAGTCTCATTCCCTCTGATCCCATGTCTCATGCCGCCACTCAGAAATATTTGAAGTATGTGCTAAACTGGAGCTGCCTCACAGATAGGAAGACAATACATTGATTCACGTGGCATTGTATCATGACTTGTCACTCTCAAAGGAAGATATGTCTTTATGATGGTAACTGCTTTTCGCCGTCCCGTCTTAGAAAACAAGCGGCACATTAATAGTACAGGCAGTCAGGGCTTTGGAAAGGGCTCTCGAAAGGGCTATGGAAAGGGCTCTCTAAAGGGCTATGGAAAGGGCTATCGAAAGTTGATAAACGCAGCCGACGAAAACAAGCGGCACATTAATAGTACAGTGAGAAGACAGGGCTCTCGAAAGGGCTAAGGAAAGGGCTCTCGAAAGGGCTATGGAAGGGGCTATCGAAAGGGCAGGCTACGTTTATCAACTTTCCCCAGTTTAAACGACTTTCGAAAGCCCTGTCGATAGCCCTTCCATTAGCCCTTTCCATAGCCCTTTCGAAAGCCCTGTCCACTCCCTGTACTATTAATGTGCCGCTTGTTTTCGTCGGCTGCGTTTATCAACTTTCCCCTGTTTAAACGGCTTTCGATAGCCCTTTCGATAGCCCTTTCGAAAGCCCTTTCCATAGCCCTTTCGAGAGCCCTTTCCAAAGCCCTGACTGCCTGTACTATTAATGTGCCGCTTGTTTTCTAAAAAGCACTTACCATCATAAAGACATATCCTCCTTTGAGAGTGACGAGTCATGATACAATGCCACATGAATCAATTGTCTTCCTATCTGTAGGCAGCTCCAGTTTAGCACATACTTCAAATATTTCTGAGTGGCGGCATGAGAAACGCATGGTTGCGTAACCGCAGTAAAGCGACCTAAAGGGCTTTCAAAACAGCTTTGCGTTTATCAACTTCGAAAGGCTTTTACAAACAGGTTTCTGATAACCTGTTTAGGAAACCAGGCGCGGTGGAGCACCCCAATTTGCATCTCATTATCGCCCCGTTCTATTTGAATTTCCAACGGGCATCCACGGCTGCCCGAAACTGTGTGCATGAAAAAGTCAAATCTTTACCTTCTCCTTGTGCCGCTATGCGTGCCGCTAGTAAACTCAAACTTCCCACACTATCTAAGTTTTTAAAAACCTTCCTTTTGATGAAAAAATTATGAAATTTGCTGCACTAGAACTTGAGATATTAAAGCGTTTTGAAAATCACCTCTCGCAAAACATGCTCTCTGTTTTTTTCCGACTGGACTATGGCCGGGCTCCAATGTGTCCGAATGTGGCAACATAAGTTTATCAGGCCTCAATCCATATATGGTGAAAGTTTTCGCTTGGTTCCACCTGTACTTTTTGAAAAATCAACATGTTTCTACAGGGTTTGGAATAGAAAATTGTAGTAAGCGAAACAATTGAAAATGACGTCATTTCTTTTCCCGTAATATTGGGCATGCGTGGTACGTGAGATTCAGGATTTCGTGCTCATTGTTAGTTTGCATGTGACGCAGTCAATTTTGCTGAGTGTCGCACGGCGGTGACTGCTGAGCTGCTGCCGCGCACGCTGCATGCAGCAAAGCGTTGTGTGTGCTGTGACATGCAACGCTACAGTCACGCGATTATATATACATGGGACCGACCTGTACACTTTGCGTTCGTGTCATTTTTTACATCACCTTCTGTTTTTTTCCGACACAACCATGGCCGGGAATATTACGGTATGACATTTAAAATGCAAGCAGATAAATAAATTTTGGTGCACTTTGTTCGAATGGCGCTTTGGTTCCGCAATCACACTTCGTGAATTTTAGGATGATTTTCGAGGCATATTTTGGAAATTTTGCTCGCCAGGTTTTCGCTAAAATTTCACATTTTATCATTGTCAAATCCTTTCATATGTTATATGTGCATATTCGGACATGTTTTCAAATTCAAACTAACTCAATTTTAATCCGAAAATAGGTTTCCTTAAATTGTTATTAGCTTGAGAAGTTGTTTACTTTTTCTCAACTACGCGAGTACATGTTGTTTACTTTATGCAAATGAGGCTCGGCTGCCGATGGATTTCTGCGAGATAATTAGGGTGCTCCACCGCGCCTGAAACCTGTTTGGATCGTCACAAATTTCGGGCTTTCGAAAAGGCTTTCCTACAGGGCTTTCAAAACAGCTTTACGTTTATCAACTCGTGAAAATTCCTTGAAAGCTGTTTGGATAACCTGTTTCTGCCGAGAAAGGAGAGTTGATAAACGCACCCTTTCGTAAAAGGCTTTCCTAAAGGGCTTTCAAAACAGCTTTGCGTTTATCAACTCGTAAAAATTCCTTGAAAGCTGTTTGGATAACCTGTTTCTGCCGAGAAAAGGAGCTGATAAACGCTGCCAAGATGATTATCACAAAAAAACCCAAGTAAATCTAGTGGCTAACCGACACAATCCCCATCTGGCATACCATCATTTAGATTGCCCTGTGCCCCCACAAGCATTTTTACGTAAGAAATCTTACCTTGTCCAAGTCTGCCTGATATGTATTTGACGTCACGGAATGCGTCAAAGTCAGTCTTATCACGTTATCTGTGCCCGCCTGCCGTCTGCGACGATTTTTCGAAGGGGGTTGACGTCCGCAGGTGATATCGAGACTCTCAAAATCGCAGACGGCATGGGGACCACAAATGTTTGCGATTCCAAGTTCCGACGCCAAAGAGTCGAAGTAACCCTTGAACTTGTTCTTCATGATAATCTTCGATTGTTTTTCACATCCGCCCCGGTAAAATCCGAGTGTCAAAAGAACTTTCATCTTATTGGGTAGCGGTTCTAATAGAGATGAGAAATGCCAATCCAAAACACATTGCATGACATTTTGTCATAGTTATTATACCACTCATGTGGTATATTTACGAAGTGTTTTTATTTTCATACTTTCTTGGAAATATATTGATAACATTCTTTCTATCAATGTAAACTTGTATCATCAAAGCCATCGAAACTTGCAACGGTTCCCAATCTACTAGGCCTGAAACACAAGCAATTTGAGCCAACAAGGCTGATTCAGGTTTTGTATGTTTTCTGACAATGGTATCTAAATTCAGTTTACACATGTGGTGATGTACAAACATCTTCAAAGTTTTTGATGACACGTTCTTTTTTTTCTGTCTCAAATTGGATTTCTCCGTGTAATACACCCAAGAGGAATATGAAGAGGTGCATGAAAAAAAATCAGAAGTAGCTCTGATACTGTGAAATAATCATGTCGCTTCAAATAAATAGTGATGAGAGGATAAAGTGAACTTAAGATCCCCCCTTTCTGCTCCTAAGTGTTTTTGCTTTTGATTAGTAGTTTGTTTTCAGATTTAGCATCTTTATCTGAAATTGCATATGACACCAAGTTGCTACGCACAAATCTAGTAACGATTGTTGATTGAAAGAGGGAATACTAATAAACATGTTCATAAAATAGTAGAATGAATAAACAAGTGACCACATATTTTAGATATCATGACGTTCTTCTTTGACATCATCACGGTTTCATTACCTGGTGTTCGAGAAAATACTCAAAAATGATACATCTCTTGGAGCATATTCCGCTTAATTTGTGATAATTTTAATTCATGTTTTTCCATAAACAAGGCTTGGTTTTCCATTTATTGCATGTTATCTCGGGATAGTTTATTGGTACGACTGTCCTATTTTTCATGGTTTCCCCAAGCGTGTGATTAAGGAACATATTTTGATATGAAATGTGAAGCATACTTGGAGTTCATTTTCAGCGAAGCGTACACACACGTGCATGCTAAAGTTTTTGCACTGGAAAGGGGAATAATTATGCATGACAAAAAGAAATAAATGGTCCTCTGTTATAGGTAGAAAATGGTGTCAACAGAGGAATTTTGCCCCAATCCCAATATGAATTATTTTGTTTGATCGCTACAAATCTTCTCTTCACAAAATTCGCACATTATGTTGCCACTAAAATCTATTTACAGTATTACATTAAGGTGGGTGTCAAAATAATGTAAAAAAAAAAATGGGGGCGGCGGTGGTAGGGATTTTCTCTGTGTCTTGTAAAGAGCCTCATAATGCCTTGCCTGAACAGTCTGGCCACGGCATCTTCGCAGGTCTACCGGTTGATTCAGCCAGCCAGTTCCCATCGGTACAGTTGTAATACCGTTCAGGTTCCTCTAAGAAAAGGAATTTCCTGTTGCAGAACATCCTGCAGATCCGACCTCCGGGTTGCTGGGTGCAGGCTACAGCCCCGTGGAGAGGTGGTGGATAATCTTGGCAGGTTGACTCTTGGATTTGCAAAGAAAACAAAGGACAGATGAGATACAGACGGAGAAAAAGAGACAAGGGATAATATGACATAAAAATAGTCTATATACTGTCTTCCGCAGGACATCGATATCAAGTTGCACGTGGTCGCAAGGCCAATTACGACCAATTGCATAAGGCACAGTTTCCCATTTGCAGATGAAACAAAAACTCAGCATTAGTGCTTTAAAATAGTTTTAAAATGTGAGTTAGGGATAGAAACAACCACTGTGAAAATTTGAATCAGTGACATCGATGTTAAGTATTGTTAAATATCCAAAATGTGAACAATAGTTATAATAAAAATGCTTCTAGACTAAACCGTCTACAGTTACGGTTTATTGAAAAAAATGCTGACATCTCATTATATTTTAGGCTTCATTGCAAACATTTTATATGGGAGGGTTTTTTTTTTTATGGTACAACAGACCTACACATATACATGAAAGGCAATATCTTGGACATTTGCTCCCAAAGGTAAATCAGACTTTTAATGCAGTAAAACGCACCTGCTGTGAAAGTGTTTCCGGTGGGTTTTTATATTTCCTTTTTTCACGTATTAAATGTGCAAATTATAGAGATCTTGCCATGGATTCGAACTCAGGCAAAGCTTTCCAAAAACACTTACGGATAGTAGCAATGGAGGAAAACGAAACAAACAAAACACACCGGGATATTCAATATTTTGATAAGAACAATCTATGAGAATGGCGGTTATGTTCGGAGATTGTTTCACTAATTGATATCGTCTTGTATTTTGGCCCGTGTAGAAATGCTTGAAAGCTCTGGAATCTCATCCTTATAGAAGAAGTATATGGGAATATGCCAGGAAAAAGTGTACGATTTTCCGGTTAATTTTACACTTTCTCCAATCAATGTGACGTTTTGAGCAATCCATATCACCCGAAACCCAATCAGAATTCAACTTCGTCTTTGGCAACTTAAAATGAAGATCATACAAAAAATTGCGCCAATCAATTTGACACTGTGAGGAAAGGTATTCGTCAATCGTAATTCAAATTGGTCGCGGCGTCGCTGCGACGTCTCCACGACTTCCGGACGAATAAGTTGTCTTTCCAAGTCGCACGGATCGCGGCGATGTCTCCTTCAGTGAGACATGCCCCTAACACTTTCAACTGTTCTGTGTTCTGTATTCATTTCATTTCACTCTACAAACTCGACCGTTGACTGGCAATATAGTGTACTTACCTGACTAACTTACAACCTGTACAGAAATAAGAAACAAACGAACAAACGAGCAAACGAACAAACAAACGTGGCTGAACATCATCCCGTACGCATTATACCGATGAGGACCGACGCAGAATAATCGAGATTTTTCCATGACAACACGGACTACATTGAAATGGCGCACAAACTTAGTGTTAATCGCAAGAGAAAAGGTCTATCGTTGCCACATTCGTGCGAGCGAGCGGGGCAAAGCGACAAACTACCTCGAGGTGGCAACAGGAAGTTCAATATTGACAAAGAGCGACTTCGTGAAGTTTTGAACGCCATGCACTCCCTGGCGACTCTCGAACAAATAAAAACCCACTTGGAAGCCTTACTTCCGAACAAGTCGCATGTGAGTGCTCGGATATATCGTCGCATATAGGTCCCCTACTTCAGATGGACTGTCGTATAGGTCCAAGTTGCTTGAATCTGTCTCGCGAAACGAAATGAGCAGCGACTGGTAGACAACAGGGTGGATTATTATGGGCACCGTGGTGTATGGAGGAATTAAGGGAGGTTGAAAAACTCATCTTCGTTGACGAATGTGGATACTATACGGACTCGTCGCACATACGACAGTGCCGCTAGAGGTAAGCCAACTCGCCGAGTCGTGAGTGGACGCCGAGGGCAAACACTGATCAGAACCCTAGCAGTAGCCCCTGATGTCGGTCCGATGCATCGCACAAGAGACAGTGACCAGAGACGGCTTCCAAGGTTTTCTGGCTGATACAGCCCGACGCTTTCAAGAAATCATTCAAAACTAAGATTGATTTTCTAAAAACGAATTTTAACGCTCGAAACAAGTTCACAAGCCGTGACTTCTTTGGTCAATTGCAGAAATGTCAAATTCCACCCACACATGAATGCAAATGTTTTCCTTCTGATACTTTTTCACAAATCAAATTCCGTGCTCTTAAAACGAAATTGTTTCGTTATCAACACTTGATCGCACTAAAACGAAATTGCGTGCGATATAGTAAAGTTGCTGGTTGTCTATGTTGAATTGTGAATGATCAATTGAAACTACACGACTGGTGTCGTATAATTTGAATTGCCATGTTACGAATGTGATTGGAAGAGTTTGATATTGACCGACAAATTCTGTATAATTAGTAAAAGTATTTTATAAGTCGGAGACATTATGTTTTGTTAGCAGTGATAAGTACAACACATAAGATAACGACAAGGTTGAGTGATAAGATTTTCTCCTTAAAAAAAAAAATCATCTAAGCAAACTTACGTTGACAGCTGATCCCTGCATAACCTGGGTCACATAAGCATTCCGAGCTGTTGGTGATGGCCGTGGAAACTGTGGTGGAGTGGGCTGGACACGGGGTACACGGGTGGTTTCCATACGACGACTTGTACGTCCCCTGCGGGCAAACTACATAAAGAGAACGTCATCGCTACATCATGCTTTCCACATTATGCGCGTGCTTGTGTGCTCTAAACACTTAAAGAGATTGCTTCGTGGATGGTCACTGAAGAGCGATATACATATGATATCAACTGAAAGAGGCACATGTATATCAATTGTATCAAATACAAAACACAGCAACTAACTCTTTACCTTCCGTCATGTCCGTAATGGAATAAGTGAATGATTTAGCTTCATATAAAAGCCGTGTAGTATATTGTTAACTAAGTTTGATTCTGATTTGTATCTTTAGGAATCAAGATTGGTCTTGGACGCATTTCAGGACACTTATGTATATTTACAGTTGCAAGCTTTACATAGGAAATGATATTGGCATATTGTTCTTACCACTGCAGTTAAAGCCATCCCCGGTGTATCCAGGTTCGCAGGTGCATGCGATCGAGCCGCTCTCGGTAGCGTACGAACACGCAGCATGCTGTCCACAACAGTTCCCCGAACCGCGACATTGGGTGCTGCCGTTCTCGTAACACTGCACGTGTTCCATCTGTTCGTTGAGGGCGTTGCTATTATTGACATCTTCGAACAAAACAAAGCGCAAGTTGATGAAAAGTTAATCACTCGACAAACTCCATTTATAGATCAACTATTATTCTCATATGCGACACGCTGCAAAGTGACCAACAGCGCGCTCTCTACCTGTTCGGAAAGGGCGTTGTTATAATCATTACCAACTTTTGGAGAAAAAAAACCCAAATACACAAAAACAAAAATATTGTTATGGAAATCCGGGATTCAGAAGGACTTTCTTGCAGCCAGGACATGTGTAGATATCATATCCACACACCTTTCCAATCTCCAACATTTTAACCTTCGGCAGTAATGAGATATTTAGATATAAACATTCCAAGTTTCATCAATTATAATTATAACGAAAATGTTAGGCTAAAAGAGTATTGATTTCAATCCTCGGCTATCACAAAGGTAGGGTCCTATATAGAGGAGGGGGCCGTGGTATCGGGGGTAGGGGTTGGGGTAGCGTCATGGAGAATGTTGGGCAAAAGAAATCTACGAAATTTTCAGTTACACTGTAAGTTTGAACCCATCATAATGAAAATGTGAAAGCATTAAACGAGAAAGCAGTATATCAAAATGACCAAGATGATACTGGTGCGCACCTTGCCTCTGCGCAGAACCGAGCGTAGAGATGTCCCCAAGCTCGTCCGTCCAAAACGCATGGTCCTCGGATGTAGCAATGCTCTGCAGCTCGCCACGATTGGCAGACGTAGTCAGCACAATGGAGAAAATGACAACACCTTCCCCCTTGAGTTCTTCGGCAATGGGACCAGGTCGCTTGCCCATCGTGGACACACCGTTGGTCAGCAGAAGTATGACTCTATTAAAGTATAGTAGGATTGGTCAGTCGGAGATATTTCCTGGCTTAGCCACATAACACAAACATGATAGAACTGAAGTCGCAGTTTATAGGCTGTCGAAAAATTCAAAAGCAAAACACACAGACACAGACACACAGACACACACACATACACACTTGATTTACAAAACTGATTACGGAAACAACTATACTTACGGTATTCCTCAGACGTCTACCGGGCTGTTAAGCTTCTTTACAGTATCTATAAGCGGTGATTTTTTTTTTTCAATTAAAGGGGAAGGCTAGTAACTGATCAGTGGGAATCAGTGGAAATGCTGGGAGATATATATCTGTTGTTGTGTGAACATTATTTGCTTCAGAATGGTCTCATATTCAAGTAATGTGCAGTTTAAAGTTTCCAGGTAAGCATGCCTGGTCAGTGACGGGGCATTAAACTGTACATTAGGTACTTGAATATGAGACCATATTGAAGCAAATAATTTTCACACAACAATAGATATACAATGTACTCTTGAATGAATCCAACAAGGATTGGAACAATCATCTCGCAGCATTTCCACTGATTCCCACTGATCAGTTACTAGCCTTCCCCTTTAAATCAAATTGATTTTAGATAATATGCCAGCCTCCGTTTCACTGTTTCTATTCTTGCCGTAAAGTATACTCATTACACACCCCTCTAGCCTGCTTGGTTCTACATACGCATATTCACAAACATGCAAATTTTCACCCTGACTGCGGAAGGCATTGTTTAAAAAGATGCAGACTGGTCATCACGACTGTGATCACATCACCACGGCATATCAATAACTCTTTCAACGGGAGCTCTTACACACAAGCCACTAGCTTTTCAGTAGAATTCCTCCCAATCAAATCAATAAGTTCTACACTGTATCTCGTTACTCAGGCACTTATCATTATTTCATATTGAAATGCAAAAGACCTTCATCTTGTTTTCATTCCTGACTTCAAAACTACCACTCTCGATAGCTGATATTGTCTTTCAAGATATAACAATTATGACAATGATAATGATAATAATAATGCTTTTCTTTCCCCGGGGTAGCATCTGCGTGTTGCTACTGTTATATTTACCCTATCTAGCGTTGTTAATGTGCTTGCTACTTGTTTGCAACTGTATTGTCGTTTGTTATTCGTCATTCTTTGCGTCGAAGCCTTGCAATTGCTCAATATATGTCATAAAAAGGTGGAAATAAGATGAACTGAAAAACGTAGACGCTACCTACCTCTGAGCATTTGACTGTCCAGCCCGTAAAACCGTCCGTGCAGTTTCAAGTGCTTTACCGGAGCAAGTGCTCCCCGGCTCGTACTCTGTCCCGTTCAGACTTTCGTCAATAGTAGGCCTACACTTGTTCCCTCTGCCCTCTGAAGTGTAATCTACGTAAGTTTTGATGTTGTTGCAATGCGAGTACGAAATGAGAGAAGTGCGAGTGGCGTTTAGCGAGATCAGGTGGAAGAATTCGCTTGCACGATCGTAGTCCTCCGGGCTCGTGCCGGAGGTGATGCCAAGTAAAAACACAAGGTCGACTTGGGAATCCCGGCCGCCGAACGTGGTCTCGATCTGTCTCCTGAATTCATCCACTCTGGTGGACAGTGCACTACCGCTGGATGCCGTTCTCTGACCGCCACAAGAAGGCACCAACAGCTGACAAAAGTAGTACAGCACAAACAGCGAGACTCCTTTCTTCATCATCGTGTTAACACGATTGCTATCTTCAGCTATCTGTTGAGTGTTGACTGTTACTGACTTGAAGTGCTATAGCTAACACATTTCATCTAGAAATGATGGAATCACTATTGCGTTATGCGTGGGAAACAGGGGGCAAATGTACATTTATACTCTACACATTGCTTTACCCGTGGAAAATTCCTATAGCTTCTATAGCTTTTTTCACGTCCTTGTAAATCTTGGTGCGCCAAGCTAATCGCTGATTCAACAAATATTCAAGGTACGTCAGTTGTATGTACGTGTGTGCGTTAGTGAGCAAAGACTATTATGTCCCGTTAAAGGAAGAGAAGATGACCTCGGTCGATTCGGGTAGAGCCAGAGTGACGATCAGTACCCTTTCAACAAACGCCGATGCCGAATATAGGCAGGAATTACAGTTGTTCGTACGTCATCTGTGGATTTTCCTTCCTTAAAAAAAAGAAAAAAGAATGTTACATTTTTGTTTACACGTCTGTATGACCTCGAGCATCAACCACATTTTAACCCAAGGAAATCCGAGCCCACTTCAAACCTTCCTCCTGTCAACTCCTCATTGTGTTGTATATCCCGGACGCCTATCTCAGGCCTGTTTTAATAATTTTGGTAATGTTAAGCAACGTATTCATATATACAAAACTAATTACTGTTTATAACAGATAGCACTCAGTATGAGAAGGCGATTCCGTGATGGCAACTTGAAATCCATGTAAGCTATTGATAATCTTAGATTCCTTAGCTGATTTTTTTTTTTTTTTCTGTTGAGGATGCTGAATTGTAACATTAGAATACTTTATCTTAATAGCAATTAGAGTACTTACATCAGAAATGTTTAGTTTAGTTTTTTTTTTTTTTTTTCAGAAAGGTGGTACACTGTATTACTCAAAGAGTCTGTTTGCTTCTGGGGTATTATACGAATTGATTCCAAGAAGCCAGGAGAGTGAGTTTGCAATCTTATTTTGAAGAATAAGCCTTTCTGTCATTGCGACTAGTGCCTAACATAAGTTGCCTGATATTTGAATGTATTTTTGACATGGTGTTCCTGACGCCTGAGAAGGAAGTGTTACATGCATATAACGCTTGTATATAATCATAGTGTCTTTGATTTGAGCGATGATAACCTAACCAAGATTCCTGATATTGAATGGCAGCTCCTTCCGTGATCTTACGAATGACCTCATACAGGGGAGTAACTATGTTTTACCCTTTGAAATCTTATAAGCAACAATAATCTAAGTTTGTGTTTTTTTTTTTCTGGCCGGTTATCTCCCCCCCCCCCTCTTCCTCTCTGTAATGAACATCATCGAAGTAGACATTGTAGAGCTTGCACATTTTATATGGGGTTTAGACCAAAGAGATTACACCTACTTTGTGTCATTTGTATAATCTCTTTGGTTTAGACATATTAACGCAAAAGGCTTTGATAGACGTGGCTATATCGTGATCGTAGTTGAAAAGAAAAGGAAAGTTATCCAAAATCCCATGTCACAGATCTCGTCCCCTTCCAAATCACATTTTCATATCAATTCATTTACGGTGCATTTATTTCCATATCCAAATGATACAAAATTATTGCAAAGTAGCGTTAACGATTTATACAAGAAGGTGAAATGTCATGAAGCAAATTTAAATACAAACAATAGTCTAACAAAAGCATAACACCGACATAAACGACTGCACCTACAAGCACAAACGTAATTTACATAATTTGATCTTCATGGAATCACTATGAGTTGAAAATGGTACTAGCTAGTAAGGAATATGGAGGGAACTTGCGAAAAAAAAGCAAAGCTTGTACAATTACAATTGTCCCTCGGATAGGACATAAAATGGAGGTTCCGTGTATGAGAGAGTCACAGCTCATGCACGTAACAGATCCCGCTTCATTCATTCATCGAAAAGAGCAGGGTGTCTAACCCGGTGAAGCGGTCCCACCCCACATCCAACTGGACCCCATGGAAGACCAGCTTAGTGTAGCTGAATATGGGCTATCCAGCCATCTTCACAGATGGAAAATGAACAACAACAACAATTAGCAAGCTCCCTGAGTGAAAAAAGAAAAAAAAAAATCCTATAGCATATATACGTGCGTGAACATGTATATCCAAATATGCATTTCGATACAGAAGAGACAAGAGGAAGAGGTGCAAGTAAAACAATGGGACAAATCACACACACACACACACACACACATACACACGCACACACACACACACACATACGCACACATACACGCACACACATTCAAACAAGCACACGTAGAGACACGGGCACAGGCACAGAAAAATCCACGCTAACCCCAGCAAATAACCAACACAGGAGAAAAGGGTCATGAGACGAGGAAGCTGACGTGCATTCAGCATGTCAGTATAGCTTATCTTTTAAACAAGATCCCCATTATGAGAAATAAAGACAATCACTTGACTTGAAAGCAAGGTTGTCCATTGTATTCAATGTTTCAATAATGACTGAATTAAAATAGAAAATCACTTGAAGGAAGGGAGTTGCACATTTTGGGTCCAAGGTAAACAAAAGTATTTGGAGGAGAAATGTTCGCTTTAAGGGTAGATGGATGCAGGGAGACTGTCTTGTGGGGTACGTATGTATTCTGTTATTAAAAGTAAACATTGAATTGAATATTGATTGGAAAATATTGTTATGAAGTTTGTATACGACTTGACCAAGTTGCATCTGCTATATATCAGTGATTTTAAAGATTTTATTCTGAATAAACAAATTATGAGTGTGAGCATAAATGGACATGATTGATTACTCTAAGAACCCTTTTACATTTGTACAAATTCATTTTTCATAAAAATTACACATTCCATCAGCTTGATATTAACATAATTAATATGTTAAGGGTAGTAATTATTTCTCCTGCTTTCTGAAAGCGGTTAGTCAAGTGCTCTTTCATTATGCTGGAAAAATGAAAGAGGAAAACATTTCTTGACCAGTCCTTATGAATATTCTATTGAGCGAGTTGATGATGTCATACCCGCAATTTTCCATGTATGTTATATCTACAGTTTGGAAAAATTGTTATTTTTAGCTAATACAAGTAAAGGCATGTTCTCATACCAAGATATATCAGAGTTAACATTCATGTTTGTTTTGTTTTTTTATTTTGGGTGGTTTTAAGGCAAGTTTTATATTCATCTAGCTGAAATATGAAGGGGTTTTGTCATTTCTGTATATGAAATGAATAGAAATTGTGAGAGCATGACATCGCCAACTTTCTTTTTTGAATATTCATAAGGGGTGGTCAAGATATGTTTTCCGAAAGAATGTGAAATATCAACATGTCACACTTCCTGATTCCTTATCCGATATTTGTCATTTTTGTATCGTTCTGTAGGGAATATTTTTCTCTTCCTTTTAAAGTCTATTCATTTTTTTGGATGGATTTCCTCTTTAATTGCAGCTATTACAGCTGAGATTATTGCAACGGGCATTATTCTCTCCACAGAGATTTCATTTATGCATCAGTACGTCACACAGCATGCTTTTTCGCGATACACGCAACACGCTTACCTTTGACATTACCACACCATGTTCGAGTTGGATTGTATAAAAAAAAAAAAAAATAAAAACGGAATATCTGACAAATGTGTTGGTATATGTTTCATAATTATGGATTTTTACAGCTCAAACTTTCTTCACCACCTGTCTGCACAATACATGGATTTCAAATAATATTATGTCAAATTAGAATAAAAAAGTCAAATCTCAAAATGTCATAACTCTCTTATTTTGTGGAAATTGATTTTCGGTTTTTAAATTTGAGCCGTCACTGATCAGCTGATGGGACCCTCACTGACCAGCGACGCTATAGCCCGGAAACATTGAACTTCACATTACTTGAGTAGGAGAGCAATTTGAGGCGAATAATTTTCACACAACAATAGATATATAACGTACTCTTACATGAATACCACAAAGAATGGAACAGTCATTCTTCCCCGATCAGTTACGGTTGGTCTCCACACCCTTTAGATCAAATTGAATATGGATTGGCTTGCTTCTGAATTAGAGCTGCTGGCTTTATCATTCACTCAGTTCATTCGGGTCAGAACGACAAATCTTTCTTTAAATATCTACAGAGTACCATGCTGGCGATCTGATGGCAAAGTTGTTTTGCATTTTGATAAATGATGCCTATTAACCTGCATATATTATGTTTCTTATTCCTATATTCCCTTTCTGTTCATGATAATATGAAAAAGCGAACGGAATCCCATCACCATGATAACACACTTTCTTGAAGTTTGTATATAGCTTCATTTCATTTTATTCATCTCTTCATTAAAAAAAAAAAGGAAAAGAAATGTACACAATCATTAGCACAACGTAATTGTCTGAACACAGTTTTTTTCTCTTCCAAATATCTACATTTACATACATTAATCGTTACATGATGAAATTAAAAACTTTAAACAAGGTAATTTAGAATTATTCAACGTTACATCGAATAATGGGTAATCATATACTAGTAGGGTGTTGGAAATGGAGGGGACTGCTAAAAAGCTTACCTTGTATATTGCAGTCCCCTTTGGCAACTCACAGAAGTAAACAACCTTCACAGCTGCCTTAAGCGATCATCATTTTAATAGCAAGCAGTCATCAGAAACAATAAAGTTACTTTCACATCAACACCTTTGTTGACGTTTAAATAATTATGATTGCAAACAGTGCAATTGCACTAGTCATCACCTAATGCAGGGGCGGATCCAGGAAATCCGTAAAGGGGGGGGGGGGGGAGTTTATATTACTGGTGTCACTTCCGGGTTTAATCAGCTGACATGCGATTTCATGCATACAAAATTAAAGGGGGTTGTTCCTTATCTTTTCTTTTCATTGTTTTTGTTTGTTTGTTTGTTTTTTAAGAAAAAAAAAGAAAACTAATTAGCTAAAGGAGGTGCGCCCCCGGTGCGCCCTACCTCGATTCACCACTCCCTAATGAAAACAAAGAGAAATAAAGTTCAATGGGCAGACAATCGCATTTCTTTCTGGTACGCAAGACAAGTCAATGGAGGTTTATGTACATATGAAAGCCTAAACAAGAGACTACGAGGGTACATTTTACTTTGCTTTTTTAAGTTCCGCGATGATTCCCCTCTCTTTTATGATAGTGTATGATTTTAATCGAACTTAGCAAGCAAAGCTAAAATATTGGGTTATTGCCATAACTCAGGGATATTTTTCCCCTATCATAAAGGAAACTATTTCAGAGGTCTGTCCAGTGGCGTATCTAGGGAAAACGGCGCCCGGGGCAAGCACGAAAATTGCGCCCCTAATTTCTGAAAAAGTGTTCAACCCCACCACCATCCCGGTAGGGACTTAAAAAAAGTCCACATGATGCTTTTTCAAGCACTTAAAAGGGATCTTTGAGGGTGATTTAAATGTAATGAATTTTGATAGATTTTGGCGAGCGAGCGCAGCGAGCGAGCCGAAAACTTTTGTATTTCAGCTTATAAAACATGGAATTCTTGTCATTTTTTGCTTACCAAATCTTACAATTCTAATCAACATCATTGTGACGGCCTTATAGATAACGATTTATACCAAAAAACTGAGGACTTTAAAAAATACTCTAAATTAGTGCGCGCGAGTGAGCTGAAATTTGTATATGTCCTCGTCATCATCACGTATTGTTCTTCACTTTTTTTATATAAATTCTGGCGAGCGAGCGCAGCGAGCGAGCCGAAAAATTTTGTATTTCAGCTTACAAAACATGGAATTCTTGTCATTTTTTTGCTTACCAAATCTTACAATTCTAATCAACATATAGTGACGGCCTTACAGATAACGATTTATACCAAAAAACTGAGGACTTTAAAAAATACTCTAAATTAGTGCGCACGAGTGAGCTGAAATTTGTATATGTCCTCGTCATCATCACGTATTGTTCTTCACTTTTTTTATATAAATTCTGGCGAGCGAGCGCAGCGAGCGAGCCGAAAAATTTTGTATTTCAGCTTACAAAACATGGAATTCTTGTCATTTTTTTGCTTACCAAATCTTACAATTCTAATCAACATATAGTGACGGCCTTACAGATAACGATTTATACCAAAAAACTGAGGACTTTAAAAAATACTCTAAATTAGTGCGCACGAGTGAGCTGAAATTTGTGTATGTCCTCGTCATCATCACGTATTGTTCTTATCTGTTTTATATAAATTCTGGCGAGCGAGCGCAGCGAGCGAGCCGAAAATTTTTGTATTTCAGCTTACAAAACATGGAATTCTTGTCATTTTTTGCTTATTAAATCTCACAATTGTAGTGACGACCTTATAGATAACATACCAACAAACTGAGGACTTGAAAAAATACTCTAAATTAGTACGAGCGAGTGAGCCGATATTTGTATATTTCTGCGTCATCATTACGTTTTTTTTCTTATCTTTTTTGATTTTTTTTTTGCGCCCCCCTCCCCCGTATGTTCGAAACCGTTGGCGTCCTCTTTTGATCCAATCGGCGATCGCTTCAGAACGAATGAAATTGCAGTCGCTGCTCCGTGTAACATTTTTCCTGCTAAATATAAAATGACATGAGTGAACACAATAGACATTATCATTTTGTCCGCGTCATCGTCACGTTTTGTTCTTATCTTCTTCTCTTTTTTTATACAAATTATGGCGAGCGAGCGCAGCGAGCGAGCCGAAAATTTTTGTATTTCAGTTTACAAATCATGAAACTCTTGTCATTTTTTGCTTATTAAATCTTTCAATTCTAATCAAGATATATGGAGTGACGGCCTTATAGATAACGATTTATACCAACAAAATGAGGACTTGAAAAAAATACTCTAAATTAGTACGAGCGAGTGAGCCGAAATTTGTATATTTCCGCGTCATCATTACGTTTTGTTGTTATCTTGTTTGATTCGGGGTTTTTTTGCGCCCCCCCCCCCCCTATGTTCGAAACCGTTGGCGCCTTCTTTTGATCCTATTGGCGATCGCTTCAGAACGAAATTGTAGCCGCTGCTCCGTGAAACATTTTGCCTGCTAAATATAAAATGACATGTGTGAACACAATAGACACTGTCATTTTGACATCATCACGTTTTGTTCTTACCTTCCTTTTTATATAAATTTTGGCGAGCGAGCGCAGCGAGCGAGGCGAAAATTTTTGTATTTCAGCTAACAGAACATGGAATTTTTGTGTGAACACAATAAACATTGTCATTTTGTCCGCGTCATCATCATGTTTTGTTTTTATCTTGTTTGATTTAGTTTTCTCCCCCCCCCCCACCTTTCTCCCTCCCCCCTTCCGGGCGAGTTTTTTTTTTTTTTTTTTTTTTTTCCTTCTTCTTCTCCTTTTCTTTCTTTTTTTTTCTTCTTCTTCTTCTTCGTTTTTTCTCCTTTTTTTTCTTCTTCTTCTTCGTTTTTTTTGCGCCCCCAAGGAGTGGCGCCCGGGGCACGTGCCCCCCTTGCCCCCCCCTAGATACGCCACTGGGTCTGTCCCCCGCTGAGCCGTTTCCAATATTTGAACAATTCCTCACAAATGTTTCTGTCATATTATAATGTTGAACATCATACACGCATATGATATATATATATATATATTTATATATATATGATTTTTTTTTCTATAAATAAGGACATACATTCTTCCAAAACGTTACAAAATCACTTATGATATTACGGCATATTTCAACTCGAATCTTGTATTGTCATACTCCGCTAGGAATCTCTAATAAACATGTTCAATCAGTGCTTCCAAATCCCCTTTACAAAATGGACATTGTTCTGAGCAATGATATGTTTGTTTTCAAAATAACATGTAGGTTTCAAAGAAACCAGACATAATTTTGTTTCAGATCATTAGACAGAATAACAAGTACAGAATTTACCTTCATAACTTAGAAATGAATGAGTAGAGATACAACAAGTATCGAGTTGACTTGAGCAAGATTTAATTCATTTGCTACGACTCTGACTGCTGCCCATTTTAGAAACAGCAACTCAACTTGATCATTCATTACAGTAGTAGAAGGTGGTATGCAGTACGTCTTCTATCTAACAGGGCTGGAAACTTATCTCTCAAGCTTAGCTCTCAAGTTCACTAATAAAAATTTATACATGACTGTGTGTATAGTACGAAAGTGTGATGCCATAGCCATTCATCGCCATGGAAACTGGTTCTAAAACAACCTCACCTGACCCGAGTGTTTATGCCCTCATCTGGTTCCACCCCAAGCTGTGACATCATCACTTCCGAATTCTTTTGGTTTATTATTTTCTTTCAGTGACAACTTTGAACTCAGATGGATCAGAATATTGAATGAAAATAAGATCCAGATTCTTCCAAATGTTAGTAGTAAGGGATAAGAGTAATTTACAAAAGGCGTCCAGTTCAGAGGAAGCACGGCCGCATCGCTCATTATGCTCACGCCTTCTTCCATACAGGTGTTTGGATTTGATGCCCGTTTGGCATTCCTGTGAAGAAGTTCCTCGGGTTTTGATTGGGGGGTGGGGGGGGGGGGGGGGGGGGGCTCCCTCCCCCTAAGTGAGTTAGGGCTCTCATTCCCGCTACTTGAGACTGTTACCGAATGGGATGACCTTATCTGTAGGTCCTACATAATATTCAGTGGAGCTCAAATGTTTGCTGCTATGGAGATCTCATGCGGCTTCAGTTTATCATTGACAGCTGATGTGGTTTGACAACGGTAAAGGATAGTTTTTCTTTCGTAGGAAAGGGGGTGGTGTGTGGGGGGAAGGGGCTTGGTGAGGTAAACTTTTCTCGAGTCGAGCTCGTCGTATATTGGGAGTACTAGTATATGGAGAAGAATGTTCTGAGAATGGGAAGTCGATGCGGCAGACGATCGTTCACTCTCCGTTCAGCTCCGGGCACTCGTCCATGGTGATACATTGACAATTGTTCAGAACTCTCCCAGCCGGACATTGGCAACCCGCGACGTACTGACTGCTTGAGAACGGACAGCTCGTTCCCTGTGGGTCCCCACAGGTTGGCCGACATGGTGGGCCGTAGTCATCATAAATCATGGTCGGCGGACAGGTCAAGTCTGCAGAACAAACCACAATAAAAAAACGCATACACATATCAATAATCAATAAGAACAACTCTCGACGTCCTCGGATCCGCGGTATCTGTTCATGCACGGTCACAATTATCACGTGACCCGATATTCTTTTTGACCTCGTTATTGAGTCGATTTTTACCGTGTATAAATCGCAGTTGTATGTTTGATAGGAAATGCGCTACGCAAAGAAGTGTTTAGGCCTATTATCATTATCATTGTCATTGTCATTATTAGTATTATTATCATTGTCATTATTAGTATTATTATCATTATCAATATTGGTAGTAGTAGTAGTAGTACTACTACTACTACTACTACTACTACTACTATTACTACTACTACTACTATTAAAACACAAATTATTTTCTGCTTTCTTTGCAAACTTTGCATCCGTTGGGATCCATTTGTTGCTGAACCTGGCAAAAAAAAAAAAAAATACAGAAATGAAACCAAACCAGACCGAACCAAGCCAACCAAGCATTGACGTTCACGGGTTACTTACGGCACGCCGTCATGGCGCTCCAGTTTTCGATGATCACGCCGTTGCGCTCGCATTCATTGGCGTACGCGGAAATGGCCTCGCAGTGACACGGCTCGGTCACTCCACACGTACACGCATCCTCAATGCACAGTGCCATGTATGGCGTGGGATCGACTCGCTCGTGGCACACTGCAAAACGCTCGTGCCAAAACACCCGACACTTCTCCCTCGCCCGGCGGAAGTCTAGGTAATTCATGAGCCCGCAGGCTTCCGTTGTGATGCGTCCAAATTTCAGAGCGTTCTGTTGAGGTCGATTTTTCACTGGCCTGCAGTACCTGTTGAAAAAACATTGACCAGAAGTGTTCCAGGTGTAATCACGTCAGACGATGGAGTTCATCTCCTTCAAATCAAGTAAAGCAGAGAAATAACATCGGTGCTTTCTATTTCTTTCTCTCCTGTTCTTTCTCGCCATCTTCCATTCTCGCCATCCCTTTCTCCTTTGTTATTCTTTCTAAGCATCACCTGTGTACATGTCCATGTATGTTTTGTTGTGTGAAATAGTTTGTTTTGGTTGTAGTCAAGTAAGTCGATAGTTGGTTAAAACTGTTTATTTCATTTCTTTGTGTATTCAATGAGGCCCCAAATATTAAAAGGGGTGGTACAGTATTGGTTGAGATGAGGATTGAGCTTTTAACTTTTTGTGAGATACCAAGAAACCACCCATGAAATTGTACAGAGGATACCATTGTAAGAGGAATTCAAAGTTTATTTGATGAAAATTGATTTTGGAATTGCTGAGACATCCAAAAAGAAAGCATTCGTAATAAAAGCAGGGTCCCACCTTTTATTAGGATCACTCCGTTTTGGATATTTCAGCCATTCCAAAACCATGAATGCTGAATTCCGTGTAAAATTACATGCTTCTTTATATTTCATAAGAGGTTTACTCATTATCTCACCAAAAATGTTAGAAACCTGAAGTTAGGTCTCAACCAAAACTATACGATCCCTTTAAGTTCGGCTTACTGGGGATCCTCCTGTATGGTACTTCGATTTTTGTATTATATCTCTGTTCTCAGTCTAAATGATTTGCTTACCTTTCATGTGCAAAATGGCCATGAATAATGATGTACCATGTGTAGATCTCAGAAAGTGATCATAGTTGATTATTTGTACCATGCGGAAACAATACAATGAAATAAAATGCAATGAATACAATGACATTGCCAGGAGGTGATTTTTACTCGTAGTAATGGTAAAATGATGAAAATATAAGAAGATAAGTTTGTTCTTTCACTCATTACGCATGACTAATGAGAAGCTTGTTTCTCGGTTGTCGATAGGAGCCTTAGTTGACGGTAGGAAGGGGGAGGTGAAAATACCTACTTGTAGCCACCGATTTTCCAGCTGTGGAGAAGCTCCCTGGTAGTTTGGCTAGTGATCAGTTGTCTTGTCAACGTGTCGTCCTCGGGATCCCCGTTCATATTCCCGCACAAGCCGCACGCCTTCGAACTGTGCTGCGACGAAAGATGCACGCTAACCCCCCTTTCAGAAGACCACTCGACAAACATTCCTTTATTCGTTGCAACTAATATATCCAAAGGTCCTCTTGAGTTAATCTGTACAGTCTGGGGACTGTCGTGAAGATACGGCAGGGTTACAAGCTCACCGAAGACGTACGCAGTACCGTCTGCATCTATTTTAACTTCTACGCAATCGATATAGATGTAGACGACCGGCTGATAAGTCGCGACGTCGTGGCTGTCTTGACGGTGCTCGACGTGCACTTCGAAGTTGGCCACGCCGCTGCAGTCCTGGGTTAGAATGTAGCGACAGTTTCCCATCTTTCTGAACGAATTCCCGTCGAAAGTGATGAACAGGCCCCGACTATCCACCGAGCACGTGTTCAGTTCTGAATGAGGGGACATGAAAGTAAAGGTTTGGTTGTCATTGCCAAACACACGCATACACACATATAAACACACAAACCCACCCATACACACAGACACACATACACATGATATATACACAAAGAAAACTGCTGTTACGTTGTATTAAGTATTCTCGTGATTAATCCAACTTTGCTTAACAAAGCAAAACCACACAATCACTACGCAGAATATCTGTAAATTATCATGTAATCACAGGAGGTAGTCACTGCGATTTAGGTTGTAGTGCTGTTTTGTCTTACGGAAGGGTTGCATGAGTTTTATGTATTCTTTCCCATTTTTTTTAATTTTTTTTTTACAATCCTTCGATTGAAGCTTTATATCTATTTGATGTCGTGTTCTAGATCCGGATAAAAGTCTTAGCTAAATAACTAAAACCCATAATTTCGTCTCCTCCATACCATAAATAATAATGTTCCATTTGTTTATTTTCTGATTTCGTTGTATTACCTGGCAGACATGATGTGCAACAAGCACCAGGCAACCTTATTTCCGTCTCTTCCTATATTACGAGAGAAAAAATATATATAAAATTAAAATAAGTTACATCTGTCTACAAAGCCAACCTGCGGAACAAATTTCCATGTAAGGGGGGGGGGGGGGACTGGAGACATTTATGGCAAGAATTGCAGAAGGATAAGATTTAGTAGCATATATTCTGCAGTAATTTCGCATTTTTGCTAGCCAAACGAGTACTTTATTTTGACGTCTTGTGATATCTCGGTCTTTCTATACTGTCTTTGGAATGTTGATTTAGGTAATCAAAACACAAAGTTTGTACAATTGGCACATTCCCTACATACAAAGAGGGGAAAACTTTTATTTCTTTTAACATGAAATGTTATATGGATATGCATTCGCGACTATAACATATAAATAAATAAATAAATGAGCCCTCCAATATTTCATCACTGAAAATCAAACAAAAAAGACATCCAATCCTAATGGGGAGGGAATTGCAGTGACTGAAGTCATAGATTAAATATGGGTCTTTAAAATATTTAGTGTATACAAACCGATGAAAGACATGATTTTACTTTGCATAATCTCATTATATGGTTGCAGCAGATGGAAATGTTTGATAAAATCAGGTCTAAACTTTAAATCTCGTTTCAAAAAAGAAAATGAGATTCAAAATGGTACTCATGATCTCACCTGGGAGCAACTTATAGATGGACATTCCCTCGGGGTACACTGAGCCCGTCCGTTCTGGCAGACACACGAATCACAACCAGAATCCCATACCGCTCCTCTCTACATCAAAATATAGGCACAGACGGCAGATACACATACATAAATATAATGTAATGCAATATATAATATAATATAATATAATACAATACAATATAATATAATATAATGTAATACAATACATGTATAATATAATATTATATAATATACATAAAGCATGATGACTTACCATTTCATATATAGTATGGTGTTATATATATATTCCGCTGAATTATGGTCGCAGAGTAAGCTAATGGGCCTATTCGACCTTGCAAGTAAAATTTCAGAGTACTCATAGCTGCATTTTTAAAAACAGTACGAGATATCAGAAACTTCTTTTTTTTTTCTCTCTCTCTTTTTATTTTTTTTTATGCAACCATAAAACAAACAAAGCACACAATAAAAACAATGTACAAATGTCCAGCCTATAGCATTAAAAAGGGTTCAGTAAACAAGTCACATTAAACTATCTGCCATAATGGAATAACACAAGAAGATGGATGTCTATGAGATATATGAAAATAGAGGATCAACCATTACAAAAGCATGGACCACTTCCTCAAATGACATTGTAATTTACCTTTCTTTTGTGCTATAGCATATTCAGTTTTCTGTTTATATTTTACTAAAGCCATAAATGCATCAAAATTCAAAGTTGAACCTTGAAATCTACATCTATATATATAAAACTTAAGACAAAGAAATAAAAAATTTATACATGTACAAAATTCTATGTCATTATTTACACCAAACATCATATTAAAAGGCAAAAAGGTATATACCTTTTTGGTCTTTTCCTCTATGAAATCAAATAATTTTTTCCATAAAGGTAGTGTTTTAGGACAGTGTACAAATAGATGAAAAGCAGTTTCCTGTTCTTGACTACAAAACATACAGTTTGGGTGTTCTATTCTTTTAATCTTAAATAAGAATGCATTTAAACCAATAACATCATGAAAAACCTTAAAATAAAAGGAACGAAGTTGTGTTTCAACAGTACATTTATAGTTATTCATATGAATAACATCCCACTGAACTGTTTCATCATTAATGGAGAAGAGGTATTTCCATTTACCTATTCTTTTCTCACATGAGGAGTCACAATGTACATTTCTTATTACCGGATAAGCATGTTTAGAAATTTTCTTTTTTTCACCAGCTCTGACACTATTTTATCAAACATATCTTCGTCGGCATCCAAGGAAGAATCAAACCATGAAAGATAAATACCATTCATTAAAGAGTTATATTTTCCCCTATCCTTAATTGCAATATCAAATTCCAGAACTAGCTCTTCAAAGGTTTTGACACGACCCCCTATGTGCAAATCATTAATAAAATGAATTCCTTTCTCAAACCAGTCAGGGTAATAGAAAAAAGGTCTATGTTTCAAACTAACTTTCTTATTCCACCATACATAGTCCTGTAAATGAAAATTTGAAAGGCCAAGGTCTTTCAAAATACCTTCTCTATAAATGTACCATACTTTTAAGGTTTCAACTAATTGAGAATTCTTAAGCTTGTTCAAAACACAACCTGGGGCGTTTGCTCTCCACAAGACTAAGCTTTGTTCATGAAAATTCAATAGCATTACCTGTTCAATATCCTTCCATGTATTTGAATAATAAGGATCTAAGAATTTTGCAACCCATGTCATCTTCTGAGCCTGTGCATAAACCAAAGGATCAATCATACGCAAACCGCCTGAATCATAATCATTACATATTAGCTCTCTTTTCACTCTATCTCTACCCCCTTTCCATATAAATTTAAAGAGCATACTATTCAGTCGTTTAAAGAACGACTGAGGTATATTTAAACAAAGCACAGTGAACATAAAAGTCAGCTGAGGTAAGAGCAGTGCTTTGACCACAGCTATCTTTCCTGATAATGACAAATTTCTTTGCTTCCAACAATTAAGTGTATGTTCTATTTGTGCTAATTTGGGTACATAATTCAATTCATACAAAGATTTCGTATTCAGCGAAAAGAGGACACCCAATGCTTTAAATGAATTTTCCTTCCATTGTAAACCTTCCAACTGAAGAGGATGAAAGGTAGACCCTTTTAAGGATCCAATGTGTATAGCTTCAGATTTTGATAGATTTATTTTACATCCAGAGAATATTGCAAATTTGTGTAACAACTCAGACAGATTTTGAAAAGATTCTGCATCACCATTCAAAAATACTGTTGTATCATCTGCATACATACTCAACTTTTTTTCACAATTCCCAACGGGTATACCTTTAATATGTTCACTGCTACGAATAGCAATACCCAGAACTTCTATGGCTAAAATGAAAAGTAGTGGGGATATTGGACAACCTTGGAAAATACCTCTAGATAAAGAAATTTGATCAGTGAAAAAACCATTATTCACCACAAAACTACTTCTCTCATTATAAAAAGTTTTGATCCATTGAATGAAGTTGTTTCCAAGGTTAAATTTCTTAAAAATTTCAAATAAAAAATTATGTTCAACCCTATCAAATGCTTTTTCAAAATCTAGAAGCAAAATCGTTCCTGGTATCTTCAATATGTCCGTATATTCAATCATGTCCACAATGGTCCGAATATTAGCACTTATATTTCTACCTGGCATAAAGCCTTGTTGATCTTCCTTAATTATGGTATGTAAACTCAATCTTAATCTATTTGCAAAAAGCTTTGCTATTATTTTATAATCTACATTCAGTAATGATACGGGTCTGTAATTTTTCACTAAATAAGGATCCTTATCTTTCTTTGGTAGCAACGTTATGACACCATGTCTCAGAGACTGCGGTAACAAAGAGTTTATAAATGAGAAGTTATACATATCTAACAATAAATCAATAATATCGTTAAAGAAGACAATATAGAACTCGACCGGAAGCCCATCCAGTCCTGGAATTTTATTGGAACTCATTGCTTTCACTATAGCCCAAATTTCTGATTTTGTCACTGGGGCATTTAATTTTGTTTTTTCTGTCTCTGCTATCTGGGGAATATCTATATTGTTCAAAAATTCTGACATCTTTTCAAACGAGTTCTGATCATTTTCAGAAGTGTAGAGGTGAGAATAAAAATGTTGTAATTCTAACAACACCTCATCTTTTTCCCCTATTATTTTATCATTCTGCAACCTTAGTTGACGAATAACTTTCTTTTCACCAACCCTTTTCTCCAAATTACAAAAGTATTTTGTGCTACGTTCTCCTTCCTCTACCCACTTCACTCTTGATCTCACTATCAGACCTGCTGTTTCTTTATCTTCCATTTCCTTGATAACATTTTCATAATTCACCAATTCTTTGGTTAATTCTACTAACTGATCTTGAGCTCCATCTCCATAAGTGATAATAGTATCTGCAATTCGTTTTTTCACATATTCAATTTTATCTTTTACTTCCTTCTTAATTTTGTATGTTTCTCGTTTTTTTCTGGCACTGTATTCTATACAATATCCTCTTATTGTACATTTAAAGGCATCCCAGATAATATTTGGATTACAATCCGAATCTTTATGATTTTCTTTAAAATCTTTTATTTTTTCCTTTATAAACAAACCAAAATCTGAGTCATGTTTAAGAAGCATAGTATTACATTTCCAATATCCCTTACCACGAATAGACTCATTACACAGTAATTGCACGGAAACCACTGAATGGTCTGACCCTACACCAGAAACAATATCACTATTCTTAGCATTATTAATCAAATCTGTAGAAATTAGTATATAATCCAAACGTGAGGAAGCAACAGGGTTTGACTGGTATCGGGTAAAAATCCTCTCGTTTGGGTGATCTTTCCGCCATATATCTACCAAATTAAAGTCTTCCATGAAGAGTCTACATGCTCTTTGAGACTGAGTATTAGAGTGGTGTGGTTTAGAACCATAATAATCAAATGGGCCTAATACCAGATTCAGGTCTCCTGCTACTACCAGGTGGGAAGATCCTATCTCTTCTAGCTTACCATGTAAGTCCCCCCAAAATTCAGGACAGTCCTTATTTGGCCCATAGATATTAACTAAAACTAAACTAAAACTATCTATCACAACCTCTAAAACAAGAAATCTCCCCTCTGGGTCCTCACAAGAAGAATTTATATGTACTTTTTTAGAGGGTTTAACTAATATTCCTACTCCCCTACTATTGGAGGTGTAACTCGCAAACCATGCATTACCTCCCCATTGTGTAGACCAAATATTTTCATCTCTTTTATGAGAATGAGTCTCTTGTAGAAATATAATATCATCACCTCTCTTATGAAAATGATTAAATAAACTTTTCCTTTTAAAAAAATCCTGGATTCCTCTACAATTAAAAGAACTGATTTTCAATGACGACATGAGACAATCCATAATAATTCAAAGGTATGCGATAGTCTGGCTTCTTCTCTTGACACATACGAACCAAAGTACCAAAATGTGAAATGAAGAAAAATTAATGGCTGGATGCAAAATTGAACAATAAATAACGAAAAAATGACAAAAAAACGTACTACAATCGGTCATAGACAGCGACTGATGTTCAAGTAAACACCTGGGGTATCTCTGCAAAAATATTAAGTACAAATATGTAAGCCCAAATGTCCAAAAAAAAAAAGAAAAAAAAAGAAAAAAAGAAAAAAGGAAATTCACCGAAAAAGAAAAACAATACTAAGATCAACATTCTGCGGTAAATATGGAATAAGTTCTAACAACAATCATGTATTAATTACAAACACAGCATCGTACAAAGCATAAACACGCATACATACACACACATACAATACATACACATCCTGGCGGGACACAGGCACGTTCCAAACAAAAAATTGGAAGATCTACATGTATCTCATCTGTAATATGATCAACTGAATTACATATTTGGCGCTGCTTTGAAACATGCAGGAAAAAAAGGTAAAGTCTGAAATATGTACAAGATTTGTTTATAAAACAAAAACTACATGGGACACAGCCATACCCCTCCCCTCAAGAGAACATTCCTGCCACACAGTAGTGCATATCCAGTATAGGTAGATTGGAGAGGAGGTGACCAAAAAGAGGTCTACTCCCACTCACCAACAATCATAAAAGTACAGCAGTCAAATGTCCATAGTAACTCCAGTAATCTTATCGCGGATACGGATAGTGGCTGGATAGATCATGAAAGCAATCTTTCCTTCTTTCTTGAGCTTGATCAATTGAGGTAGCTTCTCCTTTCTCATTGCCTGTACTCTGCGACTGAAGTCGTCGGAGACGAACATTCTTGTCTGGTGATCACTCTGTCTCTTGCTCTTGAAGAACTCGATCAGGGACTTGCGCGCTTTTTCCTTGGCCAGGTAAGTGCTGAATCCAACGTGAATGGGGCGCGGGCGGGGATTTTGCTCTCTGGACAACTTGCCACTTCTGTGTGCTCTTTGTACTGCATCTCTGACATCCGGACAGCCAGCCTCATTAAGCAGGTTGTTTACGAAGCTTGCACAGTCAGCGCCTTCAGCTTTTTCTGGCACATTGAACAGAACTAGTATGTTATTGCGTCTGTTTCGGTTTTCAATGTCGTCCACTTTCTCCTCAGCTTTTTTCAATGAAATGGACAATCTCTCCACTTCCTCTTTGAGACTGGCAATATCCATCTCCATGCTTTCATGCTTCTCGCGACACTCAGCAAGCAATACGTCAAAACGGCTTTCAAGCCGGGTCTCAAACGCCTGAAACCAAGCCGGTGCCTGAAGCTTGTCATCCCGGGTATGGGCTGATGTGACTGAAGATTCCGAGCTAGCCGAGGTAGAGCCCGCACTGGTACTGGCAGCTGCGACCGGGGCAGCCCCGGCGGAGCCCCCGCGAGCATGATGGTCAGACATGATCACTTGCGCTGCCACGTTCGGCTGGTTTTCAATGTCAGTTGAACTCTGGCTTACCGTTGAGTTGATGACTTGAGAGTCTTTCAGAGTAAACAGTTTGGTTTTCTTCTTCTGAGGTGTGATTCCAGAGGCGAAGAAACCGGAGGAGGGCTTAGACTTAGGCATTTTCAATTCCCAGGTGTTTGATGTATACGTCTCACTCGTAGGCCGCCTAGATCTTGATCCAACCGAGATATCAGAAACTTGACAGTGATCGATCAAAGTATGAATTATCGATTACGCGATTTTATGCCAACGTCCGCGAGGACGTTTCTGGTCAGAATTAAAAACAAAATATGTGAGAGTTTAGAGACATTTTAATACTGCGCTGATATCGAAGTGGCCCCCGTGGAATTCTTCGGTATTTAAACATACCGACAAATGTATAATTTGGATCAAGTCCATTAGAGGAAATCTAGAAAAAAAAAGTAGAAATACAAGTGTAAATAACTTTTAGAAAAATAGAAATATAGGTGTAAATAACTTTCTAATGTTTTTAGTTTTTTCAGTTCTTGGAATGATATTCATACAAATTTTAATGAAAAAAAAAGTCGCTTGACTGATTACTTATATTCACATGACTTCGTAAAGGGTCTCGAAAAATGATAGTCAAATTTGGATTTGGGTCGTTCTTACACTTAGGTATTCAATTTCAATATTGCCTGCGTTATTGATGACATCGAATTCCTTTTTCCTCTACCCGATATCCAGAGCGCATAGTCTAGGCTGCTCAATTTCAAGTCCACTTAAGGTATGGCTCTTGGTTTCCATGAAAAGATAATCAAAAGAAATACAGGCAAAGAGAAACGAAATGAGATTATAACGGAACCAGCAAAAGTTTATTCGTAGTTCGTTGTGTGTTTCCAGTAACTGCTTTATGAATGATAATGACGATATGCTTTACAAAAAGTCATGTAACTATTTATATATTAGATCATTTCAATTTATTCTAATTCAATATGGGTCATTATGTATCAGTTAAATACAGGTGGTCTCCCAGGCGTGTTTTCATCGATGTTCGTTAAAAATACTGAAGCTCATTCTTATCCTAAATACGAGACAAAAATATTCTTCTCATCTTTCTCCTGTATGTAATGAATCTGCTCTATAAACAATAACTATACACAGGACCTAAATTCTGGAATGACCTGTACAGTGAAATAATCCAATTTCAGTTTCTCATCTCATTTAAGCATAAACTCTTCTGAACTCTTTTCTGAACTCATATTTATAGCATTCTTCAGGGACTTTCTGGCCCGAATTCACGAAGGTGGTACAATTGAAATCATGGTTTAAACCATGGACAATTTGTATGGAGCGCCAAGTGTCGCATGGCCTATTTCGTTACGAAATCAGTCATTTCGTCGACGAAATGTACATGCATACTTTGCATCTTCGTCACGTGACTCGCGCCTATATCAATTTTGATCGAACCATAACTCTCTACTATTAGTCTTGTGTAGCAGACATTCATTTCATTTCATTTCTTATTTTTATATTCTGCAACGTCTGTATTTCCCTACTTCATAATTTGTCATTCTTTTCAATTTGTAAAAATTACGTAATGTAAGAATTTCATCTCAAATCTGTATTTGGGAATCTATACGTCCTTCAAGCAATGCTTCTATGTAGATTCCTCATATTTCACATGTCTGACTGTCTTAATTGCTGTATTCGAAAATTCACTCATTCAACTTCTTGTTGTGTTTATGGTTTATGTTAAAACGTGGAATATGTAACAATACATACAAACAAACAAACAAACATACAGACTACAGGAAGCGGTTTACTTCCCGCGGTGTATCTCATTTCCCCATCACCCAACTCGGGTGATCATCTGTATTGTATGAGCGTTCCCGATTTTTCGGGAACGGGTTATACGTATTTTAGGGGTTCTGTTCGCGAAAAAAATCCCGAAAATTCTTTCAAATAGGGGGTCACTTTTATAGGTTTACCCGAAATGTTTTCAATTAGGGGTAGTTTTCAAATCTTTTCCATAGCAATCCTGAAGTAGAACAAGGGGAAAAAAAAGTTACTGTATATAACCCCCGAAAAATTTTGAAGTAAGGGTGCCTGTTTTGTTTTAAAGCATGCAAGACTGGGTTTCTTTTCGCAGGACATTTCGCCACATTCGTTGCACGTACGTCATGCTGCTTGTTTTATTCGTATAAATAAGTACACCATAGCAGACGACGCTGGGCGCTGGTTTGGCCATATTTATATACTGTGCAAATTGCACAACACACTTCCACAAAAGGGGTGTATACACGTGGAGAATGCCGTTATTGTCGAAACTTTGACGTGGATCCAGGGCAGCTAGATCCGTTAAGGGCTACGTTATACGTGTTGTAGCACATTCATGTCAGTAGGTTGCCCTTTATTTTCATAAACCGTTATTATGCAATGCGCATGTGTGTATTATAATAATGATATGTAAATTATGTAATGGATCATAATGACATTTTCTCATGTCAACTGGCAAATGATATTTTTAAACTTACATATCAGAGTGGTTAGTCTACAATACTGCAGGTCACAGTTCTTGACTTGTCCGTCTGCCTGTTCATTGGAGTTACACTACAAGGTTGACTATTATCAGTTTGTTCCACTTTTCTTATCACTGTTCTCACTTATAAATGTCATTTGTGAAAGAAATTGGTACCTACCTTAAGTCTTCTTTTGAAGATGATACTCACAACAATGATACACTTTCCTATCTTCACATTCATTTTTGTATAACGCGCAATCACCACAATTGAATTGTTTTGTTTGTTTAGTTTGCTGGGTTTTTTGTTTTGTTTTATTACCAGTAGTGGTTTAACAGTTTATGGCCTACACATCGCGATTGTTGTTCTACAACATGGCGAGCCACAGTAGTTAACGTCTCGACCGTCTACCTATTCTTTACACTCTATAAGGTTGATAATAATTAAACTGTTCCTCCTTTTCTTATCACTGTTTTTAGTTAAAAGTCTTTTGTGAAAGAAGCTGGTATTTGAAGACGATACTCAGAACAATGATACGCTTTACTCATTCTGTTCGGCACTGCTATCAATGCATTCTCTGATTGTTTAAGCCATATTAAAGTGTAGGTAAATGACGTAAATGGAAGAAAATGTTTCAGTGGATTTTATAATCAGAGCTATGGGATCTGACGGCCTTTTGATCGGCTTTCCGTGAATCTTCACATAATTTCCTTTACGTTGAATGTGGAATCTGTTACTGAAGTCCCCTTAAACAAGCATGGCATTTCCTAATTGCCCATTTGAATTTGAATTGAATTGAATTCATTTGCAAAGTTCGGGAGCAGCGTCACTCATACTCTTCGATAAAGGTCCTGTCACACCTCCCGGGCAAGCCTTTCGTGTGACTTGCGGGGAACAAGAAAGAAAACAGGCTGCCAAGCAGCAAAAATAAAGTTTGGAAAAATCATCTATGTGAAAATGTGATTACCGTATTTGAAACTGAAACGCCCGACTACGGGATTTCAGTCTTTGCTGAATGCCAAGGTAACAACTCACCGAATAAAAGGTGCCCCGGTGTCTGCAGAAACTCGTATCTAATTGATAAAATCGAAAAGAAAACACAAATTTAGAAACAAATGTTTCAATTCCCCTCCAATATAGTGGCTTGGATTTAACACGCGGCTGCACAGACAGTCAGATGTAATGTATTAAGAGTATTTGAGTGCATTTCTGCCACACGAAAGTTTTTCGATTTGACCTCGTCTGTATAGGTTTAGTTTAAAAGCTTATCAAATATATCTTTGTAGATATTCTAATATGTCTTCTAAACACAGTAAAACAGGAAACAATATGAAATATTAAAACACAAAACGTAAGTAGACCCTATACTTTTGTAAGCTTTTGTGGTAATGGTGCATAATTCTCTCTCTCTCTCTCTCTCTCCCTCTCTTTCTCTCTCTCTCTCTCTCTCTCTCTCTCTCTATATATATATATATATATATATATATACATATATAGCATACATACTTATGATACAGGCCGGCAGTGCATGGCAAAAGTTATAGTGCACGCAAAATATAACGATTGCAAACGATAACCCACTATCGATTTGATATCGGTTTTTGCTCCCTCATTTTAATCATCGAGTACTGAATCCCGCACCTTATCCACGCGATTGCGCCACAATCACGATATCTTTTTTTCGATACTATCGTTATTATCGAAGTTTGATCCATCGCCGCCAGCAACTCGTGTACTAATGTATGTGGGGGACTCGACTAGTTCGGCGGTAGATTTAAACATGGAAGCAGAAAACAACAGGTTCACTACTCTAACAGAGACTGATCTAAAGCGACATCTTGGACAATAAGGACGCAAAGAAAACAAAAGATGTCATCAAATACGCCCTTCGAATTTTGGAATCGTACTGCTCGGAAAAAGGAATCAGCCTGACGGATGTTGAAAGGAAGTCAGCCCAAGATTTGTGCCGCTTTCTGCGTACATTTTACGCGGAGGTGCGTAGGGGAAATGGGGAACTATACGCTAAGCGCTCTTTGATCACACTTCGTTATGGTCTTCAGCGACACTTTCAACAAACGCTTGACGTAAACATTTGTAGCGATGGTGACTTCAAAGGTGCAAATGATATGTTTAAAGCTGTGCTACACAAATTGAAAGAGGCTGGGAAAGGATCCGTACGGCATAAGGACCCTATCACCGACGAAGATATGTCAAAAATCAAATCTTCACCTGCCGTCTCACCTACGACACCAAGGGGTCTCCAGAATAAGGTTTTCTTAGATCTAATGTTGCATTTCTGCAACAGGGGAAGAGAAAATCTCCGCAACATGAACAAGGAAAATTTTGCTGTCACAACTGACTCTTCGAATCAAAGGTATGTGTATCTGGCTAGAGACATGAAAACCAAGAATCACCGTGGGGAAGGGCTTGATGACGAACAAAGTCAACAAGGTCGTATGTATGAGACCCATAAGGATGACTGCCCCGTTGAATCTTTCGTGAAATATGTCTCACACCTACATCCACACTGTGATGCATTGTGGCAACGACCAAAAGCAACCACAAGGCCAGGCCATCCATGGTACGACAATTCTCCCGTACGTGTGAATACTCTTGCGAACAAAATGTCGATTACTGCTGAAGCACATTGTTCTAAAGTGTATACCAACCACTGCCTTCGGGCATCTTAAATTCACAAACTCGATAATGCTGGATTCGAAGCACGCCATAATAATTATAATGGCAATCTCCGGGCACGAATCTGAGACAAGCATAAAGCATTATTCTCGAGTTGAGGAAGAGCAAAAGCGACGAATGAGTTTGACCATTTCTCGGGTCCGGTCAACGCCTACAACGCCTGCCACAAGCATGTGCTTGAATCCGGTTGCGCCTAGACCTGGTCCTACTCCTGCATGTAGTCCTGGTCCTAGTACTACTACTTCTAACGTTAGCTCTGTCGCTCGCAGATCTAGGCCTACATCTAGTCCTAACGTTACGGCTGGACTCGCGTCACCCCACACTTCTCCTATCAACATCAGTTCCAACATAAGTACTCAAAATAGTCAAAATAATAAAATAAAACAATAAATAAATAAAATAGTCAAAATAATAAGTAGTCAAAATTTATTATCAGAAGTAAACGAACAAACTCAATGACGATGTACAACATGGGCATGGTCCTATGTTTAGGCCTATGCCATTATGGAATTTCACGTTTGGATCTTGTGTTCGGTGTTCCAGAGCGTTAATTACGTGTTAACTGTTGACTGTTTCTACTGTTACTTCCGGACTTTGTCTACAAAGGAAAAGGATCATTTTTGTACACAGCTTGAAAGAAACTGGTATTGGTAAGTGATCTGGACTTCCCTATTTCTACCTATTTTTATAATTCACCTGGGTATGTATACTATTTTATATAACACATAGTGCATGTGTTCTTCTTGCACTATGACAATATACAAGCACCTCCAAATTCTGAATTTGCCCTCAGGCAGTTATATTCAGTTCGGCCTGCGGCCTCATTGAATATACTGGCCTTCGGGACAAATTCAGAATTTGTCGGTGCTTATATATTGTTATAGTGCATTCAGCCTCATGCACTATATATAATTTATAATAATTGTATATACATATATAATTATATCAACATGAATTACTGAACAAATTAATAAATTAATGGCTAATTATAGTTCGTCATAGGCCCCGTTTTATCAAAAGATATAATTGATTATAAATTCCCTTACAACACAGGCTGCCATAGACTTACCATAGAAATCAACTATATAATCAATTATGACTCTTCACAAAACAGGGCCCTGCTCACCGATGCATGTTTTGCCGTCATCCTGCAGGGCGTATCCCTCACGACAGGAGCACTGGAACGACCCAGCTGTGTTCTTGCAGGAATGATCGCACCCTCCGTTGTCCGCCAAACACTCGTCTATGTCTGCTCTCAACGATGGGGATAAGTGAGTGTAAATTCCAGCAAAAGAAAGAGGATAACAACAACATAGAATTAATACTCCCCATAGCAGGGACTCAAAAGTTTCTCTCGATTTGACATTCGTTAACAAGCTCGCAAAAACTCGTGACTACAACTTTGCTAAAATTGGGAGCTGAACTACACATATATAGGGTGACTTCGTCAATGATGATGATACGTCGCAAAATTATGTTCATGTCATATCTTATGATTTCACAATTACTCATGATCACAAAACAACCCAGGTAAAACACATACTTGTTTTTTCTTATTACACACGTGATCATCATATTTTATAAAAATGCCAATGTGACCATGCCTATCATTTCATATCTGAAAAAAAAAATAGATTATCTGTTTACATTCCAAATTTGACAAAATGAAGGTCACCTTTGCTCGTGCTCAAACAGTGTCCTACTTGTCCGAATATAAACACTTAGAACTGTAGAAAGGGGTAAATCAAACGCATGCACAATTTTAACAAATTACCCCCTCTGCATTAATTCTTTTATGTGCCGCATTCTCCATGCCGTGTGTACATATGACATGCGGAAGACAACGAAGCTGATTAGCACGTATCTGAAAATGTGAAATGCGAAAAAATGGCAACTGGCTCTTGAATTATAATCAATTGATTTGATACACAAGTGGAGTATCAAAGAGCCACAGCAAAACGTATTTCGTGGTTAAGAATTGTTGTTGTTGTTGTTGTTGTTGTTTTTGTTGATTTTATGTGAAAAGAAGAGAAAGCAGGCATTGTAGTTCTCACCGTATTTGCAAAATCTACCCGTGAAACCGGGTCGACATATGCACGTTGCACGCCCATCGAGTACAGTGCATTTGCTTTTGCGTTTGCAGTTGTGGTTTGCACAAGCTGTCGCATCTTCACAGAGTCGGCCTAAAAGTCAACAGAAAAATCATCGTCATAACAATATCAACACCGGCATTTTTTCATGAATCATGAAGAGAGTGGATGCGACAGTATAAATGCCGAGTAGGTCTACACATTAATTGCTCCTTTTCTCGGTAACTTAGTGTTGTATCTCTGTTAAACAGTTTAAGAAGACAAAAAATTAAACAAACTCGTAAACACACATCAGCACACCCACACATTTTTTTTCCTTGATGTTTATTGATTTCATTCAAATCATTCATGAATTAATCCAATCTGGGTGTAACATTATCAAAAAACAAAACAAAACAATACAAATACAATTCAAAACACAAACAATCAATTTTTCAATTTATACTGCAATTAATCTCTCTTCAATAATAAATGAATAACTCATTTATCAGTCAATCAATCAGACAGATACAGACAGACAGACATACAGACACACATACACACACACACACGCAAACACACAGTGTTTGTTTTTTTGGTTGTTTTTTTGTTAATCGATAGGAGCACACTGGTAAAAGTAGGTGTGGCTGTGGACCCTTTTGACCCCAATATAGCAAGGGCAATAAATTAGGACGGTAGTGATGTTCATCATAATAGTACTAGTCGTGGTTGTCGTATAGCAACGAAGATAACGATGATGATAAAAATCATAGATATGATAATAATGATAACAGCAATAATATCATATCAAGTTAGCGTATCAGGACAACTCCCCCGGAGGACTAGTCCCCCGGGGACTACTCCCACCTGACAGCTCCCCCGGAGGACCACTCCCCCGGAGGACGTCTCCCCCTGGAGGACTACTCCCCCGGAGGACGTCTCCCCCGGGGGACAACTCCCCCGGGGGACAACTCCCCCGGAGGACAACTCCCCCGGGGGACCACTCCCCCGAGGGACCACTCCCCCGGAGGACCACTCCCCCGGAGGACCACTCCCCCGGGGGACCACTCCCCCGGGGACCACTCCCCCGGGGGACAACTCCCCCGGGGGACAACTCCCCCGGGGGACAATTCCCCCGGGGGACAACTCCCCCGGGGGACAACTCCCACCTGACAACTGCCCCGGGGACGTCTCCTGGGGGACAGTCCCATAACTGAACAGAGATGTTTCTTATTTGTGTCCTAGAAATTAAAATTGAATTCATCTGTGTAAAAACAGTATTCTTTTTATACAGAATTTAAATTAAAGTTAACGTTACCTAAGACACGTCCATCTTTATAACAAAGTTTTTGAAATCTCAGCACAAAGTTTTTACTTTTGTACACGCTACATGTAATGTCGAAAAAAGTAGAAACGCAGGTCCATTTTATCACTGAAAGTTGGTCAAGAGATAAACACATTGACGGAAACACGCTTTTGAGGGGAGAGTTCATTCCTTAGCATGTACCTGTTATTCTTCATTATTTTATAACATTTCAAGAAGTCCATTCTTTGATGATTTTCCTTTTCTTTTTGCAATTCATGATTGATTATGATAAGGAATATGTTAAATGAAAGAAAGATATTATTCAGAGGGGTGAAGGCTCAAAATTTTGAGTTTCTTCAGTTTGTCTCCCTCTACAAAGGAATATGTTGTTAGAAATACCCTTTTAATGGGGTTATGATTTTCATCTTAGATTCTTATGATAGCTACTATCCTATATGTCACTGTTAGTAATACTTTATTTTGCAATTTTCGTTTGTTATGTTGACTGTGAATTTATCTGAACATCATTACAATTCTTAATGTCGGAGAAATAATTGACAGAAAAAATATGAATATTCTGTGCCTGAAAAGACTTGAACGTGTAAAAAGGTAATATCTTCCAACAGCCCTGGGAAAGCACATCCGCACGACCAACACAAATCTCTCAACCACAAAGATGGGATGATTCGAGTTTCAATTAATTGAACATTCAGTTTTGTTTCACACAGTTTTATTTGATAACGTTTGAACATGGAAAACAAAAACAAAAAAAAATGTCTAGCGTAAGAGTAATTGAAGTTAGTATGCAAACAACACTTTTGCACGTAATGGTATACCGGAGATTGTGGTATGAGATAATGGTACACAGTTTACAAGTGACCAGTTCAAAGAGTTTGCTTGTCAGTACCAATTCAAGCATGTCACGTCTTCATCACTTTCTACATAGCAATGGGAAAGTTGAAAAGACAGTACAAATCGCAATGTCTGATGAAAAAGGCAATGAGAGATGGAACAGATCCAGGTTTGGCATTTCTTGACTCAAATCGGAACACACCGATCGATGGGATAGATGCTAGTCCTGCACAATTGTTGATGCAGAGGAGGACAAGGACCACCCTGCCAACAGCTAGTCAGCTGCTGAAACCAAAAGTAATAAAGAATGTGCAAACAAAGCTGACCAAGAAACAAAAGTGCAGTAAAATTACTTTGATCGAAGCGAAAAGCGTTGTTGTTTCAAAGACAAAGTTTCCAAGAAGTTGCATAGTGGAATGTGAAGGAAAAATGCTCCTGTCAAAACAGAATTGACATTAGAAGAGGTACAGCGGAAAACAATCCTTAATGCAACAAAGCTAGATGACTCAACATAATATCGTATCACAAGATCAGGTCAAAAATATGGACCAGTGTAAAAACTCATCTATTCTATAGGATAGATACCGGAATTTGACAGGAAATGAAATGACAATGATCACGGGATTGTGATAATGTTTAGATGTTGAACTATTCATCTGGAGAGTAGAGTTGGTTACATTTTGAGGGCAATAAAAGTGTTTCATCTAACTTATCAAAAGTAACAGCTTTGTCGATTATTATAAGAGAAACAATGATTAACGTTTCTTCAAAGACAAAGATAACACATTTCTAAAAGTGAACAAAAGTACAGTTTACAAAACAATCACAAGTATTCCTCCAAGTGTGAAGAGCGAGATTGAATTTATGTCGTTATAAGAGTGCGTTGTAATGTGTCATACAAAGCCGTGATATCTCAATATTGAAGTGAAGTGTTACTCACTTTACAAGTATCAGTAATGTTTGTGTTTATAAGATGTGTTGCTATGATTACACATGTAATAAAGTTGAATGTAAGATATAAGATATGGCAAGTCAAACACGCCCATACAAGACGTATTTCCATTATTACTCAAATAGGACAAGTATATTGTGTGAACAACGTATCAAATAATTGCCATGATAATCCTAAAAAGACAATGGCTTACTAATAAAGTTTCAGTGGTAGTTGATAAATGAAAAAATCTGTGTGAAAAAGAGAAACTTTACTTTTCTATAAAAAAAAGGGAGATGCCAAATGTTTGAAATTAGTACAGTTTGAACGCAGAGACTAGTGCCTAGCTATGCAGCACCAACCGATCCCCACAGAGATGATGCTGTTGCTATGCTCTATAGTTACCCCTCTCGAGAAACCTTGGAGGTAGATGTACTACCTCAGCAAACTTCCTTACTTGCACCCAAGACCTAGAAGAATAAAAACATATCAACCTATCACCTGCGTGTTAACAAAATGTGCACATATACTTTTTGACCAGTGTCCGTTTCTTTCCTTGGGCATCCGATGCCATCGATATCGCTAAAGCATTTGCATTGTTCAAACTCGTCATGATTGTAATACAACAAATTACTGCCAAGATCGTGTGCTTATTCTGACTGATTAAAGAAACAACTAAGGAACTCTCTAAATAACAGGCTAAATATTACAGTCGTCATCCCTTGATATCTCTTAGAGATGGGCTAAAGAGGATGACATTTTCAGAACATGCTCATCACACCTTAGTTTGATGACTTTGTGCCTACTGACACCATTTTTGAAAAAAAAAGAACGAAAAATGCGAAATCCAGGGTGCCCTGGCCGAAAAGCTGGTCGCCGTTTCGGCTTTAAAAAGACATTTCTGGTCATAACTCGGCTATTTTTTGGTCAATTGTGATGGATTTGGTGTCTAACCCCATGTTTTTGGGGTCAAGGAAATGGATTATAATGTTAATTTTAGTGTAAAACCTAATCTTTCACATGATACGAACCTTTTGCCCATATTTAGGCATAACATTTCCTTGCCTTTTACCCCTACCCCAGCTGCCATTTTTTGCATTTTTTCTGTATTTTTTCAAGTAGTATTGACTACTATACTCTTAATAACAAGTTCTAGCTATCAATCTGGTGTTTTCTACCAACAATAGTACAGCAAGGGTTATGTTATACGTTTGTCATGCAGATACCGGTATGTGGCTGGTGCATTCAGGATGCATGGTAACTGTGCAACCAGTGCTAATACTGTTTCTGCATTATAGTGCCTAATGCCGGTTGGAAGATATTACCTTTTTACACGTTCAAGTCTTTTCAGGAACAGAATATTCATATTTTTTTTTCTGTCAATTATTTCTCCGACATTAAGAATTGTAATGATGTTCAGATAAATTCACAGTCAACATAACAAACGAAAATTGCACAATGAAATTACTGACAGTGACATGCAGGATAGTAACTATCATAAGAATCTAAGATAAAAATCATAACCCCATTAAAAGGGTATTTCTAACAACATATTCCTTTGTAGAGGGAGACAAACTGAAGAAACTCAAAAACTTGAGCCTTCACTCCTCTGAATGATATCTTTCTTTCATTTAACATATTCCTTATCATAATCATGAATTGCAAAAAGAAAAAGAAAATCATCAAAGAATGGACTTCTTAAAATATCATAAAATAATGAAGAATAACAGGTACATGCTAAGGAATGAACTCTCCCCTCAAAAGCGTGTATCCGTTAATGTGTTTATCTCTTGACCAATTCTCAGTGATAAAATGGACCTGCGTTTCTACTTTTTTCGACATTACATGTAGCGTGTACAATGGTAAAAACTTTGTGCTGAGATTTCAAAAACTTTGTTATAAAGATGGACGTGTCTTAGGTAACGCCAACTTTAATTTAAATTTTATTTAAAAAGCTGTTTTTACACAGATGAATTTAATTCTAATTTCTAGGACACACACACACACAAAAAAAAAAATCTCTGTTCAGTATGGGATTGTCCCCCATAGTCCATGGGCCAAGAGGCGAAAAATTGGTTATTGGTACCATCTCAGGTGGCAATACCTTTTTGGTGTCATTTTGTTTGTTAGGCATAGATATGCTTATCAAGCTATGATAGCATTTCCAAATGAGTAGCTTAGTCCTAATAAATGAATTTTTAACCACTTTGGTCTCGTTTTTATATCCCTATACTTCTGAATCGAGGCTAACCGCTATAGAAACAAGAGCACGGTCTTCTGTATGTCCATGGAGCTCATGGTATGTCCACAGGTGTTCTGTCGTAAACGCGGGGCGCTTAGTATTTATTCAAGGCGGCGAAGGGAACATCCAAAGGGTGATGCTGTCCAGAGCTAAACGCGGTGCGTTTAGTCTTTATTCAAGACGGCGAAGGGAATATCCAAAGCCTATGATACAGTGTATATCCCTTTATCTAAAAAAACAAACAAAAAAGCAATTCCTCGTGGATTTTGCCGTATCTTTGATTATTCATCATTTTCCGGTGAAAACGCTGAGGTGAAAACACTAATGCCACGCCAATGTAGCTTTATTTCCATCAAACAATGAACCGGTACACTACAATACGTAATAATAAATACTATTGTAAATGAGCAGAGTGATTTTTGTTTAAAACTGATGTATTTGTTGAGAGGGTAGTATAAAAACGGTATAGATAATTCCTTTTATTAGTAACTTTAACGGTACATTATTTTGTTTTGTTGTTTTTTTTTGCAGTGTTTACCAGAACTGATACTGTTGTTAATCAGACAATCACACACACACACACACACACACAGAGAGAGAGACACGGAAAAAAATTGTCACACAATTAGTCCATGGGCAAAGACCCGAAAAATGAGTAACTGGTACCACCTGAGGTGGCAAGTTCTAGTTGTGCATTTTGAAATGGCATATACTCAGTATCTAAGGAATATTATTTTGCTATAAACGTATAATAGCATTTCCAGAGTAGTAGCTTAGTCATAGATTTCAGCCATCAACCCGACCAATGCCAAATATTTTTGACGCTCTTTGACCAAAGACAGGCAGAGTGTGACCTTTGAAAATTTCCACTAGGAATTGTTATTTTGTTTGCTTTTTAGATAAAGGGATATACACTGTATCATTAGCTTTGGATATTCCCTTCGCCGTCTTGAATAAAGACTAAGTGCTGTGAACATCATAACCCTTGGATATTCCCTTCGATGCCTTGGATAAAGACTAAGCGCACCGCGTTTACAACAGAACACCTGTGGACATACAGAAGACAGTGCTCTTCTTTCTATAGCGGTTAGTTTCGATTAAGAAGTAAAGGGATATAACAGCGAAACCAAACGGGTTAAAAATTCATTTATTAGGACTAAGCCACTCATTTGGAAATGCTATCATAGCTTGATAAGCATATCTATGCTCGACAAACAAAATGACACCAAAAAGGTTTTGCCACCTCAGATGGTACCAATATCTGGCCTGGCCCATGGACTACCAGGAGACGTCCCCGGGGCAGTTGTCCTCCGGGGGAGTTGTCCTCCGGGGGAGTTGTCCTCTGGGGGAGTTGCCCCCGGGGCAGTTGTCCCCCGGGGGAGTCGTCCTCCGGGGGAGACATCCTCCGGGGGAGTAGTCCTCCGGGGGAGACGTCCTCCGGGGGAGTTGTCAGGTGGGAGTAGTCCCCGGGGGAGTTGTTCTCCGGGGGACAAGTCCTAGACCCCAAGTTAGGCCTAACGACCATATCAGCACTATCAGAATTACTTCCAACAATGTTGCTGACAATTAAATAAACGATAATAATGGAAACGATAATTAGAAACAGAAGAAAAGAAGACAGAAATTGGTTCGAATTCAGCATCATCTCACCTGAAAATCCCGGGGGACATAGACAGCCATCGCCCTGTGGAGTACAACTGCCCCCGTTAAGACACTGGTTGTCGGGCAAGCAGGGTATCGCAAAGTTTTCGCACGACGGTTCGTAGGTACCGGGCGGACACTTGCAGGAGATACCGTCGTGAGAATCCAGGCACGTGCCACCATTTCTACAATAATCGGGTGCCACAGCACAGTCATCAAGTGCTATTGAGAGACGGATGCAAGACGTCATGATCAGAATGCAGACAAGAGACCTGAGCAGTCGATTGGCTCTGAGATGACACGTGACCATGCATTTATTGTGCTGATAAGGGGATGTTACTACTACTTTTGGTTTAGTGTGAATCTGTATGTTTATCAAGTTTAGCCATTTACATGTCATTAATTTCTGAGCGGTATTGTGCTATTCACAATTCTATAGAACACTCCATGAATTGTACGAAGATGTTCCCACGTTTGATATAATATGTCACGTTTGATGTCACGTTTGATGTCACATTTCACAAGTGCCCATGACCTGTCATAAAAAGGGACATTTGATTATCACACAAGAGAAGTGGACCCAGCATGCCTGTTGAAAATCATTGAATTATACCTCAGATATGGAGTTGAGCAAATCACGCTTGTGTGTGATCATTAATATGAAATTAATAAACAGTGAGGAAAGTTGATATGTGACATCGATTCATAAGTATGTGCTTGGTTCAATACCTGTCCAAGTAAGATTTCTGTAACATGTTGACAAACTTTAATTTTCAAATGGATTGATCGGTACATCATACCAGATTTGCTATCGCAGATGTTCAAACTAGATACTGCATATGTTATTGCCAAAACAATAAGTCGATGTTTTTCGGACAAGACTCTGATTTCGATGAAACGATTCTTTGACATGACCGCAAAAACAGACACACGAAAAGAAACATCAAACGATCTGGAGATGTTACCCGAGCACTGTCGCGATGGCCTTTGGATCCGGACCTCGCCGTTGATTCCCGTCGACAGCTGAGCCCAGGACAGCACATTGCCCGTGGGAGAACACGAAGCTTGGAGGTTGAGAATCTCGTCCAATTCCATGGCATAGTCCCACATATTGACCTTATGTGCGGCATTGACATTAATCGTATCAACGAATAGAAACAATAATTCAGTTAAAGTATTTCGATATTTCGATATGTACTTCTGGCTCTATTCATGTGATTTCGTTAAATTAGCATGCTGTCTAATAAAATGGTTTATGTACATCTTCATCTTCAACGTGAGAACGTCAAACCTGCTGTTTAAAATAAGAAATATTTCCGAATACAACAAGCATTCAGCATGCGGAATTATTTAAACACACAGTGAAAGTTAGCAGGGAAAGGGACAATCATTTCAAAGTCATGAGTTCTTAAATGTCGGTCACCTCCATGTGCCGCCTTCGTTTGTAGTGGGAAGATTACAATACATCATGATGTCGTAGTAGAAGGAGAATATGTGATATTGAATGATTTCTACAAATCGTAAGTTTATTCCATACAACGTACGTAACATATTAGTATTCAAAAAAAGGCCCTACTTTGATTCAAGGGGGTTCCTTTTGAATACGTAATCAATACATGGAATCCAGTTTGCATGAATCATTCTTTGCGATGTTGGGTAACTCTTCCGTTTGTTACGACGATACAAAAATTAATAGCTAAATTTGGTGTCAGTGTCTTAAGGAGATAACACGGAGTGGGATGGCTGCCCTCCTCCCATGTATTCAAGAATCGCCGTGTACGTAACGAATTGTGTACATATCTATCACTGATCTCTGTGTCATTGGTACAAACACAACCGAAAAATCTCGACTGTAGTCGACCGTTACCGATGAACGTACTCCTCGAGGGAAATAATAACCATTATTCTCTGATCGGTGCTATTCGTGGCTTTTGAATGAACCCGACCGGTGGGCGGGGAATGAGTCGGGCGCATCCATGAACGCTATTGGGTCTTCAGGTCACATATATGGCAAGCCAAATGTCCATAAATCGAAAAACTTGTTATATAATTGGTTTATGGTCGGGAGATAAACTAGGATTTCCAGAGAAACTCCGTTTTTAGTGATAAACTTAGTGTTTCACATAATAAACTTAGTTTATCACCGAAAGAGCTTAGTTTATCGACCAATACACTAGGTTTTTCTAGGGATAAACCGCAATAAACTCAGTTTATCGCCTTTAGGGGACATTTGGCTTGTCATGTTATTATTATGTCCCATAAATCGGAAAACTCGATTAACTGATAAATCAGTGTATACTTGTAGGTCGATAAACTAGTGGGTTTTTTTTTTCGAGAGAAACTTTTGTTGATAAAGCGAAGAGCTACGTTTGTTGTTAAACTCTGTTTATCGACTGAAAACTCCGTTAATTGAGCAAAAAACTAACTTTATCGTGATAAACTCAGTTTTATCACACAGAAAAATTGCGGTAATAAGTTAAGTTATGTTAAATATATAAACTCAGTTTTTTGAGCGATAAACCGAGTTGTTTACTGGTAAACGTAGTTTATCGCCTTTTCAGAACATTTGGCTTGCCATAGAAGTAAGACATGAACCCAACGAATTCTTTGAGGAATAACGAATATTTCCTACGTTATTGTATTCACCTGTGTAATCGCCCCAAGGAATGACTCTTTTGGGACGTACGACCCGTTGTAACTGTCCTGCTCCTGCCCGACGACAAACATGCCACGCCCCCTGATAGGTCTTTTACTGGAGAGCCTCTTACCAGATGTCTCTAGTCTCCCATCCAAATAAAGCGACCACGCCCCTTTATGATTCGACCATGTGACGGTGATGAAATACCATCGATCATCTCTGCGAGAGAAATTCAAGAGATAACACTACTCTGACCAATTTTTATAGAAATATAATCACGAACAACAAAAATGCATTTCCATGCAGGCTTATTTGTATGTCAAAACAAGATGTCTCTACAATCTTGATGTAAAGCAAAAATGTGTTCGAAAACCTAAGACCCTTGAAACTGAAAAATACGAAACATAATTAACATAGCAGCACACGATTTTACAGGTTAGTATAACTTTTATGTGCCGAATGGTCTTTTGATAATGTATCCGTGCATATTATGAATTATTCTGTGATTGACGGGAATTTAGAATCATTCTTGACATTACAAGCATGCAGCTTACTGATTCGCCGACACATAGGTCGCCACACTTTCCCCATTCACGGAGAGGACGAAGTTGTTGTAATCTTGCAGCGTGAGGGCGTTGTCAACATCCTCTTCACCTTCCGCTCCTCTGACTGCGTAGGAAATTGGTGTGCCGAAATTGACCCGGTCCGACGTGCGCATCCAGAAGGCCAAGGTGAATTCGAAGAGGTCTGGGAGGACGCCCTCTAATTCTGCTCTATTCACAGTTCTCACGGTGTCAAAATGAAGATCGTAATCTGACGAAAGTTCTGAAATCAGCATTTGTGATATAAGACATTTTGGGTCAGCCTATAATTCTTGTTCTGAGATAAAGTTTTTAGTAATGAACTTACTTTAGCATCACGTAGAATAAAACTGTATTATTATCATTATTATTATTAGTAGTAGTAGTAGTATTCCACAGTGTAATGATAATAATAATCATTATCATTATAAGTTATTTGTTTATTTGACAAGGTAATGACCATAGGATACATATCATAAACATTATAAACATGAAACAAAAACCAGGATGAACATTACAAAGGGATACACTGTACTGTAAATGTAACTGTAAATGTAAATGAAAAAGGAATAGAATATGATGGTGACGACATGTCAGTTCGGGCGCACAAAATTATGGTTATTAATTTCTCGAAGGGCTAAATACTGTCGTGGTATCTGATTATATTTTTCATATAATATTGACTTCAAAACAGCTTGGTCCCATCGTTGTCAACCTAATCGAGAAATGCAACTAAATCAGTGGGTGTAGATATCTCTGTGTTTGATAGAAATAAATTTCTTCAGGGATCATCATTATGCTTCTACACATTGCTTTATATAATTTCATCGACATTAGCAGTCCATCATTCTGTTCCGTTAATTGCTATACATATATATATATATATATATATATACAGATCAAAATATTCAGTTAGAAGTCAGAGGACGAAACGTCACCCGTAATTAGCAGACAAACGTAAACCGTGATACAACATACATAATGGCACTTAACTATATTTGGTGTCGAGTATAAAATGTATACATGTGCTAATCATGGCTGACTGTCACCTTTGGCCTCAACATGAATACTTTTCGTCTCTATACTTTTTGCAAATGTACCTGTTTGGCAATGAACGCCATCAAAACCAAGTGGGCAGATGCAATGATAGTCGTTGATGGCATCAATGCAGATTCCACCATTTTCACAGGTGACATTTCTTGTATGGCATTCGTCGATATTCACGTCACAGTTGCGACCTTCGAACCCAGGGGGGCATGCGCATGCGTAGCCGGTGTTTGATGAGGAGCAGGTAGCGTTGCCGTAGCACGGTGATGACACACAGTAATCCTTTATTAACTCACAATAACGACCAGTGTATCCTAGCGGGCAGCAGCACGTGAAGTTCTGCGATTTCGACGCAAAATATAAAGTAATCAATTTCATCTAACTGAGGGGCCATTGACACGTGCAGCAAAGACAAAAAAGCTTCTGTGTAGTACAGTTAATCTAATTGTATCTATGCCCATTTGGTGTACAGCACCATAACGGTGTACAACCTATGAAAATCTGTAATCTATTGGGCTTAAATGCATCGTTCTCTTCAGATAAGCTCGTCTTTTAGAAAGAAATACGTGACTGAACGAAAGAACTTACCTTTTATAGAAAAAAAATATTTAATATGCAATATCCCACATTACGTTTGAATTTACTTCATTGGATAGGATCAAACTCTTACTATTACATTTGTATCATTCTACCATACTAAAACTTGAACATGCCCGGTGTCTATGAACTTTAAGTACATGGTTAACGTAATGCATCGTAAAAATGCATATTAGATAATAACAATGAAGATTAACCTGTAGTATAGATTGGCCCCATTCTTCTACTAATGTAACACAGACGACACCCGAATATCAAAGTGAAAAATATGTTGGTTTTTTTTTTGTTTTTTTTTTGAAGATGAGAATGTGAAGCCTCCTGATTTAAGAGCAATCCTTACCGACTTGAGGTCTATGCAGGAGGCCCCATTCTGGCAAGGATCCGATGCACAATCAAAGAGATTAATCTGGCAGTGTTCTCCGGTGAAACCGTCCTGGCAACGACACGTGTAGGAGTCGATCCCATCGACACACGTTCCACCAAAGCGGCAATCAGCTGACCAAATAAATAAATAAATGCGAAAAAATTGATGCAGACGCTTTCTAGCATGAACAGAATGATTGAGATACAGTCCAACCTTGATTACCCGACTATCTCTTATCCGAACTTCTCTATCATATGGGACGTGTTCACGCAGTGAAAACGAAAAAAAAGAGTAATTCAAACTCAGTTAAAACTCCTAAAACAAAACATGATTTACCTATAATGTTCCCAAGAAACTTGCGTGAATTTTATATTTCAAAATGTTTTAATTTCCGGAATCATCTTAATTGGCTAGCAGAGATGACACCACTGTTGCAGTGTACGCTACGTACCAATAGCATGTACAGCTACCCCTGGGTCGGCAGTTACAGGCACATGTACATAAACATTGTTTCTCGAATATCGGACCAGACTGGTTATCCGGAAGGGAGCGCCGGTCTCGACTTGGCCAGATAACAGAGAATGCCCACACAGTATATCATTAATGTGTGGAAAGAAATTATAATATTCTTTCAATGTCACAGAAAGAGTTGATATAATAATAGCTATTGCACTGCGTCTGAGACAGATTAAAGGAGTCTGCCACCATAACATACTGAATTTGAGTTGGATGGCAACCTCAGCAAGGAAGGGAAAGAAATAGGAAACATGTTTGCAAAACTATAACACCAATCTCATTCCTGGGATAAATGTGACAAACTTTTATATTCAAGAAATGAGATGTCTTCACGCAATATGTTGGGCAAGGTATTAGTGTCGATTTGTGCTTGTGTAGACTTGCGTTTGTGTGTGTTACTGTGTAAGAAAGTGATTGTGGATAGATAGAACGGATGAGGTCGAAATGTTGTGGCATGACTTTTGAATGAAAGTGGCTCTCACCTCCAAGGCAGTCGTCGGCATCGTTCTGACAGTTGACGCCGTGGAATCCCGGAGGGCAACTACACTGGTAGCCGTTGACTAGGTCCACGCAAGTGCCTCCATTCAAACACGCATCGTTGTTGTAACACTCGTCGATATCTACCTCGCAGTTCTGACCAGTGTAGCCGGGCAGGCAGGCGCAGTGATACCCCTGTGGAAGATCCTCACACGTCGCTCCATTAAGACAGGGGTTGCGTCCGTTGAAGTCGCACTCGTTGATGACTGGACAGGGCGGGTCGGTTCATTGAAAACGACGCATTTCAGCACGACGGGATAAGCTTACGTGAGTGTGATGATGCAAATCACGAGTGCTTAGTCTGATGTTTTTGGAAGTGGGTTCATAATCCACGAGATTATCTATTTTTACATCATATCAATGCGATACATCTCTAGTCGTTCCTGATAGATATGCCCGATATCTGACAAGAGAAGATATCTCTTACCTCCTCACTCGTGTATTTTACTTCAATTCAGATCGATATCAAACAAAATTTAAACTGTATCGGCATTTACAAATTAGAAGAAAAGAAAAGTAAATCCGACAAAAGAAAAGAAAAAGAATCCCTGCAGAATTTGAATCTTTAAAAATCTGACGTATGAATCAAAGTATCGTTTTCTTCAAACCTTGGCAATACTGGATAGCATGTGCTCCAGATTCGTGAGTGAATGTGCCTTCAGGGCAAGGTATGCACTCCGTCTGTTGGGAAACTGGTTGGTACGAGCCCCGAGGGCACGGCGTGCAAGGCGCAAAGCCGGTGAGAGACGTAGAACCTCGTGGACAGATATCTGATGTCGCAAAAGGTTTGAGAAAAACAATTTAGTAAGTTACTTCTAAAAACCCGTCTTTGTTTTATAATCAGTCAACCCCAGTTATTGTATTGAGCAAATACCTTATTGTATCATATGAAACCTATCCGTTTAATGTTCCACTTTGATGTAAAGTCAAACCCTCCCATTGCGGCCACCCAGTGGGGACTGGAAAAATGACCGTCATAAACAGGTGACTGCTATACACAGTGTCATTATAATGGCTTTATCTCTCGGGAGAATTTTTTTTTTAGTGGCCGTATACACAGGGTCTTCAACACGGCTTTTTCTCTCGAGGGAATTGTTTTAAGTGACTGTTTACGGCAGGTGACCGCTATACAATGCTATACTACAGGTGACAGTTAAGGCAGGTTTGACTGTATGTCATATTTTTGTCTAGTTTAGTGCAATTTAATTTCTTTCTTGGGTTGCTCTCATCATCTCCTTTCCTTTCTTCTTTTCCCAAAATTGTTTTTGTTCTTGAAAACAAACATAATGCATAACTCTCATAAATAATATTATCAGTGTCATCATTATTATCATTTCCATTCTTATCATCAGGATTATGAGCGTCACCATTATTGAGTGGTTTTTCTATAGATGTGCTTTCACTTTTATTGAAAATCAAATGCAGAAAAGACGGCTACTTTACGACGTTCACCTTTTGCTTCTCTTGTCGGCGTCGATTGTACGCCTTAATAAGATAAAAATATGAGTATCTCTACAACGGAATACATTGTACGGCATGACGGTGTGACTGAAGTATATAGATTTTTTCTGATCTTAAAATATTAATGATTACCAGGTCTATATCGGAAACACAAAAAAAAAAACACCTTTGAAGGATATGGAGAAATCTGACAGGTAGAGGGTCAAAAAGGGAAAGAAGGCTTACAATGAGATTCGATACTCCTTAGGGCCGAGACATGATTTTGAAGACAGATCTAAACAACGGCAGCAAAAAAAAAAAACAAAAAAAAACAAAAAAACAAAAACAAAATAAAAAATAAAAAACAAACAAAGATGATCAAGGGATCGCTACTGAAAATCAGGTGTAGAAGGTGATTAGATTTTGTTACGATACGCAATATTGTATTGTATTTTTCGTCTATCGTGCAATACATAGTCATAACACTGTCTGCGGTTTTTTTTTCGCTAAAACTTAATCATCGTGCCATATTCTCGACATCACTCTGGACTGACCTCTATATATATATATGTGTGTGTGTGGTTACGTGTGTGTGTGTAGTAGTGTGTGGTTACGTGTGTGTGTGTAGTAGTGTGTGTCTGTGTGTGATGGAAGTGAGGTAATTCATCAGCGTAGATACACTCCCCTTACGGAACTTAGAATGCGCAAGTTTTAGAGTTCGGACGTGTTTCTGGGTGGGCTCCCGCCGCATACTTGCTCCGTCATTTACACACATCGAAGTACAACCTCTACTTGTCGTCAAGGGTGCAATACCATGCGGAATACCATCTAATTCTACAAGCCATGTCAGATATTCAAAAAACATATAACCTACGAACTCATATTTCAACCCAAAAATCTGCCAAATCTGCCAAAGTCACGTCGAAAATGCCAGGGAACAGCAATGCAAAGGGATCTACCGCAGTGGGCACGAGGACGTGTTCATTGCAACCGGCGCCTCAACCGGCGCCTCAACTGGAGCCCCCACAAGCCATCGGTATCCCAGCAACGCCGATGCCAACTCCAACTGCAGTCCCTGTGAATGTCCTGCCAACTACAGGTGCTGGAGATTCCGGGGACTTTCTTGAACAGACATCCTGTCCACCGACCAACCCCGACTCCGGCGTTTCTACCATAGTGAACGAGTTGAAAGGCATGATATCTGAACTATCCAACAAGTTGACGACGAAAATGGACTCGGTGCTGCTGGAGATAAATACCGTGAAACATGACCTGGCAGAAACGAAGAGGTATGTGTCCGAAATTGAGACAACCGTGAACTTCAACGCTGAAAAAATACAGTCGTTAGAGAAGGAAACCATACCTAACATAAATGAGTCACTGGAAAACAAAATAGACGACCTTAATGAAAAACTAATATTGCTGGAGCTGCACCAGAGAAAGCAAAATCTCCTTATCTACGGGATTCCGGAGGATAGGAATGAAGATATCTATGATACGATTGCTTATGTCTTCTGTCACTACCTCTGCATTAATTTAGAGAAAGCCCGGGCAATCCCAGTCATCAATGCCCACCGATTGCCCTCCGCCAGAAGAGACGCTCAACCCTCAGGGCCTCAGCCTATAATTGTCAGATTTGGTCGAATGGCCGACAGAAATCGTCTGCTACAGGCGTACGAGCATCCCCGAACCCGACTAGCCCCCGCCGCCCCTTCCGGAGGGCGACCGGACCCAAGACGCCCCTCAAGTGACCAGTCAACTCAATCCACTCCAGACGGCCAGCAGCCCGAAAGCACGGAGAGAGTCGACAGTCCAACCCAGCTGGGATCCGCCAGCTACGCCCGGAGCTATACTGACATATGTATCACGTTCCTATGATACTATTATTCATAAAGATATTTCTAGAATGGACAATATTGTTGAATTTTTGTTTATAGAAATTCTTATCCCAGGATGTAGAAATCTTATGGTAGGCATTATATACAGACCCCCTAATTCAAACTCTAATGATTTTTTAAGTTATTTTTCAGATCTGGCTAATTCACACGTTTTCCGAAATAAGGATTGCTTCTTACTCGGCGATTTTAATATTGATTTGCTGAAGTCTGAGCATGATGATATCTCAAGTGATTTTCTTCACACACTTCTGTCCTCGTCCTTTCTTCCGCTTATTTCCAAACCCACACGTGTTACAGATCGCTCTGCCACCCTCATTGACAACTTGTTTTGTAATATTTTACCCCTCAACGATTCTTTTATAATTCTTTCAGATATGACTGATCATTTTCCAATAATGACTTGTTTTACACCTAAAACACCAGCTAATACTAAACCTATTTCATCTTTTTTGTTTAGAGGCAGAGTTTCACCTGAAAAATTAGCTAGTTTTGATGTTGCTCTCGAGAATGCTGACTGGTCAGGAGTATTTGGCAGCGGTGACGTTAATATTTCTTTTCATAATTTTATGGAAATTTTTAATCATCATTTAGATGATGTAATTCCAAAGCAAAGAAATAGAACAGAGTATAAAAAAACACCCAGGTTACTTTGGATTTCAAGATCAATTCTTCGTTCGATTAATAGGAAGTAACTAAGTACAAATTGGAAAAAAATGAGTGATCGAAGAATAGATATACATCATACAAAAATACTTTGACAATGATTTTACGTTCTGAAAAGAAAAGATATTATTCTAAGCAATTATCGAGATATAAGTTTGATATGAAAAATACTTGTAAAGTTCTAAAACAGGCCATGAATGTTCCCAGTAAAAACTCTGACATTGATACAATTAAACTGAATAATGAATTGATTAATGATCCCCTTCATATTGCAAATATTTTTAATTCTTATTTTTCAAAAATAGGCGAAAATTATGCTCAAAACATTCCTGCAACAGAGACTCATTTTACTGAATTTTTAGGTCAGCGTAACTCTGATTCCATATTCTTTATACCAGCTAACAGATTTGAAATTATTGATATAGTTTCCTCTTTTGAAAATAAACGAAGTTCTGGTTATGATGAGATAGATAATTTTGTACTTAAGGGTGTTATTTCCTCGGTTGCTGATCCACTTGCTCATATATTTAATTTGTCAATTGTTAACGGTGTGTTTCCCGACAAAATGAAATTAGCTAAAGTAATCCCAATATTTAAGACAGGTGATAAGTTTGAAGTCAGCAATTATCGCCCAGTTTCATTATCATCGTCGTTATCTAAGGTCTTAGAAAAACTCATTTACAAGAGAATGAACACTTTTTTGAAGGTACATGAAGTTTTTACGAATTGTCGGTTTGGTTTTCGTGAGAAACATAGTACTACGCATGCTCTTTTGCATTTTGTTGATAGAGTTGTTCATGCAATTGATAACCATTCTCATTTAGTAAGTATTTTCTTGGACTTCTCTAAGGCCTTCGACATAATCAATCATAATATTTTACTTCATAAGTTATCGCATTATGGAATACGTGGGAAGGCCTTGGAGTGGTTCAAGAGTTATTTACTTGATAGAAAACAATTTGTTGCAACTGATTGACAAATTGCCCAACATCGACGTAAATAAGCACTGAATTGATCAGTGTTTAAGTAGTAGCCATGATAAAAAAATCATGGGCGTACATACTCGAGCAGGATTCGAACCTACGACCTCCTGATCACCGGACAGGCGTCATCTCCACTAGACCACCGAGCTTTCGCCCGACAGCAAGTGTTGGTTCTAATCCTTATAGCATGCAGCGGGTACTGCTTTTGTTATTCAAATTCATGAAAATTCTTCCGTCGAGGTGTTTTCATTGCAACTGATTGACAAATTGCCCAACATCGACGTAAATAAGCACTGAATTGATCAGTGTTTAAGTAGTAGCCATGAAAAAAAAAAAAAATCATGGGCGTACATACTCGACGGAAGAATTTTCATGAATTTGAATAACAAAAGCAGTACCCGCTGCATGCTATAAGGATTAGAACCAACACTTGCTGTCGGGCGAAAGCTCGGTGGTCTAGTGGAGATGACGCCTGTCCGGTGATCAAGAGGTCGTATGTTCGAATCCTGCTCGAGTATGTACGCCCATGATTTTTTATCATGGCTACTACTTAAACACTGATCAATTCAGTGCTTATTTACGTCGATGTTGGGCAATTTGTCAATCAGTTGCAATGAAAACACCTCGACGGAAGAATTTTCATGAATTTGAAAAACAATTTGTTACAATAAAAAACATCGATTCAGTTGTCAGAGAAGTCAAATGCGGCGTCCCACAGTGAAGTCTTTTAGGGCCGTTATTGTTCATTATTTATATTAATGATTTTTGTCGCGTATCCGACGACCTCTCTTTTATTCATTTTGCAGATGACACAGATTTATTTTTTGCCCATAATGATTGATTTTCTTGTCCATAAAATTAACATTGAATTGAAAAAAGTGACAAACTGGGTCAGGGCCAATAGGCTATCACTCGATGCTCACAAAACGAAATATATGCTTTTTAGTAATACTGTTGATAGTTTAAGTACAAATATAGTATTAGATGACTCTCATCTACAAGAGTCTCACATATCAAGTTTTTGGGAGTCATTGTGGACGACAAACTTTCCTGGAAATCACATGTTGATAATGTTTGCAATATAATTTCACGTAATATAGGCATTATGAATAGATTGAAATTTCATATTCCACAAAAATCATTACTTATGTTATATTCGTCGTTAATATTGCCTCATCTTAATTATGGAGTACTAGTTTGGGCCAACACGCATCAGAATTTATTGTTCCTTTTACAAAAGAAAGCTCTCCGTGTTATCTGTTATTCCCCTGTACGTTCTCTTACAAATATGTTGTTTGCCTCTAACAAGCTCTTAAAAATGACAGATTTGTTTTTGATTAATTTAGGGCAATTTATGTACAAGTATTACAATAACTTGCTTCCGTCTATTTTTGATTCTATATTCCTAAAAAAATCAATCATTTCATGAATATCCCACTAAGCGTTCCAGTGAATTTCATTTACCTCTTTTAAGAACGATTTTTGCCAAAAACACACTTATTTATGTAGGCCCAAATTATTGGAATTCTTTGAATCATCACATAAAACACGCTCCATCCATATATTCTTTCAAGAGGAGACTGAAGTCTTTTTTTATTGCAATCGTATGACTCTACAATACTGAATTAACCTTTTGGCCTTTTTTTTTCTTACAACCTGACTTGCTCACTTTGTCCCCTCTTTGAAGAATTAATGGTATTTTTTTCCCCTGGATGTTTGCAATGTTGTCATCTTTGTCATTTTGCCCATAGCGTCTAGAAGTTGACTTTCCGTATGTTACTCCTGTTCACATGTCCCTCTATTTTCTATTTTCTTGTCTTTCTTTCAGGCGTCAAAATATTACTTTTCCCCACAACTATCTTCTGTTTCTCTTGGCATGCTTCTGCCGAAGATCGCTGTTTATGTTTATGTTTATGTTGTTTCTGTTGTCCTGTACTGTTTCTGTTTCTGTTTTGCGTTCTTGTCTGGTATTTTGTCTTCAGTTCGTCAGTCTCGTCCACCCCGTTTTGTCCTGTACAACCTTTTCTTCAGTAGTTGTCTTGTTGTCTAGTCCTGTTTCATGTTTGTTCGCGTCTATGAAAATGTATTTATTTGTTAATCTAATTTTCAGTGGGCTTCCAGACTTCTTCCACTTTGTTATTTTTTGTATCTACGATGATTCAATTTATCTTTTCATCGATGTTCTTCTCCAGAGGGGCCCACATACTACAAGCTCTGTCTTTTTAGTGGGTCCCTCCATTTTTCGCACTTAAAGCATCGGTATACATGTACCTCACTTTGATCACTTCTGTTTCTTTTTTACTATACAATGTATGATTTTACTATAGGTCCTCAATTGTTATAGTCTTTCCATTTCACTATGTTCTACTTAAGTTATTCTCTGTTATCAAATGAAGTGAAACATATGTTTTGTCGAAAAATGAAATAAACTTTGAATTAAATTGAATTGAAATAGTATCCATTTATTATGAGATCTTTCTTGGAGATATGACTATTTTTATTGTCAAATATTTACGTAATGATTAAAATTTTTCATAAGCTCCATTAGCTCCCCCATGGAGACATCGAATATGAGCTCCCTCGTGCAGACATTACTGTTGCGACACGGATTGTCGCCCCTACACGGATTGTCGCCTGGCCTCGAAGCACATTTTGCTGGGTAATATCGTTCTGGACATAATCATTGAAATACTAACACATAACTTACATGGCTACATCCATGCAAACATGCCATGTAAAAAGTCATGGTGAGGTTTCAAGGAAGTGTGTATGTGCGCGTGCACATGATAATTTAGTGTCCGTTTGTGCGTGTGTGTGTGTGTGTGTGTGTGATTGAAGAATGTGTTTATTATGTCAGTTTTTTGCGTATGTGTTTTTCAGCTGCGCGTGAGGAAGGATAACTAGTAAGCTGTTGCTGGCATACACGTTGATATTGATTTTATCAGCAGCTTTGAATTTGATGAGTTTGTTTGGCAGATTTGTATAATTATGAATTCGGAGTGGAGCTTGCGTGCGGGCAGATGCTGCTTTTCTGCATACGGTCCATTATGTCTTATTTATCAACATTGCGAAATCGTTTCATCAGGAAGGAATGTGGTATCGGTTCGGGTGTGCGTCGGTATGTTGGAAGGGGGTTACATTTCGTTATTGCAAAAGTTTGTTACTCTGAAGGCTCATTCGTCCGAAGGCTCATTATTCCGAAGGTTCGTTATTCCGAATTTCATTTTGGATCAACGAACCTCTAAGTATAGGGAATTGTGTGTTTCGGATATCAAAATGAAGCCTCGGAAAAAAACGAAACTTCGGAATAACGGAACCTTCGTGTGTGTGTGTGTGTGTGTGTGTGTGTATGTATTTGGGTTGGTGAATGTGGGTGTGGGATGATTTAGGTTTTGTTTAATCACGGGTTGGTTGGATAGTTATAAATGGTATGACAGATGTTGGTAGAATTTAATATTTAGGATACATTGTAGATGTAGGCCCTAGATTTGTTTCGGATGGGGAGGGGAGGGGGTGGTCGGGTTTTTTATGACTGATTTCATTCTAGATTCGTGTAATGTATTTGTGTGTGTGTTTTTGTATATTTTGTGTATATGCCCTTGTAAGTAAGAAGGTGTTACATGATCCAAACCAATGTATTCAAGGAATATAGGTTTGGTAGGGCCCTACATGTCAAAACTTTCTCGTGAAGAAATTGTTAGTAGGGTTGGTCTATAATCGAGTTATCTATGTTGAAGTGAGATTATTTGTGGTATAAATTGACAAATGGATTTGTTTCTGTTTCGAATTGTCATTTGTAACCTTTTTTTTCATGTTACACCCAGAATGAGTCGATTTATGAATGATTTGAATGAAATCAATGAATATCAAGGAAAAAGTGTTGAGTTGGTTTATTTGCATTATGAGGATTTGTTTGAGTGTTTGTTGGTGTTTGTTTGTATTACGTATGTATTAGCGGTGTGCAATGGCAGTTCGTTTGTGCTAAAATCAACTAACGAATGACAATTTTTTTACGGCGTGTGGAAATCATTCGCTCATGCATAAAGCATGCCAAACCTATTCTGGGACAAAGAATAGTGGTATGGACGTTCTAGTTTATAAGACTGATGGAAGAAAATGACTGCAGTGAAAAATGAACAAAGACAAATAACATTTGGGGAGGGTACCTCCCTCGTATGTATTTTCTCTCGGTCTCTCTCTCGCCAAGCCTGCCTCACCGCTGATATTGGTTCACACACCCATACTATTTTTAGATCAACGCTGGTGTGAATTTTTTTAAACACGTGCTCATACACTCTGAAGGCGTTTGTATTGCCACAGTAGCGCCGCTATATTCCACATACACACGTAAGCATACAGGGACACGTATACACACAGACCCACAAACCACTACCACTATGACCACCGAACATGCACAGTTTCTACATATTGTATTATTATACTCCAAACACACACACATACACACACACACACACACACACACATCCACACACACACACACATACGCATAACTTACCAGTCATACCCATCCCACCAAAGCTTGAGGGCCACTCCGAGCCCGGGGCGACAATCTGTGACGGGGCGACAATCCGTGTCGCAACAATTTTTTTTTGCCAACACGGATTGTCGCCTTCGAGGTCAAAGACTGGGAACTGCACAAGCGTCACGGATTGTCGCCAGGCGACAATCCGTGTAGGGGGCGACAATCCGTGCCGCCAGCGCCCGTCACGGACGCCCCGAGCAGGAGGCGACAATCCGTGTAGGGGCGAAAATCCGTGTCGCAACACATTACATTGTACCGTATATCTAATAATAATGTTTGAATTGATTAAGATGTACGATAGTCTTATGTCAGTATTGTCTGGGGTAAATTATTTGCTTAATAGGGTCCCATTTTTTTTCTTTAAAACAACAACAACAACAATACGCATTTGGCCACATGTGGATAGCTCAGCTCGACTGTACTCAGGACTGGCTCTAATGGGGGTTTGGTTATCATGCCGAACCAAAAAACAAACAAACAAACAAACAAACAAACAAACAAACAAACCATAGGTAGCAGTACCTGTACAGTGATCCGTGGAAGAGGCGCCGACTGTCCAGGTGGTTAGACCATCCGGACAGGCCATGCAAGACGTGCTACCGCGATGCGGCTGGTACGAGCCCTTGGGACACGCAGTGCACGATTTGATTCCCGTCTTCGAAAAGGTACCTGGCTGGCACAGAGCTGCAGGATATAATGTGGGGGGGGGGGATATTGGACAAAAAATAATGATTTCATTTCGCAGACAGAGTGACCAATATGGTGGTACGAAGTGTACTTTGACAGTCCTCTTTGAGAGACAGACTTAGTCAACACATCTAAATATAAGCATTTGATATATATTCAGGCCAAACATTATATATATATAGGTAAATATTGTTTAGACCAATATGTTACTGAAAACAGGAAAAGGAACTACCAGCTCTACATCACAACTAAATTCCAAGTATTGACACGCATTTAATGGGACAATGAACACTGAATAGATATTTACGAGAAGAAGAAATAATGCTCATATTTAGTCCATTGAGAACTGGCCTACTTTTTTTTTTTCAAATGATAGAATTTATTGATTTCTCGAAGCAACATAATTATGCAGAGGATGAATGAAATACATAACTATTAAAACCATATAAAGCCATTTCTTTGGAACAAATGTGTTTTTTTTTCTTCGTGTTTTTTTTTTCAAATATTCAAGTAACTCCCAAGCCATTTGGTCGCAAAGGATATACCCTGCCAGAAGGCATGTATACATTTACATTACAAAATATAAACAAACTGCATACATTTGAATACACCCGCTTGTTTACTTCATGCATAATTATATACTACCTCACACAGCGGTTGCCACCGGCAACCCGAAGAACCCTTTCGAGCAAGGATAAAGTCGCTCTTGGCAGTGCGACAGCCCGCCCAGGCCCACCCGACATAGCAACAGCGCGTGCATGCAAATTGTATAAAGTACAACAGTATCATACCAGTAGTACAGGTAAATGAAAGAAAATTCGTCCCACAAGAAGAAACATCCATAAATTAGCCGATCGCATGCACCCGCCGCCGCCACGCCCAGGTAGGCCTCTAGAAAGCCACCGGGTTGCAAAGAACATACTCTGCCTGAAAGTATGCATAAATTAGCTTACATCATAACAACGTTAGAACAAACTCACGGGTACATAGAACTGGCCCGTTATAATAAGCCAGTTCGGGGTTAGCTCATGGGCACATCGGTACAAATGACCTTTCTTCTTTCTCAGTTGATTAGGCACTCCACGAATTTCAAGCGAGAGAAGGTATTTTAGCTTACCTGACGTAACAATTTATGGAATTCATCAGTCATGTTCAAACAAAGAATGAACTTGCGTAGACCAGGTGTCCAGAATGATCCATCAATTAGCAATTTGGAAAGCATCCATTTCATTATTTTCCATGAATGTATTAACAATCTTTTTCTATTGATATTGTCAAATACCACTTTTGCTGTCAGGTGGATGTGCTGGCAAGCGCCACTCATAATGATCATTTGAATAATCATTCTGTCACAGATGCTTATCTCAGTGAATAAAAAACCAACGTGCTCTGCCGGTACAGATGACCTTTTTCTGCTCATGCTCCTATTCCTATTTCACAACAATAAATAATGCCATGGATTTCTCATTGAGTGTATGTTCAGATGTTTACATATGTAAATCACTACTTGTGTTTCGGTGTACCGCTCTAAAAATATTTTGTTTCTTCTTTTTCATTTTTTCCTTTTCCTTATATAACTACTCGGCAAACGGACGCTGACAGAATGATAACCACCTAGTATTCTCTTTTCTATTGAGCTGGACAACAATCAAGATACTTAATGTTGCAACATTACGCATGATTGTTAAGGGTTGTCACGGAATGGGGTGTTTTTCGACATGGACACTGGTAATGATGAATAATTTGATTTTTTTTTATAACAATTTGAGCATCCTCTTATATCCGGGACTCATCTTGCGAATAAAAAAAAAAAGAAAGAAAGAGAAGAAAACGTCATTCATGTTCATTGCAGTCACGTTCAAGTCTCTATAATGAGGAGAGCATCAAGATTTAGATACCTTGGTTTCAGGCATTGGTTGTTCCTTTGTCTTTGGCTTGTTTGACCTTTCAGCATTATTTTATGATTATCGTATTTCTAAATCATAAAACTGATTTAAAAAAAAATAATATTTACAGAGTGACCCCCTCCATGTGCAGAGCAGTTTCACTCTCTAGTGCTTACATTAATTATTGAACTAGCTGCTAATGCATTTGGAAATGCTACATTTTTTTGTTAATTTATGTTGAGTGAATATTCGGATGAATCAACTCTAATTTCTTCCCAACCTTTGCACTTTTTAGCCGTTCTGCTTCCCGCTGCGGCCGTTGAAGTTCCCTCTGGACAGCTGAGGCACTCAGTCCGGCCGTACTCGTCTTGATACGTTCCCTCGGGACATCTCTCGCAGGTATCAGATGTCTGGTTGTGTCTTGTTCCCGGTGTGCACGGCACTTTACACATGTACACACGCACACACACACACACACACACACACACACATACACGCACACATGCACACATGCACACATGCACAAACCCAAACAAAAAAAAAAACACACAACAGAATACACACACATACACACACACAAATAAAAGAAAACAGGAAAACAAATGATTATTTGTTACTATTTTCACACAGTTGATATTTTTTTTTATAACGCACTACTAAACGCATATCAGTATTCTCATGTCAAAATGCATTTTCATCATAGACATACATTATTATGTTATGCATGCATGATATCGTCCACGATTTTTAAAAAAAATTAGGTTTGAGAAATATTGATTTGCCATCGCGTTAAAAAGACTTCGACAGACCGTACCCCCTGCTTGTAAAAGTAAAAGAAGAAGATTCTGGTCTTACAGCATGAGTCATTTGATGAAACCAAGCCGGGATCACAAGGGACTGAGTAATATTCGCCGACAGTGAATGTTTCTACCGCGGGCAATAACGGAATGTCGTCCACCGTAACAGTGAAGTTCCCGGATGTCACCAAGTCTTGTATCGACGTGACGAGGAAGTCCAAAGTCGCTCGAGTATCCAAGATCGGCAGCGCTGTGGGTGCATCCTAGATAGACAGATGTTTAATACCAAGCACTGTGTTATGTCTTCGTCAACTTCTGTAACATTCGATAACCAACTACTTAATGATAATCAACATGTCAAACCTATTTTGACTGATAGTTCTTCCAAATTGATTTTTGACCCGGAACTTATCTGCACATTTCCTTTGAAAAATAGAAATGCACAGTAGTACAGAAAATGAAATGAAAACCTTAGATTCTTGTCCTCTCTCGTAGGTAAATTCGTTATTTCCTGGCGAAAAGTTAATTGCAATCGTCCGTTCAACTCACTCTGCTATAAGGAATATTAGTGAAGATAATATATAGTACGCTTTATAAGCATCTGTCGCCAGTTGTCAAATCACACAAGTCTGTAATTCTCCGATCTTGACCGTAATTATTGCACTTAGAACATAAAGCATCTAAAACATCAAATTAAGCATTGTCAGCCAAGCTTAGATATTCAAAATGCCATTTTGAGCAAAAGCATAAAAGATTGGTGATGTGATACTGCTGGCGTAATTACGTCATTTACGAAGTATCTTGAACTCAATACGTTGCGTCCTGGAAGCGTCATGATGATTGAACCGCGTATTGTAATAAAATTCAATTATCCCTTTAGCGAGCATCCGACATTCTACCCTCGATGGTATACCTTTATAATCATAGTATATATATATATATATATATATATATATATATATATCAATTACAACATCTGCAACTTCGTTTTTTTAGAAGAATATAATGTACAAAGAGACTTTAATAAAATAAGATTTCCTGAGGAAACTTAAAATTTTCTGATACAATCAATCATTTAGAAACAAAATAAAGCAGATTGTTGGATTTTCTTGTCCATACCATGTTCCAGTTTATAGAAACGATTTCCCAAAGCCCTGCAAACATTTCAATTTATAGAAACCTGTTGAAGCACCTCGTCCACGTCTGCCAAGTTTGTGTTTGACGTCACAGATGACATGAAAGTCATTGTTAATATGTCATCAGGGATCGCCTGTCGTCTGCTTCGATTGTGTTGACCACACGTGATATTGAGATCCCCAAAGTCGCAGACGACGTGAGGACCACAGGACGTGTTAGTTGTTCCAAGTTCCGACAACAAAAAGTGGAAGTATTCCCCGAATTTTTGAATAATTAGTTCCAAAGACGACCTTGTACATTTGCCACGGTAAAACTGGAGGGACTGTTGAACTACCACTGGCTTATCTAGCAGTTCTGGTAGATATAAAACGCAACAATCATTTGTTTTTGTTCTCGAGGCCTATAGATTCGTAGTTTTGAAAGTGTGAGAGGATTAAAAGTTTTTTTTTTTCTCATATTATGACAGGCTTACAATATTCTTCTTTTCATATCGTATTTTTGGCAATTTGCTTTTGATCTATTTTTTTTTTATATTCTTAATGGCCAAATTTTCGAATCACCGTGGTAGTATAGAAAAAGAAAATTACCATACATACATGTCCCTGCGTCCTATTGCACAGTAGCTTTAGATTTGGCGAAGACATAGCCTTTACAGACTAAAATGACGTCCCCATGATAATGATCATTGAAAACTCAGACGAAGCGAGATCGATTTTGACAAGCGGTCTTGTGCATGTGCAGAGCAGTTTTTCCCTCTCGAATGTCCGCATTGCAAATCCAAAGTTCCCGATTATCAAATTAATGTTAAGCAGGACAATTGTGGATCCATAAAATTCTGATAACTATGTCCAGGGCCCTGTTTTATGAAGAGTTATAATTGATTACATAGTTGATTTCTGTGGTAAGTCTATGGCAGCCCGTGTGGTAAGGAAATTTATAATCGACTATACCTTTTGATAAAACGGGGCCCGGGTTGTTGTTGTTGTTTTATAGAAAGAAAGAAGGAAGAGAAAAATGGGGCCCTATACAAATAATTTGCCCCAGACAGCACTTAACATAAAACAATCATTATCAATCAATCGGGTGTCACTACAAAATCACATTGAACTGCACAGTCAACGTCTCATTCTCTATAAAGTGCAAGGGTCCTTTTATCAGCTGTTTATTGTTACAATAATTTAGTCAGATAGTCAGAAAGTCTGGTAGTACTTTATCTAAAACTGTTGTGTGGTGCAAAACATTGGATAATTTTTCACAATTTTTTGTTAGACTGTACTAGAAATATCTTACGTGAACAGTCTGGCCACGGCATCTGAGCTGGCAAACCGGTTGATGCGGTCAGCCAGCTTCCCTGGCTACAGTTGTAATATCGTTCTGGTTCATCCACAAATCTGTAGTGCTTGTTGCAAAACATCTTGCAAATTTGTCCTCCGGGTTGCTGGGTGCAGGCTACGGCCCCGTTGAGTGGTGGTGGAAAGGGCTGGCATGAATACTCTGAGGTTTTAAAGAACAAGAGCCTGAGAGATGGATCTCAAGGTCTACACAAACGACTAGAATTTAATGGTAAGTAGGCGTGATAGGCGTTACATATGATCAGGTACACATGCAGCTTGTGTGTGTGTGTGTGTGTGTGTGTTGCGTGTGTGTGCGTGTGTGTGGGAGTGTGTCTGTGTCTGTGTCTGTGTCTCTGTTTGTGTGTGTGTGTGTGTCTCTCTCTCTCTCTCTCTCTCTCTGTGTGTGTGTGTGTGTGGCGGCCAGAAGGAGGGGGGGGGGGGGGGTGTGGAGGGCGGGGGGCTTTCAAAGAAGAACAAAAGCACTTTCAATGGATTATGCAATGAGTCACGTGCGTTGCTGTGTCTGTGCTTAATTTTTTTTTTTTTTGTTAAGCAAACTTCAAGCCCCCAGTTAGAAATTTATGAATTGGACTATAGTATATTATGTAAATTATCTTTATATCATGGGGAGTGCGTGTTCGCCGATTTCTTGAAAATATTTTATGTCGCTATCGCTTGCAAACAGCAATCCTGTCGTCAACTTTTATATCTTCAGTACTCTTTTTGCTTTTCTACAAAACTTGAATCTTATGCAGCCTGAACCCAACTTATTTCTGATAAATTGAAATATAATATCTATCTATATCCAACTAACATGTTAGCATGTGCAGAAAAGATGATGGTAAGATTTCAGAACGCCGGCAACTGTATCACAATGGTAATGGTAATGATAATGACAATAGTAATGATAATGATATAGAAAAAAATGATGAGTAAGACATATGGGTTTATAATTATATGATATTCAATTTCAAAGATATTGCATTGGTCAAAAGGTTGATAAGAACTGCAATAAATTTAATTTACCCCTGGCACTCAAGGTAAACTCGCACGTCTCCTTGTTTTGAGACGGATCGGTTGCCGTGTATATGATCTCATGGTCGCCAATAGGAAAAGCTGAGCCGGAAGCGTTCTCAGGAGGGGTAATGCTCACGGTATCGGAATTGTCTTGAAACACTGGGTCATTCCAAGTGACGTTGACAGTGGGCAACGCAGTCTGCTCATTGATGTCATCTGAACAGTTCTGGACTCTGGGGTTTTCTTGATCTGTGTTACCATGGTTACGGGAGAGATTACGAAATTATCCCACGGCTTTAAATGAATATAAAACAACGGAACAACCACGACAACGCCATTGGCTATATACGTGAGATAGCAATTGACACGACAATTAACTCTGTCTAAACAGATTCTTGCTACCCGATTGGTCAACTACTCATCAGGACTGATTTCGCTAAAAGGTATTATATTTTGGATCAAAAAATTTATCCTCTAGTGATTGGTTGAACGAGCTTCACGTCATTGAAGATATTATACAAATATACTTTGCCTTGAGAGTTTCTTGTTAAAACTTTAGGCAGAGGTGACTCCAAAAGAACTATTCACTGAGGGGCGCAGATCCGAAGTGAATAGTTCTTTTAGCAGGGTAGCCTCTTCAGTGTTGTCACTGCCCTGCTAGAGGGCCCTGCCATCATTATTACCCTCGACACGGGGTCGTGTTGCAAGGTACCCATTTATACACCTGGGTCAAGCAAGAGGGACATGGTGGGTAAAAATAACTTGTCAACGGACGTAAGCACTGAGCGGGAATCGAACTCGCGTCCTCCGATTGGGAGTCGGAAGCTTATACACGATGCCACAGCGCTCTCATATGAGTTTCTGTTACAATCTTTAAGCTACAATGGATTACTTGATAACACCTGAAGAATACAGTCCTGATTGGAAATCCACACTTTGAGTGAGAACTCGTCACCTGTAATCTCCACTGTGAAGTTGCACTGGGCGGTGAGCCCCGCCATGTCAGTCGCAACGTACGTTACGACAGTGAGCCCGATATGGAAGTGGTGCGGCGGGTTGTGGCTTCCGACAAGATCCGGCCTTATGCCGCTATTGTCTGTCGGCACAGGTACCGTCCAGTTTACTTCTCGTGTCGGCATTAAATCATCGGTGGTATCATTGATACTGCTGGGGCACATCACTTCAGGGGGCAAGTTATCTATCGAGGGAAAAACAAAAATGACGGAATCACATTAAGAACCTCGCAACGGACTGGAAGACAAGCGTAACAACATTTCCTTGGTCATGTTGGTGCAATATTGTGCATGGAACTACAGCTGATCACACATTAGAGATGTGCATGGAATTGCTCTCGGGGATTTGATATACTATATGCTAGCCCCTATTGATATATACCTTGGCTTTCATGGAGAGCAACAAGGCGAACAAATACAAAACTCAATCAATTAATCAATTAATCAATCAATCAATCAATCAATCAATCAATCAATCAATCAATCAATGGAATGATCAGTGGCTCTCAAAGGTTTTACCTTCACAGGACATCGGAGGAATGCTGGACCAAGTTCCATTCGCAAGACACGTCGTGTTGATGAAGGCCTCTCTAGTGCCGTTCAGTGTGTAACCGGTCTGACAACCATAGGAACAATCTTGACCGTACTTGGGAGAGCTCTGACAGACCACTGGTCTAATGGTCATCGGAGATGTAACGGTGAGCCCCTGGCAGGATATCTCTGGTGGGGGGGGGGGGGGGTAGAGAAGATGGAATAAGGTATACGTGTTGCCTGGTGGTGGATATAGGACGAAAACATGCGTGAGGGGCTGGCTAAATCCTTGATATACAAGTAAAGACAATGACGCAAGTATTGTTTATTACCTGGATGGCAAGTTCCCTCTGAGAACTGCAAAAACAAACAAACAAACAAACAAAGGAAAGACACAGTTCATCCACTATACATGGTGTAATAACGTTTCAAAATTCCAAAACGTATAATTTTCTTTGCTGACAATCGGACTATCATCCATCAAATTTGTACTCCTGGCTACAAAAGATTGTGTGTGGATGAAATACATGGCTACTGAACACTAGACCTGGCATAGGTTCGAATTCAAGTCCGATGGTCATTGAGCAAAATGCACAAGGCATAAGATTAGCAATCTTCATTTCTCGAGAGGTTATATTTTTCAAAGTGTGAATCAGCCATGAACCTTATACTTGACAAGTAAATAAATGGCATGCCTTGGACAAACTGTCCAGATATTTGGTTTCTGGGTGAATAAAAGAAATGCTTTTCATTCTATTCATAGTGACGATCATCTTAAATGCTATCACCACTACATGTACCAACAATTATCATAAGTATCGCTTCTCACTTTGGCAAGCACCAAGCTGCATGTCCCATTCGGCAGTGGTAGAAGTGACCGTCTCCCGACAGGTGGTTGTATTGACTCCTGAAGCTTCCAGCTGATACCCCTCGTCACACCTCAGGGTACACACTGTCCCAATGCTATTATCATTCGTGTCGCAGTCACTTTCACCGTTCTCCGGCTTGGGCAAGTCGCTGCAAGTAATTTCTGCTCACGTTTTACCACATAAAAATAGTTATCGACGATAAAATGAACGAATTGATGAGTACACATCATTCTGTTTCCACCATGGCACATAAAGAGTTAAAGCCGCACTCATGGGAGGTTTTGAAAATATAAAAGGTCGCCCATTTGCTCGAAATGCTGGCAAGGAATTCTTAATGAATGGTGATTCTTCCCACTTGAATTAAAAATTGAAATTGTTGAAAGCATTCTAAATTATTCTAGAATGTGAGAAAGTTCTTGAGCACGATAATTTGAACAGACAACAAGCTAATTTGAACAGACACTTGCCAAATCGATCGAATTCTATCTGACCTTTTTATATTTATTATTACCTCACCTTAAATGCAGCTATCTCATTCCTCTTTTAGCAAGTGTTCATCGAAAAAAAGCAAAAATACTAATATGCCGTCATTAACTGGTGTAACATTGAAGACCTTTGTTCTTTTTGGGAGGCTTTTCATCTAAAGAAAAATATAACCCACGCAACTATATATAAGTACGATGCATTTGTCCGGGGAAGATACCTTCTTGGTATGTCCTTTTTAAGGTTTTATTTTCCTTTCCTGCATGAATAATCAATCTTTCTCCATCTTACTGATAATCCCACAACCATCGTGAAGAAACATTTCCAACGGTGCACTTACTCTCACACGTCGGGGGCGTGGCCGACCAATCCCCAGTTTCCAGGCAACGGGAACTCGTGTCTGCACCCACAATCTGGTACCCCTGTTTGCACTGAAACGTACAGGTGCTGTCGTAAGTGCTTGGGCAGTCGGGAGGTATCATTAATATTGATGTCTCGTTGGCGGTCATATTGAACGCTGGGCACTCAACAGCTAAGTAGAAAACCATTTTGATAAGAAAGAAAAGAATACCATCTTACAAATCTCCCATTAATAGGCCTACTAAGCTTATCGCAACATCTGACTAATTCACTTGTAAGTGTTGTTTACAAGTGTAGTCATATGCTTATGATCTGCGACAAGAATAAGATTGGTTTATTTCAAAGCAGATAAACAAGTATAAACAAGTAATAAGCAAGTATATCAAGTATATACTTGTTAGCAAGTAATCTGAGGTCAATTCGTAGTTGTCTTCATTAAGTCACCGATCAGTTGCCAACCATTTGCACGCCTTTCTGTGAGCAGTCGCCCAATAATTTGTTGTTGTTCGAAAACCGCTCGCAAAGCATGCACTCTCCAACCGGTTGTCAAATGGTTTGCCAATGGTGGGTAACCGGTTAACAGCCGGTCGGTAGCCAGTGCAGTCAGTAACCAGTTGCCGATCAAAAATATTGGGGTGTGGCCCCCGATTGGTTGTGATAGTCGCCAGAGGTCAGCGACAAATCTTCGCGTACGTTTGATCGTGCTGGAAACAGAGTTTCTACATCTAAACCATCGATATGTTACATAAAAAAGAATGATAGCGTTGTTGCTATGATGGAAGGAACCTCACGTTGGCAGGCGCTTCCGTTAATACCGGTGTTCTCTACGTAACCCGGGTCACACTGGCAGTCCATGCTGTCCGTGCTTCCCATGGAAACTGTTGAGGAATGGGCTGGACAAGAGGTACACGGATGGTTGCCATACGACGACTTGTACGTACCCTGCGGGCAAACTGAAGAGAGCGCCACCACTTGTTAACAATCTTACCAACCCGAGCGTGTCTTTGAGCTTTATATAGACCTGTTCTGCAATGTATGCAGATTTTATGCATGCTGTTTTAAAAAGCTGCCCTTAGCAAACCCCTTAGCTTGCCCCACCCAGCAACAACTTAGTGAATTCCTGCCTATAAAACTTAATGGGGTGGGGCCGGTAAAATAATGCAATGCTTTATTACGAGGCTTCAGGAAAAAGAAACACCCATGAATTGTATAACATTACAGAAACGGTGTACTGGAGTAGATCGATGGCAGTACAATGATGTTACAAAGAGAGATAATAATAAATAGAAAAAAAATAATGCAAACAGTGATGCTTTCTATGTATGTGATAAGTATTATAGCTCTTTTCCATCACTTTGTAGCGCTCAATCACCCAACTGTGTAGTGATTATAGTTTATAGATTACCATATTACTATTATAGATTACTCGTATAGTGACTTCTAGCAAGGCTCCCACTTAAAAAGGTGCATATTAACCTAATCAACTTTCAGATTCTTGCGGAGTGTCTACATTGTAGTAGAAGTACAATGTAGTAGTAGTAGTAGTAGTAGTAGTAGTAATAGTAGTCGTAGTAGTAGCAGTAGCAGTAGTAGTAGTAGTAGTACAAGTAGTATAGTAGGAGTAATAGATTGAAGAAGTATTTGTAGTCCATCAATGTTTCCACAATTTAACAACACACATACAACACGCACAGAAATAAAGGGGGAAGGGCATCGTGAATCTTACTCAAAGACGTATAACAGAACAGATTATGTTTATCGTATCGAGTTGTTACAATTCGACCGACCGATTCAGACAGACAAAAAAAAAATGACTGTTCAGCAAATAGAATTATGTTTCTCTCGTGGAAATTGCCAATATTAAAATCATATTTTGAATTTTTCCTTTTTAATTTTGTAAACATGAATTAAGTTGATTAACTCTTGGCCCTTCCAAGGTCAACCTTTAAAGTTTGTTTGTTTGTTTGTTTTTTGTCCCTAAATCGTCTGAGGCATTTTACGAAAGCATAATATGATGAGTTTGATTGCAAATCGGGATAAGCGCCATTTTTAAACGATAATGTTAAAGTAGGCCTATCATACCATAGAGCAAAGTAAAACTTTTCTAGTGACATCTCCTCGTTATAATACCAAGAAATATCTTTGAAGTCATGATTAAAAACCTTTGTTAGATAGCAGCATTAATCGCAAATATCTCGAATTAACAAAAATGGAGTTGACTCGTTTTGCGATCGAACTAGTCACATGTAGGGCTTCAAGCACAGTTAGTGAGACACAATGGCACACAGTTTCTTCCTACCTTTACAGCTAAAGCCGTCCCCAGTGTATCCAGGTTCGCAGGTGCATGCGATTGAGCCGCTCTTGGTAGCGCACGAACACGCAGCATTCTGTCCACAACAGTTCCCCATGCCGTCACACTGAGTTGTGTCGTTATTGTAACACTTTGCTATGTCCACCTGTTCGTAGAGGGCGTTGTTATCCTTGACATCTTTGGATGGAGAAGCGTTAACAAGATTTTAAGTCAAAGGGGAATTCCAGACAATTTACGTAACTCCACATCGTGAAGTACAGAATTTCATGGTGTAATGTACAGATACGAGAAATTCATTGTGGTCCCAGAGCAGATAAACCAATACTCTGAAGAAGAAGAAAAGAAGAAGAAGAAGAAAAAGCAACACATTTTACACTAAAAAAAAGGATGAGGACATAATAGGCTCACCTATTCCAGTAATATAGCAATCAGATTCTATTACAATACCACTTGATTGTGTAGAATTACATGTATGAATGCTTTCTTTTGTTCTGCTTTCTTGAGCACCCATGCAATTGCCAGTTCATTCTGGTGTGAAGCTGCTATGTCATCATCTTCGTTCATTGCGATTTATAAAGAACTGTGAAAACATTCTTATTCCTCATGCCAGTCACTATGAATTCTGAAACTCTGTACCTAGTATAACCGAAAATATATATCCAAATGCAAAGTCTAAAATCATCAGGAGTTCTCTTCAAGAGGATTTTAATTTAAGAGAATTCTAGAAGCCATACTCGTACAATGTCGTATGATGAGACTGACTACGAGACTGACTAAAGCGGGGGAAAAAATCAATGTCTTTCGTTTATCACGATCAATCAATCAATCAAAGATTACTATGTAATTCAAAAAACCACCCCCTACTCTTAAAGTCGATGTTAAGTAAGAATAGATTTGCCCAATTTCAGTACGTGCTATCCGTTTTTCGCAGAGAATGTATATGTTTTAAAATTATGCACCTTCCCCAGACCCCTACACTGTATGTTGTGTATTTAGATTCTGTTTCCCATTTAAAAGGTTCCACCCACAATCCGGACCACTGCTGGACAGCAGAGCCTCCATGAATCAACACCTCCTTCCACGCCCCTTTGTTACTTCAACAGTATGAACTTTTGTGAACCTGCTCTATTATAATTATTGAATAGTCATGTCGGCTAACTTCACGATTACCCCATTGTTATTTCTTGTTTCAAAATGCATTTAATGTATGATCACCTGCATTTAATGTATGATCACCTGCATTTAATGTATGATCACCTGCTATCTTCCACGTTTGAATTGTACTCCGTCTGTGTTACGTTTGAGGTGAAATGTGCAAACGTAAAATGTTCAAAGTAAATGCACTCTGCCAGTTTCGACACTTCGTTTAATCTCTTATCGATGGGGTGAGAGTGAAATGTGTGAATTTAGTGCATGAAGAAAGTTTATGAAACAAATCAGTGCATTTTAATGAAATTTGGACAAGTCGTTCAAATGTAATGCATCTTTAGATTTTTTTAAATGTAAAGTCATTGGATGGGAACACTACAAGGAAACGTGACGTCGCAAAGGTATGACAATAATTAGTAAAAAAAAAAAAATATATAGATTTTTTTTTTTTTGGGGGGACATTAAATGTAACAAATTTACTCTACTTCTTAGTGCAGATTATGTTAATTGTAATAAATATTGCCCTTGTCCTTTTCAAAAAGAGGTAAGTCGAGTGCTCTTTTCATTATTCTATGAAATTATTATTATGACAACATTGATTTAAAAAAACAGATCTTTTGAAAGTAAGTTCATCATCAAATATAGAAAGATAAAAACATTTTCAATGACAGTGCACTCCATGCATAACAAGAACTCTTGAAGATATCATTGGATTACCACATAAATTTTATTTTTATTATTTCCTTTGCTTTTCGGCAGATTAAACCTAAAATATCTCAAATTCAGAGAAAAAAATATATATCTGTTTTTACTCTTCGTATGTTGATTTCTCTTATTATTTTCATCCACTTCTGTGATATCATGAGATGTTGTAGACTTCTAATCCAGTCATATCGGCGAATTACAGTTAGCTTACATACTTAACATAAATTCTTAATTTCTTTTCAAGCTACAGTACTAATTTGATGCACGATAAATGTTTCTGCATTCACCGCATTCACCACATTCATTTTGGATGAATTCCCTTTGAATTTGAAAATTATTCTTTCGAGGAAGTGTTTAGAAAAAGCATACATGGTGTGGAAAGAAATTCAAAGGATGACTTTAACAGAAACATGATTAAAAAATGAAAGGCAGATGAATTTGATTTTTCGACGGAGTTCAGTAATTTAGACACGAGATTAAAGAAAATGAGCAATTTTAGCTTAATCAATCATTTGTGGAGATGGAAAAGCAAGCGGAAATCACGTCGACGTTTGAAACGATCATAACGAATTCAAGAGTGTAATCAAGAAAAATGGACACCTTGTTTGACCGCCGAACCAAACAAATTGATGTCGCCAAACTCTTTGAGCAAGAATACGTGTTCGTCGGATGTCGCAATGCTTTTCAGTTCCTGTATGAAACTGCTCCCAATGTCTCCCAGTCCGATTGAGAAAATGACCACGCCTCCCCCTTTCAGCTGATCGGCGATGTCGCCGGGTCGATTGCCATCAGTGGACAAACCGTCGGTCAGCAGAATAATAACTCTGATATGAAACAGAATTGCAGAAAGTGCAAGGAAGGACATGGTCATCATGTGCTATGGAGCCCAACGTCATTATTTAGAAATTAATGCTGAATTTGCATAAAATCTTCCCAGTCATTAAACTACCGGTCACCGGGATGGTGTTCGGCTAGGACTTTGCTCTTGCTATGATATAACAGAAACACCATCCATGAACAGAACACAACTCTTTTCATCTAAAAATTTCTATCGACTTCACAAAGGGAGCATTAATATTATGTGCAATCTTTTGCCGGGTTGACGATCTGCCACTGTACATTACTCGATACAACTGTTGCAATGCTGAACTCTTCCACAGTCGCAACTGGGTCATCCTATAGGCAGACAGTCATAGAGTCACACAGCCCACGAGTTCGACATTGAAAACAGGTCCATGAGTCATACACCTCACGAGTCATACAGCCCATGAGATCGACACAGCCTACGAATTCGACAGATACAACACGGGGCTTAATGTGTCGATTTCGTGGGCCTTGTTAGCTTAGTGTCGAACTAATGGGTTGTATGACTCGTGAGCTGTATATTTTGATTGGCGATTTATTTATTTATTTATTCATTTTTTTGCTGATTCAGCAAAACAAAAGTCTTCCATAGTCCGGCAGTCCTCTTTAAACGAAACGCGAGTAGCAATTCGCACAGGTCAAGCACTTCCTTCGATGGAGAAGGGGAATCTGCGAAAAGGGACGCAAAAGTCATTGTGCACAATTTATAATACATATGATTATGGAGAGAGACCTAGAGAGAACAACAGCCAAACTCAGCAAGACCATTAAGTGCAATTTCAAACAACAACAAATTGAGTCTTTACGTTGATGTACACTGTATGTATGTTCAATTTTTGAATTATGTTGAATGTTTATGCTTGCTGTGCATTCACACCCAAATTCAATCGATTTGTATTGAAAGAAAAACATGCAGAAACATTAGTAAAACACACCAGTGCAAGTTTGAGGAAAATCTTATAATCTATTCAAAACTTACGAATTTTTTAAGTTTTGGTGCTACAATTAATTGCAGAATGAGATTTTAATGACGTCAGGTGTGGAAAACGATGCGAAGAATTATAAAGAGAATTCTGCAAAAATTTCATTTTCTAGAATAATGAAAGAGCACTTGACTTACCTCTTTCAGAAAGCAGGAGGAATGATATTCTTAAAGGGATAGTTTTGTTTTGGTTCAGAGGTGCTTCAGATTTTTTACTTTTTGTAAGATGATGAATCGAGGGAATGTGTACTTTTCATTAAAAAATGCATTTTGTGGCATTCTCGTTATCATTTTTCTTTGTATCTTTGTCCATACGTGATTTTATGAACTGTAGGTATGTTCTCACCCATCATGGCTACACCAAAACTAAAAAAAAGAAAAAAGAAAAAAAATGATCGTCAGACTTTCCTCAAAATTCGCTGATGTGTTCTACCAATATTCACTGCATTCACTCAATGCACATTTAGTACAATGTATTTACATTTAATCAAACACATGTGCAAACACACTGCACACAATTTGATAGTCATGGTTTGGACTTCGAAGATATCAGCAACTATAGAAAAAACCCAGCTGCTCCTTGGACTTGCTATTATCTCTTTAACAATGTAAAATATAAGTATGATTAAGATTAAGTGATTATTCAAAGTATATATGGACAAAAGTATTGTAATGTCTTCCGAGAAGGAATTCTTTCCTCAATCACTGTCAATTGCTCAGTCTCTGCTGTAAAATTAAACCCACATTACCTCCACTTATTTTTTTTTTATATTAAAAAAGATATAGTTATTATTATTTAATTTATATAATCATTATTTTTAATGACATCTTTAAAATGCCCTATTTTTAAAATGACATTTTTATTCGAATTTCGTTCAATATCACCATCGTCTTCACAGTAAAACGAATACAAAATTATTTCTTGTAGACTAATATACACAAAAAAATAAACAAAATTTACAAATGAGTATTTAACAGTATTGCAATGCAAAATTAAATGTAAGTCTTACAAAGCAAAATTCGTCTTCATCAACTTGATCAAACTGTAAAAATAAAAAAAAAACTTCTTCTTTATCACACAAAATAGAAAAATAAAAGGACAGCATGACAGGAAAGCCTGCAGTAGCCTTAATTCTTTTAAATCATACTTCAATTAATCGAACGAAATCCGCATCTTTTTTTTACGTTAAAATCATAACGCTTCACCCACTCATGCCTATTTTTTATGCACCCCCTAAACATATACACTCTTATATATTTACCAAACGAACTATTCATCTCCCAAGTTCCACCCTTACCACCAATCTCTCACCACCACCACCCCATACAACCACTCTTCCCACCTCAAACTCATCCCTGTCCACATTCTGTCCACACAAACACACACATACACATACACAAATTACACACACAATACACACACACACACACACACACACACACACACAAAATACACACCCATACCCAAAGAACTGCCACCATCAACACCACCATCAGTCGTTATTGGGCAATTCCAGCATTACGGACATTACACTTAGAGATTTTTTTTTTTTGGTGACTTTGTGGGCTATTTTGGACAACTCAGGGTAATCATTCCTAATCCATTCATGTTTTTTTTTTCTAACCCAGTCATGCAGGTCCTGTTTAAGTTGTTGATTGATAATTGTGTACAGGACATTCAGCATTTACTCTACAGGTTCACTAATGCAGCGTTACGGACAATACATTTTTACTGTTATGGACATTACGACTTTGTACACTTTTTTAAAGTCCCAATATACATATCTTAACACAGTTTGTATCTCATGCATGGCTACCATTAATGTTTTTTTTTTCGTTCATTCTTAACCATAAACCGCTTTGAAACAAATGCTGAAGTCTTGCTGAATATGAAATAATGAGAATCGAAGATTGCGTGTCCTTACAAAAATTATCAATATTTTTCCCCAAAATGTTATTTTTTTTTGAAGGAAAGAATGCCTAAATGCACTGCAATATTGTATCAAATTACCACTCAAATGAAAGAACTTGAAAAGTTCTAGCATTTCATACTAAATTTGTTCCTGTAGCTCACATATTTTCAAATTATTGTAGACTTAGGATTTTTAGGGAACATAAAATTTTTTGTGGAATTGCCCTATTCCGAAGGTTGGTCAATCCGAAAATGAAATAAATTCCGTTTTTCCGAAGGCTCGTTATTTCGGTGATTGGTTATTTCAAAATGAAATAGAGTTTCAGATAGTTATTTCGGAGGTTTGTTACGTAATTATGTGTTTATATAGTTTTTTCTTTATGTTCTGTGATTTAACAAACATGTCAAATGTGTTCAAAGTTCATCGTGTCATTGCCGGCAAACCAGGGTGGTATAGTGTCGCTGCCCGGAAAGCAGTAGATGACAGGTTCGGGTCCCGTAGTCCTTTTTTTTTTCCTGACATGTTTGTTTAATTACAGATCAGCAGTTAAGATCTTACAAATTTCAGGGAGACAAACTGAAGAAACTCACATCTCAATCTCCATCCCTCTACGTAATATTTTCTTGTAAGGTTTGTTATCCAGAAAGTTCGTTTATTACTCAACTTTTGATCCCTGTGGGATTAACGAACCTTATTTCGTTTTCGGATTAACGAACATATAGATAATTTATATGGAATTCGTGTGTTCCGGAATACTGATTCTTCGGAATAACAAAACGTCGCATATATGGTGCACAGAACATCATTCCTTCATCCCTCTCTACACCTACCCCTGAGCATTTGGTCTCTCATGTCCAGCTCGTAAGACCATCCCAGCAGTCTCCAGGGCATTGCCCGTACAGGTGGCACCCGGTGTGTACCGCACGTCGTCGAGGTCTGTGTCCAGCGTGCACTTGTTCTTGGTGCCGGGAGCCGAGATGTAGTCTATGTAGGTGTTGATGGACAAGCAATCCGAGTACGAAATGACCGAGATACGAGTGGCGTTGGCGGACACACTGAGAAGGGTCGAGGTCAGCCGGACGAATTCAATCGCCTGTCTGTAGTGCGTCAAGCTCACGCTAACCGAGGAATCGAGCAGAAACACAAGGTTGGATTCGGTCCCCGAGCCGAAGGTGTCTTCGATCTGTTTCTTGAACTTATTCGCTTCGACTGACAGTTTCTTAGCGTTGGATGTCGTGCTCTGACCGCCACAGGATGTAATGAGCAGATGGCAAATGTAGGACACCACGAACACTAAGCCTCTTTTCCTCATTGTGACTTGTTAACAGTGGATAAGCTTATCATCAGTGGAGTGTCGACCGCTGGTGGATTGAGAAGGCGCTCTTTACCATCAAATCTGAAGCTTTCCCAATAGCTCACTGCACCTAATCCTACGAGATAAGGCGACTAAGGCGACACCCAGGCCTATCCTATACACCTCGATCCAATGTGATGGGCTGGGAACGGAGTTTCGAACACATCCAATCACCTGTTATCATGCTAGAATAAAGCAAGCTTCCTCGCGAAGTGTTCACGCGAACATACTGGAGAGGCTGATCCCTGGGCGTCAAATGATTTCACTCGCAACAATTATTATTATCGTTTGGACTGTCTTCTGACCTGAATGACGTTGTATGAGCACCAGGGGATCTCTGTCTTGAAACTGCCGAAACACCAGAGCTTATTCCACTAAAGGAATAATGGTTCTAATGGAACTAATCAAGTGATAGCATACGAATCTACGCACTCAATGAATCCAACTGAGCGAATCTTTGCGCACTTGCATGGTAGTAGTGGTTACCCCTTTTCCGCACCTGGCTTCGACATTATCGTTTTTGTTTTCCGGGGTTGCATTGCGTTTTGCGTGGCGTTTATGGGGGGGGGGGGGGGAGGGAGGGAGAGTAACTTCACACGTACACATTATAATATCAATGCACACATGTGCGCACACACACACGAGCGATCATCTTGTTCTTGTTTTTGTGTATGTTTCTTCTCGTTACAACAGGCAACATCTATCAACACCTAGTGTATACCCGACATTATTACATAGATACTCTCGAATTGTTTCTTTTTTTTCTATTTTCCATTTCGTCTTATTTACTGCCAGTTTTACAGTTGCAAACAAAAATAAGAATGTTGCCCCCTCCAAAAAAAAAAGGAAAAAAAAAAAAGAAAAAGAAATCGTGCTTCAGGTTGCCAGTGATGTATTTTGAGTGACATCGTTTTTGTGATCATGTCAGAGGAAACCCCTTTCAGCTGACACGCAGCATCGTTCTCGGTCACGATCGCGTCAGAAACGACAGATGAGAAGAGATCAGCAGAAGTCTCAAATCTTGATATGTATAAAGGAATGATATTATAGTATTGGTGGAGATGGGAATTGGTGTTGCGACACAAATTGTCGCCCCGTCACCCTGTCAGTTATGTATCCTCTTGTATACCAATTTGCATAGATTATTGCATAAGCATTATTCAATTCTTACGAATTGATTAATTGCAGGACTTAATTTGGAGTTTATTCTGACGACACCATGTATTTTTTTGTTTTGTTTGCCCGATAACTTGTTAAAATGATTAAAAAAGAAGTGCACAAGTACAGGTACTATACATGTGCATATGCGGTAATGCATTGCTGTATCAGCGGCAACTCGTAATTTGCATATTTTACTTCTTAATTTGCGTATATGAGTGATAGTTATGATTAGTTGACGACCTAGCCATTGTCTCTGCACCTTAATTTCTGAAATTATTGAGTTGAACAAATAAAATTCAAACTTCAAGTTCTTAATGTCATTTTTCTTTTATTGTTTTAAAACATATGTTTTTATGAAGACTAAAAGACCTCACAACTTGTTCATAGCATAATTTCAGTTTTCCCCAGTGTACATAATTATGACAGTCCAATATGTGATAACCTTGCTGTCATGATTACACTGACTAAGCAGGCATCGGCACAGAAAACCACACTGTCTATAATTATTCGTAACAATCTGTGCTTATCCGTAACTAACCGAAAATATCCGGAACTCTCCGTAAATATTCGCAACTCTCCGCAAGTGTTCAGAAGTATTCGGAAGTTAACACAAGTCAAAAAAACAACAACAAACAAACAAATTACGTGTCAGTTCGTAAGGTTATCCGCAAGTGGACGCAAGTATCCGTATCTGTCCGTATCGCCCCCATTTTTCCCCCGTATGTTTTGTAACATTTCTGGTGACGGCAAGGAATCCGTGGGAGTCCGCAGAAAAATCAACTTTTTTATACGTAACGCCGGAAGCAGAGTATTATGTGACTGCTGCCTAAGGCCCCAGTCACATAATGCTCTGCATCCGGAGTTACGTTCAAAAGAGTCATTTTTCCTGCGGACTCTCGCGGATCTCTTGCCGTCACAAGAATTTTTTATAAAAAGAAATACGGGAAAAATGCAGGCGATACGGAGAGATACGATCAGATGCGGACACCTGCGTCCACTTGCGGATAATCTTAGGAATTGACACCTTATTGTTTTTTTCGACTTGCTTAAACTTCCGAATACTTCTGAATACTTGCGGAGAGTTACGGATAGTTACAGATTGTTATGAATAATTATGGACAATGTGGTTTTCTCTGACGTTCCCTGCACAGTTAGTGCATTATGACGACAAGGTTATCACATATTGGACTGTCTTATATTGTACACTAGGGAAAAGCTGAAATTATGTCACGTACAACTTGTGAAGACTTTTCGCATTCCTTTATTTTTTTTTTACAGCAATAGAAGAAAAATGACATTTTGAACTCTAAGTTTTTGAATTGATTTTGTGCAACTCAAATATGAATATACGTCATCAATGTCCAGTATACATAGCATAATAACCACATATACATATAGTATAGATCGATAAGTTAAACAATAGAGTAAAAAATAAATATATTACAGTCATGGAATAGAAAAAAAAACCCTTTGATTAAGCGGTAATTGTGCATCGATAGTCATGACTTACTGGGTTATGTTAAGGAGACTGATATAATAAAGTTACCGTAATGCTTCATAAGTTTCCAGATATAAAAAAAAAAATAAACTTCTGGACGTCGAATAGAACACCCCTATATTTCCAAAATACAAAATTAAAAAAAAATCAATACACATTCATGGAGTGTAATGTAGTTAAGAAATACTGTCGTTCTCATTTTATATAGTTTATCGCTGCCCCACATTGTCCCCGGCCACAAAAGTACATGTAAATGAAATGATGTAACCCCATCCCCTCCCCAAAAGATTGACCTTTTTCGAATAACATACATTCAGAGAGTGCAAGAAAAATAAGTTCAGCACCATGGGCCAACAATGCCATCTTCTATGGGTGCCACTTAAAATGACCATGTGGGAGAAATTTCATAACTCGACCATGCATCGGTTCTACCACTCCACCGCTCCGAATGTGTTGCAGTATTCCTTCAGATACAATGCGCTGCAGCTGAGCAATACGGTGGTGTAGTTTACCATGAGTCTCTATTCCCATGGGAGAGAAAAATGGAAAACGCCAAGGGACGCAATTGTCCGCAGCATCCGTAACTGCCCGTAAATGTCCGTAAGCGGTCGTAAGTGTTATGATACGTTCACTTGCGGTTAATTTCGGATACTTACGGTGGACGGGAACAAACGCAAATGGACGGGAGGTAAACTTATTTGCGGATGGTTTGCGTCTAAGCTACGGATCGTTACGTTCAGTTACGGATAGTTACGTTTAATTACGGTTACTTGCGTGATGCCCCAGTCACACAGTGCTTTACGATGGGTTACGTCCGTCGCGGATAGATACGAATGAGTGGACGCAGGGTGACGCAGCGTGGACGCGGGCATCCGCAGGGACGTATGTAGACGTAACTGTCCGTAACTCATCCGTAAAGAAACGCAAAATGACGGCGGCAAGCCTGCGAAATTTTGAAATGTTCAAAATTTCGCAGAGGGACTCCACGGATGCAAACTTACGCAAGTAACCGTAACCAAACGTAACTATCCGTAACTATCCGTAACTGAACGTAACTACCCGTAGCTTGGACGCAGACCATCCGCAAAAAGTTTTACCTCCCGTCCGTTTGCGTTCATTTACGTCCACCGTAAGTATCCGAAAATAACCGCAAGTTAACGTATCACAAAACTTTCGACGGCTTACGGATATTTGCGGACAGTTACGGATGCTGCGGACGATTACGTCCTTCGACGTTTTCCGTTTTCCACTCGCAGGGGAACACAGAGACTCGTGGGAAGCCACACAACTCATGTTGCCAAGCTGCAGCGCATTTACCTGAAGGAATGCTACAACACAGTCGGAGCGGTGGAGAGGCAGAACCGCATGGTCAAATTATGAAATGATCATTTCAGGTGGCACCCATAGGCCTACTCATGACATCGGTTGTCCCTTGTGCTGAACTTTTTTTGTTGCACTCTTTGAATATGTATTTTTTCGAAAAAGGCAATATTTTGGGTAGGGGATGGGGTGACAGCATTTTATTCACTTTTCTGGCCGGGGAAGGTGTGGGACAACGATAACTATATAAAATGAGAACGAATCTAAATATAGGTTTTCCAGGCCAATTTCGCACTTTTGTCAGTCCAATTCCTAATTGCTGCATTCACTTTAGCAAAATTTAGCGTAGATGACATGATCGGTAGTTCAATTTTATGATCTCTTCATTCAAATTCTTTTTGGAGCATTTAAATTACCTTTCTCCTCATTCTGATTAACACTTTTTCAATTGAAATTCGTAAAACAAGCACCATTTCGTTATTCTTTCATTCAATTTAGAATGATATAGTCACGTGATCATGCTGCACTCGTTCATTCAAATTCATTTTTGGGCATCCAATTTAACATCTTTTGCAGTCAATTTAACACGCATGTTTATGCTTTGGTTCTTTCTTCAGTTTTTTTTTTCAACAAAGTTATTGTTTTGAAAGCGTCATTACATTTCATATTTTCGTACTCATTTTAGAGATTTTGGCAACAGTTTTTTTTCTTCAATGTGTTTAGTGAGTCTTTTAGTTTGAAGATAGTGCATCATGTGGCCACAACTTATCTGGTCGTTGAGCGCTTTATTCTGAGTGTGTCGGTCAGTTCTAGGAAGTCAAGGTTATGATCATCAAATGTTCCTATAATTCTTTTTCTTTCTTCTTGAGAAATACGTCTGTATCTAACTTGTGCTGTCATAACTGTACGAAGATGAAGTTAATCTGTAGTATTGGTACATGTAGGCCTAAAATGACATGTATGAAAGAAAGGGGGCGTTACAGAACAACAAACTCGAGTTATATAGATAGGGTCAAAAATATGATACCTTTACTGCTTAACAGTGCGTGGATGAAACAAAAATGTCACATAGAAATACGCGTTTAAATGCTATTACCTTTCCAAAAAAGAAATAACATGACCTTAATTTGAATGAACATGTTTGGAATTTGACTGTCCATACGCGAAATTGAATGACTAAAATACCCATTTTGAATGCCCGTTTTACGAATTCGAAAGGCACATGTGCAAATTTCATTGATCGAAATGCTAAATTGAACGACCAACTTGCAATTTTGAATGACAGAATGTTCAGTGACGAGGATTTTCGATAAATTGAATGAACCTTTTATCAAATGGACTGACAAAGTGCGAAATTGGCCGGGAACACCTATATTTCTCTGTAGTCTTACCCACTTTATGCTCCACACACACACATACATGTATATATATATATATATATATATATATATATATATATATATATACTTGTGTGTCGGAGGGGTGTTTGAAAGTCCCAATGTCTTTTTTTCTGGAAATTTGATAAGCACTGATTTATTATAAAACTCTCCTTAACATAACCCAGTATAAAAGTCATGAATATCGCTGCACAATGACAGCGTAACCACAGTTTGTCTATTCTATGACTGCTTCTCTAATGTTTAACTTATCGATCTATATTGTATTTTATTTGTGGTATAATTATGTTATGTATTCTTTACATTTATGACGCCTAGTCATATATTATTTGAGTTGCACAAATGAAATTACAACTTCAAGTTCAAAATTTCATATACCTTTTATTACTGTAAAGCAAATTATAGGATTACGATTTTTTCACAACTTGTATTATACACCATTCAATTTCAGTTTCCCCCAGTGTACAATGCAAGACAGTCCAGTATGCGATAGCCTTGCTGTCATAATACACTGACTTAGCAGGGATCGTCAGAGAAAACCATATTGTCCACAATATAACAATCTGTAGCTATCAGTAACTATCCGAAAATATCCGCAACTCTCCGCAAGTGTTTAAAACTATTATGTGCCAATCCGTAAGAATATCCGCAAGTGGACGCAAGTATTCGCATCTGGTCGTATCTGATCGTATCGCCCGCATTTTTCCCCCGTATGTTTTATACAAATTTTCTGGTGACGGCAAAGGATCCGCGGGAGTCCGCAGAAAAAATGACTTTTTTGGACGTTACGCCGGACGCAGAGTAATATGTGACTGGGGCTTGAGTCTGCATCCGTGGAGTCCCTCTGCGAAATTTTGAACATTTCAAAATTTCGCAGGCTTGACCCCGTCATTTTGCGTTTCTTTACGGATTAGTTATTGACCCTACCTGCCAAAATGTCAAAAATCCTTCATAAATTCCCCCCCCCCAAAAAAAAAAAACAAAAAAAAAAAAAAATCGGATCACTACCAAAATTTAATCGTTTGTTACTTGTGTCATTCTAAACCTTTCCTGCAAGTTTCATCCAAATCCGTTGACTACTTTTTGAGTTATTTTGCACACGGACAAACGAACCAACGAAAGAACGAACGAACAAACCAACGGCAACGAAAACATAACCTTCCTTGGCGGAGGTAATTATGAAACATACACACCTGCAACTACAAGCACATATGAATCTACGTAATATACAAGCTCAAGTTCAAGTTCAAATTTATTTTAATCTTTTTTTTCAAGAATATACAAACATAAATCTCAATTTCTTGAGTGACAGAAACAATACATACAATTTTACAGAGAAACAACAATAATAGAAAAAAACTTACAGTAGCAATACATTGCAATAGTTGCTGAGGTAACGAAAGTAAAATAGTTGTTAATATATACACTGTGTGAAAAAACAAATAATTTGATCTTCATGAAATCACTTTGAGTTGAAATAGCACTAGCTTTAGTAACAAATAAAGAGGGAACTTGCATAAGAAGCGAAGCTTGCACAATTATCAAGTTCCCCGAGTAAAAAAAGAAAAAAAAAAGTTTATCCATACATGCGTATATTGCTTGAACAATTATCAAGTTCCCCGAGTAAAAAAAGAAAGAAAAAAAAAAAGTTTATCCATACATGCGTATAATATACGCATGTATGGATAAACTTTTTTTTTTTCCTTTTTTTACTCGGGGAACTTGATAATTGTGCAAGCTTCGCTTCTTATGCAAGTTCTGGCACGCATGGAAGACTTAGATTTTCACATTACTCAGGAAAACTTTCACTTATTCAAAGATGAATACAGTTTTTGTAACAGCGGTAGGATTAAAGTAAAATCAAATCCCACTGGGAGATTTGGAATGTTTCATACTGTAGAATTTGACATTGGCATTCAAATGACCAACAGGTGTCATACAGAAATCTGCATAGTTTGCAGATTTTGTTGTAGGAATGATTTTATATCAATTAGTAGAATTTTAAAAGGAATGGAGTACACTGCCAATCTGATTCCAATTAATAACATTAATCACAAGCCGAGGCTTATGCAGACAAAATCCTTGAACTTGAAAGGAAAGAATGATTGTCATTGAATGCACTTAATTTTCCTGGCCACTTCTTCCGCCTCGCGATGCGTTTGCAACCACACCACGACCTTTTTGGCTCTCACTACGCTGCTATATTATAGTACAAAGATAGAATGTTTATTGCGCAAGACTGCTGATCAGTCTAATATTTCGAATAACACAATTATTTGTTGCACTTTAAACAACATTGGCACGTGTGTATCTGCCAAGTACTCATCACGAAGTTTGGTTCCGATGGCAGGTCTACACAATATCTGGATTTTCTCCACTATGTGCTTAAGAAGAAGTTTAAGTATCTTTATCTAAATAGACACCAAATCATTTATTTTTAACCCTTATACGGATGAATTATTTAGGGATTAAAGAGTTACTAATTTGATTTATTTCATTATCCCTCTGACGGTTATCCGCCATTTAGTTGCAATAAAAGATACTCGCAATCATGAATGCAGGTTTTTAATACATTATGACTTCAGAGCTAGATTGCAAAGTTGCAAATGCTTTAAGATTCTCAAGAATTATTCCTTGTGTGTCGTTCGATTTGCCAGAGTAGACTATTAATATTTTCTCTTCTAGATCTCTCATCCTTATCCCTCTATCTATCTATCTATCTATCTATCTATCTATCTATCTACCTTTCTATGTCTATCTATCTATATGTCTATCTATCTATCCGTCTATCTATCTATGCCGTCTATCTATCTATCTATCTATCTTTCTATCTATCTATCTATCTATCTATCTATCTATCTATTTGTCTATCTATCTTTCTATCTATCTCTCTACTTATCTATCCACCATTGATAATACCATCAGCCGAAACTTGCAGTCCGCTGCCAGACCCCAGAAACGGAAGAGTAAGCAGAAGCTGTGGCCGGGACCAAGGCGACACCGGTCTGCCGGGTAAAGTACCGCAGAAGCAATAAAATAAAAAATAAATAGATTTAAAAAACCTAATTACCTATGAACCTCTGGTACAATGCACTGTTCAAATACTTATGTAATGGATTAAGTACTTGTTAATGTATGGAGCTTGAGATTTTTTTTTTCAGTTGTAATGTATATTGTATATTGTCCCAGCAATATACTTATATTTAGGTATTATATATATATATATATATATATATATATATATATATATATATATCGTCGGTGATACGGCGAACCGACAAAAACCGCCGCGCAGCGCAAAAACACAATTCCGAGATAATCGCATTTGAAAAAAATGGGTAGCGTCAATGCACTAATTTCATACCTTCTCCCCATCAAACTGATGAGATGTTTAGAAAGTGGTGAGAGTAAGAGTTATGCTTTCAGAAAATGTTGTTTTCACAGAGAAACAAAGGAACGTCAGTTCGTCGAATTCCCACTTTTTGCGATCTCCATAGACCCCGTGTATAAGGGCGAATACGACGAAGTGACAAATACCGCTGTGCGTCACTTCGTCGAATCTCGGCGCGTAGGCGCAACGCGTGTAAGTCAATGGGAATGATGATATTTGTCACTTATTACATGGTTCGGCCCATACTCTAAAAATGTAAATGTTCTTTTGTCATGCCTGGAGTTTTAGACCAGGTACCACGCCAAAACAACAAAATAATATAGACGTAATTTGTTGTTTTTCCCCTCGTTCTGTGGATTTCCATGGTTCATTGAAAAATCAACTTGTGTTGTTGTTAATATATTATGTACATGTACCTATGTGCTCTCTATTCTTCCCCTTTTTCACATCATTTGGTTCTTAAGAAAAAAAAAACTTCAACATGAAAAGCAGCAATAAAAAAAAACCACACACATTTTAGTGTTCATTAGGTCAGTGTTTTTTCATCATTTCCAGCATTTTCTGGTGTGATTCCGTCTTGCACATTGGAGCTCTATGACTTTCGGTCTATTTAATGTTTCAGTATATCTTTTTCTGTATCCTTCTGTATCAGATGTGTCGTCTCTATTTAAAAGCGTAAATGGGGGGAACCACCTCACCAAACACTGTCCTTTAGTGGGAACGATACAGAAAGGAAATTTAAGGAGGGGCTCCTAGGAAAATACGTACATGCCGCCTTTGTCTCTCTCACACAACTCTCAGCTAGCAAATAACTTATCATCACCGTTTCGCATCATGTCATATTTAATAGTTATATTACAGAATTCATTTTTTCTGTGTGTGATTTTGCAAGTGAACTTGCAAAAAGGTAGGAAGTACACTTGTAATCAAAATATAAAACTCAAGGAAACATTCAGACATAGACAAGAACACACACACACACATCCTCACAATCTCTCCCTCATACATACACAAATACAAAAGAGCATTTTGTCACCCAATAACTTACGAGTTGAAAATCACTTTAGATTTATTATATTACAGGAGTACAGTGATTAGTAAGCTATTCTTTATTCTTCTTTTCAAATCCTACAAGCATTGCTTTTAGTAGGTTCCTCATATTTACACATCATTATATTACATGTCCTTATGCGTTTGTGAAATTATGTCTAAAATTGAATGTTGTGTTATACATATTTTACTCTGAAATCAAATGGAATATGAGACCTGAAAATGGAATGTGGAATATGGAACTTGAATTAAAAAAAAAAAATCAAATGAAATTGCACAGATGAATAAAATTTACTAACTGGGTTACATAAAGTTTGCTGTCACACGCCTGAAAGCATAAATATTAAGAATGCATGGCAACATGACAATAGATGGCTAACATATCTTTCATAATCATTAGAAATATTTTTCATAGTTTATCAAGCAAATCAAGAAAGCAGCTGAACTGCTAGCAAATCTATCATGGCAGAGATTTACTCGCATATACTGACATGTGTTCCAGTTCACACTCATTGCACTCTGAGGTTCTCTGTATCAATGTAACAATGATGATAATAATAATAGTAATAATGAAAATGATGATGATAATAATAATGATAACAATAGTAATGATGATATAATTATAAAATCAAGCTCAAAGAGATTTGCATTTGTCCATTTTAAAATGCCTCCTTTCACTTATAAATCCGTTTGACTTTCCTGGTGCTATGATTAACCCCTATACTATTTATTCTTTTTCTGTTTTGTTTTTGCTTTATTTTGTTTTGTTTACTTTGCTTTTTTTTTCCAAAGGGGATTTGTCTTTTTTCTGGTTTGGTTGATATCTGGCAGAGCACTTATACCATCGCCTATGGACTCATCTACGACAAAACTCTGAGTGAAGTTCAGGGGTTAGACCGCAACAGTCTCGTTGTAGCTCAATGCCTAATACTGCAATTGTTACCCAGGGGCGGATCCAGGGGGGTGCTGTTCGTTATTCCGAAGGTTCGCTATTCCGAAGGTTCATTATTCCGAAGGGTCGTTAATCCGAAACACGCAAATTCCCTATACCTACAGGTTCGTTAATCCGAAAATGAAAAAGGGTTCGTTAATCCGAAAATTTGTGGCGTTATTCCGAAGGTTCGTTATTCCGAAGATTGGTCAATCCGAGAATGAAATTCGGAACAATGAACCTTCGGAATAACGAATCTTAGGAATAAAGAGCTTTCGGAATAACGAACCTTCGGAATACCAAGCTGTAACCATCCAGGGAGGACAGCAACCGGCGCACGCCCCACCCCCCTTTATTTTTTGTTGAAACAAAAGAAATAAAAAGAAAAAAATGGGGGAGGGGTGCGTGCGCCCCCCCCCTTTATTTTTGTAAACACGCCCCCTCTTTACGGAATTCCTGGATCCGCCCCTGTATACCCTACATTAAAAAAAAAAAAATCCTCAAACATGGATTTTTAGTTAAATAATACATTCTGCATAAGCGGACTCTCAGCCTTTAATGGTCTATAACTCAATTGAAATTGATTCTTCTAAGCTATTTGAATGTTGGAAAGAAGTACACACTCTGGAAAAGTATACTGAGAAATGGGCTCTGAAGTATCGGGTCTACTTAAGAGATTAAAATTACCAGTACCATGAAAGTCTCAGCTCGGAACAACCTGTTACGTCGTCTGGCCGGGACATCATGGGGTGCATCAACATCCACCCTTCGCACAGGAGCATTGGCCCTGGTCTTCAGCACTGCTGAATATGCTGCACAAGCATGGTGCAGGAGCACCCACACCAAAAGCTGGACTGTGCGTTGAATGACACCCTACGCCTCATCACCGGATGTCTCCGCCCCACACCGACAGATCTCCTCCCGGTCCTTGCAGGGATTGCACCACCAAGGCTACGCCGTGAGAATCTCACAAACAAGCTCGTAAACAAATCCCTTGGTAATGATGGTCACCCCCTACACAGGATAACGACAAGATCGCAAAATCCAGGTCGTCAACGCCTTCGATCACGTCGACCTTTCTCCCGACATGCAGCCACCCTAAGCAGCTCAAACTTCAACCTAATTCAGGAGTGGGAAAAGAGCTGGGAAGGGACGGCCCGCCCACATCAATTCACCATTCCTCCTGACACCAAAGCTCCGGCTGGCTCTGAACTACCCCGGAGGGATTGGGTAACACTCAACCGGCTTCGAACTGGGATAGGCAGATTTAATGCTAACATGCATCGTTGGGGCCTTCGACAGTCACCGGCATGCATTTGAGGAGCAGACGAGCAGACAGCAGACCACGTCATCTACAACTGCCCTGTTCTTCAACCCCCTGATGGGATGACCGACCTGACAAGTCCAAACGATGCCCAAGCCAACTGGCTCGCCCAGCTTCAAGAAATAGCCTGATACTACTGTCTCTCATACGAAAGAAGAAGAAAGAGACAAAAGTATAATGGAAAGCTCCATAGCAACAGTAGTGAAGGGATTATCAGATAAAGCTGATAATATTAATGTGAACACAAATTAAAGAATCAGTCAAAAAATAAACAGTCAACATGTTTTATAAATTTAACATTATACATGTTATTTGTAGCATACACATGGAATTTGAAATTCATTATCATGTGTTTGAACTACACCACACAACAATAGACTTTTTCTTATTTTTTCACTTGATAGCCTAAAAAGACTTGATATTGAACTTATTTGAATTTGAACTTACATGTACTTGAAAGACATAGTATTTCAGAAATTTTTGTTGTGTTGGAAGATTTTGTCATAATGATCTAATAAAAAGTCACTATGAAATCTGCATTCACGACTGTCATCACAGTGCAAGCAAAAAAAAAAAAAAAAAATCATAGCAGCCAAAACCATCATATCTTGCACTCAACTTGTCTGCATCACCCTCAGCAAGGTCCATGCCTTGAGAATCTATGTTTAAAAGAAGAGAAAGGAAGAAAGAAAACGAAAGAAAAAAGCGAAACAAGAAAAAAATACAGAAATGCAATTAACATTGGTAACATCCTGAAATTTTATGACACTCAAATAGCATTCACTGTGCCTCATACAGAATGGCAAAAGTAGCTAGGGCTTCGATTGAATGAATACACACACAACTAGCACAGATATGCAGAGCTGCTTTTCAGTGCTCAGTGATATGTAAACAACAGTTATAAATCAAGCAACAACAAAAAATGTCTAGATTTTCATACACGAGACTTTGTCTCGCAGTTTCATTCTGATAACAAAAAATCTTTCTCTAAAGGCACGACCCACATGCAATCTGGGAATGTGATTACAAATAAAGACACTCCTTTGACGGAAATTTACATTCATGTCAGCAAACACTAAAACGATTTTTTGTTTTTGTTGTACAGCATTGTAACTTACTTCGTGTAAATTGGAGGTTCCGAGATAAAAATGAAATATGATTCAACAGGTTATGCAACAAGTCAGCTGCATTGCTATGCCAATGCATTTATCAATTTCATTTATTGATAGCAATACTGAAGCCCCAATTACGAACTACACAGACTTCAGCATAAAAACATCCAAACAAGGTCTATAAATGCACTAGTTTCTTCATTACTTCTTTATAGAACAGTCCACATAAGACATGTAAGAGGTGAGATGGCCTGTCACCTAGTCTACAATAATAGCTAGAATATGAAAGAATGAATTCCCTGCATCTCATAAGCCATCACCTGAAATTGGTTGACTTCAATCTTTATTGAAGTTGTTTATTTAGGGAAAGTCTTAATACTTTCAGATTTAATTATTTGAGAAAAGCATGCCTGTGTTCTTTTATAGATGGAAGTCAATATACAGTTTCTAGTCCATTGCTTGTTTTAAGTGCTAAAAAAAAAAAAAATGATTGAACATACCAAATGAAGACAGTGGAATATCCATGTCTGGGACTTTTCCATTTGCACCTTGACCCTAGTCCTTCACTCTGAAATGGATGAAGTTCACCTGTTTTCTGGTCCTTGCCTGTTTGGAGTTTATTCAAATACAAGAACAGCTAAGATTATACAAACAAAACACAGAGTGCCTGACATGGTATGATTAGAAAGTATGTTAGAGATGGGTGTATTTCTAGCTTTCACTATAACTAGCAATAACATCAAACTGAAAAGCCCCACAACTGATGTTGAAAGATTGAATGATTTACTAGTATCAAGTGACAAGCTGTAATAAGGAGTTTGTACAGGTTGAAATGATTAACTCTGCAGAATATTGGGGGGTTTTTTGTCAACATTGTAATAGCAGGAAGTTGTTTCGATATAAGAAATGGGGGTTGTAATCGCAAATAATCACAGTACATCAAAGAACAAGTTTGTTTTAGGAGCTATGAAATAATTACTGAACATACCAAAAAAAAGACAGCAGGACGTCCCTCCCAAAGTCACTTGACCATCTGATGAACACCTTGCTCTCCTGCCCTTACCTCTGAATTGGATGGAGTGTATCAGTCTGATTCTTGGCTGGGTGAAGTTCAGCTGCAGTCGCGCCATACACCTGGATGAGACTCAGCTGCAGCCTGTTTCTCTACAGCTGGATGAAGTTCTACCATTGTCTGGTCCTTGACTGTTTAAAGTTCATTCAAATGCAAGGAGAGTTATATTTTTGGGTCTATATCATAATACAGATTAAAAGCATACACATGTATTGCAGTTTGCAGGGTGATTGAAGCATGTTGGAGATGCTTTTGGGCAGTCTCCATCAAAGAATCTATTTGCAACCAACAATGAACTGAGGAAATGCATAGTTGTGAAAAGGAGGCGAACTAGTTTCAAATCATAGATAATGCAGGGTATTCCTGTTTGCAGCTTTGTAAGAGCATGAAAATATTTCAGTACTGAATTAAGGAAATTGAACAGTACACTATTGTATGTACTTTATAACTCAGTTTTGTTTCTAGTGCTAGGAAACAATCATTGACGATAACAAATGAAAACAGAGAAATACTTGTCAGTGTAATTGTCATCTGATGACTGATTGCTTTCAACATTTTTTCTTTTTATGACAACTTTCCATCCTGATCCTCTTGACCCTTATACAGTATTTGCCCCTTCCCCCTCCCACAGGCCTAAATTGACTTCTTTAAATGAAGACAAATGGGTCCACCCAGTTTCATGATATTAATCTTTTTGGTTTGATCAGTATGTCAAGTTAAAAAAAATGCATACAATTCCTAGAAGTGTCACTTTTGATTACAACATTATGACTACCAAAAAAAAAAAGAATGTTTATTTTCAATTATCTGGTTTGACATAACAACAACCATTGTTTCTTTTAAACTTCTCCTGACTGTGACTATGCAACTAAGAATTCAGAGACAATGTTGTAATTGCAGTTTTAGAAAATACACATAATGCTGTATAGTAATTAAAAGTTTAAACTAAAACACTTGCATTTTGCCCTAGATGAATCTTGACGAGCTCGCTGGACTTCCATAGAAGTCTAGCTCTTGTGGGGACGTACTCAGCAGCTTGGTTTTTGGCCGGCTAAAGTTCAGCGGTCTGACTCTGGGCTTTGTAGCAAGGTTCAGAAGTCTGGTTGTAACACTGCAATCAATGATGTGAATACAAAATAAAAAGTGTGCATCACAGCTCTTGTTTGAGTATATATGTTACATATATTACATGTTATTTCTGGCATCTGTATCAAATTTGAAATCTTGTAACATGATTATGCACTACACATGTACACAGACCTTTTTTTTTAAGTTTTTGATTATTGAACAAAAAGACAATTCATTTGTGTTGTCTCATTTCAACATGTAGGCCCATAGTTTGGGATTAATGACGTCAGATTATACTAGGTCTTATCAATGAGCATCGTGGTTACGAGGTCTACATCTACCTCAGATCTGTATCTATAAAGATAGATCTAGACACAGTTTTTTTGTGGTCAGAATCTTTATGTTTATCTATCTACTGTAGATTTTATAAATAAATTCTTGCATAGTTTAGAGAAGTACACTAGTACAGTAGGTACACGTAACTACTAGTTTTACAGTGGTAGGATCTAGACCAAGTGGCATCTATTATTCATACACACATTGGCAGTATTGAGAAGAACTTGGATGACCACCTACACTAGCTTTGTCTTTGACTGCCATAGGGCCTACACGTTGTCAAATGCCTACAACATATTTTTGGATATGTCTAAGGATTACCGGTACCAAGAAGAAATCCTAAAGCTACACTATCCGCACCAGTTTTGTTAAACAATGATCAATATGCTGGTACCAACAGTCCCCAGGCCTGAGTTACACTGTCTGAGGAACCATTTGTACCATTATTATCCAGGGTACAGTTATATTGGCCTACTGTGGATTTCCAGTGGGGCTGGACATGGTTAGGTCAGGGCCTGAAGCGCAGCCACAGTCAGACTCTGATCACTGACTGTTGTCATGTCATCATGAAATTGATTTGCTAAGATTTGTTGCCTGTTGTCTCCTAATACTAGAGTGTTACTTCTAGTACTACTACCGGTACTACTCCTTTACCAGCATTGAAGTACGGGCCTATAGATAGGCCCGGATTTGCTAGTGTAGGCCTGAATAAAGACTCTTATTCTTAAATTTCTACTACACCCAACCGTTATACCGTTATACCATTGGCATTTAGCTGGAAGTTAAACTAGATTCGTTGATCTAGCTAGAACCCCTAGGTAGGTCTAAAGAATAGGATAGACTATAGTGTAGGCCTAGAATTAAAGACTCGTATTCTTAAATGGTAAAACGGTTAGGTGTAATAGAAATTTCTACTACAGTCCCTACACCTAACCGTTATACCATTTAAGAATAAGAGTCTCTAATTCTCCCTCTAGGCTTAACGTTACACAGTCTATATTCTATCCTAGACCGCCAGGCCTAGGGGTTCTACACTTCCTTAGATCAACGAATCTAGTTTAACTTCTAGTTTCTCAGTCCCAGCTCTAAACTATGATTTCAGACATTCTATAGATTTATTCTAGACTCTCTAGATAGTACTAGTACTTGACAAATGTTGGTTGTCACACTGTAACTCTCATTTCAAATGTAAAACAGTGTCTGACAGTGACACGCAGATTCTCCGTGACATGCTAGGGTCAACAAGCAGATTTATGTATGTGTGGGACTAGGATGCCTAGACCTTAAACAAGGATCGTAAACATAGCGATTGAGGACAAAATGAATATTTGTACCTTTTCTGAGTACTATCAGGGTACATTATATAAATCCTAAAGGCATTTACAAACAAATTTATGAGAGGAAAAACTACGAAATCTACATTTTCCTTCGGTAACTTAAGGAAGGGACTTGATTTCGTCAGTTCGTCAACTTCTGACATGCAATTCACTCCATGCATAAACAAAAGCCGGCGAAGCGACGAACACGCTTGCCGTCAGTTCGTCAACTCTCGATATGCCAAGGTCGGGATTTTTTACATATACATTTTCTCATTTTTCTCAAAAAATATGAGTTTTCATGGCACGAAATTTTGATAGTTGTTAGAGTACCTCAAAAGCAATCTTTTGATGACAAAAACTCAAAATCGAAAATCTGACCAAACTTTGGGTTTTGTCACTTCGCCGTATCAGCGACGATATAGCTGCCTCGGCACTGCGCGCCTCGGCAGCTAGGCTCGGAGCTACGCGCCTCGGCGTCCCTTGTCAAGTACTGTAGATTTTTTTTTTATAGTTTACGCAATTGTGGGATATGTATTTTGATGACAGTGTCGTTTAACGGTGTATAGTTTACATTTGTGTTATTGTTTTGAGCAAGTAGAATTATTGTTTGGGAAGTATTGAGTACTTGTTTATAACTGTAAATATAATGGTAGAAATTTGTTTTTATTTTCATTTCTGCATAAAACTTTTTTGTTTTGTTTTGTATAAGTAGTTATTATATAGGTTTTTTTTTTTATTCATTATCTATGGCAGAATTTTTCTCTTTTTGGCATACAGTAGAATTGTATTTTTTGTCTTGTGTAGTATTGAGTAATCTTTATTTAGTCTGTTTTCAATTGATTTTAAAAGATATTTTTCTTCTTTTTTGCATATTATTTTGTGTAGTTGAGAATTATCATTGGTAGTTTTATGTAGTTATGTTTGTAACTGTAATTTTTTTGCGGTTTTTGTTTTTATTTTTTTGGCATAGAATTATTTTGGGTAATTTTTAGTAGTCTGTATGTAGTTGTTCATCTGTTGATTTTTCTGTAGATTTTTTTAATTTTTTTTTTTTTTTTACAATAAAGGGCAGTTCTTTGATTCACGTGAAATATTACATGCACTTCAAATATTTTCTTGATTCATGTGAAATATTCCACACACTTCAGTTATTTTTTTATTCTTACACACTCAATTATTTTCATTCATCTATGCATTGTACATTTTTTTTTTCATTTCAATCATCGCCATTTCTTACGTTGGACTAATTGCAATATAAGTTTTTTTTTTTTTTTTTTTTTAATGAAAGACACATTCAGTCCACAAATCATTTTATATCATTCATGAATAATAGTAAAAATGCAAAGGTCAAGAAGTTACTTTTGTAAGTGTGTTAATACAGAAAGCCCCTCCAGATCTACATTTAAAGTGTTTTCAAATGATTATTTCATACCTTTGTATCTCATATTATATCTACTTTGCATGAGAATATCAATTCACACATTTTCATTCTTAGATATAGATTTTGGAGTCTTTAACCCATCCCAGTCACACCCCACAACCAACGTGGGTTGCATTATTTATGACCAAAAGAGGGCGTCCTACGACCTCAGACTGCCTCAGACCACGCCTCAGACTTGGCCAGGAGCTGTAAAATGATTTTAACCAATCACAGAGATCCTTACTGGGACTCTGACAAATAATTTATGCAAAGAAATCTATTTTTGAATGTCTCTTATTGGCTGAAACACCTATTAGAGGTTCGAGCCTGCTGAGAAACTTTACATATTCATGTTTACAGCGCGCATGTATCTTTGTTGCCCCAGCAACTGCAGTGATTTCTTACGCGTGATATCGTGATATCGATCTCCTCATATCGCTAGGCTGTATCTTTGTTGCCCCAGCAACTGCAGTGATTTCTTACGCGTGATATCGTGATATCGATCTCCTCATATCGCTAGGGTGCGTGACGCACGATATCTGATTACTCTGCGTGTGTCGAATTACGTTAGTTCTAGTGAGTGTGGCGTAATTTCTGTAGGTTTCCTGTCCCGCATTTCTCTCTTTTTTTCTCTCATTTGCTTTCATATCATTTTATCTCTTTTATTCTCAGAGTACAATCGTACTTCTGATTGTGTTTTTTTTTATTTTTCAAGTGATTATCTCGTTTGCAACAATTTAGAGGCGAGTTTTTGTTCGAGTGTTTGTTGACTTTTTTGATTGAACATTTACTCGATTATCTACGTGTGTGCGAGAACATCGTACTTTATATGGTACGGTTAACTACGACCAGCAGCCCCATACGCATAGCGTTGTGCGTATGGGGCTGCTGCTGGTCGTAGTTAGGTACGGTATACCCACTCGTTTGTTTCCGTGTAAGCACTTTTACCGTAAAGTGTCTTCATCGTTCTTCTTCCAAGCATCGGGTTTTCAACCTAGTTGTATTCATTGTAGTTTTTTACCTCGGTTTTTTTTTTTGTTTTGTTTTGTTTTTTTTTTTTTTGCGGTGCAAGATGTTCTGTGTATTTTTTTTTCTACGGTAGAATACCATCGTTGATGATCTTCGTGTATTCATTACTAGTTTTCCACCTCCGTTTCATTTTTGTGTACGACTAATGTCTAACGTAGCTAGCTAGGTCTGCGATGTCTGTATCGTTTGCTGATGTGTTTTGTGAGCTGAGAGTGACTATGATGGGAGTGATATTCAGGGTTTTGCTGTGGTTGAGATGATAGTGATGATGATGATGATAATGATTCTGGTGATGTTGATGTACGAACCGTTATGATGATGCAATTTATTTCATGTGACCATGGCGTTGATGATGGCGAGTACGACACGAGTAGCCTAGCCTAGGCCAATGACGAGAATGACAATGAAACGGGGGCTGATGCTCGCTCGTGCACAGGAGTGGTCTAGATCTAGAGACCTGCATTTTATCATTTTTTCCCCTTTTGCTTGTTCACTCGGGATTAGTGCTACCAAAAGTTGTGTCTCTGAAGAAACTCAACCAAAAGCTTGACAAAGTTTGCATCAGGTCTAGACTGTATTTTGTAGTGAATATTAGATCTAAATGGCGATGCTAATTTACTTTTCATTTAGAACTCGATGAAATCCCACTTTCTTTGCTCATTTTTCAACTAATAAATTATTTAGAACTGTACTTAAATTCTTATGTACTGCATTCACCTTTGTGTTAAATAAAAAAAAAAAAGAGCCTGCTGACCAGGTGTTTCATTCTATCCTTTTCGTTTCCTCCCTATCCTTTTTGGTTTCCTTCCTAGCTGTTACTTTCTTCTTTGACCCTGGATGGAAAAAAATAAATTCCAATAAAGACAGAACACATACCATCATGAAATATTATGACATAAAAATAATTAAAAAAAAAGATATGTAAGTGATCAAAATTCCTGTTTGTGAAAATAAATAATAAATGAAAGGTGATTTCTTATGAAGCAGTTCTTTCAAATGTCCAACAGCTTCGATAATGAAGCAAGTAAAATCTGAAAACTATCCTGGCAACAAGTGATATTGATAGGGAATTCTGACAAAAACTGTCACACCATTTGATGTCTGAATTTGTCTTTTTTTTTATTGGATTAGGTTATAAAACTATACATGCCACCGGTAAAATCACAATCGCTCTCAATTTGAACAGGAGCAGTGGGGTAGGTACGACTCGGTAAACAGCTGATTATTTATGCATCGTATCCATGGGCAACTGTGGCGATATGTAAATGCAGCTCTATGCTGTGGGGGTAACTGCAAGAAGGCGCATGGAATTTAGACTTGAGTCAAGAACTATCATTTATTATTACTTTTTTATTCAAAATGGGGTTGTTTTTTTTTCTTGGACTGAAAAAAAAAACAAAATATTTCATATTACGCTTCTAAAATATATGATGAATATATGTAGCATTTTTATCGTGAATTTATGAAGAAATAGAATTATTATGAAATATAAATACTAGACGGGCTGAACAACGAAGTCTATGAATTTGTAGCACACCGTACCTGGTGCATTCCTAGCGTTCTTGCCGCACTCTCTCACAGGCACTTGGTGAATACACACAGTACACGTTGTAGCTAGTTCACCCAAGGAGGTACTAGGCCTAGTACCTCCTTGGTTCACCGGTCTCATTCCTGATCTCGTGCGAGGAAAACCTTCACAAGTGTAGAAAATCCTCGCAAAACTAAGCCAGACATGATTTTGGAACATACATTACAGTGTCAAGACCTTTTCAGTGGACTTTGATTTTGCTATCTGTCTGTTTGATGCCCCAGTCACACAGTGCTTTACGATGGGTAACGTCCGCCGCGGACAGATACGAATGAGTGGACGCAGGGGGACGCAGCGTGGACGCGGGCATCCGCAGGGACGTATGTAGACGTAACTGTCCGTAACTCATCCGTAAAGAAACGCAATATGACGTCGGCAAGCCTGCGAAATTTTGAAATGTTCAAAATTTCGCAGAGGGACTCCACGGATGCAAACTTACGCAAGTAACCGTAACCAAACGTAACTATCCGTAACTGAACGTAACTACCCGTAGCTTGGACGCAGACCATCCGCAAAAAGTTTTACCTCCCGTCCGTTTGCGTTCGTTTACGTCCACCGTAAGTATCCGAAAATAACCGCAAGTTAACGTATCACAACACTTTGGTCCGCTTACGGATATTTGCGGACAGTTACGGATGCTGCGGACCATTACGTCCTTCGACGTTTTCCGTTTTCCACTCACATGGGAACACAGAGACTCGTGGGAATTCGACGTTTTCCGTTTTCCACTCACATGGGAACACAGAGACTCGTGGGAAGCCACACAACTCATGTTGCCAAGCTGCAGTGCATGTACCTGAAGGAATGCTACAACACAGTTGGAGCGGTGGAGAGGCAGAACCGCATGGTCAAATTATGAAATGATCATTTCAGGTGGCACCCATAGGCCTACTCATGACATCGGTTTCCCTTGTGCTGAAATTTTCTTACACTCTTTGAATATGTTTTTTTTTTCGAAAAAGGTAATATTTTGGGTAGGGGATGGGGTGACAGCATTTTATTCACTTTTCTGACCGGGGAAGGTGTGGGACAACGATAACTATAATGAGAACGAATATAATATAGGTTTTCCCGGCCAATTTCGCATTTTTGTCAGTCCAATTCCTAATTGCTGCATTCAATTTAGCAAAATTTAGCGTAGATGACATGTTCGGTAGTTCAATTTTATGATCTCTTCATTCAAATTCATTTTGGAGCATTCAAATTACCTTTCTCCTTATTCTAATTAACACTTTTTCCATTGAAATTCGTAAAACAAGCACCATTTCGTTATTATTTCATTCAATTTAGAATGATTATAGTCACGTGATCACGGACATCACGGCTGCACTCGTTCATTCAAATTCATTTTTGGGCATCCAATTTAACATCTTTTGCAGTCATTTTAGCACGCATGTTTATGCTTTGGTTCTTTCTTCAGTTTTTTTTTTTTCAACAAAGTTATTGTTTTGCAAGCGTCATTACATTTCATATTTTCGTACTCATTTTAGAGATTTTGGCAATTTTTTTTTTCTTCAATGTGTTTAGTGAGTCTTTTAGTTCGAAGATAGTGCATCATGTGGCCACAACTTATCTGGCCGTTGAGCGCTTTATTCTGAGTGTGTCGGCCAGTTCTAGGAAGTCATGGTTATGATCATCAAATGTTCCTATAATTCTTTTTCTTTCTTCTTGAGAAATACGTCTGTATCTAACTTGTGCTGTCATGACTGTAAGAAGATGAAGTTAATCTGTAGTATTGGTACAACTAGGACTAAAATGACATGTATGAAAGAAAGGGGGCGTTACAGAACAACAAACTCGAGTTATATAGGGTCAAAAATATGATACTTTTACTGCTTAACAGTGCGTGGATGAAACAAAAAAGAAAAAAAAAAGAAATAACATGACGTTAATTTCAATGAACATGTTTGTAATTTGACTGTCCATACGCGAAATTGAATGACTGAAATACCCCTTTCGGCCAGTGCTGGCGAATTTGAATGACTGAAGAGCACGTGCCAATTTGAATGCCCGTTTTACGAATTCGAAAGGCACATGTGCAAATTTCATTGCTCGAAATGCTAAATTGAACGACCAACTTGCAATTTTGAATGACAGAATGACAGGGCAGTGACGAGGATTTTCGCTAAATTGAATGAACCTTTTATCAAATGGACTTACAAAAGTGCGAAATTGGCCGGAAAAACCTATATTTCTCTGTAGTCTTACCCACTTTAGGCTCCATACACACACACACACACACACACACACACACACACACACACACATATACATATATATATATATATAGTATATATATATATATATAGTATATATATATATATATATATATATATATATATATATATAGTATATATATATATATATATATATATATATATATATATATATAGTATATATATATATATATATATAGTATATATATATATATATATATGTATATATATATTGTACTTGTGTGTCGGAGGGGTGTTTGAAAGTCCTAATGTCTTTTTTTCTGGAAATTTGATAAGCATTGATTTACTATAAAACTCTCCTTAACATAACCCAGTATAAAAGTCATGAATATCGCTGCACAATGACAGCGTAACCACAGTTTGTCTATGACTGCTTCTCTAATGTTTAACTTATCGACCTATATTGTATTTTATTTGTGGTATAATTATGTTATGTATTCTTTACATTTATGACGCTTAATCATATATTATTTGAGTTGCACAAATAAAATTGCAACTTCAAGTTCAAAATTTCATATACCTTTTATTACTGTAAAGCAAATTATAGGATTACGATTTTTTTCACAACTTGTATTATACGTCATTCAATTTCAGTTTTCCCCAGTGTACAATGCAAGACAGTCCAATATGTGATAGCCTCACTGACTTAGCAGGGATCGTCAGAGAAAATCATATTGTCCACAATTATATATAACAATCTGTATCTATCCGTAACTATCCGAAAATATCCGCAACTCTCCGCAAGTGTTCAAAACTATTATGTGCCAATCCGTAAGAATATCCGCACGTGGACGCAAGTATTCGCATCTGGTCGTATCTGTTCATATCGCCCGCATTTTCCCCCGTATGTTTTGTACAAATTTTCTGGTGACGGCAAAGGATCCGCGGGAGTTCGCAGAAAAAATGACTTTTTTAGACGTAACGCCGGACGCAGAGCATTATGTGACTGGGGCTTGAGATCTTGAATGTACGACTTCTTACGTCCGATTTGTATTTTACCACACCACGTGGTGCTGCGTGTTTTTTCGGCTTGTGCCGAAAGGGTGGGTTGGGTGGTGGCGCGTCGCGTTAATGGGAACACCACCCTTCGTCCAAAGCCCCCCCCCCCCCCCCCCCCTCCCGGTTTTGCCGAAAGAGTGCGTTGGGAGCGTTGGGTCGCGTCGCGTTGACTGGAACCCCACCCTTCGTCCAAAGCCCTACCCCCCCCCCCCCACCCGGTTTTGCCGAAAGGGCGACGCGACCCAACGCTCCCAACGCACCCTTTCGACAAACGGGGGGGGGGGGGGGGGGGGCTTTGGACGAAGGGTGGTGTTCCCATTAACGCGACGCGCCACCACCCAACCCACCCTTTCGGCACAAACCTGTTTTTTTCAGCCCCCTATGCTTCTCGTCCACACGTACTGTGCAGTGGACTATAAAGGAAGTATTTGATTGAATGTCAATACTGTGTGGATCTAGAAAACTTTGGAGTTGCGAATGAAGAACATAGATACTCAAAATTGGTACAGTGATGTCAATACAAATGGTCAATGTACAAATTATAGGATATCTAAGAACCATATGCATTTGGAGCCCTATCTGTTTCGACTTGATTATGTAAAATGGAGGAGTCTCTGTAAATATCGTTGTGGAAATAGCCGCCTCCCTTGTGTTAAAGGCCGTTACACAGGTATTCCAAGAGCAGATAGGCTGTGCTCTCTCTGCAACTTGGACCTAGTTGGAGATGAATTTCATTATGTATGTTTCAATGTACATATTTTGACTTGGAAAGGGAAGCTTATATTCCTTCTAAGTATCGAATTCGTCCAAACACTTTAAAAATGTCACTTTTGCTCAATACAAAAAAGGTAAAATTATTGTCCAATCTTGGCAAGTTTGTTAAAATTATCCTGCTCAAGTTAGGTAACTAAGTCTAAATGGAACATGCTCAATTTTGTACTGGGGTTGTGGTACTTCTCCTATGGCACGTCTTTACATTGTAACTATTTTGGAATGGTGCATTAACTATTCAATTCATCACTTTTGGTATTATTCTGAAAATTCATGATCTCATTTTCCACTTAACATATACTGTATATATGCCCAAATACTTTGAAAATACTTTTACCTAATACTTTTACCAAATACTTGAAAATGGAATGATATCTTTGTAGCTGTCAAAGGATTAGCTGAATTTTGAAAGCTAGTAACAGATCTATAGCCTAATTACTACAACCCTAGAACTCACCACCTTTCCTTTTTACACGACTGTTTAAAGATATGGTACACTACAGAACTACAGTGGTAGCTTGTTACAGCGAGGTCTTCTGGACCTGGAAATTTTGTTGTATGTGTGTACAACCATAATTATATGAATACATGTTTTATGTATGCTAAAGTATACACACACACACATAAGGGTGTACATGGGTACCTTGATGTTCTTTTTGTGTCAGGCATCCCTTTGCATCGTGTTTTCAATGTACTTTATGATCATGATTATTATATTTGTTCATACATGTATGTATATATGTTAACATCATGTTTGTTGTATTTTACTGTTACAAAGACATTGTAAATTTCTCATACTCCGAAAGGGGTCGTTAGAAATTGTTCAAATAAACTTCAAACTTCAAACTTCAAACTTCAAACGTAGAACACACACAAGCCAAGCCATCGCGATCGAAGTTTGAGCGATAGCGATAACATGTGCGGAGCAGACATGCGGATTTCAGCACAGGGTAAATGAGTAGTTGAACGTATCACGATTGTAAAACATATCTTTTTCTATGTCTCTGGAAATTTGAATTAGGTTATCTAAGCATAGATAGATTATGATACATTATAAAATAGATTAGCCATAGTAAGAACTTGCTTACATGAGAGTTATTTGATAACGTTGCAAAATAAAACCCCGTCATTGAATGGAATGTTCCGGAGCTATCGGGGGGGGGGGGGGGGGGGGGCTCGAGGACGTTATGGACACGTCGATTCGCAAGTGGGTAAGATGTGATTACAGATAGGTTGAAATGAAGAGGATTTATGAATAAAATAGACAGAAACAATATTTTTTCCATAATTCCTTCACAGTTTATTATTTCTTTTCATAAAATTGACATAAACTAGTGCTGTATTAGTCAACTAAGTGCACATTCGCACGAGTGTACACGCATCATTCCTCCTGCCTAGTGGGAATGACACAGGCAGTTTTTTCAATGACGTGGACCATTTTTCCGCCTGAGTGCACCGAGCAAGTGCGAGCAGCAGCAGCAGTACGTTCGAGACTTTTATAGATATATATATTACAGATATATATTTAAATATATATATATATATATATATATATATATATATATATATATATATATATAATATATATATATAATATATATAATATATTTAATCTTCTCAAAATAAGTTCTGCAATTTAAGTTTGATATATCATATTTCTCTTATACCTGCATTATCTTCATTAAATATGACATCATAAGAAAGCCTGATTATATTTCTTTAAAATGACACCTCACTTGACGTGATTGGGTGTTCTTGGAATGTGCAATTTATATATAAATGCAACAACCATCTTGTACCGCAGTCTTTATCTCTCTTGAATTACACAAGTGGAATAGATAGTGAGTAAATACTTATTAGAATGAAAATTTGTCCCAAAAAAAAAAGAAGGAAATCAGTACATGGTAACCATAAAAAATGACATTAACACTGATGTGCAGGAGCCGATGCAGAAAATCGCACAGCAAGGATTGATGTACACAATCTTAAAAAGACTGAGGAAAAAAGTCTGTTGAATAATCTAATGCCTCAAGCCGTCACATAATAGGACCACACAGTCCTACGCTGGCAAACGGATGCAATTGCCATGTCGTCAGAGTAGTGAATGGCCCGAATTCACAAAGGTGGTACAAATGAACCCATGGTTTAAATCATGGACAAAAAACATGGAGCGCCAAGTGTCGCATGGAATATTTCGTTACAAAATCAGTCTTTTTGTCGATGAAATGATTATTTTGTAACGAAATCACAACATTTTGTAACTAGATGAACATTTCGTCCACAAAATGATAATTTTGTTAACGGAAAGGCCATTTTGTCGACGAAATGTCCAATTTTGTAACGAAATATTCCGTGCTTCCCTTGGAGCTCCATGCTTTTTGTCCATGGTTTAAACCATGGTTTCATTTGTACCACCTTCGTGAATTCGGTCCAATGTGTTTAGACTGAAGGGCAGAAGGTCCCTAAGCGTTAAGAGCATGTAAGTCGTATAGAGCCCTGCTATAGCAAGTTTTAGAGCATGCAAACCTTAGGGCCCTTCTGCCTGGCAGGCAAAGGTTTGCCTTGTTGCCACATTTACACAGAAACACTTGTCCTACTGAAGAAATGTCCGAGTCAAGAAGTCCAGTGTTGAACTGGTGTCAATTTGAATTACAGATGAATTTTGTTCATCTTAGTTGAAGAAACGGCATTTTGTCTCTTGCTTCCCTTTGTCATGGTAGGACAATATAATCTTATGGTTATTTCATGTTCAATTTCCATTCCTCAGGATATAGAAATACGACTGAGTACTTTGCATATAATTTACCCGTATGAACAATATCTAATGACTATGTTCTCTCAATGTTGTTTCCCTCCTCGCATTTTTTTTTTTTTTGGGGGGGGGGGGGGGTCATCATGACCTTAATTAATCATGATTATAATGTGTAATGTGCATTGTATGAGTGCGATTTCATAAAGGGGGCTGAAGATGCGCAAAAAGCACAGGTGTGTGTGTGTTGTTTTGCTGTCATCCAATACGGTTTAGTTTTTCTCTTCTCTTTTCAGTCCAAACAACATGCATACGTACAACTGCAACCGAGGTTACCACTTGGAGGGCGAGGAACAGCTCGTGCGTACAGCCAGCGGCCGGTGGTCAGGGGAAGTTTCCCGTTGCGTTCGTGTGAGTACCGCATCGGCCATTCGTTTAATCTTAGGCGGAATTGTCGCCTTCCTTTTTTTTCTCATAATCTTATGATGTGATTGTATTGAATTTATCCACTACACCTGCAATCGATATTTCGATTACACATGATATCAATTAATAATTGTTGAGCTAGCCACACGTGATTCCTTGCTTGCCTTCCTTCCACTGGGTCATTTTCTGCGTCATAAGATTAAAAATGAGCTCATTTCCCACTTTCGAATGAGAGTGAAAGAATGGGGAAAATAACGAAACATGTTCGCATGACAGTAGTCATTTTCTTTTCTATCATAATATATATTTCATACCTTTCAGCCCAATACCTCTAGGAGTAGGGACCTATGTGAAAGAAGTGGGTGAGTACAATTCTAGTTTGTCAAATGGAAAACTGCTTTGATTCTTGTTAAAAAATCTAGTTTTGTGTAATGTGTGCTTTATTGAACCTTTTCCTTGTTCTTAGTGGTAATGTTATTGATTGGCTATTGAATATTCCAGTGTATTTCATTATGATTCATGTTCATGAATGAACAATTTCCAAATGAAAGGGACTTTTTTGCCGGGGCTAATTTTCATTGAATCTTCAATCCGTTTTTCTACGTGCAGGAACCGACTGTGCAAGCTTCGAGCCTCTCGAATTCGGCCAGATTCTGCCCGAGAGCTGTCGTCTTGGGCCCAGCGAGCCTCAGTCCGCCTGTACTTTCTCCTGCCGGAATGGTTACCACCTTCTCGGTGCCTCGATCGTGACGTGTTCGCGAAGGGGAGAATGGTCGCGGAGGGCGCCCATTTTGTTCAAAAGGTTAAATTGTTATTATGCAGGACTCATTATAATATATACCTAATGCAGAAAATGCTATTTCCAGGGCTGATTGCTGGGTTCGTTTGACGACGAGGCTAATCGAGTTGAACTCACGTACTTTAACAGTGAATATGAATTTTGATGCCGTACTCTATTCAGATTTGACATGGATTCTATCAAATCATTTCGAGTTCGATTTTTTTTTTACCCTCATTCTTATTAGCAAAGTTATTTTACCGTGAAACCCACAGCAACCTCTGTGTCAACGATTAAATTGAAGAATGCCTTTGGTCTTTAATCATGCAATGTTGACCAAAAAACAAACAAACTAAGAAACAAACAAACAGATTACTGATCATTTCATAGCCAGACAAACACAGAAAATACAAAGATTAAGAAAGCACAGTTTTACCCCAAGCTCTGCAAAGCAGTGGAAAATAAAATCTAAGAACGGGATCTTGCTTTTTCGGCACATACCGGGCAACGGGTCATGGGTTTGATTAACAAGTTGTGTACTGCATGTTAAAGGGATAGTACAGTATTGGTGGAGATGAGAATTGGGCTTTTATCTTTTTGCGAGATACCAAGAAAACACTTATGATATAGTACCGAGCATACCATTCTAAGAGGAATTCAAAGTTTGTTTGATGAAAATCGGGTTTGGAATAACTGAAACATCCATAAACAAAGCAAAACAAAGCGATCGTTACAAAGTGTGGGTCCCACACTTTATTAGAATCGCTCTTTTTTGGATATCTCAGTCATTTCAAAACCAATTTTCAACAAATAAACGTTGAATTCCTCATGGAATTACATGCTCTTTCATATTCCATAAGAGGTTTGTCATTATCTCACCTAAAAATGTTAGAAACCTGAAATTAGGTCTCAATCAGAACTGTACGATCCCTTTCAGGGTTATCATAATTATAATCTTCCCTTTCTTTTTCTTCACAGATTCTCGGATTTGATGCCCTCAAAACATCACGGCCATTTTACCACAGGGGTCATCGCAGATGATCGTCCCCCTTCCCGAAGATGATCACGTCCTGGACTTCGTCAAAGCGTCGCATCCGCTGTCGGGACACTCTTTCGGGATCGGCAAAACACTTGTAGTTACTTACACGGCCTACACGAGTGACGACCAGTGACGACAGGACGGCCGAATCGTGTAGGATGGCCGTCAATGTCTTGGGTAAGCCGCTGCCACTAAACCAATTAAAGTTATTGTATGAATTCGGATAAGATGGGTCTTCAGGCTTCCAACTTTTTGCGAGATCATGAGAAACCACTCATGAAATATGAAAGAACATACAATGCTATGATCAATATTATCTTTTGCTTAAATCTTGTAGCATGAAAATTGGTTTTGAAATGGCTGAGATATCCAAGAAACAAAGTGGTCCTTATAAAAGATGGGACCCACCTCTTATTAGGGCCACTTTGTTTTACTTTGTTTTTGGATATCTCAGCCATTTCAAAACCGATTTTCATCAAATAAACTTTAAATTCCTCTTAGAATTTATACTCTAACATTTCATATACGTGGTTTCTAATTATCTTGCAAAAAGTTAAAATCTGAATCCCCGTCTCAACCAAAACTATACAATTCGTTTGAGGCTTGCTGAATAAAGTTTGGTTACCATGGTTACTTTATGTTTCAAAGTAACGAATTCCAGCAACCCGGCGATATACATGACTTTCTTTTTTCTTTTTTTTTTAGCACTGACAATCTGAAAAAGACAGACGTATAGTAAACAATAGAATGGGATAATGGGCGTCGGGCAGTTTATTTTAAGCCACAATGTGAAAAAAAAAACAGGTTACAGTTCACTTCACGTCAAGCTACCAATATTGCAACTTCCCTTTACATTAATTCTCTCGGAAACACACTTTGGTTCGGATTTCCGATATTTCGCAAGCACACGCGTCAGATAAGCAACATTTAATTTGTTTTCCACTTAGCTCGGAAATGAAATGTGCTCATTCACCATTCCGTAGATCACATGTCTTCACTTGTCATAGTACAGTCCAACCTCGATTATCCGGCCCTCTCTTATCAGGACATCTCTATTTTGACATCCGGTCGCCTTCTAGCAGTGAAGAAGAAGAAGAAAAAAAAAAGAAAAAAAAAAGAAGAAAAAAGTGATTTAAAGTATAACTTGATCCCCACCAACTCACGCAATTTGCCTACCATGATGCCACAGAAACATGTAATGAATTTTACAGTATTTTTTTTTCCAATTACATGAGTGATTTTCAGTAGGCTAGCATAAATTACACAATTGTACACTACCTTCGTATAGCTACCACTGGGTTGGAACATTGAAACATTGTTTCTCCCATATCAGGCCAAATCGCTTATCCGGACGGGTGGCAGTCCCGACAAGGCCGGAGTATAGAGGTAAAATAATTGTCACTTTGATGTTCCCATCAAATATCATAAAATACCACAATTCATCCCTACCACAGACAGCGAGTCCCCGCAGCCCCTCCAGTGCCCCCAACAGGTGACTTTAAAGGTTCAAGAACGCTACCCATCCTCAATCAACCTGACGCAGCCAACCTTTACTTATAATGTGACGATCGCCAGTGTTACACGCGAAATAGTGAGTTCAAAGCAAGTGCGTTTGTTTTTTATTTTTTTGTAAGATCTTATTATATTGTTCCATTATTCTGCAACTGCGTTTAAATGTGTAATACATCTTAGTTTTAGTGTTTGATGGCTGATTTTTCTTAATGTATCTTTCGAATATAGAACTCTTTCTAAAATGTCAGTCTATGCAAGGCCGCAATTCATCTGATAAACGTATGCGTTTTCTCCGAGTTCCAGTCTGCCGCAGGAGCAAATGTCATGGAACCCATCACAACTTTCTACTTCGATTACCTATATCAAGTCCGTAATTTTTTCTTGAATCCGTCTAAATCACTGAACTGCGATTTATCAAATTCAAAGTACTTTTCCACATATGTTACAATAGTAGTTATAGAATAGGAATAAATGCATGACAAGAAAAATCATATCTTCATTTTTGTATTCATATTTATTTACCTCCCCAATACGTACATATTTATATCATGTAACTTAAAAAACAAGAACTTCGAAAGATTTTCATTTTAAAATTAATGTAAAATTCGAAATGCCCATTCAACTGTATAAAAGACAGTGTGCTAATGATTACACTTAGACAAAGTAAGCAATAAACAGTAAAAAGTAAGCTTTAGATATGTGCCATTACTAAACACCGCAGTATGACGTCACTGTATTCCATGTCTAGCTTCCCGACGGTGTCATCACGTGGGGAGAATACACAGTCCGGTATGTCGCCACCGACACGTCTGGTAACACAGCTACTTGTACAGTCGGAATCACTATACAGCGTGAGTATGAGCAACGTGAATAACACACACACAGACCCACATACACCCCCTCCCACACACACACACACACACGACAGTTTACACACAAACACACAGACATGTATTCATAATCGTGATAATTTCTGTCATGATGACAACCATTGCTATACATGTAAGCCTACCATCATGACCATTGACAATAGTAGGATAGCGATGATTATCATAATTATCATCGTTATTAGTATCAGTGTGATTATCGTAATCACCAATTTGCATCATAATTGATCAACATCTAGTGTTGCCTTCGTCATTATTTACATCACAGACGCTTGTTTTGCTTGTTTACGCATTCAGTAGGCTTTATGCCTACTACTGCTAAATAGGAATGGCATACTTATCAAATTTGAAGCATGTCGGGGCTTTAGTATTAGTAGCTGAGTAGGGCTCACACCAGTTTTCATAGTTCGTTGTGTGACGTCATAGGCAAAAATATGCTTTGACGTTAACATCAATCCTTCTCCTGAAACGGTAATTTGTGGATATGCACACAGCTCTCGCCATGGATTGTGGCGTATTGAACGGCCCACTCAACGGCTATCACTTCTGCACTGCATGTAGTCTAGCGGGCGACGTATTTTTAGCCTAAATCAGTGACTGGCAGTCAATAGAGGGCGCGACGATGTGGAAGTCAAGTTGACTAAAAATACGTCTAGTAAGAAACCTCCGAATAGAGGCGTGGAACCGGGTGTGGCAAGACGGTTGTCAGTCGTCAACTCTCGAAGTTTTATTGGCTGAGCATCGGATGTCAATCAAAACACGTCGCAGAGACCGAAGAAATGCTAGTCTATTCTCCTAGGTATACTACAGATAATCTTTCAATAAAATACAGTTTGCCTGTCTCTTTCAGCTTACTACAGTATTTTTCCCTCTTCTCCATTCTTTTTGAGGTGTATTACATCTTACCTTACTTCAAATAGAAAAGAATGATGTCAATCAGTGCAACTGATTTCAGTTGTAAATCTATGAGGGTTTTGCACGTGGAAACTACGCCCAAATTACTGCCGAATGCAAACCTTCAATTATTGGAGTAAAGTCTACTTGATATTTACTTCAATTGTACGTTTCGGAAATGCATTTGATATCATTACTCCCCTTTTTTATTTTTAACCTTGAGTTACCATATATTTTGTATTAAAATTTGTATGATATGTGCTTAACATCAATAAAGCTGCCGTCAAGACATCAATCTCTATATCGGAGCACCGTAGACTTTAAACAGGCATTTTCTGTGGCGTTCACGCGTGATCACACTGTCACGGAAGAACTCGTCCGCGGTAACATGGGCGTCAAAGGGAAAAACAAAGAGGAGCTGCGACACAAAAAGATTCCTGCAAAGCCAAAAGCCCAGGGGAAATATGGTGCATTCTTTGCAATCATGAAATTACGAGATGCCATCTATGTGGTCCTGGCAACAAGTAATGATAAACCGATTTAATCTGATTCACATTTCATTACAAATGCACATAATAATTATAAGGACATCTTTGTGGCCATTCTGTTTGCATGTATGGCTCAATTGAGTACGTGTATCATCAACAAGCGAACAACTGTGGTAAAATGCACATACAAACACGCACGCACATACAAGACGTATTACGCAACTGAGGCACAACACGCAAGAGTTGTGTCCATGTCCAAATCGCTAGAAGTGACACGTGTGGCTCTGCTTTAATAGTCTTGTACCATTTTCGCCTGGAACATCTCGTTTAGAGGTTAGGCGTGGTTGTTGAAATAACATTTACTTGATTCGACCTTTCAGAAATGATTATACTCGTATTTTCTGACAAGATTTCAGAAATGATTGATATGTTCCTTCATGTCCTTTCTGGGATTCATCATTCCAAGGATCGTTAATCTGATAATAAAATCAGGTTCGTTATTCCGAAAACGAAATATTCTTCTTTTAGTTACAAAATACGTTGATGTGACAGCAATAATAAAAAGGTTAAATATTATGCAGTAAAAATTGAATGAAAAAACGCACACGTATCCATGCCTACACACGCGCACACACACGCATTGACACACACAAAGACAAGTATAATGACAACCATACACAAACTAAAAACGTCAAAAACAAAGCATTCCTGTATGTGCTGATAATCCCCTTTGAAATACGGCCCAAATCATAGATCAGCTCCTTCCCACTCTCATAACTCAAATGCATCAGACATGCAATTGTAAACCATGGATGACAGAAAAAGGCAGCAACGGTGACGAAATTAAATCAGCCCACAATGTGCTTAGATAATACCTCAACTTATTTTCCACTTTGCTTAGAGTAGCACGCTTCTGAATGTGCTTTATCAAGACGTTTTGTCCAAGACACACGTGCTTTGGATTGCAGGGGTCAAATACCTCAGACAGTTGTAAATAAGGGGTGACGAAAGAAGGCGGTAACGGTAACGAAATCAATTCAGCCACAATATTCTTAAATAATCCATCAACTCGTAATTCAACATTGCTGAGAGTTGCATGATTCTCAACGAGCCAAATCAAGGCATTTTATCCAAGAGACGTGCCCTTTGGATTAGAGGCTCAAATACTTGATGTTGTAAATACAGGATGACGAAATAAGGCAGTATAGGGTGACAAAATCGATTCAGCCAACAATATGCTTAGCGAAGACATCAAATCATTTTGCCACTTTCATTAGAATTGCATGCTTCTCAATGTGCCATATCAAGAATTTCTCTCCAAGTGGCATGAGCTTTGAATTAGAGGGCTGAAATGCATCAGACAAATGTACAGAAAGGGTGACGAAAAAAGGCAGCAACGGTGACAAAATCGAATCAACCTACAATGTGCTATGGTAATACAGTATCATACCACTTTGCTAAGGGTTACCTGTCTCTCAATGTACTATATCAAAACGATTCTTCATTTTTCCAGGACACATGTGATTTGGATTAGAGGGCTAATATACATGATGAGGTTGTAAATAAAGGGCGAAGAAAAGAGAAAAGGAGAACGCTGACGAAATCGATTCAAGCAACAATACGCTTGAATAATACATCAAATCGTTTTACTACTATGATCGGAGTTGCATGCTTCTCAGTGTGCTTTACAGTGCATCAGGAAATTTTCCCCCAGTGACGTTGCTTTGCATTCTAGGGCTCAAATGTCTCACCTCCCTGAATACATGAAACTAATTGTACATGAAGGGTGGTGAAATAAGGCAGTAACGGTGTCTAAATCGATTCAGTCCACGATATGATTAGCTAATACGTCGAATTGTTCATTTTGTTCAGAGTTGCATGTATCCCAATGAGCTTTTGATATGGGGACTCAAATGCATCAGAAAGTTGTACATAAAGGATGAAGATAAAGGCAGCAACTGTGAGGAAATTTAACTAATCCTAAATGTGACCGTGCATCACAAAACGAACAAAAAGTCTCACACAGTGATTTTGTGTGAGGACTGAAAACAGGTGAAATGGGTCAACCTAACTAATGTTGAGTTTTTTCATATTTTCTGAAAGAGCAAGTATTTTTCTATATTATACTAAAATTTGGGATCATAAAACAAACAGGAACTTGTATTCTCAGCAGTTTTTCTCGAACACTTTTTGGTGGAATAGTGTGATTAGTTGTTTCTCATAGAACCCTCGACCCATTTCTCAAAAACCCTGTCCATACACTTCATTTTCAACTCCAATAACTTTAGAAAGAATAATGCTACTGCATTGAAAATTGGCATAAATCATGCGCAGAATGTGTTTATGAAGCATATCTAATTTCAATTTGATCTGATAATTCCTTCATTGTTGTTGCTCCGGTGGTCAACATCCTGTTTTTGTTCCATTCATCCCACAGCTAGCGTAACTTGGTAAAGATTAAGCGCTTGAATACACCCTGTACTTCAGAACCTGTTTTCTCAGTTCACACTTTCCAGACTGTGTCTTTTCTTTCCAATATTTAGATAGGTTAGAGGAGTCCATTTGAACTGAGTTATACATCATTTTAAAGCTTAGAGTCTGCTCTTTCAGAATCTACTCTTAACTAAAAATCCTTGTCTGGCGACGTTTTGTTTGTTTTGTGATGCAGGGTCACAAACGTGGTTAGGCAATGTATATCAACTCGTCATACCACTTTGATGAGAGTTGCATGGTTCTCATTGTGCTACAGAAAGATATTTTCTCCAAGGGGCATGTGCTTTAGATTAGAGGGCTCAATTGTATCAGGGAGATGTAAATAAAGAGTGACGAAAACAGACAGCAACGGTGACGAAATCGATTTGGACCAAAATTTACTCAAGTACTACTCCACTCTTTATACCTTTCTACAGAGAGCCGAATGGTTCGTGTTGTGCTTTATCAAGGCGTATTTATCCAAGAAGAATGTACTTTGGATTACAGGGCTGCATGGTTCTCAATGTGCTATATCAAGAAATTTATAAAAGAGACATGTGTTTATATCAGAGGGGTCGAAAATACATGATGAGGTTGTAAATAAAGGGTGACGAAAAAGGCAATCAGGGTGACGGAAGCAAACAATGTATCTAAAATGGTAATGATGCTTCAAATGGTTATACCAAATTACAGTACTTAGTGTTCCATGCTTCTCAATGTGCTACATCAAGACATTTTCTCCCAGAGAGATGCTCTTTGCATTCGAGGTCTTAAATACATGATGCCGTTGTACACGAAGGGTTACGAAAAGGTGACAACGGTGACGAAATCTATTTAGTCCAGGATATGATTAGCTAATTCATCAAATTGTTATACCATTTTATTACAGTTGTATATCACAATGTACTGTATCAATATTTTTTCAAGTGGCATGAGCTTTTGATTAGACAACTGAAATGCATCAGAAAGTTGTACGTAAAAGCTGACGAAAAATTCACCAGCTATGACGAAATCAAATCAGATCAAAATGTGGTTACGTGATATATCAACTCGTCACGCCACTCTCTTGGGAGTTGCATGGTTCTCAGTTTGCTAAATCAAAACGTTTTATCCAAGAGACGTAAGCTTAGGATTAGAGGGCTTAAATGCATCAGACAGTTATAAATAAATAGTGTCAAAAACAGGCAGCAACAGTGACAAAATCGAATCAGCCCACATTTTGCTCAAGTAATAAATCAACTCGTCATATCACTTCATTGAGATATGCATGCTTCTCAATGTGCTTTGTCAAGGTGTTATATCCAAGAGATGTGTCCTTTGGATTAGAGGGCTCAAATGCATCAGTCATTTGTAGGTAAAGGGTGACGAAAACAGCAACAGCGGTGACGGAATCGAATCAGCCCACATTTTGCTCAAGTAATAAATCAACTCGTCATATCACTTTACTGAGAGCTGTGTGCTTCTTATTGTGCTTTATGAAGGCATTTTATGTAAGACATGTGGGCTTGGATTAGTGGGCTCAAACGCATCAGATAGTTGTAAATAACGGGTGACAAAAACAGGCAGCACCGATGACGGAATCGAATCAGCCAACAATATTCTTTATTACCAGTACATCAACTCGTTATACCGCTTTACCAGGGAGGTGAGACACCTCCCTGGCTTTACCATGGAGCTACGAAATGGCTTTACTAAGACTTGTGTACTTCTCAACGTGCGATATCAAGACGTTATATCAAAGAGAAAAGTGTTTTGGAATATATGGCTCAAGTATATCAAAGAGCTGACAGACAGGGGAAAACCTCACAACGAAGAGCTGTACGGTTCATATGCAGTGACTACGTTTTCCGCGATCCAGACTGTACAAAGTGCATGAGGGAGAAACTGAACTTGCCAACTCTTACCTTGGGATGCCAGGTCTGGAGATTAAAATCATTCTTCATATTGGTAGAGGGGTTTGTCCCAGCCCTATATTCTGGAATTGTTTTCACTAAAGTAAGACCCAAGCGAAATATTACAGCAAAGAAATATAAAGAATGTAACGTAAGAAAAAAAAATGTCGAAAATTACGTTACAAATCAAACTAAATGTTACACAGTAATTCATTGTAGCACATCACTATACCGACCGAGTTTCCCTCTTCTTTCTTTTTTCTTTTTTGGTGAAACCGATCCTGGTTTGGAATTAACTTCCAGCTGAAGTCGTTAACAGTATATTAAGGAGGTTTTCAAAGCAAAGATTGAGCAAAGTCTTCTTCACTCTGACTACCAACGCTCCCAACGTGCCCTCTCTCACCCGGTGCCTTATACCGCAAAGTCCTGCACCGTACTACATCCAGAACCAGACAGGATGACGAAAAAAGGCAGTAACGGTGACGAAATTTAATCAAGCCACGACATGCTTAGGTAATGCATCAATTCGTAATACCACTTTTCTGAGAGTTGCAGGCTTCCAAATGCTCTACATCAATATGTTTTCTCCAAGAGACAAGTGTTCTACATTATAGGCTCAAATACATGATGACGAAGTGAATAAAGGGTGACGAAAAAGGGCAACAACGGTGACGAAATGGATTAAACCAACAATATGCTAAAATATTACATCAAATCGTTACGCCAATTTGTTTAGACGTACGTGCTTCTCAATGAACTATTTCAAAACGTTTTTGTCGCAGAGATATATGCTTTGCATTCGAGTTCTTCAAGGACAAGTTCACCTTACTAGACATGTGGATTGAGTGAATGCATTTATATTTATGTATAATATTATTTAAGCGTATTGTTGCCTCAATCGATTTTGTCATCTCTGCTGCTTATTTTCGTCACCCTTTACTTGCACCTCATCATGTAGTATAGCCTCTAATCCACAGCACATGTCTCTTGGAGAAAACGTCTTGATATAGCGTACTGGAAACCAGGCACCTCTCAGCAAAGTGATACAACGATTTGATGTATTACCCAACCTCATTGATTCATTGATAAACATTGCAATTTTGCCACTGTTGCCTCTCATTTTCGTCACCCTATATGTACAACTGTCTCAGGTATTTAAAGGACAAGTTCACTTTCGTAGACATGAGGGTTAAGTGAATGCAACAATATTAGTAGAACACATCAGTGAAAATTTTAGGAAAACTTGACAATTTGTTTAAAAGTTATGAATTTGTAAAGTATCTGCACAATCACTGCTACATGAGAAGACTGTGATGTTATATGCATAGAACTATAATTATGACGAAAATAATAAGAGAATTTCATAAAACTTCGCTTTTTGAATAAAGTGCATATTTCCTGGACTTGTTACTGACGTATGTTATATGAGTAACATTATCCCCCTCGCCTTCTGAAATAGAGAAGTTGATTGTTCTTTTGCTATGCGAGAAAAGTGGAAATATATTTGATTTTTTTAATACTTTTTTTTTTTAATATTGTTGTACACATGTGACATCACAAGCCATAGTAGTCTTGTCATCCAGCCAAGACTGAGCAAAAAACTTCAAAAATTCATAACTTTTGAACGGATTGTCCGATTTTCCTTAAATTATCACTAATATGTTCTGCTAATATTGTTGCATTTACTTAAGCCACATGTCTATGAAGGTGAACTTGTCTTTTAAATAAATGAGACAGTTGTACATATATGGTGACGAAAATGAGAGGCAACAGTGACAAAATCGATTCAGCCAACAATATGCTTAAATGATACAAAATCGTTATGTATAAAAGTTTTCTCCAAATTACAAATGCTTTGGATTTGAAGGACACGGTGAGATAGTTGTAAATAAAGGGTGGCGAAAAAGGCGGCACGGTGACGGAATTGATTCAGCCAACATTATGCAAAAACTACGCATCAAATCACTATGCAACTTTTCTGAGAGCTACATGCTTCTCAATGTGCTACAAGAAGTTTTCTCCCAGAGATATATATTATGCTTTGCATTCGAGAGATCCAATACATGAGAAAGTTGTATATAACGGGTGACGAAAGAGGTAACTACGGTGAAGAAATTGATGCAGCAAACGATATGCTTACATACATCGAATTTTTATGTCAAAGTATTTAGAGGTGCATGGATCTCAATGAGCGTATCAAGAATTATTCTCAAAGTGACATGTGCTCTAGATAAGAGGACTCAAGGGCATAGGACCGTTGTACATAAACGGTTACGAAAAACGCAGCAACGGTGACGAAAATTGCAATGTTTATCAATGAATCAATGAGGTTGGGTAATACATCAAATCGTTGTATCACTTTGCTGAGAGGTGCCTGGTTTCCAATACGCTATATCAAGACGTTTTCTCCAAGAAACATGTGCTGTGGATTTGAGGCTATACTACATGATGGGGTGCAAGTAAAGGGTGACGAAAATAAGCTGCAGAGGTGACGAAATCGATTGAGTCAACAATATGCTTGAATAATAAATCAAATCGTTAAAAAAAAAAGGGATTGTACAGTTTTTGTTGAGACCTAATTTCAGGTTTCTAACATTTTTTGGTGAGATAATGAGAAACCTCTTATGAAATATGAAAGAGCATGTAATTCTATGAGGAATTCAACGTTTATATGATGAAAATAGGTTTTGAAAGGGCTGAGATATCCAGAAAAGGGCGATTCTAGCAAAGTGTGGGACCCACACTTTATTACGATCGCTTTTTTTTACTTTGTTTTTGGATGTTTCAGCCATTCCAAACCCGATTTTCATCAAATAAACTTTCAATTCCTCTTAAAATGGTATGCTCTGTACTATATCATAAGTGTTTTCTTGGTATCTCGAAAGTTAAAAGCCCAATTCTCATCTCCACCAATACTGTACCATCCCTTTAAAGTAGCATACTCCTTAGTGTGCTTTAGCAGAAAGTTTTCTCCCAGAGACATGTACTTTACATTTGAGTTCTGAAATTCATCAGTCAGTTGTAAATAAAATACATGGTGACGAAAAAAGCATCAACGTTGACAAAATCTATTCGGCCCACAATCTGCTGAAGTTACACTCTTCGTACCACTTTGCTGAATGCTGCAAACTTCTTACAATGCTTAATCAAGACGTTTTCTCGAAGAGATAGGTGCTTTGGATTAGACGGCTCAAATGCATGATGAGGTACTCAATAAAGAGTGAAGAGAAACGACAACCACGATGACGAAATCGAAAACAAATTAAATCGTTGAAAACCACTTTGCCAAGAGTTACATCCGTCTCAATTTGTTATATCAAAAAGGTTTCTCCGAGAGACATGTTCTTGCATTTGAGGGCTGAAATACACAATACAGAGGTAAATAAAACAACCTCAAACCCTTTTGGAGATTTCATTGAAACGCCAGGACAGACCCAGCATCCCCATTCAAACAAATAGGAAGACCGAATTCATGACAGCAAAACTAAGGCTCAGATGTTCCTTAAAGAGTTCAAGTCCTTCTTCACGAGATTGTCTTATCTGATACCAGACATAGTTACTCCACCCTCCATGAACAGCACACAGCTACACAGTCAACGGTGTGGAAACCCTGTTCGGGAGAATAGAGGTTTCGAAGCCACAGGTCCAGACTGCACAGGTCCCGACCCATTACCTAACACAGTGCAAAAGGAATGTGCAAAGGAGCTGGCTCCAGTGCTGGGGAATATCTTTCTCTTCAGTTGTCAGTAGATACAGGCAACTTGTCATCTAACTGGAGGTCTGCTCATGTCACACCATTGTCGAGGAAAGGAGATACACATCAACCAGGAAATTACAGACCTGTCTCCCTGACATCCGTGATGTGTTAAAAACATGAGCAGATGAAATGTAAGCATTCTTGCAACGTTTGGAGAATCACAACATCCCGTCGCCCTTTAATCATGGATTTAGACTAGTGAACAATTGCCCAGCTCCTCACAACAATGTATGATCTTTTTCTTGCCCATGGCAAGAAGATCCAGACTGACACCATCTTTTTGGATGTTTCCAAAGCTTTCGATACGTTGCCGAACAGTTCTCAGGCGGTTACTATCTTTGTGCTGAATAAACGACCTACCAAATACCCTCAAGTCCCGACTCATTACGCCTTTTGGTAGATGACTACCAATTAAAAAAATAAGTCAAGTCACAGCGCGATTATATCAAGTAACAAGATTTATTTCAACTGAAAAAAGGGCATCCGACTGGGGAATGAGGCTCAATGGTGACAAATGCCAAGTTATGAGCAATGACGACAAATCCTCATACTTGCCCCAGGCCACCATAGACAAAATTATCACTGAATGCAATGTACATATGACCAAGAATGAATTTCTCAGGAGATATCACTTTTCATGTGCTGATATAGCGAAGTATACATGGACACCTCATTACACTTGTCTGGGAAGAAGTGAAACTGAGCTTTCATCAACAGAGTACATTGAATTTGATGATCTCACGTCTGAAGATGGCTCAGATGTTTGGCCTATGAACGAGTATGCTGATGCACAAGATGGGATATAGTGACAGTGATGATGATTAGATACGGGAGTAGATCAATTTCAAGAAACTTTACTGAATTAAAGGCATTATTTACCATGTGCAGATGAAACAAAAACCCAGCTTAAGTGCTTCAAAATAGTTCTAAAATTTGGATTAGGGATAGAAACTACAAATGTAAAAGTTAAGTACTATGTATTGTTCAATATACAAATTGGGTACAATAGTTATGATAAAAAATTTAGCTAGACTAAACCGTATTAAGTTACAGTTTATTGAGAAAGGCTTTATTGGTTGGGGCTTTTTTTATACAATGCATCAAAATTGACATGATAATTCGAACATTTTTAAATCACTACTCCCAATGGTAAACAATGCCTTTAATAACCTACATTGCCTCGTTAAATGTTTTTTACTGCTACTAAGAAGTATTTCGTCTTGTGCACAACATCCATCTCTTTGTGTTGGATACACAGCATTTCGATAACATTTTCTATAGTTTCTAGGACTCCTTTCAAGTCATCTGCTCTTATCGTCATGGTTCGCTCGCATCTTAATAAAAACCGTGTTTAATTGGTCTTCTTGTTTTTGAAGGGAATATAAGCAACAATAGTGAATTATGATCAGTGCACTTCAATACACAAGGCCAGCGCACTGGAGCAAACTGCAACCCACTGGTAGAATTAAAACTAACTAATCACATTGTTATGTGTACTATGACTGAACTGCAAACCGAATTTGGTTCGCGTGAGTGAACATGTATTACACAATATAGGCCTATTTGAAAATGTAGGCCTATTCGCATAAATTTCCAGTATAGAGAATATGAGCAAAAATATATAGCAAGATTGAACAACCTTATTGTTTTTCTAAAAGCCAACATAACTTTAATCCCCTTTGCTTTCTAATGTAAATGCTATCTCGACTATATCATGGCCATTTGAGATAAAATATTTGTTGTATGGATGATTAAACTGTAGTCCTATTATTATTATACTGACCCATTCGTTTTGCACGTTATGGTGGTAAAAGTACTTGTCACAGGCAACCTTATTTTCTCAAAAGAAGGGCAATACAGAAAGCGTTTCAGCGCCTCTGTCACAAAATTCCATCATTTATCCATAAATTACAAATATATTCATCTCCCAAATTGATATGTTATAATAATCATCATAGATTTAAGTCATTTTCACCATGATCATATAAATCGTTGACGCTATTTCTCCATAGTCATTAAACGACTCTTGGCGTTTTATGACAGCATGTTTTACAGTATAGGGCCTACTAGTAGTCGTTGAAATAAGTTGTCGGTCTATTTGCACACATATAGAATGCAAGGTTTCACTTCATACCCTATTATTCGATAAGTTATTACTCTATTGAGGCACTTCCATCATGAGTGGTGATATATGTGTCGCTGGACAGAATCTATAGCTTTATAGAGGATCGCATTTCCATGTTTCGCTATTCGAACAGAGTCACTTTCTTTGTCAGCTGAATTGGACACTGTGAAAAGTGTATTTTTTTCAGGCAAACGTATATCAAAGCAATGAAAATTCTGGCTTTCGTACACGAGCCGCTAACGCAAGTTATTTATACAGATATTTGGTTGAATAGATGCAGAAAATCATGATGGATAAAGCTTGATAAGAAAACTATTACAGTGTTGATAAAAGAGATAACAGGGTCTTTCGCGAAGCGTGAATGGTGAATCTCCACATGCAAGCGAAGCTTCTATCTGAAATCGTTCGTCACTGCATTCAGAGTAACAATTTTGAAAATTCCAATTCAGATGTCCTCATGCTCACTCGAGGTGCATCCATTTTTAAAGAGTATGCTTTACCCATTTACGCCTATACTTCCTAGTCATATTTGACACTTTCAACAAAAATATAAAGAATACTGCTGGCGCTCCGCATTTCCAAACATTTACCTAATGTCTATACTTTGTGATGCCACGTTGACCTGCTGTACACCTGGAAATATAACTTAAACTTTTCAACCAATGTATAACGTCCCTCGAAGCACTTTCTGAGGTATGAAAACCAGGAAAATAAGGTATAGGAATTACCATGAGCTACCAACTATATAAGCATGTATAAAAATTATTCGTGGATGTTTGATTTGACAACCGTGAAATTGGATAAAAAATGACCATCACTTGTCTTTTCCGGCGCTTTGGCCATGGTCACATATCGTGCGTGTTATGCTTCAGTTTCGTAAGTAGGTCGTGCTTTTGTTTTTCTTTCTTTGCGTGTGTGTGTGTATGCATCAGCCACATTGGTTAGCTTAATTTTCTGCATTGGCATGCATTCGGAATGGTCAGAAAGATGTCCTCATTTGCATTTGTAAAGAAATGTGAATCAGATTAAATCGGTTTATCATTGCTTGTTGCCAGGACCACGTAGATAGCATCTCGTAATTTCATGATTGCAAAGAATGCACCATATTTCACCGGTGCCTTTGGCTTTGCATGAATCTTTTTGTGTGGCAGCTCGTCTTTGTTTTCCCCTTGGACGCCCATGTTACCGTGGACGGGTTTTTCCGTGACAATGTGATCACGCGTGAACACGACAGAAAATGCCTGTTTAAAGTCTATTGTGCTCCGATATAGAGATTGATGTCTTGACGGTAGCTTTATTGATGTTAAGCAAATATCATGCAAAGTTTAATACAAAATATGTGGTGAAATTAGACTGGTAACTCAAGGTAAAAAATAATAAAGGGGAGTGGGTGATATTAAAAACATTTCCGAAACGTACAATTAAAGTAAATATCAAGTAGACTTTACTCCAATAATTGAAGGTTTGCATTCGGCAGTAATTTAGGCGTAGTTTCCACGTGCAAAACCCTCATAGATTTACAACTGAAGTAAGTTGCACTGATTACCATCATTCTTTTTTATTTGATGTAAGGTAAGATGTAGCACACCTCAAAAAGAATGGAGAAGAGTGAAAAAATACTGTAGTAAGCTGAAAGAGACAGGCAAACTGTATTTTTATTGAAAGATTATCTGTAGTATACCTAGGAGAATAGACTAGCATTTCTTCGGTCTCTGCGACGTGTTTTGATTGACATCCGATGCTCAGCCAATAAAACTTCGAGAGTTGACGACTGACAACTGTCTTGCCACACCCGGTTCCACGCCTCTATTCGGAGGTTTCTTACTAGACGTATTTTTAGTCAACTTGACTTCCACATCGTCGCGCCCTCTATTGACTGCCAGTCACTGATTTAGGCTAAAAATACGTCGCCCGCTAGACTACACTGCATGGTGCGAAGGACAGATGTGCCAACCCGTCGCGACGTGCCTACCTTGTTTCTACTTTTTCGATGGTCCCCTCCCTAGAGCGACTTACACCTGCAACAGTAACGCACAGTGGAGCCCATCGAAACAGGTCCCAGATTGCACCGCAGTCGAGCTCGTGAGGAGGAACGCCTCGGTGCCGTGTGCGGCGGGAAAGCAGCTGAAGACATTCCCCGCACTTAGCGGCCCAGCTTGCAGTAAGGACAGATGTTAACTTATAATCACGTCACATAATCTGTAGATCGCCCCTAGTACTGCACAGTACGTTGTCCTCTTCATAACTTTTCATGTCCCCAAAATAATGAGATAATAACAAAGATCTGAAACATAATCGTGATATTTGTTGGCTTCCATTGAAAAAAGAGAATATTCCCGAAATGTTTTTCGTGATAGCCCTATCATTTACCCACGATAGATAAATAGCCTTGTTTCTTGAGGTCTTTGTTGAAAGTGGTATAAGTTTCAACAGTCAGATAAAACATTAACCCCCCCCCAAAAAAAAAACAACCCCTAAAACAAACAAACAAACAAACAAACAAACAAACAGATAAGGTAGCCTGGGTATAAGGATAGTCATACTAGCACGAGAACAAACTAAACAAGTGAAGAAAATACCTATAAGATTTTTGTTTGAGAGAAAACCAAAACACCTTTATTCAGAACTCTGAAATGAACCTCTATCCCCTATGTCAGGAAATGAATCTCTGACATCAATGAGGGTCTCATTTTTAGAGATATTAATAATCTGACTTTGCAAATCAAGATGGAATGGAAGTAGATATATATATATATATATATATATATATATATAATAAAACAAAGGCCTAGCCGAGAGCAGTGGGTTCAAGACAATTATGATTCCTGGAAAAGCAAACATGTCTGGACGCTCACACATGAGGAATTTTGTGAACACACGATTTTGTTTTGCTTTCATCAGGTTCATTACTTTTCACTATTCTATCATGCAAACTGCATTTGGCTTCTTATATTATGGCCTTTGTGTTCTTAACTAATAATCATGACTGATCCTTTTGCGCATAACTATTTCAAATCTTAGAATTGACATCTTCAAGGGGAAGATAACACGCATGCAAGCAAAAATTTAGCAAAATGTGGAAATAGAACGTGTTGAAGTTCCTATTGCTCACGTTTCCTGCGGCACAATGCCTACGACAGTACATTCACAAACAATGAAACAACGCAGCCCCTTATTTTTTTTTAATAATAATTTATTCTTCATCAATGGGTAACACAATGTACAAACAAATTTATACAAAACACTATACATCAATTTCATAATCATTTTCATCAATGGAAACAAAATTTATACCGAAACTTAACATCAATTTGATACATTTTGATACACTCTGATACATTTTTCCCAATTTGTACACACCTCTTTTTTTTTCACTATTTTTACACTACTAACCACTCATTCTCTTTTTAATTTTATTCCTTCATTACATTACGAATTTCATTATCTAGATCACTAACCCAAAAATACTTTCTTTTCAACATTCATTCAAACAAACTTTAAGTATTAATATTCCATTGATTGAAGTTTATTGTTAAAAAAACAAACAAAAACCACCCATACCACCCTTACCCCCATTCTCCCCCTCACTACCCTACCCAATTCCCCCCTCCCCTTTCCAAATCTCCCCCCCCCCCTCACAACAAAACCTCAGAGACAACTAAAACATGTATGTCCTGACATACACTATAACACATAACTCAATACGAGTGCGTCAAAAGGCATTTCCTGGTGGATGTGCAGTAGGCCCTACCCTAGCACGTCTAGTAAACAAAAGCAAAACGAATTCTCAATTCTTTTTCCAGTTTTCCCAATTTTGCAAATGTATTGACAACATATGACGTAAGTGCAAACTTTTCTTCTTCTAACTTATCTTGCTCTACAAACCTTTTAATGAAATATTCCGTGGGGGATGTCTCATTTTTCCTTCCTAAAAAAGCAATTTCTTCACCAAAATCATAACATGATTAACTAACTGAGCTGTTCCTTTATCTGGTATCTCTATACCAAAAAAAAAAAAAAAAAAATCTCTTCCCAACTCAACTGTTGGTAATCAACATGATCAAAGAAAGTACTGTATTTTCCCCAAACATTCCTAGAGAATTAACATGTATAAAATAAATGTTTATACGTCCCTTCCTCTTCATGACAAAAGGAACATAAATTATCATTTACAAACTTAAACTGAAATAAATGATGATTTGTGTACACTACTCAATGCAATAATCTAAATTGAAAATCCCTCAAAACAGAGCTCAAAGTGCTACTTCGCTGCTAAAAATACATTTTATATCTTAATTAGAAAAATCACAAAAATATAAATTTCTCATTTTATCTTTCACCAACGAATCATCACTTATTTTCTTCACCAATTCAACATAGGTATCTTTGAAGGTAATCCTTCCCAAAGGAATTTTCTTCTCATTTCATACAAAAATCTTTTCATCCACACTTATATCCTTCTCTAACTCTGTGTTCTCTGCATTCCTTTTCCAACCAATTGGAAGCGCTTCATATTATATCTTCTGAATACTCAAAATATCTAAATAATTAAGTCCTTTATTGTAAAAATATTCGACAGAGAATAATTTCCTATTCCTATCCATTATATGTTCCAATCTGAAACATTTTTTCAAAAAAAGGATTTCATTAAAACTACATTTTCCTTCAATACGTATCATTTTGTTATTAAACATACCTCCCACCTTATTTGATAATAATTACACCTAAATTCCCTTGTTTTCATCCATGTTTTCAACAGTTCCCTGTAAATTCCGGTATAAACAAATTCAAAAGATAGATAGAATATAACTTTACCTCCAATATGTTTAGTAGCAAACTCAAAATATTGTTTCCATTTCATTTTTTTGTTTACAATTCATACAAGATATAGATAGAAGGTCGATTCTTTGGATTTCTTGGGTATCTACCACTGTAATTGAGTGTATGAATATAAGAACGACCCAAGTCCATGGATGACCATTTCAAGTAAACTTTAAAAAACTTCATATTTTTTTTATTTGTCCAAAAATATTCTATTTAACTGTGATGGGAAGGCAACATTGTATATACAATTTAGAACATAACGATGACAATTAACATTTACATTAATTGTGGTGAGGCCATTTTGTGTGATGGACTTGGGTCGTTCTTTGATTCATATGGACTTGGGTCGTTCTTTGATTCATATACATGATATTCTGCTATAGAGATGAGAGAAGGACGAGAGAGGGCGCTATAATATGAATGTAAGAACGACCCAAGTCCTTCATGTTTACATTCATAAAAGATTTAACTCATTAATTTCAGGCACTTCCGGGGGTAATTAGGATTTATCATTTATACACAAGATGAGTCCATGCATAAGCTACAATTTCCCATGTCAAACTAAATTTGGCCAAAAATTGGACTTGGGTCGTTCTTATATTCATATACTCAATTGCTTTTGTGTACGTGCAGTTTGCAAATGTTGAGTTGAATTTTATCTTTTTTTTTATTTCTGTTGAACAAAAGAACAGACATGTAAAAAAAAAAATGTATGTTTAACATGTTTAAGTTCGGGAGAGGTTACCGAGGGTATCACAGGATTACTTCCTGGAGCCAACTTTATGTGATTACGGAAGGAACTGTGATGCGAGTTTCGGGAAACGATTTAGCCTTCATCATCCGAATGGAGAAATTTGATAAAATGTGTAAACTTGTTCTGATATGATCGTAATCTCATTGAGCTAACCTGTTTTTGTCCCTGTTTTATTTTTTAATTGATTGGCATAAAAAAAAACTATGGTTGATTTCCCTTTGGTAACAGATGCCTCACCTAAAAAAAAAAAAAAAAAAAAAAAAAAAAAAAAAAAAAAAAAACCGAAAAGAAAGGGAAAACAACTTCGACAAACAATAATAAAGTTTCTCTTTGTGGTACGAATATGTTTCATCACTGAGTCTGCAGCTTAAAGGGCTAATGTTGACTTAAGCTATAAGTAAGCGGATATTATAGTCAGTCACCGATTTGCGAACTTTTTCAATCCGGGTTCGTAGTTCGAATGTTCAGTCTGTATCATTGTGCAGATCTATAGCCTCATTTGTCTCGAAATGCAGTTATATTCAAGTTTCAAGTTTCAAGTTTGTAAACATTTATTTTCCATCTTTTCATGTTGTAAATCACGTACATAAAGTTGTACAAGGAAGGCAGAACCTCAAAAAGCAGAGCTTGTGGTGAGCTGCCTAACAAAAACACACTACATCACAAACACAAGAAACAACAAAAACATAATATAATAGTAGTTACCATGGCAATATGAAGATGAGATATTCCTCGAAGATAAATATTGCATTCTTACAGAGGGGCTACAGTAAGTGTGAAAATATGTGACGAGTTACAGCCTAAGAAAATTACATAAAATTTATCAAAGTTAAACGTTACATATAGTGCTAGGAATGTGAAACCTCTGCACAGATGTAAGCAAGACAAAAAATGAAATGCACTGTTTCCAACTGCATGCAACCGAATCATGAATAGACCTCTTTACCGATATATTCAAATCTTATGCATGGCATTTTAATAAAAGTAGTTCCTGGCATCCTGAAAGCTCGCACGAGGTCTGTCCGACACAGCAACAACTAGAGTATGCAAAGTGGATTCCAAGTATTAAAGTGCCATTATAATGTACAGGTTACTAAAATAACTCGTCACCAAGCCCCGAGAGAAGAAACACCCAGAAACTTGACAATATCAGCAAAATATATTGATATCCAGGTGGTGCAAAGCATCACAATGCATATATATATATATATATATATATATATATATATATATATATTATATATATATATATATATATGCTAAGTTTTCGGCCATTCTCGGCCTTAGTCGCGGTTGTGGTGCAACAAATCCAAGTATTAAAATAACAAGTAATAATCATATTATAGATAGTCTAAATAATGCAGAGTGTACAGTAAACCAGTTTAATATTCTGCGTGATATAGTTACAATAGTATAAGTCCTGCTGTTCTTCCGCTTACAGCGGACTGCCCCTGTGGTATGTATTCCGAGGACCTCGGTCCAGCCACGCAGCCGGTCTGTAAGCTGTGTCCTCGAGGTCTGTACCAGGACAGGGCGGGCCTCCTGTCTCATTTGTCCAGACGGCACCACGACAACTATGAGGGGCGCCACCAGTGCCAGGCAGTGTGAAGGTGAATAAGTCAATACGTAATCAGCTCATGTGCACATTTTGGAACCTGACCTTTTTGTTTTTCTCAGGTGCTTAGGCACGTCACTCGCGGTCAAAGTGGCATGATACATAAAAGTCCAATTTACCTTTGGGAGCAGTGATTTAAAAAGAACGATTCAAGATGTCACATTTGATGTATAATGTGTAGGTCTGTAGGTCAGATCGTTGTAATCCACGAATCGAGACGACTAAAACCTTCGCCGCAGATACTGTACAATATGGATGGCCGTCCATTGAAACCTGCATTACCACTTTCTCGCACGCGAGCGTATCGCTTTGCTATAGACCCCGTTTACAGTACGGGGCTGGGCCGCGGCTCTTCCGCGGCCGAGCCCGCCTTCATTTCAGTGTAAACGCGCAAAAGGCAAGGGGCCATTGGCCGCGCATTTGGCCACGCACTGGAGGTGGCCTCGGCCGCGGCCGAGCCCGGCCTTTTCTCAGTGTAAACGCAAACTGGGCCAAATGCGCGGCCAATTTTAGTCTGGCTTCCAGGCCCTCTGCCCGTACTATTTCGTTATTCAGGATATTAACCCCCTCAACGTCGAAAACTAGTATAGTTTAAGGTGTTTGTCCTGCAAAGGATTTTTTCCGTCAGCAAAGGCCTTTGCCCGAACGGCGACTTCGTCGCCACGGAATCCAGTCGGCAAAGGGTCTGAAAACCAGACTATAATGAATTACGTTTGTTTACAAGCAGAGCGTCACTACGACAAAATTGAAAGGTTTGAATGAAAAGCCCGGGTCGAGCCCCGCGGCACTGTAAACGGACAGAATTGCGGGGTCTGCCCCGCAATTGAGGCCGGGCTCGGCCGCGACTCGGCCCAGCCCCGCACTGTAAACGGGGTCATAGTTATGCACGGAGAGGATTTGAACAGTACTGTGCTGCTAGCCCTGTATACAAACGCTTGTGATATTTTTTTCTTAGTAAAAACATATGAATACCATCGCGTAAACCTCCGTAAAACACGCGAACGTTCGAAAATTTGCACTGGCGTTTTCTCGAAGACTCGTGTAAGCTGTACCCGATACTTCGTAAACAATAGGGGTCTAATTCTCAAATGCTCCACCCGACCCTTCGTATATTAGGGCATAAACTACGAAAGGTCGTGTTTAGCGACCACCCGACCCGAACGCGATCACCCGATGAAACGAAGTAAGCCTCGATCTGTGGCGTCAGTTCATACTATTGTTATAAATATATTAGTACGCTAACTGCTTTCTTAAAGTTTCATACGGTCAACCCAGGGGCTCGATTAAGGCGGTGGATAGACTATCCGCACATTACATTGGGGGTCTTGTCGACGAGCTGACCGACATGCATCACTCCAATGGTATGCAAATGACACTTAGAAGTATAGCTATACATAGAAGTTGGGACTGACCACCCCCCCCTTTTTTTTTTTGCTCATGAGCGGCGGGTTTATGAAAACTCTTTGATTGACTGCAGAAGTTGAATCCGACTCTGTTCGGGTTCGATTCATGTTGCTTTCATTTTCAAGGGGGGAAATACGTTTTGAGTTAACGCGTCGCCGTGACCGTAGTGTATAATATGTGGCGATTTTGCGAATTCGATTCAATGGTGCGATGAACGTTGCATCAATGACATGTTTAACGTAACGGCTTGTTTTGCAGTTGTATAGTTCTGCCGAGTAATATGTAGATGGTTTGGGAGTAACCGTCCATTATCATGATTTCCCCCTTTTCTGCTCGTATTACAATCGATGAACTTCCGGTCATCATTGTCACTTTGCTGTACATTTTGTTTACTTTTATTATTAGTTGTCATCTGTAGCTTTAGTCCATTAAATTGGCATTGATATCAAGCTACACGGACGGGTATTTTTGGAAATTTGAGTAGTTACAGTATTCAGACATATCAATCATTTAAAGTAGGCTGTGACAGAGCAAGTGGATCAATCCTGTGTCATACATGCACCACAAATTGATGATATTGAATATCAGTCATTTGAAAGGATGACATTTCGTTTTACAGCATACAGTTAGTGCATCGATACTGCAGCCGCCATATTGGCTCTATGGTGTAAAAGGTGATCATTCAGCAGAAAACTGTCTCCTCCTTTGCAAGCCATAATATTAAGGGATACAAAGAAATTGTTGAGTTCGCAAACCATAATATAAAGAAATACAAAGATGTTGAGTCTTTGGAAATTTGTGGAAAATTTCGACTGTTTCCCCAGTACAAACTGTTACAATCAAATATATAAGAAATGTCGAGTCTGGGGAAACTTATGGAAAGTTTTGGGAAGGGTGCTAGCCCCAGAGATGAAGGAGAAGCACCACACATATATACATGGGATTTTCCATCATGACCAGCCAGGTGGTAGTGGACAGTCGCTAAGACAAAGTAGAGTGTAGTCTAGTGGTCAGCCTGATGGTCACTTTTGAACAGGCATGATCATGGCCTAAAGCCATGTAACCGACAACTGATTGGAGGATGGTTTGCATAAATTATTAAGGGGTGGAGCATGTAAATGCTATTATATTCATTATGTTGTTGCTAGGTGTTGCTAGGTGGTGCTAGACAAAATTTTCCATAGCACCATGTGCTGCACCCTCAGAATCATTATAAATAGAATGATTTTGTTCTTTGAAGTTAGTTGATTCGAGCATTCATGTATTCATCGGTCACTCATTGAGTGGGAGATACCCACTCTCTTATACCGCACCGGAAGACTTGTGAACTTCATCTACAAGACAATAAACGACCATCTTTGTACATATTGTACATCACTGTCTGCTTCGAAGTTCTTCAAAGTGTCATCGTGTGGTTGTTGAGCGTGAAAGGTACGTCAGTGTGCTGAGAATGCGGCATTGCTGAAAACCATCCAGTTACATAGGCCTAAATACATTTTTGTAATTAAGGATAAGAAATAAAATCATTTCGTAGAATAACAGAGTAAATAAATAAATTGTTCGGGATTTATTGGCGTTAATATGGCGACTCAGAGTAAGCAGTCTTTTATGATTACGAACATTTCGTTAGATGAAAATTCGCGTTATTGATAAAATACAGTTGTAAAGTTATTTAGACATTTAGCTATTAAGGTGAATCATGTGTTTGTTTATTTTTGTATTAAGCGATGTTATGAAGTCATCTATTTGCATAGTTTAGTATATTACGGTGATAATTATTAGAAATAATAATATACGTAATAATAATGAATAATGATAACGGGAAATGATAATAATTTTGATCGATATAATAGAGTAGATTGTAGCAGTCTAAGAGCCTAAAGGAAGTACAATGAGTTAGTTAGGGAGTAAGGTAGTGAATTAGGATAGTTAATGAGTGGTGCTGAACATGACCGAGGTAAAGATACATTATAAGTGACAGCGTTCCTTTGTGTTTTAACATTTTAGTCGGCACTAAGGAGAGTGTTTGATAATATGTTTGTTTTATTCTTGCCTGCACTCTTATATATATTTTTTCATTTTATGTATTGTTCGGTAGGGAATACTTTTTTCTTCCTTCTAAAGTAGATGCATTTTTTTTTTTTGCGGGGGGTGGATTTCCTTTTTAAATGCAGCTATTATAGCTGAGATTACTGCAACGGGCGTTATTCTCTCCACAAAGATTTTATTATTTTATGCATCAGTACGTCACCAAGCATGCTCTTTCGCGATACACGCAACACGCTCTATACCTTGACATTACCACACCATGTTCGAGTTAAATTGTATAAAAAAGGAAGCTCAGACAAATGAGCTGGTAAATGTTCCATAATTAATGGAGCTTTACAGCTCAAACTTTTTTCACCACCTGTCTGATGCATAATTAGGTGATACGCTATCAGCGTATCACCTATTGTGATTGTCAAAATCTCTCTTTATTTTTTTTTATTCTTCTTTCTTTCTGGACAATTTTGTGTCGTCAATATCTCAACAATGACATTACGGAATGACATGAAATTTTCAGTCAACATGTCTCATAACAATATCTAGCCACAATAAGGTTTTCATGACAGTAACATATCTATGACGTCATTTAGGCGCCATTTTGTGATTTTCGGACCTTGTCACATGATCGATCATAACTTCATAACTAGATGTAATTTCTGCGTCATTTTCGGTGGACATAAAGTTCAGGTCACGCTCTATCTTACTTACTAACGCTAGTTACCCAGGTCTTCATTACGCGCGCGTTCGCGCGCGTCAAAATTTTAAAAGGCTCAAAACGACTTCCCAATGGGAAATCTCGAAGTTTCAGACAATTTTAAGCGTTTCAAACATTTTCTCGCGTGCGCGTCCGTCCGCACAATTTCGCGCGCAGAGGGCGTAACCAACATGAAAATGCAATTTTTTTGACTGATTTGGATTCCTGATACTTTGAGTAACAATATCCACTGATTTCCGATCGATGTTGACCTATAACAAAGGAATGCGCTGGCGTCAAAGTTGAAATTTTGTGTGCGCGTCTATGTGGAAATATAGCGAAAAACATGTCTTTGTTTATTTGGCAATAGCTCTTTAAAAAGTCCGTTGACCCTATGTTTTTATTGCATATTACAAAAGCATATGAATTGGAAATAACGTTTCAAGTATCAATATTTCCCGAAATACATTATGACGTCATCATATCATCATCTGAAATCAAAAAAGTGGAATTAATTTTTTTGAGGTACTGTTTCTAACATTCATTTGCTCGTATCTCTGTTGTTTAAGCTCAATATTATCCCAAATTCACATATGTTGTACTTTTAACATTTGCCTTTCAAGTCCATGTCATGGTTTTGAAATTTGATGACGTTATCATACTTTAAATTGTGATTAAAAGTAAAGATGCAAAATCGGACAAGTTTACGTGTTATGTCTATGGGAAGTGATTTTTTTTAAAACCATCCATTGACTTCACAACGTTTAAGCACCTTTATCTCAGCTGATTTTGCTTCATTTCCTCTGAAATTTAAGTATGTTGTAGCTGAGACAATAAGCTGCAGTAATCATGCATTTTGTTCTTTGAAATCTTCTCATGAGGTTGACAATTTTGCAGTTTAAAACTGAAAATGAGAATGGAATGTGGACGAATCGATTCCTGATTCATCTTTCACATACATAAGTTTACGTTCCTCATATTTTCTCGTCGAGACGTATGGCCGAGTGGTTAAAGGCGCCGTCTCAGAGACGTGAGGTTGCACTCGTGCGGGTTCGAACCCCACAAGATCACGAAACAAAATACCTAGCTATTTTACTTTTTTTTTTCTTAAATGGTGTATTACACATCCGTCCATGTAGAAATTACGTTCGTATATAAACGCACCTATACACACACACACACACACACACACACACACACACACACAATATCCCTCTGTTTTGTGTTGGAGACCACATTGCTTCGACTGCTGCAGAATGTTGCATCCTGACTCTGTCAAATAGTATGTAATGACGACAACGGAGGTGTTGTACTTTGAGCAATTGTCTTTCAAGTCCATGTCATTGTTTTGTACTTTGATGACGTCATCACACTGAAAATTGTGATTAAAGGCAAGGTATCAAAATCAGCCGATTATAGGTTTTATGTCTGCGGGACGTATTTTTCCGAAATTGCCAGAAATGGCACAGCGACCTCAGTCGTTACAAGGCCGCATTTCCTTCTAGCAATGCAATACATGTTCACGCGGCCACAATTGTTGAGTGGGCATTGACTTTTTCCCCCTGTAATATCTATACATTTTTTTTCGGCCTTAGCGTTTCCGTGGATGTCCCGTGGCCGAGTGGTTAGAGAAACCGTTTGGCATGCACGCTCAATATAACTTCAAGGTGCCTATATCACATTCTTTTCTTTGTCGATCACAGATGACCGACATCTGATGACCCCAGGCGTATCACCTAACTCGTCAGTGTGACGAGTTTCATGTCTCGTTTTTGGTTTAGACTAATATTATGTCAAATCAAAAAAAAAAAATCTCAAAATGTCATAACTCTCTTTTTCTGTGGAAATTGATTTCCGGTTTTAAATTTGAACCGTCACTGCGGATAGGACCGTCGCTGACCAGCGAAGCTATTGCCCGGAAACATTGGACTTCACATTACCTGAGTAGGAGACCAATTTTAGGCGAATAATTTTCACACAACAATAAATATATAATGTACTCTTATATGAATACCACAAATTTTGACATTTTACAGTCCAAAAAAACTGCCGTTTGTATCTATATTTTTTCGCTTTGGAAATTAAGGGGGGGGCGCAACGGGCCCAACTGCTGCCAATTACTGGCAGCAACATCAGGAGAGTGGCATAATGATTAACATTAAATGTGAGCGAGCGAAGCGAGCAAGCTTGAAAATTGTGACATTTTACAGTCCCAAAACTGCCGTTTGTAGCTATTTATTTTTTTTTTCCGCTTTGGAAATTAAGGGGGGGGGGGGGAGCGCACCCGGCGCAACTGCTGGCAATTACTGACAGTAGCATCAGGAGAATGGCATACCGATTAAATGCGAGCGAGCGAAGCGAGGGAGCTTGAAAATGTTGACATTTTACAGTCCAAAAACTGCCGTTTGTAGCTGTATTTTTTTCGCTCTTTTGCACCGGGCGGAACTGCTGGCAATTACTGGCAGTAATATGAGGAGATGGCCTAACGATTAAATGCGAGCGAGCGGAGCGAGAGAGCGTGAAAATTTTGACATTTTACAATCCAAAAACTGCCGTGTGCAGCTATACTTTTTGGAGGGGGGGGGAGGGGTGTACCGGGCGCAACTGCTGGCAATTACTGGTAGCAACGTCAGGAGAATGACTTAGCGATTAAATGCGAGCGAGCTTGAACATTTTGATATTTTACGGTCCAAAACTGCCGTTTGTGGCTATATTTTTTCGCTTTGGAAAGTAAGTGGGGGGGGGGGGGGCGCCCGGTTCCCCCCCCCCCCCCCCCCCGGATCGGCCACAGGCAGTCAAGGGTGTCGGTTGTATGTTCATGATTGGGGGAGGTATGACCAGTGAGGGGTCCTCGAAGTGACCAAGCGGGGGAAGGATGTCCAAAATCTGCACTTGAGATCATCCCCTAATTGCTTGTGTCTTTGTGTCTGTGTGTTTTATATACACGGAAAAGTTAGGAAGTAGCGGAGGTCAAGTCTTAGTATTGGCAATGCAAGGCATATTTTTAATTAATATAGACTAGTATGTAAAGCAACAGTGCAAAATCAATGATCTAGCATTGATATAACGAAGCGTATAAAGGTACAAAGGTGTAAATTCTACATCACATTGCGCAACATTGCAACGACTCTTTTTACCGTTCGGATGTTCTGAGTACACTGCGCACATCCTGTTAATGTATTCCGATTGCCAACCAGGAATTACGCTGAATCACAATCTTTTGTCGGCTCCGGACTTTTTGAACAATGTTTCACACTATATACCTCTTATTATGGTTACAAGAAATCTTAGAGAAATATCGTATTTCTTGAGTAACCTTTCATGTCAACTCTTCAAAAGCAGTTTACTAACCCTTAAATGACCATTTTGGTAAGTTTTTTTTTCTTACCAGCAGATTTTTTATTTATTTATTTTTTTTTTTGGGGGGGGGGGCACGTGCCCCCCCCCCCCCGTAGTTACACCACTGTTCACATTCATCACTGTTCATCATTTTAATAGCACGCAATCATCAGAAACAATAAAGTTACTTTCACCTCATCACCTTTGCTGACGTATAAATAGGATTATGTACTTGTACTATTCAGACTATACAATTGCACTAGTCATCACCTAATCCATGGGCGGATCCAGGCATTCCGTGAAGGGGGGGGGGGGGAGGAGTTTATATTTCTAGTGCTACTTCTGGGTTTAATCAGATGACATGCGATTTCACGCACACAAAACTGAAAGAGGGGTGTTCCTTATCTTTTCTTTTCATTTTTTTAAATAAAAAGAAAGAAAGCAAAATTAAAGGAGGCGCGCCCCCGGTGTGCCCAACCCCGATCATTACTGCCTAATAAAAACCAAGAAAAATAAATTTCAAAGGGCACTTGAGACGATCGCATGGTACGCAATACAAGTCAATGGAAGTTAAGGTACATAATAGATGAAAGCTTTACAAGGGACTACGAGGCCAACGAGGGTACATTGTACTTTGCTTTGTAAGTTCCACGATGATTCCACTCTCTTGAATGATTGTGTATGATGTTAATCGAAATCAGCAAGCAAAGCTAAAATATTGGGCTATTGCCATAACTCAGGGGTATTTTTCCCCTATCATAGAGGAAACTATTTCAGAGGTCTGTCCCCCTCTGAGCCGTTTCCGGTATTTGAACAATTCCTCACAAATGTTTCTGTCATATAATTCTGTACATCATAGACGCATATGATATATACATTTCTTTATAGATAAGGACATACATTCTTCCAAATATACAAAATAACTTATGATATTACAGCATATTTCAACTCGAATCTGGTATTGTTATATTCCGCTAGGAATCTCTAATAAATATGTTCAATTAGTGTTTCCAAATCCCCTTTACAAAATGGACATTGTTCTGAGCAATGACATGTTTGTTTTCAAAATTACGCGTAAGTATAGAATTTACCTTCATAACTTAAAAATGAATGAGTAATGACACAACAAGTATCGAGTTGACTTGACCAAGATTTTATTAACTAGTTACGACTCTGACTGTTGCCTATTTGAGAAACAGCAACTCAACTTGATCATTCATGACAGTAGTAGAAGGTGGTATGCAGTACGTCTTCTATCTAACAGGGCTGGAAACTTATCTCTCAAGCTTAGCTCTCAAGTTCACTAATAAAAATTTATACATGACTGTGTGTATAGTACGAAAGTGTGATGCCATAGCCATTCATCGTCATGGAAACTGGTTTTAAAACAACCTCACCTGGCCCGAGTGTTTATGTCCTCACCTGGTTCCACCCCAAGCTATTAAAGCGAGGACTGTGACATCATCACTTCCGAACTCTATTGGTTTATTATTTTCTTTCAGTGACAACTATGAACTCAGATGGATCAGAATAATGGATCAGAAATAATGGATCAGAAATAATGGATCAGATGGATCAGAAATAAAAACTGAACTGAACTGAACTGAACTGAACTGAATATTGAATGAAAATAAGATCCAGATTCTTCCAAATGTTAGTAGTAAGGGATAAGAGTAATTTACAAAAGGCGTCCAGTTCAGAGGAAGCACGGCCCCATCGCTCATTATGCTCACGCCTTCTTCCATACAGGTGTTTGGATTTGATGCGCGTTTGGCATTCCTATGAAGAAGTTCCTCATGCAGGTTTTAATTGAGGGGGAGGGGGTCCCTCTAGGTGAGTCAGGGGGTCTAATGGCACTCTCATTCCCGCTACATGAGATTGTTACCAAATGGGATGGCCTCATCTGTAGATCCTACATAATATTCAGTAGAGTTCATATTTTTGCTGCTATGGAAATCCCAAGCGGCTTCAGCTTATCATTGACAGCTGATGTGGTTTGACAACGGTTAAGGATAGTTCTTCTTTCGTAGGAAGTGGGGGGGGGGGGGGGGTGGTGTGTGTGGGGAAGGGGGTTGGTGAGGTAAACTTTTCTCGAGTCGAGCTTGTCGTATATTGGGAGTATGGAGAAGAATGTTCTGAGAATGGGAAGTCGATTTGGCAGACGATCGTTCACTCTCCGTTCAGTTCCGGGCACTCGTCCGTGGTGATACATTGACAATTGTTCAGAACTCTCCCAGCAGGACATTGGCAACCCGCGACGTACTGACTGTTGGAGAACGGACAGCTCGTTCCTTGTGGGTCCCCACAGGTCGGCCGACATGGTGGGCCGTAGTCATCATAAATCATGGTCGGCGGACAGGTCAAGTCTGCAGAACAAACCACAATAAAAAAACGCATACACATATCAATAACCAATAAGAACAACTCTCGACGTCCTCGGATCCGCGGTATCTGTTCATGCACGGTCACAATTATCACGTGTTCCGATATTCTTTTTGACCTCGTTATTGAGACGATTTTTACCGTGTATAAATCGCAGTTGTATGTTTGATAGGAAATGGGCTACGCAAAGAAGTGTTTAGGCCTATTATCATTGTTATTCTCATTATTAGTATTATTATCATTGACATTATTAGTATTATTATCATTATCAATATTATTATTAGTAGTAGTAGTAGTACAACGTACTACTACTACTACTACTACTACTACTACTACTATTAAAACACAAATTATTTTCTGCTTTCTTTGCAAACTTTGCATCCGTTGGTATCCATTTGTTGCTGAACCTGGCAAAAAAAAATACAGAAATGAAACCAAACCAGACCGAACCAAGCCAACCAAGCATTGACGTTCACGGGATACTTACGGCACGCCGTCATGGCGCTCCAGTTTTCGATGATCACGCCGTTGCGCTCGCATTCATTGGCGTACGCGGAGATGGCCTCGCAGTGACACGGCTCGGTCACTCCACACGTACACGCATCCTCAATGCACAGTGCCATGTATGGCGTGGGATCGACTCGCTCGTGGCACACTGCAAAACGCTCGTGCCAAAACACCCGGCACTTCTCCCTCGCCCGGCGGAAGTCTAGGTAGTTCATGAGCCCGCAGGCTTCCGTTGTGATGCGTCCAAATTTCAGAGCGTTCTGTTGAGGTCGATTTTTCACTGGCCTGCAGTACCTGTTGAAAAAACATTGACCAGAAGTGTTCCAGGTGTAATCACGTCAGACGATGGAGTTCATCTCTTTCAAATCAAGTAAAGCAAAGAAATAGGATCCGTGCTTTCTATTTCTTTCTCTCCTGTTCTTTCTCACCATCTCCCATTATCGCCATCCCTTTCTTCTTTGTTTTTCTTTCTTAGCATTACCTGTGTACATGACCATGTATGTTTTGTTGTGTGGAATAGTTTGTTTTGGTTGTAGTCGAGTAATCGATAGTTGGTTAAAACTGTTTATCTCATTTCTTTGTGTATTCAATGAGGCCTCAAATATTAAAAGGGATGGTACAGTATTGGTTGAAATGAGGATTGGGCTTTTAACTTTTTGTGAGATACCAAGAAACCACCTATGAAATAGTACAGAGGATACCATTGTAAGAGGAATCCAAAGTTTATTTGATGAAAATTGGTTTTGGAATTGCTGAGACATCCAAAAACAAAGTAAAACAAAGCAATCGTAATAAAAGCTGGGTCCCACCTTTTATTAGGATCACTCCGTTTTGGATATTTCAGCCATTTCAAAACCATAAATGCTGAATTCCTTGTAAAATTACATGCTCCTTTATATTTCATAAGAGGTTTACTCATTATCTCACCAAAAATGTCAGAAACCTTAAGTTAGGTCTCAACCAAAACTATACGATCCCTTTAAGTTCGGTTTACTGGGGATCCTCCTGTATGGTACTTCGATTTTTTTTTTATTATATCTCTGTTCTCAGTCTAAATGATTTATTTACCTTTCATGTGCAAAATGGCCATGAATTATGATGAACCATGTGTATATTTCCGAAAGTGATCATAGTTGATTACTTGTATCATGCGGAAACAATAAAAATGAAATGAAATGAAATGAATACAACGGCATTGCCAGGAGGTGATTTTTACTCATAGTAATGGTAAAATGAAAAAAATATGGAAAGATAAGTTTGTCTTTTCACTCATTACGCATATGACTGAGAAGCTTGTTTCTCTGTTGTCGATAGGAGCCTTAATTGACGGTAGGAAGAGGGAGATGAAAATACCTACTTGTAGCCACCGATTTTCCAGCTGTGGAGAAGCTCCCTCGTCGTTTGGCTAGTGATCAGTTGTCTGGTCAACGTGTCGTCCTCGGGATTCCCGTTCATATTCCCGCACAAGCCGCACGCCTTCGAACTGTGCTGCGACGAAAGATGCACGCTAACCCCCCTTTCAGAAGACCACTCGACAAACATTCCTTTGTTCGTTGCAACTAATATATCCAAAGGTCCTCTTGAGTTTATCTGTACAGTCTGGGGACTGTCGTGAAGATACGGCAGGGTCACAAGCTCACCAAAGACGTACACAGTACCGTCTGCATCTATTTTAACTTCTACGCAATCGATATAGATGTAGACGACCGGCTGATAAGTCGCGACGTCGTAGCTGTCTTGACGGTGCTCGACGTGCACTTCGAAGTTGGCCACGCCGCTGCAGTCCTGGGTAAGAATGTAGCGACAGTTTCCCATCTTTCTGAACGAATACCCGTCGAAAGTGATGAACAGGCCCCGACTATCCACCGAGCACGTGTTCAGTTCTGAATGAGGGGACATGAAAGTAAAGGTTTGGTTGTCATTGCCAAACACACGCATACACACATATAAACACACAAACACACACACACACACACACACACACATGATATATACATAAAGAAAACTGCTTAAACGTTGTATGAAGTATTCTTGTGATTAATTCAAATTTGCTTAACAAAGCAAAACCACACAATCCGCAGAATATCTGTAAATTATCATGTAATCACAGGTAGTAGTCACTGCGATTTAGGTTGTAGTGGTGTTTTGTCTTACGGAAGGCTTGCAGGACTTTTATGTGTTCTTTCCCATTTTTTTTTTTTTTTTTTTTTTTTTTTTTTTACAATCCTTCGATTAAAGATTTGTAACTATTTGATGTCGTGTTCTAGATCCGGATAAAAGTCTTAGCTAAATAACTAAAACTCATAATTTCGTCTCCTCCATACCATAAATAATATTGTTCCATTTGTTTATTTTCTGATTTCGTTGTATTACCTGGCAGACATGATGTGCAACAAGCACCAGGCAACCTTATTTCCGTCTCTTCCTATATTAAGAGAGAAAAACAAAATTAAAATATGTTATATCTGTGTACAAAGCCAACTTGCGGAACAAATCTCCATGTAAGGGGGGGGGGACTGGAGATATTTATGGCAAGAATTGCAGAAGGAATAAGATTTAATAACAAATATTCTGCAGTAATTTCGCCTTTTTGCAAGCCAAACGAGTACTTTATTTTGACGTCTCGTGATATCTCGGTCTTTCCAGACCGTCTTTGTAATGTTGATTTAAACAATCAAAACACAAAGTTTGTACAATTGGCACATTTCCTACATACATAGAGGGGTAAACTTTTATTTCTTTTCACATGAAATAAAAAGGATATGCATTCGCGACTATAACATATAAATAAATAAATAAATGAGCCCTCCAAGATTTCATCACTGAAAATCAAACAGAAATTACATCCAATCCCAACGGAGAGGGAATTGTAATGACTGAAGTCATATACATGTATTAAATATGGTTCTTTAAAATATCTAGTGTATACAAACCGATGAAACACATGATTTTACTTTGCATATTCTCATTATATGGTTGCAGCAGATGGAAATGTTTGATAAAATCAGGTTTAAACTTTAAATCTCGTTTCAAAAAAGAAAATGAGATTCAAAATAGTACTCATGATCTCACCTGGGAGCAACTTATGGATGGACATTCCCTCGGGGTACACTGAGCCCGTCCGTTCTGGCAGATACACGAATCACAACCAGAATCCCATACCGCTCCTCTCTACATCGAAATATAGGCACAGACGGCAGATACACATACATAATATAATGTAATGCAATATATAATATAATATAATACAATACAATATAATATAATATAATATAATATAATATAATATAATATAATATAATATAATATAATATAATATAATATAATATAATATAATATATATAATATAATATAACATAATGTAATACAATACATGTATAATATAATATTATATAATATACATAAAGCATGATGACTTACCATTTCATATATAGTATGGTGTTATATATATTCCGCTGAATTATGGTCGCAGAGTAAGCTAATGGGCCTATTCGACCTTGCAAGTAAAATTTCAGAGTACTCATAGCTGCACAGTACGAGATATCAGAAACTTGACAGTGATCGATCAAAGTATGAATTATCGATTACGCGATTTTACGCCTACGTCCGCGAGGACGTTTCTGGTCAGAATTAAAAACAAAATATGTGAGAGTTTAGAGAGATTTTAATTCTGCGCTGATACCGAAGTGGCCCCCGTGGAATTCTTCGGTATTTAAAACATACCGACAACTGTATAATTTGGATCAAGTCCATTAGAGGAAATCTAGAAAAAAAAAAGTAGAAATACAAGTGTAAATAACTTTTAGAAAAATAGAAATATAGATGTAAATAACTTTAATGTTTTTAGTTTTTTCAGTTCTTGGAATGATATTCATACAAATTTAAATGAAAAAAAAAGTCGCTTGACTGATTACTTATATTCACATGACTTCGTAAAGGTTCTCGAAAAATGATAGTCAAATTTGGATTTGGGTCGTTCTTACACTTAGGTATTCAATTTCAATATTGCCTGCGTTATTGATGACATCGAATTCCTTTTTTCCTCTACCCGATATCCAGAGCGCATAGTCTAGGCTGCTCAATTTCAAGTCCACTTAAGGTATGGCTCTTAGTTTCCATGAAAAGATAATCAAAAGAAATACAGGTAAAGAGAAACGAAATGAGATTATAACGGAACCAGCAAAAGTTTATTCGTAGTTCGTTGTGTGTTTCCAGTAACTGCTTTATCATGATGAATGATAATGACGATATGCTTTACAAAAAGTCATGTAACTATTTATATATTAGATCATTTCAATTCATTCTAATTCGATATGGGTCATTATGTATCAGTTAAATACAGGTGGTCTCCCAGGCGTGTTTTCATCGATGTTCGTTAAAAATACTGAAGCTCATTCTTATCCTAAATACGAGACAAAAATATTCTTCTCATCTTTCTCCTGTATGTAATGAATCTGCTCTATAAACAATAACTATACACAGGACCTAAATTCTGGAATGACCTGTACAGTGAAATAATCCAATTTCAGTTTCTCATCTCATTTAAGCATAAACTCTTCTGAACTCTTTTCTGAACTCATATTTATAGCATTCTTCAGGGACTTTCTGGCCCGAATTCACGAAGGTGGTACAATTGAAATCATGGTTTAAACCATGGACAATTTGTATGGAGCGCCAAGTGTCGCATGGCCTATTTCGTTACGAAATCAGTCATTTCGTCGACGAAATGTGCATGCATACTTTGCATCTTCGTCACGTGACTCGCGCCTATATCAATTTTGATCGAACCATAACTCTCTACTATTAGTCTTGTGTAGCAGACATTCATTTCATTTCATTTCTTATTTTTATATTCTGCAACGTCTGTATTTCCCTACTTCATAATTTGTCATTCTTTTCAATTTGTAAAATTTACGTAATGTAAGAATTTCATCTCAAATCTGTATTTGGGAATCTATACGTCCTTCAAGCAATGCTTCTATGTAGATTCCTCATATTTCACATGTCCGACTGTCTTATTTGCTGTATTCGAAAATTCACTAATTCAACTTCGTGTTGTGTTTATGGTTTATATTAAAACGTGGAATATGTAACAATACATACATACAAACAAACAAACATACAGACTACAGGAAGCGGTTTACTTCCCGCGGTGTATCTCATTCCCCCATCACCCAACTCGGGTGATCATCTGTATTGTATGAGTGTTCCCGATTTTTCGGGAACGGGTTATACGTATTTTAGGGGTTCTGTTCGCGAAAAAAATCCCGAAAATTCTTTCAAATAGGGGGTCCCTTTTATAGGTTTACCCGAAATGTTTTCAATTAGGGGTAGTTTTCAAATCTTTTCCATAGCAATCCTGAAGTAGAACAAGGGAAAAAAAAGTTACTGTATATAACCCCCGAAAAATTTTGAAGTAAGGGTGCCTGTTTTGTTTTAAAGCATGCAAGACTGGGTTTCTTTTCGCAGGACATTTCGCCACATTCGTTGCACGTACGTCATGCTGCTTGTATTATTCGTATAAATAAGTACACTATAGCAGACGACGCTGGGCGCTGGTTTTGCCATATTTATATACTGTGCACAATGCACAACACACTTCCACAAAAGGGGTGTATACACGTGGAGAATGCCGTTATTGTCGAAACTTTGACGTGGATCCATGGCAGCTAGATCCGTTAAGGGCTACTGTTGTAGCACATTCATGTCAGTAGGTTGCCCTTTATTTTCATAAACCGTTATTATGCAATGCGCATGTGTGTATTATAATAATGATATGTAAATTATGTAATGGATCATAATGACATTTTCTCATGTCAACTGGCAAATAATATTTAAACTTACATATCATAGTGGTTAGTCTACAATACTGCAGGTCACAGTTCTTGACTTGTCCGTCTGCCTGTTCATTGGAGTTACACTACAATCTACTTCTTATCACTGTTCTCACTTATGTCATTTGTGAAAGAAATTGGTACCTACCTTAAGTCTTCTTTTGAAGATGATACTCTCAACAATGATACACTTTCCTATCTTCACATGCATTTTTGTATAACGCGCAATCACCACAATTGAATTGTTTTGTTTGTTTAGTTTGCTGGGGGTTTTTTTGTTTTATTACCAGTAGTGGTTTAACAGTTTAGGGCCTACACATCGCGATTGTTGTTCTACAACATGGCGAGCCACAGTAGTTAACGTCTCGACCGTCTACCTATTCTTTACACTCTATAAGGTTGATAATTATTAAACTGTTCCTCCTTTTCTTATCACTGTTTTTAGTTAAAAGTCTTTTGTGAAAGAAGCTGGTATTTGAAGACGATACTCAGAACAATGATACGCTTTACTCATTCTGTTCGGCACTGCTATCAATGCATTCTCTGATTGTTTAAGCCATATTATAGTGTAGGTAAATGAGGTAAATGGAAGAAAATGTTTCAGTGGATTTTATAATCAGAGCTATGGGCTCTGACGGCCTTTTGATCGGCTTTCCGTGAATCTTCACATAATTTCCTTTACTTTGAATGTGGAATCTGTTACTGAAGTCCCCTTAAACAAGCATGGCATTTCCTAATTGCGCATTTGAATTTGAATTGAATTGAATTCATTTGCAAAGTTCGGGAGCAGCGTCACTCATACTCTTCGATAAAGGTACTGTCACACCTCCCGGGCAAGCCTTTCGTGTGACTTGCGGGGAACAAGAAAGAAAACAGGCTGCCAAGCAGCAAAAATAAAGTTTGGAAAAATCGTCTATGTGAAAATGTGATTACCCTATTTGAAACTGAAACGCCCGACTACGGGATTCCAGTCTTTGCTGAATGCCAAGGTAACAACTCACCGAATAAAAGGTGCCCCGGTGTCTGCAGAAACTCGTATCTAATTGATAAAATCGAAAAGAAAACACAAATTTAGACACAAATGTTTCAATTCCCCTCCAATATAGTGGCTTGGATTTGACACGCGGCTGCACAGACAGTCAGATGTAATGTATTAAGAGTATTTGAGTGCATTTCTGCCACACGAAAGTTGAAGTCGATTTGACCTCGTCTGTATAGGTTTAGTTTAAAAGCTTATCAAATATATCTTTGTAGATATTCTAATAGGTCTTCTAAACACAGTAAAACAGGAAAAAATATGAAATATTAAAACACAGAACGTAAGTAGACCCTATATTTTTGTAAGCTTTTGTGGTAATGGTGTATAATTCTCTCTCTCTCTCTCTCTGTCTCTCTTTATCTCGCTGGGTATGACACATATACATTATGTATATTCACATCAAATATGATAATATATATGCCAGAGAGATATACAAAGAACTTGCACATTATATCAATGTTATATGTAAAATATATACATATATATATATGTATACATATACATATATATATATATATATATATATATATATATATATACAGTGCGAGAAGATGAAGCGTTCAACGGACGTAGCTATTTCAACATGGTCTATTGCCAATCTTCTCGCTCTCTCTCCCTCTCTCTCTCTCTCTATATATATATATACAATGTATATATGTATACATATACATATATAATTATATTAACACGAATTACTGAACAAATTAATGAATTAATGACTAATTATAGTTCGTCATGGGCCCCGTTTTATCAAAAGATATAATTGATTATAAATTCCCTTACAACACAGGCTGCCATAGACTTATCATAGAAATCAACTATATAATCAATTATGACTCTTCATAAAAACAGGGCCCTGCTCACCGATGCATGTTTTGCCGTCATCCTGCAGGGCGTATCCCTCACGACAAGAGCACTGGAACGACCCAGCTGTGTTCTTGCAGGAATGATCGCACCCTCCGTTGTCCGCCAAACACTCGTCTATGTCTGCTCTCAACGATGGGGATGAGTGAGTGTAAATTCCAGCAAAAGAAAGAGGATAACAACAACACAGAATTAATACTCCCCATAGCAGGGACTCAAAAGTGTCTCTAGATTTGACATTCGTTAACAAGCTCGCCAAAACTCGTGACTACAACTTTGCTAAAATTGGGAGCTGAACTACACATATATATGGTGACTTCGTCAATGATGATGATACGTCGCAAAATTATGTTCATGTCGTATCTTATATGATTTTACAATTACTCATGATCACAAAACAACCCAGGTAAAACACATATTTGTTTTTTCTTATTACACACGTGATCATCACATTTTATAAAATATTTTTATCTGTAAACACAAATCTAAAAGTATATGAGCTGATTTAATAACATATAGAGTGTGTGGCAAGAATGCATAACAAGAAATGTTTGTAAATTTTGATGAACTTTATTCACAAAATATACATGATGGACACACATGCAGTGCATGGGTCTGCAAAGGTAGCCTATTAATGTACTGGAATTTACGGTGAGCCCCGAAAAGAATTCAATTCAAAATCTAACGGTCAATAAAAATGTACTAAATGTTACCTTCCACTTTCAATACTTTATGGGAGTTTCTAAAATGACACTCTCTTCAACATACCACTGTGTTTATACAACTCTTCATTTCAGGCATGCAAATGAGATTCCCTACCTTTAAGAATTGTTGTTGTTGTTGTTTTTATGTGAAAAGAAGAGAAAGTAGGCATTGTAGTTCTTACCGTATTTGCAAAATCTACCCGTGAAACCGGGTCGACATATGCACGTTGCACGCCCATCGACTACAGTGCATTTGCTTTTGCGTTTGCAGTTGTGGTTTGCACAAGCTGTCGCATCTTCACAGAGTCGGCCTAAAAGTCAACAGAAAAATCATCGTCATAATATCAACACCGGCATTTTTTCATGAATCATGAAGAGAGTGGATGCGACAGTATAAATGCCGAGTAGGTCTACAAATTATTGCTCCTTTTCTCGGTAACTTAGTGTTGTATCTCTGTTAAACAGTTTAAGAAAACAAAAATTAAACAAACTCGTAAACACACATCAGCACACCCACACATTTTTTTTCCCTTGATATTTATTGATTTCATTCAAATCATTCATGAATTAATCCAATCTGGGTGTAACATTATCAACAAAAAAAAAACAACACAAATACAATTCAAAACACAACAAACAATTTTTCAATATTACTGCAACTAATCTCTCTTCAATATGAATAACTCATTTATCAGTCAATCAATCAGACAGATACAGACAGACAGACAGACAGACAGACACACACACACACACACGCAAACACACAGTGTGGTTTTTTTTTTTTTTGGCTTTTTTTTTTTTGTTAATCGATAGGAGCACACTGGCAAAAGTAGGTGTGTCTGTGGACCCTTTTGACCCCAATATAGCAAGGGCAATAAATTAGGACGGTAGTGATTTTCATCATAATAGTACTAGTTGTAGTTGTCATATAGCAACGAAGGTAACGATGATGATAAAAATCATAGATATGATAATAATGATAACACCAATAATATCATATCAAGTTAGGCCTAACGACCATATCAGCACTATCAGAATTACTTCCAACAATGTTGCTGACAATTAAATAAACGATAATAATGGAAACGATAATTAGAAACAGAAGAAAAGAAGACAGAAATTTGTTCGAATTTAGCATCATCTCACCTGAAAATCCCGGGGGACATAGACAGCCATCGCCCTGTGGAGTACAACTGCCCCCGTTAAGACACTGGTTGTCGGGCAAGCAGGATATCGCCAAGTTTTCGCACGACGGTCCGTAGGTACCGGGCGGACACTTGCAGGAGATACCGTCGTGAGAATCCAGGCACGTGCCACCATTTCTACAATAATCGGGTGCCACAGCACAGTCATCTAGTGCTATTGAGAGACGGATGCAAGACGTCATTATCAGAATGCAGACAAGAGACCTGAGCAGTTGATTGGCTCTGAGATGACACGTGACCATGCATTTATTGTGCTGATAAGGGGATGTTACTACTACTTTTGGTTTAGTGTGAATCTGTATGTTTATCAAGTTTAGCCATTTACATGTCATTAATTTCTGAGCGGTATTGTGCTATTCACAATTCTATAGAACACTCCATGAATTGTACGAAGATGTTCCCACGTTTGATGTCACGTTTGATGTCACATTTCACAAGTGCCCATGACCTGTCATAAAAAGGGACATTTGATTATCATACAAGAGAAGTGGACCCAGCATGCCTGTTGAAATCATTGAATTCTACCTCAGATATGGAGTTGAGCAAATCACGCTTGTGTGTGATCATTAATATGAAATTAATAAACAGTGTGGAAAGTTGATATGTGACATCGATTCATAAGTAGTATGTGCTTGGTTCAATACCTGTCCAAGTAAGATTTCTGTAACATGTTGAGCAACTTTAATTTTTAAATGGATTGATCGGTACATCATACCAGATTTTGCTATCGCATATGTTCAAACTAGATACTCCATAAGCTATAACTGCCAAAACAATAAGTCGTTGTTTTGCAGACAAGACTCTGATTTCGATGAAACGATTCTTTGACATGACCGCAAAAACAGACACACGAAAAGAAACATCAAACTATCTGGAGATGTTACCCGAGCACTGTCGCGATGGCCTTTGGATCCGGACCTCGCCGTTGATTCCCGTCGACAGCTGAGCCCAGGACAGCACATTGCCCGTGGGAGAACACGAAGCTTGGAGGTTGAGAATCTCGTCCAATTCCATGGCATAGTCCCACATATTGACCTAATGTGCGGCATTGACATTTAGTATCAACGAATAGGAACAATAATTCAGTTAAAGTATTTCGATATTTCGATATGTACTTCTGTCTTTATTCATGTGATTTCGTTAAATTAGCATGCTGTCTAATAAAATGGTTTATGTACATCTTCATCTTCAACGTGAGAACGTCAAACCTGCTGTTTAAAATAAGAAATATCTCCGAATACAACAAGCATTCAGCATGCGAAAGGGACAATCATTTCAAAGTCATGAGTTCTTAAATGTCGGTCACCTCCATGTGCCGCCTTCGTTTGTAGTGGGGAACATTACAATACATCATGATGTCGTAGTAGAAGGAGAATATGTGATATTGAATGATTTCTACAAATCGTAAGTTTATTCCATGCAACGTACGTAACATATTAGTATTTAAAAAAGGCCCTACTTTGATTCAAGGGGGTTCCTTTTGAATACGTAATCAATACATGGAATCCAGTTTGCATGAATCATTCTTTGCGATGTTGGGTAACTCTTCCGTTTGTTACGACGATACAAAAATTAATAGCTAAATTTGGTGTCAGTGTCTTAAGGAGATAACACGGAGTGGGATGGCTGCCCTCCTCCCATGTATTCAAGAATCGCCGTGTACGTAACGAATTGTGTACATATCTATCACTGATCTCTGTGTCTTCGGTACAAACACAGCCGAAAAATCTCGACAGGAGTCGACCGTTCCCGATGAACGTATTCCTCGATGCACATAATAACCATCATTCTCTGATCAATGCTATTCGTGGCTTTCGAATGAATCCGACCGGTGGGCGGGGAATGTAACGGACGCACCCAAGAATGCTGTTGGGTCTTCTCGTTACATATATGGCAAGCCAAATGTCCATAAATTGAAAAACTTGTTATATAATTGGTTTATGGTCGGGAGATAAACTAGGATTTCCAGAGAAACTCCGTTTTTAGTGATAAACTTAGTGTTTCACATAATAAACTTAGTTTATCACCGAAAGAGCTTAGTTTATCGACCAATACACTAGGTTTTTCTAGCGATAAACCGCAATAAACTCAGTTTATCGCCTTTAGGGGACATTTGGCTTGTCATATTATTATGTCCCATAAATCGAAAAACTCGATTTACTGATAAATCAAGTGTATACTTGTAGGTCGATAAACTAGTGGTTTTTTTTTGTTTGTTTGTGTTTTTTTTTTTTGTTGATAAAGCGAAAAGCTAAGTTTGTTGTTAAACTCTGTTTATCGACTGAAAACTCCGTTAATCGAGCGAAAAACTAACTTTATCGTGATAAACTCAGTTTTATCACACACAAAAATTCATTGTCGACCGCTAAACTAAGTTTTTTTCCGGTAATAAGTTAAGTTATGTTAAATATATAAACTCAGTTTTTTGAGCGAGAAACCGAGTTGTTTACTGGTAAACTTAGTTTATCGCCTTTTCAGAACATTTGGCTTGCCATAGAAGTAAGACATGAACCCAACGAATTCTTTGAGGAATAACGAATATTTCCTACGTTATTGTATTCACCTGTGTAATCGCTCCAAGGAATGACTCTTTTGGGACGTACGACCCGTTGTAACTGTCCTGCTCCTGCCCGACGACAAACATGCCACGCCCCCTGATAGGTCTTTTACTGGAGAGCCTCTTACCAGATGTCTCTAGTGTCCCGTCCAGATAAAGCGACCACGCCCCTTTATGATTCGACCAGGTGACGGTGATGAAATACCAGCGGTCATCTCTGCGAGAGATATTCAAGAGATAACACTACTCTGACCAATTTTTAGAACAAAAAACACGAACACCAAAAATGCATTTCCATGCAGGGTTATTTGTATGTCAAAGCAAGATGTCTCTACAATTTTAGTGCACTGCAAAAATGGGTACGAAAACATAAGATACTTGAAACTGAAAAATGCGAAACATGATTAACATAGCAGCACACGATTTTACAGGTTACTATTATTTTTTGTGCCAAATGGTCTTACCTAATGTATTCGTGCATATTATGATTTTGAAACGACCTATGATGTGATTGACCGGAATTTAAATTCACTCTTGACGTGGCAAGCATGCAGCTTACTGATTCGCTGACACATAGGTCGCCACACTTTCCCCGTTCACGGAGAGGACGAAGTTGTTGTAATCTTGCAGCGTGAGGGCGTTGTCAACATCCTCTTCACCTTCCGCTCCTCTCACTGCATAGGAAATTGGTGTGCCAAAATTGACCCGGTCCGACGTGCGCATCCAGAAGGCCAATGTGAATTCGAAGAGGTCTGGGAGGACGCCCTCTAATTCTGCTCTATTCACAGTTCTCACGGTGTCAAAATGAAGATCGTAATCTGACGAAAGTTCTGAAATTATCAATTGTGATATAAGACATTATGGGTCAGCCCATAATACTTGTTTTGAGATAAAGTTTTTAGTAATGAACCAACTTTACTATCACGAAGAATAAAACTGGCTTGTTATTATTATCATTATTATTATTATTATTATTATTAATATTATTATTATTATTATCATTATTGTCATTATCATTATTACTAATACTATTACTACTGCTACTACTAATAATACTACTACTTATTCGAGAAGGTAATGACCATAGCATAGATATCATAAATATTACAAACATGAAACAAAAGTCAGGGTGAACATCACACAGTGATACACTGTACTGTATAATGTAACAGAAAATGAAAGAGGAATAGACGGTGACAACATGCGGGTTAGGGTGCACAAAAGTATGGTTATCAATTTCTCGAAGGGCTATAGACTGTCGCGGTATCTGATCATTTTGTTGCATATACTTCAAAACAGCATGGTCCCATCGATGTCAACGTAATCGAGAAAAGAAACCGAATCAGTGGGTATAGACTTCTCTGTGTTTGATAGAAAACATTTCTTTAAGGATAATGTGCATCCATACATTGGCTTATGCAATTTCACAGGCATTAGCAGTCCATCAGTCTGTTCCGTTAATTGTTATATATATATATATATATATATATATATATATATATATATATATATATATAGATACAGATCACAAGAAGTCAGAGAGGACGAAACTACTCTGCTATTTGTCTTCAGTAAACTGTGATACAACATACATTATGGCACTTAATTAACTATAATTGGTATCGAGTATAAAATGTATACATATGCTAATTACGGCTGACTGTCACCTTGCCCTCCACATAAATACTTTTCGTCTCTGTACTTTTTGCAACTGTACCTGTTTGGCAATGGACGCCATCAAAACCAAGTGGGCAGATGCAATGATAGTCGTTGATGGCATCAATGCAAACTCCGCCATTTTGACAGGTGACATTTCTTGTATGGCATTCGTCGATATTCACGTCACAGTCGTGACCTTCGAACCCAGGGGGGCATGCGCATGCGTAGCCGGTGTTTGATGAGGAGCAGGTAGCGTTGCCGTAGCACGGTGATGACACACAGTAATCCTTTATTAATTCGCAATAACGACCAGTATATCCCAGCGGGCAGCAGCACGTGAAGTTCTGCAATTTCGATGCAAAATATAGAGTGATTAATTTCACTAAACTGAGGTGCCACTGACACGTGCAGTAAAGACAAAAAGCTTCGGCGAAGCACAGTAATTCTAATTGTTACCACGCTTATTGGCGTACAGTGCCACAACGGTTTACAGTTTACGTTCTCTTCAGATACACCCGTCTTTTAGAATGAAATAGCGACAGAACGAAAGAACATATTTTTAAGCAATAGCATTTCATGTGCGATATTCCACATCTTGTTCGAATTGACTTCAGTGAAAAAGATAAAATCTTATTCTACCAAATTTATTTAAGTAAACTTGAACATGCGCGGTGTCTATGAATTTCAAGTACGATTGTTACCATCATTTCTCGTAAAAATGTATACATGCATTACAAAATGCAACGAAGATTAATATGTGATAGATTGACTCTATTCTTTATTTCATGTAACACAGACGACATCCGAATATCAAAGTGCGAAATAATATTTTGAAGATGATAATGTGAAGCCTCCTGATTCGAGAGCAATCCTTACCGACTTGAGGTCTATGCACGAGGCCCCATTCTGGCAGGGATCCGAAGCACAATCAAAGAGATTAATCTGGCAGTGTTCTCCGGTGAAACCGTCCTGGCAATGGCACGTGTAGGAGTCGATCCCATCGACACACGTTCCACCAAAGCGGCAATCAGCTGACCAAATACGTAAGCAAATGCAAAAATGAGGCAGACGTTTTTAGCACAAAAAGACTGAGATACTGCCCGACCTTGATTACCCGGTCATCTTTTATCCGGACCTCTCTAACATCCGGTCGTGTTCACGCTGTGAAAACAAAAAATGAGTGATTTCAAACTCAATTGAAACTCCTAAAAACTTACAAGATGTACCTACAATGATTTTAAAAAATTTTGATAAGTTCCAGATAATTTAAGTTATAATGGGCTAGCATAGATTACATGACTGTTGCGATGTACGCTATGTACCAATAGCATGTATAGCTACCACTTTGTCGGTAGCTGCAGGCACATGTACATAACAAAACATTAATTTCTCGCATATCAGGGCAGATTGCTTATCCGGACCGGCTGCAGTCCCGACATGTCCGGATAGCAGAGGTCGGAGTGTATATAGATTAGAGATTTTAAAGTTTTTTCAGGTACAAGAGTGAATAAACGGCCTAGAATGCCAACACACTAAGTCATGAATGCATGGAAAGAACTATAAATGTTTCTGTCATTGCCACAGAGAGAATTAAGTTAATACCGGTAATAGCTTTGCTATTACACTGCGTCTGAGAGAGAGAATAAAGGAGACTGCCACCCTAACAACAAAAATTTTACTTAGATGGTGACCTCAGCAAGGAAGGGAAAGTAACTGAAAACTTGTAAACATGCTTGCAAAACTATAATATCAACCTCATTCCTGGGAATAATGGGAGAAAAATTATTCAAGAAATAAGAGTTCTTTACGCAATATGTTGGGCAAGGTATTTGTGTCGATTTGCGCTTGTGTAAGACTTGCGTTTGTGTGTGTTACTGTGTAAGAAAGTGAATGTGGATACGATACATAGAACGGATGAGGTCGAAATGTAGTGATATGACTTTTGAATGAAAATGGCTCTCACCTCCAAGACAGTCGTCGGCATCGTTCTGACAGTTGACGCCGTGGAATCCCGGAGGGCAACTGCACCGGTAGCCGTTGACTAGATCCACGCAAGTGCCGCCATTCAAACACGCATCGTTGTTAAAACACTCGTCGATATCTACCTCGCAGTTCTGATCGGTGTAGCCGGGCAGGCAGGCGCAGTGATACCCCTGTGGAAGATCTTCACACGTCGCTCCATTAAGACAGGGGTTGCGTCCGTTGAAGTCGCACTCGTTGATGACTGGACAAGGCGGGTTGGTTCATTGAAAACGAAGCATAAATTTTCAGCACGATGGGATAAGCGTACGTGAGTGTGATGGTGTAACTCACGAGTCCTTAAAGGGACTGTACAGTACTGGTTGAAGTGGGGATTCAGGTTTATAACATTCCTAAGTGAGATAATGAGAAACCTCTTATGAAATAAGCCAGTTCACAGTTCCAATCTGAGCATGTGCAGATAAAGGTCATTGCAGACCTTCCCTTGAAATTGATTTGCAACTGAGGTATTCAAAACCTAGATAGGGCTTTACGACAACTGTGTTATAAATGAAACAGGTGCAGATTGGTATGTGCAGGTGAATGTGCATTCTTTTCACGCAGCACTGACATGTAAATTACCACTTCCTGCATGGCTGCTTTCAACTGCTCTTCTTGAAGACTATTCCATGTTTTGCAAAGTCTGTGGTTGGAGAGGTCATTGCAGACTAGTGCTAACTGTGAACTGGCTTATATGAAAGAGAATGTTATTCTAAGAAGGAATCAACGTTTATTTGATGAAAATTGGTTTTGAAATGGCCGAGATATCCAAAAAAGTGATAATAATAAAAGCGATAGGTCACGCCTTTTATTAGGATCTCTTTGTTTCACCTTGTTTTAGGGTATCTCAGCCATTTCAAAACCGATTTTCATCAAATAAACTTTTGATACCACTTAGAATTGCTTGCTATTTGACATCTCATAGAGTGGTTTCTGAATATCTCGCAAAACGTTAAAAGCTAAATCCTCACCTCAACCAGAACTGTACACACCCTAAAGTGGGTTCATAATCCACGAGATTATCTACTTTTACATCATGTCAATGCAATACATGTCTAGTCGTTCCTGATGAATAAGCCCAATACTTGACAAGTGAAAATAACTATAACCTCATCACAGGTGTAGTTTTACTTCATTTCAGATCGATATTAAACAATAGTATTTGCATTTACAAGTTAGAAGAAACTAAAAGGAAATCCGACAAAAGAAAAAAAAAGGATCCCAGCAGAATTTGAATCTTTAAAAATCTGACGTATGAATCAAAGTATCGTTTTCTTCAAACCTTGGCAATATTGGACAGCATGTGCTCCAGCTTCGTGAGTGAATGTGCCTTCAGGGCAAGATATGCACTCCGTCTGCTGGGAAGCTGGTTGGTAGGAGCCCCGAGGGCACGGCGTGCAAGGCGCAAAGCCGGTGAGAGACGTAGAACCTCGTGGACAGATATCTGATGACGCAAAAGGTTTGAGAAAAACAGTTTAATAAGTTAATTCTTAAAACCCATCCTTTCTTTATAATCAATCACCCCCAGTTACTGTATTGAGCAAATACCTTATTATATCATATGAAACCTATCCGTTTGATGTTACATTTTGATGTAAAGTCGAACCCGCCCATTGAGGCCACCCAATCGGAACTGAAAAAATGTGGCCGTTATAAACGGGTGACCGCTATACACAGTGTTTTTAACATGGCTTTATCTCTAGGGAGAATTATTTTTAGTGGCCGTATACACAGGGTCTTCAACACGGCTTTTTCTCTCGAGGGAATTGTTTTAAAAGACTGTTTACGGCAGGTGACCGCTTTACGACAGGTGACAGTTAAGGCAGGTTTGACTGTATGTCATATTTTTGTCTAGTTAAGTGGAATTTAATTCCTTTCTTGGGTTACTCTCATTATCTCCTTTCTCATTATCTTCTTTTCCCCAAATTGTTTTTGTTCTTGTTCTTGGAAACGTTGTATTACAGTGTCTTAAGCGCGCGACAAATGTAATGCATTACTCTCATAAATACTGTTATCAGTGTCATCATTATTGTTATTATTTCCATTTTTGTCATTATCATTATGAGCATCACTATTATTGAGTGGTTTTTCTATTGATGCTGCTTTCATTTTTATTGAAAACAAATACAGAAAAGACGGCTACCTTAATACGACGTTCACCTTTTCTTTTTCTTGTCGGCGTCGATTGTAAGCCTTATAAGATAAAAATACGAGTATCTCTACAACGAAATACCCGAAGGCACACGAATACATTGTACGGCATGACGGTGTGACTGAAGTATATAGATTTTTCTGATCTTAAAATATTAATGATTACTAGGTCTGTATAGAAAACAAAGGAAAAACACCTTTGAAGGATCTGAAAAAAAAAAAGATCTGACAGGCAGAGGGTCAAAAAGGGAAAGAAAACTTAGGATGAGATTCGATATTCCTTATAGGGCCGGGATGTAATTCGAAGGCAGATCTTAACAACGACAACAAAAATGGTCAAGAGATCGCTACTGAAAATCACGTGTAGAAGGTGATTAGAGTTTGTTACAATAATTATGCAATATTGTATTGTATTTTTCCCTCTATCTTACAATTATAATTATAACTGTGTATGGTTTTTTTTTCTGTAAAACTTTATCATCATGCCATATTCTCAATATCACTGTGGACTGATCCCTATAAATATGTGTGTGTGTGTGTATGTGTGTTTGTGTGATGGAAGTGAGGTAATTCATCAGTATAGATACTCTCCCCTTATAGTATCCATTTATCATGAGATCTTTCTTGGAGATATAGCTTTTTACTATTAAATATTACCGTAATGATTAAAATCTACATAAGCTCCTGTGTGGAGATATTCATTACCTCCCCCGTGGAGACATCGAATATGAGCTCCTTCATGGAGACATCCAAAATGAGCTCCCTCGTGCAGATATCATATTCTGCTGTATATCTAATGATAATGTTTGAATTGATTAAGATGTACGATAGTCTTATGTCAGTATTGTCTGGGGCAAATTATTTTTTTTTTAATAGGGTCCCATTTTTTCTCTCTTCTTTTCTTTTTTTTTCTATTTAAAGCAACAATAACAACAATACGCATTTTGCCACATATGTAGATAGCCCAGCTCGACTGTACACGGGAATGGCTCTAATAGGGATTTAGTTATCATGCCGAACCAAAAAAAAAAAAAAAAGAAGACAAACCATAGGCCCTAGGTAGCAGCTCCATGAACAAACTACCTGTACAGTGATCCGTGGAAGAGGCGCCGACTGTCCAGGTGGTTAGACCATCCGGACAGGCCATGCAAGACGTGCTACCGCGATGTGGCTGGTACGAGCCCTTGGGACACGCGGTGCACGATTTGATTCCCGTCTTCGAAAAGGTACCTGGCTGACACAGGGCTGCGGGATATAATGTGGGGGAGATTTTTGGACAGGAAAATAGTTATTTCATTTCGCAGATGGAGTGACCAATATGGTGGTACGAAGTGTACGTCGAAATTTGAGAGCCCTCTTCGAGCGACAGACTTGGTCAACACATTTGAATATAAGCATTTGATATATTCACGCCCACACATTATGTAGACAAAATAATATTATTATCGACATGGACACTGGTAATGATGAATAGTTTGATGAATATGTTATATTTTATATCAGCATCATCCTCGTATCTCGGGGACTCGTCTTGCGAAAGAAAAAAAGAGAAGAAAATGCCATGTATGTTCATTGCAGTCATGTTCAATTCTCTGTTATGAGGAGAGCACCATTAAAGGGATCGTACAGTTTTAGTTGAGACCTAAATTCAGGTTTCTAACATTTTTTGGTGATATAATGAGAAACCTCTTATGAAATATGAACGAGCATGTAATTCTATGAGGAATTCAATGTTTGTTTGATGAAAACTGGTTTTGAAATGGCTGAGATATCCAAAAAGATCGACTCTAATAAAGTGTGGGACCCACACTTTATTACGATTGCTTTGTTTTATTTTGTTTTTGGATGTTTCAGTCATTTCAAACTCGAATTTCATCAAATAAACTTTGAATTCCTCTTAAAATGGTATGCTCTGTACTATATCATAAGTGTTTTCTTGGTATCTCGCAAAAAGTAAAACGCCCAATTCTCATCCCCACCAATACCGTACCATCCCTTTAAGATTCATATGCCTTGGTGTCAGGCATTGGTTGTTCCTGTGTCATTGTTTTGCTTTAAGACCTCTCAGCATTATTTTTATGATGATCGTATTTGGAAATCATAAGATTGATTTAAAAAAAAGAAGAAGAAGATACTTACAGAGTGACCCCCTCCATGTGCACAGCAGTTTCAGGCTCTCTAGCGTTTACATTAACATTGTATTAACACTGTATTGGGAAATGCAGTCTTTAATTTGTGTTGAGTGAATATTCGGCTGAATGAACTCTAATTGTGACCCTGCACCACAAAACAATCAAAAAGTCGCCAGACCTGAATTTTTAGTTACGACCATATTCTGAAAGAGAAGACTTAAAGCTTTAAAATGATGTATAACTCAAATTAAATGGACTCTCCTAACCTATCTAAATATTGGAAAGAAAGCACAAAGTCAGGAAAAGTGTGAACTGAGAAAAGAGGCTCTGAAGTACAGTGTCTATTCACGCGCGTAGTCTTTACCAAACCGTGGTGGCTGTGCATTGAATGGGACAAAAAACAGGAAGTAAACCACCCGAGTGACAACAATGAAGAGATTATCAGATTAAACTGAAATTAAAGATGCCTCGTTAACACATTCTGTCCATAATTAATGCCAACTTTTAAAGCAGTAGCACAATCCTTTCAAAAGTTATTAGAGTTGAAAGTGAAGAGTGTGTCCAAGGTTTTACAGAATGAAAAAGGGACTCTAAAGACGCACCTAATCACACTATTCCTACCAAAAATGTTCATGATAAACTGCTAAAAAACACACTTTCCCGCCCGTTTAATGACCCCAAATTTTAGCATAATGTAAAAGAAGACTTGCTCTTTCAGAAAATATAAAAAAGTCAAGATTGGCTAGGTTGACCCATTTCATTTATTTTCAGTCGTTACGCAAAATCAGTGTGTGCGACTTTTTGTTCGTTTTGTGATGCATGGTCACAATTTCTTCCCAACCTTTGCACTTTTTAGCCGTTCTGCTTCCCGCTGCGGCCGTTGAAGTTCCATCGGGACAGCTGAAGCACTCTGTCCGGCCGTACTCGTCTTGGTAAGTTCCCTCGGGACATCTCTCGCAGGTATCAGATGTCTGGTTGTGTCTTGTTCCCGGTGCGCATGGCACTGTATAAAACACACACACGCAAACACAAACACACACACACGCACACACGCAAACACACACACACACACACACACACACACACACGCATACACGCACACACCCAAACAAAAAACACAACAGCACACAAACATATACACACACAAACAAAAGAGAACAGGAAAAGAGATGACTCATGTTTACAATTTTTACACAGTTGAAACTTTTTGTTTTATAACACAACTACCACGCATGTCAGTATTCTTATGTCAAAATGCATTTTCATCATAGACTGCGTACATTATTATGTCATGCATTCATGATATCCTCCACGATTTCTAAAAATTGAGTTTGAGAAATACTGATTTGCCATTGCATTAAAAAAAAAAGACTTGGACAGACCATACCCCTTGCTTGTAAAAGTAACACTAATAGTAGACGATTCCGGTCTTACAGCACGAGTCATTTGATGAAACCAAGCCGGGATCACAAGGGACTGAGTAATATTCGCCGACGGTGAATGTTTCTACCGCGGGCAATAACGGGACGTCGTCCAGTGTAACAGTGAAGTTCCCGGATGTCACCAAGTCCTGTATCGACGTAACGAGGGAGTCCAAAGAAGCTCGAGTATCCAAGATCGGCAGCGCTGTGGGTGCACCCTAGATAGACAGATGGATAATTAATACCAAGCACTGTGTCATGTCTTCGTCTACTGCTGTAACATTGAGCAATCAACTACTTAATGATAATCAACAAACCTATTTTGACTGATAGTTCTTCCGAATTGATTATTTACCTGTAACTTATCTGTACATTTCCTTTGAAAAAATAGAAATGCACAGTGGTACGGGGAATGAAATGGAAACCTTAGATTCTTGTCTTCTCTCGGCTGACAGGTGGATTCTTTATTTCCTGGCGCATGGTTAATTGCAATCGTCCGTTAAATTCACTATAAGCGATAAGAATATTAGTGAACATAAGATATAGCACACTTTATAAGCATCTGTCGCTGGTTGTCATATCCCGCAATAATTCTACGATCTTGACCGTAATTATCGCTGTTAGAAAATAAAACATCAAATTAATCATTGTCAGCCAAGCATCGAAGTTATGCAAGAATATTTAAAATGCCATCGCTGCTAAAAATTACAATTCACATTTTGAGCAAAAGCATAAAAGATTGGTGATGTGATACTGCTGGCATAATTACGTCATTTACGAAGTGCCTTGAACCCGATTACGTTGCCCCAGGCTGCGTCCTGGAAGTGTCATGATGGCTGAATCAAGTATTGTAATGAAATCCAATAATCCCTTTAGTGAGCAACCGACCCTCGATGGAATATCTTAAATATATCTATAAGTGTATACTGCATATCTATATATATATATATATATATATATATATATATATATAAATTTCAATTGCAATTTATATCTGCAACTTATTTCTTTTTCAAGAATACATTGTACAAAGATACTTTGGTAAAAAAGGATTTTTTGAGAAAACTTTTTTTTTCCTGAAAAATTCAATAGATCATAATAGAAACAAGACAAATTAGATTGTTCCATTTTCTTGTCCATACCATGTTCCAGTTTATATTATGTTATAACGATTGTCTCAAGCCCTGCAAACATTTCAATTTATGAAAACCTGTTGAAGTACCTCGTCCACGTTTGCGAAGTTTGTGTTTGACGTCACAGATGACGTGAAAGACAATGTTAATATGTCATCAGTGGTCGCCTGTCGTCTGCGTCGATTTTGTTGATGACCACACGTGATATTTAGATCCTGAAAATCGCAGACGACGTGAGGACCACAGGTATTATTAGAGGTTCCAAGTTCCGACAGCAAAGAAGTAAAGTACTGCTTGAATTGGTTCGTTATAATATTCAAAGCCACTTTATTACATCGGCCCCGGTAAAACTGGATCGACTGCTGAACTTGCCTTGTCTTCGGTTGCGGTTCTGGTAAAAATAGATTCAACAAAGTAGCAGCTTAGTTGTCATGTGGTTAAAATACTAAGAGCCTATCATTTCTTGAAAAGTGTTTATTTGTCAGGGGGGAAAGGGGGGTTAAAGTTTTTGTGATGTTGTTGTACTAAATTTTTCAGAACCTCTCCTTTCGTTGTATTTTTCTTTTCACTTGTGCTTTTCTTTTTATTAAGCCAAAACGTCGAATTGCCTTGGCTAATTAGAAAACTAGTCTACCATTTATTATATATTCACAAGCTTGACTGATTATCATTCTATTTAGCGGAAGAGAATTCATTAGAAAAAGATCTGAAAGGCAAGCTCCACAAAAATCTTGAGATATGTTCAGATTTTCTTTAAATGCTTCTAAACGCTTGTATTTTAATACATGCATGTACTTCATACAAATTATAGTATGTTTTGATCTACTTGAAAGAAAGAAAGAAAATAAAACGATGTCTATATCTACATATGTACTTCTATATGGGATTGTGAACGAGATTACTTGTCATGAAAACTTTAGATTAAATTGATACTGGTCAAATAATTAAGTGAACGGGAGAATGTGAATATTTAAAATATTAAAATATGGTTACATGCCTTATATCTGACATGTTAACGCTTCATATCTACAGGTTTTACATCACTTAGATGATATCCTGAGTTTTCTTTTTATTCATAATGATTATTATTCACGTTCTTTTAGTTCGTTTGTGTGTCACAAGGAGTCAGTTACATGTACTTATTTTGTGTTTTCACTATTAAAGATTCGGTGTAATATTTGTGCATGTGTATACAGCATTCCCTTTCTTGTCACTACAAGGTCGCATTGAACTACATTCAACATCTCCTTATCTTTATTATGATATTAATTCCAAGGGTCTTTTTATTGATGAAATCATAGTGTTCTATCTAAAATACGCGTGGTACACCAAGAAAGAATATCGAATAGGGATATTATATATATATATATATATATATATATATATATATATATATATATTTGATTTACATTAATTTTTTTTTTTTTTTTTTTTTTTTTAGTATGGCAGCTTTGTCAGTTGTATTAGAAATATCTTACCTGAACAGTCTGGCCATGGCATCTCAGCTGGAGCACCGGTTGCTTCGGACAGCCAGCTCCCCTCGCTACAGTTGTAATACCGTTCAGGTTCTTCTAAAAATATGAAGCGCCTGTTGCAGAACATTCTGCAAATCTCTCCTCCGAGTTGCTGGGTGCAGGCTACGGCCCCGTTGAGTGGTGGCGGAAAGGGCTGGCATGAATACTCTGAGTTTGAAAAGAACAAGAGCGTGAGCGATGGATCGCAAGGTCTACCACAAACGACTAGAATTCATTGATTAGTGGGCGTATTATTTATAATCAAGTACACATGCAGCTTGTTTGTTGTTGGTTTTTTTGTGTGTGTCATTCATTTTAGCGTAGAGAAAAATCCTCTTATAATCATAGTGCATTATGTAAACTTTCTTGATATTCCGTAGAGTGCGCGTGATCCGATTTCTAGAAAATAATTATCATCTGTTGCTATCGCGTGCACTTTTATATCTTCAGTACTGTTCTTGTTTTTCTATGGAATTCGAATCTTATGCAGCCCGAACACAACTTATTTCTATTGACTATGAATATATCGTTCATTTATATCCAACTTATAGATTAGCATGTGCAGAAAAGATGGCTAGATTTTAGAACGCCGGCAACTCGTAATGGTAATGATAATAATAATAAAAGTCATGTGGCATAGATTCATACCAATGTAAAGACATTACATTGGTCAAAAGGTTGCTGAGAATTGTAATAAGTTTTCATTTACCCGTGACTGTCACAGTAAACTCGCACGTCTCCTTGTTTTGGGACGGATCAGTCGCAGTGTATATGATCTCATGCTCGCCAATCGGAAACGCTGAGCCGGAAGCGTTCTCAGGAGGGGTGATGGTCACATTACCGGAATTGTCTTCAAACACTGGGTCATTCCAAGTGACGTTGACAGTGGGCAACGCAGTCTGCTCGTTGATGTCATCTGAACAGTTCTGGACTCTGGGGTTTTCTTGATCTGTGTTACCATGGTTACGGGAAAGATTACGAAGTTATCCCACACTGTAAAAACATCGGTGTTAGATTTAACACCATGGGTGTTAAATCTAACACCGATCAAACTTCAATGGAGGACCACACCCACAAGTGTTGAAAGTGTATTGTGACGGTGTTAAAAAGTGTTCGCCTGGCACTTCGTGGTGTTAATTTGACACTGTGGCTGGTGACATTTTTGACACTGCGCTAGAGTTAATTCAATAATGACACCGCATGGTGTTGATTTGATATTGGTGGTGTTAATTTCAATGGTATAACACCCGTCCAGCTTCAATAGGGGACCACACCTCAAAAATCAAGTACTTTATCGGAAAATTCTTTATCGTCTTGTTGAAGTGCAGTAACTAAGAAACTATTCAAAAAACAATTTTAGATTTTGAAATGACACCCGGAGGTGTTAATCTAACACCATGAATGAGCACCGGAAATTTAACACCAGCTCGGTGTTTCATATCTAACACCGGCCTTTTTGCAGTGCATGAATTAAGATAAATGATAAAACAACGGAACAACCACGACAACGCCATTGGCTATATACATGAGATAGCAATTGCTACGACATCTAAAACGATTCTTGCTACCCAACTGGTCAACTGATCATCACGCGATTTTTGCTATAAGATACTATTTTTACGTTTTTACTACGTTTTCGTCTTCCCCTTGTTGGATAGTGCATCACATCCAGTACACCTCGTGTTAAAATTTCAGTGATCGTAACCATTTGCTACATTGTATTATATAAAGATAAATTCCACGACTGTGTTCAACAAACAGTCATTCTAGGAACCTTTGAAGGAAATATTTCAGTGAACCTGGAATTCGGCCTAGATTGCAAACGTTGATGGCTCCATTAACATATCATAATTCTGGTTCACATAAATCATAACCCTATCAGAGCAGAATTTAGTGAACCTGTATCTCTACTGGAATAATTGTTGATCATTAGATTTTACTTTTTCCTAGCTTAGACGAACTATTGAAAGTCTTTAGAACAACTGACATCGGAATGAATAATTCGTAACTATTGGGTTTCACCGATAACGGCGGCTTTCTCTGCAGACTTTTTCTTTCTGGCAGCTCTATTGTTCGATATCTGTCAGTAATTACTGGCAGAAAACAATTCTAAAAAAAAAAAGAAGATTTTGACAAGCACAATAGGTGATACGCTGATAGCATATCACCTAATGAATATCTTTGAAAACACTACGAAAGATATTATTGTGAGACAACACAAACGAATGGCCAGAATAGTCTTAGGGGTAGACACACGTACATCTACTGACTACGTACTAAGTCAACTAAACTGGACCACGATAGAGGATAGGTGGAAGCTTCAAAGGTGCAAACTGGTTTATAGGGCACTAAATGGGGACGCTCCAGAGTATCTGTCACTCTTGTTTCAGAAAGTTTGTAATACACACAACTACCAGACTAGATCAGCAGTCTCTGACGGGCTAATAGTAACTAGAGCTCGAACGACTGCTGGGAAACAGTCTTTTTCACACACCGGCGCACTCGAATGGAACAGTTTACCAATAAACTTAAGGCATGCTCCATCTAAACATTCGTTCTCAGCCCAATTTTGGAGGGCACTCCACTGTGCCCAAGTATAGTTCTGTTGTCATTTCTTTTTGTTTCTGTTTGTTTTTTTTTTCTTTCTGAGGTAGGGGAAATTTAAGGATATGAGGATGTAATGTGTTGCATAATATTTGTTAAATTTTGAGTTTAATATATATCAGTATACAGTATATTAAGATATATACAGATTTGATACTGCAAATATGATTTTGTTGTTGGTATTGTACGATTATCATACATTTTTGTGTTTATTTGTATGTATGTGTTCATGCAGGGCCTCCAAGAACAACAGTGTTTAACCCACTGACGGAGCCACCCTGTGAAAATAAAACATATAAATAAATAAATAAATAAAATACAGTTCGTTGGTATAGCTCATCACCTAATGAATATCTTTGAAAGCAATTCGTTAGGATAGCTCGTAGGACTGGCCATTTGGTTTACCGTTACATGGAAATGTTTTACTTCTTACATGTCGAGCGCCAGGCACCTGCTTGACTCCTCTCCTCTTCTATACCTTTATCTGCTGCTTTAGGCCAACTTCTTCAGTTCATCTTGTTACCAAATTATGTGATATACTACACTGAACTTCTTTGACAAATTTCACTGGAAATTGTGACCTGGTTGTGCCACATTTTGTGAAACTGATTTTCAATCTTGGCCTACTTGGGATTCTACTTGAAGTGGGACTCCATTCCCCACACACAAACTCTGCCTAGTCAGCCGTGCAAAGGGAGCCTACAGAGTTACCAACGTGACAATGGAAGTTGTGCCCTGAACAATACATGTCATGTCCTGGGTATTTTTCACTAATTCTGCTGTACGTACGTGACCTCGCAAGAACAAAAGCTATCTCATCGTTGTCATTTTATATTATACTAAATGAAAAATACCACTAATGATAGAGAACTTCTTTATCCAGGGTAGGCCTCTTCAGTGTTGCCACTGCTCTAGAAGAGGGCCCTATCATTATTATTACCCTAGTGTTGCCTGGTACCCGTTAAATGCACTTAGGTCAAGCAAGAGGGACATGGTAGGCCAAAACAACTTGTCCAAGGACGTAAGCACAGGGCGGGAATCGAACTCGCGTCCTCCGATTGGGAGTCTGGAGCTTATTCACTATGCCACAGCGCTCCCACATGAGTTTCTGTTACAATCTTTAAGATACAATGAATTATTTGATACAACCTGAAGAATAGAATTCTGATCGCAAATACACACTTTGAGGGAGAATTTGTCACCTGTAATCTCCACTGTGAAGTTGCACTGGGCAGTGAGCCCCGCCGTGTCAGTCGCAACGTATGTTACCACAGTGAGTCCGATATGGAAGTGGTGCGGCGGGTTGTGGCTCCCGACAAGATCCGGCCTTATGCCGCTATTGTCAGCCGGCACTGGTACCGTCCAGTTTACTTCTCGTGTCGGCATTAAATCATCGGTGGTGTCATTGATACTGCTGGGGCACGTCACTTCAGGGGGCAAGTTATCTATCGATGAAAACAAAATGATGGAAACACATTACGAACCTCGCAATTGGCTGAAAGGCAAACGTTAAAAAAAATCCCTGTCGTGATCAACGTGGGTTGTACAGGGATGTGCAAAAATACTCTCCTGGGAATTAAAATACTCTCTGCCAGTCCCTGTCAATAAATACGTTGACTGACGTGGAGAGCAATGAGGGAACGAATAAAAAAATTCTATTCATCCATCCATCCATCCATCAATCAATCAGTCAATCAACCAATCAATCAATCGATCAATCAATCAGTCAGTCAGTCAATCCATCATTCCACCAATTAATGAATCATTAAACCAATCAATATTATGCATGTTGGTTAATCAATCAAACGATTCATCGATCTATCAATCAATCAACCACTATCTCAAAAGTCTTACCTTCACAGGACATCGGAGGAATGCTGGACCAAGTTCCATTTGCAAGACACGTCGTGTTGATGAAGGCCTCTCCAGTGCCGTTCAGTGTGTAGCCGGTCTGACAACCATAGGAACAATCTTGACCGTACTTGGGAGAGCTCTGACAGACCACTGGTCTAATGGTCATCGGAGATGTAACCGTGAGCCCCTGGCAGGATATCTCTGAGAGAAAGGGGGTGGGGATAGAAAAGATGGAATAAGGCATGTATTGCCTGGTGGATATAGGGCGAAATCATACGTGAAGGGCTGGCTAAATCCTTGATATACAAGTTCAGGCAATGACGCAAGTACTGATTATTACCTGGATAGCAAGTTCCCTTAGAGAACTGAAAAATGGTGGTTAGACCCTTACCTACTCTGCCATGGTGTTTTACTCCTTGCATACTTATGTATTATTTTAACATCTTTATTTTTTTTTCTCAATTTTATTTTCACATTTTACATTGAAATGTATCATTTATTCTGCTGACAATCGATCTATATTATCCATCAAATTTGTACGCCTGGCTAGAAAGATTATGTGTGAATAAATTACATTACTACTGGACACTAGACCTGGTGTAGATTCGAAATCAAGTCCAGTGGTCATCGAACAATAGATACACAAAGCATAATATTAGCAATCTCCATATCTTCAAAAGGGTTGTTTAAATTCTATTATCAATCACTGCATCAGCCATGAACCCTAACATATAGAAAACAAGAAAGGACATGGCCTGAATGCACTGTGTAGACTTTTGGCTTTTAGAAAAAAAAACACACACACAACTTGTTATTTCAATTCGTAGAGACAATCATTGCTAAAGAAGAATTCCATTCCCAAATTTCATCGATTTCACGAGAAAGAGAAAAAAAAAATCCCTGCAGAGCAGTGCAAAAAATAATCAAAATCGGATAAGAAATAAGGAAGTGATTGACATTCTGAAATTTCAATTTTTTTTTCCAAAAAGCACTTCTTGACCAATTATTATGAATATTAAAATCAGCAAGTTGATGATGTCATGTTCTCACAGTTTCTTATTCATTTCGTATACAGAAATGTCAAAAATCTCATATTTCTGCTGTATGAATTCAAACTTGCCTTAAAACCATCCAAAATAAAAAGGGAATAAATGTTACCTCTGATATATTTTGGTATGGGAATATGCTTTCACATGTATCAGCTAAAAATCAGCTAAATTTTTTTTTTTCTGAATACCATATAAAACATACATGAAAAAAAATCATCATCATCAACTAGCTCATGTGAACATTCATATGGACTGGTCAAGAAATGTTTTCAAAAAAAAATTGACAATGTCATTTTTTCCTTTTTTATCCGATTTTTTGCGATTTTGGGAACATTCTGTAGGGAATTTTGTTCTTTCTTTTGAAGTTTAGTCACTTTTGGGGTGGATTTCCTCTGCAATACTACAACTACTACCAACAGAGATCATAAGTATCGCTTCTCACTTTGGCAAGCACCAAGCTGGCTGTCCCATTCGGCAGTGGTAGAAGGGACCGTCTCCCGACAGGTGGTCGTATTGACTCCTGAAGCCTCCAGCTGGTACCCCTCGTCACACCTCAGGGTACACACTGTCCCGATGCTATTATCATTCGTGTCGCAGTCACTTTCACCGTCCTCCGGCTCGGGCAAGTCGCTGCAAGTAACTTCTGCTCACGTTTTACCACATGAAAATAGTTGCCGAAGATAAAATGAACGAATTGAATAATAAAGGTCTGTTCGTTGATGCCGCACTCACGGGAAATTTTGAAAATATATTACAAAAGGACGCACATTTTGCTCGAAACGCTGGCAAGGAATTCCAACTGACTGGTGATTCTTCCAACTTGAAGTCGAAATTTAAAGTGTCGAGACAGTTTTTTGAAAATTATTCTACGATGTGAGAATTTCTAACCTGAACACAAATAAATAAACACCTGCCAAACGGAATCATATCTGACCTCTATATTATGATATTACTACCTGACTTCTAGATTCAACAATCTCATGTATTTATAATTAGTGCTCAACGAAAACAAAAAACAAAATGTGGAATAATGACAAGTTAATTTCATCTTGAGTATGCCACAACTATCGTAAAGAATCATCTTCAAAGGTGCACTCACTCTCACACGTCGGGGGCGTGGCCGACCAATCCCCAGTTTCCAGGCAACGGGAACTCGTGTCTGCACCCACGATCCGGTATCCCTGTTTGCACTGAAACGTACAGGTGCTGTCGAATGTGTTGTGGCAGTCGGGGGGTATCATCATTATGGACGTGTCGTTGACGGTAGTATTGAACGCTGGGCACTCAACAGCTAAGTAGAAAACATTTTGATAAAAAACAAGAATATTATCTTACAAATCTCCCATCATACTAAGCATAATTATCACAACGTCTGACTAATTCACTGGTAAGTGCTGTTTACAAGTAAGGTCATTTATTCTTATGATCTGCGAAACAGACACTTGTGTGTGCAATATCTAAGCACAAATTACAAGGCAATAATAAAATTTGTTTATTTCAAAGCAAATAAACAAGTACTTAATGTTATCATGCTTTTTCTTTCATAATTGGTATCTCTTTCATTAAATATGACATTATTCGTGATTTAGCTGATGAAAGGCCCCAGGCAAAGTAGCAGTGTCATGAGTTTGCATCTCAATGTTTTGATTTTGATTTATTTCTGCTTAATTCCGTTACATCAGATATGATTATGTACATGTCATTTATGACAAAAAGTATATCGATACATAGTTTTTAGTACAATTATACAAGACAAATACAAACAGCTTAGGGAACTTAAACAGAAGGGTCTCCAAAATAAGCCGAGGCTTGACGGTATGGAGACTATATGCTTACCTACTCTGGATAGAATAGGGAATAGAGAAAGAGAGAAATAGGGAAGGGTAGGGGGAAGAAGGAAAGTTACAGAGTGTATGTGTACCACTCCAACTACTTTACAATAATAGTAATGATGTTAAATACAATATGATAATGATATCAAAGTTAACACGTTCAGTTGCCTTTGCCGGAGTAATGGCCGAATATGCACTATGAAAATAATAATGTGTGAATACAAAGTATCCTATACATATTGTATTCTGATATGGAATGAAATATATCGTGCTTATTTTATGTACGCAGTAATGGTAAGGCACATCGTACACATACAAATACATGCTCATATAATATACATGATGTACCTATCCTATACCTCCACATATATTCATATTCATAATATGGATAGATAAATAAATCGATATATGTATGCACACATACATGCATCATGTTCCACGTACATATTCATATACATTTGATTATAATACAATAAAGGAATCAGAATGTTATCCTGGGGAATACTGCTTAAGGAGGTAAAGTTTTACAGCCTTCTTAAATGAATACATAGTGGTCATGTTTTTAATTTCGATGGGAAGGGAATTCCAAGTGTCAGGGCCGGAGTGTCTGATAGAATGATGCGCGAGTGCGGTTTGGGGGTTAAATAAATGTAAATTTGTGGATTGTCTGGTTGGATAAGAGTTAATCTCTAAATTTGACCGAAATATTATTGGAGGCAAGAGGTTTGACTTGAGACAAAACATAAATACAGCTTTTTGGAGAAAGTTTATGTCATTTATTTTAAGGGATTTAAGCTGGAAAAACAATGGGTCGGTGTGAGCTCGAGAGCGTGCTCGACTGCACACTCGAATTGCTTTTTTCTGTAGGAGAAGTATACGGTCTGTGTTACATTTGTGGGTTGCCCAGATAATGTTGCAATACGATATATATGGTAAGATTAAGGCATTATACAGGGTAAACAATACAAGAGTTGATAAAAAATACTGAAGCTTAGTTAACAGGCCAACGTTTCGGGATATAGGCAAAATGATGTGTTTTACATATTCATCCCATTTTAGGTTTTCATTTATATACACACCGAGAAATTTATTAAATATTTCCCTATTTTTGGAGTAGAAGAGTCGCTCCGTGATCAAGATGAATTTTAGAAGAACAAATCAGATCAAAAGTTTAATTATTGATTTCTATCAGCAAAGTCGGGCAAAGAAATAGAACGTCTAAAACCTGAAAAGTTTCACATCTGTTAATTATATGATGCAAATGATATAAAGTCATTATCTCACATTTTTGGGTTAAACGAAACCACGCCTCTATGAAATAATTTAGCAAGTAGAGTCACTCCTACTCATCCACACAAGTTATTACTGTGAAAACATTACATGACTGTGGACACTTTTGAATACTTGTGTGAAAGCCAATAGAAGACTAAAGGAGCGTTGACTGTGTCATCTCATCAAATCTGTATACACTGCTGCAACCAGTGTCATTTCATTAAAGGACAAGTCCACCTTTATAGACATATTGGTTGAGTGAATGCAACAATATTACTAGAACACGTCAGCGAGAGTTTGAGCATGTGACATCATACACTGTAGTAGTCTTCTTATCCAGCAGTGACTGCGCAGATACATAAAAAATTCATAACTTTTGAATGGATTGTCCGATTTTCCTCAAACTTTCACTGATGTGTTCTACTAATATTGCTGCATTCTCTCAATCCTTATGTATATGAAGGTGGACTTGTCCTTTAGCATGCAAAAAAAAAAACAAAAAAACTTGAAATTCGACTAATTTCTGACTTTCTGTATCCGGTATCGATAAAATTTCACTTAGTTATCTTTGTGTGATGTAGTCCTCATGATCAAGTAAAGTTAAACATGGTATCGATTTGCAATTCACTCCCGTTGTTTACGGTTTAATCCTCTGTGTGCTCTAAGTGTCGATTGACAAGGAACACCCCATGGCGTTGTGCTCACTGTTCAAAATCCGTGGCACAGAAAAGGTTACTTAAGGCTATGGTCGCACATAAGCGAAGACCGGTCTCCGATCCTTCTACGGCCTCTGCAATCATTGGTTGATAGTTGGTTGTCACATGTCATAAAATACATTTTTCCCCTTTAAGGTAACAAAATGGTTGTCAGCGAACGGTTTTGGTCGGCTTGAGGTTTTTGCTGCATCGAAAACTTTCTGCCTACGAAACCGGAGGACAAAACGTCTTTTTGTAATCTTTAATTGGTCGTTAAAAGATCTGCAACCAGATGCCGACTGGTTAATAACCTCGTTATGACTGGTCTGCAGTGATTTCTGGCCCTTGTCATGAATAAGTTTGGCCGGCAACCAAATAAGATTTGCGAAGTGGTTGCCTACCAGATTACATGCAAAATTTATAACAATTACTCCTAAAAATTTTTTTAGAGAGTCTGTGTCCACGTGCCTAGAAATTTGTATTCCATTAGTAAATGGTTACCTAGCCCCAAACGAAAATTAATCGCAATACATCGGCGGCCATTTTTTTCCCTTAAGTCGCCGACCAGTTGCCAACCATTTACAAACCTTTCTCATAGCAGTCGCCCATTCATCGTCAATGTGTTTTTGTTGGAAAACCAGTCGCAAAGCGCTCTCCAACCGGTCGTCAAATACTTTGCAAATGGTAGGCAACCGGTAGGCAGCCTGTTGGTAACCAGTTAAGCAACCAGTTGCCGATCAAAAATATTGGAGTGTGGTTCCCGATTGGTTGTCGATAGTCGCCAGAAATGTTTGGTTGCTTGAGGTGGGCGACAAGTCTTCGCGAACGTTGACCATGCCCTAACATGTTTAATCGTGATGAAAAAGAGTTTCCAAATCTAAACCATCGATTTGTAAAATTATAGTTGCTATAATGAAAAACCTCACGTTGGCAGCTGCTTCCGTTAACACCGGTGTTCTCTACGTAACCCGGGTCACACTCGCAGTCCATGCTGTCCGTGCTGGTCGTGGAGACTGTTGAGGAGTGGGCTGGACACGGGGTACACGGATGGTTGCCATACGACGACTTGTACGTACCCTGCAGGCAAACTAAAGAGAGCGCCACCATCTGTTATCAGTCTTAAAACTCTTAAAACAGTAGACCGGTTCTGTGACGCATTCACATCTTGTGCATGCTTTGTAGCGTGTGTTCACAAAATCTGAACTTAACAACCACAAAGCTTGCAGGAGGCTTGCCCTACCCAGCAACAACTAAATAAGTTCCTGCCTACGAAATTCAGAGAGAGAGGGAGAAGGTGAATGAAATGCTTCATTACGAAGCTAAAGGAAAAGAAACATCCACAAATATAACATTTTACACACGGTCTATTGAAGAGGGTCAGCAGAAGTAAAATAATAAAGATGAGAATAAGAAAAAAATAATAAAGATAGTGATTGCAATCATATCGATTGTCTGTTTGATTTACACGAATCTCGTAATGCTCAAGCGCCCAACTGTAATAGTGATTATGGTTACCCCGGACCTCTCCTACAGTGACTTGTAGCAAGGCTGCCACTTGGAAATCAGATTTTTGCTGCGTATCTATTGTCGCGCTTAGTAGTAGTAGTGGTAGTAGAAGTAGTAGTAGTAGCAGTAGTAGTAGTAGTAGTAGTAGTAGTAGTATTAGTAGTAGTAGTAGTAGTAATAGTAGTAGTAGTAGTACATGTAGTAGTAATAGTAGGCCTAGTAGTAGTACTTTGTAGTACATGACTGTAGTTGTTGTTGTAGCAATAGAAGTCGAAGTTATAGTAACACTCCATCACTCTTTACACAATTAACCCATTCCATTGAAATCTCCAATAAATGGAGCTGATACACAGGCCACAAGATTCCCGTATGGAACGGGTTAAGCAACAATGATCATTACAAGTATCGACAGAAGGAGGGAGGGCAGTGTGGTTGAAAGGTCTTACACAAAGACGTGCAGAACGGATTATGTTTATGGTATCGAGCTTACCCCTACAGTTAGAACTTGACGCACAGATATAATTCAGTCAGACAGACAAATGTTCACCAATTGCTTTTCTCTTTTTTTCCTTGGAAAATAACTAAAACTCTAGTCATACTTTGGACGTTCGTTTCTTTATTTTGAAAATATTATTAGGATTAGGTTAATTATCTCTTGGCCCTTCTAAATTAACGTATAAGTTCTGATCTATTTATTGTCAGAGGCATTCTTAGATATTACGAAAACATTGTGAAGAGTTTGACTGCAAAACGAGTTAAGCGTCTAACATCCTAAAGTGAGCCCAACATCGGATGGAGCAAAATAAAACCTTTGCAGTGATAGGCTTACCTCACTTGTTACAGGTGTATATAACAAGAAAAATCTTGAAGTTAATATTGAAAATGCCCCATGTTTTCTGATTATTTTTTTTTCATTAACTAGTACCTTTAATCGCAAATATCTCAAATCAACAAAAATGGAGTTAATTCGTTTTTGCGATCAAACTCGTCACATGCAGGGTTTCAAGCATTTGTTTCTACTACCTTTACAGCTAAAGCCGTCCCCAGTGTATCCAGGTTCGCAGGTGCATGCGATTGAGCCGCTCTTGGTAGCGCACGAACACGCAGCATTCTGTCCACAACAGTTTCCCATGCCGTCACACTGAGTTGTGTCGTTATTATAACACTTTGCTATGTCCACCTGTTCGTAGAGGGCGTTGTTATCCTTGACATCTTTGGAGAAGCGTTAAAAGAAAATAAGTCAAAGGGCCATATCAGACAATTCATATAATTTCACATCGTGAAGTACAAAAGTCGATAGTGCCATGTACAAATTCTTTGAATTTATTGTGGTCCTTGAGAAGATAAATCAATACTCTACAACAACCAAAATCATAACACCGAACAAGGATGATGATAAGGGAGGCTCACATTTTCCAGTATTTAAATGTAGCAATGTAATTCCATTCATACCACTTGTTTAACAAGTTGACCTGTGTAGAATTTATATTCTCTTCCTCTTTTTTTTTTCTGCTTTCTTGAGCAATCGATCATGTGAAGCTGCTGTGACATCATCCTTGATAAGTGTGGGTATGAATTTGCGTGTGGTTATGAGATTTGTAATCATTCTTATCCTCATCCAGTCACTAAAACACAGTACCCAGTCTAACCAATTCATAGATGTTCAAACGCAAACAAGTCTTATTATTATCTTGAAGTCTCCGTTAAGAAGATCATAAATGCAGAGAATTCTTGTTGGCCATGCTTGTATGATATATTTTTGGGGTAAACAGTTCTTGAACAGTCAATATAAATATGCAAATGCCAAAGCTATCATGTCATTCCCTCACAACTTACCATTATAATTTGCACATAAAATTGTGAAATTTCCTGTTTTTCATTCAAACGCAATAATGCCCGAGGCTCAAATCCTCATATATCTAATTGATCACTATTCTGAAGTTATTCAACCAGGAATAACGTCATGTTTCAGACTTCAATGACAGAAACATTGAATTTTCGTCATTTTTTTTTTTTTTTTTGGTACAAGATCAATGCAAAATCGTGAGGGTATGACATAGCTTACTTATTTCCATATTCATACCCACTGTACAAGAACTGTTTAGGAGAAATTATCAAATCTTCAAAATTTCATAACTTCCTTATTTTTCATCCAATTTCAGTCAATTTTTTACCGTTCAAGTAATACTCTTTTTATCAGTTTAACTTATATTTGGACTGGATTTTCTATTTAAGCCAGGACTATAACAAATGATGTGATAAGATTCTGTTTCCCATTGATCAGGTTTGGACCACTGCTGGTGAAGGCAGAGTCTTCGATTAAAGGACGATTATAATCCTTTATGGAACTGAAAAAAAAAAACCAAACGAAAATCACACTGACATTTGAATCCATCATAATGAATTCAAGGGTATAATCAAGAAGAAAGAACACCTTGCTTGACCGCCGAACCAAACGAATTGATGTCGCCGAAATCTGTGAGCCAGAACACGTACTCGTAGGATGTCGCAATGCTTTCCAGTTCGAAACTACTCACAGTAGTTCCCAGTCCGATTGAGAAAATGACCACACCTCCCCCTTTGAGCTGGTCGGCGACGGGGCCGGGTCGTTTGCCCTCAGTGGACACACCGTCGGTCAGCAGAATAATGACTCTGATATGAGACAAGATTGCAGAAAGTGCAAGGAAGGACATGGTCATCGTGTGGTATATATATCTTCTCTTCTGGTCACATTTTCCTGGCATGCACGGCCCAAATCAAAGTGTCTGTGCCATAGATTTGCTATGGTATATATCATATATGTTTGCATTCTAAAATCATAGTAAGTACTATTCATATTTTGTTTGTATCATCCGCATTATATATCAATGGACAAATATACAATGACATATAGATGAATTTAATATGAATATATTTTATTGGTATAACAAATTGGTGGTGTCGTTGCTTTGTTTGCAGTGTTCCACGTCTTACAAGCTTATGAGCTTTCTAGAGTAACACTGTTTTCCGACGTTATGATTACTCACTTTTTTTTGTTAATATGTGTACATCGTCTCTTTATGACATCATTCGCGCATATACTTTATATTGTAGACAAATCGACAACTTTGTATCGCTTTGAATCATGTCTTCTTGTTCTTTTTTGATGATGGAAATAAACAAACTACTGAACTGAATTGAATTGAATTGAATTGAATTGAATTGAATTGAATTGAATTGAATTGAATTGAATTGTATGCAGCCCAAACGTCATTGTTTAGAAACTAATGATAAATTTGCATAAAATCTTACCCGTCATTAATTTACAGGATGGCGATTGCCTATAGAACTTTGCTTTTGCTATAATTATATTTGCTTTGATTTCTGGATTTTCACAAAGTGAATACGACGCAACGAACAATTTTCCAAGATTAATCATAGTGGACAAAGGATTAATATTATGTTTAATCAGTTACCAATCAATGTAGGCTACGTATAGTCCTACACGAACAAATGGAAAATCGTTATTCAATCGATCAAATTATTAGGAACAAATTTCACGAGATCACTATCATAAGCTGAAGCTTGATTTTGATTAGCCCAACCCCTACCCCCCCCCCCCTAAAAAAAAATACGTATGATTTACTTATCATTACAAATCATTTCATGACAAGATGTGGTGATTAAAGAATACATTAGTGCAAGGTGAGTTAGGGCGCGTGTGTAGGGTTGCAGTTTTACTAAGAGTCTATTTTGTTATCATTACAATTTTTTGTTTGATTCTGCGTGGATCTATTAATCAATCTTATGTTTGGAGAAAGCTGTCTATAACGTGACTGAAACACCACCCATAAACGCAATTATATTACAACTCTTTTCATCATCAAAAAAAGAAAAGAAAAGAAAAGAAAAGAAAAGAAAAGAAAAGAAAAGAAAAGACCTATGCATTCCACCAACGGCGTAAATCCGTACTGAGGAGTGGGGGGGGGGGGGATGGTCACCATCACCACGATCACAAGCCCATAACCGGACCGGCGCAGCCTTGGGGGGGGGGGGGGGGGAGCTTTGTGCCCCCCCCCCCCCCCCACACACACACACACACTTTAATGGGATCGGATGTCCCACTCTTTTGCAGAAATATAAAGTGGGAGGAGAATGGCAGCAAAAATATGAAGACTTTTTGTTCTTGTTGTTGCTTTTTTTTTGCTTGTCAGATGACTTGCGGCGGAAAATCAGTTTGTTTTTGAAATATCTGTGAGAGGGAGCGGAGCGACCGAACGGGGGGAGGGTGTGTATGGGGGGGGGGGGTGTATCCCTCTCCCACACGAGGAAGATTTTGCATTTTTAAGACCTGAAATTCAGCGATCTGGTGCACACGTTTAGTGAAATTTTTGTGTTTTTTTTTTCTTAAAAAAACCCAATAGAAAATGAAATATTCACAATATATTATTGAATGACTAAATCGTGGTATTTCAGCTCTTGCTCCGCCTGTGCGACATCACTGCGAAGGCCTACAAAATAGTGGGGTCTATCACCGGCGTAGACGGGATTTGATCTTAGGGGGAGCGGTTATGAGATCATGAGGGAGCGAAGAAAGCAAGGGGGGAGGGTATGGTAGGGGGTTTCCCCTCTCCCACGGTGAAATCTTTTTACATTGAAAATTTTGACATTTTACTGTCCAAAAACTGCCGTTTGTAGCTATATTCTTCGCTTTGGAAACTGGGGGGGGGGGGGGCACACCGGTGCAACTGCTGTCAATCACTGGCAGCAACATCAGGAGAATGGCATAGCGATTAAATGCGAGCGAGCGGAGCGAGCGAGCTTGAAAATTTTGACATAATACTTTTACAGTCTAAAAACTGCCGTTTGTAGATATACTTCTTCGCTTTGGGAATCAAGGGGTGCCGCACCGGGCGCCGCACCGGGCGCCGCACCGGGCGCAACTGCTGTCAATCACTGGCAGCAACATCAGGAGAATGGAGTAGCGATTAAATGCGAGCGAGCTTGAAAATTTTGGCATTTTACAGTCCAAAAACTGCTGTTTGTGGCTGTATTTTTTTTTGCTTTGGAAATTAAGGGGGGGGGGGGCGCACCGGGTGCAACTGCTGGCAATTACTGGCAGCAACATCAGGAGAATGGCATAACAATTGAATGCGAGCGAGTGAAGCAAGCGAGCTTGAAAATCTTGACATTTTACAGTCCAATAACTGCCGTTTTTGGCTGTATTTTTTCGCTTTGGAAATTAAGGGGGCGCACCTGGCGCAACTGGTGGCACTTACTGGCAGCAACATCAGGGGAATGGCATAACGATTAAATGCGAGCGAGTGAAGCGAGTGAGCTTGAAAATGTTGACTTTTTACAGTCCCAAAACTGTCGTTTGTAGCTATATTCTTCGCTTTGGAAATTAAGGGGGGGGGGGGGGGCGCACCGGGCACAACTGCTGGCAATTACTGGCAGCAACATCAGGAGAGTGGCATAACGATTGAATGGGAGCAAGCGAAGCGAGCGAATTTGAAAATTTTGACATTTCACAGTCCCCAAAGTGCCGTTTGTGGCTGTATTTTTTCGCTTTGAAAATTAAGGGGGGGGGGCACATCGGGCCAACTGCCGGCAATTATTGGCAGCAACATCAGGAGAGTGGCATAACGATTAAATGCGAGCGAGCGAAGCGAGTGAGCTTGAAAATTTTGATATTTTACAGCCCCAAAAACTGTCCTTTGTGGCTGTATTATTTCGCTTTGGAAATCAAGGGGGGCGCACCAGATGAAAACTGCTGGCAGTTACTGGCAGCAACATCAGGAGAATGGCATAATGATTAAATGCGAGTGAGCTTGAAAATTTTGACATTTTACAGTCCCCAATACTGTCGTTTGTGGCTGTATTTTTTCGCTTTGGAAATTAAGGAGGCGCACCGGGCGAAAACTACTGGCAATTACTAGCAGCAACATCAGAAGAATGGCATGATTAAAGGGGAAGGCTAGTAACTGATCAGTGGGAATCAGTGGAAATGCTGGGAGATGATTGTTCAAATCCTTATGGGATTCATTCAAGAGTTCATTGTATATCTATTGTTGTGTGAAAATGATTTGCTTCAAAACGGTCTCATATTCAAGTAATGTGCAGATTAATGCTCCGTCACTGACCAGGGACGCTAACCTGGAAGCATTAAACTGCACATTACTTGAATATAAGACCAATCTCAAGCAAATCATTTTCACACAACAATAGATATACAATTAACTCTTGAATGAATCCCATAAGGATTGGAACAATCATCTCCCAGCATTTCCACTGATTCCCACTGATCAGTTACTAGCCCTCCCCTTTAAATGCGAGCGAGCGAAGCGAGAGAGCTTCAAAATTTTGACATTTTACAGTCCAAAAACTGCCGTTTGTAGCTATATTTTTCGCTTGGGAAATTAAGGGGGCGCATCGGGCGAAAACTGCTGGCAAATACTGGCTGCAACATCAGGAGAATGGCATAATGATTAAATGCGAGCGAGCAAAGCGAGTGAACTTAAAAATTTTGACATTTTACAGTCCAAAAACTGCCGTTTGTAGCTATATTTTTCGCTTGGGAAATTAAGGGGGCGCATCGGGCGAAAACTGCTGGCAAATACTGGCTGCAACATCAGGAGAATGGCATAATGATTAAATGCGAGCGAGCAAAGCGAGCGAGCTTCAAAATTTTGACATTTTACAGTCCAAAAACTGTCGTTTGTATCTATATATTTCGCTTTGGAAATTAAGGGGGGCGCACCGGGCGCAACTGCTGTCAGTCACTGGCAGCAACATCAGGAGAATGGCGTAGCGGTTAAATGCGAGCGAGCGGAGCGAGCGAGCTTTAAAATTTTGACATTTTACACTCCAAAAACTGCCGTTTATGGCTATATTTTTCGCTTTTGTTTGTCCCACTTTTATGGGGGAACCATTCCCCCCCCCCCCATCGACGCCTCTGCATATGAGGGTGCTTTTGTTAAGTGAAAGATCTGCTGCACATGCACTCTTTGATAAATTAGGGAAATATACGTCAATCTCAAAAGTGTACAAAGTCTATCGAAAGGGATCCTGTATAGCGGAGCTTTTGCATGTTTAAGATTGCAATACAACTATCTGGTGCATAGTTCTGGCGATATTTGGACAATTTTCCATTAAGAAGGTTCGAGATTTGTCCTCATCTCGGGAATTGCTTGGGGGATAAATGATTTGTCTGCCTAAACACTTCCGTAGGGGCGGGCAGATGCCCCTTTGCCCCCCCCCCCCCCCCCCCCCCCCCCCGAGATAGATTCGACGCCCCTGATCTTCCCTGGGTATGCCCATAGATGTATCCTGACTGAGTCACCAGTCACTGTCGTTTTTCAGGAATGATTCAGGAAATGGAGGGGGTTCAATTATGGCGATATAGTTTTTTTTTATTGTTTGTTTGTTTTCGTACATATTTTGCAGATGGTCCCAAGTTACTTGCGTCATAGCATGTTTACATGTAGGCCTATACTATGTGACGTTGTCAACGTCTGAGCCATACCTTACATTGTACAGTATCGTCGGCCTCATGCCAAAAGGGCACTAATAGTGTACAAAGTCTATGGTGTTAAGGCCCTTTTGGCAGAAGGCCGACGGTTATGTCGATGTTACTTTCTTCGCGAGCGAGCGAAGCGAGCGAGCGCTTGAGAAAATTATGTATACATTTTCCTACAAGATAGAATACTGTTCAGCTCTGTTACATGCCTGAAGGCCGGCGTACAAACGTCACGCCTTGATACAATCACATTTCTGCTTCCTCCATTTTTTTTTTTCAAAATTCAGGGGGGGGGGATGATTGTACAGGCCATCCCCCCTACTCCATTTCAGGGGGGGATATATCCCCCCCATCCCCTCCGGGATTTACGCCCATGCATTCCACAAAGAACAAAAGAACAAACCCCAAAACATTGATGTAATCTTTCGCCGGGTCAACGATCTGCCATTATACTCGATGAAACTGTTGTATACGCTGGACTCTAAACGCTTTATAGGTGTGGTTCCGACAATTTAACCAGTGAGCAATAAGCACTGAACTCAAGCATATCATACACAACAAGAGAGAGAGAGAGAAAAAAAAGAATGTTGTGCATGGAAGTTATATACACAACAAATTCCATAACCGACACTGATTTTCCTCTTTTGTTTACTCATTTGTGTGTGTGTGTGTGTGTGTGTATGTGTGTGTGTGTGTGTGTGTGTGTGTGTGTGTGTGTGTGTGTGTGTGTGTTCAATAGTGGCCATGTGTTGGGGATATCAATTTGCAAATCTATTTAATGCTGTAACTATATCAAAGTAATGATAAAGAGTCTGGTATAGCTCGGAAGTCCTCTAGGGGAACTGATGGTCTTCCTTCGATCACGGAAGAGAATATTCGAAAAGGGACGTAGAGAGATCTCGAACAGCAGCCCCTTGCACTCATCAAGACCACTTTGAATGGATGGAATAATTTTGATTGAGACGGGGATTCAGTTTAAACTTTGTTGTGAGTTAATAAGAAACTGCTTATATGAAATATTAAAGATCATACGATTTCAGCAGGAAACTAGAAGTTTCATAGATGAGAATCGGTTATCAAACGGCTGAGATATCCAAAAGCAAAGTAAAAAAAAAAATAAAAGTGGTCCCAATAAAAGGTGGGATCCACTTTTTATTAGAACCTCTTTGTTTATGATATCTCAACCATTTCAAAACCAATTTTCTTCAAATATCTTCAAGGTTCAAACTTTTTGGTGAGATGATCACTTGAGGGTATGTGTACTTTTCATCAAGATTAAATTTTGCGACATTCTCTTCATTATTTTCTTTGTATCGTTGTCCATACGTGACTTAATGAACTGTAGATGTATTCTCATCCATCAGGGCGCTGCACCAAACTTAAAAAAAAAATTATATTTTCAACGGCTTGTCAGACTCTCCTCAAACTTCGCGGAGGTGTTCTACTAATATTCACACTGCATTCACTCAATGCTCCTGTTTTATTCAGATTTAAGCAAACACATGTACAAACACAGTGCACACGATTTGTTATAGTCTATTGTTGTTATTTGTTTGTATTATCTCTTGAGCATTGTAAATTATGTGTAAATTATGATTAAGTGATCATTTCATGTATTATGGACTAATGTACCGTGATGTCTTCTTCGGAGGATTTTTTTTCCTCAGTCACTGCCAATTGTGGTCAGTCTCTGTTATAAAGTAAACCCACATTTCCTAAGCTTATCAGTATTGCAAACACACATATGCAAAGAACCATCACCATCAGATCACCACCACCATCAGACCCGTTACAGTTCGTTATTCCGAAGGTTGGTCAATCTGATAATGAAATAAGTGTCGTTATTCCTAAGTTTGGTCAATCTGAAAATGAAATAAGTTTCGTTATTCCTAAGGTTCGTTACTCAGAAGATTGGTTATTTCGAAAATTGAATAAAGTTCACAATCATTTTTCCGATGATTCCTTAATCCGAAGATAAAATAAGGTTTGTTATTCCGCGAGTTCGTAATTCCGAAGGTTCGTTAGTATGCAGCTTCTGTTCTTTGTGGGATTGACGAACCGTAATTTCGTTTTCGGTTTAAAGAACATGAAAGTATAAAGAATTTGTGAGCTTTAGAGTAACGAACCTTCGGAATAACGAAACGTCACACAGCGCGTCATTCCTTCACCCCTCTCTGCATGTTCACCTACCCCTGAGCATTTGGTCGCCCATGTCCAGCTCGTAAGACCGTCCCAGCAGTGTCCAGGGCATTGCCCGTACAGGTGGCACCCGGTGTGTACCGCACGTCGTCGAGGTCTGTGTCCAGCGTGCACTTATTCTTGGTGCCGGGAGCCGAGATGTAGTCTATGTAGGTGTAGATGGACTTGCAATCCGAGTAAGATATGACGGAGATTCGAGTGGCGTTGGCAGATACGCTGAGTAGAGTCGAGGTCAGCCGAACGAATTCTATCGCCTGTCTGTAGTGCGGCAAGCTCACGCTACCCGAGGAATCGAGCAGAAACACAAGGTTGGATTCGGTCCCCGAGCCGAAGGTGTCTTCGATCTGTTTCTTGAACTTATTCGCTTCGGCTGACAGTGTCTTAGCGTTGGATGTCGTGCTCTGACCGCCACAGGATGTAATCAGGAGATGGCAAAGGTAGGACACCACGAACACTAAGCCTCTTTTCCTCATTGTGACTTGTTTACAGTGAATAAGCTTATCATCAGTGGAGTGTCGACCGCTGCTGGATTGAGAAGGCGCTATTTACCATCAAAATGGAATCTTTCCCAAAGTAGCTCACTACACCTGATCGTACGCGATAAGGCGACTTTGAACACCCTGTCCACACACCTCCAGTTTGACGTGCCGGGATCAGAGTTTTTGAACACATTCAATCCCCTGTTGTCATGTGAGAATAACAGAAGCTTCCTCGCAAAGTGTTCACAAGAACAGACTGCAGAGTACAGGTGGTCTCTGAATGTTGAATGATTTCACTAGCTACGGTAATCGTTTGGATTGTCTTCTGAGCTGAATATCGTTGTGTGAGCGCGAGGGGATCTCCGTCTTGAAACTGCCGAAACACGAAGAGCGATTCCACGAGAAGTATGGGACTAATCGAGTGTCATCTGGTTGATAACACACGAATCTGCGCAGATGAATCCAACAGATATAATCTTTGCCCACTTGCATGGTAGTAGTGGTAACCCTTTATCCGCACCTGGCTTCGACCTTATCGTTTTTGTTTTCCGGGGTCGCATTGCGTTTTGCGCGGCGTTGTTTATGGGGGAGAGGAACTTCACACGTAGTCTACATACAAAATATAAAATTATTCATGCACACATGTGCGCAGACACACATGAACGATCATCCTGTTTTTGTTTTTGTTTATGTTTCAGGCAACATCTATTAACAGTGCATACCCGACATTATTATATATTATACATACCATATTTACCATTTCGTCTCTTTCTTTACTTCAGACTTCTCATTGTACGTTCATTTACTGCCAGTTTTACGGTTGCAAACAAATATAAAAAGGTGCCCCCCAGGAAAAAAAAAATCGTGTTTCAGGTTGCCAGTGGTATATATTTTGTGTGACATCGTTTTTGTGACGCGTTTTCTTCACAGTTAGAGGGAACCCCTTTCAGCTGACTCGCAGCATTGCTCTCTGTCACGATCGCGTCAGAAACAACAGGTGAGAAGAGATATCAGCAGAAGTCTCAAATCTTCATATATGCAAGATAATGTACATGCAGTTATTATCTCTGTTGAATCAGAGAATGTCATCTTCTTGGTTCTGTTGTTGTTGTTGATGATGATGATGATGTGGTGATGGCGGTTATTGCTGTGGTGGTGGTTGTTGTTGTAGTTGTTGTTGTTGTGGTGTTGTTGTGGTGGTTGTTGTGGTTGTTGTTCTTGTTGTTGTTGTTGTGATGGTGGTGGTGGTGGTGGTGATGGTGGTGGTGGACGTGGGTGGTGGTGGTCGTCGTTTTTTTAAGCCCGGGCTACAAAATGCTCTCAGATGGAGAAGCATGGCGATGGCCCCATCGACAGCATCCATGCAATTGAGTCGCAAGTCGAGGTTGGGACAAAGTGGGCCAAGTATCTTCGGGTTTGAAAAGCGGAAGTCAAGCAGAGTCATGTTGAACAAAATACCAGTACATTACAACAAATAAATAAATAAATACAACTAAAACACGAATGAAAATGCCAACATTTCAGTTGTCTATCATCTCTTGACTTCCTTCCTGTCGTTGAAAATGTGTCGTCTGTTTACCTGTTTATAACCTCGAGCAGCATCAGCCACATTTTCGACCTAGGGAAAGAGTCGAGGCCGTTTCCTCACTTCCGTATTAAAGCCCTGTAAATCACTTCCTCGTTCTGTTCTATCCCGAGATACCTATAAAAGCCCATAGCAAATTAGTAGGAACTTTCAAATGTCTAAAGCATTCTCATTATACATACAAGCCACCACGCAGCTAACAATTTGCAGTCCTACAATGCATTGTCATGGATTGGACAATTCAATAAGGGCAACTTGATGTTGATTTCAACAGTGAGCGCCCAGTAAAGAAAAGGAAACTATTATGATATCATACCTCTTCGAGTTTTCAAGAAATAATTTTATTTGGTCATTGGAGGAACATTTCAACATCTATCAACATATACCTTTTGGTCTTAATGGGGCAGTAGCTAGTGATAGTTACTATGGAACATTTATGTACGAAAGTTGTTGTTTTTATTTGTTTGTATATTTTTTGAAATTTACTGTTAATAGCGGGGATGTATTCGCTTCCGCCAAGATACGAGATGCTGTCTTCAGTATATAGCAAAATAGAGGAAAGCCTTTGTTTTTTTTTTACCAACTTCAGAGCATGGTATGTTATATAACACACACACACACACATACACACACGCATATGATTTTATATAATATATATAATTGAAAGAAATTGGACTGAGGCGGGACGTTGCTCTCGATCTTAGTCTCCCTTTTATTTGTCAAGCTTTCGGCCCGTCATTAGGCCTTCGTCAGGATCTACCAACAGAATAATTATTACATGAATAGCCTGATGTGTCATATAATATATAATGCAATTTCATATATTACCAATCTTCTGAATCATTTCCTTTATGTACACGAATCAATCATTCAAGTCAATACCTATATCCAATCTGATCTCAAATCATCATCAGAATAACATCATATATCCCCAATTATATATAAATTCTTATATCATAACGCTGCCATATAGTAATCATAATATCTTATAATTCTTAGCATGATGATCACAAACAAAATCATTATACATGTATATCATATTCATATGTCTATTTGCATTGCGTATATGTATACATCCACATACATACACACACACACACACACACACACACACACACACACACACACACATAACTCCGGTTGGTATGATACTATCTACATCAACATATCCTATATATTTCTTATATTACCGAAATATAATAACCTTAACCCTACCTAAAATATATCAACTCTTACTTTAGATCAGATGTATAAACAACAACAGTTTCTATAAATTACCTGCGTGGGACTCGTATCGTTATCGTGCATCCCAGCACCGTGTGTTCATCTTCTGTTCAAAAAATACAGAAATTAACATTCAATCATTCATAGTACCTCTTATTTTGCATATAATCAAACATAATCATATTAAAACATCACAAGATCATATTCACAAATCCATCATGCACTATTTTCCATATCATTCATATCCAATCAGATCAACTCGTGACGCTCAACAGTGATCATGAATCGTGTAATCATACAATAAATATCGACAGAATTTCACGATAATAACATTCAAACATAATATCGATTATGTTACATATAAATATACAGTCAGAAATAATCATATCGGAAATCGCAAATTCCTACATTTTCCCAAATTCATCAGTATACACCATCATATCAAATCACATAAACTTATTACACTCAACTTTATTCCTACATCTTGTGATCATTCAATATATCAGTACATACAAATGAAATCTCAATAATCACAATATATCTAACCTGAAATTTATAAGGGTGTTTTACCTGTATGTTGGGCTGTATTTTATCTTGTCTGGTCATGGCCGAGTTTTCTGCTACGGGTGTGTTACTGTGGGTCTGAAGTTAGAGTGAGGGGGTTCGGGATAAAAGCTATATGTGGGGTTCATTGGTCAACGTCAATGCCATCGGGGATCAGTGTTTTCAATTTCTTTATCCAGAAGGATTCTATATGGAGGACTACTTGGCGGGATTTTGTTCTGATTGTTTCGATGCCTGTGATCTTTACATTGACAATTGAATGGTCGGGCTGGTTAAAGTGTGTTGTGTAGGGGAGGGTTTTTCGCTTGTTGGGTGTATTGTAGTTAAGTATTTCCGATTTAGTGTTGCTGAATCTGGTGTACAAGGATGTTTCTGTCTTTCCCACGTATTGTTTGTTGCATTTCGTACACGATATCAAATAAATGAGCCAGTCTGACTTGAATTGTATTTTGGATGTGATTGGGAATTCCTCCCCCGTGACATTGCTTTTGAACTTTTTGCCTTCTTTAGTTGTGAAGCATGCACCGTTTGGCTTCGCATTTGGCAAAGCCGTTTGTGTTGTTCTCATTCAGCTCAGTGGTCATTTTTGGGGTCGCCAGAGTATGTTAGTAGGTCGCGGAGGGTGCGGGGGCGTCGGTATGCAACCAACGGGGGATCCGAAAGTATCTCTGAGAGTGAAGCTGATTCATCTAGGATTTTTTGTTCCTTTTTCAGAATTTTGTGCAGTTTGGCGGTGGCGGGACTGTATGTTAAGACGAATGGGGTTCTTTCTAAGGGGGGCCGTTCTTTTTTGTCAAATAATTCCGCGCGGGGGATGGAGCGAGCTCTGTTGATTTGTAGTTTAGTTTGTTGGGGAGGATAATCACACTTGTCGAGAAAATGTTGGAGATTTTCGAGGTGTTTGTCTGTGCTTTCTGGCTGAGAGCAGTTACGTTTGATTCTAAGGGCTTGACTGTATGGTATCCTTTTGAACACATGTCGGGGGTGGCATGAGGAATGTGTGAGAGTCTGTAGGCTTGGAATATAACTCTGTCTGGAGAGTTCCGTCGTCTGAGAGGACCTTTAGGTCAAGAAAGTTGACACAGTCGGGGAATGACTCAAACGTGCATTTGATTCGGGGATGGAGGGCGTTCACTGTGTTTTGGAATTGTGCTAATGCATGATTGGGGGCATTGTGTCCAAATGAATAAGATCGAGAGCAACGTCCCGCCTCAGTCCAATTTCTTTCAATTATATGCACCCAACAATGAGGCACCGCGCACGTTCGGGACTCAGGGAACTATCTCTCACACTATATATACATATATATATATATATATATATATATATATATATATATATATATATATATATATATATATAAGCAAACAAGAAAAAAAAACATTCAGGCAAGTCGATTGCTGTGTCGATTATAGCACAGCATTGGGATACGAGTCTAAGTGTATAATTATAATCCGCCTTTGAAATACAGTTTTGTAATATGAACAACTACAGTTGTACATGGGAAATCAACATTGCATATTTTTTCAAAAAGACCACATAAAACTTGCAAAGATTCGGCATCATTTGGAGAAAAAAAAAGTAGGGTTGGGGATGAAATTGCTGCACATTGATTTTCCATTTTCTAATCCGATTCTAAATCCCTCAGACTTTAACCTCTTTATTATGATAGAAATGATTTATAAATAGGCATTGAAAAATAAAACACTTGAGGTGCTTAAACTAACACCAAGATCACGGGGATCACTTAGTACTACAGATCTGTGCACGCATCCTCAAAACAACTAAAATTCTGGATCCATGCAGACCATGCACCCGCTCACCTTCTAAATTGATCACCTGCTCAATTACCACAACGGACCAATCATGAGAATTTTCATCCAAATTGGTTTATGATAACTTTTCGAGTAATATATTTAAACAAAGGTACAAACAAAAAAGTCCTCCAAAGATTATATTTTAAGGAGCCCGGCTTTGAATCTAAGATATTGTCAAGGTAAGTGTATAGAATAAGAAACATTTGGATGCCGTACTACAATTTTGTTTGTAAATCAATAATACCATAAGCACTCTATTCATACCCCCTCCCCCCCCCAAAAAAAAAAAAAGAAGAGAGAGTACAATTCGATTATTATTCTTTGATATCTCGAGAGATTGAAATTACCCGTCAGGTTTGTTTGTTTGTTTGTTTGTTTGTTTTTTGTTTTTGTTTGTTTGTTTGTTTGTTTGTTTTACTTTACACCCAGATCACTTTATTCTTAACCTTTCCAGGCCTCAGGGTATCAGGATGACGGGTTACGAGGGCCGTCATCGCATGCTTCAAGAATGTTTGATTACAATTAATCACTAAGTAGACAATGTAAACGACACAGGTCGTCGCACACCTGTTGACATGTTTATTCCTTGTCTGTTGTTGTGCGTTTTTAATTCGATTGTCAAGGGTTGACAAAATAATGTACGTCCACATGTCAAAACTGTGTCCTACTTTTGCAGACTAATGTCCCCCAAAGAGAGTGACATATCGCCTGATTCGAATTCTGTTTTTCCTGCTAACATTCCTCTTGAGGGAATCTTTAAAGGATGACCCGAAAAATGATAATAGGATAGTAGAAAGGAAATAATAAGAGGCAAAGAAACAAAATTTTCTGGCTTAATAAGGTGAAATCTAAGAACAGAATAAAGGTTAAAAAATTAAGATATCATCGCGAAAACGACGGGTAACATTAAGACAATATGTCATGTCTCAAATTAATCAGTTAACAAAAGACTAATGTCTCGTTGTTCTTTGATACCTTAAATGCCATTCACATGCGATATATATTTACCCGTAGAATTTTACACAAATTTTCGATCGTAGAAATCCTTCCAAAAGGTATTGTCAAGTACAACTTTTGGTTCAAGAGCATTTTCAAAGTGAAATTCGCTCTTGTTAGGATCACTATTTACAATCACTACTACGTGTTCGTACAGGAAACAGATTTCAATTGTTAAAGGCATTTCCAGTGTCAGAAGGGAATAATTACTTTCAGTGTCAGAAGGGAATAATAACTTTCAGTGTCAGAAGGGAATAATCACTTTCAGTGTCAGAATGGAACAATCACTTCCAGTGTCAGAAGGGAATAATCACTTTCAGTGTCAGAAGGGAATAATCACTTTCAGTGTCAGAAGGGAATAATCACTTCCAGAGTCAGAAGGGAATGATTACTTTCAGTGTCAGAAGGGAATAATTCCTTTCAGTGTCAGAAGGGAATGATCACTTTCAGTGTCAGAATGGAATAATCACTTCCAGTGTCAGAATGGAATAATCACTTCCAGTGTCAGAAGGGAATAATCACTTTCAGTGTCAGAAGGGAATAATCACTTCCAGTGTCTGAAGGGAATAATCACTTCTAGTGTCAGAAGGGAATAATTACTTTCAGTGTCAGAAGGGAATAATCACTTTCAGTGTCAGAAGGGAATAATCACTTCCAGTGTCAGAAGGGAATAATCACTTTCAGTGTCAGAAGGGAATAATGAGCCAATGCTCCCCTAGACACCGCAGGTCCTGTCGTGAAAGGAATACAAAATAGTACAGGCATATGACAGTATTGATTTGAATCATATTTCCTGGTAACTTTAGTTGACGGAACACATTAGCAACAACTGGCAAAGTTTTTGTCTTGCATTCAATCAACATACCCTCGTATACACACGCACAAATAGAAGCATAATCATGATAATGTGACTACTAAAAGGGACTCTCAATTTACTTTTCACATTGCTTATTTGTAGATGATATGTTTTATGACAACATCGCAAAGTACAAAATGTACAGTGTTAAGCATGTATTTTCATTCAAGAATTACACACACGTGTATAATCGCGTCAAGTAGCCTATCAACGTGATTACGTTTCACCGAATACTAAACAACACAACGAGGCATAGAATGATACATGTACAAGTGACCTTTCATTAAGTCACGAAATGGTGCGAATCTCAGTTTGTAGGTGTTGTCTTCAAGGTTAGCTTTTGTATTTAATATCATATACACATAGACGTGTATTTGACTTAAAATTAGTGCAAAATAAAATGGAAATGGCGGCAAAAAAAAGTTAGAGGGTATCATATTTCTTGCGTTTTACTAATAGTTTTTCTCTTTTGGCTAAGGGATACTTCACGAGTATTTCCTACTAGTCACGAATGTTGGATTTTTCAACCAGTTTGACAGTAAATCCGTGAGTTAAATGATTCTTGTCACATAACTTGTCTCACTATTTTCACACACAATAGGTATCTTCTTGGACTTCTCCAAGGCCTTTGACACGATTAACCATGGAATACTTCTCGCCAAATTATGCCATTATGGCATACGTGGAAAGGCCTTGGAGTGGTTCACGAGTTACCTATCTAATAGATCCCAATTTGAATATGTCAACGGCTTTGACTCTCAAAATAAAACGATTACATGTGGTGTTCCACAAGGGAGCTTACTAGGCCCATTGTTATTTATTATTTATATCAATGATTTTCATAGATCCTCGGAGAAACTATCATTCATATTATTCGAGGATGACTCTAATCTTTTCTTTTCCCACCCTGACCCAAATATCTTAGCAAGAACAGTAAATGAAGAACTGAAAAAGGTCATACAATGGATATACGCAAATAAATTGTCATTAAATATTCAAAAAACAAAATTTATGTTGTTTAGTAACTCTTTAGATAGCCTCCCAGGCAAAGTAACATTTGATACTACTCCCCTAGAAGAAGTTTCTACCTTTAAATTTCTTAGTGTTTGCGTTGATAACAAGCTTTCATGGAGGAATCATATTGATAACATATGTAAAATTATTTCACGTAACATTGGCGTAATGAACAGATTAAAATATTATCTTCCTTCATCTGCATTATTAACTCTTTATTCTAGTTTGATACTACCTTATTTAAATTACGGGATCCTTGCTTGGGGTAATACATATCAGATATTACTTGATAAACTTTTTTTATTGCAAAAGAAAGCGCTCAGAATTGTTTTTAACCTAAATACTCGAGAACATACAGATCCTTTGTTTTTTTGACCATAAAATACTAAAAATAAAAGATTTGTACGTGTTTCAACTTGGCCAGTTCATGTTTAATTATAACAGCAACTTTTTAGCCAACATATTTCACGACTCATTTCATCGAAATAGTCATGTACATAACTATCCTACGCGACGATCCCACGAATTCCATCTTCCATTAATGAGAACCGCACATGCCCAAAATACATTTCTTTATACCGGACCGAGACTTTGGAATAATCTAGATAATAGCTTAAAATATTCCCCCAAATTCCTCACATTTAAATACAAATTCAGAAAACACTTACTATCTACGTATAATTCTAGATAATTTAAATTGCTTTAATTCATGCTTGAGGTTTCACCTGTCCTGATGTCGCAACACTTGGCGTGTTCTGTATGCAGACCTCTCTTCTCACTTCTTTCCTCTTCCTTTCCTGTCTTTTGTTCTTCGTAGACTTATATTGTTATTGTCTTCTCTCTTCTCGGTACTGTCTCGCGTCTTATATGTGTGTGGGCAACTGAATGTCTGTACGAGTGTGTCGTCCTTGTCATATTTTCCCGGTACACGCAGTTCAATGAACACTGTCTGGGCATTAGCATTGATACTCTATTCTTATTTCTTATTATTGCCGAAGCCAGCGTATCTCAAAATAACTATATTTTTACAAATGACTTAAGTAATTTATATTTAATACAATAGCTGTAAAAAAAAACCTTGAATAATATATTGTTTACTCATTATTTATCTAGCGATCCACGTCCCACAAGCTTTGCTTTCAGGGTGGATCGCTATTTTCCATAATGGAAGTTATTTTCCGAACGCTCACAAAGTATACATGCATTGTTCCTCGTAATTATTGTACATATGTTGTTGTATATAATTTATTTCGTATACTACATGAATCTTTTGTAAACGTTTGGACAATATCATTTCATGACATGTATACTTTCTATTATGTTTTGATTTTCGTTGATTGGAAATAAACTATGATTGAATTGAATTGAATTGAAATTATGTAATGATATCATTATCTAGTGAACAATTCCTTTGAAAGGCATATCGTCGCTGAGGTGGCAAGGCTTTGTATTTCAAATTTTGGTGTAAATCACTTTTTTGGGGGGATTATTATTGTTAGCTGATCAGTTGAGTGATGTCCTGTCCAAATCCTAGCTGTCTTCGTGGTCTTCCCCCAATGAAGCCACCACGGCATGTCAAAGGACAGGCAACCCCATTTCTTATAGTGCTTTGGCTGCTGTGTGGGTTTTTTCGCTCTCCTGAGCATTTGACATTTTGGAGATACAAAGTTTAGTCGCCCCCCACAGCGATATGCTAATTCATGCCATTTTTAACCACGAAAGACAGGGGAAAAACATCGTATTTCTAAACACTTTCCCAATTAAAAAGTTATGTAAATGATTCGCGTCACTTTACAATTACATACCTATTTTTCAAAACTCAAACTAAGGAAGAATTTGTCAGAATCATTTAATACAGAGCTGACAGACATCTCAAAATTCTATCGAAAATTCCCTGAAAGCTACAAAACTTTTGTCATTATAAATCATCATATTTTCCCCGACTTCATTCGTCGGTAGTACGTTGTACTAAGTAACTTTTGGCTCACATCATTCTGTTTTGGTGTGATGCACATCAACGCATAGATTACTACGAATTCATAACTCTTTCGGACATTTATTATCGTTACAGAAAATTATCGTAGACAAATCAGGGTATAAAATCAGTTATCTTTCCCACTTCTTTTACAGTCACATTTTATCAAACTATAGAGGAATGACAATACGTATAAATTATATTACATGTATTACGTAAAAAGTGACTTCTCCATCAGTAAACGCTCTTTATATACACATCAATGTTGCAACGATTTTAATCACGTGGTTTGCAAACGAATCCACACAGAAAACATGATAATTCTCTATCTCTTGTGACACTCAAGTTAATAGAGGCTCAAAAGCATTCATTGTTTGCAATAGTCTTGGACGAAGATGTTGGTGTCCACTCGTAACAAGTAATGAAAGTTATAAATATCACGGGACGAAATCAATGGCCACATAGGCACATATTCTCTCTCCCTCTCCCTCTCTCTGAGTCTTACAAGAATACAAATGTACAGTATATACAATGACGTATATATGCAAATATATGAACAGAATAGAAGTACATAGGTATTCTCAACTGGATGACTCCGTGCGAAGGTAATCTTTGCAGCCTTGATACTGACCACACCTCAATCCCCAAAGCGATCCGTTCCAATTCGCCTTAACATTCATCACTTCTCGAAGATGCACCATACCACCCATAACTCACATACAATCCACATGCAAGTACAGCCATCAATATATATATATATATATATATATATATATATATATATATATATAGCGAAGAATCAAGAAATAAACTAGTAATGCATTATTTCGCCAATAAGAATGAGTTTATTGAACAACTCAAATTTTCGGTGGCCTCCACCTTCTTCAGGAGTCTCAACGGGGAATGCATTTTATATATATATATATATATATATATATATATATATATATAATGCATTGTGTTAGATAAAATGACAAGGTGTTGTTTTGTTTAATAATTCTACGCCGCGTCCATGGACCAACGTAATATACAGACTGAACCGATTTTCTGACAAAATGACGTCACAAGAGATTATTTCGTCATTGTAATGTCCTCAAGTCAAGGCATCCCACATTGTTTGATCTTTGCTCACTGCGCCGGCCGCCTGGTACTTTCGACTGTGACTGCAAAGAAATAAAAAAAAAACACCAAATAAACAAACAAATGAACAAAAAGAAATTAGCTGAATGGCATTAGTCACACTGAACAGTTGAAATAAAGAACATTAAAGAGTCGTTTGATTTGATAACTTTCTGGTATTGATGCTTGTGCGAAAGTTCGATTGATCATCAGGTCACAATTTCGGAAAAATGCACAGTTCATAGAATGTCTGAACGGCAAGTGTCAACAGGGTTCGAAAGCCCAAACTCAGCCTCCCCCCCCCCCCCACCCACACACACACACAATCTGTAGGGGGAAACCCCCATAAAATCCCGTCTCAGCCAAAACTGTTATATCATCCTTTAAAGTACGTTTGTCGCATAATCACATATCATACATAATGTTGTGGCAAAACAGAACGGATACATTCAAGGCTGTAGGAAGGAAAAATGTTGAAAAAACAAAAACGAATGTAACAGTAAGAATCACGCGAATTCAAACAAAGTGAAAAACGTTTTGAGCCTTAGTAAGCTGGTTGGCTGTTTATGTAGTTTAATGTGTATTCTATGATAATATTTATTTTTGCATTACATTAATTACTGCACACTTTTTCCATACAGTGCACTTCCTGAATCAGTGAGAGTTCAAGTTCCCCTGTCTTTCTCCGCCACAAACTTCCGACCTTTCTATCCAAACTTGGGGCACAAGGAGTTAGTTACCGTACATCTAGACTGTATGGCATGCACGGTGACTTTGCAAGCCATTTTGATTTCCATCCAAATCCATCTTTTACTGCTAGGTGGCAGCAAAACATGCATTTCAAATAATCTTTGCTCAATCAAGGCACAAATATAAAGAAATAGGCCCTAGCTTGAATTCCCTGAGTTTTTCTTCGCGAGTGCCAGCCACACGAGAGTAATTGACAGGTCGGCAATGTGTCGCATCATGACAATAATATATTGTGTTATAGTGATACATTACGCATAAGAACCATTCATTTGAGGTTACGAAGAACCCCTGATGAAGATTTATGTGAATGTATGAGCGTGCCATTTGTGATTATCAGCAGTTGGTAGGCGAAAAGTGCACGGTGAGAAACGTCATAATCACTGATCTCTGGTAGAAGGTATAACCTCCTACAGCTAGGGACCCGTGATTAATAAATAGACCCGTCCGTAATTCCACTGTGCGCATGAGCAGAAAAAAAAAAGTAACTTGCAATAAGCAAGCACGTTTGTTTTTAAATTCACTGAGACAAACAAGTGTGATTTAATAATTATTCATGTAATACTTAAATTAAGCCGGTTCTAAAATGTATTAACATTTTATGTCTGCTTTGTACACAACAGTTGACCTTAACAACCACAAAGCTTGCCGAAGGCTTGCCCTACCTAGCAACAACTAAATGAATTCCAGCTTACGGAACTTAGTGATCTGTAGCAAACAGGACAGTGGCATTTTCCGTTACTAGACTGTAGGAAAAGAAATATCCATGAATTGTAATGAATTACAGAAACGGTCTATTGGTGCTTGGCAGCGCATCACCCTGACAGCAATAAAGCATTCATTACAGCCTAGTATTTGGCAATACTACAAGAAAAAGTCTGTCAAAGCCATTATGCCATCAATGCGAAACAATGAAATAGATTCTTTCCTAATATTAATCGACGAGCCATTCTAGTCATCCGGTCTCCACAGGTTCATTGTTCATTCTTTGTTTGAACATATAAATGCCTTAAATTGTTACGTCTGGTAAGATTATGTATCATGCCACTTTGACCACGAGTGAAGTGCCTAACAAATTGAGAGAAAAAAAAAAAGGTCATGTTCCAAAATGTGCACATGAGCTAATTATGTAATGGCTTATTCACCTTCACACTGCCTGGCACTGGTGGCGCCCCTCATAGTTGTCGTGGTGCCGTCTGGACACATGAGGCACGAGGTCCGCCCGGTTATACTGTCCTGGTACAGACCTCGGGGACACAGCTTACAGACCGGCTGCGTGGCTGGACCGAGGTCCACGGAATACATACCACGGGGGCAGTCCACTGTAAGCGGAGGAACAACAGGACTTTTACTATTGTAACGAAATCACGCAGAATATTAAACTGGTTTACACTCATGCACTATTTAGACTATCTATAATATGATTATTACTGTGTTATTTCCAGACTCTGATTTGACAGTACTTGGTTATTGATTTTATTTCATTTCATTTTATTTTATTCTTCTTCTCTTTCCAACAGAACATAACACAGTATAAATTAGGAATCATATCACAATCGTATACATACATCTTGCAAATGATATCAAATGATACAACAATAAAGTTACATGTATGTATACGCAAAAAAATACAAGGTTATGTTTCAGTTGAAAAAAAAAAGAACTGAGAGGTCCACTAAAAAGCAAGCTTGTAGATTGTGAACCCCTCAAGAAAAATCTAATGAAATATTTATTTGCATATGCTTAGCACAAGTATTATTTAAGACAAGACGGAACAAAATAGGAGACACAGCAACATGACACGACTCGACAAAATAGATGGAAAAATGGAAGGAAGGAAGGAAGGAAAGAAGAAAGAGAATGCCTACACGCTGATCAAGGAAACGAAAGAGGGAAATGAAAGAGGGAATTGAAGAGGGAATTGAAGAGGTGCTTCAAACAGCTGGTGGCTGCATACAGCCATGCAGAGATTATGATGGCTATTTCATTATAATGTTATAATATTTGTTGTACCATAGCCGCGACTAAGGCCAAGAATGGCCTAAATCTTAGCATATATAATCATATATACGTATATATATATATATATATATATATATAGAGAGAGAGAGAGAGAGAGAGAGAGAGAGAGAGAGAGAGATGTATATATATATATATATATATATATATATATATATATATATATATAGACAGAAGTATTGGAACAAGTTCACTCGGTTGACAGCAGGTTCATCCGTATTTATTACTACTCGGAGTTCCATGCCACCTCCATGAGGCGCAATCATCAGGCACATTATCAACATTTAGGCAATTTCATTATTACATTTAGGCAATCATCTGTTGCCTGATGATTGCGCCTCATGGAGGTGGCATGAAACTCCGAGTAGCAATAAATACGGATGAACCTGCTGTCAACCGAGTGAACTTGTTCCAGTACTTCTGTCTAAAGCTCTTCCTTTGAGGATATCGAGCACTCTTCATAGAAGGATAGAATCACCAAGTGTGTATATATATATATATATATATATATATATATATATATATATATAATATTTCTCTTGGATATCAATACAAACGCATTTTGAAACACATGAAGCTATAGATCTGTACAAGCATACAGATTTGACATTCAAACTACAAAGCCGGATTGAAAAAGTTCGCAACTCGGTGACTGACTAATATCCGCTTACTTATAGCTTAAGTCGAAATTAGCAAAATAGTGATTAATCACATTCGAACCACAAGAGAAAAGTTCGTCGAATTTTCCCCTTTCTTTTTTGAGCTTAGGCAATTGTTACCAAAGCGAAATCAACCATAGTTCGTTATGCATATCCATTTGAAAAAAAAAGGAAAAAAACAGCTTAGCTCAATGAGATAACGATCATATCAGGACAAGTTCACACATTTCATCCAAGTTTCTCCATTCGGATGCTGAAGGCTAAATCGTTTCCCGAAACTCGCATTACAGTTTCTTCCGTAATCACATAAAGTTGGCTCCAGGAAGTAATCCTGTGATACCCTTGGTAACCTCTCCTGAACTTAGACATGTTAAACATCCGGGTCAACCTATCTACCAACCTATCAACCTATCAACCAATCAACCTATCTATGAGGGGCTGCGTTGTTTTCACTGTTTGTGAATGTACAGTCGTTGGCATTGTGTCGCAGCCAACGTGAGCAATAGGAACTTCAACACGTTCTATTTTCCACATTTTATATTATATTAAATGTTTGCTTGCATGCGTGTTATCTTCCCCCTTGAAGATGCCAATTCTAAGATTTGAAATAGTTATGCGTTAAAAGGATCAGTCATGATTATTAGGTAAGAACAGAGAGGTCATTACAATTAGGAGCCAAGGATTGCCGATCCAAACGCAGTTTTCATGATAGAATAAAAAAAGTAATGAACTTGATGAAAGCAAAACAAAACTGTGGGTTAACAAAATTTCTCGTGTGTTATCGTCTAGGACTTGTTTGCTTTTTCCAGGAATCATAATTGTCTTGAACCCACTGCTTTCAGCTAAGCCTTTTATTAGAACGTATGTTGCTCATTGCGCATATATATATAATAATAATAATAATAATATATATATATATATATATATATATATATATATATATAGTGAGAACTTTGAGCAAAGGTTCGAATCCCGATGAAAACCCATTTTCTTTGCTCAAAGTTCTCACTATTTATTATTTGTTTCTGGTCAGTCTTCCCTTTCTTGTTTCAATATATATATATATATATATATATATATATATATATATATATATATATTATTATTATTATTATCTACCTCTACCCCACCTTGGTTTGCAAAGTCAGATTAATCAGAATATTTATCATTAAAAATGAGACCCTCATTGATGTCACAGATTTATTTCCTGACATAGGGGATAGAGATTTATTTCAGAGTTCTAAAACAGGTGTTTTGTTTTTCTGTCAAAAAAAAACCCCCAGCCTTTCTTTAAAGATATTTTCTTCACTTGTTCAATTTATTCTCATGCTCATCGGACTATCCTCATCCCCTAGACATTTATCAGTTCTTGTTTTTGTTTTAACTGACTATCAAAATAAGACTAAGCTACCAGTGGGTAAATTATGAGGGCTATCACAAAAAAAAAAAAAAAACATTTTGCAAATATTGTCTTTTTTATAGAAGCCAACAAATATCACGACCATGTTTCAGATCTTTGTGATTATCTCATATGGAGACATGAAAAGTGATGAAAATGACAACTTAAAGATGCAGTAAGGAGCGATCTGCAGTATGTGTGGCCTGATTATAAGTTAACATCTGTCCTTACTGCAAGCTGGGCCGCTAAGTGCGGGGAATATCTTCAGCTGCTTTCCCGCTGCACACGGCACCGAGGCGTTCCTCCTCACGAGCTCGACTGCGGTGCAATCTGGGACCTGTTTCGATGGTCTCCATTGTGCGTTACTGTCGCAGGTGTAAGGTATTTTCTTCACTTGTTCAATTTATTCTCATGCTCATCGGACTATCCTCATCCCCTAGACATTTATCAGTTTATTGTTTTTGTTTTTGTTTTAACTGACTATCAAAATAAGACTAAGCTACCAGTGGGTAAATTATGAGGGCTATCACAAAAAAAAAAAAAAAAAAAAACATTTTGCGAATATTGTCTTTTTTATAGAAGCCAACAAATATCACGACCATGTTTCAGATCTTTGTGATTATCTCATATGGAGACATGGAAAGTGATGAAAATGACAACTTAAAGATGCAGTAAGGAGCGATCTGCAGTATGTGTGGCCTGATTATAAGTTAACATCTGTCCTTACTGCAAGCTGGGCCGCTAAGTGCGGGGAATGTCTTCAGCTGCTTTCCCGCTGCACACAGCACCGAGGCGTTCCTCCTCACGAGCTCGACTGCGGTGCAATCTGGGACCTGTTTCGATGTTCTCCATTGTGCGTTACTGTCGCAGGTGTAAGTCGCTCTAGGGAGGGGACCATCGAAAAAGTAGAAACCAGGTAGGCACGCCGGCTGGCACATCTGTCCTTCGCGCCAGGCGGTGCAGAAGTGGTGGCCGTTGAGTGGACCGTCCAATACGCCACAATCCATGGCGAGAGCTCTGTGAAAATCCACAAATCACCGTTTCAGAAGGATTGATTTTAAAATCAAAGCATATTTTTGCTAATGACGTCACACAATGAACTACGAAACTGGTGTGGTCCCTACTCAGCTTCTAATAAGTCCTAATCTTGGAACAGAGCAATGCTTCAAATTTGATAAATATGCCATTGCTATTTGGCATCTAGTAGTATCAGGCCTACTGAATGTGTAAACAAGCAAAAACAAGAGTGTCTAAGACGTAAATAATGATGCAGGCAACACTAGATTTTGATCAACTACATGTATGATGCAAATTGGTGATTACGATAATCACATTGATACTAACAATTACCAATGATTACAACGATGATAATAATGACTATCATTACTATCATTTGGCAACAATGGTCATGATGGAATAATGGTTGTAATCATCACAGAAATTATCATGATTATGAATACATGTCTGTGTGTTTGTGTGTAAACTTTTGTGTGTGTGCGTGCGGGGGGGGGGGGGAGGGTGTATGTAGGTGTGTGTGTGTTATTCACGTTGCTCATACTCACGCTGTATAGTGATTCCGAAAGTGCAAGTAGCTGTGTTACCAGACGTGTCAGTGGCGACATACCGGGCTGTATATTCTCCCCACGTGATGGCACCGTCAGGGAACTACACAGAAACAAAAGATGTGTAATTCATCGCAAATAAGAATATTTTCTGATTATAATATTCAGCTGTTTAAACATAATTTATCCTCAATGGAATGGAATGAAGTTTTTGATTCCATTGACCCGAATGATGCGTATGATAGATTTATGAACACTTTGTTACCCTTATTTCACTCACATTTTCCATTGAGAAATCAAAGAGGAAATTATAAAACAGTTCCACGTTCACCTTGGATAACTAAAGCCTTACTTAGATCCATAAACAAGAAAATTACTCTGTTTTACAGATATAAATCACATAACACAGCTTTGAATAAATCAAAGTACACCAAGTATCGAAATACCCTTACATCCCTGTTACGTAAAGCGAAAAAGGATTATTTTTGTTCTTTGTTTGAACAGCATAAATCAGATATAAAATCTACTTGGTGTATAATTAATAATTCATAAACATGAAAATAAAAGTGTAATTGATAAGATTGTCTATGAAGGCAATAATATAACAGATGATGGAGAAATTGCGGAAGCATTTAATTCTTTTTTTGTTAACATTGGTCCAAATTTGGCACGCAACATTTCGTCTGCACACAGACCTTTCCACTCATATCTACTAAATTCCAATCCTCAGTCTTTATTTTTTCTCCCTGTATTTGAAGCAGAGGTCTTAGATATTATTAATTCTCTTTCCCCCAAGAAGAGTGCAGGTCACGATGGATTTTCTAATCATCTCATAAAATGTATTATAAATGAAATTCTTTCACCATTAGTCCACATTTTGAATTTGTCTTTACTTACTGGCATTGTGCCCGCTCAAATGAAAATTGCCAAAGTTTTACCAATCTATAAGAAGGGTAGAGAGGATGAGTTGGGAAATTATCGACAAATATCATTACTGTCTTCTTTTTCTAAAATACTTGAGAAGGTGGTTTATAATCGTTTACTTAAATTCTTAAATGAATGTGATATTTTAGCTGATAATCAATTCGGATTCCGGAAAAAACATGCAACCACTCATGCTATATTATTATTTGTAGAGAAAGTTGCGAAAGCTATAAACTCAAAGTCGCATACAGTCGGCTTGTTTCTGGACTACTCCAAGGCCTTTCACACAATAGACCACGAAATACTTTTGTACAAATTAAATCATTACGGCATTCGTGGAAAGGCCTTGGAGTGGTTCAGAAGTTATCTTACCGAAAGAACTCAGTTTGTTACTGTGAATAACCACGACTCAGAAGTAGGTTCGATTGCTGTGGCGTTCCACAGGGCTCCCTCTTAGGTCCTCTTTTATTTATTCTTTATATTAATGACTTCCGCAACTCATCCTCTCTGCTGTCTTTTCTTCTGTTTGCGGATGACACAAGTCTTTTTTATTCAAACTCAGATCCTTATGTGTTGCTTGATTCTGTGAATAACGAACTGCAACTGGTATTTGAATGGATACAGGCGAATAAATTATCACTCAATATAAACAAGACTAATTATATGTTTTTTTTAGTAATACAATAAAGTTTCTTCCAGGTTCAGTATTAGTGAATGGTTTGCAGTTAAATCAAATAGATTCAACAAAATTTTTAGGTATTTATATTGATAGTAATCTTTCTTGGAAGGTTCATGTTGATTATTTATGTAAGTTGTTGTGTAAAAACGTTGGAGTTATTCACAAATTGAGGTACCTCTTCCCCAAGCCAATATTGCATTCCCTCTATTCAACTCTATTATTACCTTACTTAAATTACGGAATATTGGCCTGGAGTAATTGCTCTAAGACTAAAATCGATTCGTTATTTTTGATTCAGAAAAAGGCCTTGCGGATTATAAATCGTGCACATTTTTTGGATCATACAGATGAATTGTTTGTTTCCAGTAAATTACTAAAAGTTTCTGATTTGTATTTGTATCACGTTGGAATTTGTATGTATAAGTTGAGCATTGGCGATCTTCCTAGTTTATTTTCCTCAATGTTTGTTAAAAACAGTGAAATTCATAATTACCCTACAAGACAGAGTGGATCATATCACTTTTCCCCCGTTCGTACAGTTCTAGCCCTTAAGACAATTACTTCTACCGGTCCTTTTTTCTGGAATGAGTTAGATTCTGTTCGGCTGCAATCAAGTTCTCTAAGTTCCTTTAAGCAAAATCTAAAAGCCATTTTTTTTTTTAATCGTATGTATAGTTACTTGCTGTGACCACTTTGATATATCTGTTCTTATTCTCAATGATGCCTCGCTCGGGTGTCTTCATTTGACTTCATTTGACCACATTTCTTTGACCAATGGTGCAATTTTATGGAGCATTGAATCCCTGAGTTTTACCTTGACCATCATAAACTATTTTGTACATTCTGTAGAGTTTATTATTATCTCGACATACCGATTTTCGCTTGTGTTTCGTCATCTTTCATAATTAGCATGTTGTACTAAACGCTTATATTGTTTCTTTGGAACCTACATCCTACAAGCATTGCTTTTTAGTAGGTTCCTCATATTTATACATCATTTTATTACATGTCCTTATACATTTGTGAAATTATGTCTAAAACTGAATGTTGTGTTATACATATTCTACTCCGAAATCAGATGGAATATGAAGCCTGAATAAGGAATGTGGAATATGGAACTTGAATAAAAAAAAAAAATAAAAATAAAAATGTGAACAATAGTTATGATAATAATGCTTCCAGATTAAACCGTCTACATATACGGTTTACTGAGAAAAATACTGATATCACCTTATATTTTAGGCATTATTGCTAACATTTAATATGGTAGGGTGTTTTGTCATACAACAGACCTACACATATGCGTCAAATGTGATATCTTGAACATTTTTAAGATCACTGCTCCCAAAGGTAAACTGGCTCTTTAAGTAACGGCACATAACTAAAACTTACTTGTTCCTGTTTATTGCTGAGTTTGACGAAGTGTACTAATTAACACAGTGTCTTTGATACAGTTGGATGGGCACTTCGAATTTTACACTAGTTTGGAAATGAGATTTCATTCGAAGTTTTTATATAAGTTACATAATATAAATATGTACGTATTGGGGAGGTGAATAAATATGAATACAAATATGATTGATAGATTTTTCTTGTGTATTTATTCCTATTTTATCATTACTATTGTAACCTATACGAAAATGTACTTTGATTTTGATAAATCGCAGTTCGGTGATTTAGACGGATTCAAGAACATATTACGGACTTGATATAGGTAATCAAAATAGAAAGTTGTGATGGGTTCCATGACATTCGCTCCTGCGACAATTACTCTCATGAAATATCTGCATACTAACCAAACATAATAATATTCTACCCACAAACATAACCCTATCCCTAATCCTAATCCTCACATCAAACTAATCCTATAAAACCCTATCACAACCCTAACCCTAACCCAAAGTCCTTGGAGAAAACAAGATCGGAGCAACTGACGCAGGAGCAAATGTCGCTTCACTTTTGAGATCACACGTATGTACCAGCACAGACGAGCTAGCTCGTCTGGATGTGGAGACTCTGCCGTATACTCCCATCTGAACAGCAGTAAGCACACCTTTGACAACAAGGACGTAGTCATCTTAGATCGCGAGGCACGGTGGTTCGAGAGGGGAGTAAAAGAGTCCATCTACGTTAAAAGGGAGGAGCCATCCCTAAACCGAGGAGGGGGCCTGAGACACAACCTAGCCGGAGCCTACAACCCGGCGGTTCGGAAGATTCCTCGGCGCTTTCCGAAATTCCCCGACCCTGTTATACGGGTCAACAACCAATTGCCGCCAAAGATCAGTCGGCCTGATGAAGCGTCCCGGAGCGGACGCGAAACGTCGCTACTCCAAATTACAAGTAAGTCCAGTTGACTAGATTTACCGATATTGTTCATGTGATACTTTACCTGGATGACTGAGAACATTCACAGACATATCACACGTTTTTGTTTGTGATTTCCTCACCAGTTTGAAACCTACAGACTAGAACTCGGAGAAAACGCATACCTTTATCAGATGCATTACAGCCTTGCATGGACTGACATTTTAGAAAGAGTTTTATATTCGAGAGAAACACTAAGAAAAATCAGCCGTCAAACACCAAAACAAAAATGTGTTAAACATTTAAACACAGTTGCAGAATAAATTGAGCAATATAGCAAGATCTTACAATAACTCAAAAAACATACGCACTTGCTTTGGACTCACTATTTCACGAGTGACACTGGTGATCGCCACATTATCAGGAAAGGTTGGCTGCGTCAGGTTGATCGAGGATGGGTAGCGTTCTTGAACCTTCAAAGTCACCTGTTGGGGACACTGGAGGGGCTGCGGGGACTCGCTGTCTGATGTAGGGATGAATTGTGGTATATTATGATATTATTTTTATGGGAACATCTAAGTGACAATAAACAGTCCGACGTATGTTATCCGGCCATGTCGGGACTGCCACCCGTCCGGATAAGCGATTTGGCCGGATATGGGAGAAACAATGTTTCAATGTTCCAGTCCAGTGGTAGCTATACGAAGGTAGTGTACACCGCAACAATAGTGTAATTCATGCTAGGCTACTTAAAAATCACAGTCATGTAATTTGAAAGGTTTTATAACTGTAAAATTCACATGTTTCTGTGGCATAATCATATAGGAAAATTTCGTGAGTTGGTGGGATTTAGATTGTATTCTATATCACTTTTTTCTTTGTTGATGTTGTTTTTGCCCTCACTGCTAGGAGGTGTCCGGATATCAAAATAGAGATGTTCGGATAAGAGAGGGCCGGGTAATCGAGGTTGGACTGTACAAAGACAAGTGAAGAAATGTGATCTACGGAATGGTGAACGAGCACACTTCATTTCCGAGCTACGTGGAAAAAAAAATGTTGCTTATCTGACGCGTGTGCTTGCGAAATATCGGAAATCCGAACCAAAGTGTGTTTCCGAGAGAATCAATGTAAAGGGAAGTTGCAATATTGGTAGCTTGAAGTGAAGTGAACTATAACCTGTTTTTTTTTTTTCACATTGTGGCTTAAATAAACAATTACAGAGTAAAGAGACGTTTTACAGAGTTATCAGTGATCAATAGATGATTTTCTCTGCTCTACATTCATCAAATGGCAAAGAATATCAAAGGTGCAGATATGTATGATAATACGGAGCCATTCAGTTACTTGGCTCGGGCGTATTTAAAACTTGCTAAGACACAACTTTCTCACATACATACATACATACAGTATGTCCCCCCCCCCAAAAAAAAAAAAAAAAAATACAATCAGATTTTCGCATTCGTAACACCCAATATGATTAAACTGTCTAAATGCTACTTCAGGGTCTTGAAATATAAATCTTAGCTCTATTTTTCAGAAAACCCCATTCAATTTGGTTGAGCGGTAACAGAGAAACGTGGATTGTTGTAAAGCATGTCATGAGTCTGATTCTTCTAAGTTTAGCACTTGGATGCTCTAGTGTGTGAACACAATAGACAGAACTTGGAGGGAAGAAATTTCTGACATGCTCGACAAAATTCCTCATTTCTCTTTGACCACTGAAGCAAATTGAATGAGTTTTTTTTTTTTTGTAAGATGTGGGCAATGAGTTATAGTTTTGTACCCTGGAATTGTATTTGGATTGATTCACTACTTTTAAAGTTATCACTGCGGAGGGATCCGTTGTATTTTTTTTGGGGGGACATACGGTATATACATACATGTACACACAGTTCCCAAAGACGCCTGACTGCCCGACGCCCATTATGCCACTCTATTGTTTACTCTGTCTGTCTTTTTCAGAGTGTCAGTGCTAAAAAAAAAAAAAAAATGAATAAAAAAATTGAAGAGAGACACATATATCGCCGGGTGGCTGGAATTCGTTACTCTGAAAGATAAAGTAACCAAACTTTATTCAGCAAGTCTCAAAGGAATGGTGTAGTTTTGGTTGAGAAGGGGATTCAGATTCTAACTTTTTGCAAGACAATTAGAAACCACTTATATAAATCAATATTAAAGAGTAATAATTCTCAGAGGAATTTAAAGTTTATTTGATGAAAATCGGTTTTGAAATGGCTGAGATATCCAAACAAGTGAAACAAAGTGGCCCTAATCCTAATAAGAGGTGGGTCCCATCTTTTATAAGGACCACTTTGTTTTTGGATATCTCAGCCATTTCAAAACCAATTTTGATGCAATAAAATTTAATCAAAAGATACAGATCATAGCATTGTATGCTCTTTCATATTTCATGAGCGGTTTCTCATTATCTCGCAAAAAGTTGGAAACCTGAAACACCCATCTCAAACAAACTACACCATCCCTTTAAATGGTTTAGCGGCTTACCCACGACGTTGACGGCCATCCTACACGATTCGGCCGTCCTGGATTCAATCGTGTAGGCCGTGTACGTAACCAGGGTTTCGCCGATCCCGAAAGAGTGTCCCGACTGCGGATGCGACGCGTTGACGAAGTCAGGACGTGATCAGCTTCGGTAGGGGGACGATCATCTGCAATGACCCCTCAGGTAAAATAGCCGTGATGTTTTCTGGGCATCGAATCCGAGAATCTGCATGAGAAGACGCGGAAACGAGAGAAAAATCATGACAAACTTTAACACACAATGTACAACTTGTCAATCAAACCCGTGACCCGTTGCCCGGTGTGTGCCGTAAAAGCAAGATCCCGTTCTTATATTTCATTTTCTACTGCTTTGCAGAGCTTGGGGTTGTGAGGGGGAAAAAAAAGTGGCAAAAATCACAAGGAAGGCGACAATTCCGCTTAAGATTAAAGGGGTGGCCGATGCGGTACTCACGAACGCAACGGGGAAATTCCCCTGACCACTGGCCGTTGGCTGTACACACGAGCTGCTCGTCGCCCTCCAAGTGGTAACCTCGGTTGCAGTTATACGTGCATGTTGTTTGGACTAAAAAAGAGAAGATAAAACCAGATAGTATTGGATGACATACACATATTGGGGCCTTTTGCGCCTCTTTGGCCCCTTTATGAGATCGCACTCACATTACACTGATTAAGGTGTAATTGTGATTAGTCTTGATGGCAAAGAAATGTGAGGGAAACAACATCGAGAGAACATAGTCATTCGATATTGTTCGTAGATAAATTATATGCCAATTAAGTCGTATTTCTACATCTTGAGGAAGGAAACTTGAATCTAAGGTGAGCACAAGATTATACTGTTATGTCCTACCATGACTAAGAGAAGCAAGCGACAGAATGCTGTTTCTTTAATATAGATGAGCGAAATTTATCTGTAATTTACATTGACACCCGTTCAATATAACCATAGGACGTCTTGATTCGGACATAACACCTCAGTAGGACGAGTGTCGCTGTTCTGCACACAACAAATAAACTTAGTCAGTCTAAACACATTAATTACTATGACGACATGGTAACTGCTTCCTTTTGCCAACATAGGACAGCATAGTCATTATGCGTGAAGGCTTGAAGCCTTGAATATTTCAGCCGACTTTTTTCCACTCTTTGCAAGATTATGAACATTCACCCTTACTTTGCAATTTTCTATTCGTCGGCCCCAGGTTTCAGGTCGTTTGTTCTAATGGTTATCATGCACTGACTATTCCTTTTAATTTTGTTTTTCGATAAGGTTTCATTCTAACAAGTATACCCTCTCACTCAGGGAAAATCTATTCCACTTGTGTAATTCAAGAGAGATAAAGAACACGGTAAATGAATGGGTGTTGCAGTTACATTACAACTAAAAAACAATCATGTTTTTCAAGTGCTACATTAACAAGTACTGAAAGGACAAAGGGCGAGTTATAGACTAAGTAGAATAACCTAGTGATAAAAGAGATAATCCATTACATCAGTATTTGAGAAGTGCATTGTACCAGAGCTTCGTAAGTGTTTTATTGCGGAGAGTTTTCTGCGGTTCTTTACCCGGCAGACCGGTGTCGCCTTGGTTCCGGCCTCAGCTTCTGCTTACTCTTCCGTTTCTGGGGTCTGACAGCGAACTACAGGTATCATTTCGGCTGATGGTACGGACAATGGTAGATAGAAAGATAAGAGGGTAGAAAGAAAGAAAGAAAGAAAGATAGATAGATAGATAGATAGATAGATAGATAGATAGATAGATAGAGAGGGGGAGAGAGATGGAGAAGAGAGAACATTAATAGTCCACCCCGTTAAATTAAATAACACAGAGGAAATAATTCTTGAGATACTTGGAGCATTTTGCAGCATTACAATCCAGCTCTGAAGTCGTAATCTAACAGAAACAGGCATTCATGATTGCGAGTATCTTTTATTGCAATTAAATAGCGGATAACTGTTAGAGGAATAATGAAATAAATCAAATTAGTTACTCTTTAATCACTAAATAATTTATCTGTATAAGAGCTAATATGATTTGGTGCCTATTTAGATGAATATACTTTCTTATTAAACTCATAGTGGAGAAAATCGAGATATTATGTAGACCTGTCATCGGAACTAAACTTCGTGATGAGTACTTGGTAGATATTCACACATGCTCGTGTCGTTTTAAGAGCGACAAACAATGGTGTTATTAGAAATATTAGACTGATCAGCAGTCTTGTGTAATAAACATAATATCCTTTTACTAGGCCTATATTAAAGCAGCGTAGCGCGAGCCAAAAAGGTCGTGGTGTAGTTGCGAGCGCATCGCGAGGCGGAAGAAGTGGCCAGGAAAATTAAGTGCATTCAATGACAATCAGTCTTTCTTTCCAAGTTCAAGGATTTTGCCTGCATAAGCCTCGGCTTGTGATTAATGTTATTAATTCGAATTATAATGGCATTGTACTCCATGTCTTTAAATATTCTACTAATTGATATAAAATCATTCCTACACCAAAATCTGCAAACTACACAGATTTTTGTATAACACCTGTTGGTTATTTGAATGTTCATTTCAAGATCTACAGTATAAGACATTCCAAATCCCTTACTGAGATTTGATTTTACTTTCATCCTACCGCTGTTACAAAAGTTGTATTCATCTTTGAATAAGTGAAAGTTTCCTTGAGTAATGTGAAAAGCTGAGTCGTCCATGCTTGCCATGTATCGCAATTCCTACATAGCACAAGGCTACACGAGGACTGTTTTACATGAAACATGCGATCTTGACAGCGCTGTGTCAGTTATGCTACCTTTAAAATGGACAATCAATGTAAATCAGTCACGCGATATAATTGTTGTATAAAGTTGACATTACGCAAGAGTGAAAGCCTGAAACTATTCTGCATCATCACCGGATGTATCTAAACAAGTTATCCAATACAGGACGTTGCAGTGGTTTGAATATGCAGTGCGTATTAAAAAAAAGAAAATCCAATTTTGCAGGGCTACTATTTCATAATTGTCAGCTATGGAGAGGGCAATGTTGGTTGTCAAGAAAGGGAAACTATTCCTCTTTCCATTGATATCTAATCATTTTGACAAAACATGCATGACTGAGCACATGAACATTAAAGGGACAGTACAGTTCTGGTTGAGGTGAGGATTTAGCTTTTAACGTTTTGCGAGATATTCAGAAACCACTCAATGAGATGCCAAAGAGCATGCAATTCTAAGAATTATCAAAAGTTTATTTGATGAAAATCGGTTTTGAAATGGCTGAGATCTAAAAAAAACAAGGTGAAACAAAGAAATCCTAATAAAATACGTGGCCTGTCACCTTGCATTATTATCACTTGGATATCTCAGCCATTTGAAAACCAATTTTCATCAAATAATCAATGTTCAATCCTTCTTGAAATTACATGCTCTTTCATATTCCATAAGAGGTTTCTCATAATCTCACTTAGGAATGTTATAAGCCTGAATCCCCACCTCAACCAGTACTGTACAGTCCCTTTAAAGACAGCAATAACAAATTACACTTTTGAGCGTTATCGTGAAAGAACAGTGGATGTCTCACTAAATGGGAGAGATCTGTGAAAGCGGTCAAATTAACAGGCCAGCCTGTAGGCTACTACAGGTTAGTGTTTTTCTTACCTTTTTTTTTTTTTTTGGTCCATAACCTTCAACATGGCCACGTTGTCGATAAATTTAACTCCAGCAAATGCTAACCCATTGTCCATTTTCTCTCTGCATATTCAAGATACGGTATGTCACTGGGAACTATGTGTTGAATATGAACAGAGAAAAATGAACTGTGTGAGTTGGTCTTTGTGGGAGTGACCAAGTTATCGGATAGCAGGGGTAACGACTTGGTAGACACAATTCGCATTGTGTTACCAGCTTGTGTTGTCACTCGGATTCGTCAAGAGTTTCCTTTAGATGATGGTGAAAGCTTCACAGGCTTCAGAGACGCTGTAATAGATTTGTTTTAGTTTTGAAATACATGACGATAAAACAGTCTATGGGAGCACTGGGAACCAATACACATCGGACTTTATTTATAAATGCAATCTAAATTTTTACTGGTCAGATCCATAAATAAATTGAATAAATCAGACATGATGTTACAACAACCTTGTGCATTTTGCTTTGTTGATTGCGTTGATAATTCAAGATGATTTCAAAAACAGTATGAGAGAGAGGGATCTTTTGATGTTATTGCTCATCAGCCAATATATTTCAATACAGGCCAACTTCAGGAAAATGTATTGACAAAGTATTTTTTATGCCAAACTTGTTTTCATAATTCAGGGTGCTTGGAAAACTTTCAATAAATTTTCTTTATTTTATCAAAATTGGAATTGGTTATCAGTCAATATTTTGTCTCCATAGATATCGGCAGATAAGCCCCTCTTTTTTTTTTCATTTCTAAATATCCCTAATTTGAGAAATCCTATTTGATGCATGGTGGGTTATATTCCTCCGTAAATATGTCATAGGAGTGTAATGAGATAATTCAAGAAATGAAAATAAAGTGGACTCTTGTTATAAAAAAACTCCTTAGTTACATCCAAATTTTGTCATATCAGGAAGAAGAAAAACCTGAAATAAAAAATAAACTTTGAACTTTGGGAACAAAATGATTGTGTTGTAGCAATATTTGTTTTATCGGTGTTCTTTATAATCACAAAAATATGTGAAATGTGTGTATAGAGTACCAAAGTGATGATGTCACAGTCTTTTGTGTTAGCCTAGTGATGGTTCTACGCAAGAGCTCCTTGCACAAGGCTTCAGGCGACGGACTGGAACTGGGTACGTTTATTGTTATTTATTGTTGTTTATTGTGGTGATGAATAGCTGCGACGTCACACTACGGTACTCTATATGGGTGTGATATTAGTGCAGTTCTTGGCGCCTAGCCATTGACACGCAAAGGGGGGGGGGGTTGTGGGAAAGTACCATACTGTATGCAGGCACTGGGTCTTTCCAGTTTACGTTTACGTTTACGTTTCACGTTTACAATCACAGATAATTTATACAATCATTGAGAATACAATAATAATAATACAATTAACAGGAATATAAGACATGAACGTATAGAATCGAACTTATCAACAATATGAATATGAAAGTATAAACATATTTACAAATTTGGTAAAAGGGTCCAACAAATAGCAACGCTAGTGGACGTTGGCCCTTGAATATAGAAAAAGAATATATAAATTCAACAAGAAAATTATTTACATCATAAACAAGTGTATTTACACCATGTGCAAGATTAACATTTTGAAATTGAAAGCATAAAATAAAGCATGTTGAAACCGCTGCGGCGCTGCATAGAAAACAAAAAGAGCTAAAGAATCCTGTGCTCAAGCAACCTTCCCGCGGGCGCGCCCGGGCCGAGCCGGCCAAGTCGGGCCAATCACCGGCTATGCCCCGCATTGCCGTGTGCGTGCAGTTCAGTCCCCTGCCGCGATTATCGCGGCTCTGTCCGATATATTGTTTGGATGATCGGAATCGCGATATCTCCGCGGTATCGTTATCGTGATCGTTGGTACCTTGTGATTGACAGGTCGAGTATAAAAGACATCTTAGGGCTCTATACTGCGACTATAGAAGGTTTTTATGTCAAATGGGTGGTTTTATTGGTTTGTAGGGCCTATATACCCTCTTTCATAAAACGTCATCAATAAATGTCAGGGCAAAGATACACTTTAATCTGCATATATTATGTTTCTTATTCCTATATTCCTTTTCGGTTCATGATAATATGAAAAAGCGAACGGAAGCCCATAATCATGATAACACCCTTACTGGAAGTTTGTACGTAGCATAATTTCCTTTTATTCATCTCTTCATTAAAAGAAAAGAAATGTACACAATCATAAGCACAACCCAATTGTCTGAACACATTTTTCTTCCAAATATTTACATGAGCCACGTGAGCTACATTCCTCGTTACATGATAAAATCATAAACTATATAAACAAGGTCATTTAGAATTATTCAAGGTTACATCGAATAACTGGTAATCGTATACCAGTAGGGTGTTGGAAATGGAGGGGACTGCTGAAAAGCTTATAGCTTGTATATTGCAGTCCCCTCAGACAAAACTCACAAAAGTAAGCAACCTTCACAACTGCCTTAAGCAATCATCATTTAGATAGCACGCAGTCATCAGAAACAATAAAGTTACTTTCACCTCAACACCTTTGTTGACGTATAAATAGGATTATGTACTTGTATTGCAGACTGTACAATTGCACTAGTCACCTAATAGTCAAGGCGCAGGGACCCAGAAAAAAATGACTTCGTTCAACCCACCCTGCAGAAACGGTTTGACTGCATGGGGTGGTCGGTTGGACCCTCTGGAACACCCCTAGGTAGTATGTGATTCCAAATTGTGGTATCAATAAAATTTTACAGGCCACTTTTAGTTGCGACAAGACCTTATTGTTCGAAAAAGAGTCTGCGCACGCCAAGACTACTACACGCACCACTAGCACTGCTGCAGGCGCCAGTGTTGTTGTTGTTGTTGTTGTTTTGTGTTTAGTGGCGTTTTCCATTCTCTTTAGAATATTTACGCCAAACACTTATCTATAAATTTCTTTTCCTTTTTTCATTTTTTTTTTCAAAAAAAAATATTGTAATGAGTATCCTTGGTCAGCTGTCGGTACGTCTATTTGCCTGCTTAAAATATATATCTTCTGGCCAATCCGGCTCTTTTGTCTCGAGCAGACTTCTCAGCCGTTATCAACGGCCTAGGTCCCTCCGATATGCAGGCAGTAGAGTCCGATGCTTACCAGCACAGGAACCTCAACTGGTCCGATTCAGAGCCAAACAAAACAAACAAGCAATATCAATAAAATACAAATATATATAATAATCACATATACATTTTTTAGTAAAGTAAGCAATCTCTGGGCTGTGGTGCGCATGAATTGGCTCTTCAGAATACCTCGAGGCAGAATTAGTGAAAACTATATGTACACTCATAACATGCATGAAAGTTTATCTAAAATCATTGTGATCTTTTAACATGTAACACAAGAGCTCTTTGGTATACTGGGCTAGTAGAAATTAGTAAGCTTTGAATGTTGTTCTCATGAATTATTGTTTCAACTAACATCATAGCTCTGGGTATAATATATCTGGGGCAGAACATAAAAAAATGATCAACTGTTTCTGGGACGTTACAATATTCACACATACCCGACACGTGTTGGTTTATTTGAAACAAATTGTCATTTAAACCTACGTTCCCCATCCTGAGGCGATCGATGTAGAATTGTTTCAGCTCTTCTATCATTCAAAGTGCATGAATAGGTCTGAGAAACCTTTCGTTGAACATATTTCAGGGGGGAGTTTGTCTCCTCCCATTTAATTTGCCATTTTGTCATATAACACCTTTTCAGTTTTTTATTAAATTTATATTTATTCAACTTGTTACTCACTTGTATGGAAACATTTTTTTGTAAAGCCTTTTTTGCTGCTTTATCTGCCACTTCATTTCCTGTCATTCCAGTGTCCAGGAATCCATTCCAAACTTACTAATATTCCCTTAAAATATAGATTAGTGCAGAAACTTAATATTTCTGTAGCAAAACTTTCTTCTCTTTGAGATCGAATGGCTTGAAGGACACTGAGTGAGTCACTAAAAATAACTACTCCTGTTTGAAGTGCTGGTAATTGATCAATCAAATACAAACCTAGCGTGATAGCCGCCAATTCGGTTCTATAAACAGAATATGTTTGGTTCTGCATTCTTTTACTCTGAACATACTTATACACTGGCACATAAAATGAAGAGGCTACCTTGCCTTCAAGTGATTTGGAGCCATCTGTATATATGTAAATAGTTTTGCTATTTGGTATACATCACTTCTAAGGAGGCCTGTTTTTGGAAGGCTGTCTTGTCAGTCTTTGACACACACTCTTTTAATTGTGTCGATACACACGGAGGCTTCCACATCCAAAAAGGCATGTTGGGAGGTTTTACACACAATTCAACATGTGGATCTGAAAATTCAAATGAGTTTTGAGTCCTTTGTCCGAAAGGTTCTTTTAAAGCAGTGTTTTTACAAAATTCAAATTGCCAACAATTTTTAAGCCCTTCTTTCATAGGATAATTGGGCGTATTCTCAATACGTGCTTTCAGTCTAGCCGAGAGCATCTCTCGACGTAACTCTAGGGGCATTTCTCCAAATTCCACGTGGAGGGTCCTTAGGGCTGTCCCTTTTTTTTGCGTTTGCACAAATAGTTAAAGCCTGATATTGTATGGAGTTTAAAACATTCTTGACACTCATAGTAGCAGAATCATATGCCTCACAAGCATAATCTATTATGGAGCGTATTAAAGATCTGTATACGCCTGACAATTCTTGTGTGCTTTGACAAAAATTTGTATGAGCTAAAACTTTCAGTATTATCAACCTTTTCTTACATCGCAGAACTACGTCTTGCAAGTGTGGTCTCCAAGTCATCCTCCTATCAAATATCACTCTTAAATATCTATACTGAGGAGCAAATTTCAGCTCATTTTTCTCCAACAATAGACGAACGCTCTCATCTTTGTTTCCACAAGATAAAAAAACAGAAGTGGTCTTCAACGGTGATATTTTCAGTCCCCGTGAAGTGAACCATTCATTCAAAACGTCGAAGTATGTTTGAATTTGAACAGTCATTTCTCTAATATCATTTCCTGATGTCCAGATAACGCAATCATCTGCATATAACAAATTATAAACATTATTCGTTCTGCTTACAGGTACATCAGAAATCATTAAACAATATTGGGCTCAAAATACTGCCCTGCGGGAGACCATTTTCCATTTTGAAAAATATCCGATTTCTCATTTCCTATTTTGACCTGGCAAGTACGATATAATAGAAAATTCTTTATAAACTGTAAAATATTTCCTCTTAAACCCAAATGACTGAGTTTTAGTATGAGTCCTTTTGTCCAGAGTGTATCATACGCCTTCTCCAGGTCAATGAACACTGCTAGAGACTTCACACCAGTTTCTAAATTCTTCATTATTTCATTTTCCAAATGTACGATATTATCAAGAGTGCAACGGCCTTTTCTAAAGCCATGTTGAAAATTTGCGAGCAGATCGTGTTTTTCTATAAAATATTGCAATCTGTTTTTCACCAGCGTTTCCATTATTTTCATGAAACATGATGTCAACGCTTGGGCGGTAAGAGCACAAATGGTGTAGGTCCTTACCCTGCTTGAGTAGAGGAATCAAAATCGAGTGTTTGCATGATTTTGGAATATCTCCAGTATCCCATATTTGATTGTACAATTTCAGTAATATCTCCTTTTTTTACTCTGGTAAATATTTATACACTTCATATCCTATCTTATCTTCTCCCGGTGCTGAAGCCTTTTTTTCTTGCAGAACTCTTTCCAATTCACTCATCACAAAAGCCTCGTTTAAGGCCAGTTGCAAGCCTTCCTTATCCTGAACCTGGATCACATCAAATTCTTCCTCTATTTCTCTATAGATTTTACTTTCTGTATTCCCTTTCCCTGTATACTTCAAATATCTAGCAAATTCATTTGCTTTGTCTTTATCATCAACAATAAGAAAAGAAGGTGAGTGGTGCGTGTAGTAGTCTTAGCGCATGCAGACTTTTTCTTCGACAAACGAGGGTTTTTGCCTGCAACCTAACTTTTTATTCCAAGCTAGGGTCGGTGTAGTATAGTTTCTAGACGCTTTTATTTCGTCTTAATTTTTCCGACGCAGCAAGCTGAGTAAGGGCGCATACCCAGTGATTGAGACGCCCGAACCGTGTGTTTTTTTTTTTGTTTTTTTTTTGTTTTTGTTTTTTGTTTTTTGTTTTTTTTTTTCCGGGCGTCGCAATCACTGGGTATGGGCCAGCGGGCTTCTGCACATACACAAGGTGCAAGAGAGAAATAAAGACGAAATAAAAACGACTTGAAACTAGACTAGGGCTGGTGACTCTTGTCGCTATAAAATGACAAAATAATCACAGTTTTTGCATTTACTTCATGAAGAATTCATCAAAACTCCATTAAACCATTTATGTACATGTTGCTAGAGATGTCAGTAATACAATTTGATACACTGTAAGGTAATATTGTTCATGGTTACCATGGTAACCAGATGCCTACAGGTGATTGGTAACCCCAAAATGCCTACTGCTGCAAACTTTGGTAATTTTGTTCATATTTTTAGATAGATGCAATGAAAAAAGAAAAGCAAACATTTTTATTGATTATTGTTTTAAAAAAAAATCTGTTGTTGCCATGGCAACCAGTATTATCCAATTAGGATTCAGCTGTCAATAACTTAAAAACTAAAGCCCATAATTTCAGAAAGCTCGATAAGCATGTCCCTCTGCATAAGACTAATACCCCATATGGGAAGAAAATGTTGAAGCATTCTCAAGTTACAGCAAAATTTGTAAACAAGTGCATAATATAAAAAACACATTTTGAGTAAACGGCCATTGAAAGGAAGATATCATTTTCGAATAGTAAAATGCATGAAAAAGTTGCATCCGTCGTAATTTCAACACAAATTTGACTTCAAAGTACACGCAAATGTAGTTTTTAGCAATGTATGGACACAAATTTCCCTTTTAAAAATATATGTGAATACAGAGAACAATTAAGCCAATGATATTCTAATGTTAGCTATTTTGAGTATTCACAGAGGGATGGTTATTCGAAACAAGCTTGGAAAAGAGCAGAGGAAAGGTCCCCGCAGAGAACCCGCACATGACAGTACCTAGTATGAAACTCGCCCGTAGTTACCCGGAGTTGCGCACGCAAGTCCCATTTACCCGCAGTCAAGTTTAGGCCCTGTCACCTTTCCGGGCAAGGTACGCGGGCTTATTACGTGTGGGGATTTTCCTGCACGCAGGACAATTTTTGCAGGCGGACAAGGCTTTGGGCGAATTTCACGTGCGTCCTACATGCTGGACCCGTGCTACTTACGTTCGTCTTAAGTGCATTCCGCGTGACCTGCATGTCAGGCGCATGGGTGGCGAATGAGGGCTGACAACTTGGTGAAGGAATCCTTCTAAAGGAATTCGATTTGCATGGATTCACGGGCAACTTACGTACTTCAAGCGGATCAACTGCTTGCGACTTGCGGCAGTTACGGGCCTCCTACTGGTGTTCTGCGTGGACCTCTGCAGGCAATCTCCGCGACTCACTCGGAAAATGTTTTGGTCATGCTCAAAACTTGGCTGTGGGTAAATGTATCGGATTAGCGTCCGCACCTCCGGGCAACTACGGGCGAGATACCAGATAAGTACTGCCAGGTGCGGGCCAACTGCGGGGAGCTCCAGGTAGCTATTTTTTCCCCGCAAGTCACCCCGCAAGGCTTCCCCAGGCACGGTTTGACAAGGCCTTGAGCATGCTCAAAACTTGTTCCGGGTGAGTCGCGGGGGTTTGCCCGCAAAGGTACGGTACACGCAGAACACAAGTAAGAGGCCCTTAGTGGCAGACCTCGCAGGTGACTCCCACGCAGGTACTTCGCAGTCCCCGTATGTCGCTCGTAACTGAAAACGGGTCGGTTTCGAAGCTTTCACGCAGGTCACACGGAATATACTCAAGTAACAGGTAAGTAGCACGCGTCTAGCAGGTAAGACGCAAGTACGGAACTAGTCTAGCTTCTGGACTCTTTTTACTCGTAGAGGTGATTCAGTGTACGCGACAAGCCGTATGAGGGCGTGACACCCGAGGATTGCGATACGCCGAGAACTGCGATACCCGAGTGGGCGCGCAGTCTCTCGATTATCGCAATCAGAAAATTTGCGCCCTCTCTTGGTCGCACCAAAGAAAAGGGGACGGAGCCCAGACTAGTACGGAACTCGCCAACACTCTTGTCCGCCCGCAGAAAATTTTCCTGCTTGCTGGAAAATCCCTACTCGTTGCAAGCCGGCGTAGCTTACCCGGATGTGACAGCTCTGTTAGTTAGCAGGCACAAACCTTTTTTGGTCAAAAAAAAAGCCTGCGTCAAGACTACTACACGCGCAACTGGCACATTGAGCACATTGAGCCCATTGTTATTCAATGTTATGATGTCTGACATTCCGCTCAGGACCGACATCCACACCTTGTTGTATGCTGATGATTGTGTAATCTGGCAGTCGGGAAAGGACATTAGGATAATGACCACTGCGTTAGAACAACATTTGAACACCTTGGATGGGTGGTTTTCATCGTGGGGACCTAAAATCTCTCACACAAAAACCACACCTATGCTGTTCTCTCACACTCCTAAGGAGGCTATTTTGTCCCTCAAGATAGGGAGAGAAATTTTAACGACAAAGGATGATTATAAATATTTAGGAGTAATCTTTGATAAGAGGTTAAATTGGAGAGCCCATATACAAGAAGTGGCATCCAGATGCAAACGTAAAATCAATATACTAAAGAGTTTAACTCATGTGAATTGGATTAGAGGCTCCAATGATTTACTGTCTGTATATAGAGCAATAATTCGTTCTTTGATAGATTACGCCTGTGAAGCATATGATTCAGCTTCATCGTATGTAAAAAACATTCTCAATTCAGTACAATACCAAGCTCTCAAAATCTGTCTAGGAGCCAGTATAGGCACCTCTCTGACAACCCTGCAAGTAGAATCAGGTGAATTACCACTAGATCTGCGTAGACAGATGTTGACTGCTCAATTCCGTAGGCACATTGATACTGTTCCAAACCATCCCTTAATACAGGATATCAAAATGTGCTGGCAATTTGATTTTTACGAAAGTGAAAATCCCCACAACCCTTTCGGTGAAAGAATCCTGAAAAGTGAAGACATATTATTTTCCCAATGTATGGAAAAAGTACAACCTTTTCATCAACCGTTTTGGCACTGGCAGATGCCAGCAGTGTCCATGGAGTTAAGTTCAGACATGATGTTATCAAAGTGTGATCATGTTATACATCAGCAGCAAATGGCTCTTGAATTGATAAACAGGAAATGGCAACATTATGTTCATGTATACACCGATGGCTCAAAGTGCCCAAAAACTTGCAAAGTGTCCGCTGCTTTTTATGTTCCTTATTGGAAGTATGCACAAGCAAAACGCATACAAGACTTTACGTCTGTGTACAGAGCTGAACTGATTGCTATTATTATGTCTTTGATCTGGTTAGAACAAGTCTCGAATTTGTATGCTGGAGTGATTATTTTTTGTGATTCATTAAGTGTTTTACAGGCTATAAATTCAAATAAGCCGGAGAGTTTTGTAAGTGAAATTATTATAAGATGTACGGAATTGAAATATAAAGGAATAGATATAAATTTTGAATGGATACCCAGCCATTGTGGCATTAATGGAAACGAAGTCGCGGACAAAGAGGCAAAAGCTGCTTTGTGTCGAAATGTTATCGATATTGAAAATGGTTTGAATATGGCAGAATGTAAATATATACTTAGAGAGCACTTTATGGAAAAATGGCAAAAACGATGGGAAAAAGCAGAATCTCCACTGAAGTTGATACAAAAAACAGTTAAGAAAACTTTTCAATGTTCCCTAAGCAACTGGAAGGAACAGTCTATTATGCATAAATTGAGAATGGGAAATATTTCTTTGAATTATGATTTGTTTAGATTGAATATCCATGAAAATGGAATGTGTCCGAACTGTCCAAATAATTTTGAAACAGTCACTCATTTTTTATGTGAATGTCCAAAGTATATAATAGAAAGAAGTATGTTATTAGCAGAAATAGATACCACTGACGTGCGTCATATTTTGCTGTTTGTAGGAACTACTAACTCAAAGCATATGCGTGCTTTTGTTCAGTATGTCCAGAGGACAAAAAGATTTACTCAAACACATAATTTTACTAGATAAGTATATGTCTTGACTTAATTTTGCACATTGCACACAGCCCAGATGTTTGCTTTATATCTTAGCGTTGTTTTGTTTTTCTAATTTCATGTACATTTGTGATAAAATTCGCGTTAAATACTCCCGATTAATCACGAGCACCGATCGAGCCCCTCTCGTGTATTGGAGTGGCCTAGGCAGGTGGACAGCCAATCACGGCCCCTCCTTGCCGAGAAGTCTGCTCAAGGTACCGAGCCGGACTGGCCAGAAAATACGATCGTCGATTGGGCAACTCGAACCGAGGCCAGTGAGGGAGATTTATTTGATTTGATATGATATATTAATTTTGATTTATTTGCAATAAAATGAAAATAATATAGGGTAAAATTTGGAAATTTATAGAAATTTTATGAATATAGATTTGGCGTAAATATTCCTCGAGGAATGATAAACGCCAAATATAAATTCAAATAACAACAACAACAACAACAACGGCACTGTGCGTCCCATAGAGCTTCCTGCAAGTGCCCGTGGTGCGTGTAGTAGTCTTGGCGTGCGCAGACTTTTTTACGTTTGTCCCAACAAATAATGATGAAAAGTGGCCTGTAAAATTTGATTGATACCACAATTTGGAATCACATACTACCTGGGGGTGTTCATGGAGGTCCCATCTACCACCCTGTGTGGTCAAACCTTATCTGCGGGGTGGGTTGAACGAACTCCTTAATTAAGCCCCTTACAGGAATTAGCGCCTTGACTATAATGCAAGGGCTGATCCAGGAATTCCGTGAAGGGGGGGGGGGGGAGTTCATATTTCTAGTGCTACTTCTGGGTTTAATCAGATGACATGCGATTTCATGCATACAAAACTAAAAGAGGGTGTTCCTTATCTTTTCTTTTCATTTAAAAAAAAGAAAAGAAAAAAAGAAAGAAAACAAAATTAAAGGAGGCGCGCCCCCTGGGTGCCCAACCCCGATTCACCACTGCCTAATAAAAACCAAGAAAAATAAATTTCAAAGTGCAAACGATCGCATGTCTTTCTGGTACGCAATACAAGTCAATGGAAGTTAAGGTACATAATGAAAGCTTAAAGAAGGGATTACGAGGGTACATTGTACTTTGCTTTCTAAGTTCCACGACTTTGAAATAGGCGCCCAGGACGACATGATCTCCAAGCTGGAAAAGGAGATGAATGAGCTGAAAGCCGCCATCGATGACTCCGAACAATATTCGAGAAGGTCATGCCTCATTTTCGATGGAGTGGAAGAAACGGAGGGCGAAAACACCGACGATATCATCAGATCCGTGTGCAAGGAGAAACTCGACATTTAACTGGACATCAACGACATCGACCGCAGTCACCGACTGGGCCTGGCAACAACGGGACGGGATTCAGGCGATCAGCGCAGAAGACCCCCTGGAAGGAAAATGCCCCGCAATATCATCGTGAAATTCACAAATTATCGGATTCACGAAAAGGTGTACGGTGCCAGTATGAATCTCCGCAAGTTTGCAGACGAAGCCATCTTCATCAACGAGAACCTGACGAAGGAAAGAGCTGATCTGTTCTGGAGAATCAATAAAGCAAACAAGAAAAAAGATCACAAAATCTGGACATAGGAAGGAACAATCGTCGTGAAAACACCGAGAGGCGTCCGCATCAAGGTGACTCGAAAATCAGATCTAACGAAACTAACTGATTTGAACATTTCATGAACTGTGGTTGTATGACAGGTACATCATCTTTTACTCATTTTCTACTTACCTTTGTTACATCAGTGTAAAGACCAGAGTGTGTTATTTTGATCGATAGTGTCAATGGTTATTTCATTTCCATGTGTTAGGTGTGATTAAAGTGTCAAAAACAATCAGAGAGCTCTGAAGTGTACGCAGTGCCACAAATGGGTTCACATTGAATGTATAAATATGTATATAGATACAGTCAAACCTGTCTATAGCGGCCACATAAGGGAAACGAAAAAAGTGGCCGTTATAGACAGGTGGCCGCTATAGACAGGTTATCCAACTCTTTGTGTACATTGCCTACACATGTACTGTACATGTACATGTATCATCGTTGTATACATCTATAAGTACTTAGTGTACATGTACATGCGTACGTATGCACATGTGTGTTTCATGAATTGAACAATGCCGGCGTTTATGAAATTGTTACACAGTAGCATGTTGTACAGTCGTGAAGAAAGCTTAACACTAGTGCATTATTATGACTGAATAAGTGATGAATGCAGCGGTGGCGAACACTGAACGTTGCCCATGAATGACTGGCACGGCTACAAAGCAGAAAACACGCTGAAATACCGGGTCTGTGGCCGCTATAGACAGGTTAAAATCTACCTCGGGAAACAAAATTTGTGGCTGCTGGCCGCGTTAGACAGGCGGGCCGCTATACACAGGGTCTTAAACATGGCTTTTCTCTCGGGGGGATTTTTCAATGGCCGCTATAGACAGGTGGCAGGCTTAACTGTATATCAAAGTCGAAATACGATGATCTCGAAGAAACCTTCCTTGACTGGCTATGTGCTAAATGTTTGCTGACTCAGTTGCCTTTTATGAATGATATTGATTATCCAGAAAGCACGAGAGAGGGGCCTGAATATGAATGTAATCTGCTATAAAGAAGAGAATGTGAAAGCACAGGTTCCAACAGTAAAAGGACTGAAAGTAGCACATTTAAATATAAGGAGTCTTCGAAATAAGACTGCAGATTTGAATAATTTTTTAGCGTATTGTCCGTTTGAAATAATGTCATTTTCAGAAACATTGTTAGATGGTACAATAAGTTCGAATATGGTTCAGCTTTATGGTTACAAACTTGAAAAAAAAAGATCGTGATCAATATGGAGGCGGAGTGTGTTGTTTTATTCATGAAAATATTCCTTACGTAAGAAGGTACGATCTCGAAAAAGTTGATCTTGAACTCTTATGGATAGAAGTTAAGCCCAGAAACGAGGATAGTCTTTTTGTTGGGATAGCCTGTAGAAAACCTAGTGGCCAACCGTCTTTCTTTGATCTGTTAGAAGAAAGCCTCGATCGTGTGTATTCAATCTCGGATAGAATCATCCTATTGGGAGACTTTCATTGTAACATATCTACGGTAAATCCACTCCAAAAGGCTGACAGAGCGGAGTGGATTGGTGGGATTATCTCAGTGTATTCAACAACCCACCAGGGTTACTCCCAACAGCAGTACACTTATAGACTTGATTTTTGTGTCGCAGTCATTAGGCACTTTGTTAGGGGAAGTTCATTGCGGTGTACAATCACTCGGATTAAGTGACCACTCCCTAGTGTATGTAGTAACAAAGTCAAAGACACAACAGTCGAAACCCAAGTTCTCGTCTTTTCGTTCTTTTCGATCTTTTCATCAAGATGCTTTTCTGAGTGATTTGGCTGCTGTTAACTGGAAAAGATTGTGGCCACAAAGTGCAGATGCTGATCTGAAATGGTGTAAATTCCATGAAGTGTTTTCAGACATGTGCAATAAACATGCACCTTATGTTACAGTTCGTAAAAAGCAAAAGGGATCGCCATGGATAAATGAGCAATATATTAATATAGCAAGGGAACGTGATTTTAATAAGAAAATACAGTGAAATTAAGGAAGTGGCATTTTGGGAAAGAATGAATATTTCAGAAATAAAGCAAATAATTTGAATAAAAAGTTAAAAAGGGTGTATTATCGTAAAGCATTATCAGACAGTGGTAATGATATGAGGAAAAGATGGAAAGTGCTTAAAGATTTATTGCCAAATAAGAAAGTATAATAGTCAATGTATGTATTGACGGTGAACCAACTGAAGATTTTCATAGGATTGCAACAGAGTTTAATGTTATGTTCAGTAATGTTAGCAAACTATGTAGTAGTAATAATGACAAGAATGATAAAAATCAGCAACGACAAAAGTGTTTGAATTATGTCAACCGTGCACGATCTTCCGTTTCTTTTGATGAAATATGTGCGAATTTTGTTTGGGACTACCCTGCTTTTAAGGAAGACTTGATAAACAAATAAATAGATGAAATAATAAATAAATAGATAAATAAATGATTCCACTCTCTTGAATGATTGTGTATGATGTTAAACGAAATCAGCAAGCTAAGCTAGAATATTGGGTTATTGCCATAACTCAGGGGTATTTTTTCCCCGATCATAAAAAGGAAACTATTTCAGAGGTCTGTCCCCCTCTGAGCTGTTTCCGGTATTTGAACAATTCCTCACAAATGTTTCTGTCATATAATGTTGAACATCATACACGCATATGATATATACATATCTTTATGAATAAGGACATACATTCTTCCAAAATATTACAAAATCACTTATGATATTACAACATATTTCAACTCGAATCTTGTATTGTTATATTCCGCTTGGAATCTCTAATAAATATGTTCAATTAGTGTTTCCAAATCCCCTTTACAAAATGGACATTGTTCTGAGCAATGATATGTTTGTTTTCAAAATTACGCGTAGGGATAAAATTTACCTTTATAACTTAGAAATGAATGAGCAATGACACAACAAGTATCGAGTTGACTAGACCAAGATTTTATTAACTCGTTACGACTCTGATTGTTGCCTATTTTAGAAACAGCAACTCAACTCGATCATTCATTACAGTAGTAAAAGGTGGTAAGCAGTACGTCTTCTATATAAAAGGGCTGGAAACTTATCTCTCAAGTTTAGCTCTCAAGTTCACTAATGATCACATACATGACTGTGTGTATAGAGTACGAGAGTGTGATGTCATAGCCATTCATCGCCGTGGAAACTGGTTCTAAACAACCTTACCTGGCCTGAGTGGCTATGCCCTCACCTGGTTCCAACCCAAGCTATTAAACCGAGGACTTTGAAATCATCACTTCAGAAGTTATTGACTTATTATTTTCTTTCACTGACAACCTTAAACTTAGATGGATCAAAATATTGAATGAATATAAGATCAGATTCTTCCAATTATTATTAGTCGTAAGGGATAATAGTGCTTTCCAATTCAGAGGAAGCACCGCCACATAGATCATAATAATATCATGCTCACGTCTTCTTCCATACAGGTGTTTGGATTTGATGCGCGTTTGGCATTCGTATGAAGAAGTTCCTCAGGTTTTGATTGAGTGTGGCTCCCTCCCTCTAAGTGAGTTAGGGGGTCTAATGGCACTCTCATACCTAATTCATGAGATTGTTACCAAATGGGATGGCCTCATCTGTAGGTCCTACAGTACATAATGTTCAGTGAAGTTCATATTTTTGCTGCTGTAGAAATCCCAAGCGGCTTCAAGCTATCATTTACAACTGATGTGGTTTGTCAACGGTAAAGGATAATTCTTTCGTATAGGAAGGGGGTGGTGTGAGCGGGAAGGAGGTTGGTGAGGTGAATATTACTTTTCTCGAGTCAAGTTTGTCGTATATCGGGAGTTTGGAGAAGAATGTTCTGAGAATAGGAAGTCGATTCGGAACACCATCATCAGTCTCCGTTCAGTTCCGGGCACTCGTCCATGGTGATACATTGACAATTGTTCAGAACTCTCCCAGCCGGACATTGGCAACCCGCGACGTACTGACTGCTGGAGAACGGACAGCTCGTTCCTTGTGGGTCCCCACAGGTCGGTCGACATGGTGGGCCGTAGTCATCATACATCATGGTCGGCGGACAGGTCACGTCTACAAAACAAACCACAATTAAAAAACGCACACACACACATATCAATAACAAATAAGAACGATTCTCGACGTCCTCGGATTCGCAGCATCTGTTCACGTACGACCACAATTATCACGTGTTCCGATATTCTTTTCGATCTCGCCATTGAGACGATTTTTACCGTGTAAATCGCGGTTTATGTTTGATAGGAAATGCGCTACACAAAGAAGTGTGTATTATCGTTATCATTGTCATTATTAGTATAATTATTATTATCGTTATTGTTGTTATTACTACTACTACTACTACCACTACTACTCCTATTTACAATACTACTACTACGACGACTACTTCTATATACTACTATATACTACTACTACTACTACTACTACTACTACTATTACAGCACAAATTATTTTCTGCTTTCTTTGCAAACTTTGCATCCGTTGGTATCCATTTGTTGCTGAACCTGGCAAGAAAAAAAAATACAGAAATGAAACCAAGCTAAGCCAAACCAAACCAAGCCAACCAATTGACGTTCACTGGTTACTTACGGCACGCCGTCATGGCGCTCCAGTCTTCGATCGTCACGCCGTTGCGCTCGCATTCGTTGGCGTACGCGGAGATGGCCTCGCAGTGACACGGTTCCGTCACTCCACACGTACACACATCCTCGACGCACAGTGCCATGTATGACGTGGGATCGACTCGCTCGTGACACACTGCAAATTGCTCGTGCCGAAACACCCCGCACTTCTCCCTCGCCCGGCAGAAGTCTAGGTAGTTCATGAGCCCGCAGGCTTCCGTTGTGATGCGTCCAAATTTCAGAGCGTTTTGTTGAGGTCGATTTTCCACTGGCCTGCAGTACCTGTTGAAAAAAAAAAAAAAAAAAAAAAAAAAACAAAAAACATTGACCAGAAGTATATCGATGTAGATTTTGATTCATCCAGGTAGTATGCTAAAAGCGTGTAAATTAAATCTGTTCGACTGGACTTACTTGTGAAAATCACGGAAAATTTCTCGACGTACAGACAATAAAGGCAGTAACATCGCCCATTCACCCTCCACGGGTGAATGCTCGCCAGCCAGACAGAGCTGAAGAAGTGACTCGGACGAGTCACGAAACTGTTTTCTCCGTGATTTTCACAAGTAAGTCCAGTCGAACAGATTTAATTTACACGCTTTTAGCATTGACCAGAAGTGTTACAGATGCAATCACGTCAGACGGTGGAATTCATCTCTTTCAAATCAAGTAAAGCAAAGAAATGGCATTGGTGCTTTCTATGTCTTTCTCTCCTGTTCTTTCTCACCATCTTCCATTATCACCATCCCTTTCTTCTTTTTCTTTCTTAGCATCACCTGTGTACATGACCATGTATGTTTTGTTGTATGAAGTAGTTTGTTTTGGTTGTAGTTAAGTCGATAGTTGGTTAATTACTGTTTATTTATTTCTTTTTGTATTCAATGAGACCCCAAAATATTAAGTTCGGTTTACTGGGGATCCTCCTATATGGTACTTCGATTCTTTTTAATTATATCTCTGCTTTCTGTCTAGAATGGTTTGCTTACCCTTTCATGAGCAAAATAGCCATGAATAATGATGAACCATGTGTGTATTTCCGAAAGTGATCTAGTTGATTACTAGTATTGTACCATGCGGAAACAATAAAAATGAAGTGAAATGAAATGAAACGAAACGAAATGAAATGAAATGAAATGAAATGAAAACAACGGCATGCAAGGAGGTGATTTGTACTCATAGTAATGGTAAAATGAAAAAAAAAAGAAGAGAAAGATAAGTTTGTCTTTTCACTCATTACGGGTGACTAATGAGAAGCTTGTTTCTCTGTTGTCGAGCCTTAATTGACGGTAGGAAGGGGGAGGTGAAATTACTTACTTGTAGCCGCCGATTTTCCAGGTGTGGAGAAGCTCCATCGTAGTTTGGCTTGTGATCAGCTGCCTGGTCAACGTGTCGTCCTCGGGATTCCCGTTCATATTTCCGCACAAGCCGCACGCCTTCGAACTGTGCTGCGACGAAAGATGTACGATAACCCCCCTCTCAGAAGACCACTCGACGAACATTCTTTTGTTCGTTGCAACTAAAATGTCCGAAGGTCCTCTTGAGTTTATCTGTACAGATTGTGGACTGTCGTGAAGATACGGCAGGGTCACTAGCTCGCCAAAGACGTACACAGTACCGTCTGCATCTATTGTAACTTCTACGCAATCGATATAGATGTAGACGACCGGCTGATAAGTCAAGACGTCGTGGCTGCCTTGACGGTGCTCGACGTGCACCTCGAAGTTGGCCACGCCGCTACAGTCCTGGGTGAGAATGTAGCGACAGTTTCCAATCTTTCTGAACGAATACCCGTCGAAAGTGATAAATAGGCCCCGACTATCCACTGAGCACGTGTTCAGTTCTAAATGAGGGGACATGAATATAAATAAAGGCTTGGTTGTCATCGCCAAACACACACATACACACATATAAACACACACACACTCACACACACACGATACATACACAAAGAAAACTGCTTTAACGTTGTATTAAGTGGCCTCGTGATTAATTCAACTTTGCTTAGCAAAGCCACACCATCGCTCCGCAGAATATCTGTAAATTATCATGTAATCACATATGTATCAGTTACTGCGATTTAGATTGTGGTGCTGTTTTGTCTTTAATGTTTAAGTACGGAACGCTTGCAGGAGTTTTTCGTGTGTTCTTTCCCATTCAGTTTGGACAATCCTTAGATTAAAGCATTATTTGATGGCGTGTTCTAGACCCGGATAAAAGTCTTTGTTAAATAACTAAAGCCCATAATTTCGTCTCCTCCATAACATAAATAATATTGTTCCATTTGGTTCTCTTCTGATTTAGTTGTATTACCTGGAAGACATGATGTGCAACAAGCACCAGGCAACCTTATTTCCGTCTCTTCCTATATTACGAGAGAAAAAAGAGTAAAATTAAAATAAGTTACATCTGTGTACAAAGCCAACTTGCGGAACAAATCTCCATGTAAGGGGGGGAGGGAGACTGGAGATATTTATGGCAAGAATTGCAGAAGGATAAGATTAAGTAGCATATATTCTGCAGTAATTTCGCATTTTTGCTAGCCAAACGAGTACTTTATTTTAACGTCTCGTGATATCTCGGTCTTTCCAGACTGTCTAATGAAAGTTAATTTCCGTAATCAAAAAAAAAAAAAAAAAAAAAAAAAAAAAAGCAACGTATAATTGGCATATTCTCTACATACAAAAAGGGTAAAACTTTTATTTATCTTGATTCATGAGGGAAAAAATTAAATAAAAAGGATAAGCAATCGCAACTATACATGTGAAACATTAAAGTAAAAGAATGGGCCCTCCGCTTTGAAATGGAGGAAAGCAATGAAGGTAAAACAAAATGATGTCAGTGATAAATAATAATTTATTGTGCAATAGCTGAGGTGAAGGTAGTAGGACTTTAAAGTCTCCCATTGACAGACATTTTATCTACATTTCTATTGCATTACTGACAAAAAGACATCTACGGGAGAGGGAATTGTGATGATTAAAATCATATATTCAACATTAGGTCCTTTACAATATTTAGTGGACAAACCGATGAAAGACTTATGATTTTACTTTGCATATCATATGGTTGCAGCAGATGGGAATGTTTTCCTAAACAGGCTTAGCTCTAAATTTCGTTTAAAAAAAAGACAATAAAATTCTAAATATCACTCATGATCTCACCTGGGAACAACTTATGGATGGACATTCCCTCGGGGTACACTGAGCCCGTCCATTCTGGCAGACACACGAATTGCAACCAGAATCCCATACTGCTCCCCTCTACATGGAAATATAGGCAGACAGACGGCAGATACACACACATAATAAAATGTAATATGATATAACAAAACACAATAAAATGAAATATAGCACAGTATAGTACAATATGATATAAGTATCATAATATAATGTGTTTCACTATAATAAACTATAATATACTATAATATTATAATATACTATATTATATATTGCTCTATAATACAACATAATATAATATAAACATTAAAATGATGAAAATCACGATATCTTGCCATATCATTACATATCGTTTATTGTGATAGATTATTATGATAATTCTGTTGGATTATGATCATAAGGTAAGCTATGGGCCTATTCGACCTTGCAAATAAAATTTCAGAGTACTCATAGCTGCATTTTTTAGTTACATTAAGGGATATCCGAAACTTGAGAGTGATCGATCAAAATATGAATAATCGATCTCGCGATTTTACACCTGCCTCCGCGAGGATGGTTCTGGTCAGAATTGAGAACAAAGTATGTGATGGCATAAAGAGTTTTAAGTACAATGCTGATACCAAAGTGGCCCCGGTAGAATTGTTCGGTAATTGGAACATACCGACTTTACAATTTAGATCATGAATTATGGTGTGAAACGGTAACTCACTTGATTCTACGATACTGACATACAAAAGTATTACTCTCTCTGATTCCGACAGCACGTCTTTTGGAATTCATTCAGACATGGGTTAACAGTTTACAACAGAAAATGTTTGTAGACACTGGAAAAAGTTCGCAGTCGTTGTTATTGTTAAAATATGTTGTAAGTCATTCCGTCGACGAATTCGTCGACGAAATGATGCCACGCGACACTTGGCGCTCCATATGAATTGTCCATAGTTTCAACCATGGTTCCAATTGTACCACCTTCGTGAATTTGGACATCTATGTGCATATTATGCATCTCCGCCATGTGACTCGCGCCTCTATATCATTAATTTTTGATCACACCATAACTCTCTACTCTTCGTCTCTAGCATGTTCATGCGGACATTCATTTCATTTCTATTATTTTCATATTCTGCGACGACTGCATTTCCCCATTTCATAATTTGTCATTCTTTTCAATTTGTAAATTCATGTAAGAATACTATCTCAAATCTGTATTTTGGGAATCTATTCGCCCTTCAAGCAATGCTTCTATGTAGATTCCACAAATTTCACAAGTTTGATTGTCTTAGTTGCTGTATTCGTAAATTCACTCATTAAACTTCGTGCTGTGTTTATGGTTTATTTTAAAACTTGGAATATGTAACAATACATACATACAGACTACAGGAAGTGGTTTGCTTTCCGCAGTATATCTGATCTTCCCCCCCCCCCCCCACCCCAACTCAGATGATCATCTGTATTGTATGAGCATTCCCGATTTTTTACATATTTTAAGGGTTCAGTTCGCTGAAGAAAAATCCGGGGAATTCTTTCAAATAGGGGGTCCCTTTCATATGTTTACCCAAAATGTTTTCAATTAGGATTAGTTTTCAGATCTTTCCCATAGCAATCCTGAAATAGGATCAGGAAAAAAAACTGTGTATAACCTCCGAAAATTTTTGAAATAAAGTGCCTGTTTTGCCTTAGAGCATGCAAGACTGCTTCTTTTCGTAGGACATTCCGCCACATTCGTTGCACGTACGTCATGCTGCTTGTATTAATCGTATGAATAAGTACATAGCAGACGACGCTGGGTGCTGGTTTGGCCATATTCATATACTGTGCACAATGCACAACACACTTCAACAAAAGGGGTGTATACATGTGGAGAATGCCGTTATTGTGGAAGATGCGCAAACTTTGACGTGGATCCAGGGCAATTAGATCCGTTAAGGGCTACCTACGTATTGTAGCACATTCATCTCAGTAGTTTGCCCTTTATTTTCCTAAACCGTTATTATGCAATGTTTATTTGTGTACCGTATGTAAAAAAAAAAAAAAAAAATACAAAGGGACCCTCCGCAATGATAACTTCAAAAACAACTAGAAATGTCGCTAAGGCGACTGGTATGCCTCCGCCATAATGCATGATTCTGCTAATAGGCCTATAGTACATGTGGACAATGTGTGATTACATTTTCACAAAATTGGAAAAAAAATGACAAGTTTGTCACATATGTGTTGAATGTTCACCTTCCTTGACCTAGATTTAATTGGATGAATAGGAGAGCATGTATTTGGGGATTTAAGGACTTTAACCTGACTTTGACCCATTCATAAGTTTATGCATTGAGTAACTTTTAAGGTATGGAGAAAAAGTGCAATTTCTGTATTGAAAAGTACATTGTAACCATTTTCATCTGGCCTTTGACCCTAAAATTCATGGGATAATCACTGTCAGGCAGAACATGCATAAATATGTAGTAAGTATCAAGATAACTTGAGCCACTTCCGAGATATGGAGGAAAAAGTTAGTTCAGCACTTTCCCTTGATCTTTAACCTTTTGACCTTTGAGGTAAACAAAAAAAAAAAAAGAAGAAAAAAAAGAAAGTTTCCAGAGAATCTCTTTAGGTTATACATGCATACACCGAGTGTAAAAAAAGAAATAATAATCCTGCTGGCAGTGCGTAAATATGAAGGAAATAGTGAAATTTTGAAGTGTTGCCGTTGACCTTTGACCCTGACCTTTGACCCCATGAACCCTAAATTCTATAAATAATAACTGCCAGTCATACAGTACATGTATACATGTATACATGTCAATGTATATGCTATGTTCCATGAAGATACCTTGAACAATTTCTAAGGTATGGAGAAAAAAAGTGAAGTTTTAATATTTTTACTTGGCCGTTTGACTTTTGACCTTTGACCTCATGATCCCAAACTTTCACCAGAGAATCTTAATTAGGTAATACAAGTATAAACTAAGTTTCAAGAAACTCTCTTTAGGCATTGCATAGATATGGTGGAAATAGAGAAATTTTACGTATTTGACCTTGACCTTTTGACCTTTGACCTTGGGCATGTGCACCCAAAAGTTGATAGGCACAACTTCACCCCCTAATACACATACATGCCAAGTTTCATTAGGATACCTCAAAAGATTTTTTAGTTACGCTGTCCACAAAATTCATTACGGACGGAAGGACGGACGGACGGACGGACAACCCGAAAACATAATGCCTCCGGCACCACTTCGTGGCGGAGGCATAATAAATCAATCCAAATACAATTTCAGGTACGAAACTATAACTCATTACGCGTTTTCACATCAGCCCGATGTTTCGAAATAGCGCGCTATTTTCTGACTTGGGAAATTGGAAAATATCTCGAGCTTGGATTTTTATCGGGCTGATGTGAAAACGCCTACTGCCCACATCTTACAGAAAAATCCATTCGATTTGCTTCGGTGGTCAAAGAGAAATGAGGAATTTTGTAGAGCATGTCAGGAATTTCTTCCCTCCAAGTTGTGTCTATTGTGTACACACACAAGAGCATCCTAGTGCTAAACTTGGAAGAATCAGTCAGACTCATGACATGCTTTACAACAATCCACATTTCTCAGTGACCGCTTAACCAAGTTGAATGGGGTTTTCTGCAAAATACAGCTAAGATTTTATATTTTAAGACCCTGAAGTAGCAGTTCAATCATATTGGGTGTTGTCATATCAATGCAAAAATCTGATTGCAATTTTTTTGGGGGACATACTGTATGATAATAATATGTACATTATGTAATGGATCATACTGACCTTTTCTCATGTCAGCTGGCAAATAATGTTTAAACTTACATATCAGAGTGGTTAATCTACAACACTGCAGGTCACAGTTCTTGACTTGTCCGTCTGCCTGCTCATTAGAGTAACATTACAAGGTTGATTATCATCAACCTGTCCCACTCTTTTTTTTTTTTCTCATCACTGTTCTCACTTAAAAGTCGTTTATGAAAGAAATTGGTACCTACCTTAAATCTACTTGTCTTTAGACAAGATGCTTTTACCCGCTATGTCCCTCTCGACCCAGGTGTATAACTGGGTACCTGGCAATGCTAGGGTAATGATAATAGCAGGGCCCTCTGGTAGAGCAGTGGCAACACTGAAGTGGCTATTCTGGGTAGATAAGACCTTATCATTATTATTATTATTATTATTATTATTATTATTATTATTATTATTATTATTATTATTGTTATTGTTATTATTATTAGTATTATCATTATCATTATTATTATTGATATTATTATCACTGTTATTATCATTATTGTTATCATTATTATTATTGAACTGTTCCTCTTTTCTTATCACTGTTCTTAGTCAAAAGTCTTTTGTAAAAGAAGCTGGTATCTAACCTTAAAGGGACTGTACAGTACTGGTTGAGGTAGGGATTCATGTTTTGAACATTCCTAAGTGAGATAATGAAAAGTCTCTTATGAAAAATGAAAGAGCATGTAATTTCAAGAAGGATTCAACGTTTATTTGATGAAAATTGGTTTTCAAATGGCTGAGAAAGCCAAAAAAGTGCTAATAATTAAAGACGACATGCCCCAACTTTATTAGTATCTCTTTGTTTCACCTTGTTTTTTGATATCTCAGCCATTTCAAAACCGATTTTCATCGAATAAACTTTTGATACCCCTTAGAACTGCATGCTCTTTGACATCTCATAGAGTGGTTTCTGAATATCTCACAAAACGTTAAAAGCTAAATCTTCACCTCGACCAGAACTGTACACACCCTTTAACTCTTCTTTTGAAGACAATACTTAGAACTTTGGAATAAATATAGGAAATTACGAAATCATGTTACACTTAAAATACGGAGATGCAAACGATCTTATTTTTCAGATAAATTAGCTTCCGCAAAGACATCCGGTGAAATGTGGAATGTGTTGAGATCTGTTCTCCCACATCGTTCCCTAAACAGTTCTCAACATGATAAATCTAGTAGTGACAGATAAGAAGCCAATGTTTTTAACCAATATTTTGCAAATATTGGGTCAGAACTAGCATCGAATATTCCATCTGTTTCCCCTCCGTCTCATGTCTCGTATCACGTTGACTCCTCTAACTCTTCCAGGCAAACTTCTCCCAAGTTCTCTTTTCAAACTGTTTCTGAGAATGAAGTTAGTGATCTTATCAGGGGCATGGACAACAATAAGTCTGTTGGTGTAGATGGAATTTCTGTGCACTTGTTAAAATTTCTGCTCCCGTCATCGTCCCTTGTCTTACTTACCTTTTTAATAAGTCACTGTCAGAAGGCGATTTTCCATTACGCTGGAAACAGGTAAAAATTATTCCTTTGCATAAAGCAGGTGATAAAACATTTCCTTGTAATTATCGTCCAATTGCAATTTTATCTTCTGTCTCAAAAATCCTCGAGAAGATTGTAGGAAAGCAATTCTCAGAGTTTTTAAAATCTAGTAATTATACTTTCGGAGAAACAGTCAAGGTTTAGGCAAAAGCACTCAACTGTGACAGCTCTTGCACGTGTTTCCGACGATTGGTTAAACGCATCTGACAATGGTCAATACACAGGAGCAGTTCTTATCGACATGAAAATAGCATTTGATACGGTTGACATTAATATTCTATTAAAGAAACTTATGGGTGCTGGTGCGCAAGGAAATAGTTTTGCCTGGTTTGAAAGTTATTTGACCAATCGTCAAGTATGTACTTATTTTTGTTCTGAAATGTCTGAGTTAGTTGATGTCAATTACGGCGTACCTCAAGGTTCAATCCTTGGACCACTACTGTTCACCCTTTATATAGACGATATAGTTCAGCAGGTACAACACTGCGACCTACAACTTAATGCAGATGATACTTTTTTGTATTACTCTCACAAAGATGTTAATTGTATAGATTATTTTCTGAACACAGACTTGGAACGCATACATGATTGGATGTATTTGAACAAACTTAGCTTGAATGTTGATAAAACGCAGAGTATACTGATTGGTACCCGTGCAATGTTGACAAAACGCAAAGATTTAAATGTTTATATTAACGGATAACATATTCAATGCAAAGAAGCCGTGAAATACTTAGGGGTGATAATAGACCAAGAATTGAAATGGAATGATCATATTGAATATCTTTGTAAAAAAAAAATGGTAAATTGGTTAATTTTTTAGGTCGTCTTCGAGTTTGTATTAATGAATGTAATTTGAAATTGATTTACCGCACAATAATTCTCCCTTTGTTTGATTACGCAGATGTAGTGTATGATTCCTCCCACCTGAAATACATGTATACCGATCGACTGCAGAAATTACAAAACAGGGCTGGTAGAATAATACTTGGAATAAGTCCCTATGAACATATATCCAATCATGAAATACATCAAATTTTAAATTGGGAATCCCTGAAATCTCGCCGTATTAAACATTCTATATCTTTGGTGTATAAAAGTTTAAAAGTTTTCAGTGTGCTACGAGTAAAGAAAGAATGCCTAGTGTGATAGGAAGAATGGATGGTTTTCATTGACTATCGTTGCAATTAATTAATGCAACTATGTAATATGATTTTGGTGAAAGAATCTAGAGATAGAGTCAGAGATGTACAGTGTAGGTATGTACAATATTACAACGTTGTGGGTTTATAATGTAGATCTAATACCACTGAAGTTGTAAGAGGGAATATTATTCCTTTTGCTTCCCCTAATAGAGTAAGATTCTGTATTGATAGGAGGGACTAGGGTATCTTGTAAGTGTGTCGTCTAGCAAGAGATTTAAGAAGCTAACCGAGTATTGATCACAATAGTTTTGACACAGACAATGGAGCAGTTAAGAATACAGCCTACAGGAGTACAGGTGTGTTGCACTGCCGTTACTATCATAGTGTTAAGGTTTGTCATGCTGAGCCATTGTGTAGATTTACATTTGTTTTTCATAGTTGGTGTACCCTGTGATCTAAAGTTGTAAGATCCGCAGTAGTTTGGTATAATGTATTTTTTTCAGCATTATTATACCCCCATCTTATCTTGCTGACATTCCAAATTTAATGTAGTAGGACCTATATGGATCAGAAGTGTGATTGTAATTGTTTTGAGTAATGTGAGGAAGTAATCTGTAAGTGTTAGGAATGGTTGGTGGAAGAGAGGATTTGTTCATATGATATCGCGTGATTTTTATTAAAGAGTTAATGTGATTTAAGAAAGTTATGTGAAAGTGTTAATAATGGATGCATTTAGTTTGGGCAAAACTGTTCAGCAATTTAAATTACTGAAGAGAGAACTGCTGTCTCATTTGTTTTTATTATCATTCAAATAAAATAGCATAGTTTGAGTCAGATCTCTGCTGGACTCTTAAACAAAACAGGTATTATTCCTCTCACAGATATGATTTATATTGTATTGGTTCCACAATATTTGTATCCAGCCATTTACAGTCTGTTTAAAGTATTATAAATGGTTTTGAACAGTAATGACTAGTGAAATAACACAGAGAGTTAACTTCAGGTCACATACAGCTGTTGACGGCAGATGATTTCACTAGTTATGATACTATTAGTGATACTCCACTGTGGATTTACATGGCTTAAGGAATGATAACTCACTTGGTATCTGTGTGTTACTATGAATAAGTTGTTACTATGACTAAGTTGTTTTTGGCGTTTAAGCATGTACGGACTTAATGATATCGTACACTATAGTGTTTCGAGAGTTAGTGTTTCAAGTGCATTTCAGGGCATGTATTTGTGTTGGACAAGGATGTTTGTTTGTAATGATATTATCATTACATGTACAATCATATTAATAAAGACCTCTCCCATTATTTTATGCAGGCAGATCCGTCTCCCACTCGGTCATCTTTCATGGTGCCTCGTGTTCGCCCCTTACCCACTGGATCGCCATAAGAACCCCGCAACAGTGAACCAGTAGGGCGTAACCACACACCTAGCACCCCCTCACACATCTAGTCCATCATCACACACACACCCACATCCCCCAATAATCCCCCGAAAGGACACTCACCCCCACTACAATACGCTTTACCATGTACTCATTCTGTTCGTCACTGCTGTCAATGCATTTCTCTGATTGTTTAAGCCATGTATAGTGTAGGTAAATGAAGTAGATGGAAGAAAATGTTTAAGTGGATTTTATGATTAAAGTTATGGTCCCTGATGGCCTTTTGAACGGCTTAGCGTGAAGCTCCATCTTTTTAATTTCGTTTTTGCTGTATGTGGAATCTGTTTTACTGAAGTCTCCACACACAAGCATGGCATCTCCTAATACGCATTCATTTGCAAAGTTCGTGAGCAACGTCTCTTATGCTCTCCGATAAGGCCCTTTCGCACATTCCCTTATGAGCCTTTTGAGGGGAACAAGAAAGAAAGCAGGCTACCGAACACCAAAAATCATTTTTTTTTTTTTTTTTTGGGGGGGGGGGGGGGGAGGAGGGGAGTAAAATCATCTGTGTGAACGCTGTTATTACCTTATCTGAAATTGAAACGCACGACTACGGGATTTCAGTCTTTGCTGAATGCCAAGGTAAGCATCATTAAACAGAGAACTCACCGAATAAAAAGTGCCTTGGTGTCTGCAGAAACTCGTATCTAATTGACAGAATCGAAAAGAAAACACAAATTTAGACGGTTTAAATTTCCCACCACTATAGTGGCTTAGATTTGACACTCGTCTGTACAGACAGTCAGATGTAATGCCTCATGTTATGTTATTCATTATATATTACGTTATATCTATTATATATATCTATATACAGTGCGAGAAGGTGAAGCGTTCAACGGACGTAGCTATTTCAACATGGTTTATTGCCAATCTTCTCTCTCTCTCTCTCTCTCTCTATATATATATATATATATACATATATGTATATATATATATATATATATATATCTACATAATAAGATTATATTAACATGAATTACTGAACAAATGAATAAATGAATGACCAATTAGTTAATCCTGCGCCCCATTTTATCAAAAGATACAATTGATTATAAATTCCCTTACTACACAGGCTGCCATAGACTTACCATAGAAATCAACTATATAATCAATTATGACTCTTCATAAAACAGGGGCCTGCTCACCGATGCATGTTTTGCCGTCATCCTGCAGGGCGTATCCCTCACGACAGGAGCACTGGAACGACCCAGCTGCGTTCTGGCAGGAATGCTCGCACCCTCCGTTGTCCGCCAAACACTCGTCTATGTCTGCTCTCAACGATGGGAATGAATGAGTGTTAATTGAAAATTCCAGCGGAAGAAAGGGGCGAACAACAACTAAAGCAAGGTTCGCACTTAGCCGAGTTGGAGTCCCGAGTTGTGCCGAACTGCAAGAGCTTGAACTCGCGTGAACTCGCGTGAACTCGCGTGAAATTTGTCAATTCTAATGAGCTACGCATGAGTGATCTACGAGGCAACATCGACTCTACTACGATAGCGGTACGAGTGATCCGAGCGTGATACGAGTCACACCGATCTTGGGGCGAGTTGTGATGACCTACGTACGACTTAAATCGAGCTTTCATCGAGTTACAAAGAGCTTGTTACGAGCCCATTACGAGCCCGTTACGAGTCCGTTTTGATTTCGTGCAATCCCTGTGAAATGTGAATAATTCCATATCAATAGGTCAGTTCAATGCACTCTGAATAAGCGAACACAAAACTCGTTGTAAGTCGCAAAGCTCGATCTAAACTCGCACTTAGCTCGAGGGCAACTCCCCCTTACACATAAAACTCGAGCAGAACTCGCGTACATACTTGAAGGTGACGAGTTACGAAGAGTTCATCGCGAGCTTCGTCCGAGTATTGAGAGTTTGTTACGAGTAAATTACGAGTTTAAAAGAGTTCGGTACGAGTTACTTCGAGTTAGGGAAAATTTTGAACATGTTGAAAAATTTTTGAACCACTCGCGAGTTCACGGGGAGTTGTGCAGATTGACTACGAGTTACGCGACTTGTCGCGAGTTATCCCGAGTTACATAAAGAGCTTTACGCGAGTTAGCGCGAGTGCCCCTTTGAGGCAACTCGCCACAACTCGCCAAAGCTCGGCACTGTAACTCGGCTAAGTGGGAATCGTGCTTAGGACTCAAAAGTTTCTTGCGATTTGGCACTCGTAACAAGCTCGCCAAAACTCGTGACTACAACTTTGCTAAAATTGGGAGCTGAACTACACATATATAGTGCGCCTTCGTCAATGATGATGATTCGTCGCAAAATGATGTTCATGTCAAATCTGATGTGATTTAACAATTACTCATGATCACAAAACAACCCAGGTGAAATACATATCGTTTTTTCGTCTCACGCAAGTGATCATCACATTTGTAAAAATGCCAATGTGACCATGCCTACCATTCTGTATCTGAAAACAAAAAATAGATTATCCGTTTATATTTCCAATTGGACAAAATGAAGGTAAGCTTTGCTCGTGCTTCAACAGGGTCCTACAACGTTGTACCTGTCCGAATATAAACACTTACAACTGTAGAAAGGGGTAGGCCCTAAATCAAACGCATGCACGATTTTAACAAATTACCCCCCCCCCCAAAAAAAAAAAAAGTAATTGATAATGATAAGATTGTTTTTGGTATTCTGCATTCCGCATTCTCCATGTCGTGTGTACACATGACATGCGGAAGAGACCGAAGCTGGTTAGCACCTATCTGAAAATGTGGAATACGAATAAATGACAACTGGGATCTGAATTATGAATAATGAATTTGAAATACGCTAATGAAGTATCAAAGAGCCACAGCAAAGATTATTAAAGGTTATTATGGTTAAGGCATGAATGGTTACAAGTTGTTGTTGTTGTTGTTGTTGTTGTTTTAAGAAAGAGAAAGTAGGCATTGTAGTTCTTACCGTATTTGCAAAATCTACCCGTGAAACCGGGTCGACATATGCACGTTGCACGCCCATCGACTACAGTGCATTTGCTTTTGCGTTTGCATTTGCGGTTTGCACAAGCTGTCGCTTTCTCACAGCGTCGGCCTAAAAGTCAACAGAAGAAAAAATCATCGTCATAACAATATAAACACCGGCATTTTTCACCGATCATGAAGAGAGTGGATGCGGCAGTACATATGTCGAGTAGGCCTACACATTAATGGCTCCTTTTCTCGCTATCTCAGTGTTGTATCTATCTTAAACAGTTTAAGAAAACAAAAATCAAACAAACGCGTGAACACACATCAGCACGCCCACACATTTTTGTTTTTTCCTCGATATTTATTTCATTCAAATCATTCATGAATTAACCCAATCTGGGTGTATCATTATCAAAAAACAATACAAATACAATTCAAAACACAAACAGTAAATTTTTCAACGTATATTGCAATTAATGTCTCTTCAACATGAATAACTCAATTATCAGTCAATCAATCAGGCAGATACAGACAGACAGACACACACACACACACGCACACGCACACACACACAAAGTTTTGTTTAATCCATAGGAGCACACTGGTAAAAGTTGATACGGCTGTGGACCCCATTGACCCTGAAATAGCAATGACAATCAATTAGGACGGCAGTGATGTTCATCATAACAGTCCTAGTCGTAGTTGTCGTATAGCAACAAAGATAACGATGATGATAAAATCTAGAAATGATAATAATGATAACACCACTGATAGCATATCAAGTTAGGCTTTACAATACTACCAAAGCAGCGGTATCAGAGTTACTTCCAACAATGTTGCCGACAATGAAATAAACGATAATAACGGAATGATGATTAGAAACAGAATAAAAAGAGAAAGAAGTTGGTTCGAATTCAGCATCATCTCACCGGCAAATCCCGGGGGACAGAGACAGCCATCGCCCTGTGGAGTACAGCTGCCCCCGTTAAGACACTGGTTGTCGGGCAAGCAGGGTATCGCCAAGTTTTCGCACGTCGGTCCGTAGGTACCGTACGAACACTTGCAGGAGATACCGTCGTGAGAATCCACGCACGTGCCGCCATTTCTACAGTGATCCGGTGCCGCAGCACAGTCATCCAGTGCTATTGAGAGACGGATGCAAGACGTCATGATCAAAATGCAGACAAGAGACTTGAGCATTTGATTGGCTCAGAGATGACACGTGACCACGCATTTATTGTACTAATAAGGGGATGTTACTACTACTTTTGGTTTAGTGTGAATCTGTATGTTTATCAAGTTTAGCCATTTACATGTCATTAATTTCTGAGCGGTATTGTGCTATTCACAATTCTATAGAACACTCCATGAATTGTACGAAGATGTTCCCACGTTTGATATTATGTCACGTTTGATGTCACATTTCACAAGTGCCCATGACCTGTCATAAAAAGGGACATTATCATACCAGAGAAGTGGACCCAGTATGCTTGTTGTCAATCATTGAATTCTACCTCAGATATGGAGTTGTACAAATCACTCACGTGTGTGATCATTAATATGAAATTAACAAACAATGTGCAGAGTTGATGTATGACGTCGATTCATAAGTATTTTCTTGGTTCAATTCCTGTCCAGGTAGGATTTTTATAACATGTTGACCAACTTTAATTTTCAAATGGATTGATCGGTACATCATACCAGATTTGCTATCGCAGATGTTCAAACTAGACACTGCATATGCTATTGCCAAAACAATAAGTCGATGTTTTCCGGACAAGACTCTGATTTCGACGAAACGATTCTTTGACATGACCGCAAAAACAGACACACGAAAAGAAACATCAAGGGATCTGGAGAGGTTACCGGAGCACTGTCGCGATGGGCTTTGGACCCGGACCTCGCCGTTGATTCCCGTCGACAGTTGAGCCCAGGACAACACATTGCCCGTGGGAGAACACGAAGCTTGGAGATTAAGAATTTCGTCCAAGTCCATGGCGTAGTCCCACATATTGACCTAATGTGCGGCATTGACATTTGGTAACAAACAACAGAAACAATAATTCAGTATTTAAAAAGTATTTCGATATTTCGATATGTACTTCCGTCTGTATTCATGTGATTTCGTTAAATTAACATGCTGTCTTATAAATTGGTTTGTGTACATCTTCATTTTGAAAATTCTAACCGGCTGTTTAAAATAAGAAGTTTCTCCAAATGTAGACAAGCATTCACACATTGAAAGTTAGCAGGAAATGAGACAATCAGTTCAAAGTCATGAGTTCCTAAAGGTCGGTCAATTCCATGTGCTGCCTTCGTTTGTAGTGGGGAACTTCATAATACTTCATGATGTCGTAGTAGAAGAAGAATATATGATACTGAATAATTTCTACGAATCTCAAGTTTATTCCTTGAAAGGTACACATTAATATTTAAGAAGGTTTCCAGTTTGATTCACAGGATTCCCGAGTTTTGAATACGTAATTAATACATGGAATCCAGTTTGCATGAATCATTCCTTGCGATGTTGGGTAACTCTTCCGTTTGTTACGACGATACAGAAATCAATAGTTAAATTTGGTGTCAGTGTCTTAAGGAGATAACACGAAGTGGGATGGCTGTACTGCTCCCATTTATTCGAGAATCGCGCTGTTTACGTAACAAATCGTGTACAGGTTTATCACTGATCTCTGTGTCTTTGGTACAAACACAGCCGAAAAAAATCTCGACTGGGGTCGACCGTTACCGATGAACGTACGCCTCGATGCACATAATAATCATTATTCTCTAATCGGTGCTATTCGTTGCTTTCGAATGAACCCCGGTGGGCGGGGAAGAAATCGGGAGACGCATGAACGCTATTGGGTTTTCACGTCACATATATGGCAAGCCAAATGTCCATAAATCGAAAAAAAAAACCTAGGTTTTCGAGAGAAACTCCATTTTTCGTGATAAACTTCGTGTTTTTTAGTTTATCGACCAATAAACTGGGTTTTACTGGCGATAAACCACGATAAACTCAGTTTATCACCTTTATGAGACATTCGGCTTGTCATATAATTATGTCCCATAATTGAAAAATTCGGTTTATTCACTGATAAATAAATTTATAGGTACAAATTTTGTAGATACATTAGGTTTTCGATATAAAACTTTATCATGATAAACTCAGTTCTATCACAATATATATATATATATATATATATATACACATATATATATATATATATATACACATATATATATATTATGTACATGGTATTGTCGACCGATAAACCGAGTTTTCCGTCAATTAGTTAAGTTTATCGATCTATAAACTCAGTTTTTGAGCGATAAATTATTGCCGATAAGCTTTGTTTTTCTCCTTTACGGGACATTTGGCTTGCCATAGAAGTAAGATATGATCCCAAGGGATATGTTGAGGAATAACGAATATTTCCTATGTGAATGTATTCACCTGTGTAATCGCTCCAAGGAATGACTCTTTTGGGACGTACGACCCGTTGTAACTGTCCTGCTCCTGCCCGACGACAAACATGCCACGCCCCCTGATAGGTCTTTTACTGGAGAGCCTCTTACCAGATGTCTCTAGTCTCCCGTCCAGATAAAGCGACCACGCCCCTTTACGATACGACCAGGTGACGGTGATGAAATACCAGCGGTCATCTCTGCGAGTGATATTCAGGAGATAACACTACTCTGACCCATTTTGATAGAAAAATAATCACGAACAACAAAAATGTATTTCCATGCATGCTTATTTGTATGTCAAAGCAAGATATCTCTACAATCTTGATGCACCGCAAAAAATGTGTACGAAAACCTAAGACCCTTGAAACTGAAAAATACGAAACATAATCAACATAGCAGCACACGATTTTACAGGTTAGCATATATATATATATATATATATATATATATATATATATACATTTGTACCAAATGGTCTTACCTAATGTATCCGTGCATATTATGATTTGAAACGACCTATGATGTGATTGACCGGAATTCAAAATCATTCTTGCCATGGCAAGCATGCAGCTTACTGATTCGCCGACACATAGGTCGCCACACTTTCCCCGTTCACGGAGAGGACGAAGTTGTTGTAATCTTGCAGCGTGAGGGCGTTGTCAACATCCTCTTCACCTTCCGCTCCTCTCAATGCATAGGAAATTGGTGTGCCAAAATTGACCCGGTCCGACGTGCGCATCCAGAAGGCCAATGTGAATTCGAAGAGGTCTGGGAGGACGCCCTCTAATTCTGCTCTATTCACAGTTCTCACGGTGTCAAAATGAAGATCGTAATCTGACGAAAGTTCTGAAATTATCAATTGTGATGTAAAACATTATGGGTCAGCCTATAATACTTGTTTTGAAATAAAGTTTTTAGTAATGAACTAAATCACGAAGAATAAAACTGGCTTGTTATCGTTATTATTACTATTATCACTATCATTATTATTATTATAAATACTACTACTACTACTTATTCGAGAAGGTAATGACCATAGCATAGATATCATAAACATTACAAACATGAAACAAAAGTTAGGGTGAGCATCACACAGTGATTCACTGTACTGTACATGTAACAGAAAACTAAAGAGGAATAGATGGTGACAACATGCGGGTTACGGCACACAAATGTATGGTTATCAATATCTCGAAGTCTATAGACTGTCGCGGTATCTGATTATTTGTTGCATATACTTTAAAACAGCATGTTCCCATCGATGTCAACGTAATCGAGAAAAGAAACTGAATCAGTGGGTATAGACTTCTCTGTGTTTGATAGAAACACATACACTGTATATATATACAGATCACAATATTCACTTAGAAGTCAGAGAGGACGAAACTATACTCTGCTATTTGTCTTCAGTAAACTGTGATACAACATACATTATGGCACTTAAATATAATTGGTATCGGGTATAAAATGTATACATATGCTAATTACGGCTGACTGTCACCTTGTCCTCCACATGAATACTTTTCGACTCTATACTTTTTTCAACTGTACCTGTTTGGCAATGGACGCCATCGAAACCAAGTGGGCAGATGCAATAATAGTCGCTGATGGCATCAGTGCAAATTCCGCCATTTTCACAGGTGACATTTCTTGTGTGGCATTCGTCAATATTCACGTCACAGTCGTGACCTTCGAACCCAGGGGAGCATGCGCATGCGTAGCCGGTGTTTGATGAGGAGCAGGTAGCGTTGCCGTAGCACGGTGATGACAAACAATAATCCCTTATTAACTCGCAATAACGGCCAGTGTATCCGAGCGGGCAGCAGCACGTGAAGTTCTGCGATTTCGACACAAAATATAAAGTAATTAATTTCACTAAACTGAGGTGCCACTGACACGTGCAGCAAAGACAAAAAGCTTCGGCGAAGTACAAAGTCTAATTGTTACTATCATGACTATGCCCATTTGGCTTACAGTACCACAACGGTTTACAACCTATCAAAAATCTGTAATCAATTGGGCTTAAATGCATTGTTCTCTTCAGATAAGCCCGTCTTTTAGAATGAAATGCGTGACTGAACGAAAGAACTTAACTTTTATAGGCATAAGTATTTAATATGCGATATCCCACATTATGTTTGAATTTACTTCATTAAATAGGATTACACGTTTACCATTACATTTGTATTAACTTATTAACGCAAAATTGAATATGCCCGGTGTACATGCAATTAGCGCAATTCATCGTATAAATGCATATTACAAATACAACAATGAAGATACTGTCAGTCTGTAGTACAGATTGGCCCTATTCTTCTACTGATGTAACACAGACGACATCTGACTATCAAAGTGAGAAATATATATATATTTTTTTGAAGATGAGAATGTGAAGCCTCCTGATTTGAGAGCAATGCTTACCGACTTGAGGTCTATGCAGGAGGCCCCATTCTGGCAAGGATCCGATGCACAATCAAAGAGATTAATCTGGCAGTGTTCGCCGGTGAAACCGTCCTGGCAACGGCACGTGTAGGAGTTGATCCCATCGACACACTTTCCACCAAAACGGCAATCAGCTGACCAAATCAGTAAACAAATGCGAAAGAAAAAAAAAATGATGCAGACGCTTTCTCCCATGAACAGCCCGACCTTGATTACCCAGCCATCTCTTATCCGAACTTCTTTATCATCCGGACGTGTTCACACGCAGTGAAAACGAAAAAAGAAACAAAAGTAATTTCACACTCAATTAAAACTCCTAAAAAAATCACATGATTTACCTATAATGTAAAAAAAAAAACTCTTGCGTGAATTTCATATTTCAAAAATGTTTTGATTTCCGTGACCATCTTAATAGGATAGCAGAGATCACACCACGCTACGAACCAATAGCATGTACAGTGTACTACCCCTGGGTCGGCAGTTACAGGCACAGGTATTCCTATATAAACATTGTTTCTCGAATATCGGACCAGATTGGTTATCCGGACGGGTGCGGTCTCGACTTGGCCGGATAACAGAGAATGTCCACACAGTATGTCATGAATGTGAGGAAAGAAATTATAATATTCTTTCACTGCCATTTGATAATTGATATAATAATAGCTATTGCACTGCGCCTGAGAAAAAATAAAGGAGACTGCCACCATAACATACTGAATTAGAGTTGGATGGCGACCTCAGCAGAGAAGGGGAAGAAATAGGAAATCTGTAAACATATTTGCAAAAAACACCAAACACCAATCTCATTCCAGGGAGAAATGTGAAACTTCAATATTCAAAAAATGAGATGCCTTTACGCAATATGTTGGGCAAGGTATTAGTGTCGATTTGTGCTTGTGTCGACTTGCGTTTGTGTGTGTTACTGTGTAAGATTGTGATATGTGGATAGATAGAGCAGATGAGGTCGAAATGTTGCGATATGACTTGTGAATGAAAGTGGCTCTCACCTCCAAGGCAGTCGTCGGCATCGTTCTGACAGTTGACGCCATGGAATCCCGGAGGGCAACTACACTGGTAGCCGTTGACTAGGTCCACGCAAGTGCCTCCATTTAAGCACGCATCGTTGTTGTAGCACTCGTCGATATTTACCTCGCAGTTCTGGCCGGTGTAGCCGGGCAGGCAGGCGCATTGATACCCCCGTGGAAGATCCTCACACGTCGCTCCATTAAGACAGAGGTTGCGTCCGTTGAAGTCGCACTCGTTGATGACTGGACAGGGCGGATAAATTCATTGAAAAATGAAGCATTTCAGCACGACAGGATAAGTGTATGTGAGTGCGATGGTGTAACTCACGAGTCCCTAGTCTAATATTTTGGGAAGTGGGTTCATAATCAACGAGATTATCTACTTTCACATCATATCAACGCAATACATCTCTAGTCGTTCCTAATAGATAACCCCGATACTTGACAAGAGAAAAATAAATATTACCTCATCACATACGCAGTTTAACTTCATCTCAGATCGATGTCAAGCGATATTTAAACTGTATCGGTATTTACAAATTAGAAGAAACGAAAAGTAAATCGACAAAAGAAAAATAAAAGAAACCAAGCAGAATTTAAATCTTTAAAATCTGACGTATGAATCAAAGAGTCTAGCGAGGCTAGCAAGCAGTATCGTTTTCTTCAAACCTTGGCAATACTGGATAGCATGTGCTCCAACTTCGTGAGTGAATGTGCCTTCAGGGCAAGGTATGCACTCAGTCTGCAGGGAAGCTGGTTGGTACGAGCCCCGAGGGCACGGCGTGCAAGGCGCAAAGCCGGTGAGAGACGTAGAACCTCGTGGACAGATTTCTGATGACGCAAAAGGTTTGAGAAAAACAGTGTAATAAGTTACTTCTAAAAACCCGTCCTTTTTTTATAATCAATCACCCGCCAGTTTTTGTATTGAGCAAAATGCCTTATCATACTATATGAAACCTATCCGTTTAATGTTACATTTTGATGCAAAGTCAAACCCGCCCATAGCGGCTATCCAATGGGGACTGAAAAAGAGTAGCATTTATAAACAGGTGACCGCTATACACAGGGTCTCGAACATTGGCTTTTTTTCCCGGGAGTATTGTTGTATTGGCCTTATACACAGAGTTTTCAACACGGCTTTTTCTCTCGAAGGAATTGTTTTAAGTGACTGTTTACTGCAGGTGACCGCTATAGACAGGTGGCAGCTAAGGCAGCTTTGACCGTTTGTCATATTTTTGTCTAGTTAAGTGCAATTTTATTTCTTTCTTTGGTTACTCTCATTATCTCCTTTCCTTTCTTCTTTTCCACAAATTGTTTTTGTTCTTGGAAACAAACATAATGTACAATATATTACTCTCATATAAATACTATTATCAGTGTCATCATTATTGTCAACATTTCCATTCTTATCATCATTATTATGAGCATCACTATTATTGAGTAGTTTTTCTGTAGATGCTGCTTTCACTTTTATTGAAAAACAAATACAGAAAAGACGGCTGCTTTACGACGTTCACCTTTTGCTTTTCTTGTCGGCGTCGATTGTACGCCTTAATAATACAAAAACATGAGTATCTCTACAACGAAATACCCGAAGGCACACGAACACATTGTACGGCATGACGGTGCGACTGAAGTATATAGATTTTTTTCTGATCTTAAAATATTAATGATTACCAGGTCTATATCGGAAACAAAGAAAAAAACACACATTTGAAGGATCTGGAAAAATCTGACAGGCAGAGGGTTAAAAAGGGAGAGAAGGCATATGATGAGATTCGATATTCCTTAGGGCCGGGACATGATTTCGAGGGCAGATGTAAAGAACGACAGCAAAAAATGATCAAGGGATTGATACTGAAAATCAGGTGTAGAAGATGATTAGAGTTTGTTACAATACGCAATATTGAATTTTTTCCTCTATCTTGCAATACGTAATTATAACTGTGTATGTTTTTTTTTTTGTAAAACTTTATCATCATGCCATATTCTCAATACCACTCTGGACTGACCCCTATATATATATGTGTGTGTGTGGCAAATTATTAGTTTTTATAGGGTCCCATTTTTTCTCTCTTATTTTCTTTTCTATTTAAAAACAAAAAAAAAAACAAACAAACGCATTTTGCCACATATGTAGATAGCCCAGCCCGGCTGGACACGGGACTGGCTCTGATGGGGGCTTAGGTCACGCCGAACCAAAAAGAGACAACCATAGGTAGGCAGCTCCATGAACAAACTACCTGTACAGTGATCCGTGGAAGAGGCGCCGACTGTCCAGGTGGTCAGGCCATCCGGGCAGGCCATGCAAGACGTGCTACCGCGATGCGGCTGGTACGAGCCCTTGGGACACGCAGTGCACGATTTGATTCCCGTCCTCGAAAAGGTACCTGGCTGACACATGGCTGCGGGATATAATGTGGGGGAGATATTGGACAGGGAAATAATGATTTAATTTCGCAGACAGAGTGGCCAATATGGTGGTACCAAGTGTACTTTGACAGTCCTCTTTTTGAATATAAGCATTTGATATATTCAGGCCAACCATTATGTAGACAAATATTATTTAGACCAAAATTTGTTACTGAAAGCAGGAAACGTTTTTCAGGAGCCTGTCACGATATAATATAACAACTACCAGCTCTGCATCAAAACTAAATTCCAAGTATGGACACGCATTCAATGGGACAATGAACATTGAATAGATACTTATGAGAAGAAGAAATAATACCCATATTCAGTCCATTAAGACCTGGCCTATTATCATTCCTAATTCACAGAAATGAATAATGCCATGGATTTCTCATTGAGTGTATGTTCAGATGTTTGCATTTAACTATGTAAATCACTACTTGTGTTTTGGTGTACCGCTCTAAAAATATTCTGTTTCTTCTTTTTCATTTTCCTTAAATTGAACTACTCTGCAAACGGACGCTGATAGAATGATAACGACCTAGTGTTCCCTTTTCTACTGAGCTGGACAACAATCAAGATACTTAATTTTGGAACATTACGCATGATTGTAAAGGGTTGTCATGGAAAGGGGCGTTTTCGACATGGACACTGGTAATGATGAATAGTTTGATGAATATTTTTATTACGACATCAACATTATCTTCGCAACCCGGGGACTCGTCCTGCGAAAAAAAAAAAATAAGAAAACGCCATGCATCATGTACATTGCAGTCATGTTCAAGTCTCTGTTCTGAGGAGAGCATCAAGATTCATATGCCTTGGTTTTTGGCATTGGTTATTCTTTTGTCTTTGTCTATTTTGACCTCTCAGCATTATTCTTATGATGATCGTATTTGGAAAACATGAAATAGATTTTTGAATATGACACCTACAGAGTGACCCATGTGCACAGCAGTTTCGCGAATTCCAGTGTTTACATCAACATAGAATTAGCTGCTATTGCATTTTGTGGAAATACAGTCTTTAATTTGTGTTGAGTGGATATTTGGCTGAATTAACCCTAATTTCTTCCCAACCTTTGCACTTTTTAGCCGTTCTGCTTCCCGCTGCGGCCGTTGAAGTTCCCTCGGGACAGCTGAGGCACACTGTCCGGCCGTACTCGTCTTGATAAGTTCCCTCGGGACATCTCTCGCAGGTATCAGATGTCTGGTTGTGTCTTGTTCCCGGTGCGCATGGCACTGTATAAACACACACATACACACACACACACACACACACACACACACACACACACACACACACACACACACACACACACACACACACAAGCACACACCCAAACAAAAAACACAACAGCACACAAACACAAACACATACACACACAAACAAAAGAGAACAGGAAAACAGATGACTCATGTTAACTTATTTTCACACAGCATGCACAGTTAAGACTTTTTTTTTATGACGCATCTATATAACGCATGTCAGTATTCTTATGGCAAAATGCTTTTTCATCATAATACTGCGTACATTATAGTGTCATGCATGCATGATATCGTCCATGATTTCTAAAAATTGAGTTTGAGTTGAAATTCATTTGCCACTGCATTAAAAAAAAGACTTGAACAGACCATACCCCCTGCTTGTAAAAGTAATAGAAGAAGATTCTGATCTTACAGCACGACTCATTCGATGAAACCAAGCCGGCATCACAAGGGGCTGAGTAATATTCGCCAACAGTGAAAGTTTCTGCGGCAGGCAATAACGGGACGTCGTCCACCGTAACAGTGAAGTTCCCGGATGTCACCAAGTCTTGCATCGACGTAACGAGGAAGTCCAAAGTAGCTCGAGTATCGAAGATCGGCGGTGCTGTGGGTGCGCCCTAGATAGACAGATGTTTAATACCAACCACTGAGTTAGGTCTTCGTCTACTTCTTTAACATTCGGCAGTCAACTACTAAGTACTTAATAATAGTCGACATGTCAAACCTATTTTGACAAGTAGTTCTTCCAAAAAATGACTATTTACCCGGAACTTATCTGTACAATTTCCTTTGAAAAATATAAATGCACAGTAGTACAAGGAATGAAATGGAAACTTTAGATTCTTGTCTTCTCTCGGCTGAAAGGTACATTCGTTATTTCCTAGCGCATAGTTAATTGCCATCTTCCGTCAAACTCACACTCCTAGAAGAAAATTATTGAAGATAAGGTATAGCACGCTTTATAAGCATCTGTCACCAGTTGTCAAATCACGCAAGTCTGTAACTCTACGATCTTGACAGTAATTATTGCACTTAGAACATAAAACATCATTGCCAGCCAAGCATCGAAGTTTTACTAGGAAATTTAAAATGCTATTTCCATGACTGTAACACATTTCGAGCAAAAGAAAAGAAGAGTGGTGATATGATACTGCTGGCATAATTACGTCATTTACAAGGAGCCTTGAACCCGATTTGTGCCCTGGAAGCATCATGATGATTGAATCAATAGTACAATAGTATTGTAATGAAATCCAATGATCCCCTTAGCGAGTAACCAAAATTCTCTCCTCGATGACATGTCTTGAATATATCTTTGATTATATATATTTATATATATATATATATATATATATACGAATTTCAGTGCAATTTATATACTCTGCAACTTATTTCTTTGCAAGAATACAATGTACAAAGAACTTTGGTAAAACAGGATTTTTTTTAGGAAACTTTTTGTTTTAATATAAATTCAGTAGATCACATAGAGACGAAATAAAGAAGATTTTTGCATTTTCTTGTCCGTGACATGTTTCAGTTTATTACGCTTGCCCCCAGTCCTGCAAACACTTTAATTTATTAAAACCTGTTGAAGTACCTCGTCCACGTCTGCGAAGTTTGTGTTTGACGTCACGGATGACGTGAAAGTCAGTGTTAATATGTCATCAGTGATCGCCTGTCGTTTGCGTCGATTGTGTTGACCACACGTGATATTGAGATCCTGAAAATTGCAGACGGAGTGAGGACCACAGGACGTGCTAGTTGTTCCAAGTTCCGACAACAAACTGCGGAAGTATTTCCCGAATTTATCCGTAATTTGATCCAAAGACGTCCGCTTACATTTGCCACGGTAAAACTGGACCGACAGTCTAACTTCCACTGTTTTAGCTTGCGGTTCTGGTAGAAATAAAGCGCAAGAGCACTGTCAAACTCAACTTGGTTTTTATTTGTTTTTGTACTAGATTTTCTCTCTTTTGAAAGTAAGAGAGGATTGAAAGTCAGTATTTTCTGATATCAGGATTTCATAGGTTTACGAGAATTTTTTTTACATCGTATTTTTGGCAATTTTGCTTTTGATCAATTAAAAAAAAAATATTTTGAATAGTCAAATCTTCGAATTTTCATGATAATATAGAACAAATACCGCACGCATGCAGTACTATTTGTATTCGCAGGCCTCGTCTTACCTCCCTGGCCTGACTAAGTATTTATTCTATGTGGATGAGAGTTCATTAAAAATTGAAATGTATACTGGTCACGTGTTGGTAGGTGAAATGAAATCCTACAACCACTTGAGACAGGTATTCGTAAAACCCGCTATAAATTATTTATACATGTCATTTGCTAATGTACATCTTTATCTACTAGAAAGAAAAAAGGAAAAGATTAAAACAATGTATTCATTTATCTTTACATCTTGTGTGAGATTACTTGTTATGAAAAACTTTAAATCAAATACTGGTTAAATAATTGAGTCAAGGGAAGTATTACTATGAGTTATTGTTGGTATGACAACATACCTTATTTGTCTTAACATTATGGCCCGAATTCACGAAGGTGGTACAATGTACAACTGAAATCATGGTTTAAACCATGGACAAAAACCATGGAGCGCCAAGTGTCGCACGGAATATTTCGTTACGAAATTGGTCATTTCGTCGACAAAATGACCGTTTCGTTGACGAAATTATCATTTTGTGGACGAAATGTTCACTTAGTTACAAAATGTTTTCATTTCGTTACAAAATAATCATTTCATCAACGAAATGACTGATTTCGTAACGAAATATTCCAAGCGACACTTGGCGCTCCATAGTTTTTGTCCATGGTTTAAACCATGGTTTCATTTGTACCACCTTCGTGAATTCGGGCCTTTGTGTCTACAGTCGATATATCACTTAGATAATACCTTGGGGTTTTCTATTCATGATGGTTATAAGTGTTTGTGTGTATGTGTGTGTGTGTGTGTGTGTGTGCGTATGTGTGTATGTGTGAAAAGTCAGTTACCCTTTTGTGTTTTCGTATAGACGTGATGTGCTTGTGCATGAGTAAAGAAATGCTTTTCTGTTGTTTGTCCATTAGGATGAAGGACATTTTTTTTTTCTATCATTAGAGTTCAGTGACACACTTTGGAGTTTAACTTTCGAACAGGGAGCTTTAGATTTGCGACGAAGACGTTTGAAACGGCGATTGCGTTGGCCGTTCTCCTCTATCCCTACGTCATGTATAGGTGCAGCATACACAAAGTAAAAAATGGCGCTCCAATACATTATAATTGCTTCCAGTAGCTCTCTGCGTCGTGAATTTGGGACAGAACCGTCGTGAAAACTCAGACGACGCAAGATCGATTTTCATAAGCGATCTTGCGCATGCGCAGAACATTTTTTTTTTTTTAATATATATCTATGAACATCCGCATCGCAAGTCTAAAGCTCGCTGTTATCAAATGAAGAAGGTCAATGACCGTATTTTTACCTGGCCCAAGGAAAATGCAACCCATTACTTGCATTGTTAGACACGGCAGTTGTGGATCCGAAGAATTATGATAACTGTGTCCAGGTGTCACCACAAAATCGCATTGAACTGTGCGGTGGACGTCTCATTCTCTGTGAAGTGCAAGGGTCCTTTTATTGTTAAAAATCATATAATAAGATAGAAAGTCTGGTAATGCTCTATCTAAAACTCTTGGGTGGTACACCCCCAAGATTAATTCTTAGACTGTACCAGAAATATCTTACGTGAACAGTCTGGCCACGGCATCTGAGCTGGTGTACCGGTTGATGCGGAGAGCCACCTCCCCTGACTACAGTTGTAATATCATTCCGGTAACTCCACAAATCTGTACTTCCTGTTGCAGAACATTTTGCAAATTTGTCCTCCGAGTTGCTGGGTGCAGGCTACGGCTCCGTTGAGTGGTGGAGGAAAGGGCTGGCATGAATACTCTAAGGTTGCAAAGAACAAGAGCCTGGGAGATGGATCTCAAAGTCCAACACAAACGACTAGTATACAAATAATGAATGTTTATGAGTGCAATGGACAAAAAATTTCATGAGGTGAAAGATGAAATGATCCCTTCAACGAGGCGCAGCCTTGTTGAATGGATCAAACATTTCCTTTTTCATGAGCATGTGCACCCAAAAGTTGATAGGCACAACTTGATAGGCCCACTAATACATATACATGCCAAGCTTCATTAGGATACCTCTAACAGTTTTTTAGATACGCTCTCCACAAAATCGATTACTGACGGACGGACGGACGGACGGACAACCCGAAAACATAATGCCTCCGGCGACACTTTATGGCGGAGGCATAAAAATTGCACGGTAAATGGAGCCACAATTGCACGTCATAGTGAAATAGGCCGAATGATCAATGTCAAATAACCAATCAAATGACAAGAACCTCTTCAGGCGTTATATAAAATTTAATGATAAGTAGGCATGGGTAGGCGTACTACTTATGATCAAGTACACATGGAGCTTTTGCGTGTATGTGTTTGTGTGTGTGTGTGTGATTTCAGAGTAGAGAAGAATCCTCTAATAACTACAGATGAATTCGACTTCAGAGCACTGTTTAATGGCCTGGCGGTCATAATGGGGGAAGGGGGGGGGGGAGGAATTTCCAAAGAAGAACAAAAGCACTTTCAATGGCTTACGAAATTAGCCAAGTGCGTTGCTATGTCAGTGCTTAAATCATTACAATACTTTTTGTTTGTTTTTTTGGTTAGGCATAAGGCTCGGTCACAAATGCATTTACGAACTGCTACGAACGCCGTACAAACGATTTAAAGTCAACTTCGTAAGATCTTCTTAGGAAGGCCGTACGAAACCAGTGTTCATAGACCGTTCGTAGACCGTTCGTAAGTTCGTAGCCTGGTCGGTTGTCTTGTCCAAGATTTTTTTTTTTTTTAACTTAAGCTACGGTCACAAAGGTTCGTACGAACGATGCGTTCGTACGAATGTCCCTCTTCGTACGAATTCTGGAGTTCGTAGATATTCGTAGATGGGGCACTGATTCTTACGGCCTTCTTACGAATTTCGTGCGAACGCTGTTTTCGATTCCCAAGAATGACTTAAGACCTTCTAGAGAAATGAAATGCAATGGAGTTTATATCCAAACAATTATTATTAAAAAAATAAAAAAATTACAAAAAAAAAATACAAAATAGTACCGATGTGTTGGCTCAGTGAGTAGAGCGGTTGCCCTCACAATCGGGAGGTCGTGGGTTCAAACCCCGGCCGCGTCATACCAAAAGACGTTAAAAGATGGGAGTTGCTGCTACTTTGTTTGCCGTTCAACAGTTGAAAAGGTTGGAGCAACGTCGATCTGGCGCTGCTCAGTGGCTGCCGGGCCCACGATCAATTGGCCAAAATGAATTTCCATTCTTGGACAATAAAATTTGGAGTTTATATCCAAACAATTATTATTATTATTATAGGTTTTCCCGGCCAATTTCGCACTTTTTTCAGTCCAATTCCTAATTGCTGCATTCAATTTAGCACAATTTAGCCTAGATGGCATGTTCGGTATTTCAATTTTATAATCTTTTCATTCAAATTCATTTTGGAGCATTCAAATTACCTTTAACATCATTCGAATCAGCACTTTTTCAGTTCAAATTCGTAAGACAAGCACCATTTCGAAAATCGTTCATTTAATTTAGTTTGATATAGTCACGTGATCACGTATACGCTACGCTCGTTCATTCGAATTCATTTTTGGGCATCCAATTTCCCATTTACTACAGTCAATTTAGCAGACACGTTTATGCTTTTATTCCTTTTTTTTTCATTTTCATTCATCATAGGTATTGCTTGCAAACATCATAACATTTCATATTTTCGTATTCATTCTTTATTCTGATATCATCTTTGCAGCAGTACTTTCAAAATAAGTGTCTGTGTTTATAATGTTCGATAGCATTATTTCATTCACAGATACATTAATCTTAAGTTTGTTTTGACATTAATTGGGAGAAGGAGGTTTCAATTTACGTCGTGATTATTTCTCTCATCTACAGGTTTCATTATTTTCATTTGGTGGGTGCTATATTGCGTTAATCATCATTAGGAATAAAGTTCTTGGATCAGCTCTAGCCATCAATTTGTCAAGGTTATTACCCTCAAATGCTTCTATGATTCTTTCCCTGTCTTCTTGAGAGATACGCCTGTGTCTAACTCGTGCTGCCATGACTGAACATAAGAAAGTGAAGTGAATCTATGGTACTGGTGCATGAATAGTTCTGATAACATGTATGAAATAGGAGGGGCGTTACAGAACAACAAACTTGAGTTATTTATGGTCAAAGATACCTTTACTATATGCTTAACAGTGTGTGGATGAAACAAAAATTCACATTTAAATATATATAAATCACGGTTCTCACCTTTTCAAAATAGAAATAACATTTCGCCAATTTGAATGAACATGTTTGGAATTTGACTGCCCATACGCGAAACTGAATGACTGAAATACCATTTTCCGCCAGTGCTGGCGAATTTGAATGACTGAAGAGCACGTGCCAATTTGAATGCCCGTTTTACGAATGCGAAAGACACATGTGCGAATTTCATTGATCGAAACGCTAATTGAACGAACAAGTTGCAATTTTGAATGACAGAATGTGCAGTGACGAGGATTTTCGTTAAATTGAATGAACCTTTTATCAAATAGACTGACAAAAGTGCGAAATTGGCTGGGAAAACCTATATTATTATTATTATTATTATTATTATTATTATTATTATTATTATTATTATTATTATATGGCCCTAGAATTCGTACGTTTTTCGTAACAATGCCTTGAGTTATTCTTTCGACAGACTTACGGCCATCTCACGATGTTTTTTTGTTTTTTGTTTTTTGTTTTTGGTCGTAAGATGGTCGTACGTGCAACTCACTTCACTCTCAAGTCATTCGAAAAAGATTTACGATCTTTTTATATATATAATCTTTTGTCGGGTTGTTAAAAAGACGCTGCCGTGTCCTGTCGAAAATTCTGTAACGGTTGAAAGTTTTATACTTCAAGATGGCAGTAGTGCAAAGGAGACTACAGCTGCAGCTGTATCTTCAAGTAGCTTTCCCTCTATCACTCCTTCCTCCTCATCTCCCTCCTTTCTTTTCATCCCCTTCCCCCCTTTCCCTTTTATTGCCTTTCCTTTTCGTCCCATATCTTACAGAAATGCTTTCTGGTCGAACACCTAGAACAAAATGAGGATTATAACTTCCCACGTTTGGCTTTATACCCCTAAACTCAACAGTTACAAAAATATTGTGTCCCTACGCCTCACGAGTCCCTTACGAACGCCTTACAAACTCGAAGAGTTGTCCTTAAGAACGCCGTTCGAATCTCCGTTTGTAAGGCATTCTTACGAAAGACGTAAGAGGCCTCTATGAACGACTTAAGGCGTTCTTACAATCATTGTAAGAATTTAAGGCTTCTAGAATTGTCCCTCGACCCTGCAAAAACCTTGCGTAGTTCTTACGATGTTCGCACGACGTTCGTACATCCGCCTTGCGAAGAGAGTGTTTCGTACGAAGTTAAAAAAAAAAAATCTTGCACAAGACCATCGACCAGGCTACGAACTTATGAACGGTCTACGAACGGTCTACGAACGCTGGTTCCGTACGGCTTTCCTCAGAAGATCTACGAAATTGTCTAAAAATCGTTCGTACGGCGTTCGTAGCAGTTCGTAAAGGCATTTGTGACCGAGCCTTTAGTACGAAACCCTCTCTTCGCAAGTCGGATGTACGAACGTCGTGCGAACATCGTAAGAACTACGCAAGATATTGCAGGGTCGAGAGACAACTTGTAGAAGTCTTAAATTCTTACGATGATTGTAATAACGCCTTAAGTCGTTCATACAGGCCTCTTACGTCTGAATGCCTTACGAACGGAGATTCGTGCGGCGTTCTTACGGACACCTCTTCCAGTTTGTAAGGCGTTTGTAGGGGACTCGTAAGGCGTAGTACACAATATTTGTGCAACTGTTGAGTTTTAGGGGTATAAAGCCAATAGTGCGAAGTTCAAATCCTCACTTTGTTTTAGGTGTTCGACCAGAGAGCATTTCTGTTAGATATGGGACCAAAAGGGAAGGCAATCAAATGGAAAAGAGGAAAGGGGAAGAATAGAAAAGAGGGAGATGAGGAGGAAGGATCGAGATGGGGAGAGTTGGAGCAACAACCTCCTCCTCCTCTACTTGTAGATGCAGCTGCAGTTGTAGTCTCCTTGGCACTACTGACATCTTGATGTATAACACTTTCGATTGTCACAGAATTTTCGAAAAGACACGGCAGCGTCTCTTTCACAACCCGACAATATATACAAAAAATCGTAAATCGTCTTACGAATGACTTGAGAGCGCCGTGAGTTGCACGTACCACCATCTTAAGACAAAAAGAAATCGTAAAATGGCAGTAGGTCTGACGAAAGAGTAACTCAAGGCATTCTCACGAAAAACGTAAGAATTCTAGGACCATAAATCATTTCGTTTCTCTAAAAGGTCTTAAGTTGTTCTTCCGAATTTGACAGTGTCCGTGCGAAATTCGTAATAAGGTCGTTTAGAAATCTGTGCCCCATCTACGAATCTCTACGAACTCCAGAATTCGTACGAAGAGTGACATTCGTACGAACGCATCGTTCGTACGATCCTTTGTGACCGTAGCTATACTTAAAGCCCTCCATTAGAAATTTGTAAACTGGACTATAGCATATCAAAATGTAAATGATCTTGATATTCTGTGGAGTGCCTATGATACAATTTCTAGAAAATATGATCTGTTACTATCGCTTCCAAACAGCAGTCTTGTCATCAACTTTTATATTTTCAGTACATGTACTCTTTTTTTTTTTTTTGCTTTTCTAAGGAACTGCAGCCTGAACCCAACTTATTTCAGTTTAATGTTTCCAGATTAGCATGCCTGTACAGTGACGGGGCATTTATTTGCACATTAGTTGAATATGAGACTGTTCTGAAGAAAACAATTTTCACACAACAGTAGATATATAATGTACTCTTAAATGAATCCCACAAGGATTGAAACAATCATTCCCCAGCATTCCCACTGATTCCCACTGATCAGTTACTAGCCATCCCCTTTAACCCTAAAAGGGCCGGGGGGGGGCGGAATCCGCCCCCCCCCCCCCCCTCGACGTTTCGCGCTATAATTCTGTTACGCGAGAAGGCCTCGTCGCGAGGCTTCTTGACTTTGTTTGTTCAAGTCTCGCGCAACTTTTGAGACCAAATTTGCGACGTCCGCGCATACGTTTGCGAAGCCACGCCCATTTTTGTAACGGAATGTCGCCCCAAAACGGGCACAATTTTGTGATTTTGTGTGCATTTCCTATGGAAAACAGTGCTCTGTCGTGAAAGTCATAAAAACCTGAGTATTTTTATAATTAATCACTTTCATTGATTAGTTTTGTGCTAATTATGGTAGAAAAGTGGTCAGTGACAATTTCCAATGAAAAAACAAAGAAAAAACAAAAGTTGAAAAACAGAGAAATACATAAGAAATTCTGAAAACAATAAAATACATAAGAATTGAAATGAATTTTGGAAGTTTTTGTGATGTACAATCGTTGAATATGCTGCAACATATTTACAGACCAAAAATTAGACTCTCAATGCTTTTAATTAGGCTAAAATATGATCTTGAGCTTAATTTGCATAATTAATTAATTAAAATTAGAAATTGATTGTTTCAAAAAATTTTATGACACAATCTTGTAGATTATGACGCAGGTCTCACGCATGCAAAATTTCATCGCGATCGCGCCACCGATGGCCGAGATCTCAGGGGGGGGGGGCGGAATCCGCCCCCCCCCCCCCCCCCCGGCCTGAGCATAGCCAAAAAAGCCCGGCCCCTTTAGGGTTAAGCCATATGGGTTTATACATGATATTCAACTGTAAAGACATCACATTGGTCAAAAGGTTGATAAGAAATGCAATAAATTTCATTTACCAGTGACTCTCACGGTAAACTCACACGTCTCCTCGTTTTGGGACGGATCAGTCGCAGTGTATATGATCTCATGCTCGCCAGTCGGAAACGCTGAACCGGAAGCGTTCTCAGGAGGGATGATGATCACGCTACCAGAATTGTCTTCAAACACTGGGTCATTCCAAGTGACGATGGCAGTGGGCGACGCAGTCTGCTCGTTGATGTCATCTGGACAGTTCTGGACTCTGGGGTTTTCTTGATCTGTGTTATCATGGTTACGGGAAAGATTACGAAGTTACCCCTCTACTTAGGTTGAATATAAAACAACGGAACAACTACGACGACAACGCCATTGGCTATATACATGAGATAACAATTGATACAATTAACTCTGTCTAAACGGATTCTTGGTACCCACTTGGTCAACTGCTCATCACGTGATTTTCGCTAAAAGGTACAATGTACATGCAATTTCAATGATCGTAACCTGGTAACCATTTGCTACATTGTATTATATAAAGATCATTCCACGAATGTGTTTACACAGCGTTGTTCCTAGAACCTTTGACGTGTTGCGCGAAGGAAATATTTCATTGAACCTGGAATTTACCCCCTGAACCTGGAATTTACCCCCAAATTTAAAACAATGTACGTCGTTGAACATTTTCAAACGAGAACTAAAAAACACCCTCATAATCCAGTATACTTCTGACACATAAATATTCATACCACCTGGTCAACAAACACCCTAAACAATGAGTTCACGGCCATAACCGAAATAACATTCACCTCATCACACTGATACACAAAATAACACTCAACGTACAAACCAAAGATTCATCCCAACACAATGCACACCGCACTGCACCGCACGTCCTTCGCACAATTACTTCCCACTCAGTGAGTGGCAAGATTTTCTTTATGTATCTCTTTATTGTGCCCTTCGCACAATTACCCCCCACTCAGTGAGTGGCAAGATTTTCTTTATGTATCTCTTTACCTGGGGCCATCTTCCTCGTCAAGCTTAGCTTATGATGATGGTCCCCTGTATTTCATTTTAATCATTTCCTATTGCTTCCTTTCATATATGATATTCGTTCTTGAAAAAAAGAAAGAAAATGGATGTAAGATCCAAACGTTACGAATATTAGCTGTGTAAATGACTATGTAAGTATTTTGTTGATTTGTTGATTTGTATTGATTATGAAATGCAGAAATAAAAACTGAACTGAATTCGGCCTAGGTTACAAACGCTGTAGGCTGCATTAATATAATTCTGGTTTACATAAATTATAACCCAATCAGAGCAGAATGATTTTGTAAACCTGTATCTCTACTGGAATAATTTTTGATCAGTAGATTTTACTTGTTCCTAGCTTAGACGAACTATTGAAAGTCTTTAGAACAACTGACATCGGAATGAATAATTCGTAAGTACTGGGTTTCACCGATAACGGCGGCTTTCTCTGCAAACTTTTTTTTTTCTGGAAGCTCCATTGTTCGATATCTGTCATCATTACTGGCAGAAAACAATTCTAAAAAAAGGAAGATTTTGACAAGCACAATAGGTGATACGCTGATAAGCATATCACGTAATGAATATCTTTGAAAACAGTTCGTTGGTATAGCTCATCACCTAATGAATATCTTTGAAAACAATTCGTTGGATAGCTCGTAGGACTGGTCATTTGGTTTGAAATTATCGTTACATGAAAATGTTTTACTTCTTACATGTCGAGCGCCAGGCAGCTGCTTGACTCCTCTCCTCTTCTATACCTTTATCTTCTGCTTTAGGCCAACTTCTTCATTTCATGTTATTACCAAATTATGTGATATACTACACTGACCTTCCTGGACAAATTTCCTTGGAAATTGTGACCTGGTTGTGCCACAGTTTGTGAAACTGATTTTTTATCTTGGCCTTCTTGGGATTCTACTTGAAGTGGGAATCCATTCCCCACACACAACCCCTGCCTATAGTCAGCCGTGCAAAGGGAGCCTACAGAGTCACCAACTTGACAATGGAAGTTGTGCCCTGAACAATAAATGTCATGACCTGGGTATTTTTCACCAATTCTGCTGTACGTACGTGTCCTCGCAAGAACAAAAGCTATCTCATCGATATAATTTCATATTATACTAAATAAAAAATACCACTAATAATAGAGAGCTTCTTTATCCAGGGTAGGCCTCTTTAGTGTTGCCACTGCTCTAGAAGAGGGCCCTGTCATTATTATTACCCTATTGTTGCCAGGTACCCGTTAAATACACTTAGGTCAAGCAAGAGGGACATGGTGGGTAAAAACAACTCGTCCAAGGACGTAAGCACTGGGCGGGAATCGAACTCTCGTCCTCCGATTGGGAGTCTGGAGCTTATTCACTATATGCCACAACGCTCCCATATGAGTTTCTGTTACAATCTTTAAGCTGCAATGGATTACTTTATAAAGCCTGAATAATAAAATTCTGATCGCACATACACACTTTGAGCGAGAACTCATCACCTGTAATCTCCACTGTGAAGTTGCACTGGGAGGTGAGCCCCGCTGTGTCAGTCGCAACGTATGTTACGACAGTAAGCCCGATATGGAAGTGGTGCGGCGGGTTGTGGCTCCCGACAAGATCCAGCCTTATGCCGCCATTGTCTGTCGGCACTGGTACCATCCAGTTTACTTCTCGTGTCGGCATTAAATCATCGGTGGTGTCATTGATACTGCTAGGGCACATCACTTCAGGGGGTAAGTTATCTATCGATGAAAACAAAATGATGGAAACACAATATGAGTTTGCAATTGGCAGAAAGACACGCGTTAAAAAAATCCCTGTCGTAATCAACGTCGGTTGTATAGGGATGTGCAAAAAATGCTCTCCTGGGAAATAAACACCTCTGCCAGTTCCTGTCAAATACGTCGAATGACATTAAAAGCAATGAGGGAACGAATAAAAAATTCTATTCATCCATCCATCCATCAATCAATCAATCAATCAATTGACCGAGCCATCGATCAATCGATCAATCAATCAATATATCAATCAATCAATCAATCAGTCAATCCATCATTCCATCAATGAATCAATTATTAAATCAATCAACATACTATGCATGTTGGTTAATCAATCAATCAATCAATCAATCAATCAATCAATCAATCAATCAATCAATCAATCAATCAATCAATCAATCAATCAATCATTATCTCGAAAGTATTACCTTCACAGGACATCGGAGGAATGCTGGTCCAAGTTCCATCCGAAAGACACGTCGTGTTAATGAAGGCCTCTTCAGTGCCGTTCAGTGTGTAACCGGTCTGACAACCATAGGAGCAAACTTGGCCGTACTTGGGAGAGCTCTGGCAGACCACTGGTCTAATGGTCATCGGAGATGTAACGGTGAGCCCTTGGCAGGATATCTCTGATAGAGAGAGTGGGCAGGGTAGAGAAGATGGAATAAGGCATGTATTGCCTGGTGGATATAGGGCGAAAGGGCTGGCTAAATCCTTGATATACAAGTCTAGACAATGTGTTATTGGGTATTGTATATACAGACCTTATCTTTACTTACTTATCTTTCAGACCTGGTAAAAACCCCACTTTTTTCGAAATAAGTATTTCTTCATACTTGGTGACTTTAATATTGATTTACTGAAATCTGGAAATGATTATATCCCAAGCGAGTTTCTTGAAACACTTTTGTCTTCATCCTTTCTGCCACTCATTTCCAAACCGACTCGCGTCACCGATCACTCTGCTACTCTAATTGACAACTTGTTTTGCAATATCTTACCTCTTCCAGATTCTTTTATAATTCTTTCAGGTGTGACTGACCATTTCCCAATCATGACTCAGTTTACTCTGAAAACTTTAGTTAATGATACAAAACTTTCATCTTCTTTATTCCAACGTAGAGTCTCATGTGAAAAGTTAGCCACTTTTGATGCCGCTCTTGATAATGCTGATTGGTCACGAGTATATGAAACTGATGTTAATCTGTCTTTTGATAACTTTATGGAAATGTTTAATTTTCTTTTGGATAATATTATTCCAAAGCAAAAAAAAGTAAAATTGATTATAAAAAGACACCTAGATTACCACGGATTTCAAAATCAATTCTTCGTTCAATCAATAGAAAAAATCGATTGTATTATAAACACAAAATGGAAAAAAAAACTGAACGATCAAAGAACAGATATACATCATATAAAAACACATTGACCAGGATTTTACGTTTGGAAAAGAAAAGGTGTTATTCCCAGCAGCTGTCGAGATTCAAGTTTGATATCAAGAATACCTGGAATGTTTTAAAGCAGACTATGAATATTCTGAACAAAAAAGCAGAAATTGGTGAAATAAAGTGGTATGATGAAATAATTAATGACCCTGTTGATATTGCAAATGGTTTTAATTCTTAATTTTCAAAAATAGGTGAAGCGCTTGCTCATGGTATTCCGGCTAGAGAACAGAATTTTACTGAATTCTTAGGCCAGTGTAACCCCAATTCTATTTTTTTTAATTCCAACAAATAGACATGAGATTATCGATATTGTATCCTCTTTAAAAAACAAACGTAGTTCCGGTTATGATGATATATATAATCATATCCTTAAAGGTGTTATATCATCAGTTGCAGATCCCTTGGCTCACATTTTTCATCTGTCAATTTCTAATGACATGTTTCCTGATAAAATGAAATTGGCTAAAGTAATATGTATGTCAGCAATTATCGTCAAATCTCTTTATTATCTTCATTGTCGAAAGTTTAAAAAAATATAAATTATACACCAGAATTCTTACATTTTTTAATGTGCACAAAATATTCAAAAATTTCCAGTTTCGTTTCCGAGAAAAACATAGTACCATCCACGCACTTCTTCATTTTACTGATAAAGTTGTTAATGCAACTGACAATCATTCTCATTTAATTAGTATAAACTTCTCCAAGGTCTTCGATACAATTAATCACAACATTTTACTCCACAAGTTATCGCACTATGGAATGCGCGGGAAGGCCTTGGAGTGGTTCAAGAGTTATTTAGCTAACAGACAACAGTTTGTTTCAATTAAAGATAATAATTCAGTTATAAGAGATGTTAAATGTAGCGTTCCACAGGGAAGTTTTTTAGGGCCGCTATCATTCATAACACATATCAATGATTTTTCCTCTGTTTCAGAGGTACTTTCCTTTATACACTTTGCTGATGACACCGGTGTTTTTCTTGCCCATAACGATATTGATGTTCTTGTTCAACAAGTGAATACAGAATTGAAAAAAAGTGACCAACTGGGTCAGAGCTAATAAGCTATTATTGAATGTTCAAAAAACAAAATATATGCTTTTCAGCAATACTGTTGATTCTTTGAATTCAGAAATAGCTCTGGATGATTGTAAATTAGAAAGTGTGTCATATTTTAAATTTCTTGGTATTTTTGTAGATAATAAAGTTTCTTGGAAAATACATATTGATCATATCTGCAAAATTATTTCTCTCAATATAGGTGTCATGAACAGACTGAAATTTTATATTTTTAAAAAGACATTACTTGTGTTATACTCCTCTTTGATCCTCCCTTACCTTAATTATGGAATTTTAGCTTGGGGCAATACTCATCAGACGCTGCTGAATAGAGTGTTATTATTGCAAAAGAAAGCACTCCGTATCATTTCCAATTCTCCCATACGTTCACATACAAATGCATTGTTTGACTGTAATAAGTTACTAAAAATCAATGAATTATTTTTATTCAGCTTAGGCCAATTTATGTATATGTATGATAACAGTTTACTCTCACCTATCTTTGGTTCTATGTTAAAAAAAAAAATCAATCATTCCATAATTACCCCACCCGACGCTCTAACGAGTTTCACTTACCACTTCTTCGAACGATTCTAATTAGCAAACAATACACTTATTTACACTGGACCAAATTATTGGAATTCCCTGAATCACGATATAAATTCTGCTCCTTCTACATATTCATTTTAGAGGATTTTAAGGTTTTTTCTTTTACAATCTTATAGAGACGACCCCCAGAATCAGATTAGTTTATAGGCTTATTTTGTTACCCGTCCGCAAAATCTGCACTGCCGTTCTTTTTAATTATTGTCACTGTTGCCTAAGCTTTGACTACGATAAGATCTTCTTTAACATATACTTCGCAGTTAAAGGGTTTGCTGTATATTCTTTTTTCTTCTTCTCTCTTCTTCAAACCTCCGAGGATCGTTGTCCCTGTTCCATATTCCTATTCTGTTACCTCTTTGTCACGCTATAGTCTTGTTTCCTCTCGTGTCGTCAAGTCAGTTTTTTTCCTATAATTAGTCTTGTTGCTGTCCCAGACTTGTCTCATGCTCATTACTTTGTTTGTTGTTGTTTTGTGTGTAACTGTTTGTTCGTCTGTCTCTTAGTGGGCTGCCCAACTTTTTGTGTCCAACTTTTTGAGCTCCTTTGTTGCTGTTTTCAACTCAATATTTGCATCGAGGTTTAAGAGGGGCACACGCTCTACCAGCATTGTCTTTTTAGTGGGTCCCTCCGTTTTTTTTTTCACACAGTGCATATACTGCTAGTGAAAATTATTTCACTTTCGTTACTGCAGCAAAGTATTGCAATGTATCGCTACTGTTAGTTGTTGTGTTTTTTCTATTATTGTTGTTTTCTCTGTACAAATTTACATGCATTGTTTCTGTCGCCCAAGAAAGTGAGATTTATGTTTATATATTGTGGAAAAACGAATAAATTTGAACTTGAACTTGAACAGTGACGCAAGTACGGATTATAACCTGGATAGCAAGTTCCCTTAGAGAACTGAAAAAAGGTGGCTAGACCCTTACCTACTCTGCCATGGTGTTTTATTCCTTGCATACTTATGTATTATTTTCACATCTTTATTTTTTTCTCAATTTTATTTTCACATTTCACATTGAAATGTATCATTTATTCTGCTGCCAATCGAACTATATCATCCAGCAAATTTGTACTCCTGGCTAAAAAGATATGTGTGAATAAATTACATGTCTACTGGACACTAGACCTGGTGTAGATTCAAACTCAAGTTCAGTGGTCATCGAACAATAGATGCACAAAGCATAATATTAGCAATCGCCATTTCTTCAAAAGGGGTGTTTAAATTCTATTAATAAGTACTGCATCAGCCAGGAACCCTAACATATGAAGAACAAAAAAAAAAAAAAAGACATGGCCTGAATGCAATGTGAAGACGTTTGACTTGTAGAAAAAACCAAAAAAAAACCCTTTTTTTTTCAATTTGTGGAGACAATCATTTCTAAAGAAGAAGTCCATTCCCAAATTGCATCGATTTCACGAGAAAGAGAAAAAATCCCTGCAGAGCAGTGCATAAAAACGAACAAAATCGGATAAGAAATAAGGAAGTGATTGACATTCTGAAATTTCAATTTTTTTCAAAAAGCACTTCTTGACCAATTGTTATGAATATTCAAATTAGCAAGTTGATGATGTCACGTTCTCACAGTTTCTTATTTATTTCGTATACAGAAATGACAAAAATCTCATATTTCTGCTGTATGAATTCAAACTTGCCTTAAAACCACCAAAAATAAAAAAGGAACAAATGTTACCTCTGATATATTTTGGTATATAGGAATATGCTTTTTCCTGTGTCCTATGCTTTTTCCTAAAAATCAGCTAAATAACATTTTTTTTTTTGAATTTCATATATAACATACATGAAAAAAAAAATCATCATCATCAACTAGCTAATGTGAACATTCATGAGGACTGGTCAAGAAATGTTTTCAACAAAAAAAAAAAAAAAAACCCTGAAATTTCACAATGTCATAATCATCTTCCTTATTTTTTATCCGAATTTTGCGATTTTGGGAACATTCTGTAGGAAATTTTGTTCTTTCTTTTGAAGTTTAGTCACTTTTAGGGTGGATTTCCTTTGTAATACTACAACTCCTACTAACAGAGATCATAAGTATCGCTTCTCACTTTGGCAAGCACCAAGCTGGCTGTCCCATTCGGCAGTGGTAGAAGGGACCGTCTCCCGACAGGTGGTCGTATCGATTCCTGAAGCCTCCAGCTGGTACCCCTCGTCACACCTCAGGGTACACACTGTCCCGATGCTATTATCATTCGTGTCGCAGTCACTTTCACCGTCCTCCGGCTCGGGCAAGTCGCTGCAAGTAACTTCTGCTCACGTTTTACCACATAAAAATAGTTGCCGAAGATAAAATGAACGAATTGAATAATTGTTAACAGTCTGTTCTTTGATGCCGCACTCATGGGAAATTTTGAAAATATATCACAAAAGGACGCATATTTGCTCGAAATGCTGGCAAGGAATGCCAACTGAATGGTGATTCTTCCGACTTGAAGTCGAAATTTAGAGTGTCGAGACAGTTTTTTTTTAATTATTATTCTAAGGTGTGAGAATTTTTAACCTGAACACAAATGAATAAACACCTGCCAATCGGGATCCTATCTGACCTCTGATATTACACATTGTACTACCTGACGCTAGATTCAACAATCTCATGTATTTATAGTTAGTGGTCAACGAAAACAAAACAAAAAACAAAATGTGGCATAATGACAAGTTAATTTCATCTTTAGTATGCCATAACTTTCGTAAAGAATCATCTTCAAAAGTGCACTCACTCTCACACGTCGGGGGCGTGGCCGACCAATCCCCAGTTTCCAGGCAACGGGAACTCGTGTCTGCACCCACGATCCGGTACCCCCGTTTGCACTGAAACGTACAGGTGCTGTCGAATGTGTTCTGGCAGTCGGGAGGTATCATCATTATGGACGTGTCGTTGATGGTAATATTGAACGCTGGGCACTCAACAGCTAAGCAGAAAACATTTTGATAAGGAAAAAAAAATATCGTATTACAAATCTCCCATCATACCGAGCATAATTATTACAACATCTGACTAATTCACTCGTAAGTGTTGCTTACAATGTGGTCATATGCTTATGATCTGTGTGTCTATGCACAGATTACAATGCAAGAATGAAATTGGTTTATTTCAAAGCAGATAGGCAAGTATTTAATGTTATCATGCTTTCATTTTTTTTCTTTCATAATCGGGTATCTCTTTCACAATGTGACATTATTTGTGGTTTAGATGATGAAAGGCCTCAGGCAAAGTAGCAGTGTCATGAGTTTGCATCTCAGTGTTTGGAGTGGAAGAGTCGCTCCGTGATCAAGATGAATTTTAGAAGAGCAAATCAAATCAAAAGTTCCTTTGTTTTTTTTTTTTTGTTTTTTTTTACTGAGTAAAGATATCAGCAAAGTCGGGCAAAGAAATAGAACGTCTAAAACCTGAAAAGTTTCCCATCTTTTAATAACATGATGCAAATGATATAAAGTCCATTGGTTAAACAAAGCCCCGCCTCTATGAAATAATTTAGCAAGTAGAGTCACTCCTACTCATCCACACAAGTTATTACTGTGAAAACAGTACATTACTGTGGACACTTTTGAAATACTTGTGTGAAAGCCAGTAGAAGACTAAAGGAGCTTTGACTGAATCACCTCATCGAATCAGTATACACTGCTGCAACCAGTGTCATTTCATTAACATGCAAAAAAAAAAACAACAAACAAACAAACAAACAAACAAACAAACAAACTTGAAACTCGACCACTTTCTGACATTCTTTATCCGGTATCGATAAAATTTCACATAGTTTTCTTTGTGTAATTTTAGTCCCCATGATCAAGTAAATTCAAACATGGTATCGATTTGCAATTCAATCTTGTTGCTCACGGTTTAACCCTGTGCGTACTCTAAGTGTCGATTGACACGGAAAACCACATGGCGTTGTGCTCACTGTTCAAAGTCCCTAGCATAGAAAGGGTTACATGGGCGTCAACAGGAGGGGGGGGGGGGGGGGTGCGTTGGGTGCGAACGCACCCCCCTTCAGATCCCTTAAAAAAAAAAAAAAATCAGTCTGCGAGCGACCTCAACGCCGGACGCTAAATAATTATTCTTTTCTTTTTTCTTTTTTTTTGCACCAGGTACGAAAAAAAAAAAAAAAAAAAAAAATCGTGGGCAAAAACAATTCGCACCCCTGGTTCTGGCAGCACTGATTTTATACTTATCTATAAGTATTCTATACAGTGTTTACTATTTATCGACCGTACTGTACATCCGTACGATACGGAGCACGTACACGTTTGCATGTACGTGTGCTACTTACAAGTATGTAGGGTCTATGTACGTTACTTCTGACCAATCCATATTGCCCGCCCAAGAGCGAGCCTTAGCCTCATTAAAAAAAAAAAAAATGGAGGGGCAAGCATATCATTTTGCCCACCCCCCCCCCTCCATAATTCCAGAGACGAGAAGATTTTCTTACCTTCTTTTTTTTTACAGAAAAAAAAGTTGCCTCATAAAAATATTGAAGGCAAGCATATTATAATTTTGCCCCCCCCCCATAATTAATAATTCCCGAAATAAGAAGATTTTCTTGCTTTTGAAAGAAAACAAAAATGTTGCCCCCATAAAAAATATTGGAAGACAAGCGCACCATTTGCCCCACCCCACATAATCATAATTCCCGCGATGAAAAGATTTTCTTGCTTTTTTGTTAGGAATTTGTCCAATTATTTCACCCAAAAGCAGTAGCGTAACTACGGAGGGGGGGGGGTGCCCCCCCCCCCCAATCCGCTGGTTAAAAGAAAAAATTACCAAAATAGTAATTCAAGGGTTAGTAAACTGCTTTTGAATGAAAGGGTGACCAAGAAATAAGATATTTTTCTATGATTTCTTTTAACCATAATTAAATAGGTATATAGTGTGAAACATTGTTCAAAAAGCCCGGAGCCGACAAAAGATTGTGATTCAGCGTGATTCCTGGCTGGCATTCTGCATATAAGCAGGATGTGCGCAGTGTACTCAGAAAACATCTGAACGGCAAAAAGAGTCGCTACAATGTTGCGCAATGTGATTTAGAATGTACACCTTTGTACCTTACGCTTCGTTATATCAAAGCTAGATCATTGATTTTGCAGTGTTGCTTTACATAATAGTCTATATAAAAATGTCTTGCATTGCCAATAAAAAGACTTGACCTGGGCTAATTAATAACTTTTCCATGTATACAATACACACACACAAACAAACACGCACAATTAGGGGATGCTCTTAAGTGCAGATTTTGGACATCCTTCCCCCGCTTGGTCACTTCGACGCCACCTCGCTGGTCATACCTCCCCCAGTCATGAACATAAACCGACACCCTTGACTACCAGTGGCGGATCCAGGGGGAGGGGCGCACCGGACGTCACCCCCCCCCCCTCCTCTTAATTTCCAAAGCGAAAAAATATAGCTTCAAACGGCAGTTTTTGGACTGTAAAATGTCAAAATTTTCAAGCTCGCTCGCTCCGCTCGCTCGCATTTTAATAGTTGTAATGCCATTCTCCTGAAGTTGCTGCCAGTAATTGCCGGCAGTTGCGCCCGGTGCACCCCCCTTCCCTTAATTTCCAACGCGAAAATATATAGCTACAAACGGCAGTTTGGAGACTGTAAAATGTCACAATTTTCAAGCTTCAACAACAGGCACTTCCGCACCCTCCCCCTTGCTCGCTCCCTCGCATACTAACCCCCCCCCCCCTCCCCCCAAGATGAAATCCTAGCTATACGCCGGTGCCCTTCCCCGCTTGGTTTCCCTCAAACAACAGTAAAAGTCTAGGGATTGAGAGCTTCCTATATTCCAAATGTCTGTCCAAAAAATCTCGTTACATTTAGTGTCAAAACGCACCCCCCTTGAAAAAAAGCTGGTGACGCCCCTGGGTTACTTAGAGCTACGATCACAAATAAGCCAAGACCTGTCTCCGACCATTCTACGGCCTCTGCAATCATTGGTTGGCAGTTGGTTGTCACATGTCATAAAATACCTGTTTTCCTCCTTTAAGGTAACAAAATGGTTGTCAGCGAACGGTTTTTGGTCGGCTTGAGGTTTTTGCCGCATAGAAAACTTTCTGCCTACGAAACCGGAGGGCAAAACGTCTTTTTTAAATATTTAATTGGTCGTTAAAAGATCTTCAACCAGATGCCGACTGGTTGCTAACCTCGTTATGACTGGTCTGCAGTAATTTCTTGCCCTTGAATGAAGAAATTTGGCCGGCAACCAAATAAAATTTGTCAAGTTAGTGGTTGCCTACCAGGTTACATGCAAAATTTATAACAATTACTCCTGAAATTTTCTTTAGAGAGTCTGTGTTAAATTTGTATACAAATTTGTATTCCATTAGTAATGGTTGCCTAGCCCCAAACTAAAATTAGCAATTAATCGGCGGCCATTTTTTTCCTTCAGTCGCCGACCAGTTGCCAACCATTTATAAACCTTTCTGTTAGCAGTCGCCCATTCATCGTCAATTTGTTTTTGTTGGAAAACCGTTCGCAAAGCGCTCTCCAACCGGTCGTCAAAGACTTTGCAAATGGTAGGCAACCGGTAAGCAGCCTGTCGGTAACCAGTTAAGCAACCAGTTGCCGATCAAAAATATTGGGGTGTGGTCCCCGATTGGTTGTCGATAATCGCCAGAAATGTTTGGTGCTTGAGGTCGGCGACAAGTCTATGCGAACGTTGACCATGCCCTAACATGTTTGATCGTGATGAAAAAGAGTTTCCAAATCTGAACCATCGATTTGTATAATTATAGTTTCTACAATGAATTAAAAAAAAAAAAAAAAAAAAAAAACTCACGTTGGCAGCTGCTTCCGTTCATACCGGTGTTCTCTACGTAACCCGGGTCACACTCGCAGTCCATGCTGTCCGTGCTGGCTGTGGAGATTGTTGAGGAGAGGGGTGGGCACGGGGTACACGGATGGTTGCCATACGACGACTTATACGTACCCTGCGGGCAAACTAAAGAGAGCGCCACCATTTGTTATCAATCTTACAAACCCAAGAGTGTCTGGGAGCTCTTAAAACAGTAGACCGGTTCTGTGACGTATCCACATCTTGTGCATGCTTTGTAGCGTGTGTTCACAAAATCTGAACTTAACAACCACAAAGCTTGCAGGAGGCTTACCCTACCCAGCAACAGCTAAATATATTCCTGTCTACGAAATTCAGAGAGAGAGGGAGAAGGTGAATGAAATGCTTCATTACGAAGCTAAAGGAAAAGAAACATCCACAAATATAACATTTTACACACGGTCTATTGAAGAGGGTCAGCAGAAGTAAAATAGTAAAGACAACGGATAATGAGAAACAGAAAAAAAAAATAATAAAGATAGTGATTGCAATCTAAACGATTGTCTGTTTGATTTACACGGATCTCGTAATGCTCAAGCACTTAACTGCAATAGTATAATTATGGTTACCCCGGACCTCTTCTACAGTGACTTGTAGCAAGACTGCCACTTGAAAATTAGATTTTTGCGGGGTATCTATTGTCGCGCTTAGTAGTAGTAGTAGTAGTAGTAGTAGTAGAAGTAGAAGCATCAGTAGTAGTAGTAGTAGTAGTAGTTAGTAGTAGTAGTAGTAGTAGTAGTAGTAGTCAATAGCAGTAGTAGTAGTAGTAGTAGTAGTAGTAGTAGTAGTAGTAGTAGTAGTAGTAGTCAATAGCAGTAGTAGTAGTAGTAGTAGTAGTAGTAGTAGTAGTAGTAGTAGTACTCAATAGTAGTAGTAGTAGTAGTAGTAGTAGTAGTAGTAGTTAGTAGTAGTAGTAGTAGTAGTAGTAGTAGTAGTAGTAGTAGTAGTAGTAGTAGTAGTTAGTAGTAGTGGTAGTAGTAGTAGTAGTAGTAGTAGTAGTAGTAGTAGTAGTAGTAGTAGTAGTAGTAGTAGTAGTAGGCCTGCTAGTAGTAGTACATGACTGTATTGTTGTTGTAGCAATAGAAGTCGAAGTTATAGTAACAGTCCACCAATCTTTGCACAGTTTACCCATCCCATACTGAATTTTGAAATCTCCATGGAGCTGATACACAGGCCACCAGATTTCCGTATGGAACGGGTTAAGCCACAAACATCATTACAAGTATCGAGAGAAGGGGGGGGGGGCATCATGGTTGAAGGCTCTTACACAAAGAGGCGCAGAGCGGATTATGGTATCGAGTTTGCCCCTATAGTTAGAATTTGACGCACAAATATTATGATTCAGTCAGACAGACAAATGTTCACCAAGTGCTTTTCTCTTTTTTTCCCCTTGGAAAACTAAAATTCTAATCATGCTTTGGATGTTGTTTTCTTTATTTTAAAAATGTTATTAGGGTTAGGTTAATTATCTCTTGGCTCTTCTAAATAAAGTACAAGTTTTAATGCTTAGATATCATGAAAACATTGTGAAGAGTTTTATTGCAAAACGAGCTAAGGGTCATTTTCTAACATTTTAAAGTGAGCCCAACATCGGATGGAGCAAAACAAAATCTTTGCAGTGATACCTCACCTCTTATAGGTGTATATAACAAGAAAAATCTTGAAGTTAAGATTGAAAATGTCCCATGTTTTCTGAATAATGTCTTCATTAACTAGTACCTTTATTCGCAAATATCTCAAATCAACAAAAATGGAGTTCATTCGTTTTTGCCATCAAACTCGTCACATGCAGGGTTTCAAGCATTTGTTTCTGGTACCTTTACAGCTAAAGCCGTCCCCAGAGTATCCAGGTTCGCAGGTGCATGCGATTGAGCCGCTCTTGGTAGCGCACGAACACGCAGCATCCTGTCCACAACAGTTTCCCAAACCGTCACACTGACTTGTGTCGTTATTGTAACACTTTGCTATGTCCACCTGTTCGTAGAGGGCGTTGTTATCCTTGACATCTTTGGAGAAGCGTAGAAAAAAATAAGTCAAAGGGTCATACCAGACAATTCATATAATTTCACATCGTGTAGCATAGAAGCATAAAAGACTACATCGTGTAGTCGATAGTGCCATGTACAAATTTGTTGAATTTATTGTGGTGGTTGAGAAGATAAATCAATACTCTAAAACAACCCAAACCATTATAACACTGAACAAGGATGACAAGGGAGGCTCACACTTTCCAGTATTTAAATGTAGCAATGTAATTCCATTTACACCACTTGTTTAACAAGTTGACCTGTGTAGAATTTATATTCTCTTCCTCTTTTTTTTTCTGCTTCAATGAGCAATCGATCATGTGGAGCTGCTGTGACATCATCCTTGATAAGTGTGGGTATGAATTTGCGTGTGGTTATGAATTTTGTAATCATTCTTATTCCTCATCCAGTCACTAAAACCCAGTACCTAGTCTAACCAATTCATAGATGTTCAAACGCAAAAAAAAGTCTTATTATTATCTTGAAGTCTCCGTTAAGAAGATCATAAATGCAGAGAATTCCAGTTGGCCATGCTTGTATGATATATTTTTGGGGTAAACGTTCTTGACTAGTCAATATGAATATGCAAATGCCAAAGCGATCACGTCATTCCCTCACAACTTACCATTATAGTTTGCACATAAAATTTTGAATTTTCCTGTTTTTCATTCAAACGCAATTATGCCTGAGGCTCAAATCCTCATACATGTAATTGATCACTATTCTGAAGTTATTCAGCCAGGAATTTCAATGACAGAAACATTGACTTTGCGTCATTTTTTGTGTGCACACGATCAGTGCAAAATTGTGAGGGTATGACATAGTTAGCTTACTTATTTCCATATTCATACCCACTGTACAAGAACTGTTTTGGAGAAATTATCAAATCTTCAAAATTTCATAACTTCCTCGTTTTTCATTCGATTTCAGTAAAAATTTTACCGTTGACGTAATACTCTTTTTATCAGATTAACTTATATTAGGACTGGATTTCCTATTTAAGCCAGGACTATAACAAATGATGTGTTTAGATTCTGTTTCCCATCGATCAGGTTTGGACCACTGCTGGTGAAGGCAGAGTCTTCGTTTATAGCACGATTATAATCCTTAAAGAAAAACAAATGAAAATCAAACTGACATCTGAAACAATCATAATGAATTCAAGGGCATAATTAAGAAGAAAGAACACCTTGCTTGACCGCCGAACCAAACGAATTGATGTCGCCGAAATCTGCGAGCCAGAACACGTACTCGTAGGTTGTCGCAATGCTTTCCAGTTCGAAACTACTCACAGTAGTTCCCAGTCCGATTGAGAAGATGACCACACCTCCCCCTTTGAGCTGGTCGGCGACAGGGCCGGGTCGTTTGCCCTCAGTGGACACACCGTCGGTCAGCAGAATAATAACTCTGATATGAGACAGGATGGCAGAAAGTGCAAATAAGGACATGGTCATCGTGTGGTATATACAATGTATATCTTCTCTTTTGGTCACATTTTCCTGGCATGCACGGCCCAAATTAAAGTGTCTGTGCCATGAATTTGCTATGTTAGATACCCACTTGCATTTTAAAATCATAGCAAGTACTATTTATAGTATTGTATTATCAGCATTTCAATGAGCAAATGTACAATGACATATAGACGAATTCAGTATTAATATATTTCATTGGTATAACAAATTGGTGCTGTCGTTGTTTTGTTTCCAGTGTTCCACGTCACACAAGCTTGTCTTTCTAGTGGAACACTGTTTTCCGTGGTTATGATTATTTATCTTTTTTTTTGTTACTATGAGAAAGTGTACATTGTCCATTTTTATGACATCATTCGCGCATATACTTTCACTGACTTTATATTGTAGACAAATCGACAACTTGTACCGCTTTGAATTATGTCTTCTTCTTTTTTTGGTGATGGAAATAAACAAACTATTGAATTGCATTGGATGGAATTGACTTGAATTGAATTGAAATGAATTGCATTGAACTGAATTGAAATGCATTGAATTAAATTAAATTGAATTAAACTGAATGAACTGAATTGAACTGAATTGATCTGAATCGAACTGAATTGAACTGAACTGAATTGAATTGAATTGAATTAAATGAAATTGAATTGCATTGTATGCAGCCCCAACTTCAGTGTTTAGAAACCAGTGATGAATTTGCATATAATCTTCCCCGTCATTAATTTACAGGATGGCGATTGCCTATAGAACTTTGCTTTTGCTATAATTACAGATTTGATTTGATTTCTGGATTTTCACAAAGTGAATATGACGCAACGAACAATTTTCCAAGATTAATCATACAGTGGACAAAGGATTGATATTATGTATAATCAGGTACCAATCAGTGTAGGCTACGTAAATTGTAGTCCTACACGAACAAAATTAATGGAAAATCGTTATTCATTCGATCAAATTATTAGGAACAAATTGCAGGAGATCGCCATCTTAAGTTGAAGCTTGATTTTGATGAGCCCCCCCCCCCCCAAAAAAAAAAATACGTATGATTTACTTATCGTCACAAATCATTTAATGACGAGATGGGGTGATTAAAGAATACATTAGTGCAAGGTGAGTTAGGGCACATGTGTATAAGGTTACAGTTTTACTATTTCTATTTTCTTATCATTACAATTTTTTTTTTAATTCTGCGTGGATCTATTAATCAATCTTATGTTTGTAAACTAGTAAAAAAGAATGTGAAAGTAAGTGTCTGTGTGTGTGTGTGTGTGTGTGTGTGAATGTGCGTGTGTAGATGTTAGCTATGTGTCTATGAAATGTATACTGTGTGTGTGTGTGTGTGTGCATGCGGAGAAAGCTGTCTATAACGTGAGTGAAACACCACCCATAAACGTAATCATAGTACAACTCTTTTCATCGTCAAAAAAAACAGAAGAAAAAATAAAAGAAAAGGCATATATGTTTTCCACAAAGAAAAAAAGAACAAACCCCAAACATTGATGTAATCTTTCGCCGGATTGACGATCTGCCATTATACTCGACGCAACTGTTGTAAACGCTGGACTCTAAACGCTTTATAGGTGTGGTTCCGATAATTTAACCAATGAGCAATAAGCACTGGACGCAAGCATATACACATCAAGAGAGGAAAAAAAAAAACACGAAAGTCGTGCATGGAAGGTACAGTATATATACAACAAATTCCATAAATGACACTGATTTTCCTCTTTAGTTTGTTCTTGTGTGTGTGTGTGTGTGTGTGTGTGTGTGTGTGTGTGTAAGTAGTTGTGTTATGAACGGAGGTGTTTCGACAGGTTATTTTGATATAAAGCGAGGGATGAGGCAAGGCGACCCATTATCACCATATTTGTTTTTATTGGTAATGGAAATTCTGGCGCAGGCGGTGAGAAGGGATAATGGGATTAGAGGTATTCAGTTTGAGAATTTTGAGGTTCGACAAGTTTTATATGCTGATGATATGACTTTATTTGTTAGACATAGGTCATCAATTATCAGAATACAGGAAATATTTAAGGATTTTTATGAATTATGTGGTTTGAAGGTTAATATTGATAAAACAAAGGTAATGAGTATAGGGAAGAAAAAGGGAGAACATGAAAGATTACCCATGGGTAATGTTGTAACTGAAATAAAGATTTTAGGAGTGTATTTTGCATTGGATATTAAGGTCAGAGAAGAAATGAATTATAAAGAGATACTGAGTAAGATTAAAAGACTTTTTGAATGGTGGAGACAAAGAGATTTGACTGTAATGGGAAAAATATTTTTGCTCAAAACATATGCTCTGTCTAAATTATATTATGTATCTTCATCAATAGAGGTTCCAAAGTGGGTAGTGGCAGATATCAATAAAATTTGTTTTGAATTTATATGGAATGGTAAAGATCGAATTAAAAGGGTTATTTGTTATCAGGATTATAGTGAGGGCGGTCTTAGAATGACAAATTTTGAATTGTTTGTTAAGAGTCAACGAATTATGTGGTTGAAGCGATTGTTATATGGTGAGAAGCTCATGGGATGGAAACTTTTCTTTGATTATATTTTTAGGACTGCGGGAGGAAGATTCATATTTTTGTGCAATTATGATATACGATTTCTAAAGTTTAATGTACCATTGTTTTATTTCGAAATTTTGAGGGCATGGCAAGAAATGGAGAATAACCGGAATTATCAAGAAGGCAAGATTAATCCATTTTTTTTTAATAATAAGGATTATTTGTGTAAAGGGAAAATTATTTTTTGTGAAAATTTATATAGGAAGAATATTTATTTAGTGAAGCAAATTATGGAAAAAGATCGTATGAGATCAGCAGTATATTTTCACAGGTTAGGATTAGATAGTGAAAATATAGTTAAAGTTTGGGAAATAGGGGAGGTTGTTGTAAGAAGCCAGAAATTTGAGGGAAATATATATGATTTTTATTCTGTTAATAAAGAGGAATATAACATTTCTTTGAAAATTTTTGAGAATGTAATTTTATTGAAAGATGTTTCATTTAGAAAGGTGTATGAACTCTTTGTTACAAATTTACAGCAATTGTATGTTTTACGAATGAAAGATGGCCAAAATTATTATTTGTTTTCGAAAAAGGAAATTACACATATATTTTTAAGACCAAGAATGACAACACTTCTAACAAAACTTAGGGAATTTCAGTATAAATTATTAAATGGAGTTGTTTATACAAAGGAAAATCTTTTTGAGTTTGGTTTCGTTGCAAATAACCGGTGTTCTTTTTGTGAGCAATCGGTAGAAACATATAAACATTTATTTTGGGATTGTGTGCATGTTAAGAATTTGTGGCAGGAAGTGATAGATAGGTTTGAGATGGCAGATCTTCGAAATATAGAGTGGAGAGACGTTCATTTTGGTGTTACGGGAAGGGATCCAAAAGTAAAATTTTATAATACAATAATTTTTATTTTGAAATATATCATTTTTAGATCTAGGTCGGAGGGAAAAATTCCTACTTTGGAGGAAATTTGTAAAAGAATAATAAGTTTTCGGGATGAAGAAAAAGAAATTGCTATAAAAAGAAATAAGTTGGGATTACATTTGCTGAAATGGGAAAATGTTTCTGAATTTGGAAGTCGTTTTTATTAGGAAGGAAGGTGGTATCGCTTCGGGTGTGTTTTGTGTGTGGGGTGTATGTGTGTATGTGCGTTTTTGGTGTTGGTGTGTATGTGTGTTGGTGTTTGAGGTGTATGTGTGTGGTGGTTGTGGATGTATGTGTTTGGGGTTGTGGTGGGGGTGTGGGATAGGTTTCAGTGCATCGGGGTTGGTGGGGGATGGGGATTTGATTTCAATGAAATGATTTCATTCTAGTTTGTATAACGTATTTTTGTTGCTTTTTTATGTTTATACCCTTGTATATATATACCCTTACATACTCGATTTATAATCGAGTTGTTATGTTGAAGAGAGATGATTGGCAGTATAAGTATACCATAGTCAAAGATACATATATATATATACATTTTTTTTTTGTACATGTCAATACTTTCTGGTGAAGAAATGGTCAGTAGGATTGATTTATAATCGAGTTGTTATGTTTTAAGGGAGATGATGGGCAGTATAAGTTGGTAATGGATTTGTCTTTTGAATGGCATTTGTACCGTTCTTATGTTCATGTTACACCCAGAATGGGTTGATTTATGATTAATTTGAATGAAATCAATAAAATATCATTGAAAAACAAAAAAAGTGTGTGTTCAATATTGGCCATGTGATGGGGATATCAATTGTGACCCTGCACCTCAAAACAAACAAAAAGTCGCCAAACATGAATTTTTAGTTAAGACCATATTCTGAAAGAGCAAGCTTTAAAATGAGTTATAACTCAAATCAAATGGACTCTCCTAACCTATCTAAATATTGGAAAGAAAGCACAAACTCAGGAAAAGTGTGAACTGAGAAAAGAGGCTCTGAAGTACATTGTCTATTCAAGCGCTTAGTCTTTAGCAAACCGTGCTGGCTGTGCGATGAATGGGACAAAAAAAAAAGGAAGTAAACCACCAGAGTAACAACAATAAAGGGATTATTAGATTAAACTGAAATTAAGCATGCCTCATTGATACATTCTGTCAATAATTAATGCCAACTTTCAAAGCAGTAGCATTATCCTTTCAAAAGTTATTAGAGTTGAAAGTGAAGAGTGTGGACAAGGTTTTTCAGAAATGAAAAAGGGATTCTAAAGACACACCTAATCACACTATTCTACCAAAAATGTTCGAGATAAACTGCTAAAAGAACACACTTTCCTGCCCGTTTTATGATACCAAATTTTAGCATAATGTAAAAGAAGACCCGCTCTTTCAGAAAATATGAAAAAGTCAAGTTCGGCTAGGTTGATCCATTTCACTTATTTTCAGTCCTCGCGCAAAATCAGTGCGTGCGACTTTATGTTCGTTTTGAGGTGCACGGTCACAATTTGCAAATCTATTTAATGCTGTAACTATATCAAAGTAATGATTATTGCTATTGTATAGCTGGGAGGTCCTCTACGGAACTGGAACAATAACTCCAACAGGTCATGGTCTTCCTTCGATCACGGAAGGGAATATTCGAAAAAGGACGTAGAGAGACCTCGAGCAGCAGCCCCACTCATCAAGACCACTTTGAATGGATGGAATAATTTTGGTTGAGACGGGGACTCAGTTTAAACTTTTTTGTTAGTTAATCAAAAACCACTTATATGAAATATTAAAGAACATATTACGAGCATTAAATATCTGACAATCTGAAAATGAAATGTTTCGTTATTCCAAGGTTCGTTATTTCGAAGATTAGTTATTTCGAAAGTTGAATAAAGTTCACGATCATTATTCCGAAGATTCCTTAATCCGAAGATAAGATAAGGCTTGTTATTCCGCGGGTTCGTAATTCCAAAGGTTCGTTAGTAGATAGCTTCTAGCTGTTCCTTGTGGGATTGACGAACCTTAATTTCGTTTTCGGATTAAAGAACATGAAAGTATAAAGAATATGTGAGCTTTAGAGTAACAAACCTTCGGAATAACGAAACGTCACACAGCACGTAATTGCTTCACCCCTCTTTGCATGTTCACCTACCCCATAGCATTTGGTCGCCCATGTCCAGCTCGTAAGACCGTCCCAGCAGTCTCCAGGGCATCGCCCGTACAGGTGGCACCCGGTGTGTACCGCACGTCGTCGAGGTCTGTGTCCAGTGTGCACTTGTTCTTGGTGCCAGGAGCCGAGATGTAGTCTATGTAGGTGTAGATGGACTTGCAATCCGAGTACGAAATGACAGAGATACGTGTAGCGTTGGCAGACACGCTGAGAAGGGTCGAGGTTAGCCGGACGAATTCAATCGCCTGTCTGTAGTGCGTCAAGCTCACGCTACCCGAGGAATCGAGCAGAAACACAAGGTTGGATTCGGTCGCCGAGCCGAAGGTGGTTTCGATCTGTTTCTTGAACTTATTCGCTTCGACTGACAGTTTCTTAGCGTTGGATGTCGTGCTCTGACCGCCACAGGATGAAATCAGCAGATGGCAAATGTAGGACACCACGAACACTACGAGTCTTTTCCTCATTGTGACTTGTTTACAGTGGATAAGCTTATCATCAGTGGAGTGTCGACCGCTGCTGGATTGAGAAGGCGCTCTTTACCATCAAAATGGAATCTTTCCCAAAATAGCTCACTACACCTGATCCTACGAGATAAGGTGACTTCGAACACCCTGTCCACACAATCTAATCTGACGGGCCGGGATCAGAGTTTTTGAACACATTCAATCCCCTGTTGTCATGTGAGAAGAAGACAAGTTTCCTCGCGAAGTGTTCATCCGAACATACTGGAGAGGCTGATCCCTGGGCGTCGAATGATTTCACTCGCTACAATAATCATTTTCGTTTGGATTGTCTTCTGACCTGAATAACGTTGTATGAGCACCGGGGGATCACTGTCTTGAAACTGCCGAAACACCAGAGCTTATTCCACTGAAGGAATAATGTGACTAATCGAGTGATATCGTACGAATCTGCGCACTCAATGAATCCAACTGAGCAAATCTTTGCGCACTTGCATGGTAGTAGTAAGGAGGTATGCTCCTTGGTAGTAGATAGATTTGGCTTCGACCTTGTCGTTTTTGTTTCCCGGGGTCGCATTGCGTTTTGCGCGGCGTTGATGGGGTGGGGGGGGGGGGGGGGGGAGCATCTTCACACGTACGCACAAAATATTAATGCCCACATGTGCGCAGACACACACGAACGATCATCTTGTTTTTATGCCTCCGCCACGAAGTGGTGCCGGAGGCATTATGTTTTCGGGTTGTCCGTCCGTCCGTCCGTCCGTCCGTCCGTCCGTCCGTCCGTCCTTCCGTCCGTCCGTCCGTCCTTCCGTCCGTCCGTAATGAATTTTGTGGACAAGGTAACTATCGAAACCTGTTGAGGTATCCTAATGAAACTTGGCATGTATGTGTATTAGGGGGTGAAGTTGTGCCTATCAACTTTTGGGTGCACATGCTCAAGGTCAAAGGTCAAAAGGTCAAGGTCAAATACATAAAATTTCACTATTTCCACCACATCTATTGAATGCCTGAAGATATTTTCTTGAAACTTAGTGTATACATGTATTACCCAATTAAGATTCTCTGGTGAAAGTTTGGGTCATGAGGTCAAAGGTCAAAAGGTCAGGGTCAAATACATAAAATTTCACTATTTCCACCATATCTATTGAATGCCTGAAGAGATTTTCTTGAAACTTAGTGTATACATGTATTACCCAATTAAGATTCTCTGGTGAAAGTTTGGGTCATGAGGTCAAAGGTCAAAGGTCAAAAGGTCAAGTAAAAATATTAAAACTTCTTTTTTTTTTCTCCGTACCTTGGAAAATTGTTCAAGGTATCTTTATGGAACATAGTATATACATGTACTGACTGGAAGTGATCATCTAGAGAATGTAGGGTTCATGGGGTCAAAGGTCAGGGGTCAAAGGTCAAGTGCAAGACTTCACAATTTTACTATTACCCTCATATTTATGCAATGTCAGCAGGGTTATTTTTTTACACTTGGTGTATGCGTGTGTAATCTAATAGAAATTCTCTGGAAAGTTTTTTTTTCTCTTTTTGCCTCAAAGGTCAAAAGGTCAAAGATCAAGTGAAAGTGCTGAACTAACTTTTTCCTCCATATCTCGGAAGTGGCTCAAGTTACCTTGAAACTTAGTACATATTATGCATGTTCTACCTGAAAGTAATTATCTTATGAATTTTAGGGTCAAGGGCCAGATGAAAATGGTAACAATTTACTATTCAACTCAGAAATTGCACTTTTTTTCCACACCTGTACCTTGAAAATTACTCGATGCCTAAATGTATGAATGGGTCAAAGTCAAGTTAAAGTCCTTAAATCCCTAGATACATGCTCTCTTATTCATCCAATTAAACCTACGTCAAGGAAGGTGAACATTCAACACATTTGTGACAAACTTGTCATTCCAATATTTTGCCAATTTTGTGAAAATGTAATCACACATTGTCCACATGTACTATCTAGACCTATTGGGAAAATCATGCATTATGGCGGAGGCATACCAGTCGCCAAAGCGACATTTCTAGTGTGAAAATGTAATCACACATTGTCCACATGTACTATAGACCTATTAGGAGAATCATGCATTATGGCGGAGGCATACCAGTCGCCATAGCGTCATTTCTAGTTGTTTATGTTTCATGCAACATCTATTCACAGTGTATACCCGACATTAATACATACGCTCACGTACGTTTCTTTTTTCCCTATTTACCATTTTGTGTCTTTCTTTACTTCAGACTTCTCATCGCACGTTTATTTATTGTCAGCTTTACAGCTGCAAAAAAAAAATAAAAATAAAAAGGTGTCCCCCCCCCAAAAAAAAAAAGTAAAGAAATCGTGTCTCAGGATGCCAGTGGTATGTATTTTGAGTGACATCGTTTTTGTGCCGCGTTTTCTTCACAGTCACTGTATTATTCTTTGTTGTATTGCTGATAAGTTTTGCTGTACATTGTGTAAAGACAATTAATGTAGAAAAATACTTTGTTAACAACCTATGTTTATGGCACGAACAATGCATGTATATGTTTAATGATAATAGAGAAACCAATAAATCAAATCAAAATGAAAAATCAAACCCTTTTCAGCTGACTCGTAGTATCGTTCTCAGTCACGATCGCGTCAGAAACGACGGCGAGAAAAGATATCACAAGAAGACTCAAATCGACATGTTATGCAAGATATGCAAGAAGTGTCTCTGTGAAGTCAGAGAATGTTATCTTCACGGTTTTATTGTTGTTGTTCTTGTTGTTCTTGTCAACGGCGTAGCCAGGATTTGATCGGGGGGGGGGGGCGGTTAGTCTGCGAGGGAGCGAAGCGACCGAGCCCGAGCGAGCGGAGCAAGCGAGGGGGGGGGGGGGTTGTGGGAGGGGGTGTCCCCCCTCCCACGGTAAGAACTTTTTGCATTTTGATGTTGTAAATGGTGCAATTTGATGCATGTTTTTGCGCGTTTTATCGAATTGAAACAGTCCCACTTGTTTAAGATAGCAATATATTTTCATGTCGATTATCATTGAACAATTTGGCTATAAAATATGGTATCATTTAAATCAATGTCTTGTATCTATTTTTACACTGAATATCATGAACGCGACTGAACCCGAGCGAGCGGAGCGAGCGGGAGAGGGGGGGGGGGGTAGGGTGTGGGAGGATGACACGATGAGAACTTTTTTGCATTTTTATGTTGTAAATGGTGCAATTTGATGAATGTTTTTGCGCGCTTTATCGACGTGAAACAGTTCCACTTGTTTAAGGTAGCAGTATATTTTGATGTAGATTATTACTGAACAATTTTCCTATAAAATAATTTAAATACACTTCTTGTATCAATTCTTTTCACTGAATATCAGCGGGGTGTCCCCCCCCCCCCTCCCACGGTGAGATCTTTTTGCATTTTGATGTTTCAAAATGGTGCAATTTGATGCATGTTTTTGCGTGTTTTAACGAGTTGAAACAGTCCCACTTGTTTAAGGTTGAAGTATATTCTAGTGTAGATTATTATTGCACAATTTGAATATGATATATATAAAATGATATCATTTAAATAAAATTTTTGTATTAATTCTTACTCTAAATATGATGAACGCGACTGAGTCCGAGCGAGCGGAGCGAGCGAGGGGGACGGGGAGGGTGTGGGAGGGGGGTGTCCCCCCTCCCACGGTGAGAACTTTTTGCATTTTGATGTTGCAAATGGTGCAATTTGATGCATGTTTTTGCTTGTTTTTGCGTGTTTTATAGACTTGAAACAGTCCCACTTGTTTGAGGTAGCAATACAATATTTTCATGTCGATTATTATTGAACATTGTGGCTATAAAATGGTATTAGTTAAATAAACGTCTTGTATCAATTCTCACACTGAATATCATGAACGCTTTCTGCTCAGCAATCAAACAGAAAAAGCATTCACACGAGGGTGTAGATAGGGGCATTTCCCCTCCCACACGAAGGTGATTTTGCATTTTCAGACCTTAAATTCAGTGATCTTGTGCAAATTTTTGGTGCAATACTTTTTCATCGAAGTGTTAAAATCACGGAATTTAGCTCTTATTCCGAATGTGCATCATCTGTGTGTATGTACAAAGTCTATTGAGGAAGAGCTTAGGGGAAGGGGGATTCCCCCTCCGGCTCGGCGGAGCTTGTGCGTTTTAAAAATTGAAATAAAGCGATCTGGAGCACACTTTTTGTGGAAAATTCGGAAATTGTCATTCCCAAAAATGTATTAAGTCTAAAGTGGGTACCAAGCAATGGAAGGGCGATGGCAAGATACATCTCCCATATTCAAGGGAGCCCTTTTTTTTTCAGTTTTGCTGAAGCTTTTTGAACTGAATGTCAACATTCTGGCCCACACTTTTGTTGGAATATCTGGAAATTTTTCAATCAGAAGAGAAGTGTAGCAAGCCTGTGGAAGAGATTCTGTATAATTTTCTGATCGCAGCTAAACGTTTTGGTGCACACATTTTGTGTCATATTTGGAAAACTGTTTATGTTATGGATACCCCCTCCCAAGCACGAGAGATTTTGCATAATTTGAATTAAAATTCAACGATCTGGTGCACACTTTGAGTAAAATTTTTCAAAAATTATGATCTTATTTAATGAAAGGTTGAAAAGGAGACCCGCTTCATGTGCATGCATACAGTATACACGCATTTTTTTCCGCCTCGCAAATCCCCGGTCCAAATCTTGGGGGGGGGGGGGGGGTGGGGGGCGACCGACCCCATCGTCCCCCCCCCCCCCCCGGCTACGCCAGTGGTTGTTGTTGTTGTTGTGGTGGTGGTGGTGGTGGTGGTTGGTGGTGGTTGGTGGTGGTTGGTGGTGGTTGGTGGTGGTCGTCGTTTTTTAAGCCCGGGCTACAAAATGCTCTCAGACGGAGAAGCATGGCGATGGCCCCCATCGACAGCATCCATGCAATTAAATCGCAAGTCGAGGTTGGGGCAAAGGGGACCAAGTATCTTTGGGTTTGAAAAGCGGAATAGTCAAGCAGTATCATGTTGAACAAAATACCACTACATTACAAAAATAATAAAACATTAACAAAAATGGCAACATTCCTGCTATCTATCATCTCTAGAATTTCCTTCCTGTCGTTGAAAGTGTGTCGTCTGTTTACCTGTTTATAACCTCGAGCAGCATCAGCCACATTTTCGACCTAGGGAAAGAGTCGAGGCCGTTTCCTCACTTCCGTATTAAAGTCCTGTAATTCACTTCCTCGTTCTGTTCTATCCCTAGATACCTATAAAAACCCATAGCAAATTAGTAGGAACTTTCAAATGTCTAAAGCATTCTCATTATACATATAAGCCACCACGCAGCTAACAATTTGCAGTCCTACAATGCATTGTCATGGATTGGACAATTCAATAAGGGCAACTTGATATTGATTTCAATAGTGAGCGTGCAGTAAAGAAAAGGAAACTATTATGATATCGTACCTCTTCGAGTTTTCGAGAAATAGTTTTATATGGTCATTGGAGGAACATTTCAACATCTATCAACATTATCTTCTGGTCTTAAGGCAGTAGCTAGTGATAGTTACTATGGAACATGTATGTATGAAATTTGTTGTTTTTATTTGTTTGTATATTTTTTCTGAAATTTACTGTTTATAGCGGGGATGTATTCGCTTCCGCCAAGATACGAGATTCTGTCTTCAGTATATAGCAAAATAGAGGAAAGCTTTTGTTTTTTAGCAACTTCAGAGCATGGTATTTTATATAACACACACACACACACACACACACATAGACACAGGCACATATATACATATATATATATATATATATATATATATATATATACAAGCAAACAAGAAAAAAAAAACATTCAGGCAAGTCGATTGCTGTGTCGATTATAGCACAGCATTGGGATACGAGTCACTAATGTATAATTATGATCCGCCTTTGAAATACAGTTTTGTAATATGAACAACTACAGTCGTACATGGGAAATCAAAATTGCATATTTTTCATAAAGACCACATAATACTTGCAACGATTGGGCATCATTTGGAGGGAAAAAAAGTTGGGTTGGGGATAAAATTGCTGCACATTGATTTTCGATTTTGGAATCCGATTCTAAATCCCTCAGACTTTAACCTCTTTATAATGATAGAAATGATTTATAAATAGGCATTGAAAAATAAAACACTTGAGGTGCTTAAACTAACACCAAGATCACGGGGGTCACTTAGTACTACAGATCTGTGCACGCATCCTCAAAACAACTAAAATTCTGGATCCATGCAGACCATGCACCGGCTCACCTTCTAAATTGATCACCTGCTCAATTACCACAACGGACCAATCATGAGAATTTTCATCCAAATTGGTTTATAATAACTTTTCGAGTAATATATTTAAACAAAGGTACAAACAAAAAAGTCCTCCAAAGATTATAGGTTAAGGAGCCCGGCTTTGAATCTAAGATATTGTCAAGGTAAGTGTATAGAAAAAGAAACATTTGGATGCCGTACTACAATTTTGTTGGAAAATCAATAATACCATAAATACTCTATTCATAGCCCCCCCCCCCCACAAAAAAAAGAAGAAGAAGAAGAAGAAGAGAGAGCACAATTTAATTATTATTCTTTGATATTTCGAGAGATTTAAATTACCCGTCAGTTTTGGGGTGTTTTTCTGACTTTACACCCAGATCACTTTATTTTTAAACTCTCCAGGCCTCAGGATATCAGGATGACGGGTTACGAGGGCCGTCATCGCATGCTTCAAGAATTTTTGATTACAATTAATCACTCAGTAGACACCTGTTGCCATTTTTTCCCCTTGTCTGTTGTTGTGCGTTTTGAACTCGATTGTCAAGGGTTGACAAAATAATGTACGTCCACATGTCAAAACTGTGTCCTACCAAGGTGGTTTTATACACACTGGAGTTTCAACTGGCTGTAATTATTCAAACAGTTGTCAGATTTCTGTTGATATACAAAAGAAGTCCACATGTGCACTTGCGCCTTTGAAGATCGATGTTCCAAGCCGCCGTCTTGCTGAGCAATCTGAAGATTCATTTGAACGCTATCATAATGTTGGCCATGTTTATTTTGCTTATTCATTTGTTAAATGAAATGAAATTTCAATTAATGATAAAGCATGTAAAACAAAAGTCATTTCCGTCCAGAAATTTGCGCAAAAGAGTAAATCAGAGCTGTATCATGTGAAAATGTTTGAAACTGTACCATCCTGGAAAGCTGGTTTTATCATTTTTCCGCTTAATTTCCACAAGTGAAAGTAATATGGAATAATCTTCAAGTATAATTCTTTATTGATAGATATATCAGATTAGTGCCCGGGTATGCCCAGTCGAGTAAGTTTCATCTTTATTTGAGCATTTTTTGCTCGATTTCTATTCGCGCATTCTCGTGTCTGTACCACCTACATTTTATGAGAAGGGATAGCGAAAAGTAATTACCATCACAAAGACATATCTTCCTTTGAAAGTGGCTGGTGATTATGCAATGAGATTGAGATTGAGAAATCAATTGTCTTCGTATCTGCGCGGCAGACCCTATTTGGCACATGCTTCAAATATTTTTGAGCGGCGGCTTCGAACATCTAGCAAAGTCGTCCATGGGCCAAGACCCGAAAAATGGGTTATTGGTACCACCTGAGGTGGCAAAACCTCTTTGGTGTCATTTTGTTTGTCGGCAATAGATATGCTTATCAAGCTATGATAGCATTTCCAAATGAGTAGCTTGAATCATTAACCAATTGGTCTCGTTTTTATAGCCCTATACTTCTGAATCGAAACTAACCGCTATACAAAGAAGAGCACTGTCTTCTGTATGTCCACAGGTGTTCTGTTGTAAACGCGGTGCGCTTAGTCTTTATTCAAGGCAGCGAAGGGAATATCAAAAGGGTTATGATGTCCACAGCTGTCACGCGGTGCGCTCAGTCTTTATCTAGAACAATGTACCGTTATTATCTAAAGTTCCTAATAAAAGGGATTATCTATACTGTTTTATACTACCCTCTCAACAAATACATCAGTTTTAAACAAAAATCACTCTGTTCATTTACAATATCATTTATTATAATGTATTGTAGTGTACCGGTACTGTTTTTGCATTATCTCTTATTGTTGGATGGAAATAAAGCGACATTGGCGTGGTATTAGCGTTTTCACCGTAGCGTTTTCACCGGAAAATGATAAATAATTGAAAAATACGGTAACATTCACGAGGAATTGCTTTTTCGTTGTTGTTTTTAGATAAAGAAATATACACTGTTTTATAAGCTCTGGATATTCCCTTCGCCGTCTTGAATAAAGACTATGCGCTATGGACATCATAACCTTTGGATATTCCCTTCGCTGCCATGAATAAAGACTAAGCGCGCCGCGTTTACAACAGAACACCTGTGGACATCACAGAACTTGTGTGTAGAGTTCTGTGGTGGACATACAGGGCTCACACGGGTAAATAATTCCCCATAGAGACGTTTGTTAAAATTCAAATTTCAAAAAAATTCTGCAAAATAGCTGGGAGAAATGAGGTGTTTCATCTTCACTAACCTGAATAAGTGAGATATTACCTTTCATCCATCAGATTTCCAGGGTGGGTTGTTCTGCTCTAATTCTGTCCAGGGGTCCGAAAAGCCAGACTACGAGTTCTTGTCACTCAAAAAATCACCTATTTTCCGTACACGTACCCAATGAAATATAGTCCCCTCAAATTCCATCAGAAAAGCTTTCATCTTCCAACCAAAATGCAGTTTGTAGAGGAATTCATACTCAATATCTACAGCTATTCAGTTTTTTGCCAAACTACATCATTGATTTTTAATTGATTTTTTTCTTCATTTATTTTGGTATCTTTGGTACGAATTTGTGAAGGGGTCTGGGACAGTCCATTTTATTTACAGGTGTGAGCCCTACAGAAGACAGTGCTCTTCTTTGTAAAGCGGTTAATCTCGATTCAGAAGTATAGCGATATAACAACGAGACAAAATTTGTTTAAAATTCATTCATTATTACTAAGCTACTCATTTGGAAATGCTACCATAGCTTGATAAGCATATCAATGAATCCATTCTCTAGAACCTTTTTGGTCCTACTTTTGCAGACTAATCTCTCCCCCCCCCCCCCCAAAAAAAAAAAGAGAGTGACATATCGCCTGACTCGAATTCTGTTTTTCCTGCTAACATTCCTCTCGAGGGAATCTTTAAAGGATGGCCCCGAAAATTGATGATAAAAGAGTAGAAAGGAAACAATAAGAGCCAAAGAAACACAATTTTCTGGCTTAATAAGGTGAAATCTAAGAACAGAATAAAGGTTAGAAGAAAAAATTGAGATATCATCGCGAAAACGGCGGGTAACCTTAAGACATGTCTAAAATAAATCAGTTAACAGGTTAAGCTAAAATACTAATGTCTCGTTGTTCTTTGATACCTTAAATGCCATTCACATGCGATATATATTTACCCGTAAAATTTTACACAAATTTTCGATCGTAGAAATCCTTCCAAAAGGTATTGTCAAGTACGAAAGGTATTGTACAATCACTACTACGTGTTCATACAGGAAGCAGATTTCAATAAGACATTGTAAAAGGCATTTCCAGTGTCAGAAGGGAATAATTACTTTCAGTGTCAGAAGGGAATAATTACTTTTAGTGTCAGAATGGAATAATCCCTTTCAGTGTCAGAAGAAAATAATCCCTTTCAGTGTCAGAAGGGAATAATCCCTTTTAGCGTCAGAATGGAATAATCACTTTCAGTGTCAGAAGGGAATAATCACTTTCAGTGTCAGAAGGGAACAGTCACTTTCCGTGTCAGAAGGAAATAATTACTTTCAGTGTCAGAAGGGAACAATCACTTTCAGTGTCAGAAGGGAATAATTTTTCCAGTGTCAGAAGGGAATAATCACTTCCAATGTCAGAATGGAATAATCAGTTTCAGTGTCAGAATGGAATAATCACTTTCAGTGTCAGTATGGAATAATCACTTCCAGTGTCAGAAGGGAATAATTACTTTCAGTGTCAGAATGGAATAATCACTTTGAGTGTCAGATTGGAATAATCATTTCAAGTGTCAGAAGGGAATAATCACTTTCAGTGTCAGAAGGGAATATTTACTTCCAGTGTCAGAAGGGAATAATTACTTTCAGTGTCAGAAGGGAATAATTACTTTCAACGTCAGAAGGGAATAATTACTTTCAGTGTCAGAAGGGAATAATTACTTTCAGTGTCAGAAGGGAATAATCACTTCCAGTGTCAGAAGGGAATAATTACTTTCAGTGTCAGAAGGGAATAATCACTTTCAGTATCAGAATGGAAAAATCGCTTTCAGTGTCGGAATGGAATAATCAACTCCAGTGTCAGAAGGGAATAATTACTTTTAGTGTCAGAAGGGAATAATCACTTCCAGTGTCAGACTTTTGGTTCAAGAGCATTTTCAAAGTGAAATTCGCTCTTGTTAGAATCACTACTTAAAATCACTACTACGTGTTCGTACAAGAAGCAGATTTCAATTGTTAAAGGCATTTCCAGTGTCAGAAGGGAATAATCACTTTCAGTGTCAGAAGGTAATAACCACTTTCAGTGTCAGAATGGAATAATCACTTCCACTGTCAGAAGGGAATAATCACTTTAGTGTCAGAAGGGAATAATTACTTTCAGTGTCAGAAGGGATAATCACTTCCAGTGTCAGACTTGGGTCAAGAGCATTTTCAAAGTGAAATTCGCTCTTGTTTGGATCACTACTTACAATCACTACTACGTGTTCGTACAGGAAGCAGATTTCAATTGTTAAAGGCATTTCCAGTGTCAGAAGGGAATAATTTCTCTCAGTGTCATTATTCCCTTCTGACACTTCTCAGTGTCAGAATTGAATAATCACTTTCAGTGTCAGAATGAAGTGATTACTTCCAGTGTTAGAAGGGAATGATTACTTTCAGTGTCAGAAGGGAATAATTACTTCCAGTGTCAGAGGGAATTACTTTCAGTGTCAGAAGGGAATAATTGTGTTCAGTGTCAGAAGGGAATAATCACTTCCAGTGTCAGAACTATATAATTACTTTCAGTGTCAGAAGGGAATAATTACTTTCAGTGTCAGAAGGGAATAATCACTTCCAGTGTCAGAAGGGAATAATTACTTTCAGTGTCAGAATGAAATAATTACTCTCAATGTCAGAAGGGAATAATTACTTTCAGTGTCAGAATGGAATAATCACTTCCAGTGTCAGAAGGGAATAATTACTTTCAGTGTTAGAAGGGAATAATTACTTTCAGTGTCAGAAGGGAATAATCACTTCCAGTGTCAGACTTTTGGTTCAAGAGCATTTTCAAAGTGAAATTCGCTCTTGTTAGAATCACTACTTAAAATCACTACCACGTGTTCGTACAGGAAGCAGATTTCAATTGTTAAAGGCATTTCCAGTGTCAGAAGGGAATAATCACTTTCAGTGTCAGAAGGGAATAATCACTTCTAGTGTCTGAAGGGAATAATCACTTTCAGTGTCAGAAGGGATAATTACTTTCAGTGTCAGAAGGGATAATCACTTCCAGTGTCAGACTTTTGGTTCAAGAGCATTTTCAAAGTGAAATTCGCTCTTGTTTGGATCACTACTTACAATCACTACTACGTGTTCGTACAGGAAGCAGATTTCAATTGTTAAAGGCATTTTCAGTGTCAGAAGGGAATAATTACTTTCAGTGTCATCATTCCCTTCTGACACTTCTCAGTGTCAGAATGGAATAATCACTTTCAGTGTGGTCAGAATGAAGTAATCACTTCCAGTGTCAGAAGTATATAATTACTTTCAGTGTCAGAAGGGAATAATTACTTTCAGTGTCAGAAGGGTATAATCACTTCCAGTGTCAGAAGGGAATAATTACTTTCAGTGTCAGAAGGGAAAAATTACTTTCAATGTCAGAAGGGAATAATTACATTCAGTGTCAGAATGGTTATTATCACTTCCAGTGTCAGAAAGGAATAATCACTTTCAGTGTCAGAAGGGATTACTGAGCCAATGTTTCCTTAGTCAACGTGGGGCCGGTCGTGAAAGGAATACAAAATAGTACAGGCATATGACAGTATTGATTTGAATCATATTTCCTGGCATCTTTATTCGACGGAACACATTAGCAACAGCTGGCATTTTTTTTTTCTTGCATTCAATCAACATACTCGTATGTACAACACGCACAAATAGAAGCATAATCATTATAATGTGGCTACTAAAAGGGACTCTCAATTTACTTTTCACATTGCTTATTTTGTAGATGATATGCTTTGTGACAACATCGCAAAGTACAAAATGTACAGTGTTAAGCATGTATTTTCATTCAAGAATTACACACACGTATATAATCGCGTCAAGTAGCCTATCAACGTGATTACGTTTCACCAAATACTAAACAACACAACGAGGCATAGAATGATACAGGTGACCTTTCACTAAGTCACGAAATGGTGCGAATCTAAGTTTGTAGGTGGTGTTTTCAAGATTAGCTTTCGTATTATGATACACATATATGTGTATTTGACTTAAAATTAGTGCAAGATAAGATGGAAATGGCGACAAAAAGTTACAGGGTGTCATATTCCTACGTTTAACTAATTGTCTTTCTCTGTTCGTTAAGGGACACTTCACGGTGTTTCCTACTAGTCACAAATGTTGGATCACAACCAGTTTGACAGTCAATCCGTTACTTAAATGATTCTTGTCACATAACTTGTCTCACTATATGCAATTGTATCATTATCTAGTGAATGATTTCCCGTGAAATGCATATCGTCACTGAGGTGGCAAGGCTTTGTATTTCAAATATTTGGTGTGAATCACTTTTTTTTGTGGATTAGTTGTCAGATAATCAGTTAAGTGATGTCTTGTCCAAATCCTAGCTGTCTTACCCCAATGAAGCCACCACGGCATGTCAGAAGAAAGGCTTTCCCATTTGTTGGAGTGCTTTGGCTGCTTTGTGGACTTTTTCGCTCTCCGGAGCATTTGACATTTTGGAGATACAAAGTTTAGTCGCCCCCCACAGCGATATGCTAATCAATGCCATTTTTTACCCATGCAAGACAGGGAAAAGATATCGTATTTCTAAATTTACAATTACGTACCTATTCTTCACAAGTCATACTAAGGAAGAATACGGTTTATCAGAATCATTCTATACAGAGCTTCTTCTTCTATTTCTTCCAGGTGAAGTACTGACCTCTGGGAAGAGTATTTTCGTACTTTGTGCAGTGCTAAAACTATGTGTGCCATGCTGCATTGTCTGATGCTGTTTTGTTGCAAGTAATGAATATACACTATAAAAAAAAAAGCTGACAGACATCTGGAAATTCTATCGAGAAATCCTTGAAAGATACAAAACTTTTGTCATTATAAATCATCATATTCTCCCTAACTTCATTCGTCGGTAACTAAGTAACTTTTGGCTCACATCACTCTGTTTTGATGTGATGCACATCAACGCATAGATTACTACTAATTTATAACTCTCTCGGACATTTGTTATCGTTACAGAAATTATCGTAGGCAAATCAAGGTATATAATCACTTATCTTTCCCACTCCTTTTACAGTCACATTTTATCAAACTATAGAGGAATGACAATATACTACATGTATTACGTAAAAAGTGACTTCTCCTTCAGTGAACACTCTTTATATACACATCAATGTTGTAACGATTTTAATCACGTGGTTTGCAAACGAATCCACACAGAAAACATGATTATTCTCTATCTCTTGTGACACTCAAGTTAATAGAGGCTCAAAAGCATCCATTGTTTGCAATAGTCTTGGACGAAGATGTTAGTGTCCACTCATAGCAAGTAATGAAAGTTATAAATATCACTGGACGAAATCAATGGCCACATACGCACATATTCTCTCTCCCTCTCTCTGAGTCTTACAAGAATACATACAATGAAGTATATATGCAAATATATGAACAGAATAGAAGTACGCATGTACTCAACTGGATGACTCCGTGCTAATGTAATCTTTGTAGCCTTGATACAAACCACACCTGAATCCCCAAAGCGATCCGTTCCAATTCTCCTTGGCAATCATCACTTCTCAAAGATGCACCCTACCACGCATCACACATACAATCCACATGCAAGTACAGCCATCAGTATAAAAAAAAAAAAATGCCGTATTGTGTTAGATATAATGACAAGGTGTGATTTTGTTTAATAATTTCATGGCGCATCCATGGACCGACGTACAATACAGACTGAACTGATTTTTCTGACAAAATGACGTCACAAGAGCTTATTATTTCGTCATTGTAATGTCCTCAAGGCATCCCGCAATGTCTCCGCATTGTTCGATCTTTGCTCACTGCGCCGGCCGCCTGGTACTTCCAACTGTGACTGCAAAGAAATAACAAAAAACAAACAAATAAACAAACAAACAAACAAACAAACAAATTAGCTAAATGGCGTTAGTCACACTGAACAGTTGAAATAAAGAACATTAAAGAGTCGTTTGATTCGATAGCTGTTTGGTGTCGATGCTTGTGCGAAAGTTCGGATGATCATCAGGTCACAATTTCGGAAAAAAGCAAAGTTCATAGAATGCCTGAACACGGCAAGTGTCAACAGCGTTGGAAAGCCCAAACTCAGCACCCACACACACAAGCGAGGAAAAATCTGTAGGGGGGAAACCCCCATAAAATCCCATCTCAACCAAAATTATTATATCATCCCTTTAAAGTATGTTTGTCGAATAATCACATACACAATGTTGTAGAAAAAACAACAGAACGGATACGTTCAAGGCTGTAGGAAGGAAATATGTTGAAAAACTAACAACAACGAATGTAACAGTAAGGTTCACGCGAATTCAAACAAAGTGAAAAACGTTTTGGTCTTAGTAAGCTGGTTGGCTGTTTATTTTGTTGTTTAACGCGTTTTCTATGATTATAATAATTTAAGCATTACATTACTACACTCCTTTTCCAAACAATGCACTTCCTGAATCAGTGGGAGTTCAAGTTCCCCTTTCTTTCTCCGCAACAAACTTCCGACCTTTCGATCCAACAGGACTAACTTGGGGCACAAGGAGTTGCTTACTGCACAGCTAGACTGTATGGCATGTACGGTGGCTTTGCAAGCCATTTTGATTTCGATCCAAAGTCATATTTCAATGCTAGGTGGCAACAGAGCATGCATTTTCAAATAATCTTTGCTCAATCAAGGCACATAGTAATGAAGTATAAAGAAATAGACCCTAGTTTGAATTCCTTGCTGTTTTCTTTGCAAGTGTTAGCCACATGAGAAGAATTATTTATTGACAGGTCGGCAGTGTTGCATCATGACAACAATACATCGTGTTATAGTGATACATTACGCACAAGAACCATTCATTTGAGGTTACGAAGAACCCCTGATGTAAATGTATGTGAATGTAAGAGTGTGCCATTTGTGGTTATCAGCAGTTGGTAGGTGAAATGTGACGGTGAGAAATTTCATAATCACTGATCTCTGGTAGGGGGTATAACCTCCTACAGGGATCCGTGATTGATAATAGACCCGTCCGTAATTCCACTGTGTGCATGACCAGTAAAAAAAAAAAGTAATTTGCGATAATTGCAAGCACGTTTGTTTGTAAATTCACCAAGGCAAGCAAGTGTGATTTAGTGATTATTCATGTAATACTTAAATTAGACCGCTTCTGAAATGTATTCACATCATATGCCTGCTTCGTTGACCTTAACAACCACAAAGCTTGCCGGAGGCTTTCCCTACCTAGCAACAACTAAATGAATTCCTGCTAATGGAACCTAGTTACATGCAGCAAACAGGTGAATGGCATTCTTTCGTTTCTAGACTGTAGGAAAAGAAATATCCACGAATTGTAATCAATTACAGAAACGGTCTATTGGTGCTTGGCAGCACATCATCCTGACAGCAATAAAGTATTCATTACAGGCTAGTATTTGGCAATACTACCAGAAAAAAGTCTGCCAAACCCATTATGTCATCAATGCGAAACAGTGAAATAGATTCTTTTCAAATATTAATTGACGAGCCATTCTAGTCATCCGGTCTGCACAGGTTCATTGCTCATCCTTTGTTTGAACTTATAAATGCCTCAAATTGTTACATCTGTCAAGATTATGTATTATGCCACTTTGACCACGAGTGAAGTACCGAAAAAACTGAGCGAAAAAAAAAGGTCATTTTCCAGAATGTGCACATAATCTTACTACAATATGAGTTATTCACCTCCACACTGCCTGGCACTGGTGGCGCCCCTCATAGTTGTCGTGGTGCCGTCTGGACACATGAGGCACGAGGTCCGCCCGGTACTGTCCTGGTACAGACCTCGAGGACACAGCTTACAGACCGGCTGCGTGGCTGGACCGAGGTCCACGGAATACATACCACGGGGGCAGTCCACTGTAAATGGAGGAACAACAGGACTTTTACTATTGTAACGAAATCACGCAGAATATCAAACTGGTTTACATTCATGCATTAATTAGACTATTTTATTTATGATACGATTATACTGTGTTATGTCCAGATTCTAATTTGATAATACTTGGTTATTTGTTTGTTGTACAACAGGCGCGACTAAGACCGAGAAAGGCCGAAAACTTTGCATATGTACATTATGATGGACACACCTCCACACCTCTTGAATATCAATATAACCGCATTTTGAAACAGATGAGCTACAAACAGGGCATTCAAACTAAGAACCCGGATTGCAAAAGGTTGCGATTCGGTGACTGACTAATACCCGCTTACTTATAGCTAAAGTCAACATTAGCCCTTTAAGCTGCAAAATATAGTGATAAATCACATTCGAACAAGAGGAAGGTTCGTCGAATTTTCCCCTTTCTTTTTTGAGCTGAGACAATTGTTACAAAAAGGAAATCAACCATACTGCCCTACTTTGGCAAAAGGAAACACGTGACAAAAGTGACAGTTCTCGTAAAAGAGCGAGATGTGTTTGTCATTTACACTGACGTCAATGGACTCTCATGATGTCTTATCTAACATATCTCTTGGTAGGATGAGTGTTTCTGCATGAAATTTGGCCTGGAAGAAGAGCTCATTATGTGAATTATGAAAACATCAATAACTCATATTCGGATGGTATGTCACTTGCTTCCTTTTGCCAAAGTAGGGCAGCATAGTTCTCCATGCAAATCCATATTAAACTAGAAATGTCGCTAAGGCGACTGCTATGCCTCCGCCATAATGCATGATTCTCCTAATAGGTCTATAGTACATGTGGACAATGTAAAATTACATTTTCACAATATTGGCAAAATATTGAAATTACATGTTTGTCACAAATGTGTTGAATGTTCACCTTCCTTTACCTAGGCTTAATTAGATGAATAGGAGAGCATGTATTTGGGGATTCAAGGACTTTAACTTGACTTTGACCCATTCATAAGTGTATGAATACTGTAATTTTCAAGGTATGGAGAAAAAGTGTAATTTCTGTATTGAAAAGTACACTGTTACCATTTTCTCTTGGCCTTTGACCCTAAAATTCATAGGATAATCACTGTCAGGCAGAACATGCATAAATATGTAGTAAGTTTCAAAATAACTTGAGCCACTTCTGAGATATGGAGGAAAAAGTTAGTTCAGCACTTTCCCTTGATCTTTGACCTTTTGACCTTTGAGGCAAACCCCCGCCCCCCCCCCCAAAAAAAAAAAGAGGAAAAGAAAATTTCCAGATAATCTATATAAGGTTATACATGCATACACCAAGTGTTAAAAAAAATGCTGGCATTACATAAATATGAGGGAAATAGTAAAAATTTGAAGTGTTGCACTTGACCTTTGACCCCTGACCTTTGACCCTATGAACCCTAGATTCTCTAGATAATAACTGCCAGTCAGTACATGTATATATACTATGTTCCATGAAGATACCTTGAACAATGTCCAAGGTACGGAGAAAAAAGCAAAGTTTTAATATTTTAACTTGACCTTTTGACCTTTGACCTTTGACCTCATGACCCGAAACTTTCACACGAGAATCTTAATTGGGTAATACATGTATACACTAAGTTTCAAGAAAATATCCTCAGGCATTGCATAGATATGGAGGAAATAGTGAAATTTTACGTATTTGACCTTGACATTTTGACCTTTGACCTTGACCATGTGCACCCTAAAGTTGATAGGCACAACTTCACCCCCTAATACACATACATGCCAAGTTTCATTAGGATACCTTAAAAGGTTTTGATAGTTACCCTGTCCACAAAATTTATTACGGACGGACGGAAGGACGGACGGAAGGACGGACGGAAGGACGGACGGACGGACGGACGGAAGGACGGACGGACGGACAGACGGACGGACAACCCGAAAACATAATGCCTCCGGCACCACTTTGTGGCGGAGGCATAAAAAAACAGGGACAATAACAGGTTAGCTCAATGAGATTACAATCATATCAGGGCAAAGTTTACACATTTTATCCAAGTCCCTCCATTCGGATGCTGAGGCTAAATCGTTTCCCGATACTCGCATCACAGTTCCTTCCGTAATTACATAAAGTTGGGTCCAGAAAATAATCCTGTGATGCCCTCGGTAACCTCTCCGGAACTTAAACATGTTAAGCATCCATTTTTTTTCTCACATGTCTGTTCTTTTCGCTCAACAGAAATGGAAAAAAAAAGACAAAATTTAATTCAACATTTGCAATCTGCACGTACGCAAGAGCAGTTACAGTGGTAGAGACCCAAGAAAGCCAAAGAATCAACCTTCTATCTACAAGGGGCTGCGTTGTTTTCATTGTTTGTGAATGTGCAGTCGTTGGCATTGTGCCGCAGGCAACGTGAGCAATTGGAACTTCAACACATTCTATTCCCACATTTTGATATCATATTAAATTTTTGCTTGCATGTGTGTGATCTTCCCCTTGAAGATGCCAATTCTAAGATTTGAAATAGTTATAGTAAAAAGGATCAGTCATGATTATCATTTAAGAATAGAGGAGCCATGATAATTAGGAGCCAAGGATTGCCGATCCAAATGCAGTTTGCATGATAGAATAAAAAGGTAATGAACTTCATGAAAGCAAAACAAAATCGTGGGTTCACAAAATTTCTCGTGTGTTATCGTCCAGGACGTGTTTGCTTTTCCAGGAATCATAATTGTCTTGAACCCACTGCTCTCAGCTAAGCCTTTCATTAGAACGTATGTTGCTCACTATGCATATATGTATATATATATATATATATATATATATAAATATATATATATATATATATATATATATATATATATATTATATATATATATATATATATATATATATATATATATATATATATATATATATATATATATATAATATTATATATATATATATATATATAATACAATTTTCTACCTCCACCCCACCTTTGTTCGCAAAGTCAGATTAATCAGAATAATCATCATTACAAATGAGACCCTCATTGGTGTCAGAGATTCATTTCCTGACATAGGGGACAGAGATTCGTTTCAGAGTCTTGTTTTTCAGTAAAAAAAAAAACAGCAACCAACCTTTCTTTAAAGACATTTTCTTCACTTGTTCATTTTATTCCCGTGCTATTCGGACTATCTCATCCCCTGGACATTTATTCGTTTCTTGTTTGTTTGTTTGTTTGTTTGTTTGTTTGTTTTACAAAACAAGACTAAGCTACCAGTGGGTAAATCATGAGGGCTATCACCGAAAAAAAAAACAACAACAACATTTCTCGAATACTTTCTTTCTTTAATAGAATCCAACAAACATCACGATCTTGTTTCAGATCTTTGTGATTATCTCATATAGAGACATGAAAAGTGATGAAAAGGACAACATAAAGATGCTAGTAAATCTACGGTCACAAAGCTTCGTACGAACACGATGCGTTCGTACGAATGTAACTGTTCGTGAGAAATTTTGGAGTTCGTAGAGATTCGTAGAGATGGGGCACAGATTCTTACGGCCTTCTTACCAATTTCGCACGAACGCTTTTCAATTCGCAAGAACAACTAAAGACCTCCTAGAGAAACAAAATGATTTTCAGTTATACAATGGCCGTAGAATTCATACGTTTTTTGTAAGAATGCCTTGAGTTAAGGCTCGGTCCAAAATGCCTTTACGAACTGCTACGAACGCCGTACGAACGATTTTTAAACGATTTCGTAAGATCTTCTTTAGAAGGCCGTACGAAACCAGCGTTCGTAGACCATTCGTAGACCGTTCGTAAGTTCGTAGCCTGGTCGATGGTCTTGTCCAAGATTTTTTTAACTTCGTACGAAACCCTCTCTTCGTAAGACGGCCGTATGAATGTCGTACGAAAATTGTAAGAACTACGCAAGATTTCTTAGGATCGAGAGACAATTCTAGAAGCCTTGAAATATGCAAAAAAAAAAATCGTGAAATCTTCATACGAATGACTTAAGAGTGCCGTGAGTTGCCGGTACGACCAATTTACGACAAAAAGAAATCATACGATGCCCGTAGGTCTGACGAAAGAATAACTCAAGGCATTCTTACGAATAACTTACGAATTATACGGCCATTGTATAACTGAAAATCCTTTCGTTTCTCTAAAAGGTCTTAAGCTGTTCTTGCGAATTAAAAAGCGTTCGTACGAAATTCGTAAGAAGGCCCTAAGAATCTGCGTCCGACATACGAATCTCTACGAATTCCAGAATACGTAAGAACAGTAGCATTCGCATCGTCCGTACAAAGCTTTGTGACCGTAGCTTTATTCTTTCGTTAGACTTACGGCCATCTTACGAAAGACGTAAGAGCCCTCTATGAACAACTTAGGACGTTCTTACTACCATCGTAAGAATTTAAGGCTTCTAGAATTGTCTCTCGATCCTACAAAATCTTGCGTAGTTCTTACAATGTTCGTACGACGTTCCTACTCCCGCCTTACGAAGAGAGGGTTTCGTACGAAGTTAAAATAAAATCTTGGACAAGACCATCGACCAGGCTACGAACTTACGAACGGTCTACGAACGGTCTACGAACGCTGGTTTCGTACGGCTTTCTTAAGAAGATGTTACGAAATAGTCTTAAAATCGTTCGTACGGCGTTCGTAGCAGTTTGTAAAGGCATTTGTGACCGAGCCTCCTGGTGCGATCCACTGCAGTATGTGTGGCCTGATTATAAGTTAACATCTGTCCTTACTGCAAGCTGGGCCGCTAAGTGCGGGGAATGTCTTCAGCTGCTTTCCCGCCGCACACGGCGCCGAGGCGTTCCTCACGAGCTCGACTGCGGTGCAGTCTGGGACCTGTTTCGATGGTCTCCATTGTGCGTTACTGTCGCAGGTGTAAGTCGCTCTAGGGAGGGGACCATCGAAAAAGTAGAAACCAGGTAGGCACGCCGGCTGGCACATCTGTCCTTCGCGCCAGGCGGTGCAGAAGTGGTGGCCGTTGAGTGGGCCGTCCAGTACGCCACAATCCATGGCGAGAGCTGTGCAAATCCACAAATCACCGTATCAGGAGAAGGATTGATGTTCAAGTCAAAGCAAATTTTTGCTAATGACGTCACACAATAAACTATGAAAATGGAATGGTCCCTATTACTCAGCTTCTAATAAGTCATAACCTGTCATTGTTATTTAGCAGTAGTAGGCATCTAGTAGTAGGCCTACTGGATGTGTAAAAAAAGCAATATCGTCCGTGATGTAAATAATGATGCAGGCAACACTAGATTTTGATCAATTATGATGCAAATTGGTGATTATGACTCTCACATTGATACTAATAACAATGATGATAATGATAATCATCACTATCTTTTGACAATGGTCATGATTGTATAGCAATGGTTGTAATCATGACAGAAATTATCACGATTATGAATACATGTCTGTGTTGGTGTGTACACTCTTGTGTGTGTGCGTGTGTGCGTGTGTGTGTGTGTGCATGTGTGTGTGTGTTTGTGTGTGTGTGTGTGTGTGTGTGTGTGTGTGCGTGTGTGTTATTCACGTTGCTTATACTCACGCTGTATAGTGATTCCGAAAGTGCAAGTAGCTGTGTTACCAGACGTGTCAGTGGCAACATACCGGGCTGTATATTCTCCCCACGTGATGTCACCGTCAGGGAACTAGACATGGAATACATACGTCACATTGCAGTACGCTTAGTAATCACACATGACCAAATTTACGCTTTACTGTTTATTCTAGGTTTGTCTATAAGTGTACTCACTAATACTGTAACAGCGTCTTTGATACAGTTGCATGGACACTTAAAATTTTACTTTTATAGTTCAAAAATGAAAATCATCTTAGATTTTAATTCGAAGTTTACAAAATACAAAATTTTTACGTATTTGGGAGGTAGATAAATGTGAACACAAAGATGAAAAATATCATTTTTCTTTATCGTGCATTTACTCGTTTTTTTTTCTGTGATTATATCTTATTGTTATGCGCAGTTGATATATGCTTCATAGAAACTGCGCAATATAAATCCACAATTATTATTATCATTTTTTATCACTACTATTGTAACCTATACGAAAATGAACTTTGAATTTGATAAATCTCAGTTCAGTGATTTAGACGGATTCAAGAACAAATTACGGACTTGACATAGGTAATCAAAGAAGGAAGTTGTGATCGGTTCCATGACATTTGCTCCTGCCACAATTACTCTCATGAAATATCTGCATGCTGTTCAAAACATAGTATATTCTACCCACAAACATAACCTTATGTCTAATCCCAATCCTCACATCAAACTAATCCTATATAGCCATATCACAACCCTATAACCCTAACCCAAAGTCCTTGGAGAAAACAATATCGGAGCAACTGACGCAAGAGCAATCAAATGTCGCGTCACTTTTTGGATCACACGCTTTTGTTTGTGATTTGATTAGCTCACCAGTTTGAAACCTACAGACGATAGAACTCGGAGAAAACGCATACGTTTATCAGATGCATTACAGCCTTGCACGGGCTGACATTTTAGAAAGGGTTTTATATTCGAGAGAAACATTAAGAAAAATCAGCCGTCAAACATCAAAACGAAAATGTGTTACACATTTAAACGCAGTTGCAAAATAAATGAAACAATGTAGTAAGATCTTGCAATAACTTAAAAACAAACGCACTTGCTTCGGACTCACTATTTCTCGTGTAACACTGACAATCGCCACATTATCAATAAAGGTTGGCTGCGTCAGGTTGATCGAGGTTGGGTAGCGTTCTTGAACCTTCAAAGTCACCTGTTGGGGACACTCGACGGGCTGCGGGGACTCGCTGTCTGTAGTAGGGATGAATTGTGGTATATTATGATATTTGATGGGAATATCAAAGTGACAATATATAGTCTGACCTCTGTTATCCGGCCTTCTCGGGAATGCCACCAGTCCGGATAAGCGATTTGGCCGGATGCGGGAGAAGCAATGTTTCAATATGTTACAACCCAATGGTAGTTATATGAAAGTAGTGTACAATGCAACAGTAGTGTAATTCAGGCTAGCCTACTTAAAATCACAGTCATGTAATTGAAAGGTTTTATAACACTTGCAATCGCCATGCACATTATCAGTAAAGGTTGGCTGCGTCAGGTTGATCGAGGTTGGGTACGTTCTTGAACCTTCAAAGTCGCCTGTTGGGGACACTGGAGAGGCTGCGGGGACTCGCTGTCTGTAGTAGGGATGAATTGTGGTATATTAGGGAGCTTTAGATTTTAGACGCGCGGACGTTCAAAGGAAAAAAACATGTTCTGAGCTTGCGCAGTAGCGCGCATAAAGTCAATCTATTTTTAGCTTGCGTCGCCTGAGTTGTTTACTACGCGTACTGGGCTATTTTCACGTCCGCACAGTTTGCGACGTAGAGAGCTGCTGTTTTATACGTTGCGTCCCAGCGAAATCTAAAGCTACTTTTCCACACGACGCAGGGAGAGGAGAACGTCCAGCGCAAGCGTCAGCTCAAACGTCCGCGCGTCAAAATCTAAAGCTCCCTTTTATGATATTTGATGGGAACATCAAAGTGACAATATATAGTCTGAGCTCTGTTATCCGGCCTTCTCGGGAATGCCACCGGTCCGGATAAGCGATTTGGCCGGATGCGGGAGAAACAATGTTTCAATGTTACAACCCAGTGGTAGCTATACGAAGGTAGTGTACAACGCAACAGTAGTGTAATTCAGGCTAGCCTACTTAAAATCACAGTCATGTAATTGAAAGGTTTTCTAACTGTAAAATTCACTGCATGTTTCTGTGACATCATCATAGGAAAACTGCGTGAGTTGGTGGGGTTTAAATTGTTTTTTAAATCACTTTTTCTTTGTTGATGTTGTTTTTGTCCTCACTGCTAGGAGGTGTCCGGATATCAAAATAGATATGCTCGGATAAGAGAGGGCCGGATAATCGAGGTAGGACTGTACTATGACAAGTGAAGAAATATGATCTACGGACTGGTGAACGAGCACATTTCATTTCCGAGCTAAGCGGGGGAAAAAAAATAAATGTTGCTTATCTGGCTTGTGAAATCGGAACCAAAGTGTGTGTCCAAGGGAATGCAGAGAGAAGTTGCAATATTAGTACCTTGAAGTGAAGTGAACTGTAACCTGTTTTCCACATTGTGGCTTAAGATAAACAATTACACAGTAAAAAGAGTTATGAGTGATCAACAATTAATGATCGATAGATAATTTTCTCTTCTCTACATACATCAAATGGCAAAGAATATCAAAGGTGCAGACATGTATGATAATACGGAGCCATTCAGTCACTTGGCTCGGAAGTATTTAAAACGTAGCCTACTTGATATAAAGACGCAACTTTCTCATTATACAAACATACATGTACACACAGTACACAAAGACGCCCGACTGCCCGACGCCCATTATGCCATTCTATTGTTTACTACGTCTGTCTTTTTCAGAGTGTCAATGCTAAAAAAAAGAAGAAGAAGAGATGAGAGACAGATATCGCCGGGTTGCTGGAATTCATTACTTTGAAAGATAAAGTAACCAAACATTATTCAGAAAGTCTCAAAGGAATGGTATAGTTTTGGTCGAGGTGGGGATTCAGATTTTAACCTTTTGCAACTTAATTACAAACCGCTTATATGAATCAAATTCTCAGAGGAATTCATAGTTTATTTGATGAAAATGGGTTTTGAAATGGCTGAGATATCCAAAAACAAAGTAAAACAAAGTGGCTCTGATAAGAGGTGGGTTCCATCTTTTATAAGGATCACTTTGTTTTTGCATATCTCAGCCATTTCAAAACCGATTTTCATGCAATAAAATTTAAGCAAAAGATATACTGGTCATAGCATTGTATGCTCTTTCATATTTCATGAGCGGTTTCTAATTATCTCCCAAAAAGTTGGAAAGTTGAAGCCCCCATTTCAAACAAACTACATCATCCCTTTCAATTGGTTTAGTGGCAGCGGCTTACCCACGACGTTGACTGCCATCCTACACGATTCGGCCGTCCTGGCGTCACTCGTGCAGGCCGTGTACGTCACCAGTGTTTCGCCGATCCCGAAAGAGTGTCCCGACAGCGGATGCGACGCGTTGACGAAGTCCAGGACGTGATCAGCTTCGGGAAGGGGGACGATCATCTGCGATGACCCCTCAGGTAAAATGGCCGTGATGTTTTCAGGGCATCGAATCCGAGAATCTGCATGAGAAGACGCGGAAACGAGAGAAAAATCATGACAAACTTTAATCCTTTGTGTGCCAACGAGTCAATGTGCACAAATTCCACTCACTTACCTATGGACAAGAATGAGTGTGGCATGCAGAGGGTTAATATACAATATACAACTTGTCAATCAAACCCGTGTCTCGTTGCCCGGTATGTGCCGGAAAGCAAGATCCCGTTCTTAGATTTGATTTTCTACTGCTTTGCAGAGCTTGGGGTGAAACTGCTTTCTTAATCTTTGTATTTTCTGTGTTTGTCTGGCTATGAAATGATCAGTAATCTGTTGGGGTGTTTGTCTGTTTGGGTTTTATTTTGGTCAATATTACATAATGATTAAAGACCAAAGGCATTCTTCAATTTATCTATTGATACAGAGGTAGCTGTGATTTCACGGTAACATAACTTGATTTACCAATAAGAATGAGGGTCAAAGAAATCTGGATTTCAAATGATTTGACAAAGTCTATTTCAAATCTTAATACAGTACGGCATCAAGTTCATTGTTCATTGTTCAAGTACGTGAGTTCAACTCGGTTAGCCTCGTCAAACGAACCCAGCAATAGCATTTTCTGCACAATTAGGGTATTATAATGAGTTCTGCACCATAATAATTTAATTAAGGGGCATTCCAGACGATTTTCATAATTTCACAATAGTCATCATGTAGTACATAAATCAGCAGCTCCATGTATAGATTTGTGGCATTTATTGTGGTTCTAAATTGAGCAGAGAGACAATAATTTGAAGAAAAAAAAAACTTAAACATATTACATTGAACAAGGATTATGACGTAGGAGGCTCACATATTTCAGAAATGTAGCAGTGTAAATACATTACAATACCACTTGCTCGCGAATTCACTTGTGTATAATCTATGCATGCTTTCTTTCTTTTGTTCTGCTTCCTTGAGCCCCAGCTCATGCATTCTTATGGTGACCCTGCCATGTCATCATCCTTGTTCATTGCAATTTGTTATAAATTTTGAAAATACTTAAATTCATTCTTCATCCCAATTATTATGAATTCTGAAATTCTGTCCTCAGTATAACTAATTTATAGTTGTTCAAATTTAAAAATCTGAAAATCATCCGGAGGTCTCCTTTACTTTTTGAACAAATGGGCGCCCTCCGCGACCATTCTCCCCTTCGCGAACACGTCACGACCGAGGCACCAAGAAGGTGGTAGCCGCTCTGGCAGGAGAAGGTGCAAGCAGACTGAGGCTCGCTGGGTCCCCGGCGACAGCTCTCGGGCAGAATCTGGCCGAACTCGAGAGGCTCAAAGCTGGCACAGTCGGTTCCTGCACATGGAAAAACGGATTGAAGATTCAGTGAAAATTAGCCCGGCAAAAAGTCACTTTCACTTGGAAATTGTTCATTCATGAACATGAATCATAACGAAATACACTGGAATATTCAATAGCTAAACAAATAACATTACCACTACGAACACGGAAAAGGTTCAATAAAACACACATTACCCAAAACTTGATTTTTAACAAGAACAAAGCGGTTTTCCATTTGACAAACTAGACTAGTACTCATCCACTTATTTCACATAGGTCCCTACTCCTAGAAGTATTGGGCTGAAAGCTATGGAATGTGTATTATGATAGGAAAAAAAAAACATGACCACTGTCATGCGAATATGTTTTCTTATCTTCCTCATGTTTTTTTTTTTTTCACTCTCGTTGAAAGTGGGAAATGAGCGCATCTTTAATCTGATGACGCAGAAAATGGCCCAGTGGAAGGAAGGAAGGAAGGAATAACATGTGGCAAGCTCAACAATTATTCATAAATATCATGCATATCAAGTGAAATATTTGCTGGTGTAGATGATACATTCAACACAATAACATCATAAGATTGTGAGGGAAAAAAAGTGGCAAAAATCACAAGGAAGGCGACAATTCAGCGTAAGATTAAGCGGGTGGCCGATGCGGTACTCACGAACGCAACGGGGCACTTCCCCTGACCACTGGCCGTTAGCTTTACACACGAGCTGCTCGTCGCCGTCCAAGTGGTAACCTCGGTTGCAGTTATAGGTGCATGTTGTTTGGACTGAAAAAGAGAAGAAACAAACAAACAGATAGTTATATAATATTGGATGGCCTTGAGATTAATACAAGGAAATATTGGACGAGCTATGCACAAATATTGGACGAGTCGAAGACGAGTCCAATATTTTGCTTAGCGAGTCCAATATTTCCTTGTATTAATCGAAAATAGGACATCCAATATTATCATTATTATCCTACAGAGGATTTTAGCAAAGAATATTTTCACTTACCCTTTCTGTCTCCGAGTGCTGTATGGTCTCCTACTGTACTTGATCTTGACATGGGGTATGGTACCGGTACACTCTTCAGTGCAAGTTAATGTACCACAGGTACTTCATTCCCTGATAAAACAGTGATCTATAAAATATGTATCCATGGTAGTCGTCATGTTACTGTTAGGCCGAGATCTATCAATAGCTAATTTAGACCAGAATTAGATGTTCTTGTATGCGAGATCTGAGACACAATTCACGTCACATCTACCGTAGATCGTGAAAGATTTACTTCAGTAGTACTGTAGTTCTATGGCCTACTGTACTTAGTAACACATTATGCATGTAAATGGAAGCGGCGGCGGCCGGCTACATGTATATTAATATCGCGCGCGGGCTATCTAGCAGTAGCGCTGAGCTGATCAATCGTCGCCGGCCTGCACAAAAAAAATGCAACTTGTTTTCATCAAACCTAAATTTAATTTCCTGGTATGAAAGTGATACTTTGACAAATTGTATGCAAAACAATTTCAACTAATTGATATATGAAATTTGCTTGTATAAACACAGAATTTTAGAAGAAACGATATTTTAGTTAATTCGTGATTGACCAATCAGAGACGTTTTTACTTCATATTTCAGGTCATCTCGTATATATCTCAGCCAATCACAGTGCAGTTTATAAAAACTTTGGGGAATCCCCCTCTTGCCGTCCAATATTTTAAATATTGGTCGCCTCGGCAAAAAATATTGGTCGAGTTCAACAAACTTTCTAAGTGGGTCTGAGGTTATGAGGTGCGTCGACAAAATAACACTTGTATTCGGGCTCCCAAAATCCTCTGTATGGATAATAATATTGGATAACATACACACATTGCTGCCTTTGCGCCTCTATGGCCCCCTTTATGAGATCGCACTCTCATTACACTGATTTATTGTGATTAGTTATTGTGATTAGTTATAGACTAAGAAGAACAACCTAATGATAAAAGAGATAACCCATTTCATAATATTTGAGCAGTACATTGTACCAGAGCTGCGTATTTTTATTTATCTTTTTTTTTTTTTTATTGCAGAGAGTTTTCTGTGGTTCTTTACCCGGCAGACCGGTGTCGCCTTGGTCCCGACCACAGCTTCTGCTTACTCTTCCGTTTCTGGGGTCTGGCAGCGGACTGCAAGTTTCGGCTGATGGTATGGCCAATGGTAGATAGATAGATAGATAGATAGATAGATAGATAGATAGATAGATAGATAAATAAATAGATAGATAGAGGGAAGGAGGGAGAGAGGGGGAGAGACAGGAAGGTGAGAGATGGAGAAGAGAGAACATTAATAGTTCACCCTGGCAAATCGAAAGACACGGAGGAAATCATTCTTGAGAAACTTAAACCATTTTGCAGCATTACAATCCAGCTCTGAAGTCGTCCTCTTATAATATAGAAACATGCATTCATGATTGCGAGTATCTTTTATTGCAACTAAATAGCTGATAACTGTCAGAGGAATAATGAAATAAATCAAATTAGTTACTCATTAATGACTAAATAATTAATGTGGATAAGAGTTAAAATGATTTGGTGCCTATTTAGATACTTTCCTCTTAAACTCATAATGGAGAACATCGAGATATTGTGTAGACCTGCCATTGGAGCAAACTTCGTGATGAGTACTTGGTAGATATACACATGCAAGTCTTGTTTTAAGTGCGACAAACAATGGTGTTAGTAGAAATAGTAGGCTGATCAGCAGTCTTGTGTAATAAACATAGTATCTTTTTACTATATTATAGCAGCGTGTAGCGCGAGCCAAAAAGGTCGTGGTGTGGTTGCGAGCTCATCGCGAGGCGGAAGAAGTGTCCAGGAAAATTAAGTGCATTCAATGATAATCATTCTTTCCTTCCAAGTTCAAGGATTTTGCCTGCATATAAGCCTCAAACCTTGTGGTTAATGTTATTAATTAGAATTAGCATGGCATTGTTCTCCATGCCTTTTATAATTCTACTAATTGAGATATAAAATCAGTCCTACAACAAAATTTGCAAACTATACAGATTTCTGCATGACACCTGTGGGTTAAAATAAAAATGTTCATTTTAAGATCTACAGTATACGACATTCCAAATCCCTCAGTGAGATTTGATTATACTTTAACCCTACCGCTGTTACAAAAGAAGTATTCATCTTTGAATAAGTGAAAGTTTCCTTGAGTAATGTGAAAAGCTGGTGTTTCATGCTTGCCATGTATGGCAATTCCTAGGTCAAGGCTGCACGAGGATTGTTTTACATGAAACATGCGATCTTGATAGCACTTTGTCAGTTATATTACCTTTAAAATGGACAATCAATGTAAATCAGTCTCGTGATATAATTGTTATATAAAGTTGACATTACGCAAGAGTGAAAGCTTGAAACTATTCTGCATCATCACCGGATGTATCTAAACAAGACAGTTATCCCGTACAGGACGTTACAGTGGTTTAAATAACAGTGCGTATCAAAAAGAGGCAAACCAACTTTGCAAGGCTACTATTTCATAATTGTCAGCTATGGAGAGCGCAATGTAGGTTGTCAAAAAAGGAGAACTATTCCTCTTTCCATTGATACCTAATCACAATATGTTGACAGATACCATGCATGATTGAGCACATGAACATTAAATAGACAGCAATAACAAATTGCACTTTTTCCAAGTTTGAGCGTTATCGTGAAGGAACGATGGATGTCTCGCTGAATGGATGAGATCGGTGAAAGTGGTCAAATTAACAGGCCAGCCTGTAGGTCACTGCAGGTTTGTGTTTTTCTAACCTTTTATGGTCCATAACCTTCAACATGGCCATGTTGTCGATAACTTGGTAACTCCAACAAATGCCAACCCATTATCCATTTTCTCTCTGCATATTCAAGACATAGTTTATCGCTGCGAGCTATGTGTTGAATATGAACAGATAAAAATGGACTGTGTGAGTTGGCCTTTGTGGGAGTGACCAAGTTTTCGCACAGGTGGCCATGTTAAAGATTATGAACCATAAAATGCTAGAAGAAACCCTTAACATAACCCTAAACACAAACCTACATTCATAACTTTAGGCTGGCCTATTCATTTGGCCACTTTCATTGACAGATCTCATCCATTCAGTGACACATTCATTGTTCCTTCATGATGACACACAAACTTGAAAAAGTGCAATTTGTCTTTGTCGTCTTTAGAGTACTGTAGAGTAGATGACAACTTCTTGATTTTATCAATATATAATCTAAAGAAGAAGGAAATAAACTCCTAATTACAAGGCGGCGGGACTTTTGCCGGGAATTCCCCTTGACCTTTATCATACTTTTAATCAAACGATGTACTAATCTCGTGGTGCCGTTCTGAGTTTCCACCGACATTTTCACCTCCTGTCCGTTCGGTTAAAACTGACTACGGTAATACTGACATTACAACAGCTTACCAACACCAACGCGCGACCTCTCATTGTACTATTTTATCGCAGACCGTTAACTAGGTGAAACGTTAACATTGGCACCATTGGCACTTTTTGGGATCTGATAGTATTTTGCGTGAGAAAAAGGGACGCCTTAAAGTCCCGTGCATATTGAATTATGTTCGTAAAGTTAACATCAGACTGAAATAGATTGCATCGCTTACTCAATTGTATTTAGGCAGTCAGATTTCTGATGCGCATTTTTCGTTAGCAAACCAAAGAGAATTCCACTGCCCATATTATACATAATGATAATTGTAGTTTACTCGCCCACGCGATCTTCCCAAACTACAATCATGGCTTATACTTAATATAAATTATGATCACAATCAGGGCCACTTTGCATAAAATTATGGTAACGTTACAATGAATGGTAACTCTGGAATCCATGGTAACCATCAGTGCTTTCTTGGCTTAAATTGCCTATGGAATGAGTGCTGTTACCTTTGGTTGCAGAGTAGGCCTACATAAAAAGTAAAGTTACCGTTGCTTTAAGCAACAGGGCCCAGGAATACAAGGGATTCTCATAACATACGATTTACAATACCCCTTTGTATATGGTACCCCATGCACCATATATTACATTAATGCCATATACCATATATGTACAGTATGTCCCCCCCCCCAAAAAAAAAAAATTACAATCAAATTTTTCATTGATAACACCCAATATGATTAAACTGTCTAAATGCTACTTCAGGGTCTTAAAATATGACATCTTAGTTCTACTTTGCAGAAAACCCCATTCAATTTGGTTAAGAGGTCACAGAGAAATGTAGAATGTTATAAAGCATGTCATGAGTCTGACTCTGTCAAGTTTAGCACTTCGATGCTTTAGTGTGTGGATACAATAGAACTTGGAGGGAAGAGATTCTTGACATCCTCTACAAAACTCCTCATTTCTCTTTGACCACTGAAGCAAATCAAATGGGGTTTCTGTACGATGTAGGCAATGAGTTATAGTTTCATACCCTGAATTTGTATTTTGACTGATTCACTATTTTTAAAGATATCATTGCGGAGGGTCCTGTTGTAATTTTTTTTTTGACATACGGTATAATGTTCCATATACCATATTCAGTATACCAAATATCGTAATGTCATTGTACCATATACCATATACCACATGAGATTGGTACACAGGAGAGAACAGCTACACTTGTAAAGGGGTCATCACGATACTTGATATGTATAGGACGAAAACGCATATTAATGAGACCGAACAATAATTATTGAAGCACGTAGTATCAACACGCTAATAAATTCACATTTTACACTCATTCAAAAAACACTTAATGTAATGGATAGTGAAATTGTTACGTCACTATATTGCCTCTTACTAAGTATCTCATGCATGCAGTTACATTATGAGTCATATCATATAAATGAAAATCCTTGACGTCATGAACTCATTACACTTTTTTTTCTGAATATAGCTGTTGCTCTTTCTTTTGGTGGGGTGTATAAATCCTGATAGATTTTACGGAATGTAAACTTCCTCGTCAAAGGGGGCGGGCTTGTCAATTGCCTACTGGACTAAATTTCGTCCTAGAGATAATCAATTGCTTCAAATTCTCACTGGCATCTTAGGCCCACAATCCTGGTTACCTGATGAAAGTGATTTGATTTGATTTGATTTGATTTGATTTGATTTGATTTGATTGCATTGGATTGGATTGGATTGGATTGGATTGGATTGGATTGGATTGGATTGGATTGGATTGGATTGGATTGGATTTGATTGGATTGGATTGGATTGGATTGGATTGGATTTATTGGTTCCTACATTATCATTGTACATGCACATACATGAAAATGTGTACATAGATTGTTGGTTCTATACGTGTTTATAGTTAACAACCATAAGCTATCAACAAAGTAGTTTTATTTTTGTACTTTATTGTCTTTACAATACACAGGATGTAAAACGTGTCAGCGTTACAATGAATAATAGAGAATGATAATGATAATGAATAACAATTATATAGCGCTTAATACTGATGTTTCCACGCGCATCGATCCGGAAAAAAAAGAAGTATGACATTAAAATAAAATACAGCATTATGTACATGTACATGTTATAATAATAACAACAAAAATAACAACAGAATTAAAGTTGAGTAAACATATGAACTTATCAACATTTTCGGCAGTACGAATATTATAGAGAGGGAGTTTATTCCAAAGAGACGTGGAAATAACAGAAAAAGCCCTATCACCATAGCGGGTACAGGTGCGGGGACCATGTGATAGTTGGAGAGTGGAGGAAGAACGAAGGGAACGGTTGAAGTGGAGGAGCGGAAAGAAATTAAGTCTTTAAAGGTACAGTATACCTTTGGGAGCAGTGATTTGAAAAATGTTCGAGATATCACATTTGAATCGTATGTAGAGGTCAGGTGTATCACAAAACATCCTATAATGTAAAAATTTTGCAATAAAGCCTAAATTATAAGGAGATATCACTATTTTTCATGATAAACCATAACTGTATACGGTTTAGTCTGGAAACATTTCTATTATAACTATTGTTTACATTTTGTATATTTGACAATTATACTTAACATTAATCATATTGATTCAAATTTCTACATTGGTTGTTTCTATCCCTAACTCACGTTTTACAACTATTTTGAAGCATTAAAGCTGGGTTTTTGTTTCATCTGCAAATGGTGAATTATGCCTTTAAGATAAGATGGAGTAAGATTATTACATATTTTGTAAACAATCAGGAGGATTTTGAAGGTGATATGTTGATGTATGGGAAGCCAGTGGAGGGATTGGAGAACAGGGGTAATGTGTTCAGATCTTTTTGTAAGGGTCACAAGCCTTGCAGCTGTGTTTTGAATTCTTTGAAGTGGTGCAATACTCGAAGCAGGGAGACCAACAGAAGGGCCACAGCTTAAGCGTAGCTTGATTTGCTTGCAGCCATCATACATTGTAGCCCTACATTTCGGACCAAAAAAAAATGGATATAAGCTCTCGGGCACAAACTTAAAATTGGGTACAGACCTGTGCACGTACTCCCGTCTTCATTGAGCCTGAAGCCTTGAGGACACGTGCAAAAATACGAACCCACGTTGTTGACGCACACATGCTCACATCTAGAACTGTCGAAGGCGCATTCATTCACATCTACATAATATTATGGTACAGGAACATAATACACACATTTTCGTTACTGCTCATCATATGATATTTTTCTAAAATGTATCATAACACACGTTTGCTATCGGGTAAGGTGACTGTTCACCAGACTAGCAGTTTCGCAATTTTTTGAGTTTCGTTATATTCAGGCCTTTTGTAATTGGCTTGGATCACGCCCGTGAACATCCGAGGGTTTCATACAACAAATAGTGAACGGTCTTTATTCGTGCAATTAAAAAGATTCCTCATTTTTAATTTGGCTACGCCTCGTGAAATAGAGCGTCTACACCTTGCATCTCGTGAGAAATCCTGTAAAATCACGCTCATTGACCATTTTACATTGTATACTGGCACGTGGACAGAGTTTACAGAGAACATACACTATATACTATTCATTAGGGTATACAGTTAACACAATAAAATGAATAAATTTGAACTTTACGCTCCTTCTGTAGAGCAATTAACGCTGCTTTTGTAAAGCAAAGAATTCCACGCGTCATAAGAAATAAGAGCGAGACAGAAAAATAGTTCCGTGTAACCCTTTTTAAAACGAAATTCGTTGTCTACTAGTAAAGTAATGATATGTGTGATAATTATGACTATCATATGCATAACTATAATTACATGATAATAGTAATCATGATGTCTAAAATATGATGACGAATATGCGGATATGACATCGTTTTTGAATACACCTTCAGGTACAGATTGTTGTCCTTGCTATCATTCATGTTATTTACGAAAAGTTTGCATCATTTTGTGTGTGTGTGTGTGCGTGTGTGTGTGTGTGTGTGTGTGTGTAAAGAAGGAACCTCTCAATGTATAGCAATAGAGAACGAACGCCTGTCCAAATTATTTTTGTAAACATATCTCGGTATAGATTAAAAAAAAAGTGAGGAAACAGAACGATATAGAATTGGGAAAACGAAAGAAGGCGCATTGGAAGACACCAAATGCACTTTCAAACCGTCAGTGAAGATACGACCCTGAATTAGAAGTGACAATTGCTGATTACATTCAAAGTCTTACCGATGCAGCTGAACCGATCATGGGGGTCGACGGCGAAACCCTCTGGACAGGTGCAGGAGAAGCTTCCGGGTGAGTTACGGCACTGGTGCGCGCAACCTCCGTTGTTCAGTAAGCACTCATCGATTTCTTTCGAAAAATAGGAAAACATGGATTTGAGGATCATTACATTTTTGCAAAAAAAAAATGATAATGATAATAAAATACAGTATGCGACCCACACACACACACACACACACACACACACGCAAAGAGACATAACCAAACAAAGCTCAATTCTACTGACATTGACTGAAAGGCAATTAATTCTAATGAGTGAGCCACCTAAACTTACTCTGGATACTTCTAAACCCTTACCCGTTCACAAACAGAGAAGTGCATAATGAGGGAGCAAACAGGGGATATTACTATGTACATTGTAAATGTAAATTTCTGGTTGATACTGTTCAAGTCTGCCTCATTGCTTTACGATTGTCCCTTTACATCACCAAACAGATAAACAGCTTTGAATTATATATTCTGCTTAATAACGCTCAAGTATATAATAATAATAATAATAATAATAATAATAATAATAATAATAATATTACACACGCCTACAACACATGAAATGTGATGCTTTGTTAAAAAACAACAACAAATGAACTACAGGTGAAGAAAAAAAGTCGTATGATTTGTACAGCCCTGTATAACCAACATGAAGGGCTAGTGTTTGTGTTACTCATATACTGGGAGAGTTATTGACTTTCTCTTGTCTACCTATACACGAACTCTGATCCTGGGGATCTAGTGTATAACCAGTGTTACACGTGCAGAAGTAGGATCCTTATCCTTCCTTCCTTATTTCTTATCCAGTTTTTGTCATTTGTGTATGACATGTACTGGGAGAGTTATTGTCTTTCTCTTGCCTACCTATACACAAACTCTGATCCTGGGGATCTAGTGTATAACCAGTGTTACACGTGCAGAAGTAGGATCCCTCGGTGTTGATACACGAGTGTTGGCAGCCACCGTTGCGTATGGCACATTCGTTCACGTCTTGATTCCATTCAAGCCAGGCATGAAAAGGTTAAAACATTATACTTCGTCGTCAAAGATGAATGGCATCCAATGAAAACATGCAAACTACCAGGAACTAACAAAAGAAAAAAAAAATGACATAACATTCGTAACTTTCAATCAGTTCAAAGGACATCTTTCAGAGCAGTGTAAATTGCAAATATAAAACATTTTGTAACAACTATAAGGTATATGCATAAAGTGCAGCAGAACAAAAATAAAAATATTGAATAAAAAATGAGGCGAGTTTAGTACCTTAAAATCACTTTTATCTGTCGACTTTGATTAATAACGCTCTTTATTCACGTGACACAAACCATCACTCCTGCTGATCCTACGTATTGGACTGGAACATTCTTAAATGTAGGACATATTAACAACTTAACATACATTTTGTACATCCCTGTTTATTGGTGATTCAAAATAACATCTTTAAAGAAACAAAATTGTAGATATCGTTGTTTTCATCAAACGTCAAATGTTATTTGTAACAAAGAAAGGCAAGTTGATATCAACTATTTCAGAATATCAATATTGTTTTTCTCTAGCCTTGACATTACTCTCACTCAATTCAGATTGAAAATATGACGATATTTTTAATCTTTTTCGAATCAGATTAGATGGTGTTTGTTAAGTGCTTCTACTAAACATTTTAAGAAGCTACTCAAGATTCATTTGTCTAATACTATTGTTATGTAAGACTAAACTAATAGACAATACTAAAAGTATTGTCTATCATACTGGTATTAATGATGGTTTATAATTGTGCGTACATGTTATAATTATTAAGTATCTTGTGTACTCATGTATTGTAGAGTACATTTATGTATGGCATGTAAAGCGCTTAGAGACTGCTAATATGCGCTATTCAAAACTTATTGTTATTATCATAACATTATCATTATTATTATTATTATTATTATTATTATTACTATCAATAATTAATTATTATAATCATTATCATTGCATTATTGTTATTATTATTATTATTATTTTTGTCATTATTATCATAATCATTATCATCATTACTATCATTATTTTTTAGTATTGTCATTATCATTATTCTCGCTGATGCCTGCCAGATAGTCACCTTCACATCGACCACTAGATCCAGGGACGCCGTGGAAGCCATTCCTGCATCGGCAGTCTCCGATTGACGGTCGACCGGGGTCGCTGGTGATCGAGTTTTCTGGGCAAGATTTGCAGCGCCGTCCGTTTGAGCTCAGGTAGGTGTTGGCGGGACATTCTGTCGTCAAGAACAGTCGATGGATTAATGCAAGCAAACTGATTAGGCATGCATCATATGCCATTGCAATACGCAAAGACCAGGGCCAAGTTTCATAAAGCTGTTCGTAAAGTTACGAACGACTTAAGAACAACTGGAGCACGTTCTGATGTGCTATACTTATCAGAATTTCAATAATTCAGCACAAGAACTGATCGCCAGTCGTTCTTAAGTCGTTCGTAACTTTAAGTACAGCTTTATGAAGCACCCCCAGGGCCCTGTTTCATAAAGCTATTCGTAAACTTACGCATGACTTTACAAACGACAGGAATATGAAGTGCCAATATGTTTGCCTATTTTTTCTTACGTTTTACAAATTAGGCCTACAACTGTATGTCAATATTAGTCATCTAGATTGGGCAAAAATACACTTTCAACTAAAAACGTTTTTTAACATGTAAGAATACTCATTATCATCTGCAAACTTCAACTTTAGCTACTGATATTAATAGTGATTAGGAAACCCACTTGGCTTGCCATATCTAAGTTGTTCGTAAAGTCGTGCGTAACTTTACGAACAGCTTTATGAAACAGGGCCCAGGTTTTTCATTCAATCCGAAAAGGCATTACAAACATTCTGAGGGGTTAAGGGCCTATCTCACTGGAAGAGACGTCGCCACGACGGCTGCCGCTACTGGTCAGTCTCTATAGACCAAAGAATGGCTTGAGCTCTCACTAAAGGGGTGACTCTAGGGCAACGTGCGAGACGTCCCCAAATAAGGGGACAACTTTTTTTTTTTTTGCCCGTAAGTCGAGCGGACGTCACCGCGATCGACATCTCCGGCAGTAGCGGGGGCTACTCCGAGATGCATTCTCTGTTGCGGAGACGTCTCCGTGACGTCTCAACATTGTCGCCGGTAGGTCGCCATTAGGTCTCGGAGACGTATCGCAGACGTTTCGAACAAAATTAGTCACAGCGAACGAGACCGCGACGTCTCCGAGACCAGCTGGTGACAGGAAAAAGCTTACGACAAAATTGAACCTGTGCGATTCTCCGGCTACTACCCGGGAATCGGCTATTCTCCGGAGACGTCCCGGAGACGCCGAGATGACATCTTCGCAACCAGCCACCAGGTCGACACCTAGTCTCTAGGCTGATGAGAAACCTACTGAATACTCTGTGGATGAGTAGTGCATTCTATAATGTTTGATCCTATTGGCCCTCGGTGATTTCTCAACAGTGCTATGCCACGAGATTCTTGAATGCATATATCATTTGCTGCTTGCTCGCTGCAGGATTCATTGATCAGCACGTATTCCTATATACTTCGCTGGGCAGGAAAAGATCATTACAGGCAACAGCATCAGACAGCGCCAGAAGAGTATAATTTCCCCGGCTATCATTCCAGGAGTCAGAGTACATCATTTCTCATTCAGAGTTGATGCTGCATTTAAATCAATTAAACCCACTATAGGTCAGTATAACTCTGTTAAGAAACATGGAAACTGAAACCGAACTCAGAGCCCAACACTTAGTTACACCTTTTCCTTCATGATTATCAACACACAATCAGTGTCGACCACAACGCCACGCGCAACACTTCATCATGGTACGTTCCCACTGCCGATCAGATCAACTCGATCAATCCCGATCAAGCTTTTTTGGCCTGGTCGGGCTCGCTCGGCATTGGTATTCGGGGTCGATCTACCTTGATCGGCATCGCTCCTGCTACCTTCACGATAATTTTGGACATGTCCAAAATATTCGAGTAGGAAGCCCGAACACCAACAGCTCGGGTAGTGATCGAGAAGAGATCGAGCTGATCGGGAATCGGTCGTATAGAAATCTAGTGTGGTCGGGACGGATTTTTCCCCGAGCTCAGTTCCCGATCATCTCGAGTTATACTCGAATGCGACATGATTGATTTCAGATCATCTCGATCCAGGATTCATCAGTTTCATGAATAACTCGACCGCTACACGACAGCTACAGGACTGCTGTCGATTGATACTCGACTAAACTCGATCATGCTTCGACCGGCACTCGATCAAATACCGAGAACTTTTTGATAGTGGTTGCAGCAGGTGCAGACGTACTTTCTTAGCACTCATTTATTGTTCATGGAAATATATGCAGTCCTTGATCACGTTAAAAAGTTAAATGTCGTCAGTATCTTTAGCCACTCCTGGCCCACTGAAGAAAAGAAAAGGGCCGCGAACAGATAAAAGACAACAAATCCTAAACAGCAGACATGGTAGAATTAGACTTTCCAGACAAAAATTTCAGAAGAAAGAAAGGAAACACGATTGAAACTGAGAAAAATTCGGTATTCTGGCAATATGACTGTAACGTGAATGGAAATTTTCTAGATTATTTACTTTAGTTATATACCGGGAAATGTTTCTTGAATTCTATTGCTAGCTTGTCTGTTTCAAAGTTGAAGCTGATTACGTTGATATAAAATCTATTTCTTACGCTGACGTGTTAAGACGGTAGTCATAACTTAGATTCATAAATGCTCAGTGACTTACTTTACTTTTATTTACGTAGATGTTACACTTTTGCTTCGCTTAATAATGTTTCTTTTTTTTTTCATTGAGAGTTGTATGTACATTGCTTGAAGTCAACCTTGATATCGATTGGCTAGGATGAGTTGACAAAAAAAAATAAACAACCAAGATTTTCATCATTTTTGCTAATGTGAAATGTTATATTGTTTTAATTTTCATAATAATGTACTCTGTTCCACATATCAGCACACTTCATGAATTTAGAAATTAATGTGATACATGTATTTTCTTTTACACACTCTTGGGCTTATACTTTATCAATGCATACATACATATTTTTCATTCTCTTTTTCATTCTTAAATAATGAGAACAATAATGACAAAGATAACACGACTCAATAGGGTTGTAGAACAGTCATTTTTTAAACTTTATATAATGGTGCATTTATGGGCATATAGGCCTATGTTTCATTTTAGACCAAGTTAATTTCAGCCCGCCTATATGTAATGCACTTACGAAGCGTGGCGGTGTATTTTTTTTTCACGAGAGATCAAACTTTGATTTGCTATTCTTCACATCCAATGCAAATATTGAATGCATATGAACGAACCTATTATATTATACATGGTGTCCCGGCAGACAGAGTGCTACAAAACTGTCTCTTATTTAAAAAGACATGAGCGACTGAATGAAATCGTTACATTGTTCAATAGGAAAAAACACCTCAAATTCTATTTGACACAATGATAATCAATCTTCATGCAGGCGCTTTGATCTCCATGAAAATTTGTGATTTACAAAATCTGTAACTTTGGGCACTGATATCCTACTTGACTGAGCGATAGTGCAGCCGTGAAAACTGATAACGAATGCGTCAAAAAGTAACTACTAAAAACGAATAAACTGAATGAATACAAGTGAATGCATTTTTTTTTGGGGGGGGGGGTACCTTTTTGAGTGGCTCACAAACGGAGTGATCAGTCTTTATCATCGGGTTTGTTTTTTTCAGGAAAAATGACTATATAATCGAAACGCCTGAGCGAGAATTGATAATTGTCGTTTCAAAATAGGAAGTGTTCTTCTATCAACTGTAGGTTTTCCCGGCCAATTTCCCACTTTTGTCAGTCCAATTCCTAAATGCTGCATTCAATTTAGCAAAATAGAGCATAGAATGATGACATGTTCGGAAGTTCAATTTTATGATATCTTCATTCAAATTCATTTTGGAGCATTCAAATTACCTTTAGCCTCATTCTAATTAACACTTTTTCAATTGAAATTCGTAAAACAAGCACCATTTCGTTATTCGTTCATTCAGTTTAGAATTTTATAGTCACGTGATCACGGACATGCTGCTCTCGTTCATTCAAATTCATTTTGGCAATCAATTTAACATGTTTTGCAGTCAATTAAGCACGCATGTTTTTGGTTTGGTTCTTTTTTTTTATAACTTAGTTATTGTTCTCCAAGCGTCATTACGTTTCATATTTTCGTACTCATTTGAGACATTTTGGAAACATTTTTTTTTCCTTAATGTGCTTAGTGACTCTTCAAGTCCGAAGATAATGCAATATGTGCATGGCCACAACTTATCTCGCCGTTGAGCGCTTTATTACGTGTGTCGGCCAGTTGTACGAAGTCAAGGTTATGATCATCAAATATTCCTATAATTCTTTTTCTGTCCCCTTGAGAAAATTGTAATACGTCTGTTTCTATTATACTTGTGCCGTCATGACTGGAAGAAGATGAAGTTAAAGGCATAATTTACCATTTGCAGAAGAAACAAAGACTCAGCATTGGTGCTTCAAAATAGTTCCAAAATGTGAGTTAGGGATATAAACAACCACTTTAAAAATTTGAATCCTTATAATCGATGTTAAGTATTGTTAAATACACAAAATGTGAACAATAGTTATAATAAAAATGTTTCCAGACTAAACCGTCTACAGTTACGGTTTAATGAGAAAAATACTGATATTTCCTTATATTTGAGGCTTTATTGCAAAAATTTTATATGGTAGGATGTTTTGTGATACAACAGACCTACACATATTCATCAAATGTGATATCTTGAACATTTTTTAAAATCACTGCTCCCAAAGGTAAACTAGACCTTTAAACTATATAATAGTATTGGTACATGTAGGCCTAAAATGGCATGTATGAAAGAAAAGGGGCGTTACAGAACAGCCGACTCGAGTAATGGTCAATAATACGATACTTTTACTGTTTAACAGTGCGTGGATTAAACAATAAGTCACATAGAAATACGCGTCTAAATATTATCAACTTTTCAAAAAAGAAATAACATGGCATTAATTTGAATGAACATGTTAGGAATTTGACTGCCCATACGCGAAATTAAATGATTGAAGTACCCCTTTCGCCAGTGCTGGCGAATTTGAATGACTGAAGAGCACGTGCCAATTTGAATGCCCGTTTTACGAATTCGAAAGGTACATGTGCAAATCTCATGGATCGGAATGCTAATTGAACGAACAACTTGCAATTTTGAATGAAAGAATGTGCAGTGACGAGGATTTCGCTAAATTGAATGAACCTTTTATGAAATGGACTAACAAAAGTGCGAAATTTGCCTGGAAAACCTATACCAAAGATAATGATTTCTTTCGTTCATTCATGCTTTTGCAATTAATGGTCAGTTTTACAGCACTCTTTTGGGCCATGCTGTATTCAAGTTTAAATACTGAATTGTCTCATATAACCAAACGAATAACTGTAACCAATTCTTCTTTCACTCGATCACTGTACGAACCTGCCGACCCGTTCGATGTCATGTCGAGCTGGTCTAAGAAGTCTAGTAGAAATCGAGTATTGACCGTGTAGCGATCGTGTATTGATTGTGTGTAGATCGGGATGTTCGAGTAGAGATCTATATGGTTGTCGAGGAGAGATTCTGGAGATGTCGAGAATGGTCGGGTGTGGATCGTACAAGATCGAATAGCGGTCGGGAAGGGATCGTGTTGAAGGACGATCGAGCATTTGGTCGGGATTGCTCTGGTAAAAATAGGTGATCGGGATTGATCTCGCTTGATCGAGTTGATCTGATCGGCAGTGGGAACGGGGTATCAGTGGGATATATAACTTGGGTGTTATACGATTGAAAAGGTGTCGAGCCCCTACCATCCCGAAAACTTCAAATTACTAGATATTGGTGCTACTTTAGTTTGGTTTACCTCTGCACCGCCTTCCTCCCACAAGGGCTGAGCCCGATGGACACAGGCACTCGTAACCGCCGAAGGTGTTGCGGCATCGGTACTCGCAGGGCGACGACGGACGTGAACACTCGTTGATGTCTAAGATTTTTTTTTTCGGTTTAAAGAAAAGTTGGTGAGGGAAACAATGATATTCGTTAAAAGGTCTCACAATACGGCTTGCAAAGACAGAATTTGTGATATCAAAACTGACGTAAAGGTAATGTTATATAACCCGGCATCTTGTTACCTTTAAGACGCTGATGTCGAAGCGGGAAAAAAAAGTACACATAGATGATTTGGAAGCAAAAATAAAGCAATATGGAATTTGAACAAGCAACTCTACTTTAAAGGCCTTTTATCATGCATTCAAATAGCGTGACAGGTGAGATGTCGTTTGGGTAAAAAGATATGACACATATTCTGATATAAATAAATATTGTATGTTCGTAATTTACAATTCAATTTACTTTCAAAAGGTCGATCAAACATAATTAATTCTATTATCAGCTTCACGCTGAACTCCTGGATACTATAACTATTAAACTTGCTGTGATCATAAATTATTTCCCCTGAAATCGACATTTGAATGGGATTTATGAGAAACTTAATTAATTTAATCAGTATAATTTGCTTATAATGACTTGACACTTTAAACTTTTTCTTGCTCTCTCTTGTCAATGTCCGACAGGACAAATAGTCACCACACATGCATTTCTTCTTTCCCCCTCATGTTCCCATGCTGTCTTTGTAAATACCCCCCCCCCCCCAACTCCTATCAAGTATCATTTAAACTATTTGCAAGCATATAGATTGTGTGCACGGGGCTTGCAACGATTTTCAAGCTTTAAGCTTATGTTGCAATTCCTTTGCGTGTTCGTTACCTTGAATAATGTAGCTCTCTTAGTGGAGTTGTATACTATCCTGTAACTGCTTCTTATCAATGTACACTTATCGCATATATTCTGTCTTGGCTATATGAGGTGTACTTGCATACATTACTGTATGCATTCCTATTTTGTGAACACGCATGAAATCTTGAATAAATAAATAAATAAATTGTATAACATTAATATAAAAAAAAATGACACGGTAAATATAGGGTATTGGACAAGGATATTATAATCAAAGGCAGATCTCTTTTGGGAGATGGAGATAAAATGAATTGTGTGAAGGAGTGAGAGATGAATGCCAGCTAAAAACGGCTGTACTCTGACAATTAGTTTTTACCTTCACACGTTCGCCTGTCACGTGACAGAGAGAGTCCCCGTCGACACTGGCAAGACGCCGTACCGTTAATCGTCACACACGAGCCGTAGGCACACCGCATTCGGGAGCACGGATCCACGATCTGATCTGCAATGAAGTAACGGGATATACTTCGTTAGTTCTAAAGGAAAAACTATCATAGGATGAGTGAGAAAAACACGCCAAGATTATACATCTCTTTTTCATTCGATTTTGATTTGAATTTAATTTGATTTTGATTTATTTCAACAGGGTAAAAAGCCTACTATCAGCTTTGAAGCTGCTTTTCAGCAATTCCGTGCATAAAAATTTACAAAACTGAATCGAAAACAAAGAGGTCAGGTACAACAACAACAACAACAATAATAATAATAATAATAATAATAATAATAATAATAATAATAATAATAATAAACTGATCAAACACAATATAAATGACATACAAATGAGCAGAATTGAAATTAGAACAGATATGAATATAAATATGAAATCATCTTCAGTGACATAGAGTCCATTTCGATGACAACAGAAATAAAATTGTGTCAGAAAAGAATGATATACCTTATGAAAACAAAAATTTAAAACAATGACTTGTCACAATAACGAATGGCAAGAGAAGATTATAATATCTATAAATCTACTTTCTGGATTGCTTTTATAAAAGAGCTTAAGTTTTCAATGATTCGAAAGAAAGAAAACCTGAAGTATTGCAATGTGGAATAGCAGATGTTATTGACGACCATATAGCTTGCTTGAGGCTTCCCCGATATTATGGTTTCTATACCTACGTTATACATACATGTATTTTATACGTTTCTCATATAGTGTAACCAGGCGATCGAAGTATAAAAACTTTCTGTGCATTTGATTGTAGTAAATATTAACAAAACAATATATTAACAAAACAATATATATATATATACATATATATATATATATATATATATATATATATATATATATATATATATATTCAATATATATTATTCCTATTATTTTCTGTCGATAATTTCTGTGTTCCGCGTTGGCTATAGGGTGTGCCGTCAAATAACGCCTTTAAAAATACAAAACAAATCAATATGATAGAAACAACAAATTAAAAAATTGGTATATAGGGATATAAAAAATGGATTTTTAATCATACGGAGGTGGTCAGATTATTTTATAGCCGACTGGAAATCGATGCCATTTTCTGTTTGTTATATTTGAAGAGCTTGCAACCAAAATGCATTAAATCCATTGAAAAATGATGGATTTAGCGCCTTTTGGAAGCAAGCTCTTCATTTATAGACTAGTAATTGCTGTTATATAGCTATTTCGTCTAATGCATTATGTGTGCTAAGGTAGATCCTACTCATCTTTGCACGAAAATTCATGATTATAAGCGAACTTATTGACAGAAGGTCGTCATAACACAATAGACATGACTTTGCTTCTCGATGAGACTGTTTTGTAAGGGGTGTAACTTTAGCCATGAATACAGTGAAGTAAAGAGGCTGAACAGGTGCACAGAGAAGATGCAGGGTTCTGGCAACTTTATTGTTGAAGGGGAATTAGGGAGAAAAACAATTCTCTTTTTAAAAACATATACTCCGCTTGGAGAGTTGGCCATCATGAACGCGTCTCCCTGGATACGATCTTCTAACCTAATCCGACTTTTGATATACATCCTCTTGTAAAAGAAAAAAAAAAATCAGGGCCATTCTATCAACAGTTGATGCATCATGAAAAACGAGGCAAAAACAGGAAACAAATCATCTTCCAAGTGGTGCCCCTACCTCCCCTCCCCCCCCCCCCCCCCGCCCCCTCCCCATTCCTCCCCCGGCCTGACTCACATGCGCACGAGTGTCCGTCGGCGTTGAGCTCATAGCCCCGCTGACAGCTGCAGGAGTAGCTGCCCCCGTAGTTGTGGCATCTCTCGCTGCAAGGTCCCCTACCACTGTTCGGAGCGCATTCGTTGATATCTGCATTGAAACACAATTTTAACAGCATTGATTGAAGTACAGTTTGTATAGTTATGATGATTCGTCTTCAAGCACACTTGAATTTCGCACAAAACAAACAAACAAACAAACAAACAAAAACTCGAGTGACCTTGGTAAAAAGTTTCAATATTTATAAGAATTGTATGTGCAGATATTTGTACAGAAGACACGAATGTTAAAGTCATGATATGTAAATAATCTCTGCGCAACACCTCCTCCCACATCAATTAGTTAAGAGCACCCTGGTTCTTTCGGGTCCAGCGACATCACCGCTAACTGGACTTGAATGGAGATGTAGCTAAACAGCCTGACTGACTTATGAAGCATTTTGAGTATCTACAAAAGAGTCATAAGGAGACCCTAAATTTGTGACCGGTTGCAACGACTGACTAAAATGATTATGTAAACGACAGGATATTATAATTGTGCGTTGAGTTCGTTTGTTTTCAACAAAGATTACAGTGCATTCCATCTTGAAGACTGGCTCGCAAACGGGCACAACATTTACTGGAACTTGACCCTCATTAACCATTTCCATTACCATTACGGGACTCTAGCATCTTTACTGTAACAGTCAAACCTGTCTATAGCGGCCATCCAAGGAGACGAAAATGGTGGCCGCTATAGACAGATGGCCGGCTAAAGACAAGGTCTTTAACATGCGGGCTTTTTCTCTCATAGGGATTTTTTAATGGCCGTATAATTATGGCAGGTGACCACTATTGACAGGTGGTCGCTAAGACAGGTTTGACTACATTAGTCTTTATCATTAATCTTGTAGCTAATGTTGATAGGATTACATTGTAATCGAAAGAAAAGGTATCATTTTGACGTCTTAGGCACACACTGAGCTCATACTGTTTTGGTGCCAACGCACGTGAAGTATAGGTTTCATTAGCTTATTCATCTTTTGTTTGTTTAGCAGTTTGGAATTTCATGCAAGAAAAAAAAAATGGTGGGGAATACAATTATTTTGGGAAGGAAATATACAAGAGAAAGTGGTTGGATATACTAGCAGAACCTCCAGCTATACGGGAAAGCTTCAGTTTTTTTCAGTCCAAAAACAAACAAACAAACAAACAATACAAGCCAGCATTGCTTCCCCAATTTCTCGTTACTCCTATATCTACAAATACGTTTGTCAATAAGAATGACTTCCTTTTGATTTCTTTTCTCTTAGTTACTGCATTTTATGTTTCATGATAGTAGACTGCATACCTTACGTCAAAAGGCGGCCCATATATGGCTTGGAGTATATTAAAAAAAAAATAGAAAATAAAAACTTTGTTGCATAAATCGACCCTAATCACTTGCTCATAAAGACGACACGATTACAGTGCTTGCAACATTTTGATTTCAATCTTTATTTTCTTTTTATTCTGAGATTGTTTTCTCCAAGTACAACAACTTATACATGACAACGTAAATGCAAAAAAGACGCGCAACACACATAGCATGGAAATTGTCCATTATTTCATAGCAATTTAATAATTATCATATAAACAAAGTAGCAGAAAAACATTGCACACTTCATCATGCATTAAATTCGAGATAAAATCATTGCTATCATACCAGTATATCAATGCAATTTTAGCTTGAAAAACTATCCCGTCTTGAAAAAAAAAGAGAAGAAAAAGAAGTCGTTACGGTCTTCATTGTATGGATACATTACTAACTATACTTATAATGGCCCAACGCGCAGGCTATTACTATTTTTGATCCGACATTTTGCCACATTGATTCAGACCGCCCCTACGTTTTAACTTAAAAAAATGCATTGGTTCTCGCCACTGAAATTCTCGCAGAACGCCACCCAACCAAGCAACATGCCGCGAGCGCAAAGCTGATAGGACGCTTTACGCACCGTCACAGCTCCTCCCGTTGATGTGCAGGCGGTAACCTGGACGACAAGTGCATGTAGCCCGCCCGTTGATGTCCAGACAGTTGTGCGCGCATCGCCCGTTCCTTAAACCACAGTGAGCTTGTCATTTGGAAAGCAAGTTTCAAGACCATTGTATAAAGGTGTAATTAGAAGAAAGAAAAACAGCAACGACAACAAACAAAAGACACGCACTCACGTATCAACCACACGTGGATATATATCTCTTCATAGTTTTTATCAACTTGCTGTCCTTTTAGAATAATATAGACATTGTATATCTGTATATCCGTATTTTAAGAGTTTTATTGCAAAATAGGCTTCCAATTAAGCGCCATTTTTAAACATTTCAAGGTAAGTCCATCATCAGATAGGGCAAAATAAAACCATTCCAGTAATGCCTCACTTGTAACATGATAAGGAATATTCTAGAAGTTATGATTTTCTTATTTCTTTCTTCTCTTTTTTTTTTAGGTTTAATCACATATATCGTAACTTAAGAAAAATATAGTTAGGTCGTTTTACTATAAAACTCTTCATTTCTTCAAGATTTCAATCACCAAAATTGGCCCAGTTCTTTCAACGAGCTCGACTATACGAAGAAATGATTATGGTAATGGTTAAAAAACAAACAAACAATTTCGGTCATGTATGGAAAAACATCCTGCGGTGTCGGTAGATACTGTTGGTATCATGAGCACTGATGAGCGTTTGAATCTCTGGAGTAATCTTGACCAACAAGAATTCATAAATTACATTAATTGTGCTAACGAGCTTAACAGTGAGAGGTTAACTCATGAAGTTGTCTTGTTATCATAATAGATATCTCTTCGTGTATGATTATATGACACGAGATCGCTTGCGTGTTTCATCAGTAGTACGCACCAACACACTGGATGCTTTCCCCAATCCACGCTCCCCTCGAACAAAAAAGCCGGCCCTGCCTCAGCAGCCGGAAGCCGGGGTTACACAGGTAGGTCACCGCCCAGTAGGTAGTGCCCTGCTCGTCGAGTTCGGTGGTGTACCGGGGAGTTCCGTGGCGGACGACCGGGGCCTGACCGCAGGACGTCCCTTCCCGAACCCGGAAGAGGACCGAATGGTCCCTGGTGGCGGGCTCTGTCGGAGCTGGCGCCACGGGAATGTCCTGGACGCAGGTGGGCGCTGTTCCGTTCCAGCGCCGCCCGTCGCAGAAGAGCACCCTGGAGCCAATGAGGTGGTAGTTGAGGAAGCAGCGGAACTCCACCACAGACAACCTGTGCATCTCTATGAGCAGCCCGTTTTCCGGCTCGGTGAGGCGTTCACACCCAGTCTCTGCGGGGAGCGAATAGGTGGAAGCAATCTTACGGGATCTACCCATCAAAATAATAGACATCATCCTTTTACAGGTACAAACTGTTCACATTATGATAATAAACATGCCAATTTCTCGTGCCACCCTAAAAATAAAGGAAAGAAAAAAAAATCACCTCCATGTGTAGTGAGATGGAAACACTCATTATTCTTTTTTTTTTTTCGTTCTCGAGTTCTCCCATCAAAATAATGATTTATTGAAATTAATGATTCCTACGTCGAGTTGTCTTTATTGCCAACTGACTGACAAATAGCCCTTCATCGACGTAAATCAATGATTATTCAGTGTTCGAGTAATGGTTATGAAAAAATACGGGCATACATACTCTGATGGGATGAGAAGGGAAGTATGATTTGTCAATAATTTGCAAGAAATTACGATTATTATTATAATTTATATGCATGTGTTTGTTTGTGTTTTGTGTATGTGTTGTGTGTGTATAAGACAGACAAACAGACAGACAAATATCTAGATGGACTGAGAACATATAATTGACTTTAAAGGCAAATCTTAGTCAAAACTTCGTTTGCCAGAATGTGATCGTAGAGCTCTATGATGTGATATACATCACACTGTACAATGCGCATCAATTATGTGCGCATGGAGATGTTCTCGCATTCTCTCGAAGTAAGATAAAAAGTCTCATCGCACCCCACACACGATCAGACCACGCAGCTCCGTTAACTATTTAACGAGACAGGCTAATTGATAACTTTGTGGCGTGACCGCAAAAGGCCTTCTCGTATTGACTCATTTCTGTCCAAATCGGTGTTTCATGTGAAACCAAAATAGCCACTGCTAACTCACTGGCACAGATGATCGGCGTCCTGTCCCACTGCCCGCTGGGCAGACACCGCAGGATTTCGGACCCCACCGTCGGAAAAGTGCGATTCACGCATGTGTAGGCCACCGATTCGAAACTCTTGACGACGACCGCACCGGGCACCTTGGGCGGGGACGGGCAGTTGGAGATGGGTAGGAAGTCCAGTCGCGGGAAGCTCTGCTGCCTGCACGTCGGCACCGTGTCGTTCCATCGAGTGCCGTCGCAGAATATGGTCTTCGACCCCTGGATCCAGCTCAGTCTGGGGCACTTGTACACTACCACTGCACCTTCCATGCGGACAAAAGCGCGTCCAGTCGCAAATTTAGGCAGAGGGCTGCATCCAGGTGCTTTAAAAGTAAAGCAAGAAAAGAAAAAGAAAGACCATGTGCCATGAGAATGATCACAATATTGTACCTTGTCCATATACAAACTGCATTGACACAAAGTCCCTCTACCCGGTTACCTTACACCCATAGCTATTACTACAAGGACAATGTTAAACCTAAGAATATCATTTCTGTACTTTGGGCTAAAAATGTCCAATAAACAAAGAGAGAACGAGCAAAAAGAGGGAAGGAGGAGAGAGGCAGGGAGGGAAAGGAAAACCAGGGAGAAGGAGGGGAAGAAGAAGAAGAAGAAGAAGAATTAGTACAGCAACATAAAAAAATAGTTGTAGCAGTAGTAGTAGTAGTAGTAGTAGCAGTAGTAGAAGTAGTAATAGCGGTAGTAGTGTAGTATAAAGTACTACCAGTAGAATCACTTGTAGTAGGTATAGAAGTAGAGAGAATCAGAAATAACAGAAGAAAGAAGCGGCAAAAAGAGGAGATCGAGGAAGAGGGGCGGGCGTAGGAGGGGAAGGATGCTAGAAGGAGGAGGAGGGGCAGTAATAGTAGAAGAAAGAAGTGGCAAAAGAGGAGATCGAGGAAGAGGAGGATCGAGGAGGGGAAGGGAATGAAGGGTGCTGCTAGGAGGAGGAGGGGCAGTAATAGTAAAAGAAAGAAGTGGCAAAAGAGGAGATCGGGGAAGAGGAGGATCAAGGAGGGGAAGGGGATGAAGGGTGCTGCTAGGAGGAGGAGGGGCAGTAATAGTAAAAGAAAGAAGTGGCAAAAATGGAGATCGAGAAAGAGGAGGATCGAGGAGGGGAAGGGAATGAAGGGTGCTGCTAGGAGGAAGAGGAGCAGTAATAGTAGAAGAAAGAAGTGACAAAAGAGGAGATCGAAGAAGAGGAGGATCGAGGAGGGGAAGGGAATGAAGGGTGCTGCTAGGAGGAAGAGGAGCAGTAATAGTAGAAGAAAGAAGTGACAAAAGAGGAGATCGAAGAAGAGGAGGATCGAGGAGGGGAAGGGAATGAAGGGTGCTGCTAGGAGAAGGAGGAGCAGTAATGGTAAAAGAAAGAAGTGACAAAAGAGGAGATCGAAGAAGAGGAGGATCGAGGAGGGGGAAGGGAATGAAGGGTGCTGCTAGGAGGAGGAGGGGCAGTATTAGTAAAAGAAAGAAGTGACAAAAGAGGAGATCGAGGAAGAGGAGGATCGAGGAGGGGAAGGGAATGAAGGGTGCTGCTAGGAGAAGGAGGAGCAGTAATGGTAAAAGAAAGAAGTGGCAAAAGAGGAGATCGAGAAAGAGGAGGATCGAGGAGGGGAAGGGAATGAAGGGTGCTGCTAGGAGGAAGAGGAGCAGTAATAGTAGAAGAAAGAAGTGACAAAAGAGGAGATCGAAGAAGAGGAGGATCGAGGAGGGGAAGGGAATGAAGGGTGCTGCTAGGAGGAAGAGGAGCAGTAATAGTAGAAGAAAGAAGTGACAAAAGAGGAGATCGAAGAAGAGGAGGATCGAGGAGGGGAAGGGAATGAAGGGTGCTGCTAGGAGAAGGAGGAGCAGTAATGGTAAAAGAAAGAAGTGACAAAAGAGGAGATCGAAGAAGAGGAGGATCGAGGAGGGGAAGGGAATGAAGGGTGCTGCTAGGAGGAGGAAGGGCAGTAATAGTAAAAGAAAGAAGTGGCAAAAAGAGGAGATCGAGGAAGAGGAGGATCGAGGAGGGGAAGGGAATGAAGGGTGCTGCTAGGAGAAGGAGGAGCAGTAATGGTAAAAGAAAGAAGTGGCAAAAGAGGAGATCGAGAAAGAGGAGGATCGAGGAGGGGAAGGGAATGAAGGGTGCTGCTAGGAGGAAGAGGAGCAGTAATAGTAGAAGAAAGAAGTGACAAAAGAGGAGATCGAGGAAGAGGAGGATCGAGGAGGGGAAGGGAATGAAGGGTGCTGCTAGGAGGAGGAAGGGCAGTAATAGTAAAAGAAAGAAGTGGCAAAAAGAGGAGATCGAGGAAGAGGAGGATCGAGGAGGGGAAGGGAATGAAGGGTGCTGCTAGGAGAAGGAGGAGCAGTAATGGTAAAAGAAAGAAGTGACAAAACAGGAGATCGAAGAAGAGGAGGATCGAGGAGGGGGAAGGGAATGAAGGGTGCTGCTAGGAGGTGGAGGAGGGGCAGTATAGTAAAAGAAAGAAGTGACAAAAGAGGAGATCGAGGAAGAGGAGGATTGAGGAGGGGAAGGGAATGAAGGGTGCTGCTAGGAGAAGGAGGAGCAGTAATGGTAAAAGAAAGAAGTGGCAAAAGAGGAGATCGAGAAAGAGGAGGATCGAGGAGGGGAAGGGAATGAAGGGTGCTGCTAGGAGGAAGAGGAGCAGTAATAGTAGAAGAAAGAAGTGACAAAAGAGGAGATCGAGGAAGAGGAGGATTGAGGAGGGGAAGGGAATGAAGGGTGCTGCTAGGAGAAGGAGGAGCAGTAATGGTAAAAGAAAGAAGTGGCAAAAGAGGAGATCGAGAAAGAGGAGGATCGAGGAGGGGAAGGGAATGAAGGGTGCTGCTAGGAGGAAGAGGAGCAGTAATAGTAGAAGAAAGAAGTGACAAAAGAGGAGATCGAAGAAGAGGAGGATCGAGGAGGGGAAGGGAATGAAGGGTGCTGCTTGGAGAAGGAGGAGTAGTAATGGTAAAAGAAAGAAGTGACAAAAGAGGAGATCGAAGAAGAGGAGGATCGAGGAGGGGAAGGGAATGAAGGGTGCTGCTAGGAGGAGGAAGGGCAGTAATAGTAAAAGAAAGAAGTGGCAAAAAGAGGAGATCGAGAAAGAGGAGGATCGAGGAGGGGAAGGGAATGAAGGGTGCTGCTAGGAGGAAGAGGAGCAGTAATAGTAGAAGAAAGAAGTGACAAAAGAGGAGATCGAGGAAGAGGAGGATCCAGGAGGGGGAGGATGCTGCTAGGAGGAAGGGGAGAGTAATGGTAAAAGAAAGAAGTGGCAAAAGAGGAGATCGAGGAAGAGGAGGATCGAGGAGGGGAATTAGGGAATGAAGGGTGCTGCTAGGAGGAGGAGGGGCAGTAATAGTAGAAGAAAGAAGTGACAAAAGAGGAGATCGAGGAAAAGGAGGATCCAGGAGGGGGGATGCTGCTAGGAGGAAGGAGGCAGTAATGGGAAAAGAAAGAAGTGGCAAAAGAGGAGATCGAGGAAGAGGAGGATCGAGGAGGGGAAGGGAATGAAGGGTGCTGCTAGGAGGAGGAGGGGCAGTAATAGTAGAAGAAAGAAGTGACAAAAGAGGAGATCGAGGAAGAGGAGGATCCAGGAGGGGAAGGATGCTGCTAGGAGGAAGGGGGCAGTAATGGTAAAAGAAAGAAGTGGCAAAAGAGGAGATCGAGGAAGAGGAGGATCGAGGAGGGGAAGGGAATGAAGGGTGCTGCTAGGAGGAGGAGGGGCAGTAATGGTAGAAGAAAGAAGTGACAAAAGAGGAGATCGAGGAAGAGGAGGATCGAGGAGGGGAAGGGAATGAAGGGTGCTGCTAGGAGGAAGAGGAGCAGTAATAGTAGAAGAAAGAAGTGGCAAAAGAGGAGATCGAAGAAGAGGAGGATCGAGGAGGGGAAGGGAATGAAGGGCACTGCTAGGAGGAGGAGGGGCAGTAATAGTAAAAGAAAGAAGTGGCAAAAGAGGAGATCGAGGAAGAGGAGGCTCGAGGAGGGGAAGAATTCTAGAAGGAAGGGGCAGTAATAGTAAGAGAAAGAAGTGGCAAAAGAGGAGATCGAGGAAGAGGAGGATCCAGGAGGGGGAGGATGCTGCTAGGAGGAAGGGGGCAGTATAAATGGTAAAAGAAAGAAGCGGCAAAAAGAGGAGATCGAGGAAGAGGAGGATCGAGGAGGGGGAGGGAATGAAGGGTGCTGCTAGGAGGAGGAGGAGCAGTAATAGTAGAAGAAAGAAGTGACAAAAGAGGAGATCGGGGAAGAGGAGGATCCAGGAGGGGGAGGATGCTGCTAGGAGGAAGGGGGCAGTAATGGTAAAAGAAAGAAGTGGCAAAAGATGAGAAAGAGGAGGAGGGGGAGCATGAGATATGATGCAGATGATGAGCACGGACAGAAACTCACCCACACATATCGGGGCCTGGCCCGACCATCTTCGGTCCCTCTGACATCGGAGTGTCTCCTCCCCATACCTGGCGTACCCGGAGTGGCATTGGTAAGACACGAAGTCCCCGTCGCCGACGAGCGACCACGAGCCGTGTTTGAGTCTCGGAGGCTCGCCGCACATCCGCGAGCGTCCGCTGAAATCCCCTAGAACGGCGGGAATGGCAGTAGAAACGAGAAGGCACATAGAGTACGTCGATATCAACATCATTATCGCTTAACCCTCCAAATGTAGAGGACAAAGTTACCAAAAATAACTATGTTTTGCCTGCGTAAAGAGCCAGATTATGCTCCTGTGCACACCAGTTACACTCCCGTTATTAGTGTTGAAACAGAACGTGATGAGTACACTTCGTACTAAACACAGTGAGATCAATGTTAAGCCAAACGCCCTTCACTAAAAAAAAAAACAAAACAAAAAACTCAAACACGGGATATCATGGGACGATGGAATCGAAAGTAATGCGTTTATAATTCTTTCCCGGAAATGCATACTGAATGCTCATCATTTTCGGGCACAAAGCCAAATACTGCAGAGCCGGGATATTCGGAAGGCAGTGATCGACCGTGCATGTATAAATAACGCCATGCCAAACGGTATCCAACCGGAAACCCCATAGTTTCCGGATGACTACACCGATGAATGAAATTCATATTACCGCAGTCACCAGGTGGACAAAGTGGTAAAAAATTTGCTGACAAATATCCGCTGTTTTCCCCTAAATGTAGAGCGACCCTGCAGCTGAGCAAACCTGTGGACGATTTCCAAAACTTTGACCCCGTTTACAAGTGCGGGGCCGGGCTCGGCCGCGGCTCGGCCGCGGCCGAGCCCGGCCTCAATTGCGCGGCCGAGCCTCGCAATTTTGTCCGTTTACACTGCTGGGCTCGGCCGCAAACCTTTCAATATTTTGTCGTAGTGGCGCTCTGCTTGTAAACAAACGCAATTTGGTATTGTCTGGTTTTCAGACCCTTTGCCAACTGAATTCTGTGGTGACGAAGTCGCCGTTCGGGCAAAGGCCTTTGCCGAAGGAAAAAATCCTTTGCAGGACAAAACCACCTTAAACTATACTAGTTTTCGACGTTTAGGGGATTAATAACCTGAATATCGAAATAGCACAGGCAGAGGGTTTGGAAGCCAGACTAAAATTGGCCGCGCATTTGGCCCAGTTTGCGTTTACACCAAGAAGAGGCCGGGCTCGGCCGCGGCCGAGCCGCGGCCGAGACCACCTCCAGAGCGAGGCCAAATGCGAGGCCAATTTTGGCCTCGCATTTGGCCTTTTGCGCGTTTACACTGAAGCGGGGCTGGGCTCGGCCGCGGCTCGGCCGCGGCTCGGCCGAGCCTCGCACTGTAAACGGGGTCATGAAGTTTTATGAAGGTTTGTTAAGTTTGTAGTTTTATGGACATTTTACGATATTCGATGAAATTTTCTCCGAAAAAAACACCCCAACCCCGTCTGGCCAATGATCATGGACTAAATTGCTATTGGATTCAATAAAAACATTTCATCGTGTGTATTTGCATCGGGGTGTGTAATGGGAATACTCACATTAATTTTCCAATATAACTATATCATTTTTTTTTTATTCTACTATGGTCAGGAAGCTAGAACTGTCAATACCCAGAAAAGCACGTGTGTCAAATCAATTTTGTTGATATGATAGATCACTAACTTGATAGCCTTGTCCTTTTCAAATCGCAGCTTTTAATGAAATAAAATGTTCGTAACTACGAATGTCTATTCTTACAAAAGAATAATATACGGCACAGCCCTCGATAAACATGAATTAATGAAGTAACAACACACAGTCATAATTTGGCAGTACATGATATAATTGTTCGAAAAGCCTCAGAGCAACTTCAATCCACTGTTAAAATCATGGATAGTATGACAGTGTTAATGCTGTTTTGTTTTGTTTTGTTTTGTTTTGTTTTGATTAAATCAAACCCTTCTGTGTGTCATTCTTCGCTTAAAATCGTTTGTTACAATTTGCTTTCGGTAAAACAGACAATGTACGTAATGTTTACACAGATATGTTTGGGAGCTAGAAGAGAGAGAGGGAGAAACGGAGGGAAATATAGACACAGTGAAACATACCTAGGAAAGAGGGATAGGGTGGGAGTGAGGGAGAAAGACAGAAAGAGAGAGAGAGAGAGAAATGGGAGGTAAGATAACAAAAAGATTGATATTTCTTTGCGATCTGAAATGCATATATTGTGCAATATTAATCTCGCGATGTCTTTTTTAAGTGTAATATTTTATATTTCATAAAATAAGTGGTACACTTCATTTGAGTTTGTTATGGATATTTATGTGTATAGTTCATCTTTTTGTACATGCATTCCTCTTTTGAGCTATTTTTATGTATTCTTTTATATCATTTGCTGTAAAACGTCACAATTCGGCCTTTGGCTGCGACAATGTTGATATCAATAAACCATTTCAATTCAATATAACTTCACTGAATCATTCAAATCGATTCCCCCTTCGGTTTCCACGGAAACTAGTGATGATTGGTCCAGACAGAAAACTGCCCCCCCCCCCTTTCTCTCTCCCTCCCACTCTCCCTCTCTTTATATATATATATATATATATATATATATATATATGATAATAATAATAATATAATATACCACTTGGCCGGAAAACTGAGCAAAGGAGAGATGGAATATGAGAGATTTGATTGTGAACTGGAAACTTACTCTTATTTAAAAAAAAAAATGCAAATCGCACATGAAGAGAAAACGCAGAATAGGAATATATTCCTCGCCAATCCTTCTTCAAGGCACCAGTTACCATTTGCATGTTAACAAAAACCGAGCTTTAGTGCTTTAAAACAATAAATTCTAATATGTGAGTTAATAATAGAAACAACCAATAATGTTAATCAGTATAATCAACGTTAAGTATTCTTAAATATACAAAATATGAACAATAAGTTTTTTTAAAATTATTTCTATAATTAAACGTCTACAGTTATGGTTTATTGAGATAAATAGTGATACATTGTATCTCCCTAAATTTTAAACTTTATTGCCAATTTTTATATGGTAGGATGTTTTGTGATACAACTGACCTGTTATACATATGCATCATGGGATAATTAAAACATCTTTATCGAAATTCGCTGCTCCCAATGGTGAACAGTGGTTTTTATAGACGTGTCCTCTTCGTCCTACAGTACCAGTCCTACAATTTAAGCCATACAGTTTTCCATTCACATAATATGAGAGTCCTGGCTTTAAAGACGAAATCTTACGATCATAAATTTTCTTTACGTTCTTGTCGTATGACTCTACCTCCATCCCACCCCTAAAGTCATGTCACAAAAGCACTAGAACTCTGGTAACAGTGCCAATGTAACATAGGCTACTACTCTTGAAAAAAAAAAATAGTGAGAATAATATTGATACACTATATGAGTATTATAGCTGACAGTCATAATTTTATGCTACATTCTATGTTTGGGACAATGCCAGATTGTGATATTTCCCTACAGAAATAATCTATATTGGGCATAATAATGTCAAGGGTACAAAACGTCAAGGGAGCTGCAGAATTTGGCTGTTATAGGAATTTCTGATGTCGGAGGTTGGAGGGTCAGGGGCAAAAGTAGTACTGTGTAGATCAAAGTGCTAGTGGAATAATAACCACTGAATACTGCAGCTGCGATATAGGAAAGTCATCTCATACATCCATCACTTCTGACGTTTTCCTCTGGGCCTCCCTATCAAAAAAAAGAAAAAAAAAAGAAAACTGCCATCATTAACGACGTCCCGGTGAAATGTGTTTGCTGGTAAAGAGAGAGTGTGCTTTGCATTGTTTTCCCTATTTGAAAAGCACAATTATGACGAACACAAATGATTTGACAACAATGTGCATATCAACAGGATGCGTTGCCAGGGACGATACAGTTGCCTTGCTTATCTGTTCGAGGTGGAAGGTACACTCATTGTGGAAGCGGAAGCTTTGGGGGTCATCATCCATCACTAGGATCTACAGATGTGGTACCATCAAGGGATGGACTGAGACAGCTACATAAGGGGAGCTATATAGGTGTAAGCAGGGAGGTGAGAGGTCTCACCTCCCTGGTGCAAGGCGGGGTGAACTCGTCACTTCTACCCGGGCAAAGTGAAGGAAAACAGAGGTAACAGACCCATGCTTCGTCATCGGAACGGATGTCGAGGGAAGCGTAATCACAAATTAATGTTCCCTTCCCCTCTCTTTGCCTCCCCCCCCCCCCCCAAAAAAAAAGGGGGTGAAAGAGTCTCTGGGGTTGTTTGAGAACACGCGCAGAAATCTGTTCGTCTTCTTTACGTTCACAGGCCTGCTCTTTGTCGTCAAAGTGACTGTCGGTTTTAATAAGCCAGATCAGATTCGTAATCATATATGCACTATATATAATAATAATAATAATAATAATAATAATAATAATAATAATAATAATAATAATAATAATAATAATATATAATATAATATTTTTTTCATTCAAAGTATGCATGTGGTTGCTACAAATATCTTGTAGAAACATGTTAAACTCCGAAATCCCCAAAACGTTATCTCACGTCCGACTTCGATGAAGCAAAATGGCATTCTGTTTGCGTAATTTTAATATCTATATAAACTTCAGCAGGAAATGAAATCACACTTTCGCAGTTATAGCCACTCAATGGACATCAGTGAAAATACATCTCATCCTGCAAAATATGCCAATGACTTTCATCCTACTTTTAAAAAAAAATAAGATTCGGTAGAGTAATTATAGGATTTAAAGTACATACTTTTTTTTAAGTCTTCACTGTTGGGGCAAGATTTCGAATATAATATAGGCCTATATTTCCTTCTAGAGAGTGCACTTAGTGCAGATACATGCAAGATTGGGTTATATGGCTAATCTACAGTAGGACCTCGATTATCCGGCCACGTCGGGACCACCGGGCGTCTGGATAATCGATTTTGCCGGTTAGGAGAGATGCTTAAATACGGCACTTTCTAGCATACTATATAGGCCTACCATGCCATGATTATCTGCATGGCATTTTCATGTTTCATACTTCAGAAATTGATATGGGAATAAAACGAAATAAAAGTAAAATATTGCTTTATGTATTGTTTGATTGGTTGATATTGACTGACAATGAGGTCAATAATGCGACTCGTCGAATACTTCTGCTACATTGTACTATATAACCACACTACTATGCACTCAGTGCCAGTGACAAGCGCGGCACCAGTCTTTGACATCGTCTCACGAACTGACTTAAAAGTTTCAGTAGGCTGCAATTGGCGATTGGAATATGTCCCGTCGTGTATTCGCACGATAATGGTTGAACGTGTGCTTGTTTTGAGTGAGGTTTGGCAATGAAAATACATGAAAACATATAGAATAAAAGGTCAGCCAGTCGACATCCGGATAACAGAGAATCCGGATAATCGTTGGCCGGATAATCAAGGTCCTACTGTATTTAGTGTTTTTCGTGTCGACATCTTGTGAAAGTTAACAGAGGAGGAAAACTAGAAAATATGTGATACGTTAGTCTGAGAAACAAAAACAAGAACTAAAAAGCATCGGTATATAGTCCCACCGCAATGCGATGATTCATCCTCATAGATCGCTTTAATCAGGAACAAACAGACCCATATCTCCTGCGAATTTTCCTTTGCACTTCACAAGGTGTCACGCGGAAATATTATTATCATTGTCAAGTTGCTAGCTGAGGGCATCGTTTTTGCCTTGATCTAATCTACTTTACCGTTGCTATGGAAACGGGCTTTACTCCGCGTGACAAACAACCTTCCCAATTTTTTTTTCCAGTTTTGTCTTGTTCATTTATTTCATCTTTGCTTCTCAATGTATTGTCAAAGGTCCAGGGGAAAAAAATCTCGCATACACATATCAGTTTTTCTTTTTCACTTTTCATAACAGTTTCCTTCATTAACAGCGATCAAATTAACATAAGAGGCAGAAGTTGAGAAACTCAAGATAAGTAGTCTCCTTTCCTTTGTTCCTGGAACGATTTTCTTTTAGTCATGCAAACGGAGCTGTGTTATGTGTTGAAACTTCTTCGAATTGATATTCAAGATTCAAGATTCAAATTTATTTCACTTCCATCAAATAAACAAAGAAATTATATACAATGTATATGCACAGAACATTTGTAATAATTGCAGAATGTGATTAACAAACAGAAAGTATATATGAAAATGAGTAGCAGATGAAAAAACAAAAAACAAGTATATCTTTGTTAATACATGACTGCATATACATAAAGCATAATAATACAAGTTAACTAAAGATGGGGATGGAAACGGAGGTCCCACTAAGAAGCAAAGCTTGTACGATATGGGACCCTCAGGAAATACACAAGACAGCAATATAAAACAAAATAAAACGAACCAATGTCAACTGACATGAAATCAAAATAATTGGGAAGGGAAAAAAGAAAGAAAAAAGAAAAAGAAAAAAAGGGGGAAAAAAAACTACAGCACGTGCCATCGTGGACGCAAGCAAACTGGATTCCATGATGTAAAAGTAGTGATAAAATACAACCTGGATTGAATATACAGACCGTAATGCAAAAAAAAAAAAAAAATTATACGTAATTATACCGGTAAGAATGCAGGAGAAGGAGAGAATAGACACATTGGTATGATTGGTGTAATCAGGTATGATATTATGATGCACGATAGACTACAAATGAAGCATCATGTTATAAACATTCAAAGGTATAATGTGACATCCTCCTCTCCACCACCCTAACTTCTCCTCACAATAGGCCTATCCTACGTATCAAAACTTGTTCCCGTGTTACTCACCTTGCACAAGCGCTGAACTTGTGCCTAATGTCAAGCACAAGGTAAACAAACTCCAGGGAAACGTTGCCATGGTTACAGGCTTCTAACTGCTCGCTCCGAGGTGTACGGATTTCTGAGTTCTGCTTGCTGTAAACAAACGTAGGGGTACCTCTCATGTGCGGAAGATGGAAGTTCAAAGGTGTCACACTGATTCTCTATGATACTCCGTGTCAAACACATCAACCGCTCAATTCTTGCCAACTTGAGATAGACAAGACACAAAGGTTCTCTGCTTGCAGGCAAGCTACAAATACGACGATCTAGCAGGGGATCTGAAAGTGTAAATGTACACAGTCACAACATGCTTATCGGACAAGAGCGGTGAGAATATAGGTTGGGTGCGAAAAACTTCTTGTTGCTTCGACGTCTGCGCAGTTGCTCCCGGTGGTGATTTACGCGCTGCTTACGAGAGGTGACAGACTATGGCAAGATGCGTGGTTGTTACTTCTCACAGGTTATGGTCCAAGAGAGCGTTAAGAGATGAAAAGGACTCAAATTTATTGCTTCTGAATACTGCCTGCTTCAGGATGACAAAACAATATATATAAGGAGCGAATCATAGAAGCTACCATTTCTCCTTTTTGTTGCTGTTGTTTTTAAGGCCTGTAGATTGTTCTCACTTCACATGCGAATCTCTAATGACGCTTGAACTATAATTTTTTAGGAGTAAACTGATGCGACCATTACGTGTGATTCATTTGTTTGCATCCGTCCGAGTGACATCGCGCAAACTGATCGTGCTGGTGTTTTTGTTAGCCCTCCGTCCTTTGAGATATGGGGTACCTTGCTTGACGTCGACGCTGTCAGCAGAAGAACATTCTGCGGTCCCGAGGGCAACATGAGCGCAGTTCATTTCATGTCATCCGAGACATTTGTCTCAGAGTGTGACGACCATGTGATTGCGTAATCCGAGCGTCCCCGTGTGCAGCAGGCTAGCGCTGGTTATATAGGCTCCACACAAGACTGATTACGTTCCGCATGAAGAGATGAAAAGTATACTAAAATCGATTGACCCAACAACTACTTAAAAGAAGTCGACGCGACGGTCAGACAAAACTAGACCAAATAATGTAAAAACAAAGCAGTTTACCCACACCGCCAGTATTTCCTTGGCTTTTCCCTTGACGTTCCCTGTACATTATGAGTCCGCACCCTTCCGCTGCATTCGTGTACAATGACTAGGTCAACGGAGTGATGCGGATTCGCCGAGTTCATTGGTGTATATGATATTATTTACGTTTAACCCTCTGAACACCTCGACATCCTAAAGTTATTGATGTAACATAAAAACAAATTGTCTACGGCATTGAAAGGGTTAGTAAAAGGGTGTTGAGTCTGTGAAAACTATATCCGGCCCCAAAATTGATCAGGTTGTATAAAATTTATCATTATCATAGGCATCGGGAGTCCCGCCCTATTGTGCCTATTTTTGTAAAGGGTGTTCACAACCGGTTGTAGTATCACGAGCAGCGGACATTCAAGGCTAACAGCAAAGGACATCCTTCCGCTACTACAGGTAAAGCCCGCCCCGAATTGAATGTTACTTCAACCCCAAACCACAGAAACAGATAAAATATAACTTTTATAAGTTAACTGCCAATGATGTATTCAAGAAAGTTTCTACGTGCCTTTATTCATGACGGGGGCATCTCTCCGGACTATTCAGGTGGGACGAGGTGACGGGTGTCATGATCAGTATGATAATATTGACAGTGATGAGGACTTTGACTACAATGAAGAGGAGGACATGGATGATACTGCCCCTTTGACATCCTGTGACATCCCGAATTATCAGGGATGGTCCATGGTTTACAAAGTCACCTACATACACCCACGCGCGCATGCACCTACACATCTATACTCTCCCCCCCCCCCTTTTTTTTGTGTAACTGTTGGAAACTGAATTTCATGCCAGTTTCTTGCAGAGAGTTGGGGATGGACATTAAAATTAAAAAGAAAATGTACTTTTATTGGTAGGCGCAGACCTCAAACATGTCAAAACCATTCCGAAATATAAAATCCCGACATGTTCCATAATTATGTCCCCCCCCCCAAAAAAAAAAAAACAAACAAACAAACAAACAAACCAAAAAAAAAAAAATACAACGGGCCCCTCCGCAATGATAGCTTTAAAGATAGTGAATCAATCCAAATACGATTTCAGGGTATGAAACTATAACTCATTGCCCACATCTTACATCTAACCGATCATGACCGATCATGACCTGCTATATGAAACTGTGTCAATCTGCTTGAACTTGGATGAGAAATCAGGTCGAGCTTTGCAGATCAGTAATCCAGGGTCCTGCTGCATAAAAGTTGAGATCAAACTTAAGACAGAAAGAAAAATCAAACATGTAAGTCTCTGAATACTCAGTTGTGATTGGCTGATAGCTGACTTACGTTCGATATTCTGACTTATGCTTGATTGCATCTTTTTTTTTTTTATTCAACAGGTGATACAACTTTGTATAGACAAATTTCAACAGGCAAATCAACCTTTGACGAAAACAGTCAAACTTCACCTTTCCTTCTGCGCTACTTCTAGTCCTATCTCTTCATATTTTAATCTTGGTAAACGACATATTGTTTATTTCAAGGAGCCACAAGGAAATCAAGTTGCCCTCCTGCATCATCTCTTGTATCCATATCGTTTATAAATTCACTGTCATTATATATTGTAAACTCAATGGACACAAAGTTACTTTGTGCCCACATTATCATGCTATCACCAACGATGTGCGTAGATACGTTTACCATGATAATGGAAGAACAATTGAAATAAATTCACAATTCAAATAACCCACATGTTAGAGCAAACGCTAACGTAACAACAACAACAACAACAACAATAATAACAATAACATATTTGATATCGTGAAACCATTGTTACGTGGACAGTAACACCGTTGTTACGTGGACTTCCATGCCACTTATCAGGGGCATCCTGAACATGGACATGATGGAGAGGGGGCATTGTTGGTCAATTAAGTCACAGATGTGATGTTGCGAGTTATGCAATTTCGAGTGCTGTTGTTTCTGTTCAATTCTCAAAGTATATTTGTATGTACACGTCCCAAATGTGTCGAACGAGTTACAATATTGCCCAAAGTTTAAAAGTTAAAGATTATGCAGTCATCAGAAAATACTGATTAACATGGAGCTATCAAAGAAAAAAAAAAACATGTGATTACAAACTCAAGTCTGATTTCGGTTAGAGTGGAGTCTTGCTAAATCTCGTTGTTTGGGTTTTTTTTTTTGTGTGTGTGCTATGATTTATAACTGTACACTGGTCAATCTTATAATAGGATCATAAGGCAATAATGTTTGCTTAATTATGATCACTGTAACTTCCATGATGAGATCTCGTTTATTCTGGCATACTCATGCTCTGGGGGAAAAAAATGAAATAAGGTTCGTTATTCTGGAGGCTCGTTAATCCGAAAATGCCGAAAATGAAAAAGGAGGTGTGTGCTATCAAATCAGTAATCGAAAATGTTATACACTATACACTATAGCTTACATTATGTAGCTGCTATCACTATTAGTATCTTATCTGCATGAATTACATATCTATCTATCTATATGTACATATATATATATATATATATATATATATATATATATATATATATATATATATATATATATATATATATATATGTGTGTGTGTGTGTGTGTGTGTGTGTATGTATGTGTGTGCGTGTGTGTGTGTGTGTGTGTGTGTGTGTGATAAAACCTAAAATAGTCTTATCACACACATGAATTAACCTAATAACCTAAAATGGTTAACCTAAAATGGTTTTATATATATATCATCAAAAACAAAACTGAAACCAAGTTCATGAATTGTTATTGTTCTTTCAGTATCAACACTTGAGAAAGAGCGAATCGCTCGAAAATTTGTGTGCCGAAGTAAACTGTTGGTGAAAACAGCATGAACTTGGTTTCTCTTTCAAAATGATATTTGGGTTCTGATGATTACGTGTCCCTCCCGGAGAAGACTTCATGTAACCCAGAAGTCGAAACATTAATATTATAGGCACGGGCCTACTTGTATGTATAACGCCACTCGGCACTCATTTCTGCAAGGGAGCAGTCGGTTCCGTTCCGAGGCACGTGTATCTGTCAGCAAATTCAACAGTTGGTGGATTGGTTTTCTTCTCTCCTTATTCGGCATCGACAAAACAAGGAGCCTGTTTTCATCATTCTGAGGTTGGCTTAATTGGCCTTGGGTATAAGCCTTGATACTAATGATAATTCCTTCATTTTCTCCTAAACGAAGACAGCATTCACGCATCAAAAATATAACAGAATAATAACATGGAAAAATAAAAAGAATTGGTACCCAGCAAAATCTACATTTAACTTGTGGTTGTTATTGTTTTGTGCCCTTTTATCAACGGTCATGAATTAACAGGGGCATACGGTAAAGCAGAATTTAATGAAGTAAAATCACGCCATTTTTTTTTTCTACAGTCATAAGATCATGAGTAGGTCCTTACATCGAAGCATGTTTCCCGTTTTCTGTGTAATTTCCTTGAAATTAATACGAAATAGCGAAATTCAGACTAAAAGTCAAACTATCATAATCACAGCCATCTGCTACGTAACTCTGAATTTAATTCTATTTTGTATACAAACAGAAACAAAAAATAAATTCAAACAAGAACATCAGGCAAGTCAGGGGACACGGAACCCCCGTCCACACTTTTGGCAAAATAAAAAACAAACAAACAATAATATCAGAAAAAAAGTGCACAAATAAACAAACAGACAATATCTTTAGAAAACTATGACTTTCGAAGGTTCCCCACCCCCCGTCACACACACTACCAATAAAAAAAAAAGAAGAAGTTAAAACAAGTTCTGCGGCACCTGGACATGAGGTAACACACAAAAAAGTAAAGTCTGCTGTGGGAAAAGCCTCTTAGAGTCAGTCAGATTTTCCAGGTTTCTGTCCTAGCTACAATAATCGTTTCAGCTGATTGGACTATAATGACATCATGACCGTAATCACATTCTGTCGACAAGTAAAGCGCATCATGTCAAACACATGAACTCCTGCCAAGGGCGTATTGATACCTGGTTTTAAAAGACTGGTAGAAATCGACGTTCGATCGAATTACTTGATTCGTTCTTCTCCCTCTTCTTCCCCCCACCCCTCCCTGTCATCATGACTACTAATCATTATTATCATTATTATTGCATCCATTCAATTCAATTCAATTCAATTCAATTCAATTCAATTCAATTCAATTCAATGCAATTCAATGTAATGCAATTCAATTCAATTCAATTCTATTCTACTCTTAGGGTATTCTATTCTAATCTATATTCCATTCTATTCTATTCTATTCTATTCTATTCTATTCTATTCTATTCTATTCTATTCTATTCTATTTTGTTTTATTCTATTCTATTTTGTTCTATTCTATTCTACTCATTTAAATCTATTCACCAACATTTCAGGAGTACAATAAAAATACACATAAGAATGCACAATTATATATAAAGTCACTAGAACAAGGAAATAAGAGTTGAAATAGATGGTGGGTACCCCTTGAGAGTGTTCATAGATAGGGACCCCTGGTAACACTGAAATATTGATGCATAAAATATACACGTGAGAGAAAAAAATATTCATATACAATTTATACACTTACATGTAAAGGTCAGTCTGCATGTAAGTTTGGTAGGGAAGAAAAAATATCATTGTTATCTTCATTTCTACCACTGAGGATCTATATTGATTGATGTCATCTCACCATCATCATCATCATCATCATCACCATCACCATGATAAACATTGTCTATAATAATGATGATCATAATCATTATGGTGATGAGATCAATCGGTAGAAGTAAATTAGCAGCTATAAATATAGGAGCGGCAGGAGACATTAGTATTCTTATCGCTAATTACTTACGATTACATACTATCCTTGATTTAAATATTTTGTAAGCATCATTCTTTTTCAGGTGGAAATCATAGCGCAATGATTTAGAAATACTTTTTAAGATTGTTAAAAAAAACGAAGAGAAGTTAGACATCTTATTACTTTGAAAGCATTGATACTGATCAGGATTTGTGAAAAGTATAAACAAGCAAACAAACAAAGTAGTATATTGGACACATCTTCAATGTTGCAATCAATTTTCAAAAATGCCCTACATTTTGATGGTTTTATATTCAGCTGTACTATTTTCAATGGCATGTGCACTTTAAGCAAAAACCTTAAAACAACACTTGCAAACTATCAAAAAATTCTAACAAACTAGCTTCGCCACTTTCCGTAAATCAAGGTCAGGAGCTAAATTATCTGCATGTCCATCAATGTCCATGAAGGATGACGAATTTACAACAGGTCAACGGTTGGAAAAATAAGACATGAACAAAAATCAAAGGCAGCTCGAAGCCTTATTTTTCTCTGCCTTGTCATTCCGTGCAAGGTAGCCGTTATCGAGATGTCCTTTTTTTGTTGTTGTTGTGAAATAGCAGCTGTTATTGCTTACGGCTCTGAGTTCCTTAGTATAGAAGGCTATCCTTCCGACCTAAAATTTTTAATCCGAATGTAATCGTGGTAATGGAGAGTCCGTTGACCCAATCAAACATAGTTGCAGTTGTAATCAGATCAGCTGCTGAAATCACGTGAAAAAGAGAAAAAAATATTCCATATGCAGTTCAACAGTTTGAAAATGACTAAAAAGTATGTAAGTCATACATACGATTTTTACAACTTGGGTAAAACAAATTTATATTTTACCCGACATGAGGGCCTAGAATATAATAGGGGCATATGATATTAATTCATTCATGGGTTTGCAATAAAATTTGAGCTGTGAGCCATACAGGCAAATATTGGTCAGGCTTTATATATGTAATAATTAATGGACTAAATGTCGTATCGTAATTGCCCAAATGCACAAAAGAAGTTTGTACCAAAGTCATGGTTTATATTTTTCTAGTCAATGGATTAAAAAAAAAAACTAAAAAAAAAAAAACACAAAACGAAACATGTATGCAGCTCGTATTCAGCGTTGACTTTGTGTCACGCGTATTGACGCAGTTGAAATGTACATTGTCCATGGGTTTAATCGTCCTTTGCGAATTCCGGCCATTGCAGTTTTGTGATATTTTGCTGCTGCTGCTGCTGCTGCTGTTGTTGTTGTTGTTGTTGTTGTTGTTGCTGTTGTTGTTGTTGTTGCTGCTGCTGCTGCTGCTGCTGCTGCTGTTGTTGGTGTAGGTTTTTTTTTTTTTCAATGCCGTTTAAGTTGTTTCATTATAGGTTTCACTCTCAGCATAGAAACTAATCAAACATTGCGGGGAAGAAAAATTGTTGATTCTGTGGTTTTGGCCTCATGCAATAACATTCGCTCCTGTATTTTCAGAACATGCTTATAATGACAATAAAAGCAGGTGAATGCAATTTCTTTTACCTTTTTGAGAACATAATCTTTACAAGGGTACTATTCAAAGTTCATATAATTCTTGCGTCAGTGTGAACATTCATTTATGTTCTGTCATAAGTAATTGAGCGACCTACTCAAAGAAAGAAAAAATGTTCGAATGAATCTCAAACCTGTACGCTGATACTTTATAACGAGTATAAATACTTTGCGAAAAAGTATAGTTCGTCATCTGATGGTCGAAGCAAAAAAAAATGATGCCTTTCAATGTGGGTTGGCAAGTGGCGGATCCGGGGGTGATTCCCCACCCCCCCCCCCCCCCCCCCCGATGATTGAGTAAAACAATTAGTCACCCCTTTATTTTTTCTTCTGTTTTGATATTTCCAGAATTATAAGGAGTCGTAGCGTCTTAAAAAGTATACCAAAGTATGCATGAAATTGCACGATGACCAACGTAAATATTTTTTTATCCACAAAAAAAAAAATATATATCTCTCTAACGTGGGAGGAGAGACCAGGGAGGTGGGAAGAGAGAGAGACACACCTACATTGGGAAAGTGTTACATGACAAAACAGGTTTTAAAGTTTAGAGTCTGTTTAAGTGCTTGAAGTGCTTGTGTCTGTGTCATAGACGTAATTTTGACATACTTTTGTTGACCTTTGACCTCTTTCATATTACGTAATATCTATATATTCTATATGAAAACAATAAAAATGCTAAAGTCTAAAACTATTTTAAAGAAAAAACGATCCTTAACCCAGCCGCTCTGGTGACGGTGTTTTCTTTCTTTTTGTTTTATTTGTGTTTAGCGATATTGTTCCTTCCCTTTGCCATGCATTCACAATGCACTTAATAGTTACTTTACATCATTGTTAGAGAATGAGAACATCGATACAAAATTCATTCAAGAACACTAGTATCAGGATTATTGTTTCACTCAGTCATCGGGGGAAAAAAAATCACATTATACTTTTTACTTTTACAAAATCTGTGAAGTCAAAAAACAAAAACAAAAACAAAACTATACTAGTAGTAGAAGTGTAGGGTTTTTTTTTTACGCTTTTTATAGCCTTTATTCAGACCAATCAACATTGTTACATTGTAGTGACACAAAATATCTATATTACACTGTTTGACGGACAACAAAAAGGTTTGTGCAAAATATAGATTAAACATTAATAAATTGTACACACTTGACATGATTCAGTCACCAGTCTGAATAAAGATTTTATCTAAAACAAATACACTGTACAAGAAACATGAGAGGTGATGGAATTACAAAATCTTTAAAATGTAATCTATTCACCAGTTATAAACATCATGAGAACTAATATCTCTCTGGGTCATAGGCAAATGGAGATTCATAACCAGATAATTAAGCTTTAATAATGACGATCAGAGAAAAAGAACCAGTATATGGAGCGGGCAAAGCAAAACACAGAATATTCCATTCATTTGAAATAGATTGACTGAGATAAATACAAAAGATATTGTCTTAAACGGGATGCAATAATTAAACCCGGTATTTCATGAAGTATAATTTTCCCATTTCGCTTAATGTAATGTCAATTTATCCTTTAAAGTTGCTTTTTCATATTCAGACTGTTTTGAGGTGGCAATTGCCTTAGATATTTCTTTACAGGTTGGAACTCTTCCACTTTTACGGTTAGAAAAAATCATATGCTTAATCAAAATTAACACATGATTCAACAAAGCATCGAGTTTGATATTTTCCCTGAATCCAAGTAAAACGTCAAGCCAATTTATATTAACAAACTGAGGAAATTTTAGTTTATTTCCTACCTCGTTCCATATTCGATAAACTAAAGGACAGTCATAAAATATATTATAGTATGTTTCAACCTCTTCCCTACAAAAGGAGCACAGATTTGATTGTGTTATTCCAAACTGGTGAAGTTTATCATTACAAAAAATTAACATTGTGCAGAAGCTTATATTGGAATTCTCTCAGCTTCCAGTCTAGTGTCGAAATTCTAGGAATAGAAAAACTACCTGCAGTAGCCGATCTATCCATGTTTAATGCTAATACTTCTGGGTGTTTTGAAAGAAAAGAATCTTCAATGGTACCAATAAAAATATTGTATATCATTTTTGAAGATACTGACAATAAGGGGTACACTTTTTTGTTTATATTAAGACTAATTTCAAAAACATCAGCAGGGTTATCACTCAAAATATGATCCCTCACGTTACCTTTTCTCGCCACCTTCCGTTCTGCTGGAAATTTATCATACAATTCATAAAGAGAGATTAAATCATCTGCATTTAGGCCCTTTCTAATAAAATAGGGTTTTTTTTTTGACGCTTTTTATAGCCTTTATTCAGACCAATCAACATTGTTACATTGTAGTGACACAAAATATCTATATTACACTGTTTAACGGACAACAAAAAGGTTTGTGCAAAATATAGATTAAACATTAAAGGAACTGTACAGTAGTGGTTGAGATGGGGATTCATGTTTTGAACATCCCTAAGTGAGATAATGAGAAACCTCTTATGAAATATGAAAGAGCATGTGATTTTAAGAAGGATTCAACGTTTATTTGATGAAAATTGGTTTTCAAATGGCTGAGATATCCCCAAAAGTGATAATAATAAAAGGCGACATGCCCCACCTTTATTAGGATCTCTTTGTTTCACCTTGTTTTTGGATATCTCAGCCATTTCAAAACCGATTTTCATCAAATAAACTTTTGATACCCCTTAGAATTGCATGCTCTTTGACATCTCATAGTGTGGTTTCTGAATATCTCGCAAAACATTATAAGCTAAAACCTCACCTCGACCAAAACTGTACACACCCTTTAATAAATTGTACACACTTGACATGATTCAGTCACCAGTCTGAATAAAGATTTTATCTAAAACAAATACACTGTACAAGAAACATGAGAGGTGATGGAATTACAAAATCTTTAAAATGTAATCTATTCACCAGTTATAAACATCATGAGAACTATTATCTCTCTGGGTCATAGGCAAGTGGAGATTCATAACCAGATAATTAAGCTTTAATAATGACGATCAGAGAAAAAGAACCAGTATGTGGAGCGGGCAAAGCAAAACACAGAATATTCCATTCATTTTAAATAGATTGACTGAGATAAATACAAAAGATATGTCTTAAACGGGATGCAATAATTAAACCCGGTATTTCATGAAGTATAATTTTCCCATTTCGCGTAATGAAATGTCAATTTATCCTTTAAAGTTGCTTTTTCATATTCAGACTGTTTTGAGGTGGCAATTGCCTTAGATATTTCTTTACAGGTTGGAACTCTTCCACTTTTACGGTTAGAAAAAATCATATGCTTAATCAAAATTAACACATGATTCAACAAAGCATCGAGTTTGATATTTTCCCTGAATCCAAGTAAAACGTCAAGCCAATTTATATTAACAAACTGAAGAAATTTAGTTTCCGTGCCGACAAAAATACAAAAGCGCCATCTCTTGTTTGGTTTCGGTACGAGTGTCTGTCGATCGCAACCTGTCTGTCTGCATATTATTATAGCAAGTGTATGGGGGAAAAAAAAACATAAAGATCGTATTACGTACATCATCAAACAGTAAACTGTACGGCATGCCTGACACACAGAGACCATGAACAAGGTGTAAGAGTTTCGATTCAAGGAAAAACATTCTGTTGAAGGGTAAGCAAGTGACGTTGATTTATGGGTGTAGCAAGGCAGTAGACACTGCACCGGTAGACACTCTGAGTGTAAAACATCGTATCCCTCGTTTTGACTTTGTTATTGCCTCAGATAGTCAGTGGTCGACAGTCGTTGACAAGTGAGCCGCCTCACACGGGGCTGGAGCGGGCTGCGCCCCCGTAACATCGGTAGAGCTAGCGGCCACTCGCCGCTACGTGAGTGTATCATACATTGAGTCGTAGTGACTCACATTGCTAGACTGTATGTGCATCCCTATTCACAAGTGAAACATCGAACACAACTTAGCTACTCTGGCTGGGTTAAGTGTGATGTAAATTCAGAGCCCATAGTATGGATTGTGAAGCTTGTAGAGGTATCTAACGTTACTAGACCGCGTCTAGTAGAAACTAGAATTGCAAACTACAGTTCTAACACGTTATTCGTTAACGGTTACATGTTAAATGCTGGGGGGGGGGGGGGGGGGGGGCTCCAGCTCCCCCCCCCCAGCTCCCCCGGTTCCGCGGCCCCTGTTGAAGTGGAGTTGTCGGGGGCTTGGTTTCCGAGGAAGCACTTTACTAGCAATCGTGTGGTCAGGACATGTCACAGAACAGGTACAGGGCCAGGGCCAGGCCAGCCAAATGTGACTGAATGTCTGGGATTTGTCTGTATTGACTAAATCATCACACAAAGTGATGAAAACATCCAGCTTTTCAAAGAAATATGATCTTTAGCCATATAGGTAGGTATCCAGAACATTGTGTTATTGTTAATCTATCATTAAAATTGCATAAAGATGATAGAACCACCAAAGCACCATGTGGCCTATTTACTAACTTAACGTTAGTAACACAGCCCATGCTAATGTCAGCCATGACACCCACCCTACCCTATTACTATTTACCATTATATAACGCCTGAAGAGATCCTTGTCATTTGATTGGTTGTTTGACATTGATTATTCGGCCCATTTCACTATGACGTCATCATCCGTGCAATTGTGGTTCCATTTACCGTGCAATTTTGGATCCATACGATTTGCTCCATTGCACGCTCACTGAGAGCCTGGCATACTACGCATGCATACGCTTGCGTTTTGCAGTGTATGTACATGCGACAGCGTGCTACATAGCGTATAAAGCGCCCAGTGAGCATTCTCGCGATCTCAGATTCTCTCTTGTTTCTAAATTATTAATAAAACATGAAAGGACAAGGATCTCTTCTAGGCGTTATATAAAACAAATATTATGTTTTTCATTCGTGCAATGGACAGTATATTTCACTCGATGAAAGATGAAATTTTTGATCCATTCAACGAGGCGCAGCCGAGTTGAATGGATCATTTCATCTTTCACCTCATGAAATATTCTTTCCATTGCACTCATAAACATTCATTATTTGTATACTGTCTCACAGTGGCCATCGGGGGCAGGCTCTCAGGTCTCTTTGGATGGGTCAGTCGGGAAGCCACTTCGGGTCGTTGGCAAAGAAGAAGAAGAGGAAGGCTGATGCCAAGAGCAAGGAGAGAGAAGACGCCGGCACCGGAGGCTCATCCCCGAGACTTGTCATGAGGCGGTTTGGCAGCGTTGCCACGGATGCGGGCCTGGGAGCCAAAGTCCAAAGGAGCATTGGATGCGATGAGGTACATGTAGGAGACATGTTTTGTATTGTATCTATCATCCAAGGTTTCTTTCCCTATAACAAATAGAATCTCTGCACATTATGAGATGCTGCACTGTTGCAGGTATACGTACAGTAAGCTACCATCAGACCAGATGCATAAGTGTAGCACAGTGCCCAGAGACTCAACGACATACAATTGTAATGTTGCCAGTGGTAATAGTTGTCTGAAATTGACTGTAAAACGTATTTAAGCATCCCCCAAGAAAATTTTTTTCTGATATAATGGGAGCTTTGGGAAAAAAAATACTTGAAAATCACTGGAAGTTTTTCAATACATTGTATGTTTTATGAATGCGTTTTGACAGTAAAGACAGTTCTATTTTACCCTAACTAGGCTTGGCTATTTTGGTAGATGATAAAGCCGGAGGGGGGCCTCCCAACCCCCCCCCCCCCCCCAGATCTCGGTCGTCGACTGCGCGATCATGATGAAAAACGCAACACACACATTGCCTGTGACGTAATCTAAAAGAATGGAAAGTTGATTTGCAAAAAGTTAGGGTTACGAAGGAAAAAGAAAACTGTTATGGTCACCAGTGTTTCATTTGTTGTGCTCTTGAACTTCACTCATTTGATATCATCATTATGCCAAGTTCACTTTCTCTTCCCCTTTTTATTTTGACTCTATGTGCCATGGTGTAAACCCCCTGTGTGCCACATTATTCTGAGACGGCAACGTATTCCTGCTTTGGGAAAATATTCTGCTTTTCAAATCCATGTAATTTTATAGATTTTTGTTACCCTCGACATGTAATGAGCAAAGTAATAGAGAAAATGCCAAGCTTTGCTTTGATGTAAATTGTATGACAAATCTGTGGTTATTTTTCTTTCAAATGACTAGTAAATGCATTATTGTATAGAGGCATAAGTTTTGCACACAAAATAGAAATTTTGAATTTGCTCTCAAATCAAGTAAGGAATTCCACTTGATATTCAGTCACCACATGAAATGCAAGCTACTTGTGACTAGAATAGAACCACGAGAAATGCTTTCAGGTGATTTATTGAACGGTTTGGGCGGGTTTGTGCGTTTGAGCAGAATATGCGAAGTTGGCACGCTGTCGACTGAGTCGGACGTGCGAACGTGGCACATAAAGAGTTAAATAGCAGGCAAAGGTACCAGGTGGGGTATGGCAGACTCAGCCTGTTAGATTTTGTGCAAAAAAGGCATTACTATTTTTCAACAGCAAGGCTAGATATATTTTGAGATGCCTGTAGGACCCAACTGTAGATGTTCATAATGACAGTGTAGTTTTGCCTAGATGTACTTTACTTATCCCCATTGTACAAGTGAATTCCACTGGTATGTTTCAATGAAGTACCTTATTCTTGTAGACTTACAAATAGGGTTGTTCACTTGGAATATGGCAAAGCAATACAAAGATGCATCATTTGGTCACAAATATCCATAAAACCTGTCAATGGGTTTGTGCAATTTTTTGTAAATTATTTTTAAATAATTTTTGTGTTTGCTTTTTTACACAGATGGAGTACTTTGATCCTTTCCTGCTTCTCGATGAAATCACCGTCAGAAAACCGGCCGGCTTTCCAGACCACCCACACAGGGGAGTAGATATAGTAAGTTAAATCACCATGGATAATCAATGTAATATTTTGGATCCAAAATATATCCTGTAATGAACGGTTGAAAGAGCTTCCTCTGATTATTGGTATTTTCAGCTATGTCACATATTTGACACTCCATGAAATACTATTTGCAAAATGATGTCACTTCTATGACAACATCTTGCAAATAGCATACTATTTGCAAAATGATGTCACAAACAATTCTGAAATTGTGTGCAGCTTTGTACCATTACTCTGTGAAATGTAACAATGTTTAACAAAACAATTGTGACATCACAAAGAAATTCTGACACTCTGCGTCGCCATCACTCTGTGAAATGTGACAATTTCTGACAAAGCAATTGTGACGCCACAAAGCAATTTTGACATTGAGCACTGCTTTGTACGGCACTGCTCTATACCGTCACTCTGCAAAATTCACGAAAATAAAAACCTTTTGTAATGTCCAGTTTATGCAGTAATTCAATCCTGTTGAAGGAGTGATGCATATTGGGTGACCATAGGGTCTCCAACTGCTTTCACAAACAAAAGACTTTTTTTGTAGCTATTGCATCAGTAATGCCTCTGATACTGATAAAAAGCATTGATACCTTACATACCCTGTAATTTGCTATGCTTTGTCTGCCTTGGAAATTTTTGGAATCAGGTTGATCTCTGTACACAATACAGTAGACCTCGCCTAAGTCGACATCGCATAAGTCGACACAATAAAAAAGTCCCGATTTTTGCCTTTGTTATTCCTTGAAAATTTCCTCGTCTTAGTCGACATTTATAAGTCGACAACTCGCGTAAGTCGACCTGATTTTTCAGTACCAACTGAGATGAAATACGTGTTAATTCCCTCGTCTAAGTCGACATAATTTTTCGCTCAAAATCTTATCGCCATTCTCTGAAAAAGAATTGTTTTCCTGCTCCGATTCGCTGCATTTCTACTCGGTAATTCGCTAGTGTACAGCGTGGTAGCGTTCGCGCCATGTGTCCATTGTCTTGTATTCCAGAATAGAAAGGGCATACACTCATTTACACTGGAGTATTACATGTAATACCCAAGGCAGTTCACTTTACCCCTTTTCTCCCTCTCGTTTTTCTCAAAACGCAAACATTTTGTACACTTAAAGGGTGTGTACAGTTCTGGTCGAGGTGAAGATTTAGCTTTTAAAGTTTTCTGAGATATTCAGAAACCACTCTATGAGATGTCAAAGAGCATGCAAACTAAGGGGTATCAAAAGTTTATTCGATGAAAATCGGTTTTGAAATGGCTGAGATATCCAAAAACAAGGTGAAACAAAGAGATACTAATAAAGTTGGGGCATGTCGCCTTTTATTATTAGCACTTTTTTGGATATCTCAGCCGTTTGAAAACCAATTTTCATCAAATAAACGTTGAATCCTTCTTAAAATTATATGCTCTTTCATATTTTATAAGAGGCTTTTCATCATCTCACTTAGGAATGTTCAAAACATGAATCCCCAGCTCAACCAGTAATGTACAGTCCCTTTAACTACAAGTATGTCCCAGTAGGTATTCATCATCCGAACATGAAATGTTTTTGTAAATCTGAATATTCTGACGTTAATTATTCTGAAGCGGTATTAAAACCTGGGCCCTTTCTAGAAAATTTATTACAGTGCAACTAATAATGCAACTCCAAAAAAAAATCAAATGCAGGTGTATCAAATCACACGCAGCTTTTGCATTTAAACGCAAGTGCGTTGCTGAAAAGACTTGCGTCTGATAATCATATGAAACTAGAAAATAATTGTGCGAACCTGAAACTCAATTGCGTTTAAACGCAACAAACGCAACTCTAAAAATCAAATGCAACTTGCGGTTTTGTACGAAACTAGAAACTGCGTTTAAAACATTTCTGTACATCTACGGAAGTGCGTTATGATTGAAAAGACTTGCATTACTTTTTTATTTCGTAAGCAAAATTAGAAATTAAACGCAACTCTGAAAATCAAATGCAAGTCCATCACATCATACGTAACGCTGTATTTAAACGCAAGAGCGGTGCAGAGAAGACTTGCGGTTTTTGTACGGAACTATAAGAAACTGCGTTTAAACGCATCTCTAAACATCTACGGAGTTGTGTTATTGTTTAAAAGACTTGCATTATTTTTTATTTCGTAAGTAAAATAAGAAATCAAACGCAACTCTGAAAATCAAATGCAAGTCCATCAAATCACATGGAACGCTGAAAAGACTTGCGTTTGATAATCATACGAAACTAGAAAATTGCAGGGAACTTTTTAAAACTCAATTGCGTTTAAACGCAACTCTAAAAATCAAATGCAAGTCCATTAAATCACACATAACCCTGTATTTAAACGCAAGAGTGTTGCAGAAAAGAATTGCGGTTTTTGTACGAAACTATAAGAAACTGCGTTTAAACGCATCTCTTAACATCTGCGGAAGTGTGTTATTGTTTAAAAGACTTGCACTATTTTTCATTTCGTAAGCAAAATTAAAAATTAAACGCAATTCTGAAAATCAAATGCAAGTCCATCAAATCACACGGAACGCTGAATAGACTTGCGTTTGATAATCATACGAAACTAGAAAATTGTATGAAATTTAAACTCAATTGCGTTTAAACGCAACTGTAAAAATCAAATGCAAGTCCGTCAAATCACAAGCAACGCTGTATTTAAAAAGCAAAAGCGTTGCAGAAACTAGAAACTGCGTTTAAACGCATAAAAATTTACGGAAGTGCGTTTGATGGTTGAAAAGGCTCGCGTTATTTTTTATTTCGTAACGGAACTTTCGCCGTGACCGAACTTAGTCTGCACTTGCAGGGGAAAGACATCGCAACATTCACACGTTTCAAACTGCCGAAACGCATGCTGCTTCACAAAATGTCAGTGAAAAAATGACAACGCATTATTGTTAAAGTTCGCTATGCCGAAGGTTTAAATCTCAGTCCAAAGTTAAATTAGTCCGACAATGGAAAGAGGTTTGTTTTTACGAAGGTTATAGTGGTCCGAAAGATGTCGTTTAAAAAAAAAAAACTTTTCTTCTTCTTTTTATTTCAGACGGGCCCGCGCTGTACAGAGCGGTAATGTTAACGAATCGGAGCGCGAGAACAGTTCATTTTCATAGAAAATAGAATAGAATAGAAATTTAAGCAAAACAAATACGGCGACTTAGGGAAGGAAAAACACACATCCTATTTCAACTCAGTCGACACTGAAAAATTATCTCGACAGAAACATGCAAAATCACACGCATATCTTCGCAGCAATGCACTTGAATTCAAATCGCAAAGTTTAATGCAATTTTGGGGAATTTGCGTTTGATATTTCAAATCAAGTTTTAAAACGTAAAGTGTGTAGAAACGGGCCTAGGTTTCCGATCCCGCTCTCTCAAAATCTCTCTAGAGATTTGGGAATTGTGCGTTGTCGTTACTAACCCGCGCGAGATTTATGCATGAACTAAAACATTATTATTCAAATTCATGAAAATTCTTCCGTCGAGGTGTTTTCATTGCAACTGATTGACAAATTGCCCTACATCGACGTAAATAAGCACTGAATTGATCAGTGTTTTAGTAGTAGCCATGATAAAAAAATCATGGGCGTACATACTCGAGCAGGATTCGAACCTACGACCTCCTGATCACCGGACAGGCGTCATGTCCACTAGACCACCGGACAAGGATTAGAACCAACACTTGCTGTCGGGCGAAAGCTCGGTGGTCTAGTGGACATGACGCCTGTCCGGTGATCAGGAGGTCGTAGGTTCGAATCCTGCTCGAGTATGTACGCCCATGATTTTTTTATCATGGCTACTACTAAAACACTGATCAATTCAGTGCTTATTTACGTCGATGTAGGGCAATTTGTCAATCAGTTGCAATGAAAACACCTCGACGGAAGAATTTTCATGAATTTGAATAACAAAAGCAGTACCCGCTGCATGCTATAAGGATTAGAACCAACACTTGCTGTCGGGCGAAAGCTCGGTGGTCTAGTGGACATGACGCCTGTCCGGTGATCAGGAGGTCGTAGGTTCGAATCCTGCTCGAGTATGTACGCCCATGATTTTTTTATCATGGCTACTACTAAAACACTGATCTATTCAGTACTTATTTACGTCGATGTAGGGCAATTTGTCAATCAGTTGCAATAAAACATTATTGTTGCTGATGTCAGTAGGCATGTTTTGGCGGCAAAAGGAGTAAGATTTGGGTAGCGATCCGCATCGTGATCCAAATCTTACTCTGTACAGAGGAAATTAGTTTTCATTTATAAGTCGACAAAATGTCGACTTACGCGTAAGTCGACATTCGCGTAAGTCGACATGTTTTTCTCAGTCCCGATTATGTCGACTTACGCGAGGTTGACTGTATATTTATAAATCTCATGTTGCACAATTGATCTCAGCTCAATTTGTCATTTGATGCTCATTCTCTTCTTTTTTGTTTTCTTTTCCTCCTGAAATTCAAGGTATCTTATGTCCTTGAAGGCTGCACAGAATATCACGACTTCCTTGGTAATGAAGGATCCATTAAAGAAGGAGGTATTCAGGTATGTACAATGAAGTACATTATACCTTTGTATGCATGTACATACTGTAAGTAAACAGTATGAGTCAAGATTACCTATCCTAGAAATTATAAATTCCATTGTGATATCCATGCTGATAATGATATCTTACTATTATTTGCAGTACACTATTCACAATAAAAGTGGGTCAACTGAAATTACAACTCTGTCGGAGACTCCAACCCCAAGCACCTTCTGATTTGGAGATTCTCTTACCTGAAATCCCTGGCAAACTGGAGACTTCAATTTGCTTCAATTTGATGTGCACGAAGTCCCTTAATGCAGCCGGGGTCCAGGGCCCAATTAAGGGTCCTGGAAGCTCTGGGCCCTTGGGGTTTATTATTTTTACAGGCTTATTTTTCAACATACAATGACCCTAAAAATCATATATTTTGGCAAAAAAAACTTCATTTCATATTAAAAAAAAAGGTGTTTGGGGCAGGAGAAAGATAATTTCAAGCAAGAAGAGACGCAGAGCCAGGGCAGGAGAAATTAAATCTCAAGCGGGAGATTTTGCGAAAATGGACTTTCAGTGGGAGATCTGTCAAAAGCAGGAGAGTTGGAGTCTCTGCTCTATCTATGCTGTGATCACATATCTCTCTGGTGTATCTGACTCTATGCCTGCCGAAAAGAGCATTGCAGTAAGTGATACAGAAACATTAAAGTGCAGTTCATGGATTGAGGAAATCACAAATTTCTCAGATTTGCACTTAAAGCCCATTCTGTGCACCTGCACTGTTAAATCACACAACAATCTACGTGAAGCACCGTAATGCACAGACAAGCCTAGCGTGGTGCATTATTATGTTACAAGTTAACATTAATACCTGCTAGACTGTCTTGCCAGGTGTTTACATTGTTATCTACTGTAAATTTAATGTGGTTTGAATGAACATGCAAACTTGGCAATTCATAGAGTACCGATAAAGACAACCTGCAAGTATGGCACAACAGAGGTGAAGTGTATAAAGGGAAATGCAGAATATAAACTTTGGCAGTGTAGATATAGGTGATTCTAATACTTGCGTGATCACATACAAGATGCAGATATTGTATATTAAACCGGCAAGTATAACCTTGGCTTGTTGACTACTGTACTGAGTAGGACTTTGGCAATTAATTATCTTGATTGGAATGTTGTTTGATCAAATGTGACCACCTTATGATGAATATATCATGAAGGTGTCATGAATATAGATATTTTCTTCTTGACGTCTGTTTGTGCATTTAAAACATAGGTTTAATTAGCAAAATGCACAAATTTGATTGCAAATATTTTCTTCATGAGAGTGAACAGGACCCGTGCCACAAGAAATATTGTTTCATCAGAAGATATGTCACTTCTCTGGTAATGTTTCATTTATCTTAACAAGTAATCTTAAAGGAATGATATAGATTTGGTTGAGATGGGGATTCAGGTTTTCACTCTTGCGAGATAATTAGAAACCAAATGAAATATAAAAGAGCATACAATTCTATGAGGAATTAAAACTTTATGTGATGAAAATCAGTTTTGAAATGTCCGAGATATCCTAAAACAAAGCAAAATAAAGTTGTCCCATGATCTCTTTGTTTCTGGATATCTCAGGCATTTAAAAACAAATTTTCATCGAATAAACTTTGAATACCTCTTTGAACTGTATGCTCTTTAATATTTCATATAAGTTCTTTCTAATTATTTCGCAAAAAGTTAAAAACCTGAATCCCCATCTCAGCCAAAACTATACAATCCCTTTTTGGAAGTGGCCTGATTACTGGTACCTGCATTGTGTGGTCTATGAACTCATTGTTTGTTTGTTTTTATTATTTCATTTTACTGCTGAGCAGCTGCTGACCGCTGGACGAGGCATCGTCCACTGCGAGATGCCTTCTGGTGAAGACGTTTGCCACAGCCTTGAGCTCTGGGTCAACTTGAGTCCTGCGGAGAAGATGACAGAGCCTGCCTACCAAGACTCAAGGAAAGAGGACATTCCATGTGTGACAGATGGGGGTGCCAGAGTCAAGGTCATCGCAGGGGAATATTTGGACAAAAAGGTAGATATGTTTGTGTGGACTTTTGTTGTGTTGATCACAGAATTATGAATGTCAGTGTATTTTCAAATATTATTCAGCTATTATATATTTCACAGAAAAACAGAATGTGCTAGTCTCTAAACTCCTGTCAGAAGCATCATCAGATGTTTTACATGGATGCTGAACTCCACATGGCACACATACTTCTAGGGGCTGAGATCTTGTATGAGGATATCTCATTCTCCTGGAGACTAGGTGGGGGAACTGGTTGGCGACTAGTGTCTCCATTGGTTGCAACGTCTTCTGCAGACTGACCTGGTCTCTGGATAGTCGAGTGAAATTGAACATGTTTGATTTTTTTGGAAGACTTTCTACTGTTGCAAGATTGTCTCGCAGATTTCTCCATCAGCTGTGGTCCCCACATTGCGGAGGAGACTAATTCTGTCGGAGACATCTCTGCGATATTGTCACACCTGTGCAGAAGCCCATGGCGATGACCTCCTGGCATAGACAACTTTACAACTGAGAAGACGTCTCAGAGAAGTCGCATTGATCTCTCTTGATATCGCAGGGACATCCCCGTAACTTCCAAGCAAATATTTAAGTTGTCACCTACAGTAGTGTGGAGATGTCTTGGATGTTGCCATGGAGTTGCCTGACGGTGAGAGAGCAAGCCAATTTTTAGTCTTCGAGTCACACAAGCTGCAACAGTTGTGGTAACATCTCCACCAGTGAGATAGGCCCTTTACTAGCAGCACCCAAAATAGAGGTTCAGAGTGTCAAATATTCAGCTGAAGAAAAACCGATGTATTCCTATGGAAGGAGGCTGCTTGCTCAGTTGGCAAGATCTTTTTCAATTTCCTCCTCTCAGTATGAATCTGACCCTAGCTACACTACAATCACAAAGCTCGAGATTTCCAGCCACATTTATAAACAGCGAACAATTGGGAACAGCCTCTGACCAATTCCCCTAGTGAGACATGCTATCCTGACCCATACCCCACATGTCTCCTAGAGTCTTCCTGTCCATTTTCTTGCCCTGTTGCCAAGGCTTTCAGAAATTATTAGTGAGTCACTGATGTGACAAATAATTCCAGCCTGTCTGCAACCAGCATCCATTAATCCCATCATGAGATATCAACCCCTTACAGCAGTGACACCTCAAATGAAAGACCCAGCACAAAAAGGAGGGGGGGGGGGGACAAATCTCCCCAAATTAAGGAATCTTTAATAGAACCAAACCAAAAACAAAGCATGTTTAAAAATCATCTTCTCTAGAAACAGAAGTAAAAGAGCTAAGTTGATACTATGAGTTTAGTACATTGATTTAATTTTGTTCATGGTAGATCCAGGGTGCCCCAAATGGGAACCTAAATTGTCTGTTTTAATCTTCTTCTTGAAAATCCCATGATGGATTTTCACCAAACTTGGCAGGTAACATCCCATTGGGTATAGGATTTTTTTTTTTTTTTTTTTTTTTTTTTTGGGGGGGGGGGGGGGGGGAGAAACAGGAGTGCAATGCCCAAAGTGGACAGGTGGGAGGGGGGACAGACAAATCCCCCAAATTTAGGACTCATATCTTCTCTCAAATTGTAAGTGATATGCCATGTTAGCATTCAGATTAGTTACTGCATGAAAGGTAAACTTGTGATACACAGATGAGCGCGAGCCCCCTGGGTATCTTGTTTATTTTATGTCTGAGTTTGATAGAACTTCTACTCTATCATTCTGATTGCTTGTTTTCACTCTGCATACAAATGAAAACTAACTTGAACATGATGTGGAATTGCTCCTCAGGTGAATGTCATCATATTTTTGATATTGCAACCCATATCTACTATTTCAGTGGGGTACAACTCTCACTGTCATCATGTAATTGAGGTGATGCATTCACTTGGCTAATGATCCAACTTTGTGATGGTAATGGACTTTGTCCAAGCTGTCAATGGTTTTGAATGAGATATGGGGAGAGTTTTCTTTCTTCTTTTATTTTTTGAAAGAGGTGAAAATAAATCAGGGGCCCGTTTCATAAAACTTGTTATCAGTGACAACTGCCACATTTCTATGACAAATTTGCTCTTAGCCAATCAGATGCAAGGATTTCAGTAGCTTGTCACAACTATAACAACTTGTCACTGATAACAAGTTTTATGAAACGGGGCCCTGGATAAGACCGACCACCCCATCACACAATGCTTGAAACGAGTGAGCATTCTGCTTGATGATGTAATAGACTGCTTCAACCACCAATGTACATTGCTGATGTCATCTTAAAGTAGCCAGGAGTCTACTAGTGAGCCTGTCATCAATATGCTACCAGGGCTTGACCGTAAGGGTGATCTGACTGTGTGGCCCGGGGCCACTAAAAATTGATGTCGGGCCACCAAACTTCCAAATACATGTAGGTTATCTTTTGATGGCCCAATTTGACAACTAAGATTTAATGGATTTTTGTGTTCATTTCTATCTTGGGCCACCAAAATGTTATATTTAAAGATTGTAATGACACAAAGGGGAAAAAATAGTGTTAAGTCCTGGTCACATACTTGTATCCAGCATCCAAGGGAACTTGGGTCACATGAGAAAATACCTCTGAGTCTTGATGCAGTGAGAACTTTTGTACTGTCTAAAGCCAAAGTGCTGCAATAGCCTGTTGTGTGGCACTCCTTCCAATCTGTGGTTATGGCCAGAGACTCTCAAAAGTTGAGGTCCCAGGTTCCAGTCCACCAGCAGTAGCAATTATAAATGCTTACAGGCATGGCACAACATTATTCTTGTGCATGCCTGTAGAGGTGGCTTATAACTGTCAGTTCTGTGGTTGCATGCTTATGGCCATTTAATTGCTTCTTTTGCAGCCACTTGAAATAATTCAAGAAATCCAAAACTCCATATCCAATCTAATCAAATCAGATTTTTAGCTCAAAATAATTATAGAGAAACTCTTCTCCAGTTTTTGTTGTATTGTTTTATTTTGTCTTTGTTTAAAATTGTTTTTTTTTTAATGTTCTAATAAACACCATCTTAATGCTCAAATGGTTAAGAAACAGCAGTAACACGTCAATAAAAAAAAAAAAAAAGTATTTTCCACTGCATGGGTTAGCAAGAGTCCTGAACACAAAATATGAATAGCGCCATCTCTTGTCCCTAGTACTGAAAAACAGGCTTTTATATTTCTAGCAAAGGACTGTATGGGCAGAGTATTTATGTCGACAAGTACAGAGGGACAACTATCCACATACCTTTTTATGATTATATTTTTACATTCTCCTTGTGTTGAATAGTTTAGTAGAGTCAAGATGGGTGAATACAAGCTGTAAACTTATTTGGGCAAAGAAGGACCAGATGGACTCCATGCTTGCTAGGGGTGATACAAAGATCAAGGAAAAGGTGTGGCTTTGTTTTGCTGCATTTGTTTGTTTGTTCTTAGTCATTCATTTCAGTGAATGATTATGTAAATGTATAAAAGGTACATGTAATTAGCCTTACCACAAGGCCCCTGAAAATTCAAGCTAAAGAGTAAGACTGTATGATATACTCCTGCAGAATTGGTTTGGAGAGAAAAGATGCATTGCTTGATTTGATGCACTTCAATTGCTCCAGTGTGTGTCCGTAGAATTAGTGGCATACTGCCCTCTAGTGCTGAGATCGTGCCTACTGTAACTGGCTTGTCAGTCACTTTCAGCTGGAAGACTGTTGGGGGTCTATCAAGAGGTTGAATTGTATATCTTCGACAGATGGTTACATTCCTCGGTTTGGTTGTGCAATATAAATATTGCCCTCCTGTGGTATGGAGAAGAGATAATTTCCCTCCCAAGGAGAATATTTATATCAAGCAGACAGTGTAATGCCAATAGCTGGAATAGACAAAGCAAGTTACATGTCAAAACTTTAAATATGCAAGTCTGTATGTTCAGTTGAAAGTTGGTGAATATTATGGTACTCAGTTTATTTGAAGCTATATATTTATTTTGCTTTCTTTCAGTGGAAATGATTATTATGCAAATCTGAAGATGATGTGAAAGATATGTTGTTGGGTTTTTTTTTTCCCTATGAAGTGTACTGAACTTATGACTACCATAACTAAGGAAATTTGGGCTGTGCTCTGATGAAATGAGGTATTTTGTCAAGGAGCATAATCCTCATCTGTGTTTCATCAAACATCAGACCTTCCAAGTCTCACATGTTAGGCATGTGAGAATTGATAATGTGTTATGACTTGTGTTAGATTCGCACCTCAGGTGTCTGCTCGTGCTCAGACTCCTGACAAGCTTTTTGTCACGCTCCAACACACACAAATGCAGAACAAAAGAAAAAATGAATTTCCAACCACCAAAAAAAGTCACAGTTTGAGACAATACATTATAAGTATAATTTGTATGAATGTAGTATTTATGTATTTTTTTTTCCAGAATAAGCTGAAATATCAGTATGCACCACAATTTACAGCTCAAAAATGGTAAAGCTCCTAACCATGAAAAAGGAAACACCCATCCCCTGCACCCATGGGTGGCACTGACGTGACACAATATCTCACATCTGGCAACTCTCTGATTTTGGCATGTCTGAAACACGTCTGTAGAAATTTAATAAGAAAAAAAAATGATCCTTGTTGTTTTTCTTTTCTTTAAATTCAGTGCAAAGAGGTTTTTTTTTTTTTTTCCTACATAAATGTTTGGCCACTGAGTGTAAGGAGGGAGTTTGTCAAAAGTCCAGAACGATTCTGACCACAAGTGTTGGCACAATCTTTCAGATCTGAACCCAGTGAGGATTACTGACTATAAAAATGTTCTGTCAAGTATCTGTGGTTGGCTCGTGTACAATTTCAATATTGTCAATTGTGCTGCAAGTGCTACTGTTGAAAGAACCGATTGAACTTAAAGGGATGGTATAGTATTGGTGACAATGAGGATTGGGCTTTTAACTTTTTGCAAGATACCAAGAAACCACTTATGAAATGATACAGAGCACATCATTCTAAGAGGAATTCTAGGGTTATCAGATGAAAATCAGTCTTGGAATGGCTGAGACATCCAAAAACAAAGTAGAACAAAATGACCCTAATAAAAAGGTGGGTGTTACCTTTTATAAGTATTGCTCTGTTTTGGATATCTCAGACATTTCAAAACCAATTTTCATCAAATAAACATTGAATCCCTGTCGGAATGACATACTCTGTCATATTTTATAAGAGGTTTCTCATTATCTCATCAAAAATGTTATAAACCCAAATTTAGGTCTCAACCAAAACTGTACGATCCCTTTAAAGGATAATGGTAACCTTTGAGAGGCAAGAGAAATGTCTGTTGACCGTCTTGTATTGCCTTTGGATGATCTTCATAATAATATGTTCAGTGCTTTGAGTGTCTAATGGATAAGTTAGATGTGGTGATCAAGCTAAGATACTATCACTACAAGCTCATCTGATTTTCACATTTCACCTGACTTAATATGATTAGCTTAAAGGGGTGGTATAGTATTGGTTGAGGTGAGGATTCAGCTTTTAACGTTTTGTGAGATAATTAGAAACCACTCTATGAAATATTAAAGAGCATACAATTCTAAGGAGAATTGAAAGATTTTATCTGATGAAAATCGGTTTTGAAATGACTGAAATATCCAAAAACAAGAGATTTCTCATTATTTCACCAACACATATGCAAAAAAAAGAGGAAAAAAAAGTTGGAAACCTGCAGCCCCGTCAAAATCAAAACTGTACCATCCCTTTAACTTCAAAACATTTGTCACAATTTACAGTTTTTTTTACATGACAGTATACTTGGAAGAATGCTATATAACAGGTACTACTAAATAGTTGAAGATACAAACTATTTAATACAGTATAAATACAATAAATCTCCGAGATTACCCAAGGCTGTCTATCCACGAAACGTATGCTAATGCCATACTCTGATGATTTTTCCTCTTGAATGCACTCCAAGCTCAAATACACGTTGAGCCAAGAACGCAATTGCCGTGAGTCTCAGGAGACTCTCCTCAGATTTATTGCGAAAGATGAGAATCATATGTCTTCCAAGAAGAGAAAGATCGCTATCTACACCCCACGATGAAAATAGATGTCTGTCCTAGATCCTGACCATGCCTGTGTTTCTCAACATTTGAGGTATCCTGAAAATGTACTGAAGTTACTGGGATTTCAGCCATGCTATGAGAAATCCAGCCTGATTCAAGCAATTTACTTTTTATTAGTGTAGTACAAAATGCAGAAAAAGTGAAGTCTAAGTCCAATTTTCTTTTTATTTAAACTCCCTCCTTTTCATGTGTCAGGCTACACTTGTCTGTCACTTGTTTTTCATCCCTATACTACAGTTATTTCTTTTCATTTTTCTTTGTCTTTCTGACTTTTATAGGAATAATTACCTTTGCCAAGGGAGGAGGTTATGTTTTCGTTACCGTTGGTTTGTTTGTTAGTTAGTTTGTCCATGTGCAAAATAACTCAAAAAGTTGTGCACGGATTTGGATGAAACTTGGAGGAAAGGTTTGAGAATGACACAAGCAACAAATGTTTAAATTTTGGTAGTGATCAGGAAATTTTTATGGATTTTATGAAGGATTTTCGGTATTTTGCCAGGTAGGGTCAATGAACATGGGAGTTCAAGCTGCGCATTTTTGAGATTTTCATGCGCGCAATAAAGCGCGTGCTCTAGTTTCTGCTGGGGAGAGCCTAGCCGCTCATCTGAGGATTTATGATGTAACAAAGGCTTCTATATTGGGAAATCACTGATCTCTATGAAAGAGCAAGATCACGATGAAAAGTAGCTGCGTGGCGGAGGGCTGTGCTCTCAGAGTGCTTTTCTAGTTATACCTTTTGATCCTTTTTTTTTTATCTTTAATGATATCTTATCAATAGATATCTGTATCTGTCCTTTTCTACCCATCTGTCCATTGTCTGTATGTCTGGTGGTTCATTTGCCAACTTGTCTGTTTTATACAGTTTTTGAATAAATCTGTTACTTCATTTAAATGATTTCCAATTAAAATTTCTTGTATATTATGCATTTATTCATTTTATCCCTTTATTTATTATTTATTCCTTTGCTTCAAGACTTTCCATCAATAAGTAATTTCTCTCCTTCCACTCAAGAGCTGCTTTGAGCTAGAAGATTATGCACTGTGTTTGCATATGTGTGGAACCATGAGTATTTGCTAGTCACCTTTTCTTCTAAATCTTATTTATCAGTTGTTATGAATGAGTACTTGTTTGAATACTTCTCTGCATTTGCCTTCTCTTGAGAAAGAAAAGGAGAAACGGAGAGGGAACAGAGAAAGAGAGAAAAAACAACAGGGGCCCGTTGCATAAAAGTTACAATTATTGTCACTTTGCCATTCAGTGGTAACTACCATGGCAACAATACTCAACAGCCAATCAAAATCAAGAATTCCATGGAAGTTACCATTGGATGGCAAAGTTACCATAATTGTAACTTTTATGCAACGGGCCCCAGAAGTGCAGAATGAGAATAAAACTGTTATGCCCTATAGATTGCAATTTCAATTTGACATCAAGTTATATTGATATTAATGAGACTAATGTATAGTAGATCACATTAAAATGTGCCTTTCAAATGAATTCCTATTAGCTGTGCTAGAGATGTAACACATTCATGGCCATACATCAGAAGGGTACATATTGTGGAACTATAGTGTCCTTTGATCATGCTTGGATGTAAAGTGCCAAAGTCCTGTTACAATGGAAGCAGCCATTCTGTTAAATTCTTTAATTTTTTTTATTTTTTACGTGACTGCCAAATATTTGAATACCATTTGACAATATGTCACAAGAATGACACTTCCATCATCAAGTGTGCACTCTGGTGACAAATTTGTGGACACAGGGAAGTTGTGCATGGAGGAAAATGGGGCCCTATGCAACTAGAAATTTTGATGCATCCTTGTCATTGGCCCCTACATCCATACATTCCTTTTGTCAAATGCCTGGATGTTGACGCATTAGACAGAATTAGCACTTACTGTCTAATAGAAGCATGCACACATGCTTGCATTTGTGATGACGAATGTGTTCTCATACTTACAGTGCAATGCCACTCCATATTAAACCCCATTTTTGACCGAGCCTTTCAAACTAGAGTTACCACGACAGTGTCTCGGTACCGTCTGAGTTATCTTTTTTTTACCCTGCCTGTTAAAAATGGTCCCCATGAAATGTTGCTCAGATGTTGTCGAAATTTTTGCCAAATTCTAACCTAGCCACCTAGGGTAGTTATCCCGAAATTACCCTGACATTACCCCGACAGCTCTTCTATTAGAACACTTCCACAGTGATATTCGTTTGATACACCCAACATGCATGCGCAATAGTCCAAACAGAATGACACATTGCTTGCCAATCACGTGCATGGATTGTAAACCACACCCCCTTTGCACATGAATGGGTACATGCAGGTTGTTATGGATACCTACCCGTAGAAGGTTTTCAGTGCATGCTTGTTGAAATGTAGATCAGCAGTTGCAATCTTACAAAGTCCGTTTGTACAGAGGGAGACAAATTGAAGAAAACTCATACCCCAAGTATTGTGTTGTTGGAATGTTGTGCATCTACCGGTATTTTCTCATTGCTTTTGAAAAAAAGAAGAAGATAGAAAAGGAAACTTTGATAGGGAGGGGCAACAAATACTCTTGTTTATTGAATTCTTGATAATCTCTGTCATGAAAGTGTATATCAAATGCTCAGTATATGAATATTTTTAGAAGCAGATAGATGGACTTGATGGTTTTAAAGTTGCCTACAAGTTAATTAAATCTTTAGTGAACAGAAAGTGACTCGACTTTTGGAATACTTTTGTCGTGATTCACATATTTCTTTCATTTCCTCAAAGTTTGCAGTCTGCTTCCCCCTACCCACCCCCCCCCCCCCCCACATTCCCCTTGATTTTGTTAAAAATTCAATAAAATCTGTGCCTGGCATGAGAGCGGGAAAGTGGCATTTCAGTCGCTATCACTATCACCCACGTGAGATGTCGACTGGATTAGGGCATGTATCCATGTGTTTGAACCACTTCCTTTCCCTTTTACCATTCAGACTTTGATAGAAACCATTCCATGTCTTGAGGAGGGAGCTTTGGCACACGAGAAATTTGCAAGTAATTGATGTGGTACCACCCAAGGCTTGTGGTGTTCTGAAATCCCGTCTCCACTTTGCAAACAAGAAAATAACACCGAGGAGGGAGAGGGAAAGGTGGAATTTGAATCTTTTATTCATAATCTACCAATTTGACGGCGGAGCCCAGGGGACTTTTTAATTCTGTGACTCTGGCCCTGCAGGTTGGGGATACTTGTGTCAAAATATTGTACTTGAGATAGAAAGTGGGGGGGGGGGTTTGGGGTGGGGAAGGTTTAGGAGTCACTGTGGAGGATTTGCTATGCTCAACAACTAACACCTGGTAGACAACGTCAGGGGGTCAGACTCGTCAATAGAGGGCAGTCTGCCTTGTTACTGACCTCAGATGAACTCCATGAAGTGTTCATGAACCTATCCATTGATTAAAATGATGTAGACTTCTAGTATCCAATAGCATCAATTTGCTTTCCATTTATTTTTTTTTTCTTTATAAACCATTGGCAAAGGAGAAAAAAATGAAGATGGAAAATAGAGTGGGAAGACTTAATACTTGCATTGATCCATAGAAAGCTTGCACAAAAATATCAAAATTGATATCAGCCTTGCCACAAAAGTAGACCACAGATCTTCAAAGAGCACACAAATTATGATTTTTGAAATGCTAGCAGTGACCACACAGTTTGCACTATACAAAAGTTACCACACAAAACCAATGTTGTATTTGGTACACTTGATCAGTACGTTACATATTAATCTTCCCAAAATGTCATCAGATTAAGTGTGTGTTGGACTTAAAACCACTTCTTTCTCTACTCTGTAGTTCAGTCGCATTTAGTCACTGATGAACATGAGATGTGAATCATCAATGCCAAAATGACTATGATGGTACATATGTAGTCATTAACCATGATCAGAGAAATTACGAATGATTCAAAGTGAGTTGATAATTTTTTTTGTTATATAGTCAGACCATGAATTTAAATTGGTTATTAAAACTATTAACAGGAATAGAAAAATCTAAACCTAAGTTAATTTTTAAGTAAAACTTTGGAATGTTTGGGGTTTTTTTAAAGACTTTCTTTTTCAAAGGAATTGCATTTTACTATTGAAATTCAAATATGCTTCCTAGAAACTAAGTGTGTGTCCATGTTTGGGATTACGGATATCTTCTCTTTTCCTTCTGAAGTGGAATTGAACACATTAACTTGTTTTGTAAGGGCAGTTGGGTAGGGAAATCATTGCCACATGCACTTATGTTTGATGAATGAATGGTTTAAGTGCATAAATCTCACATGGAAGGGGCTCCCAAATTGGGTTCTCAAATCGTTCAGAATGGCTCCTCTTATTATTCTCCGAGTAGTGCGTGTTTCCATTTAAACAAATGGGATCTGATGCCGGAGTAATGCGTGCTTCGGATCAGGGGGAAGGGAAGGGCGTAATCCCCCCTGTCTCCGCTGACACAACCTGGAAGTGCCATCGGGGTGAGGTCGTGACCCGGAGGTGAGGGGTCATGAGAGTGGGGATAGGCGGTCAAATACCGGGCCCCCGCCATTTCCGCATCTTGTTAAGATGAGCCAACTATCCTTCTTTGCCACAACCATTCACATATTTCTTTTCTTTTTTTTTTTTATTCCTTAATCCGCCCATCTCACATATGACTAAAAGAATAGAACAATAAATGTTGGTGTGGTTGCATAGATTTTGCAAAGATAAAGCAAAACAAAAACTAGCTCTCATTGGATTAATTGTAAATGGGATTTCGTAGTCTTTGCATATGTGCAAATTTAACACTTAGTATGGCATGTTACTTGGTATGCATGTTGTGTCACTGTAAGATTACTTGCCCCATTTCATTTATTTACAAAAAGAGTCATTGGATAGTGGTATGAAGGTTGTAAGTGGGAGGTGGACTTTTCTATTTGCTGAAAGTTAAACTACAATGTAACATATTGCTTTTAATTTTACATGAGCTATAGTAAGTTTTCAGAGCTCTTTCTAACTCAGTCCAGATCACCCTAAACAATGTTATATTTAACAGTTGTATAAAGCTGAAAATCATTCTTATTATCACAGTTATTATTATTATTATTATTATTATTATTATTATTATTATTATTATTATTATTATTTCTTTATATAATTATTTGTGAAGATCACCTGGAATCAGGATTTAGACAAAACATGCTTTTTTGAATATCATAATGGGGCCATTGAGGAGTGGAATTTCAGAAAAAGGTTTGCATATCTAAATACATCAGAGTTCCTTCTACAATGTGGAGGTGAAAACTCATTTTCGGTATTTAATGCCCTAAGGGCCCTTTTCTCGCGTCACGGCCCATATATATATATATATATATATATATATATATATATATATATATATATATATACACAGCATGGGTTATATGTATTTCTGTAATATAAGTAACCTGATGCCTCCTTCAAAAACTAAAAAATGCAGAATATCATATCCTCTATTGCAGCTGCAAGAAAAAAAAAAAAAAAACAGAGTACAGTTGAACCTCTCTTATCCGGCCTCCCTTTATCCGGATCTCTCTATTATACGGACACAATCTCGCCGTGATTTTTTCTTTTTTAATAATTACGGGAGGAAAGGGGGATTCCCAACTCCTTGAGAACTCCTACACAAACACACATGAATTACATATTACTTCCAACATTAACATACACCTCTATTGTGGGGTCTGTTACTGAGTGTAACAATGAAAAGGTTGCAGTATACACATTACTACATGTGGTACTACAACGGGCTACAATGTGTACATCATTACATGTGTATGTATATGTACATGTATAAAGCATCGAGTCTCCCGTATCCGGCCAAATCCCTTATCCGGATGAGCCTCGGTCCCGACTTGTCCGGATACGAGAGGTTCAGCTGTATTGTGTTTCTAACATTGAATATGACATCACTTTTCTATGACATCACACACTGCCTTCTGACATTTGTCAAGAGTTTACCAAACAAATGTGAAAGATTGCTCAGTGTGCTTGCTCCTGAGGTCACAAATACTACAGATATGATTCTTTTTAAGGAATGTTTGTGAAGAATTTCCACGTAATTTTGTTTAGAAATTGTGTTGGGCAGAGATGATGAGTCCATTTTCCTCACGGCAGGCAAATGTCTGCCATGCCCAGCATGGGATTGCATGCAGAAAGTGATGGTTGGTCAGTTCTCTTGTCTACATGTACTTCATAGGGTGGGACTGTAATCCTGATGCTATTGGTATTAGAGTTTGCTGACTACATATATTATGTACTCATGTATAGAAATTTGTAATCTTTGAACTTGCTGCATCTCTCGAAAGGAGTGGGTGTTTATGTGTTTGTCTGTGCATATATGCTGTATGTGTGTGTGTGTGTGTGTGTGTGTGTGTGTGTGTGTATGTGTGTGTTTGTGAGAGAAAAAGAAAACTTGTACAAACATTATATATAAAACTTGTACAAACATTATATTGTTTAGGGTTTAACCTTGCAAAATAATGCTCCAGAAAGGAATTGGAGATCATTATCGCTGTGTTAACTCATTTGGAAAATCCGACTGGCAATTTGTTCATTGACCCCAGGTTGATTACTCAATGTGTTATAAAACTAAATGTGACTGGCGACAACGGTTTCAGGCAAAAGTCGGGAATTTTGAAAATTCATTTTTTCACTGAATCACATTGCCCATTTCCTAAGCTTTTTATTGATATAAAACACTTGTATTCTTCGGCACCATAAGTGGGCATAGAAAGAGAAATAAAATGCACTTTTTAAGTTGTTAGCCTGACAAAATTGCGAGAAAACAGGCTTTGAAGATTCACCTTTTTCTCAAAGACAATGTCCAAGCGGCGATGCGAGGGGAAAATCACCCATCCGTACGATGGTGCCAATCGATATTAAGCCCCGCCTTTAGCAACCACATCGCCTTCTGATTGGCTCACTGAGAGAGTCAAATTTCCCGGGCACTTTCCTCGGAGCTCAGCGTATGGAGCCGAAAAACAATGCGTTTCGCTCGGGTTTGTTTACCAGTACGTCTTTCAAGATGGCGAATACGATTATTGCATGTATAGTGTACATGTACATGACGTGTATGGTGCACACATTACGCAGTGGCATCCACACGCCACGACTGTGTGCTGCTGTGTGCATGTAACAGGAGCGGTGGCGAATCCACACATGTACATCGCGTTTTCATTGTGGTTGATTTGTCTTTATCATTGGCGACCCTTTTGAAGGCAGAAAATTGCTAATGCTGGCAAGGGTCACGCTTCCCGTTTGTTTTGCTTTTACAAGACATGCATATATGTTGCTTTGTTTGGTGGTGCTAATTAAATTAAAACAAACAAACACGACTCGTTAGTTTGGTGCGATCTCTTGACGTGTAGTATTTGAATGTAATTGGTCACATGTGACCGCTCCTTTCCTCTTATCTACCTTCCATTGAGTCAGTCTGCTGTCATAATTTTTACTACATGTACAAGTATACAAATTTGAGAATATTTAGTTTTCTTTTCACACGATTATGTTATGCTACATGGTTTTTGTTTCACTTCCATTGCCAAACATTGCGTTAGAATAGTTTGGATAGAAAACCAAACGAAGAGTACGCACTACAGAGCGAGCGTATATAAACCACTATAGCAAGAACAATGGAGCATGTAATCGTGCACGCGTGGACAAAGCATCCCCCAAACGCTGCAACTGGTGTCTCCGAAAGCCGAATTATGTAAATGTATGCGACGCACCAGCCAATCGCATGCGAGACCCTGCGCCATAGCAACACTGGGGATATTGGCGCGGCGTTCGAAAGAAGCTCGAAACTGACGAGTGCGATCCAACATATGGTGCTTAAAATTCCATTTTCGATAGGAAAAACGTAGTCTAATGCTATGAAATTTAGTGTAGATGTAGAAAACATATCAAAGATTCGATTTCTGCAAAAAAACAAAATCGACAAAAATAATGGTCAAAATCTTTGTACCCCGCCTAGGAGGGAATTTGCTCTTGCGACTTTTGCCTGAAACCGTTGTCGCGGGTCACAAATAAAGTCTGACTTAAAGAAGTTTAACTATGGAAAGAAATTTCTCTCCAATGATCATAGTTCCGTGAAATGCAAGTTCTTTATTTGTTTACTAGGATGGAACGTGCTGTTTTTGCAATTTGATTGTTTGAGTATGATTTGGTTTTTGCTTTTCTCAGAAATAGAATATTGCCTGCATATTGAAAATTTCTTGTTTACATTATATGTAAGAAGAAGCAAGTGGAAATCTTTCATATAACGAGACTCCTCTGCAAATTCACCATTGGCCATTTTAAAGACTTCATGTACAAAAATGCAGATTTTGTATGAGCTCTGAAATGTGTAATTTGTTTGTTTGTTTGTCACCGTGACAACTGTTGGGGAACTCTGCATATATGTGGCTTTAGCTGGGCTTTAGCTGTCATCCAGTTGTTTTACGGAAGACAAGTCGTAGACATCAGAGAATGAAGTGGGCTATCTTTGTAAGATATGAAGCCAAAAAGATTTCTGTCACAACTCATTACAGAGTCCGTGCAAAGAATGCTGCCATATAACAAATCATGTCTATGTGTATGTATCTTTTATGGTCACATTTTAAAATTTTCCTTCTTACTAAGGTTGCTGAATTGAAATGAGACAGACATTAATCTCACCCAATCTGTTTAAAATAAATTCATTTTGTATTCTGTTCCATACGCATGCTTTTTCTTAATATGCAGTCTGGAGAAATTGGTGCCATTTTAAGCTAAAATGCCTTATACTTTTGAATGAACAGACTCAGTAAGGCTAAGTAGACACAGTTCAACTAACAAGGATTCCTTAAATCTCCTTTTTGGGGAGCAAAAAGTAAATCTGTTCTTCTCATGCACAATCACAATAGACTCCTCTCTTTGAATTCTTTGAATGAAAACTATCAAAGCACAATAATTGCTACAAGCCATGCACAAAAGTGATCCTTAGCCAAATGGTGTCAAAGGTGCAATGTTTAATATTTCACATTTATTCCTGTGCCTGAAGTGCCGACAAGCTTTACTGGTAATGAGCCGTCTTGCGCCCACCTCCCCCTCCCCGTCTTGTTGACCAAATTCTTTTGTGTGTGTGTGTGTACTTACTGAAATCGGGTCTCCAAGGCATGATTAATCTTTGCCTTGTTGTCATCAGAAGTTTGTAGGTGGGAAAACCTTCATAACAGTTGAAGATTTGTGTGAACGAGTGTGTGTGTGTCTATGTGTGTATTTCTTTTTTTTTTCTTTTTTTTTTAGGTTAAACTTACGTTTTGAATAGCAGGAGTTAATCTTCTCTTCGCCTGGCTGGGAATAAATTAGTCTGCCTTATTTTGTCCAACTCATGGAATAAATAAAGCTTACTCTGTCTGCGCTTTTGTTCTAAGTTTGAACAATGGATGTTCATTTTGAATTAGAGTATGTGTGTGCAAGTCACTCAGGATCAAGTGTTTAAGAGGATTCCTAACAATAACTTCTGTGACTTTTTGTGTGAAGAAAAAACAAGAAAAGAAAGAAATATGTCCATCAAGCAGAAAAACCAGATTTTGAACGAGGGGAAGATCCGCCAAAAAAATATGAAAACATTTTATGTGTTATTACTGAGTACAAAGAGCATGATGCAGGTATACTACACTCATTAAGTAAATTATGAATGACTGCATTCTCATTCTGCCACACAGGATATGACAATATGCATCTATGCATGTTCCTAAACCATACACTGGCTTGAAACAGATTGATATGCATGGATTTTATAGCTTATATGGCAATCTCCTCATAAAATGGTCCATGGTGCACTTTTAGGCACTATACTTGCATGTATTTGGCCAATTTGGTCTGCCTGATGTGCAATAATGCTCAGAGAACAGCAGTTTGCTGAAAAGTGACGATGATGATGAAACAGCATTTCTATAGCACCATTTATCTGTAGAAACATTCGAAGGCGCCCAGCTCCCGTAATGTATCACACATCATTCACAAAGTTGCTGGAAAAGATAAGTCTTCAGTTCAGATTTGAAGGTATTAAGGTTGTTACAATTCTGAAGTAGGACTGGTGCCTCCATACCATATTATCACAAAGTGTTTGCTTGTTTGTTGTTTCTTTAATCAAAGTGTGGAGCTGCTTGTTTGATACAATGGCCCTGACTTAAAGGCATTATTTACCATTTGCAGATGAAACAAAAACCCAGCTTTAGTCCTTCAAAATAGTTCTTTAATGTGAGTTAGGGATAGAAACAACCAATGTACAAATCTTAATCAGGATAATTAATGTCAAGTATTGTTATTAAATATTCAAAATGTGAACAGTAGTTCTAATAAGAGTGTTTCTAAACTAAACCATCGACAGTTATGGTTTAGTGAGAAAAATAGTGATATCTCCTTATATTTTAGGTTTATTGCAAAATTTTTATGTGGCAGGATTTTTTTTTTATTACAACTGACCTACACACATGCATCAAATGTGATAACTCGGAACATTTTTAAAATCACTGCTCCCAATGGTAAACTGGTCTTTAATCAGGAGAGGTCTGGAAGCTGGTGGCACTCAATAATTCCTAAGCCCTGGCACTACGTCTTACTGCCCAATGGCAAATGTTTATCGACTGTGCAACAGGCAGAATACATTGTATATCTGCGACTGGGTCAAAAATAATCCTCCCAGTATTGTTAAATCCCTGTGATTTTTTCTGGGGATTCATTTATTATTTTTATGGTGGATGATGGAAGTGTTTCAGCAAAAATATGTCTCAATGAAGTGGTTTTTGTTTCAGATGAGTGGTGAAAGTAACACATAAAAAGTTGTTATGTTAAATGTTATTGCACTGTTCCCACTGAAACAATTTCAGATTATTGGGTGAGCACTGTATGAGAACGTCTCTCACAACCAGTTGATGATGCTCTGGAAATTCCTCAACCATGCAGTATTGCCTGCAAATCTGTATTTTACGCAGAATATGCAGAGGCATATTTCAACTGTCCAGAGTCAGTTAGTTAACCCATTGAGGATGGGCTGATTTTACTACAACACGCATTTCCCATAGACACCAGCCTGAGTATACTTGGGACCAGTCTTCAGAGGGTTAAACATGAAATTCTGTGATTGTGATTGCAACTGAATGGCAAGTTTACATAGTGATAATGATAGTGATGACAATATGTGCCGTCAAAGTGTATGTAATGAATAACCACACTTCACTAGTTCTTGTGCTCATTCTGTTTCATTGACCCTTGCATAAGTCCTCACAACAATACAGAGAGGGAGATTTGAAGAATTTCAACAATTTGAAAATCTGTGCCAGTTTCCACATGTAAGACATATAAGCATAATAATTTTTGTTGCTCTCATGCAATGTGCTTGAGTTTCTCATTGGTTTCAGTATCTCTCAGGCAATCTGGGCGGTTTTCCAATGGAACAGGGGGGAGGGGGTTGGGTTCAACCTCAAAACATTGAGTAATGAGGTTCATAAATGTTTGATTATTCCCTCAATGAAAGACGACATCTATCACTGGCCGCGACAGTTGGATACTAACGAAATGCTGTGCTGCTTGTGGAGATTGAAGAGCCGGTAGCAGCATGAAATCCACTTTCATTTGCTCGTTACAACAAGTTTACGACAAGATTGCATGGAAGAACATTTCATGTGGTGTCAACGGCAGTACCTGCCTTTTTAAGCTGTGGTGCCTAAATCTGATCAAATTGAAGGCACAAGCGTGGTGGCACAATGAGAATTTCAGCGTGGGACCGCCCCACCACAAAAGTAAAAATGGATGACAATTGGATCTTTGTTTGCGTAAGCAGTAATATGTGTGGCCTGTTGTTTTTGCAATAGTGCATTCTGTTCCTACTTCCTGGTGTAAGGATGTTGGGATGCACATAAAAATTATAGTGTCAGCAAATAAATGTATGCAAGTGTAGTATGTTTTCCATGCCTATTCCAGGTTCTCTTGTCCATCCCTTCTCATTGATGGCTAGTATCCATTATGATTTGTTGGTTTCAATTCAATTCAATTCAATTCAATAATGGTTTTATTTCAATCACATTGCAGTCTGAATTGCACAATGTTACAATAAAATATAACACATAATGCACACAATACGGATAAAAGATTTATACAATTACAAAAAGCATTTCCATTATGAACACATCATATTTGACCAGGATATATGGATTCGAGAGGAAGTGAGGAAGGGAAGAAAGACAGAGATATTGATAGGGGGTTAGAGAGGCAGAAATGAGGGTGGGAGGGAAAGGGGAAGCGAGAGTCCGCATAAGAAAAAAAAATCATAAACATCATCAATTAAGATACATAAGTTCTATCATTTATATACAATTCTTCATTACTTCAAAATGCAGGAGCATCCAAAAAAAAGTAATAATTCCATAAAATGAATCATACCATAATGAAGTTAGAAAATATACATGATAAAAAAAATGGAATTGATGGTGTGGGTTGTATACAAATGCAGGACCACAAAACAATTCATGATATATGATATGATGTGCTCTTTGATATCATCATTCACTTCACATGGATTATAATTCTCTTTCAGTCTGCAGGTATAATGACTGCTCTTTATGCCTCCGCCACGAAGTGGTGCCGGAGGCATTATGTTTTCGGGTTGTCCGTCCGTCCGTACGTACGTCCGTACGTCCGTACGTCTGTACGTCCGTACGTCCGTACGTCCGTACGTCCGTACGTCCGTACGTCCGTCCGCTTTCATTTACGCGATAACTTGAGTAATATTTACTGGAATTTTACCAAACTTGGTCCAAGTATGAAGTATGATGGGGCAACGATTTGATAAGATTTTGGGTGAAATCGGCTAAAGGTCAAAGGTCAAAGGTCAAGGTCAAATCGTGAAATTGTATCCGTTTACGCGATAACTCAAGACTGTATGGAGCAAATTTCACCAAACTTTGTTGGAGGATGATATATGATGGGACGATTACTTGATTAGTTTTTCAGTGAAATCGGACAGAGGTCAAAGGTCAAAGATCAAGGTCAAATCCTAAAATTTATCTGTTTATGTGATAACTCAAAACTGGATGAAGCAGCTTTCACCAAACTTGGTCCAAGGATGATGTATGATGGGACAATTAGTTGAGTAGATTCTAGTGACATTGACAAGAGGTCAAAGGTCAAAAGGTCAAGGTCAAATGCTAAAAATGTTGCTATTTCCCCCATATCTATGCAATGCCCGTAGTTATTTTCTTGAAAATTAGTGTAGACATGTACTACTGCGTAAGGATTCTCCAGAGAGAGTTTCATGTCATAAGGTCAAAGGTCAAAAGGTCAAAGGTTAGGTGAAAATGTTGCAATATCACTTTTCTCGCAAATGGTTCAATGTATCTTCATGGAACATGGTACATATGCATGTACTGACTGGCAGGGATTATCTAGGGAATTTAGGGGTCATGGGTCAATAGTCAGGGGTTCAAAGGTCAAGGTCAACTCCTCAAAATGTTACTACTGTATTTCCCTCATACATGTATACTAGTATATGCAATGATTGCATTATTAGTTTTAAAAGTGTTTAATATATGTACATGTATTACTTGATGGAGATTCTCTTGGAAATTTCCAGCCAGAAGGTCAAAGGTCAAAGGTTAAGGGTCAAAGGTCAGGTTTAAATGAAAAAAAAAAATATTTTGTACTGTAATTACACTCTTTCTTCATACCTTGAAAATTATACTCAATGCATAAACTTATAATAAGGTCGGTCAGAAGTCAAGTAAAATTTTTCAATTCCCCAAATATGTGTACCTGCACTCTTTAATAGACAATTATAGCAAACCCAGTTCGTGGAAAGTGAACATTCAAGATATTTCTGACAAACCTGTTATTTCGATATTTTGCCAGTTATGTGAAACTGTCATCACACATTGTCAAGACATTGTACTATACACCTATTGGGAGAATCATGCATTATGGCGGAGGCATCAGTCGCCGTAGCGACATTTCTAGTTTCCTTTTTTTTTTTTTAGTTGCAGCTGACGTTGTTTAAAGCTTCACACCTTCCCAAACGTTTCCCTGCACTTATGTCACCAGCAGTGGTCAAGTTCGTAACCACTATTTGCCACAAATCATGTCGCAGTCTGCTGTATTGGCAGGGAACATAGTGGGTGATTACAAGTTACGGTGCAGGTGCTTGTGTTAGTGCTATCTCAACACTAGCACCAACAATAATCCTACACTTGAAATCAGACGGTGTTAGCAGCTAGTGTTTAGCCTTGTGTTGAATGTCATTTGCTGAACCAAGCTCCACTATTCTTGTTGGTGACTTACATGCTCTTTCTCATTAGCTTACACCAGCCTCTAGGGATTTTTAAACTTGTCACTGTGAGTTTGGTGTTTGTGTTAGTGTTGCTATACAATGTGTAGAAAACATTGTCCCTACTCTCCATCAGGTACACATTTGTATGTGCGTAGCCTTTCATGCAAATACAAGAGTTGCACATAAGACATTACACAAACACTCTAGACATGGCCAGATACAATGTATGTCTGAGCGTGGGAGCAAAATTCAAATTGTATCCTAGAGAAGTGATGAAATTGTGCTATATTGATCCTTCTTCCCCATCTTGCATCTAAAAGTGCATCTATTATACCACATCTTTTCGTATTTGGCTAGAAACAAGTGCCATTACATGTACTGTATTCATCTTGCACTTCTTGCATGACTATATGAACTTTTTGGTTCTGTGAAGATTCTGTGTGCTAGTGTTTCAGTCAGAGATAATCACACACACACACACACACACACACACACACACACACACACACTCACACACAGAGGCACACAATGCAAAAAAAAAAAAAAACCCAGAAAAAAACAGATCTTTATTACATGTCATTCTAATCATTTTCATTGTATCTTTCAGTCTTGCATCAAAACTCATACTCCAACAATCTTCCTCGACGTTGAGCTGGATGAGAGAGGCACCCTTTCTCAACCTCTTCCTCAGGGCTGGAATGCATTCATCTATGTACTCTCAGGGAAAGCGAGCTTTGGTAAGAAGGGGTTCCAGTCTTCATTCATGTACTGCATTGTATGTTGATCCCATGATACAAAGCTAGATGTTATTGTCATAGCACAGTAAGTTTGCTTGGAAGATTCTTTTGACATCAGTACTAAGTGTGGCTGCCATAGTAATTACAACTCTGTACAGAGTCACCCCGCATTTCGGTATATAACTTCTTGCACTATTCATTGATCAAGCACCATTTACTCATGCGTATTGACAACCTGCACTGCTGTGCTATCGCTCTCTGATGCCATTTTATTTTTAGGTGTTTGTTTTGTTGTTGTTGTTGTTGTTGTTGCAACAGTGCAACCATCAAATTCAAATTTGTTTGACGCAGGCTCGTGGCTATGTGACGTCAGCTAACGGTCCTGCAGGACCAATACTGGTACTTTAAAAAGTCATCAATTGGGAGAGGCTCGCTGCGTGCAACCCTGGGGAAAGAAAAAGAGTTTGAGGGGTGACAAGAAATAAGGAAAATGATGGAAAAATATGTTGTGATGAGAGAGAAGTTTTTGGCTCAAAACCAACATCTAACCAACCCTCTCACCCTGGTTGCACTATTATATGATGTAGGGCCTACAGTAGCTCATCATATTTTCTTGTTGTTCAGAAGCGTCTCTCAACCCAGCTTGCTTATCCATTAACTTCCCACCGGCATCGCTGCCCGACACGAAATGCACTTGTCACACTAATGATGTAAACTTGTTTGAAAGCTGATGAGATCCTGAAAGAGAAAACTTTCACCATAAGACTTTCTAGTTTTGCTGAGAGTATCTACATTTGTATCTGTTTGATTATTGTTATATTTAAGGTATTTGATGATTGTTGTAGTTAAGGTTATTTTTTTATGACATAAACAATCATGTCGCATCTGCTAAACTGGAAAATATTCTTGATCATGCAGTGGAACTTCTGCTAAAATGCCAAACAGTCTGCACTTCATGTGTAGTTCAGTTTGAATCTGTGAGAAACAAGGCAGTCATCAATAAAATGAAATGTTTATGTTTTGTTTTTATTGTTTACATCTTCTGCCTTACCATCCTGTCAGTTGCAAAACTTTTATTTATCCAAGCTCCACTGTAAACAAAAGACAAGACCTTGACACTTCATAGGCACCATTGATTGTTAGCTAGCTGTAGAAAATGAGGAAGAGCAATTTTTCTAAATAGGTTGATTGGATGTCATGCATAACCCAGGCACATGACGAGTCTAACTGTTGATATGAATCTTTCTCATAAAAAGAATGCTGTCTTTTTTTATTCATCTTTAATAGTAGGCAGAGAGAACTTAGACAAATAATACTATTGCAGAATATGAAAGGTTTCCAACTCAGTCCTTATGCATTGAATTTCACTCTTGTTTGTTTGCTTGTTAATTTGTTTGTTTTGACAGTTAATGGAAACATTATTTCAGCAGATTTTTTTGATGATAAACACAGGATTGCTCCATTAATGCTGCTTGGCCTACTTTGACATGGAGCATTTTGCATGCATCATTTTTTTTAGAGTACACTCAGTCAAATTGTACTATATGTATGCCACAAAATGAATATGTAAACTAACAAAGGATGAATACAAGTGTAAAAGCAGGGGAAAAATAAGAACAAAGCACCTCAGAGATATATGGCATATCAAAAAAACATGATAACATAGAGAAACGAAGTTGATTTGAATGGAATGAAAGATATTTTGGTTACTGTTGTCTGTGAGGAGGAATGATTGTGAATGAAAGTAGAGAGGTAGATCAGTGCCGCTTGCTATTATTTTTTTTCTAAGTATTTGGGTCTTGGTTATGTGTTATGGTAAGTGCAATTGATTCATCAGATTGATAATTAGTCTGTTGATGTAATTTATATCATGTAGAATTGACACAGCAATTTGAACTTCTGTGAAAAGTTAATAGTGAAGACAATCTTATTTTAAATTTTTAGTCAAGTGAACTAAGTATTATTCGCTAATTACCTTCAACTTCTTTCTTTTTGTCGCCATCTTGTTCTTACCCTCTATTTCTCTTGCTTTGTGTGTGTGTCTGTCTGTCTGTCTCTGTCTCACAATAACTTTTTATACAATCTGTTTCACATAGGTCCACCTAAGCAACAGACTGAAGGGACAGAACGTGAGATATTGCTACTGACGGATGGTCAACATATAGAGGCTACCAACAAGGTACTGTGTGGCATGGAGATTTATTTCTTCCTCTTTATTTATTCAATTTCTTCTCTCTTTTTTTTTTTTTTTTTAAACAGAATATGAAAAGCATTCAAGACATTGAGCACTCAGGGTGGAGCTACACATCACAAAAATAAGTGGTAAATAATATGTGCGAAAAATGTATTCGTAGTGTGACAAAGGTCAAAGGCAGTTGCCTGTGAAAAGCATGAACGAAAATGAGTGACTGCTATCAGTGGCAGCTGGAGTTGTGGAGCTGTGGAGCTGTGGAGCTGTGGAGCTGTGGAGTTACTGTCAGAAGCTGGGTATGTTATGAGTTGTCATCCATTCAGAACCAGAAAGGCAATATTGCAATATAGTGGCTGGAATTATCACCTTTTTGCAGCCCTGCTGATGACTTATATCTACAGTAAGGGTTAAGTTTATTTACATGTGCTGTACATCTTTTCTTGAGTACCAAGATATCGGTACAAATGTGCTAAGTAATTATTGTGTATTCAACATTCACTTTTTATGCCTCCTCCAGAGGCATTATGTTTTCGGGTTGTCCGTCCTTCCGTCCGTAATGAATTTTGTGGACAGCGTAACTAAAAAACCTTTTGAGGTATCCTCATGAAACTTGGCATGTATGTGTTAGGGGGTGAAGTTATGCCTATCAACGTTTGGGTGCACATGCTCAAAGTCAAAGGTCAAAAGGTCAAGGTCAAATGCTCAAAATTTCACTATTTCCCCCATATCTATGCAATGCCTGAAGATATTTTCCTGAAGCTTAGTGTATACTTAAATTACCCAATTAAGATTCTCTGGTGAAAGTTTGGGGTCATGAGGTCAATGATGAAAGGTCAAAAGGTCAAGTAAAAATGTTAAAATTTCACTTTTTTCTCCATATCTTGGAAATGGTTCAAGGTATCTTCATGGAACATACTATATATGCATGTACTGACTGGCAGTGATTATCTAGGGAATTGTGGGTTCATGGGGTCAAAGGTCAGAGGTCAAAGGTCAAGGGCAACACTTCAAAATGTTACTATTTCCCTCATATTTATGCACTGCCTGCAGGATTATATTTTTTTAACTTGGTGTATGCATGTATAACCCAACAGAGATTCTCTGGGAAGGTTTTTTTTTTGCCAAAAGGGTCAAAGGTCAAAGATCAAGTGAAAGTGCTGAACTTTACTTCTTCCTCAATATCTCGAAAGTAGCTCAAGTTATCTTGAAACTTAATACATATTTATGCATGTTCTGCCTGACAGTGGTTCTCTTATAAATTTTAGGGTCACAGATTAAGGGTCAAAGGCCAGATGAAAATGGCAACAATTTACCATTTCAATACAGAAATTGCACTTTTTCTCCATACCTTGAACATTGCTCAATGCATTTAAACTTATGAAAGGGTCAAAGTCAAATAAAGGTCCTAAAGTACATGTTCTCCCATTCATCCAATTAAACCTAGGTCAAGGAAGGTGAACATTCAACACATTTGTGACAAACATGTCATTTTGATATTTTGCCAATTTTGTGAAAATGTAATCACACATTGTCCACATGTACTACAGACCTATTAGGAGAATCATGCATTATGGCGGAGGCATACCAGTCGCCATAGCGACATTTCTAGTTATCTTTGAGTTGCAAGATATCAGTAAATCTTGCTTGTCCATGCAGACTGACTGATACCCACCTTTTCATTAAACTCAGGGATAAATCAGACATAGAATGTACTGGTGCAGACATACAATAAGGTGTACACAGCGATATGGCTCATTGGAACATCTCAAAATTGCTGTTAGTTTGTTGACGGCATCTCTTTCTTTTTTAGAATTGAGTAGATTATTTCTTTAACCCATTGAGGACGGACTGATTTTGCTACAACACACATTTCCCATAGACACCTGCCCGAGTATACTTGGGACTCATTCTTAACGGGTTAATACTTAAAGGTAATGTCCCTGAAATTGCATGGGATACCTGTATGTGTATTAACATAAATAGAAATTTTCTGCAGCAACAGAGGACTGAGGATGGAAACTCCCTTTAAAACTATGCCACTATCAAGGGTCACAGAGGTATCCACATTTAAATGGGAAGTCCAGACAATTTTCATAATTTCACATCATATACATAAATAGACAGCTCCATGTAAAGATTTGTGGAATTTATTGTGGTCCTTGAGCAGAGAAACCAATACTCTGAAAAACCCTAAACAAATTACACAGGACAATAGCGATGACATAGAGGCTCACATATTTCAGAAATGTAGCAGTGTACGTGTAATTCATTACAATACTGCTTGCTTTTAAAAGTTCACCTGAGTGTGTAGAATCTATGTATGCCTTCTTCTTTTGTTGTGCTTTCTTTAGCTCCAACTCATGCATTTTTAAAATGGTGAGGCTGCCATGTCATCATCAATAGCCATGTTCAGACGTATTTCTAGTCGGAGTAAAGTTTTATGGCGCAGCAATCAGAATTCAAATTTATACTTATCTTACCATGACCCTGTGTCCACACGACGGTCATGGGAAGAAACTCCGACCAATTTACCACGGTCTTCGTGGGGATCACTGTGGAGGGTCGGTGTAACTTCCGGAAGTGGTAGCGCCACGCTCGTCAACCATACCATTCTTTTTCACCAGTGGCATTTATCTTCTCCATTCTTGTTGATGAGAATTTCTGAGTGCTAGCTTCTCTGTCTTGATCGACTAGGTTAGAATTGTACTGCATGTGCAAAGTTACTCGCATTTGACTCCGGAAGTTTTACCTAGGTCGTATATTCATAAGGTCATAAATACTCCGAGGGCTTGTCCGCACGGGCAATTTACTCCGACCGGCTAGTCGTGGTAGCGAGATACTCCTGAAAAAACTCAGGAGTATCTTGGTTGGAGGAAGAGGTCTTGGTAAGTTCCCCTGACCGGAGGAAGTTACCACAACCTTGTTCAGATGGGCGCTACTCTGACCTTTCCTCCGACCTTCCTCCGACCAAGCTTCCTCCGACCCTTCCTCTGAAGTTACTCTGACAAAAACTGCCTCCGTCTGAACGCAGCTTTTGTTCATTGCAATTTGTTATGAATTTTGAAAACATTTGAAAACTCATCCCCATCACAATGAATTCTGAAACTCTGTACCCAGTATAGGCAATTTATAGTTGCTCAAATGTAAAAGTCTGAAAATTGTGCGGAGGTCCCCTTTAAAGAAAGCATAAGACAATTATGTGACCTTCACTTTTTGGATTGTTTTCAAGGCAGAGATAGAGTGAAAAGAAATAGCTGCAGGGGGAAATAAACAACAGAGAGAGAGAGAGAAAGTCAGCCCAGCAGTGCCTTTTACTGCCAGAGATTGAACTGAAATATACAACATGTATTTTTACTTGTGAAAGTGAAACCAGGCAATATGTGATTGAAACTGATTGAATGTTCCCTTTGTGGAAATTGGAGCTCATTCCTCTCCAAGCAACTATCGGGAAATGGATGCACACCGCAAATGGAAAACAACAACTCAGTGGCTGTTATCTGTTCTGTCTCTCCCGTTCTCTCTCTCTCTCTCTCTCTCTTTTTCTCTCTTACTCTCTCTAGGCCCATTCACATACACCAAAAAAGCGTGATTCAAATCGTTATTCAAATAAGTCTTAACGCTTTTTTTTTTTTTTTTTTTTTTTTTTTTTTTTTTTTTTTTACTCTTGTTCGCATGTGTACAGGAAAAACAAAATTGCAATCCAAATCGTGCTGGTTTATGAAAAAAAAAAAATTGAACCCAAACTGCATGGATTACAGGGTGACCAAACTGCGCATGCGTGAATCTTGGCATTTGATGTACAGTTGTGCCTGGCTTTGACCCGACTGTCCTGACGCGCGACTTCAAAAACTTCAACCAAGAGTACGTAAGCTACTGTAGCTACTCACAATGTACCACGACCAATCATTTGTGATCGACTTTATAATGCACCTGCTGCGTGTAAACTGGCTGTGAGTAAACCTGTGTATTATTGTACTATACTATAATGCGACAAGTACAAGAGATTTGATTCTGTTCGTGTACATTTGGTCTATTGTCGAAAAGATTGGGCTACCGACTATCAGTGCTCAGATATACATGTACCAGTGTGTGTAATAGGCGTAGAATGTGTCAATAAGGAAGAAATCGTGGGGAGCATTTTGGGGATTGTGTTCGCCGCGGACAAATTCACGAAATCATCACAATGATGTTTCTTATTCTGGCAGCGTACGGTTCATCATCAGAAGTCACTTGCTCAATCAGGTCAATGCTAAAGTGCCCGCACTGTAGGAACAATGCCATGCGGGCAGCTTGGGATGATGCACGCTCTACAAAACAATACATTGTACATAGGAAGAAGGGCACAACAACACACAGGAAGCACCCAACACGCACCTTGCATTTTGGGATATTAAAAAAAAATATTACATGATTTCAGGACAACGTCCATACACACTTTGCACTGCACCTAATTGTGACCATTCAGAAACATCACACATTTTAGTGATGCACAGATCACAATTTGAATCTCACTAATAGTCACGATTGCTATGTTCACACATGTACATTTTCAAAAGAAATAGGTTTTTTCGTCATGATTCAAATTGCAACCCAAATAATCCCAACTCTTGGTGGCTGTGTGAATGGGGCCTCAGTTTCTTTCACTTTTATCTCTATAGTCCTGCTTCAAGAAAAAGAAGTGAAATCTGTCCTTTTGTGTCATTGCCATGTCTTTTTGATATTTGGTTTAATCCAGAAATGGCAAATTGTAGTTTTATAAAAAGAAAAGCAATAGAGCGAGAGAAAGAGAAGAAAATTTTGCTTAACCTGTGAGAAAGAGGAAGGAACATGTGCGTCTGGGACATATGGTCTTCACCTCTCTCTGCGCCCGTCAGGATCCCACCCCAACCCCCTTGACGTCAACAAATGCAGTATTTATAGGGAGTCCTGTTCCTCTCCTCCCCATTATTTTGGTGCTGAGATAACCCTGCCTTTCCTGCCATCCCTTTTCCTCTTCCAGCAATCAGATCAGGAAAACTATGCAGTGATGTTTGCCGTCTGTTCTTACGTTTTGCTTTCTTGCCTTCCCTTCTCAGGCAGAGTAAAAAAATATAAAAAATGAAATAAAAAGAATGAACTGTTCACCATCCCTGCTCGTTCCTTTTTTGAGGCTGCCTCCATTTTTCATCTTTTTCATTGGAAAAACTGTATAAAAAAAGAAAAAGAAGAATACCATCTCTTTTCACAAATTTTGATTTTTTTTCTTTGTTTTGAAAAAAAGATCGCATCAGTATATTTCACATTCATGCATCAACTTTTCTCCTTGTTGAGCCCGTAAAAAAACAACAACAACTGGTGGCCACCTTCAGAAATAGTTTAACGGGTTATGAAAAATGTTCTTTCTACATGTTCGATGAAGAATGCATGCAGTTTTACGCAGATCGGCAGCCACACCCGAATGCACCATGTTATGAGCTGGCATACAGTGAGTCAAGTGTGAAAAATGCTGTCTCATTATAAATTTAGTTTTTGTTTGATAGAAGCTCACTGCTATTTTGACAGGTGTTTTATATCTATATGTATGTCTTTTGTTACCTGCTTCTTTTGTGTGGAACATTCAAATTGATATAAGGTTTGAACAATTTATGGGTTTGTAGTTCCGAGAACTGCACGGTGCCCATTATTCACAATACTGCCAATGTTGACAGTTCATCAGTCATGGCAAATTAGCTGTGAGTTTGTGCACAAACAAAATATTAGCTATCTTTGTACAGGAATTAATGGAAGATTAAACAGAAGTGCTTGGGATTATGTCTGTGTGGCCTGCTTGTTAAAGCTGAGAGAAATCAAGTTGGTTTGAATGGAATACACACAATTTCTTTACTGTTTTCATGGAGGAATAATTGTAAAAGAAAGTAGAGGGTTAGATAAATTGCTCCTACTAAATTTCTTGTTTATACAAATGTACCTCCACCATGAAGTGTTGCCAGAGGCATTAATATAATAAGCGCAATTGATTCATCAGAGAGTATACCTTGTAGCATACAGAAGATATTCTGTGCTGATGTTAAAGGTCCTGTTTACCTTTGGGAGCGGTAATTTAAAAAATGTTCAAGATATCACATTTGATGCATATGTGTAGGTCTGTTGTATCACAAAACATCCTACCATATAAACATTTCACAATAAAACACAAAATATAAGGAGGTATCACTATTTTTCTCTTCAAACCATAGCTGTAGACAGTTTAGTCTGGAAACATTTTTATTATACGTGTAACTATTGTTCACATTTTGTGTTTTTAACAATACTTAACATCGATTCAATGAATTCAATTTTTTACAGTGGTTGTTTCTATCCCTAACTCACATTTTAGAACTATTTTAAAGCACTAAATGCTGGGTTTTTGTTTCTTCTGCAAATGGTAAATTATGCCTTTAAGAGTTAACAGTGGGGACAAAACATTGTATTTGGGGGGGGGGGGTTGTTTTTTGTAATGGTGTGATGAACAATTCATGCAGTATTACACAGAATAATGGTAGTGCCTGAATGCACCATGTTACAGCGTATGTGCTCACAGAGATAGAGGGAAGTGTGAAAAATGCTATCATTCTAAAATGTGCCTAAGAAGCTCACCGCTACTTTGGCAGCTTTTTTATTTGCTACTTGCCTGTTTTGTGTGTGTGTGTGTGTGTGTGTGTGTGTGTGTGACATTTGACTAAATGTTTAACACAATTTCGGAACAAATGAGTACATTTGTAGTTTCCAGGAATAGCATGGTATACATTCTTTACAATAACACCAATACTGTCTTTATGAAACGCATTAAGAACCTCACTGCTTCTCTGGCGGCTTCCGTATGTATTTGTTAACTGCCTGTTTTGTGTGTGTGACATTCAACTGAATAACAGAACTTTGGAACAAATGAGTATTTTCCGCGAACAGCATGGTGTACACATTCTTTACAATAATACCAATATGATGTTCGGGAGTTCTGTCTTCATGGCAGACCGTGTACTTCCCTGCCATTAAAGGACAAGTTCACCTTCATAGACATGTGGATTGAGTGAATGCAGCAATATTAGTAGAACACATCAGTGAAAGTTTGAGGAAAATCGGACAATCCATTCAAAAGTTATGAATTTTTGAAGTTTCTGCTCAGTCATGGCTGGATGAAAAGACTACTATAGCTTGTGATGTCACTTGTGTACAGCGTTATAAAGAAAGAATAAAGAAAATTCAACATAATTCCATTTTTCTCGCCTAACAAAAGACTACTCGACTTCTCTCTTTTAGAAGGCAGGGGGAATAATATTACCCTTAACATACGTCACTAACAAGTCAAAGAAATTTGCACTTTATTCAAAAAGTAAAGTTTTGTGAAATTCTCTTTTTATATTCCTTATATCGTTGTACGCACGTGACATCATACACTGTAGTAGTCTTCTTATCCAGCAGTGACTGCGCAGATACTTTAAAAATTCATAACTTTTGAACGGATTGTCCGATTTTCCTAAAATTTTCACTGATGTGTTCTACTAATATTGCTGCATTCTCTCAATTCTTATGTATATGAAGGTGGACTTGTCCTTTAAACTCAGCAATGAGACACAAATAAAAGTGATAAGCTAGTTGCTAATGCATAAAACCGTATTTATCAAAGTTGAATCTTAGGCTATCACTTAAAGTGTTAAGATTACATTTTTTTTTTGTTTTTAACCTGTTGAGGACGGACTGATTTTGCTACAACACGCATTTCCCAGACACCTGCCCGATTATACTTGGGACTTGTCCTCAACGGGTCACGAGTGTGGGAAAAAAAATTCATAAAATTTTGAGCTGGCCTATTCTTTGCCAATTATTGTTGCCTAATCATTTTTAATATGACTAAATTCCTGTACTCAAAACTAAAGCAAAACTAAAACCTTAGGGTCATGCTGCCTTTGGAGGAACATGCTCGTGGGAAAAAAAAAAGAGAATGTAATAATATGGTATGTAATCAGGATGCCAAATATCAATAAAATACAAAATTAAGTGCTTATATTTTGGCTTGGATGTATGCTTTTTTTTTCTCATGCCAGTGTACAATTTTTTGTGGATGATTTATAGGAGAGTGACTTCTCCCTTTAAAGTCACTCATATATCTGTGTGTGATGCCTTTTTCCATTGTTGTGATACTTGAAGTCTCTAAATCAATCAAGTAGACAAAACATTTCAAAGATGAAAGTCATTTTTCCCCATTAAGTGAAAGTTAGAATGTTCACAGAGTTTCTTCATGGTTAAGATTTTGAGGGTTTTTTTTTTCTTCTCTTTTCCTTTGTTTTTAATGGGCTTACCACATGGGCTTAAACTCTGTGTCCATAAAAAACCCCATTCATGATTATACATTGTATACATTGTATGTAGATCTTGTTGCTTCATTTGCAAAGCATTGTTGGGAAGAGTCTTCAGATATTAGTGAAGAAGGTAACATGCAGCTTGTGCAAAGATGTTTTTCGGTTAGGAAAAATATCAATTTTTTTTGGCGTTTTCTATCAAATGATCATATGTTTCATCCTCAGTTATGGCAGAGTAAAAGGGAGTGAATCTCATGTACTTGAATGGAATAAAATAGACTTGAACTTGAAAGAGAAATAACCCATTGCTTCTGAGATTCTGTAATTCCCATGGTGTTAATACAGGGTTCACCCAGTTCCCGTAGACAGCAAGTTAACAGTTGGGAGGAAAGGGTGAGGGAGGGGAGGGAGAATTGGGGAGTCGATGCCTAACCAGAACCACGTGTGCAGATTACAGGTAACTCTTGACGACTCGCCCCTGCTCCGCTGTGACCCCATCACGAGGAGAGCAGGGCAGCCTTGATTTGCGGGGCACGATCCACAACATGACCTGTTCCTTGACATAGAAATATGTCACAATCATTTCGGAAAATTGAAGACAAATCCACTTTATTCTGCCACTCACTGTACGAAGAGAGAAAAAAGAAGTAACCAGAGCAACACGGCGAGAGAAGTAAAAACAATGGCGAAAAGAGAGAAGTTCAATTGAAAGAAGCATTGTATGCATACCGTATACAAGGTAACATTACCTTCAAATATTTCTCACCTGATTGGTTATGATTTGAAAACCCTGCATGCAGTTTCTGCCTTTCGCGGTGTTCGTAATCTGAAAGTGTAGCCCTTTGCACGTTTGTTTGATCGCTTCCACCCGATGAAGGGTCAAGGGGGCAAGTTTTGTGAGAAATTCAAGTACGTTTTATTTGGGAAGAGGAGGAGGGTGTGGAGGGGGGGGGGGAAGAGTTCTGCCAGAAAGTGTCTCTCTGCCGACGACGTGATGCTCGTGCATTTCCAGAGGACCTCTGCAATGACTTTTGCTATTACAGAGTGAGCTTGGCTTCAATTTGGCTCAATTAGGAAGCCAATTCCACGCAAAGCCCCCTCTCATGTGACAATCGGACGACGATTTGATTGCTGGAAAGGTGTGTGTGGCCGCCACGCTGGCAAAGGAGTGGGGAGTACGCTTGGAGGACAAAGGTCGGTCGATTTCTTTGAGGGTTAATCCCAGGAAAATATTAAAAAGATCTTTGATTCTCCCCTCCTCCATATCTCCCTCTCTCTCTCTCTCTTTTATGCTCCTCTCTCTATATATCTCTCTCTTTCTCTCTTTTTACCTTCCACTTTGTTGCTGTGTGCGAACACGGAGCAACTTGGCGGGCCATCATCGTGACACAAACGCTGCCCCCTTGTGGCTTTAGGATGAGAGGAAATGACAGAAAAATTGATGAGGAATGGATAGAGTGAGAGAGAGGGGTAACTTAAGATGTTGACAGGAATGCATGGGGACGTGAGGGATTCGTAAACCTCTTTTTTTTTGGGGGGGGGGGAGGGAGAAGGCAAGGATGGGAGGAGGGCTTATACAAGGAAGAGGAGGCTCACTGCCCCTTGCTAGCGTGAGGCTTAGGGTGTGATGGCAGCTGTTTAAGTGAGATCCACACATACACCCCACCTGTGAAAGTATCCGTGCGCAGGTTTGTTGCAAGCGGGATGGTAGGCTGTTGGCACTGTCCATCAAGGCGGCGGTGCTGGGGAGGATGCAAGCTGCAGGGGGTTATGAAGCTTGTTGGAAGTCCTTGAACCGTGTCACTCCACGGTGAAACATGTCAGGCTCAAAGTCAAGGCCTTGACAAGCGTTCAAGCATGCCAGGATTCATATCTTTCTTTTCTTTCTCAAAGGTGAAAGCCTTCGTAATCTAGGAACATGTGTCTCATAGTACTACATGTATCTTATCAGGCTGTCTTCTCATTATCATTCTGTAGGGTAGGAAAGTTAAGAGTAGAGTAATGGAGTGTGAGGGATCTCAGCCATACTGCAAATGCCCAAGATTCTGTCACATGACACAAACTGTTCGTAACACGTTACTTTAAAGGGATGGTATAATTTCGGTTGAGATTGGTGATTCAGGTTTAACTTTTTTGCAAGACGATCAGAAACCACCAATGAAATATGAAAGAGCATACAATTCTGAGAGGTATTCAAAATTCATTTGATTAAAGTTGGTTTTGAAATGGTCAAGATATTCAGAGACAAGGAGGTCCTAATAAAAGGTAGGACCTACCTTTGTAAGGGCCACTTTGTTTTACTTTGTTTCTGGATATCTCTACCTTATTAAATTCGATTTTCATCAAATAAACTTTGAATTGTATGCTCTTTCCTATTTCATAAGAGGTTTCTCATTATCTCACAAAAGAGTTGAACACCTGAAGCCCTATCTCAACCAAAATTATACCATCCCTGTATAGTCTCTTGTGTTGCTCACATGCAGACCTTTAGATGCTATTAGTCATGATTTTGCAATGGCTTCATGTGGTGGGTACACCATGCCATTTGACAACAGCAGAAAACTGCCAATTGGAGCCACTGGAAAACCAAGCCCGGCCAAGGAAAATCAGCTAAACACACCATTTTACGATTATGTAGAAATCTTGTGAATATTGTAGTTAGAGTTTCATAGTTTTGTAGACTGGCATACAATGCAGATGTTAAATTGATGGTAGGTGAAATGAGAGAACAAATGTGACCGTGCATCACAAAACCAACCAAAAGTCGCACGCACTGATTTTATGTTAGGACTGAAAATACACTAGATGAAATGGGTCAACCCAGCCAATCTTGAGTTTTCCATATTTTCTTAAAGAGCAAGTCTTCTTTTTCATTATACTAAAGTTTGGGATCATAAAGCGAACAGGAAATTTTGTATTTAGCAGTTTTTTTGTTTTTTTTTTCAAACACATTTTGGTGGAATAGTGTGATTAGGTGTTTCTCATGGAGTCCTCTTTTCATTTCTCAAAAATCCTGTCCATACTCTTCACTTGCAACTCCAATAACTTTGGAAAGAATGATGCTACTACATTGAAAGCTGGCATTAATCATCTACAGAATGTGTTAATAAAGCATGCTCAATTTCAGCTTAATCTGATAATCCCTACATTGTTGTTGCTCTGGTGGTTAACATCCTGTTTTTTGTTCCATTCATTGCACAGCTAGCTCGGCATGGTAATAGACCCTGTACTTCAGAGCATCTTTTCTCAGTTCACACTTACCAGAGTGTGCGCTTTCTTTCCAATATTAGGATAGGTAAATAGGAAAGTCCATTTGAATTCAGTTATACATCATTTTAAAGCTTAAAGTCTGATCTTTCAGAATCTGCTCTTAACCAAAGATCCATATATGGCGAATTTTTGTTGGTTTGTGATGCAGGGTCACAGATAATTCACTGTGCAATATAAATGGGATAATGGATGCAGTGGCTTTTTTAGTTCACCTGAGCCAGTGACTCAACTGAGCTATTGCGAATATTCATTGTCAGGCATACCATGTATGTCGCGCATAGTGCATAAACTTTGTACATTTTCATCTCCTGGATGGATTTCAATAAAACTTGACAGGTAGCATCGGAATTCCTTAGTTTATGTATTTGTTGTTATTTTTTCCTCCTGGAACGGGCAAATGATATGAACTGGAATTTGATCGAAATGGCCATTAATAAGCAATTTGGAAAAATGGAAAAGATTTCCAATGGCAGCAATGGGAACAAAAGACATGAGTCCATAAAATGGAAAATGTAGAGCAAAGTTATTGTGATTGAACTACTCTAGATTTGTTTGTTTGTTTGTTTGTTTGTTTCATCAGAAGTTTAAACCGACTACAGCAATATGGGTTTGATTGCATGGTGTAAAGTTTTGGTACAAATGTGAATACCTGATATGTACTTATCAATTTGGCCATGTAGGATAAGAAATGCAATTCAATATGACTCAAGTCAAAGGTTAGCCATTTGTCAGAAAACCTCAGAATACTGTAGCAGCATAGGATAGCTCAGCATAGGACAGGGTTTTTTTGTATGTCATTGTTTCTGAAATTATGAAATTGTATCAGTCTGTGTACAACCATTCTCCAAGAGTGCAGCAACTGATCCAAAGTGCAAGTTTTGTCTCAAAGGGCTCCAGTTAGACATTTCTGTCTTTTATAAATATGTTTTGGATGAGGAAAAGATTATGATATATCAGTTTCAAGTAGAATTTATAAGTGCATTATGTTATGTAATGATTTGTTTTGATAATATTTGTAATTAGAGTATTAACCCGTTTGAGACTAGACCCGAGTATTCTTGGGCAGGTGTCTATTGGAAATGCGGGTTACAGCAAAACCAGCTCATTCTCAGTGGGTTAATAAAGAAGAAAGGTATATGTAAGGGCAAAGAAGATGAGAGAAGGATGACATAGCATTTATGGGTCATTTCATGAAGAAGATCCATATTTTGGAGGTAAGCCTTGCTCTGAAAACAAGCTAAAAATATTCGCTGAAAATAGCTGGAAATTGGCATATTTTTTCTTCATCCAAGCATCCCTACTTTAGAGGGGTAATAAGATAAAGATGGTGAGACCCCACTACACTGTTTTGACTTCCAGTTGGTTTTCATAATGTTGGCTTGACATGACCGACATCACTGAGACTGAAATTATGGGTTGAATTTAAGCCAAAGCGACTGGTGATCTTCCTCCCTGTCCAAAAGAGCCAGTAGCCTTATCGAGCATTTAATGCGGGATTTGGGCGTAGTTTTTTATTTACAGAGATTTGTTATGATCCCAGATTAATTGTTTATTGCTCTTTATTGATGCCCTGATCCTGGCAAGCTTGTCACCATTGCTGACAGCCCAGGAGGCTTACCGAATGCTTCGCAAAGATTTGAAACACTTGTGTAAAATCCCCAGCACACATTTTGATTTCTTTCTTTTTTTCTCTCTCTCCTTCACTTTTATTTTGCCATGCTGTGTTTTTATATAAAGTCCTTATTGGAAACTTGTTAAACAACAGTGCCACATCCTGTACCTGTAATGAGCCAGTGCACTGCTCTTATTAATCCTAATGAGCTACATTTTCTACCCTAAAGTAGTACATGTATGTTATAAAGCAAATTACTGTAAAGCAAGAAATATTGCAGGCATGAATTTTTTTATGAATTTGAGCTGATGGCCTTTTTCTCAGCATGATATGTTTCATGAATTGCTGCCGACATCCAATGTATTATAGTGTAAACAAGATCTTTCATGTGCGTTTTAATTTTGCAAATTTCAACTCTGGTTGAAATGCACACAAAAATTTTGGGTTTTACAGTATACTCTTTCCAGAACCCCCCCCCCCCAAAAAAAAAAAAGCAACAACATAGAGCAAATGTGGCATTTGTTGTGAACAGATAGACCTGATGAGTTGCAAACCAGGTCAGGCTATGAAAAGTTTCTTTTCCCACATATTGTCTGAATTTTGTTGGGAGATGTTTACATGTCAAAATCAATTTTCAGGTGGGAAGGATAAGAAAAGGGATGTACATGCAAAACTGAAGAATGCGTGACACAACAACAGTTCAATTATTATCTACTTCCGGTTCCACGGGGGCCCCGCGGACGGTACATTCGTGGCACTTGCACCGAACCCCGAAATTGTACAATTATCTGCGCAAATAGCTGAAGAAAGAATGAAGAATTGCTGAGAAAAAGGGGGTTTAGGAGACTCTGCCGAATTCTTTCCCAGTGACCCAGAGCACAGAGTGCACATCATACAGCGGGATCATCAAGGCATTGCTCCCCAGAGCTGACATATCTTTTTTTTTTTCCACTAGATCTCCGCATGAAGGATATGGGAAGGGGAAAGAGAAGTTGTCTAGCGATGTTTGATAACCATCGGATGCAGGCGGCCCCCATAGCCTCGGGCGCTTCACAGGTCTTGCCCATGCAGTGTAAGGGGTGAGAATGCTTTCGCAAGAATTTTTGGTCTTGAATAGGTGGGGACAGGCATGTCTATGCTACCATCAAACTTTTGATGTCTGTACTTTGATCTTTTGACCTGTTGTGGACAAGTCCCGAGTATACTCAGGCAGGTGTCTATGGGCAATGCGTGTTGTAGCAAAATCAAACTGTCCTCAACGGGGTAAAACCGTCCTCAACGGGTTAATCAACTACAAATTACAGTGTAGAGAGAGAGAGAAGTAATTGAAAAAAAAATGACAAAAATAGATCTATTCAGATTCAAAATTGTACCGCACATGCAGAAATTATTGCAAGAGAGAGTTGCAGTAGATGGAGGAGTTCTGTTCAACAAAAGTATGAAAAACTGACATATCCCTCAGAATTCGAACAAATCAGCCAAACATTTGAGAGTTAAATTTGCGTATAAATCATTCTGCTTCATCCACTGCATTCAATCTTAAATTTGAAATGTCTCCGTCTAACCATGCCACAGTGTGATCACCTCTACTTCTCATTTGTCACAATACTCGGAAAGACAACCATTTTTGCTGTTTCTTGCATTTTTTTGGTTCTCTTAATTTGATCAAAGGAAATAATTTTTACCATTTAGGGGCGTGTGTATGAATGCTATACCTGATGTGACCGGTGTTATGCAGATTAGGTGAGAACGTTCAGTTTTCTCAATGATAGTACGTCTAGATAACATTGCATTTCATTGACTGGGCATGTGAGTACTCTGTTTTGAGCATTAAAATACAAATATGTTTTTTTTTTTCCCCCAAGCAAATCTATCGAGTACAGATGCATGTTTCTCCATTTTCTTCTACAGTGACTCCTTTAATTTAAATGCTATATAAATGTTATTCTTTCTGATAAATATGATCGTGCAATCATGTCCCTGCAAATGGTGATTTTTATCAAAGCTAGTTTCCAAAGGTGCCGTTGGTGTTTTGTATATAAACAGTACCTGTAATACAAAGAGTTCAAAAGTGCGCCAGCGCACAATGTAAAAACACATTGTTTGGTGTAATATATATCTCTCACCCTAAGGAGTGCTTAAACCTCTGGATTTATAATCCGACATTTTCTGCCATTTCTTTGCAAATTTGGACAAGTTTCCGTTCAGCACCATAATTGTGAGTAACAACAGAGTAATACAACCACAACAATGGGGGCGGCTCAATCACAGGTTAATACAACTTTGAGTCCCTTTTACATTTTATTTTTGAATATTTTTCCTTGCTGTGGGATATTGCATTTTTCCCACCAGACTTAACCTTTCAACATCTGTACTTTTCATCCAGGCATGCACCTACATGTACAACACTAACACACATGCACACACACACACACACACACTCACACACACACACACACACACATGATCAATCATGAACTTCAAGTTCATGTAGACAATGCTTTTGCATGTACATGTATGACATGGTTCAGGACCTGAAAAGCGTTATGAAGTCTGGCTGTAATGCACAGCTAAATATCATGTGATTCTTGTGTGCTGTAACTGCATGTACAGACATTTCAAGAAGCAAACTGCATACGCTGAATATTTTGCGAGGTTTTTATTTTCGCAAATTTCTCGAGTCAGGTGCTATTTGCGAAATTAAAGACACATGAAAATATTAACTCTCATCCCGATGTGAATGTGACGTACGCTTGTACTCTTGTCCGTTCAGTACAGGACTCCACGATCGCAAATTAACCACTCGCAAAATCGTCGGGAATTCCCGATTCGCGAAAATTTAGACTCGCGAAATATATGATGTATACAGTATTAGTGATATCCCTATTGCCAATGCACAGAGCTTCAATATCTATTCAGCAATGCTGTTCAAGTCATGGCAAGAAAAAAAAAAAAACTAACTTAGCAATTTTCATGATGCATGCTTTTTATTTTGCTACATGGTTGAAGCATCCTTTACCATGATAATTAAAGGTCCAGTTTACCTTTGGGAGCATTGATTTCAAAAATGTTCAAGATATCACATTTGATGCATATGTGTAGGTCTGTTGTATCATAAAACATCCTACCATATGAAATATTTGCAATAAAACCTAAAATATAAGGAGATATCAGGGTTTTTCTCAGTAAACCATAACTGTATACGGTTTAGTCTGGAAACATTTTTATTATAACTATTGTTCACATTTTGTGTATTTAACAACACTTAACATCGATTATATGGACTCAAATTTTGACAGTGGTTGTTTCTATCCCTAACTCACATTTTAGAACTATTTTAAAGCACTAATGCTTTCATCTGCAAATGGTAAATTATGCCTTTAAGGTTGAAGGAACATTATCAGTATTTCTCAAACTGTTCTTTAGGCATTTTTTTTCCTTTTTATTCAGGTGTGAATCGATTGTCTCAAAATCATCATGAGTTTTGCTTTTTGTTTTGTTTTGGTTTGATGAAGCATGGTAGGTTTTGACCATGAGGTGGATAGCGGGAAATCTCTGTGATTGGAGCTTAGGAGCCTTCACAAAACGATCAGTTCATGTACTTGGTCTGGTATGGAGTGATGAAATATTCAGTTCAATTCAGTTCAATTCAATTCAATTCAATTCAATTCAATTCAATTCAATTCAATTCAATTCAATTCAATTCAATTCAATTCAATTCAATTCAGTATATTTGAGATTATCAGATGGAAAGGAAACCTTATTACTATGAGTAAGAGTTAGTTTGAGAGATTCTATAGTGTTGATATTTGTGGGTTAATTGAGCGGGGAGAAGGAGGAGAATAAGAAGAAACAGTAGTATATGTATGACTGCAAAATGTAGTATTTTGGTTATAGCTGGACAGGTGGGTTTTTTTTTTCTGTGAAAAAAGAAATGTTCTTTTGGATTCAGTTATTGAGTAGTCTTAAAGGGAATGCAGTCAGCACGTGTTTGATCAAGAGAGTTGATTTTTTTTTTATACTTTGTGTTTAGATGGCTACATTTTGTGAAGCCTTGACTTAATCATAAATTGTGGGGCTTTTACACAATTCCCCCCCCCCCTGGAAACACACCAGTTGTGTGCTTAGATGACCGAACAATTTGATCCTACAGTAACCTACAAAAGGAAACTGGTAAGAATAATTGTGGCTTTTAGCCATACACATGTATCAACTCTCAGATGAGATTATTAACTACATTTTCTTTCGGAGTGACAGTGGATAAGTTAGCCTGCATCTTTTGTTAGAATACAGTGAGTATACATTTGGCTTCTGTAACCACTTTGGTCAAGTTTCCAATGGAAAAAAAGTGACAAAAGAGGACTTGATTTCCTTGCCCAAGGCGTGATAGCTCCCCGCCACCATTTGTACTGATTGCACAAACATGCATTGAGGAGACTGTTCCGAAGACAATGGCGTTTGCTGTAATGGACGTGTATGGCGGGCGTCGGGCATCGGTCAAACGTGACAAGCTCGAGGCCCGCTCCGACAGCTTGCCAAAGACAAGATGGATGAATGTTGGTGAACGAGCCCCGATCTCTTGCTGAACTCTCTTTGTCGAACCTGACCAACCTTCACTTTGTGTCTTCGTACGCCACTGTCAGCATTCCAGTATCGTGTCCCTCCTTTGTTTACTCCAAACCCCACACAAATTAGCAATAATTGACCACTATATTTATTTGCTGTTCATTTGCTGATGTCGTAGATCATCCCGTTGCATCCCTCTGGTCCTCCAGACCATAGCCCAACTTTCTTTGCAGGTGATCTAGATTGAATTTGCCATTTCCCTTGTAATGTCTTCCACAATGCAGACAGCACAAATCCAGCTTTTAGAGTCTTCCTATTGTCTTGTACGCCTAATGGGCCTAACTGAGATGGATCGGTTACAGTCTTTACATCTAGGGACAAGATCATTTTCTGATTCTTCTTTTCTTCTTGAGTTCGTTAAATGGAGAAAAGCTGAGAGATTACAGGCCAAGGTCAGTGGCGAGGATTGACATCAATAAAGACAGCCTAAGTGATTTATCCTCGACTTGCATCATCCGATTTCACCTCTTGAATTTGGATCACCCAAACAGACATTTGTCACATTTGTAGCAACTGTGCTAAAAGGGCAGCCCCTCCCCTCCCCCTCCTTGATATAGTTGATATGTCTTAATCAGAAACGTTAACCGCATTTTCAGGTTTTATGCTGTGATTTAGTAACAGAACAGATATTGCAATATCAACTTTTCAGACTGTAGGCGTTTTGGCCTGAAACCTCAAAGGTTGTTGTTTTTTCATTCGAATCCATGGTTTAAACGTAGTCCATGGACTAAAACAAACGCAAAATAGAGGCACCTTACTCTTACATCTCAATTGTTAATGTCTTACTAGTATGTTGCTTTAAAGTGCTTAAAGACAAGAGAAAGATAATTGAATTTCTGATGGCTTCCTCCACACCATTACTACTGTATGCTTCTATTACTTCTTCATTGCCACGTTATACAATTTTGTTGTGATTTTTCTACTTAATGACTTTTCTCCTCTTCCTCCTCTTTCTTATCTTTCTTCATATCTCCTCCAACTTCTCTTGCTTCCTCTGTCTCTCTCTCTATCTCTGTCTTGTCTGTCTTCAGGTACTAAAGCTTAAAGGGACTGTACAGTATTGGTTGAGGTGAGGATTCACCTTATAACGTTTTGCGAGATATTTAGAAACCACTCTATGAAATGTTAAAAAGCATACATATTCTAAGGGAATCAAAAGTTTGTTTAATGAAAATCGGGCGTTTTGAAGTGACTGAGATATCTGAAAAACAAGGAAAAACAAAGAGATCCTACTAAAAGGCATGGCATGTCAATTTTATTAGGATCGCTTTTTTGGATGCCTCAGCCATTTCAAGGCCAATTTTCATCAAATAAATGTTGAATCCTTGAAATTACATGCTCTCATATCTCATAAGAGGTTTCTCACTATCTCACCAAAAAAATGTTATAAATCTGAATCCTCACCATAACCAGTACTGCAGAGACTCCAACCCCAAGAACCTTCTGATCTGGAGATTCTCCCGCCGGAAACCCCTAGCAAACGGGAGACTCCAAGTTGATGTGTGTACTAAGCACGAAGTTCCTAGGATTCTAGATGTTCTCTGGTGCTATCTAAGGCTTATTTTTTTAACATACGTTAGAAATAAGTAAGAAATCCTTTCCACCGGGAGACACAGAGCCAGGGCGGGAGAAATCAAATCTCAAACGGGAGAACGGGAGATTGTGCAAAAATGGGCTTTCAGTGGGAGATCTCCCATCGAAAACGGGAGAGTTGGAGTCTCTGGTACTGTACAGTCCCTTTAACCCATTGAAGACAGGCTGATTTTGCTACAACATGCATTTCCCAGAGACCCCTGCCCGAGTGTACTCTCGACTCATCTTCAACGGGTGAAAAGGATGGTCTAGTTTTGGTTGAGATTGGGATCCAGGCTTTAACTTTGTATGAGCTAAGTAGAAATCACTTGTATGGAACTTTAAAGAGCATACAGTTCTAAAAGTACATGTGATTCAAAGCTTGTTTGATAAAAATTGGTATTGAAATGGGTCAGATATTCAAAGTCAAAGAGATCCTAATAAAAGGTGGGACCTACCTTTTATTAGGACTACTGCGTTTCACTTATATATTTTTGGATATCTCTGCCATTTCAATGCCGATTTTCATCAAATACACTTTGAATTCCTCTTAGAATTGCATGCTCTTCAATATTTCACATACATTGTAAGTGGTTTCTAATTATCTTGCAAAAAGTTAAAGTCTGAATCCCCACCTCAACCAAAACTATAATACCACCCCTCTTGCAGTGCCACTTTTAATCTCCTGCTATAGTTGGAGAGACCGAGGAAATATATTTGAACAGCTCCCTCTTCTGTTTGTCCATGTGCAATTCTTGATACTGTCTCTATTGATGCAAGTAAATGAGATAGATGGAACCTCATCAATACTTCTTAGTATGGAAGCGCTGCAGTGAAAATGAAGAATGGGGGAAGGGTGTGTTTACTGTGCAGGTATTTAGTGAGAGTGAGGACATTCTTGTACGAGTTGAGGTCAAGTCGGGAGTGACTTGCTGCAGGGTTGCTGGATGTGGAACTCTTGTTGACAGACCTTCAATTGCACCACAGTTCAGAAAATATTGCTCAGTTGCATTGTTGGTTGTTGGCATTTTGTTTTGTTTCTTTTTCCCCTGGCGTTTGTTTACAGCACACAATCTGACAAGAAGGGCGTAATGACTACAGTTCCACCTAGCAGTGGGACTGTTTGAAAAGAAGCTGTACAGAATGGCTGGCAAAAAAATGGCAGAGCATTAGAGAAAATTTGGGTTAGAAAGCACTTTTTAACCAGACAGTGATGGCAAGTGTATGTGTGCATAAGGAAACTTCAGCTGCTACAGTACTCCCTGTCCTGTACCCTAAATCTTTAAAAAGGAGTGACTTTCATGCATACTCAGATAATGACAGATTGTCCCCTTGAATCTACGTCTTAATCAAGGATGATGTTCACGTCTAAGACTGTGGTCTTTTGCATGGATGGTGTATGCATAAAGTATGCTTTTAAGCAAACATTAAACCATGCAAAGTAGATTGTGTACCTGTGTAATGAGGTGCTGAAGCACAGTAAGTTTGGCATGCCTACTTACTGTTGGATACAAGTGTGCATGTGTGCGTGTAAAATGTGGCTTTGATCCAATTTGCATTCCTTGGGTCATTCTCAGCGGTGTCGGTCGCTACATTACGAAAGGGACTAATTAACCAGAAATGGCACCTGAATGCTACAATATCATTTTATTCGCACTTTAAGGCAGGAATAAATTTAAGTTCTTAAAGGGATGGTACAGTTTTGGTTAAGATATGGATTCAGGTTTTAACTCTTTGAGATAATTAGAAACCACTTAGACTCTATATGAAATACTAAAGATCATACTATTCTTTGAAAAATTCAAAATTTATTTAATGAAAATTGGTGATCTCCCAAACTCAGGTGGTCCTAGTAAAGGTGGCACCCACTTGTTATTAGGACCAGTTTGTTTTGCGTTGTTTTCAGATGTCTCGGCCATTCAAAAACCCATTTTCATCAAATAAACTTTCAATGCCTCTTAGAATTGTATGCTCTCTGATATTTCAATAAAGTGGTTTGTAATTATCTCACAAAGAGTTAAAACCCCAAACTCCATCTCAAGCAAAACTTCACCGTCCCTTTAACTTTGCTGTCCCTTTCATGAAATTTAGCGACCTGTTTTCTCGCTCTGTGTGCATGTACAATGTACGTGTGCGAATTTTAGTATGTCTGTGTTTGCCACAAAATATGTTGAGCTTTCCCACTGAATAGGAGTTGGCGATAAAAGTTTCACGACTGCGACTAAAGACGGATTAATAGATTGCTCTAAGTCCACACAATTTGCAGCAATTATCTGTTGGTGTACCAAATACTCTGAATTGCGGTGCATTCCTTCGGTCGCAGTATAACCCATTGGCTACTGGGTTAAGATGTGCTATTTTCTAAAGTCAGAAGAGGATTTATAGTATCTTAAATGCAAAGGGGTTAATTATCATCAGTTGATGACACCCTGAGAAGAGATTTTACGACTGAGAGCATCAGGAGTTACACTCAAGTCTGCTCTTTGCCAGGGTAATGGCAGACATATGCATGTAATACAGAGACTCCAACCCCAAGCACCTTCTGATGTGGAGATTCTCCCGCCCGAAACCCCTAGCAAACGGGACACTCCAATTTTATGTGCGCAAAACGCACATCACGAGCGTGAAGTTCCTTGCGGCCAGGGTCCAGGGCCCGCTTGGGCCCTGGAAGCTCAAGGGGTTCCAGATGCTCTCTCATGCTATCTCATGTTTATTTTTCGACATACGATGACACTAAGTAAGAGATCATTTCAAGTGGGAGACACAGAGCCAGGGGGAGGTGGGAGAAATTGCATCTCAAGCGGGAGAACGGGAGATTTTGCAAAAATGGGCTTCCGGCGGGACATCTCCCGTCGAAAGCGGGAGAGTTGGAGTCTCTGGTAGTGTGCCAACAACAACAACAGGAAAACACAGAAAACCCAAACTGCATATTCTATGGTGATATAATGTAATTTGAAAAACAGTCCTGGAGGCATTGACAAGGTACTGATTATTTGTGGTGGTATTCCTTGTCCATTTGGAACATGTGCAGCATTTCCCATATCACCAAGTAAATGTTTGTATGTACTTACTGCTGTAGATTGTGAATAGCCTGTATAGCATTGCATATGCTCTCTGAGATAATGCATGTCATTTCATCATTTGGAGTTCATCCAATTTAGAGAGGTCCGCGGTATATGTTGGCTTGTGTTGGTGTGATGAGAAGCATTTGTAAAAATGTGAATTACACTTTGCTTTCTTTGAGATTTAATGTCAAAAGTAGGTTTGTTAGGGGTAGGAATAGTATCCGTCCGATTTCCTCTTTCAGCCGTACTTATCATGGACTGATTGGTCTATGGGAAAGGATGATGATGACTTGACGGTGTTCTGTGATTGATTTGAATACCATACCTTCCTGAAATTGAAAGTGAAATGAATCACTTTCTTTCTTTCTTTTCCACAATTTGAGATGGTAATATGATGGTTCATAACATGTGAAATAACAGTAACTGTAGTTGAGATCGGAGGAAGACATGAACAATCACAACTTATTTTTACCTTCAAATTGGTATTAAATGAACATAAGGTAAAATGTTGTGCACTTAAGAATGGAGAGCAGAGAAACAGAACATATATCCCACACACATAACAGTCCCTTTCAAAGAAAAACTACCAAAAAAAGAGGAGAGTTTGGTTCTTGAATTCAAACTGCTGGCTACTCTTCAATCCCTAAATGAGGGTTTAAGGGATTTAAATCTCCTTTTCTACCAAAGAAATTTATCTGTGAATGATAAAGGAGAGAACAGAGTGACAATGGCAAGGAGTGAGGGCGCACTTAGGTGAATCTTCTCTGCAGATTGTGTAGCAACATCATTTGGACAGCTACCCCTACTGACCACAGATTTTTAGGTACTTTTGATCACGAGCATTTCTGTTCCTACAGTCCACTAATTGATTAGCAACGGTGGATTTGCTCTTTGAATGACTGGCCACCTAATTGAGAGTTCAACCACCGCAACCCCAATTGGAAGTATTAGGACAAAGTCTGTCTGTTTGTTTGTTATTTCACTAAGTGTTTTGGCTATTTTCTTTGTCATTCTTTCGACTGTCCCATCCCACACACTGAAGGCTCCACAGTACGGGACTGCCTACTGTGAACGGTGGGCTCTAAGGGATGAATACACCACTAAAAGGCTTGTTTGACAAGATGGGGCTAATTTCAGGACGTCAATAACTGAGGTGTGGTCTCGAGAAGTTCAATAATTTGCCTACAAAGGAGCTTGAATGGCTGGGTCCTTGAGAAAAATCAATTTCTGTACTTGAAGTCAACACTCAATTTTTGCTCGAGGCTCCCTTCTCGTATTTTCTCAAACTCTCCGATCAATCGCAAGTTCAATAAATGCCACCTGAGTCCCCAATTGTCCAATTGGAGTTGATGATTAGGAGACTTGTGCCTGATGCACACTTGAGAAGTATCAAGAGCATCACAGCATCGCGTGGAACAAGGTGTTCCTCTTTTGCCATGACACCACTAACATTTTGATGGAACCTGGTCGAAGTCATGATTTGGGCTTTGTTTGCTGATTACATTTTCTTCAAAATATTTCACATCCCAAGATTTTTTTTTTTCATATACAATCTCTGTTTGACATGTAATGATGATGATGATGATAATAATAATTGAGTCATTTAATGCACCTTGTCTGTCACACAGGGACACTCCTTGTGCAGAAAAGGTGAGACCTCTTTTTGACGTTGCTTCATTTCAGAAAGAGCCACGATTGACAGAAAACACAAGACTTACTGTAACGAAAATGTTTTTGTCCCCGCCGAACGAGTTCGAGCAGGGGACTATGAAACGGGCTCCGTACGTGTGTGTGTCTGTGCGTCCTTGCGTCCGTCCTTGCGTCCGTCCGTGTGTGCGTCCGTGTGTGATCAAAATGTTCAATTTGCTACTTCTCTGTCATTTATGAGCCAATTTTGATTCTGTTTGCTTTATATGATAGCACTACATGGGAGCTTTAAAACTTCTACACAGAATTTCAGTTGTGACCTTTGACCTTTACCTTTGACCTATATTGTACATTTTGCTACAAAATGCTACTCCTTCGCCATTTCTAACCCGATTTCGATTCCGTTTGCTTTATGTGATGGCACTAGGTGAGGGCTTCAAAACTTCTACACAGAATTTTGACCTTGGACTTCTTTGACCTTTGACCTTGATTTTTGACATATATTGTACATTTTGCTACAAAATGCTACTCCTTCGCCATTTCTAACCCGATTTCGATTCTGTTTGCTTTATATGATGGCACTAGTTGAGGGCATCAAAACTTCTACACAGAATTTTGACCTTTGACCTTTGACCTTGATTTTTGACCTATATTGTGCATTTTGCTACAAAATGCTACTCCTTCGCCATTTCTAACCCGATTTCGATTCCGTTTGCTTTATGTGATAGCACTAGGTGAGGGCTTCAAAACTTCTACACAGAATTTTGACCTTTGTCTTCTTTGACCTTTGACCTTGATTTTTTACCTATATTGCACATTTTGCTACAAAATGCTACTTCCGGCGGGGACATATATTACGCACCGCGTAATTTCTACTTTTCCTTGTTGGTTCTGTCTTGAAATGAGGGGAATGAAGACTCCATTTTAGAGCTCCTTGTACACCTTGTACATGTGACATAAGACGTATACCATAGGATGTTCTCTATAGGGACATGATCAAACCTAACAACTCGTAGTTTATTTGTTTCTGTTAGCATGATGTCCTTGCACTATTGTGTGGTTTTAATGAATGTTTCCTGTTTATTACTTTGCGGTTCGGGATATGGAGTTTATTGTCGTTTTGATTGTGTGGGTTTCTTTTTTGGCATGTCATTCTTATCTTTCCTTTTGATCTACTAAGTTTATATGTGACCCGCTACAACAAAAGGATCCTGAAGACGGGGGGGTCGATTTTCTAAAAATGACATGACATTATTTCCTTTCTCTTCCACTTTAATTTCATACATTACACGACTCATAAAAGTACTCGATTGCAGAGATATAAATGATTTTATTAGCACATGTCGAGTGGTTTAGGAAATCAGCGTTTCGAGAAAACGTAAGTTTTCCTTCTGATGCTACCATGATCAAGGGGAGGCAAGACAGTTTTCACCTCTTGACAATAGAAGGTATGCTCCTAGCAACCTACGTGATGTTCATTCAAGCTTAGCGCCAGCGCTCTTTGGACGACCAATCAGTAACCAGGAAGTCACACACTGACCAATAAGATCACTCCCTCGTTTCTTGTGGCAGAGTCTATCTGCGGTGCTAAATCCAAATGTTCAGACACGTTTCTGTTCCGTTAAAAAGTCGGAAAATAATCGCAAAGAAAAACCGCTAATTTCTTGCCTTTCTTTTGATTATTTAGCGTCGAAATTTCGACAGATGATAGACAATACATTAGACTACGAAATTATGCCAAAAACAGAAATCCGATCGTTTTGACCGATTTTGATGATCTGACTTCAAACTCAATTATCTCGGCTCAGCCATCAGCCACTTCAGGATCCTTTTGTTGTGGCGGGTCACATATATATTCAACTTCCTATGTGAACCATTGATAGAAGTTATTAGTAGATGTGCTGTAACTTCAGACATCATAGGCTTTTTTGGGTACTTTGTACAATATCTGACACTTTTTTTGTTATCATATTCTTTTCCCAAAGTGAATATGATCAAACATAAGATAGTCACGCGCTTTCAAGCAAGCATTCCAGATTCCAAAATATATGCATTCAATATTTGTCTTGTTCATAATTACTTATTCATTCCTTTTACAATTGCAATGTAACAGAATGTTAAAAATGTTGCTTGAGACACAGTTTTATCAGATAAGAGAATGCCAGAATTCCACACAGTGGAGCTGTTATTGTTTTTGTCATGTCTGCTCTGTTTCTGATATGTTCTATGCCATTCCACATGGACAATTCCCAATTGTTCTTTCATGCAGTGTCCTTGTCTGTGCACCCCTTGATTCTAATTATACAGAATGCCGAAGTCTGCCGCTTTGTGCTCGTCGCAGGGCAGCCCTTGAATGATCAGGTAGCAAGAGAAGGTGAGTTGGTGGACACTAACCATACATCGACTGGAATAACATCCCTCCCCTGCCTCGCCCTCCTCTGCCCCCCTCCTCCCCCCCCCCCCCCCCCCCCCCCGCACCTTTTCTCATATTTGCAAAGTCACTTCCTGGCAAATAATATCTTGCTCTGTTTGCCCACGTGCCCAAACCAGGTTAGCGGAGAACGATGGTGCGAATTGCCGATTTCGGGGCCAGAATGCTCTCACAAACACGACACCCCCGTAGCCGGATGTAATCTCCTTCAATCCCCTCCTCCTCGCGTACAATGATACAATTACGCAGTTCAGGCTTTACACCTCGCAACACTTTCGGCTGGATGTTTATGAGCCCCATTGATCAAACTACTTAAGTACACATTAGGAGTCAGTGATTCTCAACAGCTCCATCTGAACCCAGCACCTTCTTCTTCTTCCAATCACCTCCCTCCCCCCCCCCCCACTCACAATGTTGGTATAATTTGCATTTATATATGTCTAGATTTATGATTATGTATCTAGGCCACCTGCAAGAGAGAGCACGGAGTGTGAGATGGCATGAATGTGGAAAGGGGAACAGAAAGGCTGGCCACCCCTGGTGGGCAAATATGAAAGTCAATGTGAGGAATGACAACAGGACCAAAGGTCAGAGCAAGTTGTACAAAATCAAAGGGGGGCTACATGAGAAGACACATTGTGATTTATCTCTCTCCCTCTGTGTGTGTGTCTGTCTGTCTGTCTGTCTGTTTCCCTCCCTCTCCCCACCCCCCCCCCCCCCTTCTCTACTTTTCTCTGGGTAAACAGTGTGGACTAGAAGGCAGAGAAGTTGAAGAAAGTATATAATAGGATGGATTAAATTGGCGGTGCATGAACATTGTGTGTGGTAGGCCGATAATGTGGCACGCAGATATGACCCCTATGGATGATGCTTGGATTCAGTTTCACAGCTTTTTTGTTCCGTTCTGTCTTTTTTTGCCTGATCATATACTGTTTTTGTGCAATCTTTCTGATTTGTCTAACCGCAAAGATCATGTGGAATGCATAAATCTGTGTGTATTGTACAAACAAATTTGAGCGAAGACAAGGGATGAACCCGGAATTTCTTGTCATAATTCCTTTGTCTCAACTCTTTTCCAACCCCCTGCCTCCTCACCCCTGACCCCCACCGCCCTTCTCTTTCAGATTTTAGGTGTGGTGTCATAACTTGTTCCTCTTCATCTATCCGTGTGTGAGCCTGTTTGGACTTATGAATCAATATTGAAGAAGAAAAGCTGGTATGCCAGAGGCAAAGATTGTTTTTAACCACATGAACACAAGAATTTTAAGTGAATTATTCATAAATGCCAAAGTACTGTGTCATAGCATCAAAGGAAATACATCCATTTATCATTATGAAACGAACTCCAATTGGCAAGAAAATAGAGAAATTAAAAAAAAACATGTAAGAAAGGATCATTTCTACCAAATTAAAAGAAAAAATGTATATGCTATTTACTTTCTTTTTCAATGCAAACATAGAAGATTTCGTAGAATGTGTGAGATTTCAGAACTGGGCAGGATGTACGCAGAAGCAACAAGGAAGATGCCCTTACACCATTACCACATCAAATGAATCTTTGCCCAAATTATTGGTGCATTACACTTTGACTTTGATTCAAGTCATTACAGTGTGAGTGATGACTCTGTATCAAGGCTGATTCTGTTGCGTTGCGTGAGTCACCCTTCGTGGAAACTGCCTGCATTGGTGATGGTGGGGGGGGGGGGGGCTATGACTGGGTACTCAGTCTCGATTTGACAAGTAGAGGGTATGGGAATCAATCATTAGATACGAAGCAGACTATAGGGTGGATTAACAAAAAAAAAAGGAGGGCATCTCAAATAAGATATCAATTGAGAGCCAGAGAACCACTTCTACTTTAAAGGGAATGGAATGCAGAATTTAAGAGGGTGCTACTTATTGCATTGGTCTACCTTTTATGCATCTACCATATTCCAGTTGTCAAAGTAACACAGTTTGATAGGGTGATTTTATTGAAATAATGTCAATCTCGGTTCATCCCTTGATTCGGCCACTGTTCCTGGCTGGTTCTATAAGTACGTACAAGTGAACCAACTACATACGGGTCCTTCACAAACAAAGTTTGCTTGCTAGCTAGCCAGCCACATCAAATGCTGCAGTATGTATGTGTAACAGGTGTAAGACTACATTTCGATCTACATAAGATCAATATTCACTGGTCCAGTCCAACATGCACATACACTGTACCATACACTACGTACCTATTCAGCGAATATTGAAGGACTATTGAATGTGTGCAAAATAAGAGCGTGTGCAATACACACTTGCGATCTACTGTATATGCCATATATTTCGCGAGTCTATATTTTCGTGAATTGGGAATTCCTGACAATTTTGCGAGTGGTTAGATTTGCGATCATGATTCGTGATGAGTCCTGTAATGAACGGAGAAGAGTACACGTGTACATCACATTCCCATCGGGATCAGAGTAAATATTTTCGCGTGTGTTTAATTTCGCGAATAGCACCTAACATGCGAAATTCGCGAAAATAAAAACCTCGCGAAATATTCGGCGTAGACAGTACTTTGACAGTTAACAAACTTCGCGTCGTCAATCTGTAGAGAGAAGATGGCGGCAATCATCACACTGCAGTGTCCCTTTAACAAGGCTTATTGCAGTGATGCCCCTGGGACTGTTAAGTGATGACATCCCAGGTCTTGTATTGGGCAAGAGTAGATGTTAAGGCTTTTAACGGAGTGAAGTTCAGATTTTGATCTAACATGGGCAAAATGCCTGAAATGTAACAAGAGTGACAATGTACAGATGTACTCTTGTCTTGAATGCAGGCATTGTTGCAACAAGAAAAAAATAAAGATAAATGATGCTTGAATTGAATAAGAACCTTGAGAAAAACAGCAGGCTTTCAAACCTCTGTAGAAACATTGCACAAGAAAAAGAAAATGGTCTCATTTATCATGTTTAACAAATAGCATATATTACAAAATGTACTTTGAGAGCCACCGAATACACCTGATTTATGTCATAGACATTTCTGAAGTTCAGAAGTAATTGGCTTAGTATTGTGCGCTACTTTTCCATCATTTCCTCATGCAACAGTCGCCATTATTTCCCTATGCGGAGCATAAAATTGAGTTTCTTTGAAGCAGTGATGCAGTAATTGGGGAAAATGATGGTGATAAAAAATGTTTGTGATGATGCACTGGGGTAATGTAATCTTGGTGTATCAGCACTTTCTGTACGTGCTCTTTTGACACCCTATATATATATGCCCTGACACACTCTGGTGCCAGAGGGGCTGGTCCACTGTACAGCAATGTGTGAAATAGATTTGGCTGGAGATAGTCATGCTATTGGAAATAGAATATTTCATTGTTGGGCTGGAACTCGGCTTCCCTGGGCCTGAGGAGCAAGGGGACAGCAACAAAGAAAGGATATTTCCTACCCCCTCCCCCCTCTCCCCCCCCCCCACCTTTACACACACACATACTAAGTACTTTCATTTCCTCTCACTTGTAATCTCTCTCTCACACACACACACACACACACACGCAAAAACCGTATGTATACGGCAACACACACTCACACTTTCACTTGTGCCCTTGATTGCATTCCCAGACCTCATATTTGTCAGCAGTCCAGACCATTTTACTTTCACTTTGCTGATATTATCAGCTTGAGATGATGAAGTCTTACACACTCTCCTCCTCTTATTCGTAACTGCCCAGCCTACAAATGTCATCAAATCAATGTCATTTGCTTGGCATATCATCTCTTTGATCTCATCTTATCCATCATCGATCTGTTTTCCATTCTTATTCACATTCATTCTTATTCATATCTGTAGTCTATATTCATTCTTATTCATGTTTATCCATATTCAATTTCATTCTTAGTTCTGATTGATTATTTACTACTTTCTGATTAGCATGTTTCTCCTACTGACAAATGTAGTATTGTTTTGTTCTTTATCGTAAACTTTTCCATTTTTTTCTCCTGCTTTGCTTCTTTCAACATTCTGTATTCCTTTCTCTCCTAGCTTGTGTTTTCTTCTCTGTCTGTTTTTGTTTTTCTTGAGAGTATTACAAAATAAGATACATAATAAAATTATGAAAAGAATTGAAATGATTAAAAAAAAAACATTAAACACATTTTTTTTGTACATAAAATGATACCCGCTTCTCCTTATTATGTATCATCAAGAAAAGGAATGATGTACATTGAAGTTAGTCATTTACCTGTTTCCTTGTATTTCTTCTGTTCAGACATTACTCAAACTTTGTTCCATGGGCTTTGTGTTATATTCTTGTATGAAAAAAAGGAATGCAAAAATAAAATCATATCAAAATGAAAACATATGTATACCAACATATCTTTCAGCTATCTGATTTTGATGTGTTGTCATTCCTTATCTATCTCCTTTTCTCAGTTCACTCATCTCTCAGTGTTTAAGTTATAAAACCTTCTTATATTTTTGTTTTGTTCAAGATCAGTTCATGTTTTCCAGTGTTATCCTTTGTTCTTCTCTTCATATATATATATATATATATATACCTTTTACCTTTTGTATCTGCTTATCTGACGATGCAAACTAACTCCACCCTGACCACATTCATTCTGTGTGCATTTGTCATCATTTTAATCAATCAGTACATTACTATTCATTTTGTTTTATGCTCTCCTAAAAATGTATTTCTCCAAGACTGTGCTCTTAATTATTCTTTCATATCTCTCTACATCATTGGCTTTCAACCATTAGTAATACAACTATAGAAATGTATTTGGTCTGTTCACCAAACACCCCTTTTTTTTTTCTCTCTCTCTCTCTCTCTCTCTCTCTCTCTCTCTCTCTCTCTCGAGGTGCTTTCCCTTTTCTTCTTGCTAAAGGCACTAAAAGTTATCTTTTGCTCAAGCTTAACATTATCAGTTTCATCCCAATCACTGAAAAATGGCGTATTTATGCAGAAAGCCAGTGGCAGGTGGGTGCATGTCCTGTAAACCTTGGAATATGCAGAGTAAATGAAATGATAGAGAGTGCTTTCTTCTTGCCCGAGGTGGAACGATTAGGGTCACTGATTTCAAACAATATTCCTTTCTTTCTTTCCTTTCTTTCTTCTTTTTCTAACATTGCACACATCTCTGGAAAGTTTACATATGTTTGTTGTTGCTATGTGGACAAGCTGTTCCATCTAAAGGGAAGATATTAGAGATAAGACACCGTGTCTTACATGGAGTTAGATTATAAAATGATCATGTGAGTTGAATGTGCGTGCAGATTTCCAGAGTTCTAGATTTTCACTTCACTCCTGTAATATAAACGGCCATTTCTTTCAAATTATTGCTATCTACTACTGCCGTAATATTGCAGGGGAAGTACGAGCACAGAAACCTATTTGATATTCTAAGTGAAAGAGTTGGAGTAGAATTACAGTACTATCAGATTTTTAGTTTAGCCATACATTGTACATGTCTATCAGAAAATCTAAATCCAAAAGGGTTTGTACATAACCATTGAGGAAATTATTGTCAACAATAGTATGGTAACCCAAATACACTGTAGATTTGTAAGGGTCTTATAAAGGGTATAAAAAGTCACTATGGCTGTAAGCCACCACAATAAGCTACAATTGTATGTGAAGTTGGCATGATAGAGATAGTAGGCCATTACTGTAGAATTGCCTTGTAAACATCAAACACTCAGCCATCAGTGCCCAAAAGTTTCTTTGAAAACAGAAAGGAAGAAAAGGTAGATACATTGTAAGTGTAAAAGAGGATGAGCATTTCGGGAAGTGGGAGAGAGTGTGTGTTATGTGTTAGTGTGTGAACAGTTCTGCCATCATGATGGTATAAACACATTTACATCATCAGTCATAAAAAAGCTTCCTTTCATGAACAGGCATGACACATTTCTGGCATGCTTAGATGTGAAATTCTTGGTCTAAATGCACGCACTTTGGGAGTAGGAGAGACCAGTGGAATATATGATGGGCTAGGAGATAAGTGCATGATTTTTTTTCCACACCTGCATAAAGCCTCTCCTATTTTCAATTACCCTATTTGAATTTGTGGACAGTGGACCCAGTTGCTAATAATGTTGCATAAAATTATCTTTTTGATACCTCAATAAAACTTCATCTTGACAACCAGACAGCTTACTTGAAGTTTACTTGAAATGGCAACAATTCATTCATGCAAACTCTGATACTGATTATGTATCAATTATGAACAGGTGAATAAAAAGAGCTGGTTACTAGATCTTTTCGGAAATAATGCCCAAAGATGTTGATGTTTGTAAAACTGTCCTTTTGATAGCTTTACTTGGCAGTCACAGCATATAGTCGGGTTATTGTGTTTCAATAGTTTCGACATGAGCCGTTCATTTGATTGGTGGAGAGATATTGTTTGCATTCTTCTTAGGCAAACAGTGACTTTGATGTGTAGTGCCTTTGAAATGTTTTGCCCCCCCCCCCCCCCCAAAAAAAAAAAAATAATAATGATAATAAGTTGATTGGACAAATAAAAAAAAGTAAAACACAAGAGCAAAGCACTTAGATTATGACATGAATAGGACATTTGCCTAAGAAATGGAGATCTAGTTCTTTGGTTTAGTCCTTTTTGTAGACTACTATAGAAAGGTGTAAAGCTCCAGTTAAAGTTCCAGTTTACCTTTGGGAGCAGTAATATTAAAAATTTTCAAGATATCACATTTGATGCATATGTTTAAGTCTGTTGTATCACAAAATATTCTACCATATAACATTTTCTCAAGAACGCCTAAATTATAAGGAGATATCGGTATTTTTCTTAATAAACCATAACTGTAGACGGTTTAGTCTGGAAACATTTTTATTATAACTATTCACATTTTGTGCATTAAACAATACTGAACGTCAATAATACGGATTCAAATTTTTGCAGTGGTTGTTTCTATCCCTAACTCACATTTAAGAACTATTTTAAAGCACTAGTGCTGGGTTTTATTTTCATCTGCAAATGGTAAATTATGCCTTTAAGTTTTAGAAAGAAATGTATTCTGAGAAAAGAATGTGTCCTTTGAGTGAATATTGAAATAATGTGTTCTAGATGGATAATAAGGAATGAGCACAGCCCCCAAATGAGAAAAGAATTTGTTCTTTGGGGGGGGGGGGGGGGGGAAACAAGGAAAAGTAGAAATAACGCAGTACGTAATATATGTCCCCGCCGGAAGTAGCATTTTGTAGCAACATGTACAATATAGGTCAAAAATTAAGGTCAAAGGTCAAAGAAGTCAAAGGTCAAAATTCTGTGTAGAATTTTTGAAGCCCTCACCGAGTGCCATCACATATAGCAAACGAAATCGAAATCGGGTTGGAAATGGCGAAGGAGTAGCATTTTGTAGCCAATGTACATAATAGGTCAACAGTCAAGGTCAAAAATCAAAGAAGTCAAAGGTCAAATTTCTGTGTAGAAGTTTTGAAGCCCTCACCGAGTGCCATCACAAAAAGCAAATGGAATCGAAATCGGGTTAGAAATGGCGAAGGAGTAGCATTTTGTAGCAAAATGTACATTACAGGTCAAAAATCAAGGTCAAAGGTCAAAGAAGTCCAAGGTCAAAATTCTGTGTAGAAGTTTTGAAGCCCTCACCTAGTGCCATCACATAAAGCAAACAGAATCGAAATCAGGTTTGAGAAATAGAAATGGCGAAGGAGTAGCATTTTGTAGCAAAATGTACAATATAGGTCAAAGGTCAAGGTCAAAGGTCACAACTGAAATTCTGTGTAGAAGTTTCAAAGCTCCCATGTAGTGCTATCATTTAAAGCAAACAGAATCAAAATTGGCTCATAAATGACAGAGAAGTAGCAAATTGAACATTTTGATCACACACGGACGCACACACGGACAGACGAACACACGGACACACACACACGTACGGAGCCTGTTTCATAGTTCCCTGCTCGAACTCGTTCGGCAGGGACAAAAATCAGATGACTATCAACACATGCCTTTCAAGATGGAATTTGATAGATTGGCCATCTACAATAAACAGTGAAACAATTGCTCAAGACTGATATTTATACTTAGTATTTCAATAGCTATAAACTTTACGAGATGATTATCAGAGGGTTGGGCAAGGTCGAATGAAGAGCATGTTTGTCACTGTTTGTGTTTGTTTGTTTGTTTGTTTGTTTGTTTGTTTGTTTGTTTTGATAGATACATTTACCTGTGACATCCCACTCAATGTTGCTGCAGAGCTGCAGCTGTAAAGACCCCTGACACAAATTCATGTTCTTAGTGTCTCTTATCTCTGACTTGATCTTATGACCTTGGCAAAGACAAAAACCAAGAAGAAAAAAAAACTAGGGGAGCAGAAGAAGAGTATTGGCTTCATTTTCTGTTGCTTTTAGGATTGTCAACTTTTTATGTTTTCCCAAGTACCCCTGTTCTCTATTGAGCCTATGGTGCCAGACTATTCTAGATTTCATGCTGATACATATGCACTTATATAGTGTTGAATACAAATATGAAAGCCCGAAAGTTAACAGAATGAAGAGAGTGTTACAGTGAAATACACTTTAAAGATTGGGGATACATATCATAATATTCCTGTTATGGCCATACTCAGTGTTACATTTTTTATTTTATTTTATTTATTTATTTTTATTATTATTTTTTTGGGTACTGTGCACACGAGCATTGTACATGCTGTGTGATTTCGTTTCTCCCCCCCCCCCCCTTTTTAGAAGTAGAATTCCAAAAATTAAATTGCAATGAAATGGTTAAATAACAGTTCTTATAGAACACATGTATAGATCCTTGCCATTTGATTGGATGAATGCAGTTCACATGACATTCAGAAGAATCGGCTATCCCACGCTCACTCTTAATGGCAGTGCAATAGATGCCTATTGCAGGGCTGCCAACTCTCACACACTGAGCGTGAGACTCACACATTTTGGTCCTTTCTCACTCTAAAACTTTATTTCATTTGCATGCATTTCTATTGATCTTACTCATTTTGACTCCTAAATTATAGCATTGGCCTATGGGAGTCTCACTCTAACTAGTTTCCAGTGTTGGCAGCCCTGCTATTGTACGGTATTCAAGTGAGCCAGCAATGCAGTAAATCCTAGGACACACTGAACTTGTGTATCGTAAAGCATTAGTACAAACGTGCACCCATTTGTGCTGCCAACAAGACCTAGAGCCAGATCTAGATCTTAGCCTAACTGTTAGTCCTTCTCCTAGATAGGTTTAACAGTAAATCTATATTGGTCTAGATAAGACCTACGTTGTATATCGCGTGTTGTATTAAACCAATAGTCAATGTTTTATCACTCATATGACTGTTCGAATATTACATTCTGTGCAAGTTTAATGGTTCTATTCAACCCTATTTGGCTTCATTGAATAGAACGGTTGAACTTGCATGCTCATGTAAATATTTGGAACCATCGCACTCATAAACATTGAATATTTGTATATTATACAACACCTATTTAGAATGTAGCTATCCCATTGGTGGATTGGCCATCACGTGACATTTAGTGAAAGGTTCCATTGCACGCTGTCTCAGCGTGCAATTTTGGTTTGACCAAAATGTTCCATTGCACGCGCTCTGATGTCTCAATAAACAAACATGTGCCGCGCGCACTCAACAGTTACAAGCGCGCTTACAAGCGCATATTTTTTGCCACTCATTTTTGTAAACAACTTCGTTTCGCATACGTATGTACACATGTATGTATGTACATTACACGGTGACTGCGACTGTGAGGCTACTCATTCGTCTTTCACAGAAAGTGGTTGCCATTTCTGTGCTAAATTCAAGAATCTGCGAGTACCAAATCTGTTGACGTTCAAGGTGTTGAATAAAACAAATAGTGTATGGTCTTTACTCGTGCAATGGATTGTACCACTGCACTCGTGACCATTCACTATTTGTATACTATTGGGTCCAAGATTAGTATCTAGCACATTCTGAGATCATGATAGAGAGCAACAGACAATTGGCAAATATGTAGTACTTTTTGCAAGGGATGAGTTAATCATGTGGCAACTGGAAGATGCTGTAGCATTCAAAGAAAAGCATTTATTCAAAGAGTGCTTTCATTTCTTTAACTCTTTATGTGCCACATTCCACGCCCAACTCAGTCGACGGCTTGCCAACTTTGCATATTCTGCTCAAACGCACAAACCCGCCCAAACCGATCGATAAATCGCCAAATGCCACAGTACGTACAATGAAAGCGTTTGTCGTGATTCCGTTCCTCTCACATATAGCTTGCATTTTATCTAATGATTTGCTAGCAAAAAGTGTTTCCTACTGGATTAGCGTGTAAATTCTAAGTTTCTGTCGCTGCTTTGTGTGCAAAAGTCATGTATTTACAGTAATGTAGCTACTGGTCATTTGAAAGCAAAGTAATAATTGATCTGTCATACAATTTACGCCAAAGCAAGACTTTGCAATTTCTCTTCACTTTTGCTCACTACATGTCGAGGTTTTAACAGAAATGTATAACAGTTCCATAGATGTGAAAAACAAAAATGTTTTCTCAAAGCATAACTGCATTGGTGTCTGAGAATAATGAGGCACACAGGGGGTTTTCACCTTGGCACATAAAGAGTTAAGGTAAATACAGAGGAAGCTATGGTTGATGCTTGTTGGGTGTCACTTGTCTAAACGCCAATGTATTTGTTGATGAGATGTTTTTTATACCAGGAGGATACAGTGCTCGAGGGTTAAAGACCTTTCACACAATCTACTCATTAACCTGTTGAGGATGAGTCCGAGTATACTCGGGCAGTTATCTATGGGAAATGCATGGTGTAGCAAATCAGCCCGTCCTCAACGGGTTAAACTGCATCTTTGCCATTCGCTCTCCACACATTGTTCTTCATTGACCTTGATGAGAAGGGACTGTATGGAAAAAAAAAAAAAAAACAAGAATAAAATAAGGGGGGGGTGAGGACATGAACCAGGTAAGTTTTGTCAAAATGACAATCGGGAATCACAAACATTCATCCAGCCTAGTCTGCGGCCCACGCCACATACATGTTTTTTTTTCAAAAAGTTTGCTAATGTGGGCTGCCGCTGAATGCAGCCCCCGACGACCGACGCACCAAAACCGATTACCAAAGGTCCATGAAGATTATCAGGCCAGATAATCTCTGTGACACTTTGTGACACTTCCAACAATTGTTGCCAATGCCTGGTGTCAATTGCAGACCATTGTCTGAGCTCATCATACGTGTCCCACGGACAGGCGGAATTCATCACTGTTGTTCATGTAAACAGAGTTATGAAATGGTGTGTTTTATACTGGATATTTGCTTCTAGGGTGACTTCCTATGATGGCCTTTGCTTCTGTATGTCAAATATATGACGCTTTTCTCAAAAGCATATTCAACCCGGTGAGGACGGTTTGATTTTGTTACAACACGCATTTTCCATAGAAACCTGCACGAGTATACTCGGGACTTGTCCTCAACAGGTTATAAATTGTTTCCAGACCCTTGACAAGACAAATCGATGTAGTGCTCGAAAGTATTTCCAATGTATTGTATGACCAATTATGTATCCATTACATAGATGTCTAGGACCCAGTTTACAGTGCGAGGCCGGGCTCGGCCGCGGCTCGGCCATGGCCGAGACCGGCCTCAATTGCGCGGCCGAGCCTCGCAATTTTGTCCGTTTACACTGCTGGGCTCGGCCGCGCTTTTGATTCGAACCTTTCAATATTTTGTCGTAGTGGCGCTCTGCTTGTAAACAAATGCAATTTGGTATTGTCTGGTTTTCAGACCCTTTGCCAAATGAATTCCGTGGCGACGAAGTCGCCGTTCGGGCAAAGGCCTTTGCCGAAGGAAAGAATCCTTTGCAGGACAAAACCACCTTAAACTATACTAGTTTTCGACGTTGAGGGGGTTAATATCCTGAATAGCGAAAGATACAGACAGAGGGTTTGGAAGCCAGACTAAAATTGGCCGCGCAATTGGCCGCGCATTTGGCCCAGTTTGCGTTTACACCAAGAAAAGGCCGGGCTCGGCCGCGGCCGAGACCACCTCCAGAGCGAGGCCAAATGCGAGGCCAATTTTGGCCTCGCATTTGGCCTTTTGCGCGTTTACACTGAAGCGGGGCTGGGCACGGCCGCGGCCGAGCCGCGGCCGAGCCTCGCACTGTAAACGGGGTCTAGTTCATGTATTTTTTGCCATATATACCTACAGTACTTATCACCGTTTCATTTTAGTGCAAGAAGTTTCAGGTTTAGTTATTTTGGGTCACTGCTTTATTACATCAATGTACAACTGTCGTAGAAACAATAGAGGGATTAACTACCTTATGAAATTTGATTGCAGTTACTGATAATTAGTTCCTTTTGTCTGTAGATAATGAAAAATTTTACAGACCAGTGATCTATGAATTTGGCTGTACCTGTCAACTGGTGATATCTAATGTTTCATCAACGTGTGAAACTTGTGCAATCACATCTACACATTGTTGTGTATGTGTACCCATGGCACCTGCTGATTGTTGTCAGCTCATTGGAGCTAGATGAAAAGGCCAAAGAAATAAAATGATTTAACTGCTCTTTTAAAACAATGGCTGCTGTGGTATGTGCAAATTGCTGCTTTTGTACTTCCTTTGTACCCAAATGCCCATTGTTCATCTACAGTTTTTTGTCAAAGAATGTTAAAGGCATAATTTACCCTTTGCAGATGAAATAAAAACCCAGCATTAGTGCTTTAAAATAGTTCTAAAATTTGAGTTAGGAATACATTTGTAGAAACAACCACTGTAATAATTTGAATCTGTATAATTGATGTTAAGTAATGTGAACAATAGGAATAATAAAAACCAGACTAAACCATCTACAGTTATGGTTTATTGAGAAGAATACCAATATCTCCTTATATTTTAGGCTTTATAGCAGAAATTTTATATGGTAGGATGTTTTGTGATACAACAGACATACACATATGCATCAAATGTGAAATCTTGAAAAATTTTTTTTTTTAATCTCTCGAAGGTAAACAGGACCTTTAAATAGTCTTTAGTGTGGGGAGACTGCATGACGGATGTATTGTGTGAAGGTTGGACCTACTCAAAATATAATTAGGTAATCCCTGTTATGCTGTAGAGAATTAATGCTCACATAGCAGGCTATTGCAGGCTCAAACGCTTTACATGTAGTGATGTCTCTTGGAGGTGAGAGGCAACCTTCTGTTGTTGATGATAATTTACCATCTGATGAAGATGTAGGCCCTACTACCTAAAATAGAGTGGCCTTTAACATCACAAGATTGATATGCATTCTGAATGTGTACATACGTGTGTGTATTTGTTTTTTGTGCCAGAATCTGCCTTTTAAAATCAACAGATCAGGAGATATTAGATTGAACTCAGACAATGAGTGCGAAAGTTACGAAAGTTGAAATGTCACTTCATTTAGGACATTCCTTTGAGCTGTTTGTGCTCTATTGATAGTGCTGTTAAAGTATTTGCGTGGGTAGGTAGGTAGTTATACTTGTAGGTACAGTAGATGGTTTCGTTTTACATTATATGTACACAAAAATTGTTTCGTAAAATCGGCATGACATGTTTTCTGCAGCATTTGGTATAAGAACAATACAATTTTTTTTTTAAGTGTGTATGTTTTTGAGAGAATAATGCATACAAAAGTGTAATTGCAAACCCCTGCAGTGGAATAAAAAGTGAGCATGGCCATGTATTACCAGTACCACCGTCCTGAAAACCATTACTGTGCAGGGATCCCCCCCCCCCAACCCATCCCCCCCCCACCCATCTCCCCCCCCCCCCCCCCCATTCTATAGGATATTTTCTATGATGCAGGAAGACTTGACTTTCCACAGTTCAATATGTGTTGTTAAACCTTTCAGAGATATGATAGTGGAGAGAAAAAAAAAATTGATAATTGACGAAGATCTCATCGGGGATTATGGCCGCAGATCATTGATGGGGTAATGTGCCTTGAAATGACCCCAACTCAAGCCAGGCCATCAGCGTGTCAGGGGAAGATAGGGGAAAATATTATGGGTGGGAAGACTCCAAGCAAATTCAGGGCTCATTGAGCACAAGGTATTCAAATGCTGTATAATTTGTTCTTTTTTTTTATATACACACTATCTCAAAGGCAAGAGTTGAATAAAGTCTATGTGTTTGTATTCACACATTTACACACACGTGCACACACACACATACACAAAGGCATTATACTCCCACTCATCATGTACCAACATCGTAGCATTTATGCATTTGATTTTGCTTCAAACTAAACAGGTTTAAAAGAAGAAAAAAAAAATAATAAAGTTTGTGAATCTGTAACTTAAGACCTTATTATCACCTTCCTATTTATGACACAGGAATAAACGTGCTGCTTTGCTGGTCAACATCTATCTCACAGAGATTCTACAGAATAACCAAATTGAGACAAAAAAGGCATATTGAGCTTTGAAAGAAACAAGAAAAGGGACTTTGTGAACCTTGTGAGTTCTGAGCACAAAATGTTTCTGAAATAGATTACTGTAAAAGTGGAAATTTTCGCGGTGTTGAAATTTTTGTGGTGTTGAAATTTTTGTGCATTTCTCGCAGCCAGGAACCAGCATGAAAATAGAAGTACGCCAGTTCCAGTAGTTGATGTCTTGATTACGCGGAATTAAAAACATGTGAATCAGAGCTTACAGCCTTTTCTGTAGCATGAAATTTTTGCAAATTGTCACCGGCATTCAGGTCATTTATGTAGACAAAATCTTTTGGGTGCATTTTACATTTGCAAATCTTGGCTCCTTGCTAAATTTGCAAAAATTTCATGCCTGTGAACATTTCTGGCTTTAGAGTGTGACAGGAACACGTTGGATGATTGGAACTGCAGTTTTTACATTCTAGTCACATAATTGATTGGGGATTCGGGAGTTGGTAAGGAAGCAAAGGGGGATAATGGAGCTCACACAACCCCAATTAACATACCTTGCCGAGAATCCAACTTAATGCTGTGTGACAGTGAGTTTTTAAAAAAAGTGCTATTTCTGTCACAGTGACAGTGACCAAGCCATAAACAAAAAAGCACCAGCTTGATAAGGTCTCATGCGAATCCCCCAAATCCTTGGACGATCAAAGATTCAGGCAGTGTTCCATCAATCCATAGGCACTTTTCCCTGTGAATAATTAAATCCTTCTAGTTAAGCCCTAGGTGGCTTCAGTAATTGCCTCGCCACCTTAGAGAAGGGGGAACCATATTAACCTCAGCATTCCAAGCATGAAAGCAAGCCCCTTAATCCTCATGTAATGAAACACAAAAGTATTAGTTCTATGGTTATACCCAGATCGCACCAGCATCACCTTTTATTCAACCACATTTAATCTCCTCCCTCTCCATCACTGATGAGCTGAAATTAAGCCACTGGTAGTCCCTTGTCCTCCCTCTGTGCCCTGCAAAGCAATCTGGACTACCTCTCTTCTTGTGGTCCAGTTAGGTCCACTTGATGGACCCTTTTGTGAAAAGGCTTGGTCCATTTGACTCAAGAGGGAAGGCAAGATCAAAGCAACATGAATGAATGGGGATTATCACATTGTTATACACTTTCAGAAGATCCTTCTTGTACAGTTATCTTGCCAGGTCATCCTCTAAACTATTTGTTACTTGAAAGTGAAATGAAAGGAAGGAGGTTTACACAACTACAGGTTTTAATGCCCTAGATCCTGATCAGTATTTTATAGCATAATATGCAAAAATACATGTAGGTTGGTGGATAGATAGATAGATAGAAAGATAGATAGATAGGTAGGTAGATAGAAAGATAGATGGAAAAATAAGTACATAAGTACATAAATAAACAAATAGATAGATAAATGAAAGAATGAATAAATGAATAAATGAATGAATAAATAAATAAATAAATAATTAAATAAATAAATAAATAGAGAAAGATAGAGTGATAGGTATAATACTTTGAATATGGCATTCATATTTGACGAGAGAAACTACTTGTCTTCTATGTCTAACATACTTAAATATATATTGCCCCGTGTCCTCATACACTAGTATATAAACAAGATGAAAATGTTTTAAGTATAAGTCAGAGCAAACAAAAAGAAAAGTAGAACACCTCTAGTTACTTTTTTTCCATCTACTGGATTGTTTATTTTCCCTTTAGCTATTTCCGTATTCAAAGCCTTCATGTATCAATGTTAATATCTCCTTATCTTGGCCATCTTGCGGGATATGCAGTGCATTGTTGCTGTGTTTATTCCTGGAACAATATTCAGCAATTATTGTAAGTTCTATTCAGCAATAGTATTTGTAAACATGAGATGCAAATCTTCCAGATTAAGATCATCCTGGTCTCTGTACTACAGAATGCAGAAATTTTGGGGAAAAAAAATAAAATGAAGAGAAGTTTTTGCCATTCATATACTTAACCGTGACCCTTTGTTTGCTACCTCTTTCTTACATTTTGATCTCTGGAGTTCGACAAAAGTCCTTGCTCGCCGCAAAGGTATACTGCCACCAGGAAAAATCTAATGAGAATATTTACGTTCTGCAGCCAATACACGGTTTCTGGAGCATAGCATTGCGGAGATGGCTATCTAGGTTATCCGCCTGATGGCTTTGATAGACATATTCTGCTTTTCTTTCCTTTTTTTTTCTTTCCCCTTTCTTTTCTGCTGGGTCATCAAAAGAATCACCTTTCCGATGTGCAATAAATAGTTCTGTAGGTTGACATCTGAAAGGACCAATCCAAGCAAGCATCTAGCAGGAAATGCCAGACTGGTTTCAATGTAAACATTAAACACATAATACCAAAAGAGCATATTATGATATTATTGCAATATACCATTTGTTACTCTTTTATTATATTCAGTACTACTGTAGCTGGTATACTCTATGCCCACACTTCTCATCTTTCTTTTCTTTTCTTTTTTTTCTTTTTGAATCTGAGGTCCACCTTGGCCTCTTAAAAAATTTTTGAGGCCCAGTTTGCATGCATAGATGGAATACAGATCTTTGTCATTTTTATTTTGGGAAGATATCATGGCCCAGCTGTGAGAGCTTTGCGGCCCACTGGTTAAAGGTACAGTTTACCTTTGGGAACAGTGATTTTAAAAATTTTCAAATTATCACATTTGATGCATATATGTAGGTCAGTTGTATCACAAAACATCCTATCATATAAAAATTTTGCAATAAAACCTAAAATATAGGGAGATATCCCTGTGTTTCTCATTAAACCATAACTGTAGACGGTTTAGTCTAGGAACAATTTTATTATAACTATTGATCACATTTCGTATATTTAACAATACTTAACATTGATTATACTGCTTCAAATTTGTACATTGGTTGTTTCTTTCCCTAATGCACGTTTAAGAACTACTTTGAAGCAGCAAAGCTGGGTTTTTGTTTCATCTGCAAAAGGTAAATTATGCCTTTAAGAAACACTGCTCTGTTGTAAGACTGGTGTAGGGGAATCCATTCTGATTTCAATTGTGTTATTAATGCCTCGATGATAATGCTTTACAAGTAGGATTTATCTGTGCTGCGATTTACTGGCATAGAGACAAGGTAATTTAGCAGGTATTGATGGAATATTGTGGCTGGAGAGGAACACAAAAAGTTCACAAACTGCATATTTTCTTCTTACTTCTGGTTTTCCTGCGTCCTTCAGACTTGAAGGTTATTACAGGCACGATTCATGCTGTGTGAAACGTGCAGAACCAGAAAAGTTCGGGTGCATTTTAAGTGTAATGAATTTTGTGAGAGTCAAGATTCTCAAAATTAAAATGCACACCAAAGTTCTTGTCTGCATTATATCCATTGATTTCCAGTGGCACTTAGCAATAATTTCATGTGGCAAAAACAAAAAAACAACTGTGAGTCTTACTTTAGAGTACTCCAAGTATGTAACAAACTTAATTTACTAAGTGTGCAACAACATGGCTCAGCTATCATGGTAAGAAAACTACAAGTAGTTCTACTAGAAAATTATAGTGTATGTATCAAAATTGGGAAGGGGTTGGGGAAATGTAAACAGGGCGATTCATGTATCCCCAATATGAGAGCACTGTGGATAAATAGTTTTTCCACTTCATCCTCTGTATACAAGGCATCACAAAGGGAAAGAGGATGTAAATCTCTTTCTGAGAAGACTAGAGCTGTCTTTCTGGAAAGAGAAAGCAGGCCCTTGATAAAGATTGAGATGAATTTAATTAACAAGGGCTTACTCACAAGATGTAATCCCTTTCTTCCTCACAGAACTGCTTTTGCTGGTTCTTTGTTTGCAGGTATTAGGCAGAGGGTGATATTCTCTAGGGCTTGGAGTGTCAAGTCCAGTAAAGCCAGTAAGTCCATTCAAAGTCAATTAGTGGGACTAAGCCACTTGGAGTACCATGCCTTTGTCCAGTGATTAGGTTACTACCCCCCTTGGCTTTGTCGTACATCACAGTATGGCACACCTACGACGACAATGGTAATATTTGACACCTTGTTGAATGTGGCTCTCTAGCATACAGATTGAATATCAGAAGGGGAAATGGAGATTGGCCCAAAATAAAAATTTTCAGACCATATTCAGAGAAATTGCTTCACAGAATACAAAACCACAGATAAAAATAGAAAGGCAAGGGGGGGGGGGGGGTCCGGCATTAAATACATGTATTCATGTTGTCCAATAAGAATTTTGAAATTGGGTCTAAGTCTTGTAACTGGATTGTTAGTCATGTGGTTTTTGTTATTTTAATCAAATTTTATTAAATTTGTTTTTGCAGGTATACATAAAGGTGTCATACATATAATGGAGGGCCTACATGTAGTTTGTCAAGACATTTTCATGTTTGTATAATTTTTTTTTTTTTTTAGCATTTCTTGATTGAATTGTATAATTTTTTATTTTTACCTCCGCCAAGGGAGGAGGTTATGTTTTTGTTTCCGTTGGTTTGTTTGTTAGTTTGTTAGTTTGTTTGTTTGTCCGTGTGCAAAATAACTCAAAAAGTTGTGCACGGATTTGGATGAAACTTGCAGGAAAGGTTGAGAATGACACAAGGAACAGATGATTATTAATTTTGGTAGTGGACTAGAAATTTTTATGGATTTTATGAAGGATTTTCAATATTTTGGCAGGAAGGGTCAATGAACTTGGGAGTTCAAGCTGCGCATTTTTGAGGTTTTCATACGCGCACTAAAGTGCGAGCTCTAGTTTCTGCTAGGGCGAGGTGCGCCGCACAGCTGAGGGTTTATGACGTAACAAAGGCTTCTATATTGAGATATCGGACGATTTTTCAGCACGCATACATATGGGTGGAAATCACTGATCTCTACGGAAGAGTAAGATCATCATTGGAAAGTAGCTGCTTGGCGGTGGTCTGCGCTCTCATAGTGCTTTTCTAGGTTCTTTTTATTGTAATGTTGCAAGCAGGGTTTTTGTGGGTTTTTTTTCTGTTTTTTCTTAGGCCTATGCATGAATGTATCATTATTTTTATATATATATTTTTTCACGGTCTCTTCTTCTTTTTTCTTTTTTTGGTCTTTCTAAATGTGGATCTCTTCTTTACCCAATATTCATCATTTCCATTTTGATATTTGAATATCATGAGAGTGAATTGTAATGATAATTGAACATCTTATCCTGTCATTTAGATTTGTGTGTGTGTGTGTGTGTGTGTGTGTGTATGCATTACTTGATGAGATAATTTTATTAAGAAGTACCGGAGTGTATACACTTGAAATCAAGGGTACATGTAGCTTTTAAAAATAGCAGAACACACAAATAAATGACAAATTGTCAAAGTTATGGCACCAATCAATACAAACAGACCTATGAATCAAATTTTATGTGAAACTTGTGTTGAATGCAATAATTTGAATGAGGGCATAATGTGGTAGAGTTGGGGATGCCTTTGTGTATATGTGTGTGGGTGTTTATACATTATAAGACACACACACACACACACACACACACGCAAACAAGAAAAGGTTATGTCAGGTATAAATCCTGTTTTAGAAGGCCTTGAAGATGTGCACCCCAGGGATACACTTCTGTGATGCGACCTCTTTTGCGCCGGATCAGAAACTTTACAGTTTTGCGGAGAAATTGCCCCCATTTTGAGGGGATAATGTTCCTCGACATTAAAACCACCAGTGCATGACTCCCTATTGTTCAGGCCGTGACGTTTATGTTCCACCCAGAGGGTGATTTATCTTCTAGCTTCTTGCTTGTAGGTAAAGTAGGCACCAGTAGGTGATTGAGAATTTAGAATGTTTTTCCAGTGATTATATGATGTGAAAGGATATTACTATCTTCACAGCCTCTCCTGCTGCGGCTATTGGGGGGGGGGGAGATGGAATCTTGTATGTGTACTTATGCATTACAAATCAAAGGTTTTTGACAGATTTATATTCATGAGTAAGATATTTTGCTCTTTTAATGTGAAAAGTCATAGCAATACAACTACATTGTACGTGAACACCACACATAGCAACAACAACAAAAATGCAGACACACCAAAAAAGTTCCAGTATGTGTTTGTATTTAATTCATTTCTATACATTTATGTCTGTGATACAAAATATTCAGCAAATGTGCCTATTTTTTGCTGAGTTAAGGCTTTCTGGCCCATTCAGATTCAGGCATTTAGGTTTTCTTCTTTTTCTGTTTTGTTTTTTGCCCCTCGATAGGTGAGCTGAGCCAAAAGCTCAAGTGAGCAATTGGAATCACTAGTCATTGCCTGTTGTGCATTGTCTGTTGTGCATAAACTTTTAACATTTTCAATTTTTTCTTGAAACTCCATGATGGATTTTCACCAAATGCGCTCTCCATCTTTGCTCTTGAAAACAAAATTGCACGGCTGTCAGCCACAGCATGCGATAGTATACAAATGATGCACAGGATAGAGTGCGTTAGTGAAGGTGCTTGCGCCTCGTGCATGTTGCACCATTGTCAATACTCTCGAGTGCGCCAAACCTTCACTAACGCCACGAAATAATCCTGTGCATCATTTGTTTTATAAAATGGGTCGAAAACTAACAGCATTTTCACGTACCTTTGTGGGTCAATACCAGTCAGCTACATGTAGCACTCGCTCAAAAGTAAGATGTCCAAAGATGTTCGTCCCAAACATTTACGCATGTCGCACTCGGAAATCCCGCACATATAAGTACTGTACGTACGTATAAGAGCATACGTACGCCACATGTTATGCACAAGAAAGGCCGGCTGGCAGTTCGAACTAGAAGTTGTTTACAGGATAGACAACGCGTATAGTAGCGCGCGACGCACTTGTAACATACTGATTTAGCGTGCACTGCTAGTGTAAACATTGTGACGTCAGTGACTTTACGGCGTGCATGTTCGTCCCAAACATTTACGCATGTCGCATTCGGAAATCCCGCACTTATAAGTACTGTACGTACATATAAGAGCATACGTACGCCACATGTTATGCACAAGAAAGGCCGGCTGGCAGTCTGAACTAGAAGTTGTTTACAGGATAGACAGCGCGTATAGTAGCGCGCGACGCACTTGTAACATACTGATTGAGCGTGAACTGCTAGTGTAAACATTGTGACGTCAGTGACTTTACGGCGTGCATGTTAGTAAGAAATTAATGCACGCACACGTGACTCATTTCAGCGCTTCCAATTGGCTACATTCTTGAACCCATTTTATAAAACTAAATATCAAGTGATGGGCAATCGACCAATGGGATAGCTATATTCTTTTTAGGTGTTGTATGATTTGCAAGAAAGTGTGGAAAATGATTTTTTTGCGATATTGAGGTGAGACCCCCCACCCCGTTTCTGTTCACATGCATCTTAATCTTACATAAACCCAGCGATTGTAAGATTCTCTTGCGTTCACTTTGATTATTTGTTGTTTCTCTGCGCCAGGATTAGGGCAAGATTAGGCAGGGGATGATGAAGTGAGGATGAAGTAAAGGTGCAGAAACCACATCCATCAGTGGAAAAAACATAGGATTAGTGATCTAAAGAGCAGTGAATGCACTGGATGCTGGCTTCCTTTAATGGTGTGGTGTTCACCAGAAAATCATGGTTTACCTGTTTTGGGTTTTTTTGTTTTCCACAGACGTCCTAATGAACATTCAATGGTGCGATATGAGGCAGAGTAGATGCATGAGAAAAGATAAAAAAAAAGCTTTACCAGCTCTATTAGATACCATGCTATCCTTTACATTAACTTGTGGGCAGAGTCTGTGACTAAAATGTTCTTTTTACAAAGCTTTGATATATAAGGCCAATTGTTTACACGATTAACTCTGGATGAGGTGAAAGCTTAAGCATTATCTTATTACTGCTCCATGGTTGTCAATGTTTTGAGTAGACATAGTAATTGGAACACAATGCGATCAAGCAACGGATACTTTGAATGTAGTTCTGGTTATCTTCATGATTGAACTTTCCTATAAAAGAGATGGGATTTTATTTTGATAGGGTGTATCTTACCATGTGATCTTCTTCCTTGCTGCCCTATTTTGTTCTCCCATGCTAATTTATCAACTCATTCAAGAAAAAAAAAAAGAGGATGCGTAAAATCAGCTTAGTTTCAGCAAATTTCCCCTTGCGTAAATTTTCCTGCTTGATAAAAGGTGGACAGAACTGCTTCAATTCATGAGTGATATTTTATCTCCATCTTATTTCTTTTTTTCTTTTCTTTTTTGGGGTGGGGGAGGGGGTGGGTGGGTTAAAAGTCAAACATATCTATTTCAAACATAAAAATCATGTGTTTCTCTTAATTCCCTTGGTAATTTTTACCTTGTGTATTACAGACACATAGGATCTCTTCATACACATATTCCATTCATATTGATCAGTATCCTAATGCCAAATTCAAGAGGTAAAATATCTTTCCTTGCAAATTAATCTTAAACTATATTGGTGTGATATGTTCTCTTATCATAATCAAAGCTAAGGTAATGATTTTCTCTGCACTAATATTCATGTTCATTTACTGTTTACATGTAAAATATGAATTAAATCTTTTTCTAAACTGATACCATAACCATTCTTACATCCATGAGAACTAAGTAAACATACATATTATCAATGACTATTTTAGCTAGGAAACAAATTTGCTTTGTATTAAGTTTACACATGCATAATGATAGGCATATGTGTAACTGGTATGTCTGTTATATTTTGTATATGTGTGTGTGTGTGTGTGTTAATTCAGTAAAATAGTTCTTGTTGACATCCTTTCACCTTTTCAGTGATTTGGTAGGATAAAACTACCTTTGCTATTACAATACACTGCCTTCATCATCTGATTATGCAAGTCTTACCTTTTTCTTGAAGAAGTCCCCTTACCCATTGTCTCTTTTTCTGTTACGCTGTTTTAATCAACTCACCAGTGTTTTGTGATACCTCATCAAAACTCAATTAAGCAGAGGTTGATTGCAAACTAGCTATCAAGGGCTCAGACACCTTGATTGGAATACAATGATGGCAATTCCAGTGTGTACTGTATTGCCACACTGTCCCTCTTGAATGCACACACAAGAACATGGATGACCACAAAAGTCACCCCCTTGATTCTTAAAGACTAGGCACCCCTAATGCACCAGAGCAACAACTTGATGATTTTTATTCATATTTTAGTTTTTTATATATCTAGTGATTTAACTTTTATTGGGAGGGGTTGTCACATATCATCAGCTGAGAACCAGAAGGGCACTATTGCATTCTAAGATTTGAGCATAAATAGAAATAAAAAATCAATTTTCATGAAATGAATACTGTATACGCCAAATATTTCGCAAGGTTTTTATTTTTGTGAATTTCACGAGTCAGCTGCTGTTTGCGAAATTAAAAACATGCGAAAATATTAACACTGGTGCCGATATGAATGTGACGAATGCATTCACATTTCTCTGTTCAGTACAGGACTCCACGATCGCGAATTTAACCACTCGCGAAATTGTCGGGAAATCCCGATTCGCAAAAATTTGGACTCGCGAAATATATGGCGTATACAGTAGTTTGTTCAATCAAAAGTGGGTGAGTTATCAGCATTGCTCAAAATATTATGTGAAATAACACCCTTGTTGTTTTTTATTTTGAACATTTTACTGAAAATGAAAATAATTACAAATTTACACCATAATGTAGAGGACATCAAGCTCTACAACTTGACACCAATAATTCAATACCCCCCCCCCCCCCCCCCCCCGAATTTGCAATGCCGCCCTTCTTGTTCTAAGCTGACAATATAATCTACACTAAATATGTATGTGAGGTAAAATTGCATTTCTGGAACACCCTACGTCTACTTCTTGATCTTTTGTATAAACTCATATGGCAATATCATAATTATTCAGATTTCGAGAAATGAAACTGAATTATTTATGTTATGTCATCAGCCGAGTGTATGAAATCAATAAGTCTCAGAGGATAATCATTGTAAAGCAGGAGCTGAATGTAGATGTGACAATTGGTTTCAGCAAAAGCCAGAACCAAACTGTTGTTTGTTAGATTTATGTATACGTACCGGTATGTGTTTGTGTGGGTGTGTATGTGTGACTATGTTTGTGTGTGTTTTCAGTGTGATGAATGTACTAACAAAAGAAGGAAGGAAAATACTGAACTCAGGGTAGATATTCAAAGATGATCAAATGAACCCCAGTAAGGTTTCACCTAGTCCTTGGGTGCAGGTGAAATCCCTTTGATCTGGGATTAATGCCGGATTAGGCTTTGCAATGAGGAGGTGTTTGGAATGTGATTAGGCAGAAGTCTTTGAGAAATCTTGTCAGAGGAAAATCCCAGAATAATGAGGCTTGTGTGCTTCTGAATGGTTATTGATTTTGATCATCTGTACCAGTTGTTAATTATCCTCAATTAGTTTGTCTAGGGTGGACAGAAGGCCACAAGCTGCATTCACTTTGCTGCTTTTCATAGAATGGGGGAAAAACCCACATGGAATTTCTGCATCAAATGTTCCACAGATGTTTCCAAGATTTGATTTTGAAAACTGAGCCAAGATCTGACCAGTGTATGTGCTGACATTACAATTTCATCAGTATCTTGAAAGTTAGATATCTGTGCAGGGACAGTTAAGTGTCATCTGTATTTTGAATGTTACATATCCGTGAAGCAATCCTGAACAGGGTAACCAGTACTTTTTGAGATACTGGATATACCAGCCCATTTGTAGCACTAACACATATTGTAGTTGCACTCAAACTCACTGAGGATATATGAATATATGGAAAATGGCAAATCGATGGCTAAAAGAGGATATTAGGGAAAAAGTAACAAAGTTCAGGCAAATTTTTAAGTTGACAGACAAGCATCAGTTTGCTATGTAATGTTTTTACTGTGGTTAAGCATGCATTATGAATTTGAGGAACTTTAGGTTCCATATGCACTTTTCCCAATTCATAGGCCACTGACACCCTTGTACATCCCATCCATATTAGATATCCCACTCCCAACTCCAAGAATGGGTGCATAATTGGGCTAAAATCTAAGCAAACAGATTTCTGGAAATGGTATGATTTCTGTCATCTTTTGACGTAAATTTCCTTCCAGTCATTCCTACGCAAACTATTCAGGATCTGTCCCAAATTTCTTCAAGCGGCTTTTCTCCGGATTATGTGCATCTTACGAAAAATCAAAGCTGTCCCAGATAGTTGAAAAAAATCTTTTCACCTGCCAACCTGATGTTGCTTCTTAAAGACAGCTACTCTCCTTCCAATCCACAGTAATTGCCAAAACTCGCTTTCAAAGAGAAATTCTTGATTCACAGCTTTGTATATAACTTGAGTGGAGTTATTCTGGATCTCCACACAGTGGTCTTGTGTTCTGCTAGATTTTTCTGCTCACGGTGGGATTATGTTGTGTATGAGGTGGGAGAATGAGTATGTAATCCATCCACATTTAGACTGATTAAATCCAGACAGATCTTCTTGTGTGTGATTCCCCCTTCAAGCTGTCGAGCAATGACTGATATGTTTTCATTTTTTTCTTCCATCCTCCCCCATCTCAATTAAAGAGTGAATCACACCACAAGATAGAAAGCCCTCCATTCGTCAACTGTATCCCGTCAATGCCCTCTTTGTTGTGTGTATCACTGTGAATCATCTTCCATCTCAATAGCTGTATAACATATTGAAGGCTAGCAGCGATAATTGCCTGCACGAGTCAAATATTTCGTCCTGCTTGTGAGGGAGATTAATTTTGCTTTCTGTAGAATACCGGGAAATGTTTCGGGTTCATGTTTGTAAGACTCAGCTGTTCTGCATTGATGTCAAACTAAAATGTGATATAATGATAAAGTTATGTAAAATACTTTTGCTTCAAGTGACTTTTAGTTCACTGCCTACCCTACTCATTAGCGAATAAATCTTTCAATTTATTGTTAAAAAAGCATTTGAAATTCCATTTATTTCAGTAATGTTATGCAAGTTTATCATGTTTCATATATTGTCACATACAATGTATATGTATGAAGCACTTTGTACCCTATGGAAAAGGGGCTCTACAAAGTGCACAATATGTGTATGATGTCTTGAAATCATCAAACTATTCAACCTCCATACAATCAGGGAGGTCACCTCCCTGATACAATCTAATCAAGAGGTTTATGAAGTTATAGCTAATTTCAAGAAAATACAGAAAATAGGTTTGCTAAGCAGTCAGTGTTATGGCTGTCAGACTTCCAATATCTACCTGAAACTTCTTCATGCCATGAAAAACACCTGAACCCACCCAAGCTGTGAAGATAGGCAGACATTTTCTACAGACTGTAATAATTCAATACTTGAATGGCACCCCAAATTGGCTGTGGTCCTAAGGACAAAAAAAAAAAAAAAAAAAAAAAAAATAGTATGTCAGATTATCTCTAGTACCTTTTACCTGTGACTGTGAACCAATGCAATGTCATGTTTTTCTATTCAAGCTTCACAGAGTTTATTTGTCTGGAAACAAGATTTATTTCACGCCTGTATTTTCTTGGAACTATGACAATAAGTGCATGGCTTCACACATTCCTCATCAACAAGGCATATACATGTTTACTTTGTACATTTTTTTTTTCTATACATGATTTTTTTTTTTACAGATGTAATTTTTGTTGACGTGAAATATTGTTTGTTTATGCTGAAGGTGTTGTAAAGCTTTATTCATTTTTCGTTGTTGAAGCTTTATACATCTGTTTAGATCTTAAGAGCAGACAAATTTATTTGTGTAGACTACTACCTGGAAAGATGTACGTGACTTGCTATTGGTTGTGCCCATGCATTTGATTCCATTCTATCACTTAAAAATGTGCCACTGTAGTTCTCAGTAGTTACATTCACCCAACCTTTGTAATCTTCGAAGTTTTAAACTTTGATGATTAGCTTGTAGTTTTAAACTGTCAAGTGCATCCAGAGGACACCTAAATCTTAAAGTTTGAATTTTCAAGCAAGAGTCCTACTTGATGATTAGACCGCAGAACCGGCAGAAATACATACCAAATCGCTAGCTAAAAACCTGATGATGTGCAGCAATACAGTTAGCTTTCTGCACCCAGTGGAGGTTGACCCAAAAGATGAGGGGGAATATTGTTCACATGAACTTCGTTGATTACCTTTGTTAACTAAGAGCTAAGAGCGGGACCCCCCCCCCCCCCGCCCCGCTCATAGATAGAACATAAACACTAAAGTCTCGTTTTAGCAAAGCCTTTTAAATCAGAGATACAGCCACAATGTCCAGGCAATCTTCTTTTCTTTTCTTTTTTTGGCCTTGCCTGTGAAGATGGTCCTTGCAATATGTTGCTCTGATGTTGGTGAATTATGTTTGCTAAAATCTACCCTAGCCATCAGCTGGGTAATTTACCCGACATTACCTTGACAACCCTTCTTTTTAGATGCTCTCATGGTAAAGTTCCAGTATAAACTGCATGTGCAGTAGTCGAGACGCAGATCACCCGCGCAGATCACGTGCATAGATTGTAACCACACCCCTTTTGCACATGAACAGGTAGGTTGTTATTGAAACCCACCCAGAGAAGGGTTTGGGTGTGTGTCTGTCAAGACGGTACCCCTTGCTTGCTTCTCTGGGTTTTATTGCCCAAGGCGAGGAATTCTGTTCTCCGGACGTTGTCTGGGTAAAGTCTGGTAAAACAAGGATTTAAATGACTTTGTGGTTACAGTCATTAACAAATCTTTTTAAGATTGCTAACTTTTGAATGCAGTTACATGGGGCTAAACTATGAGCTAGTTATCAAAGATTAAAACTTTGAGCTAATCTTTCAGTGTATGAATGTCACGTGAACATAACTAGTAATACAAAGCAGAGGCAAAATTTCTGAAAAGTCACCTGGACTCCCGGATTTCACGCTTGAGACCTTTAACCAGCTGAGGACGGGCTGATTTTGCTACAATAGGCATTTCCCATAGACACTTGCCCGAGTATACTCGGGACTCATTCTCGGACAGTTTAGTACTGCAACATCTCTTGAGTGCACTTGGGATATCTCGGGTGAAATTTGCTAATGCCCCAGTCACATATAAACATGGATGCTCAAGGATCTACATGGTGATCCGGGGACGTCTGGGGAGATCCGGGGAGATCCGGGATTTTGGTATGACTGTACACACGGTATCAACACGGCAGCTACACGGATAAGGCCGGAAGAGCACGGCGTCTACACGGACAATCACGACATCTACACGGATCAACACGGCAGCTACACGGCAGCCACACAGACCACCCCGGATTGCTCTGCCAACACGGCAGTCCCCGGATGACGCCGGATGTTTTTGACCTCCAAAAGTTGCCGTGTTGGCCTCCCGGCGTCAACACGGATCTCTCCCCGGATCAGATCCGGGGTGGTCCGGGGTGATCCTGGATGTCTATGTGACTGGGGCATTAGCATGAAAGGGGTACACGTTGATCACTGCATTTGTGGTGCAAGGTGCAGCTAGACATACATTCACAATTTATCTCTATGGTAGTTAGTTTACAGCTCACACACCTCTTCCTACTCCTACTTCTGCCCTTCTCCCTCCCCTCCCCCCCCCCTTAATTAATTATCACTTGATGACAAGCATTATGCTCCATCCATTTTCAGAAATCATGGGGGCGGGTGAAAAATTATCATTACCACTTTGTAATGCTCATAGCCACCAATCCCGCCTCATATCCAACTGGACCCCATAGAAGACCAGCTTAGCATAGCTGAATATGGGCTACTTGCATCCATCTTCTCAGATGGAAAATGAACAAACAAAAACAAACAAACTAACAAACAATCCTACTTGCAAACTGTAAAATAATTTCATGCACATGACCTCAGCCATAAGTGGTCCTTTTATGGTCATCTGTAGGGGCTACTAAGCCGGCCAAACTCCTAATAGTAGATACAGTTATTGGGGCGAAATTACCTTTCAGGCTGGCCGTTGGAACTTGCTGCAAGACCAATGAGTATTTCACATGTTGTGTGATTGCAAAGTGTGTACATGTACAGGTACAATGTATGAGATAAGGCCGGCACAACAGTTTACAAATTATGCATCGGACAGAGTGGATCGGTGAGAATTGGATGCCCGAGTTTAACTTTGGAACCATATAAACCCAAAAGCACAGCGAGTGGGTTTTAGACTGTTCAAAGGTTAAACAAGAGCATCCAATTCTCACTGATCCATGAAATAGGCCTGTGCATCATTTGTGTTAGAAAATGGGCCCGTAAATTCATGAAATGCAACCATTTGCCACATCATGCGTCTGGTACACCTACAACACTATACAAGACTTTTAGCCATGCGTTCGGATTTTACCGGGCGCATGGCTCAGTGTGTGGATCGGTAAAAATCAATGCATGACAATCGACCAATCAGATTGCAGAGATTCTAAAGCCCTTTTTATAATATTGAATAATTTGGTGAAGCAAAACTTGGCCAGACATTGTAGCCCTGATGAACGAAAATGTGACTTAGGCGTGTCTTCATCAGCCCGAAGTTTTAAAATAGCGCGCTATCTTGCGGTTACCAAACTAGTCCAATGTCAAAATAGCGCGCTATCTGTGTAGTGAAGACGCAAATAGCGCGCTATTTGATCGGGAAAATTTCCCCCAAAATCTTGGTCTAGTTCGTCAACTAGAGCGCTAATTCGTGAAATAGCGCGCTAATTTGGGTGCGTCTCCATCAGCCCGAAATTTTCTCGATCCCTCCACGCTTCAGGTTAGCCAGCTGGCAATGGAAAGCGCATGTACAAGCTATAGTGATTGTGTATAGTACATTACACGCACGGTGTATTCAAGGATCACATGTGTGTACTATAGCCTACTGTTGTTGACATCTTTAAAACCAGGGAGGTGATTTCTCTCACCTTCCTATTAAAACTCAGTGCCGTGCATGCTATTTGTTTGGTTTTGTTTTTTTTTTTTACTTCTTCTTCTTCTGGTCCACTCTACCTTAGCTGAAGATTCTTGTAGATTGTGTGTATTTCAGATTTGTGTAAACATTGCAATTCGTTAATTTCACATAAGATGCCTCACTGGACAGAAGAAAGAGTAGCGTTATCAATATCCCTTTGGAGAGTACTGCTCACCTCCCTGGTTGTAAAATCGTACATACGGTGATATAGGAGATTTTGAGTGGGGAAATCCATTCTCGAACCGCGAGCTACATGTAGGCAGAGTAATATTGCAAAGTGCGCATGCGTCAATTTTCGGACTAATTTCCCGAAGCAGGCTGTTCGAACTGATGAAGACGCACATTCGCTGTATCGGGCTATTTTCTAAGACCGCAAAATGTCCCGCTAGTTTGAACTTCGGGCTGATTAAGACACACCTTTGAAGTGACGAGAGGGGTAGTGCATGTATGGCAAGCAGATTTGCAGAAAACTGGATTATGGTAAATCACTCCACCTCTTCATCCATCAGGTGTAACTGTATAGACAGTCGCATGTAACACTCTTTGGCAACAGAGAGATGCCTATTTGTGTATCGTTGCCCTTAGTGTGTGCGGGACAGAGAGGAATCTCAATTATAAAGCATTCAGCAAAAAAAAAAAAGAAAAAAAAAGCCACAGCCCAGCCTTAAACGATGCCACCCCAGAATAATCCACCAATCACTTGATTATATTGCGCAATACTCATTTGTCCCAGATCATGATTTGTGACTCCCAGGTAGTAAAAGGGAAGGCATAGATAGTTCTTCCACATCCAACTTTTTTTTTACACTCTACTGGTCAATCAGAGGAGAGAAATTAGAAGAGCAATCAAGCAATCTACATTTTTTCTTTTATTATGTTAGCATACTTGAGTCACATAGATTGCAGATCAAGAAGCAGTGATTCAGACATAATAACTGGGGGGCAAATATAAAGAGAAAGCTTTTTAGAGGCACAAATCCAATCATGGAACCACAAAAGTAGAGCGAATGTAATGTCTCGATAAATGGGATAATAAGATCGAAGAGATCTGTGCAGTATACCAGTCAGACATTTTCAATTATGCTATCAAGCAACTTTGTAAAGGCAATTAAAGAAGTCTAGCAGTGGGATTAATATGTCCAACATGGTAAGGGGTCCTGAGGTTACAGATAGGATCGCAATGTTGTACTTACGTATATATCGTAGTTTAAATCTCGTTCAAATGCCGTGCAACCTCTAGAAGGAATGCTGTCTTTATTCTTGTTTGCTGTATTCATAAAAGATTGCAGCAGGAGAGATATGGTTCCAACATGGCCTATTGCTAAAGCAGCCTGTAAACTGTGCCAGGCATTCCAGCAAGTACGATCATGGTAGACCATTAAAGCATGACTGCGAGTAACCTCTCCATGAATGAAGGTGCTTTGATTGATTGACCAATAAAATTGATAACATTTAATTCCACATACGTGTAGATCAGAATGTACAAAATAACAGAAAATGATGGTTTATACTCACAATACAAACTGTGCAGTGTGAAATGGCAGAGAGTACATCGAAGCATGGCATGGCACATACTGGACTGCTGTACCAAATAGTTTTGGAGGGGAGGGAAAAGATTAACCTAGCCCATGAATCAGATGAAATGACATGGATATGGATAAAGAGGCTTGAGAAAGACCAGACAAAGCTGAAGTTGCAGAACAGTACAAGGGAGAAAATTAGCAATAGCAGATTCTCGGCTTTAAAAGTCCATGTGTGTCCACTCTCTCCATTTGTATTAAAGAGGTCAGGATATACATAGCAGGGAATATTTTACCAGTAAGGTAAGCTTGTGTTTTTATCTCAATTACAAGTTCCAAATTGCTCCACCTGAAAATGAACCTTTAAGAAGTCCAGGAACTGTTTATAAAATGTTGGTTCAATACAAACAGTGCTCGGTGGAAGACTGCATAAATGATTTCTTTTGTTTTTGACACATTTGGGATCCTTACACTTGGTACCATAAGTCTGTGATGGAAGTATTCACCCACATGGCCAAATCATGTACACAAACTACATTGAAAATAACAACAAAAGTATGCATTGACTCACATGCAACAAGTTGCTCTGTAAAAGTGGATGTTTTCACGCAAGTGATTTTTTGTGCTCGGCCTGGTAAGATGAGTTTCGCATGTTTTTAATTCAGTGGTATCAAAACTTCCACTGCTGGAACATATGGCAAGCTAAAATATTCACATGCTTTTATTTTCGCGCTAGTTTCTGATTGTGGGAAATGAAAAAAAAGAATTTCAACACCACAAAAAATGTCCACTTTGACATTATGCACCAAATCAATCTACACTGCAATGCAATGTGTTTGAAAGCCACCAGATTTGTGTGTGTGTGTGTGTGTGTGTGTGTGTGTGTGTGTGTTTTAAAAGCACATTTCAGAAGAACTGTCAATGGACTGTAGTAGTCTTCCCACTTCACATTTTGAAAGCATCTGTTTGTTTGTTATGGTTGTTTTCTTATTTCCATGATATCCCAATTTAATAGATATCGGCACTGTCCTACCTTCGTGGAGTTTAAATGTAGGTGTTTTTGTCTTGGGAAACAGTTATGTTGAAAGGGTCGTTCTGTATGTTGACTTTTCTAAATTGCAGATGTGCCCAGATTTTGTGACCCTGGTTAGGACAAGCCTCCTTCCAAATGCCACATAATGATATTTCTTCACATGGTATTTAAGGTAATATTTTCTGATAAAACCAGAAAAATTATCATACTTGCTCACAGATTGTATTAGTGCATTCATCCAAAGTATTTAGATCCATCTTTTTCCTCTTTAATTTATCTGTTTGGGACTATCTGTTTTAATGGTTAAATTCCCTTGTCTAAGTTTGTCACAGTCTTCTCTTTGCCTCCAGTTTCATTGTATCTTTTTTTTTTAACCACTCCATTTCTCTTCATTTTTCCTCCCTTGTAAATTTCATTGATTGTTTTCTTCATAGAATTCTCCCCCTGAAGAAGTCAATTGCCAAAGCAATCAAAGTCCATTGAATCTCTCCAAGGAGCGACTATTTGTCTGTAATTGTATCATTGCATCAGCACCCGCACCTTCATAAGCAATTTTCTTCCCATTTGTGCCAGCCCTGTCAATTGTACAACGTCCACTTAATTCTAACTAAAGTCATTGTTAATCTGCCACTGTTAAGGACCTGCAACTAACCCCTGGGTGGCGGAGAATTGGCAGGGAGGGGAGGGTTCCAAGAGACATTGCCTGTGTGTGAGATGGTGGCTACAAAATCATCATGATTCAAGTCACACTGCATGCTATCAGAATACTTCTCTTCCCCCACCCTTGTGGTCGAATGTAATTGCTCGCCTATTATGTGCGTCTGGAATGCCACCCTTTTTATAACCTGGACGTTGTCACAGCCGGCATAATGGAGGAGTAAAACATTCAGCTAGATTGGCTCTACCAGTTTCATTTTATTGGTTACCAGTCAATTTAGATTGTTTATCTAGGACTAGGAATTAATTCTGAGGGGAGCAGTATTATCCCTGAAGTGGAATTTCTTGTCCTTCTTATTTGGATAGCGAAGGGTGAAGAGTCTTACATAAGGTGGAAGACTGAGCCCATCTCTTTCTTCCACAAAGCTTTTTTGACAGTTTTTCCTCTTCTTGTTTTTCTTACTTCTGCACATGATGAACTCAGTATGATGAGTCCAATTGCTCTGTGAGGAACAAACTGGAGCCACAAGTCAACAGTCAATATGTTCATGGAGTTAACATTGCATCTTCTTTCCAACATGATAGAAGTGGTTCAGAGCTGAGTATTTTATTGAATCCAGCTAGACATTCAGTGAGTGCCTTATTCTGGTGAACACACCTGATTCCTCTAGTTACCAATTGCCCTGTCATACCATCATAATTATTTTGTAGCAACAGTCATCTTGTGGCCGATACCAAAGAAGTTTAACTGTCAATCTACTTTCCAAAGGACATTGTTAACATGTATGCCTGTTGGGTTTATCACTTGTTGTCATGAAATGTGCAATTCACTCCAGGTTTTTAATAGTTAGTGCTTTGTTTTGTTCTCAAATCCAGGAAACTTTGTCATGAACACTTTGGAGGAGGTAGAAGAAGCAGTCAAAGACCACCGTTTTGGCCGCAATGGATTCGAGAAGGCCCCAGACTGGAACACCCAAAGTGGTCTGGACTATCTTGACTCACAGTTCTAAATGATTCATTATGCAAGACAGGATAAAAGTACCCAAACTTTCAGTTCTGCAGCCAATTACTGAGATTGGCCTAGACTACCTGAACTACCAGTACTAAGACTTATCATCAGGACTGAACTGTCCTGTCAAGACCCCCAGATCTGAGGGTGATTGCCACGACAAGCTAATACTACTGTGGTTTCAAAATCGCAGTGTAATCACCAAGAGATTCATGGACTTCCTGGACCACTAATTCTGAGTTTGATAACTGAAATTCTCTGAGACCTCCTCAATTGCCAGCTCTGCAACTCATTTGCACAATTGGGCAAGATAGCTTGAAATAATAGTTCTGAGGCTTATCACCTGAACAGCCCAAGCCTGCCTGAACTACCGGCATTGAGATTAATCACTCAATAGGATTGGACAAGTCTGCCTGAACTACCATCCCTCTGATCTTAATCACCAAGATTGGACAGGACGTCTGTAGACCAGCAACTCTCAGAGGCTGATCACCCAGAATGGACAGGACTGCCTAGATCGACCACCAGCTCTCTGAGGCTGATCATCTAGTTTGGACAAGACTTGCCTAGACTGCCAGCCCTCTGTGGCTGACCACCAGGAAAGACCACCGATACTACCAATTCTGCAGGCTGATCATCAAGATTGAACCAGACCTGCCTAGACTACCAACTCTCTGAGACTGAGTGTCAAGATTGGACAAGACTGCCTAGACCACCAGTTCTCTGAGGTTCATCATCAAGATTGGACAAGACTGTGTGGACTATCAGCTCTTTGAGATTGATTACCAAGATTGGACAAAACTGCCTGGACCATTAAGTTTCTGCGGCTGATCACCAAGATTAGACAAGACTACCTATATTTCCAGCCCTCTCTTGCTGACCACCAGTGTTGGACAAGACCGCCTAGACTTCCAACTCTGCAAGGCTGATCTTCAAGATTAAACAGACTTGCCTGGACTACCAACTCTCTGAGGCTGAGCATAAGAATGCCTAGACCACCAGCTCTCTGAGGTTCATCATCAAGATTTGGCAAGACTGTGTGGACTATCAACTCTTCTAGGCTGATCACTAAGATTGGATTTAAGACTTGCCTAGACTACCAGCTCTCTGATGCTGATCACCAAGATTGGACAAGACTGCCTGGACCACTACAACTGTAACTCTCTGAGGTCGATCCCAAACATTGGACAAGACTGCCTATACTCTCAGTCCTCTGTGGCTGACCACCAAGATTGGATAAGACCGCCTGGACTACCAACTCTGCAAGGTTGATCACCAAGACTGGACAAGACTTGCCTATACTACCAGCTCTCTGAGGCTGATCACCAAGATTGGGCAAGACTGGCTATATGCTGCCATATCTGAGATTGATCACCAAAGATTAGACCAGACTGCCTGGACAACTAGCTCCTAATCTGCTCACCAAGATTGGACAAGACTGCGTACTTTGACTACCAGACCTGTGGCTGGTCACCTGAATAGGCCGAGACTACACCTTGACTCATTTTCTTATTGATTGCCAAGATTGGACAGTACTTCCACGACCAACTGATCTGAGGCTGATTCTCGAGACCGTACAAGACTGCGTACGCTACCAGCTCTCAAGCTGAGCCGCAGGACAGGCTTTGACTACCTTGACACTTACTCACTAGGCTGATCTCAAGGACTAGTCTGAACTACTCAAACTCCAATTCAGAGGCTGATTTTTGTGTCCCTTGGATCAGGGTAAATATATCAGATGCAAGTTGTGTGCTATGCCTTGTGTGCGTGCTTGTGTGTGTGTGTGTGTTTATGAGCTTTCTGTGTATTCTTTTATTTCATTTCATCATTTGGAGAGCTATCTGTTATTCAGTATCAGCATCATATTGTCCCTAGAATGTCACTGATCAGTCTAATAAGACTTTAGTATTCAGAGTCAATAAAGCAATTAGGCCTAACTCTATAAAGTTGTAAAAATGAATAATACAGTATGTCATTGTGTCTTGTCAAATCCCTTTTGACCACTGTTTGTTTTCAGAACGTTAAGAGAGAATACTCTGATGCAGATTCCTTGTAAGGATTTCTTTGCTAGGAACTTGTTGCTCCTGGAGTAATGGGCATTAAATGTGTAGCCAGAATATGCCGTCAACAGATCGAGAGGGAATTGAAGTGATAATGGAAACATTTGGCAGATATTGCTCGTTGTATATTAATGATACTCAATTACATTAAAAGAAAAAAAAACATTGTTAGTGAGAAAGGTGGGAAATGAGATGCAAAGAATTCTAGAGAAAAGAAGACAGAAGAGGGGTCTCTGCAATTCATGATCATGGGCGGATCTAGGAATTAAGTAAAGAGGGGGCGAATTTGCAAAATTAAAGGGGGGGGGCACACGCACCCAGCCCCAATTTTTTTCTTTTGTTTTAACAAAAAATTAAGGGGGTGCGCACCTGGTGCACTCCCCCTAGATCCACCACTGATGATAGTTACATCAGTCCGTTTAAAGTTGGGAGCTTTAGATTTTCATGATGCAGATGTTCAAAGGAAAAAAAAATTGTTTAGCGCATGCACAATTTTGCATAGAAGAGTCAGTGGAACCATTCGTTGTCTGAGTTTGCACAGTCGGCTCTGGGACAATTTTTGTGTCTGCGTAAATTCACACTGCAGAGTGCTACTTGACGCAATAATCCTATGGGGGTGCCATTTCACCATGTATAGGCTGCGTCCTTGCGTAATCTAAATCTACTTTACAACACGACCCAGGGAGAGAGGAGGAAGGCCAAAGCAACCATTGTCGTAAGCGTCCGCGCTGTAAATTTAAAGTTCCCTACTGTAAGCTCTCGGCACTGATGCCTTTAGCCGTCGTGATGATCATGAATGCACGGATGTGTACTTTGGTCTAGTTAAATTCCTTTAACTCTCAGCTGCAATGGCTCAGTAATAGTTCATTGTTCTGAAAAGTTACATTTATTCAAGGAAGTTACTGCCAGTGTTTTCACTCTAAATGGAACTATGTACATTATAGATGGCACTTGTTTATTGAAAGTTAGAAAACGGCTTGATCTTTGAGTTGCCTTGGGATTTGATGACAAGCCAATAAACAAGGTGTATTGGTATATTTTGAATGCATGCATGTCTGCTGTGCTGCTGGTAACCATTCTTTCTCTTTCAGTGTAATCATGTGAGGCAAAATTAAGTTCTGCCTTTGTAGAACAGTGCCTTCCTGTCATGGGGAGAGGAAGGCATTGTTCTATCATTTTCTTCCTTTGAGTTCAATTCATGTCTTCTTTTTTTTTTCTTCTTCTTTTTTTTTTTTTTTTTTTTACTGTTGCTTGCTATTATTTGCAGTGATATTGCTGTGGTTGAGCAGTGAGATTAAAATGATGGTAAAACCCTTACAAAATGCAAAATTGCAATGCGGACTGAATAGAATATCTCAAGCTACCTACTTTTTAGTCCCACATAGGCTTATTTAATGTGGGGTAAATGTAGTTGTAAATCACTACATGGTAATTCATGTATACTCAAAAATGCTGTGTACTCTTTCTAAAGGGATAGCATAGTATTGGTGGAGATGAAGATTGAGCTTTGAAGTTTTTGGGAGATACCAAGAAACCACTTATGAAATAGTGCAGAGCATGCCATTCTAGAGGAATTCAAAGTTTGTTTGGTGAAAATTGGTTTTGGAATGAATGAGACATCCAAAAACAAAGTAATTAAAACAAAGCAATTGTAGTAAATGGTGGGTCCCACCTTTTATTCTGATCACTCTGTTTTGGATATCTCAGCCATTTCAAAACCAATTTTCCAATTGTAATTACATGCTCTTTCACATTTCAAAAGAGGTTTCCCATTATCTCACAAAAAAAAAAAAAATGTTAGAAACCATAAGTTAATGCTGTTCAAAGTTAACCTCTTCCCTTCACAAAGAAATCTGAATAACTTGAATTCTTTCATTCAAAATACTAACAAAATCAAGTATCAAGACAGAGGTACTTTTTAACAGAATTCCAAGAAGAGAGAGCACTGAAATTGCAATTCATGCTGCAACTGTTTCTCTTGTTGTATAATTTCAATATGTAGAGTACCAGTGTTTGCATCATATGATATTCCAGTGTAATGCCATTTCAATTTTCTTTTTCTATTCTAAGCTGTGTAGTTTGCTATCCCATCATGTTTCAATCATGCTTCTCACTCTTATCAGAGCCTTGTAATGCTGCGTTTGTGTTACGAAAGTCTCGTTGATCATATATATGCATACATTTACATATCTCTTTCTTTTCTACCCCTTGCTCATACTGTCAAGTACTTGTGCATGAAATGCACATATTTGGGGCCTCTCTTGCATGTGTTAAATCTTGCCACTATCATTGTTTCTTGTCCTCACAGTATTGTAGAATACTCCAAAAACGGGTCATACATGTAAGTGTGTTCATTTTCGTTTCAAAAATTCGTGTTTAAACACCTTGGCATGAGCTTAATATTCAGAGGTTGATTTTATTTTATTTTGTTGTATTTTTATGTGTGCGTTCGTCACTAAAAAGAGCCAAGTTTTTGTAAAGAAAAATGCTAAGGACTATTTTGATAGTTTTTTTTTTCTTTCTCTACACTTTGAAGGAAAACATTAAAAATGATACATTGTAAATCTCTGGCAAATGTTCTGTACTACCAGTCCATATTCAAATAGTGCTGTTTTGCTAAATTGTACTTGAGGAATGCATTTAAATATACTTTACAAAATCTATTTATTTGTTTTTTGTTGCTGTTATTTTGTAATTGAATGTATCATGAGATTGTTCGGAGACCAAACTTCAAGTTGAACATACGTTTAATATCAGAGGCAGAGACACTTCAAGATCAAAAACAGCCTTCTGCTCTAAAGTTAGAGACATTTTGATATATATGTATACATTTTTTTTTTCAGAATTAGTCCTTCATATTCTTCACATGATGATATCATGATAATGTCATGAAGTTATTCACAACCCTGTCATGAGCTGCAACCTGCCTTTTATCTCATCAATTGATGTCAAGTGAACTGGTATTCAAACACAAAACTTTATCTGCAAGATATTCGTTGTAATATCGCTGCAGAAACAAATCAGCCACGTGATTGAAAGCACTTGCCGTAAAGATCGATGTTCACTGATCGAACGGGTTAACTGCCAAACAAAGCACACGAATGTCATTATCCCGGCTTTTAATGGCTTTTGATTTCAAGTCGTTATGCCTGTAACTATTTATGGAAAGGCGTGTCAGGAAATAGATGCCAGTTGCATTCCTTAAGAAGCTTAAATCCTTTAATATGTAAATGAGGGATGAGATGTTGGGTTAGCGAGGAATCGGCTATACGAGTTTCTTGGCTCACTCTCATTTTCTTCCAGCAGGAACTTCACCTTAATTTTTTTTTCTTTTCTTCGCAGAAAATGGAATCTTTGCAACATCAATATCTTGATACTTGATATCACCTTTGACCTTCTGCCTTTTACCTTTTCTATATACCATCATCCACATTATACGAGTATGTTAGTCTTGCATTTAGGGATCGTGAGACAGTAAGGACAGGAGACACACTCCACTAAGCACAAGACCTGGTCCTCAAGATGCCTTTCCATCCCAGGAGACCGGTCCACTTGGGGGATTTAACAAAAAACCATCCCCCTACTACCTAGTCGTCTGGAATAAAATCAATAGGGCTGTGCTTTTCACCTCGTACACTTGTGAAGGTGTGTAATAGTCTGATGTCTGTGAATGCATCCTCACCTGTTGTCAAAACCTTATACGCATTTTCTTTTCTTTTATTTTCTTGGGAGGCTGTTTAGGGCCCCCTTTTGCAGATGGTTTAAACAGACAAATCCGTATTCACATACCTACATCTCGGTATTTTGGAGTCTGTTTTCACAAACACCAGTACCATTAATTCCCGCCCTTATGCCAATATGGTGGCCCTTGTCTTGCTGCAAACACATAATGAGGTTTAGTTTTCCGTTATGGTATGAGACAGATAGTGTTTTTTTCTTCAAGAATGTCACATTTTTATAAGAAAGCAGAAAAATTTACAGCTGTTTGTAGCAGACTGCAATCTGCACCTGATGTTTCAATATTTCCATAGATGAAATTAAAGTAGTGTTTATCTCTGTAGTTATGGATAGAAAGTCTCAAAACAGAAGGGTGAAAGGTAGTTGCTTCATCATAGAAACTGCAATATTTGTCTAAAATCATACTACACTATGAACTATACAGGCCTTGTGCACTCAAAAGGAAATTCAAGGAGAATGAAAATGCAGGGAAAAATCCCATCCGTGGTTGTGAACAGGATAAAGCATGACTTTTCTATCGAAGGGCTTTCTTATGACAAAAATATGCACAGAAGGCAGTGGAACGTTAGTTACATTTGTTATATTCCTTTTTCTTTCTCGACATACTCATAAGCGGTTAAGTGAGAAGGGCCCTCAGATCATACATGCATGCCCATTTCCTTTGCACTCTGAGAACTGTGGTTTCATGGTATAGGTTTTATTAGTCTTCTCGCAAGTCATGCTGAAAAGTTCATATCAACAGATTATAGAAATTTCCCAGTCTCGTAAACAAAACAGATAATTCCTCAAATTGCTTTGTGGTATATAAAGTTTATATTTTTTGACTCCATTCTACCAAATTGTTTTCAACATTTTTGCCCTTTTATACCTTTGGTTTCATTGTCATATTTTCATGCTTAATTTGACAGCAGTCTTTAACCCGTTGAGGACGGTTTGATTTTGCTACAACACGCATTTCCCATAGACACTTGCTTGAGTATACTCGGGATTCGTCCTTAGCAGGTTAAAGAATCCTGAAATACGCATTGTATGTTAGGAGAGTCTTCCCACAGGGAACTACACTGTATGTTTGAGTAGTGGTAATTAAGCACAAATGAGACAATACCTGTGTGCTACTTATTGTGTGTGTGCTGTATTGAGGGTAACTAATGATTGTGTGTTCATACAGTGTTCTGCCGGGTCCCGCTATGAAAGTGTTTTCTCATAGCATTAAATGTAATACTCATTAGGGTGATGGAGTACAGGACGGAGTCAGAATTAAGTTTCTTGAAATTGGCATCAATCATTGTTAGTGCTACTGCACATAGTAATTCATTCTGGCCGAAGCATTCTTCTGTCATGTGAGGGCGACTGCACTTCTTGAGGCAGCCCCTTTCACTGTGAGAGTAATGCAAGGGGAATGTGATGACATGGGCCTACACATGTTTAGGCCATTCATTATGTGAATAAGTATGAGTGTGCACAAGTATGAGTATAAGTAGGAGTGTGTGTACATGGGGGGGGGGGGGGTGGGAGGAGGGGGAGGGGAGGAGGGGAGGGGAGCAGGTTCCGGGGTGAGATTCATACTCCAAGGGCCAAATTAGGAGGATGTGATGTCAGACTCTGGATACATGGGCGGCCACACTGCAGTTCACACTCACAAAGAGACAATCATTTCTGGTGCTGCACACAGACTGAGCTGAACATCAACAAGGATTTTTTCCGCCAGGTGCAGATTAATAATGTCACGCCCAGTGGACAAAGGCCCACTTGTGCTGCACACGTATCACTTCGCATTCACAAAAGGGAACCGAGGCCCCCCAAAGCCAGCCTCTTTTCTTCCCTTAATCTGCCCCCGCTCTAATCATCTACGATTGTTGGCGTCAAATGAAGATGGAAAATGGTAGAAGACACAGCATCTTAATTTTCAGCGTGCCTGGGATCGGCTCTTCCATTTGAGCCTTCATTGACTTTTTATTTTTGTCTTTGCTGCAGAACAAACATTTTGTCTTCAAGTGTTGTCCCTCTATTGATCCCCAAATGCCAGATTAGTCGGAGAGAAAGCGCAACGTCCATCCCCTTGTCGCTAGACGTCTTTACACATGTAGATTGGCTCCGAGTCATTTGTAGATCCTGTGTGTGCGGAAATGAAACTGGTCATGGAGCAATCAATAGCATTGTTATGACAGCACTGGATTAAGAAGGAGTTACCGATTTATGCTTCTGTTGGCTCAGAGAATACCACTCCAATAAAAGTTTCCTCGGGCTGCTTTTTTTTTGTGGTCCCCCCTTTTGTTTATCCTTTGTGGTCAGATAGAGTGTCTTATGATGAACTAGTTCCAGTTGGTCAGCGGATGACCGTTCATGCCATTACTCTGCTCTCAGGTGGCATTACAGAGTTAACACCTTCCTCCCTTGGAATTGATGGTCAGCTTGACTGCTGAATGCAAACTTGTCCCTGAAATAAAGAGTAGATGCAGTGATGAACTCGTGAGGAAAAAATATCCATAAAATGAAGTTCCATATCACTTTTTTTTTTTTAATGGAGCATTCCAGTCATGGATGCCATTTGCATATGTTGCATTTGACAAGTCTGTTCTCAATCAGATTTCTGTATGATTCTTTCAATTGCAAGCACCTCACGCTTGCATTTGAAAAAGGGGGAGGAGCATTTGCATATGAAGGAGTACAGTGTATGAGCTGAAAGTTCAATAACACCTGCCTCCTTCTGATTTCAGGTTTGACCATCTCCCTGTTTCGCAACTTTATTTTTGCTTCTAACCCCAGCATGATATCATTTTCAGATTTTCGTTCCTTTTGTCACTTGTAAGGAGAAGGGGGGTGTGCCATCAGGGAGACAAGGGCAGTTCTCCAGTCTTGTAATATTGTTTTAATGCTTTTCATTCCGCATTTGGCCATAATTTTTGACCAATTCCACCTGAGTAAACTTCTTAGTGCTAAGCCCCTCCTGGCAGTACTGCCCGCAAAGACCTGGGGGGTCCATAAGTCAGGGGTCATTTGTCGAGAAGTAAAACAAATAGTATGTCACCCAGCCGGACGGCAGGGGTACAAGCAGCCAAAGTCATGGCATTGTGGGTGGAATTGTAAGAAGTTACACGACTGCTTTTTTGAAACCGCCGCCGGTCCCATCCAATTTACTGGTCGTGAACCAGCCAAAAATATACAGTTAGTCTGTCGAGTGAGACTCACTGCTCCAGCTTCTGTCGCAGATTATGCCGGCAGCTACAGGTACTCGTCCTGTTACCCCCTCATTTGGGAAGTGCCATTCCGGGCGTCATGACAACAAAATGCGTTTGCTGAGATGGTGGCTCATTGGGTCGCATGCTAACATTCAGGTTGTGGTATCATGTGAAGGAGGAGATTCGTACAACTTTGCATCGTCAGACGATGAAGAGACACCGGAAAAGCACACCCAAAAGAGTGAGAGAGAATGTGCTGAAAGTTGTTCCGAGTCACACCAGTGTTCTTCACTGCCACTTGCTTTATGCTTTTATTCTCTTTTTCTCTCGTTTTCTTTAAGGATCTGTCATGCAGTCTAGGATGAGACTCTTGGCAAATCTCCCTTTAAACCAAGTCTGGAAAGAAAATGATGGGGATCATTCACTTTTTAGCTCATAGTGTATAGAAACAATCCATTTTGGGGTCATTGTGCCTGTCTGCCTTCTAAAACTTGCTGAGACACACCTTATCAGACTCACAGGCAGAGGTAAAGCTGAGAAATTGTTTTGTGCCTTATCACCAGTCCAGGATGCGAAGTTCTGACAGAGATGTTTTCAATGCACAGTCTGAACCGGAGATGCAATTTTGTTCAGAGATTGCAGATATCTTAAGGCGGATTCAGTGCCGTATCCTCTTCTTGGAGCAGTTACGCCGTAATGTTTGACGTGTTTATGGAGACATTTGGCCTATTGGAATACATCATCTCGATGTTTAACGAGCCAGATTGAAATGTTTTAAAGACCATCACATCCTTGAATGCAGTCACAGTAAAAATCTTATTTAAAAAAAGTGTCCTTAGATATCAGCAGGGCTTATTCTCAAGTACATGCGAAAAACATGAACTAGTGAATCGGGAGAAATTGATGAATTCTTCCTATGTAAACCAGACACTCCACGGTTCATAGAGGTCGACCAGGTAGGCACTGTTCCTCGGAAATGGAGCACATACTGTTTAGGACAACAGTCAGTGTGTAACATTCACTGGTTCTGTGAACAGATTGCAAACATGATAACTCCATGATGTATTGAATGTAAAACAGCTCATGTGCCACTCAATCCCACCGCCTCTCCCGATCAAATAAAAGAAGAAAGATGAATACTATTGTTTGGACCTCATAGAGAGTCATGTCATACTTCTGTATGTATTAACAGCTGAGTAAACTCCCAATTTCATTTTAATTGATATGAGTCATCTTTTTTCTCAGTCATCTGTCGTGATGGATTTGGTCTTGTACAGTTCCAGGGAACCCATAACTATTTAAAGAAGGGATTTTAGACATTTTCAAACAGTGGCTGTAAATGGGCGTCTAAATGAAATGCATGGTTGGTAGAGCCCATCTCGTTAAACTTCAGCCATGCGCGACTCTTCCATTTCAAGTTCACCATACATGTGTGCCACCGAGAATACAAATTTACCCCATGTGGGCTGATGGCAAGATATTGCATGTTTGCGGAGTAAATATGAGTTCAATTTGCCATGTTCCCCCCCCCCCCCCCTTTCCCCTCTTCAGCAGTGCCCCGCCTTCCCTGGCGGTCTGGAGAGTCCACCAACTCTCCCATCAAATTCCCTTCTGTTAAAGAAGAAGTTTTTGATGGAAAAGTGTTTTCACCATGTCAGTTGTGACCCCTCACCATGCAGGCCTGCTAAAGTCACTGCAATATTGCTTTCTTAGTATCGTCTTTGATCTTTCCCCAAGAATCTGTGGTTTCCTGAGATGTATACTTTGTTCCACTTTATTTTGAAAACCCACCACAGAAATGGTGAGAAAGCCATCGACCAAATGAAGTACAGTTTTGTGAAAACTGGCTGTAGATAAAATCAGTATTCAGTTCAGCATAGAGCATGTCCATTACATTTGCCACTTGGTATTGGTCAGATCAAAATTTTTGGTAATATGCTGCTTTAAAATAGAACTTATAATTTAGAAACTTATAATTTCATTTCAATTCAATTCAATTCAATTCATTTCAGTTTAACTCAATGCAATTCAGTTCAATTCAATTTGTTTCAATTCAGTTCAATTCAGTTCAATTCATGATCAATTATATTTATTCACCATGATTCATAACACACAAAAATATGTAAAAGGCCCGTTTCACGGTTAGGCGCCACTTTTCATTTTTTTCAGTTTTCAGTCTACTACACAGAATAAGAGCAGATTCATGAAATGTTTTGCTATGCATATGTTAGACCCCCATGGGGTCTACCTCCCATAGCATAACGAAAATGTAACTCCAAAGCATTAGCTCACAGTGAAGCAAGATGTGCCCAAATCTGACCTACTGGGTGTCAACCTGGCCAACATCCCTTTTTGGCAAACTTTGCCATTCTTTAACATATCTGGCTTTGAGTTAACTAAACATATTTATGTGTAGTGAATGAGTGGCCATAATGAAACATATCAGAGTCAAAAAGTTTCAACTCCTTTTTGATTAATTTTTTCCACCCCAAAATTCTCTTGGTGGATGTGACATTGTCCGTTCACATTTAAGCATCTGCTTATATGGGTTGTGTAAGTAAGAAAACAAAGGCAAGTCTCAGGAAAATAATGTAAAAGTGAAGTATAGCTTTGTATGAGTAACTGTAGAAAGTTTGTTTATGCTTCAGTTCCATCTGATGAAATGACAGTAATATGAAAACAAAATTTAAATGTCCGTTCACATTTTTGTCACATCCACCAAAATTTTATATAACTATAACTTGTTAATGGTTTAGCTTATTTCTAAAATTTTTGCATAAATCAATGACACACAGTTGGGTGTCCATCCCTCCAAAACAATTCAGCATTTGAAATTCAAATGCTTTTTTAATGTCAAATAACATGGTGTCCGTTCACACATGTCACATCCACCAGCCTTTCTTGTCAGAAACACATTTTGGTGTGCATCTCATTAAATACTGGCCTGATTGACTGTGAATCTTCAGACATTTTAGACTCTGTACTAAGCTTACAAATGCCATTGATACTGACATTGCTATGAAACTAACAATTTTAAAAACTTCGAGAATGCTTGAAATGCCCTGGTGGATGTGACATTTCCAGATGTGAACGGACATTTCAATGAATATTACATAAAATCTAGGGACAACTTATTTTTTTGGGACAAAGTATGTTTAGATCTTTAAAAGTATGTCATTACCAAGATATCTAGATATGAGACACCCACTTTAACATCATATTCACCTTAATTTTACATGGAAATACTTATTCACAGTGAGAATGTAGCATGATCTTGTCACTGTACCTGTGAAAGCTGATGTTCTACATATTTTAATCAGTTTTCCAGATGATTAATCTCATAAAGGCAAAAGAATATAAATGTTATTTAATTACATTAATTGAACCTTTGCTGCACCATGTATTTGATATGTTTAATAATGATTAAATATATGGTGGATGTGACATTTTGGGGTGTGAACGGACACAGAGTGTATCTCCAAAATGCATAGCATTTTTCAGCATTAGTTCCCTAATGCGCTACCCTGCAACAAGACTTGAACACAGTGTGAAATGATCCACAACCATTGGCATGGTTAACTAAGATTGAGGGGTGAAAAAAAAAAATTGGTTTGTAAATTATCTTACTGCAACTGATCGAACAATTAGCCTCCAACATATCATAAACGCTGGCTATGCAGTGTTTTAGTAGTCGCCATGACAAAATCATGGGCATTCAACTTGGGTTAGATTCCAACCAACTATCTCCTAATTTACTGGTCTTGGTTACTAGACAGGCTACAGTACTGTAAGTCCATAGGGGCTAAGTATCCACCAGACTACCAAGCTTCTGCCCGACAGTACAGGTTCTTATCCTATAGCAACAGGTAGGGAAAAGTGGGTTAAAACTGATCTCCTAACCTTGGCTAATCCCATCTCTGTAATAAGTATACAAGTATGTCCCAAGATTTTTCTGTAGTAACACAGGATAGGATCTGGTTGAAGCTAAATAGGCCCCTAGTAGTTTTCTTCAGAATCCCTTACTTTTCCTGAAAAATGTTAATGATTTTTTTTTTTTTTTTTTTTTTTGGGGGGGGGGGGGGGAGGAGGTCCATTTCTTTTGTTAGTCAGGTAAAACGAATGCAGGTGCATGGGCAAACTGGACCACTGTGGCATATCAATAACCCTTATTGAAGATCAGATTAATTTTGTGTTCAACGTCCATACTGTCGGTTTTTAATAATGAAACAATCAGATTTTGGTAAAGGAAGTGATAATTTAGTTAAATGCCTTTGAATATTTTTTTTTTTTTTGGGGGGGGGGGAAGATATAATTGGTATTTGCACACACAACCCTATAAAGACATGACCAAGAAGGAAACAACCTTTGGTAAATACTGCATGCCCAGTGCCCCCTGCTGAAACAGCCTCATACAGCCAAAAATGTGAAATAAGACTTGTTATTAAAAACATTAAAAAAAAATGAACAGTCATTAGCAAACAATGGCTCATATTGGTGATGACATACAAGTAGAAGAGGAGGAAGGGTGGCATACTACAAAGGAGGAGAAAATGTTTTTTGTTTTTTTTTTTCAGAACACATTTGTATTTCAGTTTGTCAGTAAGTATGAAAGTTTATCCTGTGAGTTCACATGTTCACAAACTAAGGCAAATTAGAAATGTGATTTTTACCTGACATGACAAAGTTTCTTGAGGGAATCCTGGTAGGTGACGTATCGGAGCGTTAGTGTAGCTTTCGCCTGTACTATAGATTTTCAATGCATGTAATGAAAACAGGGCCATGACAGCATAATCTGCATTTTATCTATTATAATTAGGATTATAAATAGGATTGGTCCTTATACTACATGTAGGTTTTCACTTCTAGGTTCATCACAGGCAGAAACTAACTTAAAGTATGGTAAGACTAAGACTCACAGTACTTGTGGGCCTACCTTTTCCTTTTAATTCTATGGGAAACACTTACAGCAAGATTTTGCATATTTGGGATTCTGATCACAACAAAATGTCACATCCACCACATTGGATATCATTAACTGTGGGGGAAAAAAAACAACAAAAAAAATTGAATGCACCGTTGCTCTAATGAAAACACTATGATTTGGCTGGTTAATGAATAAGGATGCCACAATTGCAGGTTAAAAAAAAATGTCTGTTTACATCTGATTTTGTCACATCCGCAAGGAACTTCTTGCATTCATACATTGTAACTTGAAAATATGTGGACCCTTGTGTGCAGTGATTTGTGTTCAAAAAATATGACTGTTCTACACTGTATGTTGTTCTTGCAAACAGAGTAGGCCCTACTGCTTAGCAATTACCAGTTGATGATAAAGATGAATATTTGGAATTCTGTTATAAATTTCAGCATCACGTCCACCATGTTGGATCCAATTTACTCTGAAAAACATTCAGAGTCCAATGAACATAGTGTACATGTTGTCAGCTAAAAAAAAAAAAACAACCTTGTACATATACTTTGATCGTACCGTGTATGTAAGCTGATAAAAATTTCAATAATGGTTTGAACTATAACTATCAAGTATAAATTTGAGAAGATTGAAAATGTCCGTTCACATCTTCAATCCGTCACATCCGCCACATGGGATTTCAGGCATCCATAACTTTTACAGCACATGAGGCCTTATCAGCAGTGAGTTGTGAATTTATAGAATATAGTATTCTCGGTAGTTTTGCATGCAAAATCATTTGTTATATGCAAGGTGTGTACAAAACAAAATACCAAGGAAATTGGTGTTCCGTTCACATGTCACATCCACCACTATTGGCTATTACTGATGTCATTTATGCTGGAAACAAAACTTTCTTGTGAAACATAATTTGTTTCTTAGTGTGAACTGACTTGTGCTGACTATTCTTTGGGTAATCATTTGCCTTATTACTGTTGTTTATTGGTCAAGGTGTAAAATGTCCGTTCACATCTGTTTCTTGTCACATCCACCATATCTTCCAGCTGAAATTTTAAATGTAAAAAGATGGACACTCACAATGTTAGTATTAAGTGTGTGTATGTGCCCCAACATAAGTATTATCTCCATGAAATATTACACATCCTGAATGAGGAAGTGTAAAACAAGAGAAACTTTTTGAAGTCATATACTCTATTTTACACTATATTTTTCTTTCAAAGTGGTACAATTTTCCGATAAATCCAAATAAGAACACAAAATTTGGCACCAAGTTTGCTTAAATATCACTTAATCATGTTACAGTTTCAAATTACCTGTTGGACACATAGTGCTTCAGCTCTGTCCATGACATTAAAGCACTATCTTTCAGCAAAATTACCTTCATCTCCAATAGAATCATTCATGATATCAGATATTGCAATAATAATTAAGCTCAGGCATTACATTTTCCATTAAATTCACATTCTTAGGATTAAAAAATCATGACATTCCATCTCTGAAAGACAACTTGAAATTTTGACACCTAGGTTGACAAAAAGTGGCGCCTAACGTATGATTTTCTGTCCAAAGCAAACCAAAGACTTATCCAGTACATGAACAAGCCCAAAATAGTATTTTATGACTTACACTATCATTTCAGTTGAGTGCTTAGGCTATTATGATTGCTATCCTCATTGTTGTTAGAATGTTTATTTTATTGGATCTCATACGAAAACAAACCTTTTTCCCAGTTCTAGCTGTGTTTTTGTTTCTCTTTTCATCTTTGAAGAATGCTTGCCACAATAAAATCTCTGTACATGAGGAAGAGATGTACGGAGTGGGAATGGCAGTCAGAGTGGGAATATTTTCAGTGTCACACAGAATGGAGTGAATGGAACCAGTGTCTTGGGAGATGAAATCTACTGATCAAGGCACTTAAAAAAGCAGGTTTATACTACAAATATCCAACAGATTAATCAAAATACAGCTCTTAGACGTTACCCCTGACCATCCCCCCCCCCCCAAAAAAAAAAATCCTATCACTGTTAAGCAGGAGACTGCTGTGTGCTCCTTTGTTATAAAAAGTGGAGTATACCTTTTATTTCATAAGATTTATAATCATATTTTATATTTGTTATGATTCATATACCAAATGTATGTTTCTGTAGGGAAAGATTCATCAACAACAAAAAATGAATTTTTGATTGAAGAATTTACCGTACCGTTCCATTAATGCACCGCAGGTAAAAGGTCTGATATTATTCTGTAGGCTGCTAGGTTGCTCTCACTCTCTCTCTCTCTCTGTTTTGCCCTTTCCTTGCTCTACCCCCCCCCCCCTTAATTTTATGCACCTCTCACTGTGCCATAAAAGCAACTGACCTCATTTCAAGTTGCAAGCATATCAACAGAATGTCATGTGTAAAGTGACCACACATTTTGTGATTATTACTTCATCTGCCCTTGACTGAACACAGAGAGCTTAAGGGGTCAAGCTTGTTTGTGTGTGGATGCAAGAGTGTGTTTTTTTTTTGTGCGTGTGCGTTATACATGTGTTATAGCTGCGTCACATACGGGGCTGTGTTTTCAGTCATTTTCCATCTGATCTTGAGTTGTGGAAGTTTGGAGTTTAAACCATTGCTCTCTCATACAGTTGTCTTATCATGGCAATTACCCCCTGGCTAGATACTGGTTACTGATAAGGTTAGAGTAAAGATGAGGGTTAGGGTTAGGTTTAGAGTTAGGTTCAGGGTTAGAGTTTGGGTTAGGGTTAGGATTAGGCTCAGAATTAGGATTAGGGTTATGGTCAGGGGTAAGGTCTGGATTAATGGTCCAGGGGGGTAATTGCCCCAGAACCATTTTATGTATATATTTATACATTTATTTTAATATATAAATGTGTGCTTGTGACTGTGAGCAGAGTGTTTGTTGAGTGTGTTGATTTTCAGAGATATACGACTGGTGCGAGGAATTGAGAAATATGCTTGTTCCGATCTGTCCACAGTTTCATAACCCTCAAGCAAAATTCTGACACATGATCTTGACACGTGATAAATGAGTGACAGTCGGCACGGTGTCCATTTCCGGCGGTCATGCCCGGGCCGGAATATTTCGGCCGCGGCCATTGTTCACCTATCAAGTATCCCCTCCTTCTTTGACCAGTTGAGTGTTTATCGCATGTGGTCATGCCCTGTTTCTCCACTGGTCACTTCTGTGGGAGCATGTGTCCACTACCCCCAGGCCAGTAATCAAGACCGAGTTTCAATTAGGGAGGCTTTCGCTCGAGTTTAGCCGGGCCTGAGCATTAGGGCTTACAGACATGGAGATGAATGGTGGGCTGGTATGAGAGGAATTTATTACAGGATATGCAAACTGAGATTGTTGGTTTCCGTGAAATGAGCGAATTCTGATTTATTTTCCAAATCAATCTCATGCCTCTTTGCTGAAGGGGGGGGGGGGCGTTGAGCACTGTAGTATCTACAAGCTGAGCTTGTTGATGATGTCTGTCCCTTTTGTTGTTCTTTTTTTTTTAATTCAAAGGTGCTCCAATCCAGAGAAACAAATATTTCATATTTCCCACATATATTTCCCATATACAGGGGCAGATCCAGGAATTTCATAAAGGGGAGGTGTCGTTACAAGATTAAGGGGGGGGGGAGGGGGGCGCACGTGCCCCCTCCCCCATTTTTAGGTGATCCGAGTATCCTCTCGGATCACCTTCTGTATCTGTACGGATTCTTTGTTCTTCTTCTTTCTTTCTGGACAAAATTTGTGCATCTACTTACTCAGAAAGTTCTCAGAGTATCAATTTCTAACTCATACCATATATGTATCATGTCCCAAAGACGACAAATCTAAAATATCATTGTGATTGGTCAATCATGACGTCACTATGACGTCATTATATGAAAACACATTCTCAATCATATCTCATTAATGGAATGGAGTTTTTCAATGAAATTTACGTCACATATATTTCAAGTTAGGCGCATTCTACTCATGTTCTCAAAATTCATATTTTTCCTTAAAACGTGCGCGTACGTGCGCGTTGAAATATTTGTATGCTCCAATCGAGCTCAAAATTTTTTTGCACACGTTTCAGACCATTTGGAGCATTTTTTGAAAAATTGAAAAAATTGGACGGACGCGTACGCGCGCGCGCATATACGCACGTACAGCTCATATGCAATAGAAATTTCCATTTTTTTTTACATAGATCGTATGCCTGAAATGTCAAGGAATATTTCTACCAAGTTTCAAGTCAATCCGACCCTAAATGACGTCATACGGGCCCGTCAAAGTTGAAATTCCGCGCGCGCGTCAATGGCGATATACAGTGCAACAATGCCAAAAAACCGCCAATTTTAAATCCGAGTTTACTCGCCAGGATGGACGGTGACCCCCCATTTTCTTTACATATTTTGAAAGCTGATGAGTTGTACATGTCATTTCATGGGTTGGCAATGCTGAAAAAATGATTAAAAGATATCAAATTTCTTAATAAAGTAAAAAAAGTAAATTTTCAAAATGACGTCATCAAATTTCAAGTTCACTCGAGCGTATCTCACTTATCCTTGGCCAATTTTCACACAAATTTCAGTATGTTGTAGCTTATTAAATGCTTTTTCATTAATATAATAACAGCATTTTGATTTGATGACGGCATCACTTCGTAAAAATGGATTCAAAGTAATCTTGTCAAATTTGACCATTTTACGTGTTATCTCTATGGGAGTTCAGTTTTTCTGGAAATGAAAATTGACATGACTATCTTTCTTGGGCACTATCTCACCTATGCTTCGTGAATTTCTCCCAAATTTTAGTATGTTGTAGCTGAGACTTTGGGCTATCGTTAATGTGCCCTCCATTTTTACATACGACGCCGCCATCACGTCAAAAAATTTGGTTGAAATTAAAGCTTATCTTCGATGTATTGAGATATTTCTTCCTTTCTGCAACTTTCTTTGCAATAACTCAAGAAAGACAGCCCCTATCACCCCAATATTTTGCACATGCTTAGTTCATGTTACGTACATTATTTCATAAAATAACAACTACTTGATCGGACACCATCTTGGGTATGTAAATTAGGGTCAAAGGTCATAAATATTTCATCCTGTATCTTAGTAGATACATGTCCTATCTTTCCCATATTTTGCACACGTAAAGACCATGTTACAAGGATCATTTCACAAAATAACCACTTTTTGCTCAGATGCCATCTTGTCTGTGCAAAGTGGGGTCAAAGGTCATATGTACTTTTTTCTGTATCTTCGTTATGACGTGTTATCACTATGGGAGGGAATTTTTCTAGATGTGAAAGTTGACATGATTGTCTTTATCGAGCACTAGCTCACTTACCCTTCGGTGAATTTCTCCCAGATTTTAATATGATGTAGCTGAGACTTTGCGCTATCAGAAATATGCTTTTGTTTTTTCATATGATGTCTGGATCATGCTAAAAAACTTGGTTGAAATTAAAGCTTATCTTCGATGTATTGATATATTTCTTTCTTTCTGCAACTTTCTTTGCAATAACTCAAGAAAAACAGCCTCTATCACCCCCATATTTTGCACATGTTTAGTTCATGTCACGTACATTATTTCATAAAATAACAACTACTTGATCGGACACCATCTTGGGTATGTAAATTAGGGTCAAAGGTCATAAATGTTTCATCCTGTATCTTGGTGAATACTTGTCCTATCTTTCCCATATTTTGCACACGCAAGGACCATTTTACAAGAATCATTTCACAAAATAACTACTTTTTGCTCAGATGCCATCTTTGGTGTGGAAAATGGGGTCAAAGGTCAAATATACTTCATTCTGTATCTTCGTTAGTGCATACGGAATCCGGTACCAAAGATGGCAGGTCTGACTCCCTTTTCCAAATAAGACTCCAAACATCACATGACCAATGTCCCCTCAACACAGATGAAACCTGTATGGTCATGCCTATTGGGATCAGGACTCATATCATTGATTTCCCAATAGATCGGATCACCTAATTTGTCAGTGTTGACAAATTCCGAGTCTAGTTTTCTTTTTGTTTCTTTTGTTTTAACAAAGAATAAAGAGGGGCCCCTCTGGATCTGCCACTGCACATATATCCAGTCTTCATTCAGTTTTAGGCTATGTTGATGTGCAATGTACTATCCAAACTACAAAATAGTTAAACTGTGGGGTTATTTCACTATGGTCTCCTTCTTTTCTCCTATTCAGATAACAGTTCCTAGTTAGGCAGGTAATAGGGCAGGATGGGAAAAGAAAGTTAAGTCTGTTGGTAAATATCTAGTTGTATATTGTCAATCAAAACATCAATCTATCAAATTATGTCTCACAAGTACATTTTGTTAATCTGTATTGACCACTTGTAGAAAAACAGGTTTTGTTTTGTTTTTTAACCAATGGCAAATCATGTCATTTCTGTTGATAACCTTTTTATGTTGCGTTGATAGATCATATGTCAAATTTCATTATTTAATTCTGGAATGCCATACAAAGGCCCCGTTTTATCAAAAGAGATAATCGATTATAAATTACCTTAACACACAGGCTGCCATATACTTATGATAAAAATCAACTGTATAATCAATTTTAACTCTTCATAAAACATGGCCCAAAGCACCTATATCTTTGTTACTATAAACTCAGAGAAATTTCATTCCCCATTTAACACACATTATGTGTTTGGTACCTTTTTTTTTTCTGACAGTGATGTAATCTTTGACATGTAGCAAAGCTTTGATATACAGTTGAACCTCTATTATCCGGCCTCCCTTTATCCGGATCTCTCTATTATCCGGACGCAATCTCGCCGTGATTTTGTTTTAATAATTACGGGAGGAAAGGGGGATTCCCAACTCCATGAGAACTCCTACACAAACACACATGAATTACATATTACTTCCAACATGATTAACATACATTACATCAAATTTCCTTCCAAATTGCTTACCTTCAGACATTTTAACATCCCCAAACATCCCCAAATGTAACAATGAAAAGGTTGCAGTATACACATTACTACTACAATGGGCTACATCAGTACATGTGTATGTATATGTACATGTATAAAGCATTGGGTCTCCCGTATCCGGCCAAATCCCTTATCCGGCTGAGCCCCGGTCCCGACTTGTCCGGATACGAGAGGTTCAACTGTAGATAATCAATCACTGTAGGAAGCCAACAAATCATAATAAATCTAGCTGTCTACATAACTGTCACTCTCTGTATCATTCTATCCTTCTCCTTTTCTCACTCTTTTACTCATCCTACAAACACATTTTATAGAAGCTACAAATAGAGTCCAGCCAACCCATTCCCCCTCCACCCCCCCCCCCGAAAATAAAATGCTTTGTTACAGACCTCCGTTGATTGTTGATTGATCATTGCCTTGCTCCCGTGGTGGAGTTATACACAGCTAAAATACTGGACCATAAAACCATAACTTTTAATGAATTTTTCTCCCCCCTCAAGTGCATGGGTGAACCACGGGAGCTGAACCGTGAACGGTAATCCGTAAAAAATTTCCTTTCAACTCACGCCGTAAACTTTGCCCACCGCCGTATAGAGTGGAATTGGACCAGGCAGAGGTGATGTAGAGTCCAGTCCATTTGTCTTGATCTTTTTGGCCACACTCCGTCAAACATGTCAAATAGCTGATGTATGCATCTAAATCAAAATCAAAGCAGTAAAGCGCTTTACCACAAGCTTAAATGGCCACTTGTTGTAGGCTACCATTATTATTATCATTATCATTTTTCTTGATGTGTGCTTGTGTGGAGAGAGAGGACGGTGAGATGGGATCTGTGAATGATTTTACTTTATTTGCTTTTGACCAGATATAGATTGCATTTATGCCATAGTTTTCTAAGTATATTTTCCGTGGAGATCGACTACACGTATGTTTTAGCTTCAATACATTGGTATGTGATGTGCAAGATGCACAAGTACGTGTGAGGACTGTGAGGTGCAGTGTCTATCATTTGTAACAATCATCAAACAGAACATGGTGCACCTTTACTTGCCCTTGATGCATTGTAAAGGCCAACATGTCATCAGGTGCTAGTCATCGTCATTATGCCATGTCACTGTAACGAAATCAGTTGTACATGTACTTGTCTTTGGATAACAAAAGTGCTCATAAAGAATATATATGGAGATACTTACGAGGATTATATTATTACAAACCTAGTCATACATGTGCAGTATTGACCTAAGTTTGACACTTATTGTTTTGATACCAAATACCATTTCAAAAGTGAATTTTTGGGGTATATTGAGCCTGAAAGTAAAATGCCATCTGCCCGTATAGAGGTTCGAGTAGGTTTTGAACTCTCGTTTGTAATAGCAACCAACGAAGTAAAAAGCACAAAAGAGGAAAAAAAAGTACTAAACAACCGTGGTCCTTTGCAGAAGTCATGCTGTTGATCTCGATAACCTCTTTCCCTCTCAAATTGAGCAGCCATAACAGAGAGTAAATGTATCACTCTATCCAAAGGAGTATGTACTATTGAAAACTTCAAAATGTCATTGTTCCCCTTTATTTACGTGTATTGAAGCATATTGATATAACCTAATTTTGTCATTCAAATGCACAGAGCATATTCCATACAGACAATGTTGCCTATATTCCAATACAGTAATCCTTCAAAATTTTCAGCTGTTGGATGTTTGAAAGTGCCTGTTTCTGTTTCAAAAACGTACCTTTGAAGAAAGAAGTGGTGTCATGAGGTGTAAGCTCATACCCCATGTTTGACCCAGTTTGTGGTTGAGGAACCTCTATATATTTTTTTTTCTTCCGACCGATGCTATTCCAGATAGCATCTATCCCTGCAGCGTGGTGCCAGTTCGCCCACCGCGCCCCTAATACACTCCTTATGACCACAGTTTGCCCCCTTTTTTTATTAAGCCCTGTTAATCGCCGCGATATGATTTGAAGTCCGAGCTTACAGTAACTATCCTTGATATTGGAAGTTCTTGGTATATTGCTGAGTGCCTCAGCTTGTCCAGCTTGCCTTGCGATGAATCATTCACAGCTATTTACATGCATCATGTTTGTGAGGGTGTGCATATCTGTGTACAAGTACTGGGTGTTTTTGCCAGCCTGAAAATAACATTTCTCAAAGGCCACAGAATCCCAATAATTCTCCTCTTAGTAACTTAATCTCAAAAAAGCTGTTTACGTTGCTGGATGTAAGATATCGTACGCAAAGACCACAACAGCCATTCCATGTAAAGGGTCATCATCAAATAAACAAAAATGAAGTTAGGATAATCAATATTTAAATGTTACTTTATTAAGGGTGACACTGAAATTGCTCAGACCTTTATTCTTATCTTTTGAATTCAGCCTTTTTTTAACCCATTGAGGACGAGTCCCGAGTATACTTGGGCAGGTGTCTATGGGAAATGCGTGTTGTAGCAAAATCAATCCGTCCTCAATGGGTTAAAGAAGTTTTTTTGGAGAAAATGTAGGCTGTTGGCTTACATTCATATCAGATAATAATAATAACATGAAAACTATCTGCTGCTTTTTAATCTGCTTTTCCTGAGAGGATACTAGATACATTGTACACTTCAGTACAATATAAAAAGTTTTGTTGTTCTATTCACAATTTCTATACAGTCACTCCAAAAACAGGCCCCATACATGTAGGTATCACATATGTCAGGGAAAAAGGTGAATTTTTCATGATAACATTAAAATTAAATAATTCATCAACTGTTGCATAATATATGTAAATGAAAAGTTGTAACCAATAATTTGATACGGAGATGTTGATATTTGCTGCAGGTCTTCTGGAAATAAGACATAGAACAGTGTCACATTGGTTGCATTTGCTCTGTGTCACCCGAGTCACGTTCCAGCAATAGATTCAAATCGCAAAGTTGGTATGGCTTGGCTTTAGATGTTTAATAGTCGTCTACTGTGGGATATGATTTGTGTTACATGAACATTTTTTTCAGTAAATATACATTAATTTCTTGTGTTTTTACATAATAACTTGGCATAGGAGCATTGCTTCAATAATTAGGCAGTAAAAGAAACTGATGGCTGCTGGGCAATGCTGACCTTGCAAAACAAAGTATGTCAGATACACACAAGAGTCATACAGCTACGAAAAGAAACTTAGGAAGCAAAATTTTAAAAAGTAAAAAAAATAAAAAAAGAGATAATATGAAACAGAAACAAATATATGACACATAGAGAAAGCAAAATTCATACACAAGTTCTACCCTACTTGGCCCACTGCCCATGGTCAGAATAAGGATACATCCTGCTCATTATAAAAAAAAAAATGACCAAAAAACAGTCCCCCTCTCACTTTAAGCAAAACGGTCAATTTTAAATGGGTCCACTGGCATGGTGTAAGATGCTCTTCCCCAAAGTCTATACAAAAAGTACAATTTTAGGGAATGTGCCTCAGCTTGCAAGGAAATAGCATATGCTATACCAAAAATGAAAATAAAAAAGGGCACATCTTCATGGGGGGGGGGGGGGTGTGTGACTTCTTCATATCTTAAGTTGTTGGACTCCTCCAGAAGAAAAGAACTTCAGTTCGGACTTCCAAATATGCCAAGAAAGCCATAAAATGGAAGTGAATTTTTATACACGTTTTCTTCAAGCATGAACATCTGGTCAAAGAACGATAAAAGCAAGATCGAAATAAATTTTAATTAAACTTAATGTTAAAAGTTCTCAGACACCTGTCGATGTTTGTCAGTGCCCATGTCACTATTTCAATGTTTTGTAATGGTTGCTGATGCACTTTTCTGGGTATATTATTATATTATTAGGACAAAAATGTGACTTGTGACAAAAATGTGACTTGTTATGAAATGTCCAGATCTCAATATGGCACATGTTGTGCGTGTTCATGGAAGTGATTTTAACTCAAAGTTAACTTTATAGGAATAGAAACTTACACAACCTGGCAGGTATATGGTGATGGGCACCAACAACTGGCTGTTGCCATCATGTGTATCTCATCTTACGCAAGCCTTGTGAACAGCAGAGGCCAGCTACAGTTTATCAAGGATGCATAAAGATTTTATATACATATCTATATTAGGAATGCCTTTCCTATCACTGGGGAAGAAGGGGAAAGCAACCACCTGCTTCGTTTCGGTTTCGGACTTTTCTTGATGTTTTTTTTTTTTTTTTTTTTTTTTTGCATTTGACACCACTACTTCTGTTTCATAAGGAATCCCAATCCTATAACCAATTCTGTTTTAATAGACTGCAGTCATTTCTGTCTCCACAAACACGTTGTTGTCTGGCACATGCGTGATTTCAGATACAGGTATAAAACTTGGTCACGCAAGTCGCAGAGTGTGTCACGCAAGCCACATTTTTTTAGAGTATTAATGAAAAGTTTGCCGGTTACTGCCAGTGTTACGTACATGTTGAACAGGGCATAACAGGGAGGTGATAGAGAGACACGTCCCTGGGCATAGTATCAAGATTGTGTTTCACCTAGCATGCTTCAGGCGTGACATGCATGTACAGATTTAAACAAAAATCAGGCTCAATGCGGTAATGTCAAAAACCCAAATTAGTAGCACGTTACGCAAGCCTGCTGAAGAAATGGTACTTTCTTTGATGATGTAAGTGTAAGAGCCCAAATTTTTCTACCCAACCATATATTGTATATCAATTGCCTTAGTCTAAATATGGATGGAAAGTATATGTCTGAGAACTAGTTTAGAAACATTTGGTAAACCAAAGAAAGTCAATGATAGATTTTAGATATATGAAAAATAGAGTTACTGACAACACATTACAATCATTTACTTGCAGCTCCATGTTACAACAAAGGCATTACATTGAAATTTTGTTTCTACATTTTTAAAAGTCAGAATATTATAGCAAATCATATTTTTTGGCGAGAGTTTGTGATTATGTCTTCATTATGTTTGCTAAGTTCATCAGATCACCAGAAGCTTCCTTTCAAAAATGTGAATTGCCAGAAACAGTTTATTCAACAAAGTAAATTTTGATCAATTTGACAAAAGACAGTTGTGTGTTTTTGAAAATATGCATTCACAATTTATGACAGTGCTCCCCTTGAAAAAGGATGATAACAACCATAGCAAAGTAAGAGTTGCCATTGCTGTAATGCTCTTCTGTTTTGCATTTGCCCTGCACACTATCATTCATCATCTTAACAGAATGTGTCTGAGTTTTTGCTGTGTGTTTGTATCTTGAAACCAAATCAATGACGTCAAAAAAGCAGGTGAAAAGGCTTTCATATTCTAAAGATATCTTGCATTCATTCCTTCATTTTTCTCAAGTATTACAGAGCATTTTATCACTTCATGGGGTTTGTGCAATGTACATGTTCCATTTTCACTTTCACTGCTTGCTTGCTTTTGTGATTTTGTGCGCTTTTAAAGTGTGTTAGTTGATTATCTTGAAATTCATATCTCGTGAGATTGTATTTTCAGATGTCGTAGGATGATCACTGTAAAGGACAATGTCAGTTTGTTCTGTTTATCAATTGATTATGAGTCGTTTAACTCTTACCTACTCCCCTGTTTTGTGAAGAAATTTGCAGTTTGTTCCAAAGTTTTAGAAACCGATATGTATATAGTGCTCGGAAATGAGGGATTGTCAATAGGTTAATTTCACTCTTTTCACACCGGTTCATCTTTAGGTTTTGTAAAGTTTTGTCATTCATATTCTGCCATGCAGTGAAGAGAAAACCTGGCGACATTATACACTGTATTCTTGCTGACTTTTTCAAGGAGTTCTTGAGAAAATTTCAGTTTTGGCAGAGATCATCTCTTTCATTGTCACCTGCCAGCTATCACCACTCACATCTATGCCATTCTTTTCTCCTCTTTTCATTTTTGTCATGAATGCTGTGATATTTTTTTGCGTGGGTATGATTATAGGAAAATTCTTTGCTTGCAGTACTTGTATTGAATTTTGAATTTTTATGCATATCTATATCTCTTTTTTTATGCGCTTGCCCAATATGGTACTTATATTTGCTTGCCGCCTCTCCATGCAGCTCATAGCAAAAACAGTTAATGTACTTGAATGATTTGCCATCTGCCTATCTTGTACTCAGTGTTTTCTTTCACTCATGTTTAACTTTGAGCTCAGTTATATTTTTGAGTGGACGACTAAATAAATGCAAGACATTATATTGTCATTTTTTTTTTTTTTTGGTCAGATCAGTACGCAAAGAGCTCCCCTTATGCTGTTCCATTGGTTGTTGCAGGATTTTGAATGTGTAAATGTATGCAAATTTTATACATTATGCAAAGTTCTGTAATCATGCAAATTTGATGAGGATTATACCCATCACGGAAAATCAAGGTACCCCACCAGGTGCCCTGTTACTGTCAACTTGCAGTAATTATAGTTACTATGGCAAAGATTATTATATGAGTATTCACAACTGACTGGGTTTGTTTTAAGTTTTTTGGCTTCTGCCATTGCAATCATTACAGCTTGCAGTATTTGCATACCTTACATGAAACTTGCCCCGGCATTAATTTTCAAGTAAGGAAATTCATCTCTAATATCTATTGTCAGAGCTTATTACAATTCTTTCATGAGGTTATTGTATTCTAATCATATGTATTACAGATATATTCACTTAATTGTAATGAAATATAACATAGTGATTGTATGGTACATGTAGTATGGTATTTTGTAGATGTATGGTGGAGAGCTGTATAATTATATGGCAGTTATCAATGAGGTGTTGAAAACGCACTAAAAAAATAATAATACGTAGCTAAGTGATGATTCTGATGATAAAACCTTTAAACATCTATGAGTAAGTGTTGACATGTATGGAATATTAATGATACTTTATCAAATATATCATACTTGTGTGTGTGTACTTGGGAAATAAAATTGTATGGTGATTAGTTGGAAAGTGATTTTGTATTAACCTACCTGCGATATGATAATGTATTAAAGTAGAAATATAATGGTGTATGCATCACATAACCAATAGCAATATGTCTAGAATGAGTGGATGGTGTAAATAACAAGCTTTCTCTATCAATTTTTTCTGTTTTTTCTTCTTTTTTTTCTTTCTCTTTTTGGGGTTAGTTGGTTGATTGGTTTGTAAAAATGTGATTTCAAGTCAGTTATGCAATAACATTATTCATAGGCATGTCTGTAAACCATTGCCGCTCATTTTTATTCAGAGATCGTAGGTCAGTGCATGGCATGTCACATCGAAAGGAAAATATCAGAGGGAGCTATAATAGCTAGCAGGTTTTGTCTAAAATATGCAAGTTATAGTATGTTCCTATAAGAAAGTAGTTATCATCAAGATCAGCTTTGTATTAGCAAATAACAATACAGTACACCTAAAATACTTTTTTTAAAGCTACCTCTAGCTGTTTGTCACAAAACGAATGAATGATAAATCAATGTTTTGACTCTTATTTTCCCTCTTTAGGTGAACCAACTGTGTGTGATTTCTCACTATTATTGGGGCATCATGCACTTTGTCATATACATTTTTAAAATGTTTGTATATTATTTGATGATAACAAGTGTGTTATTTCACCACTTAAAATTTGCAGAAAGAATCAAATCTAAACAAATATACTCTGTCCGTCTGCCATTGGCATTTCAATACATGTAGTTCCTCCAGCTACACTGCAAATTTTGCCCAAGTGATTTTTGAACAAAAATGCAGTAACTCTCAAGACTAATTTTGTGTCCCGTACAGCCTTTCTAGCTTGCTGTGGATGAGACAGTCCAATGTAGAACCAATATAACAGTCGGGCCATATGACTACCTCATAATCACCATGACAATTTCAACAAGTACCAAGTGTGACGTCATATACAGTATGTCTGTTTTTAGTATATATTCCTCCACTGACAGCAGTTTGAGTCTACATATTTGTTACACACCTGAATATTGCACAAAGAGTTCGTCATTTGATTTTATTTGGGTTGTACGAGTTAGAGGACAAAATGCCACTTCATCTAAAGGTGTCAATGTGTAAGGGTGATTGGCAGAATATTGATGATGTCACTGACAGAATCTTGGTTTGGTGTTGTTGTTTTTTTTTTCTCTCTTTTTTTGTGGGCATATCCAGTTAATCTGTAGAAAAATACATATACATCTCATGTCATTTCTTGACAGCGATGTTATTATTTTATACGGAGTAAAGTTTCTGTGATCTTCCACAATCATTTGGTAAGATTTCATTCTTCACGATTGTCAATAGGTCTGTTTATAACTCCTGTGTCCCTATGTCCACTATATATACATAATTATATATAGTGTTTGTTACCCAATATTTTGGTCCATAATTTTTGTCTCAGTGTATGCAAACATAAGTCCAGGGTTGGTTGGTTTATTTGATTGTTTGTTTGTTTGTTTGTCTGTTTGTCTCAAAATCTTTCGCCTTTAAATCATGTCATCTCTACCTATCTGGTTCATATTAATTCTTATTTTTATGTTCAATTTAAAGCATGAATAAACAGGTCTTAATCTTGTAAATTCTCTCTCTAGTAAAGTCAAAGGCATTATGGTTACAATGTACGTGTAATACCCGAATCCTGTATTATCTATAGACATACATCATGCATTAGGATATGATGTTAGATATGCATCCTCCTATGATATGAATATTAATATAATAAATATGTGCTTGATGCACAGAATTAAATTATTTACCGCAGTTCGGTTTTTATGTTCTATTTTTGTGTGTCTCTCTCAGTATATATAGACAGGATTACCTCACCAGAGAACATACACAACAACAATGCATACCTCCACCCACTATACATTGACAACTGTACACTCTGCTTTACACACAAAGGCCCGAATTCACGAAGGTGGTACAAGTCAAACCATGGTTTAAACCATGGACAAAAACCATGGAGCGCCAAGTGTCGCACGGAATATTTCGTTACGAAATTGGCCATTTCGTCGACTAAATGACCATTTCGTTGACGAAATAATTATTTCGTGGACGAAATGTTCATTTAGTAACAAAATGTTGTCATTTCGTTACAAAATGTCATTTCATTACAAAAATAATCATTTCATCGGCGAAATATTCCATGCGACACTTGGCGCTCCATGGTTTTTGTCCATGGTTTAAGCCATGGTTTCATTTGTACTACCTTCGTGAATTCGGGCCTTAGGGGCTAGAACCAAAGTTAATAAACAGTATCATGAGTATTGAGACCCTGACTCGGATTTGACCACAATCAAGAATTCGCCTAAATTATTATGACATAAGTGGTATAATAATAGTCTCAATCTTCATTTATTTGTGAAGAGTGAAATCATCTTCTTGAGTATATCTATTATCACCAACCTGGACCCATTTTCAAAGGTTAATAGGCCTTGTATCTCCACCATAGTTTCTCATCGTAGCAGGCAAAGTGGCTTTCTTCGCACCAGCCTTTTATTTTTAGCCCATATAAATCGAGAACCACCATGTTCATGAATCGTTTCAGGCGACAGCCGTAATATGAAAAGAATGTTGATGGGATAAGAAATTACGAGAATGGCGTCACTTTATGGGGTCATTCTAATTGCCACATCACACCTATAGCTAGCTGACAGAACAAACCAAACGAAAAATAAAATAAACATCATCATGATCCATAAAAATATTTATTGTGAAAGCGTAAGTGGTAAAGTTGGTAAATGACGTATTTCGTAAAGGAAAACTGATGATAAATAAATAAGGTAAACATATATGTTAAAAAGACATAATATATTTCTTGTAAAATTGTAAATAGAAGAGCTGGTAAATGACGTACTGTATTTCGTAGAGGAAACCTTATGATGAATAAGGTAAACATATACACTTGTATATCAAAAAATGGTCATTATGTTTTTGTACAATCACTCATTTTGACACACAAATACCATAATATGTTTATATATATATATATATATATATATATATATATATATATATATATATATTATATATATATATTGTCAGTTGATTGACGATTGTTTTCGATTTCGATTTCGTCATTTATAGATTTTCACGAAGAATCTATGGATGATGTTCGTTATTTCAGACGTTCAGTAATGCGAAAATGAATAAGGGTTCATTAATCCGAGCATTTGTGGCATTATTACGAAGGTTCGTTATTCGGAAAGTTCGTTAATCCGAAAGTGAAATAAGGTTCGTTTTTCCGGATGTTCGTTAATCCGAAAATATAAAGACGGTGCGTACCAACGAACCTTCGGAATAACGAACCCCTCTTCATTTTCGGATTGTAAACGAACCCTCGGAATAACAAACCTTATTTCATAGTCCGATTAACAAACCTTTGGAATAACGAACCTCATTTCATTTTCGGATTAACGAACCTTCGGAATAATGCACCATATCATTTGATTTTCGGAATAACTAACTGTACTCAAATATAAAACCAGAAAATTTGAAACGCGTTCTGGCGCGAAAGTGTAGCCCTCAGTAACTCGAGACAAATTACGAGTCTCAAATGGGTTCAAGATGATTGCTGCTTGAAAAAATACTTTGGTGATAGTCCCGTTAGTAACTTAAGTAATGGTCGTACTGAAACATATTCTGTTAGGTAAGACTTCTTCGTCTTTAATGATATCTAGACAGCTTTCAATACTCCAAGGAAAAAAAAAAGGAAATGGAACACTTATTTTTTTTCCTTGTGTTTCGTTCTGTTCGTACTTTACCTAGATTTAACTTAAAAAAAAATGAACTCGTGCTACGTCCTGATTCAAATTCCATCCCCATAAGACATCTGAGGAAAATTTGGAGGGCTTGCCGAATATAGGGTCTGTCCCCGATACAAGTTTGGCATGCTAATTTTGGTTTGTTCGAGTGGGAAGTATGGTACCCATTATGGAACGATATCTCCTGTGACGGTGAGTTCAGCTAAAGTGCAGCGGTGGAGCATCTTTTGATTTAAAGGTAGAATTCCTCTTTTTAAAATCTTAGTAAGATTTCTTTCTTTTCTTTCTTTTTTTTTTCATTTCTAAGTGGCATGAGAAACAACGTCCCACATGCTCTTGACCATACAGTTTTTGTTAATTTGTCTGTTTGTTTTTTTATCGGGCTCTGAATTAAGGACGAACGACGTTCTTTCCGTTGAAGTGAGATATTATATGCAATGCTCATTTTGAAAGAAACAATGTAGATCTCGACTTTAAAGACGACGCGTGTCGTGTAGTCTTATTCTCGGTCGTTATGCTATGTTACGATTAGCCCATTTATGTTCGTATCGCTTGCAGTAATATGCGAACAGGAAAGGGCTGATCGACGCCATGATAATCCAGTGTTAAGTAAGCATCTACGTTATTCCTCATCACCATTCCAAATGGTTGTTTTGTCAGGAATGTTGTCTTGGAATTAATTTGCTTCTGGGTAATTGTTTTCAATTTCTTTCATTTTTCACAAAAGAGCTATCCACTCCAATAAACACATTTTCACTTTTCCGTTTTACTTGTAGCATGTTTTTAACCCTTTCTGTGTCATCGACTTTGGACGGTGTGTATATGACGCTGTGGGGTTTTCTGTACCTACCTACACTGAAAGCTCTCACAACGGATCGATTATGAAACATAACGAACAAACTCATTCAAACTTCCCCATCTTACAATATGTATGTCATGTAATTGGCCAACGATGAGTGGATGTTGACAACAGCTTTAAAAGAATGAGCTGTTTGTGCATCGATATTTGTTAATAGATGACATAAATCGCGTCTAGGAGTTCCGATTAGAGAGGATTTCACCGGCGCGGTGGATATTTGCGCTAATTTCGCACAATTTCCTTGTCTCCCCGCCCGCTCCGCTCTGGCAAATATGTATCGATGATCTCAACAGAGCAAAAACATTGAGCACACTTGACTTTTTTTCATCTGCAATGCATTCCCGGAGGATCGGTTGTAACGGTCGTACATGTCCCGGCGAATTAATGCTGGCGTGCCGTGATCCCAAGACCTTTTTTTTTTTTTTTAGAAAGCCAACTTTTCAATCCAGACGTTGCATAATGACAAAGAGCTGTGCCCAGGACAAAATAGGCCTGTGCCACATCTTCGTTTTATATGATTTGTTTCTTAAGGTTATAAGGTACTTGTAAGTAATTACCGTCGACCTGTTTAATCAAAAAGAAGAAAGATAATCAATTGTGATCTCCAGACTAATGACGTACTCAGAGTCACAATAATCAATCAAAGGTGTAAACGAAAGTGAAGAATATCTCCTTCAAACTGTAAATGAGGCACTCTCTTTCATAATTATAAGGAGACCTACATGTACAACAATGATCTTGAACTCTTAATCTTCGCAGCTTCAAAAACAATGTGTTTTTGTTTTTTGTATGTATGTGGGGTTTTTTAATCATTCTCACAGCAGCTTGAGTGTTATCTTATCATCTAATGTTAAAGTTGTTATGGAAAGTGGGTTTTGTCAATGGGGTTCTGATGTCTGAGGTCTGCACTTCATAAAGATGTTTGCAATAACTGATTGAACGTAACGGTGAGGGTATAAGATGCATTACCAACCACATTAAAGCAATGCTCAGAGCTGATTGGTTACCATCAACCTGTTGCCTTGGTTGCCATCGCCACTGCCATGGTGACCGCATCCATTTAATGTTAACTCATTGCACAGTAGTTCATGGAAGAAAGATTCGAGGCAGTCTGTTTCTGTCATCAACTTGCAATACAAACGCCTTGAAATACATACTTGTTTAAAAAGAAAGAAAAATGATAAATGAAATTGACGCATCCAAGAATATCGAAATTGGAGACGAATGAAAATCTTTGCCGCCTTGACATTGAGCTCCCGCTAACCAACCAGTGTCGACAGCTACAGATTAATAGCATGGAGGCCAGAAGTGAGGGCCACTCGTTGTATAAAGAGCAATGGGTCACGAATTTGCCAGATTAGATACAGAAGCCGACGGCACATTTTGGTCTGGGGAGTGGTATCTTCGATTCGTCATAGACGACAGCGAAGCAAGAATAAATGTATAGCAATCATAATATTTCATCCAACAGTGATTGAATCTTTCACGCAATTCTTGTGCTTGACTTCCTCTTTTGACTGGTCACAAACTCTTCGACAAAGCAACAATACGTTTAATTGTTAAACGGCTGTGTTATGAGGTAATTGTGTCATCGACACCATGTACTTTGCTGTTGTAAGTAAAATTCGACCATCTTTGAGTCCCTTGTTATCAACAGTCTGAGCGTCGGAAAGTACACGCGCGTCGGAGCGATTTAAAGACACAAATGCATGCATCTGTCTTTGCTTGATGGTTGTTATTACGGGTTTCTCACACGAAACCCGTATTGTATTGCTTACGTTTGTTCATGTGTGTGTATATAATGTGTGTGCGTGTGTGTGTGTTTGCGTGTTGTGGATTTCATGCTACAATATTATATCCCACGAAAGCGGACGAATGACTTTCAAAACCCCAAATGCGATAAACTATTTAGGACTCGTCCCTTAAACCCTTTCTGAGGAAACGTTGAACCATGGAGCATGGCTCCATGGTTGAACTAATACGGGATTGAAGGAAAAGTTTGGAACCAGTCCCGGAAAGCTGGAATTGAGCGCAATCGGGCGTGCGAATAGAAACATAGGGGTGACTTGTCTCGGGTATAAGACAGCAATAGGTCATCCTTTTGTCCTTTTTTTTTTCTGTTCGACCGTGAAGACCTGATGAATTTCCACTTCCGTTGGGAGGGAGGGATATGACGACATTCACGACTTGAGGAAACAGGGCGTGTATCATTCTCCCGACAAGACTTGCATTACAAGTTGCATTTCGCAATGATCTTTCAAATTTCATGAAGACGATTCCGAGAAAGAGATAAGGATAGTATTAAGAGAGTATAAGGACGATGACTCTGTTGGACTACATGCTATCCTATCTGTTGGCAAAGTTTAAGATTTGACCAATTTCAATTTATGCAAGACACGATGAACATTATCGGTGATAGATTTACGTGAATTTAACGTAAGTAGCGTCACTCGTCGAGACAAACGATGAAGCCTTTTAGAGTCACTTTGTGTCTTTTTGACAGCTCCAGAAGACCGATTTACTATTTAACTTTAATACATTATCATCTCCATTACAAACACTCTTCTCCTCAACAACAACAACAACAACAACAAAACAGCAATATAATACTTACTCGATATTTGTCTGAAGTAGTTACTCGAAGCATGCATTCTATATATTGAAATCTGACAAAATGCATCTAGCAAAGATGCCACTTGTTAGCCTTTGCTTTTTGGGGGGTACTTTTTCTTTGCCATATATACCGCAGGTTTCATGGAAAATATACTGTGGCTCTTGTTCAAATCATCTTACATTATAATACTGCACGTTTCTATTGCAGGAAAGGTGAAAGTACTGTTTTCCCATCAAAATACGCCTTTTCAGCCCTAAAACAAACAAACAAACAAACAAAAACAAACAAACTGTAATGCTGTTTTCAAGGTTGGCATCCCCGATTTAGTGATAACGAAATGATGAGAGTGGAGATGTATCTTAAAGATAGGAGCATTGTATTGGGAAAAAAAATGATATATTTCATACTTAACGAGAAGCATTTGAAAAAAAAAAGTACGTGATATCAAAGACGACAGTAAGAAATGTAACTGTCCGTGTTCGTGGTTTCATTTACAAAACAGTGCAAAAGGAACAGCGCAATAAAAGGGACAGTGATATATATATATATATATATATATATATATATATATATATATATATGTATGTATATATAATGTATATATAGATATAGATATAGATATAGATATAGATGTATACAGAAAGGACAAAGAGATAGAAACGACGATATCATAGATACAGAGAAGAGACAAGAAGAGACAGAGGGGAGAGAGAGGGAGAGAGAGAGAGAGAGAGAGGAGTGCAAACGAAGAGATGAGATAATCTGACCAAATCGAATTCACTTTACAGGGTTACGACAAGGGTAACCCGAGACAGGGAGTTATAGGAATAAAGACACATTTAAAGATGCGGTGATCCGCCAACAACCGAATCGAACAAGTGTTTCCTGTTCTTGTGAGTGTGTGTGTGTGTGTGTGTGTGTGTGTGTCCTTTTGATGGGAAAATGAATCCTCTTCAATGCGACGTGAAAGAATAGGCCTCGCAAAGCGTTCAACTTCTAAATGAATGACGTCAAACGCAATGTCAACAAGAATGTGTATAGTAAAAATGACATCCCTTTGACCATTGTTTTGGAGAAGAAAGAAACAGTGAAGACGAACGCGTATCATCTATTCTTCTATCATTCTTAACTCGTTCTTTGTATAACTTTGACAAGCATGGTTTTGTAAGAGAACTATCAGATATTAAACCGAAGTTGTTGGGGTTTTTTTAGAGTCGTTCAAACACGACTCTGTGAAAAGATCGGAAACCAGTCCCTTCAAAGCGACCACGCCCAAGGAATATGGCGTTTCTTCCGTCTTGTACAATTAACAGGCATTGTAGTTGTAAATGGATCAGCTGTTTTGATCAGTGTTTTGTTGATTTGTGTGTTAGACCATCAGAACTATATAGGTTGTCTCCTCGCATTATTTCTTAAGGCAGCCTTTCTTGATATTGTGACATTGTCTGATGATTTCAGAAGAGAAGCAAATTATCGTTGACAACCAAAAAGACTGCCAGATTATTCGAATTTCTTCGTTGGTCAAGCGATTTTTCGGGTTATCCGGTAAGCTGATAGTGTATAATGGGGTGTGCGATCGGAAATACTGTCAGACTGTCAACCTGTAGATTAATGTTTTTAGGTTCAAATTTTGTGATAGTCCCTGTAGTCTGATTTAAACTATCTATTAAAACCTTTTTTTTTAAACAACGGTGTGTTATCACACTTCATGTTTGGCTTCATAAATGTCAGTCCTTAACTATTGCTATAATCATATCATAATCATGTTATGTGATATTTATTATGAATATTATCTTATATCATATTACATTGTATTATATTATATTTCATTATATTATATTATATCATATTATACTATATTAAGTTATATCATATTATTTCATATTTTTATATGATTTATGATTGCATATCATTTTTGTTTAATTGTAGTTATATCATCGTTATGCCAGTCATTGATATCACTTATGCCTGTATATGAGAATATGATTTTCACAACTCCTTATTTGCCAAGCAGTAGTTACCCACTTCCCTGTGTTGATAACACCAAATCAACCGAACCAGACACACGAATCTATACAACAGAGCTGATATCTAATATCCTCAATGTACTGCTCCCTGTGTTTAACTTCCGATCGATCAATTGCAATCTATTTACCACTGCTATCGATATTGATTACGGACGTGGCAAATTGATGCTCATCTACAAGCAGAAACCGGTTCCTCAAAGTAAAACGAGATATCGGTTTATGACGACGAAGCCAATAGCGACGCTGTGGGGGAAAACAGCACAATTAAGATACCACTGAGCCTGTTTTTGACGTAATCACCCGTGCTTTTAATGACTTCTTTAAAAGTTAGTCTTGTAGTCCCACCCGCAGCGCATTTTGTATAGTGTGGACGTAGGGATGCGGAGTTGCATACGATAATCTTGTATACGCGCGCAGCGGGGAGCTGCCTAAACCGCTTGGACTCTCGAGGCAGTATTTTCGATTTCTAGATTTGGCGGCAAGGATCACACGCCAGAGAACAAGGATTGCTCATTTGAGGAGGGTGAAGTCCCTGATTTTGACAATGGCGCTCTCCTTCCGCTGGTGAAAATTGTCTGGTGCTCCCGTAGTGAATGACCTGCCGTCGGATGGTCAGGCGGGATCTAACTGTCGTATGATGTAAGTGAAGGAGAGGCAGAGGTTTCCCCTAACGGCTGATCCGTGAAGAGAGCAACGGTTATTGATTTAACCAGAAGTGTTCCGATCTCTGTAACGTCTGCTTGAAAATGCCCCCCCCCCCCCAAAAAAAAAAAAAAAAATACCACGTTTAATTTGCAAGCGTTAAGAGACACTTCGAAGTCATTTAGAATGAAACATTTGCATACTTTTTATACTTGGATCGAAAGAAAAGAGAACAAAAGCTGAGAATTGCAGAATCTATGTCGTTTCTCTTCAGTACACGAGTTCAAAATTAGCTCTCAGATTCACGCTTGTTTTTACCATTGTGTTTCGAAAAACGCACACATCTTTTCTCTCTGTACTTAATACGACCCGAGTGAACGTACTCTCAACCTAACTTGCCGGTGTATACCTATTTTATTTAATTTCATTTTGTTTATTTCATTTCCAACAAATGTAATTATTCTGAATACACATAATGCCAAGACACTGCAATTAAAAACAAACAAACTGTGAACTGAGATACATCTTAAAAACATGGATAGGCCTATACCATAAAACTGAGATTTACCAAGGAATATTTGTGTGATATATCATAGAAACTTTGATACGCTATGTTTAGCGAGTCTTCATAATTGTATACTGGAAAGATATTGTCAAACTGTTGGCTGTAATAAAATTTCAAACAAGATATTAAAGTGTACTTTGAAACTTTTAGTGTCCGTCTGGTCATTTTATGTCATTGGTGGTTTGTTACTGGATGTTCATGGACGTACTTTTTTTATGATGCCTTCGATAAACCGAGACAGTATGAAAGAAGAAGTTAATGACAATCACGAAGGGGACAGGAATGCAAAAATTACGAATTTTTATGCCCCATGTTTTATCTATTTTGTGTCCACTCCTTAAGCTGTCTTATCAATTTCAACCTGGTAGCATTTACTGGGTACAGTGATTCGCATTTCAAGGGGCGGGTAGGATGAGGTGGTATTATCAAAGAGCTTCATATAATACGAAACCCCTTTACATATTTTCACTTCTTCGCCGCGGGTTCAGATTGCGCCTCTTCTACGCACTTCATACTCCCTATACCTTCGCTGTAGGTATCCAAGCCGATTACGCGCCGACACGTTAGCGCTCTTTATTCGTTGCTATTCTAGGTAGTCTGTCTATTCAACTTGACTGGTTCATCTTCAGTCATCTTTGCCTCTATGACTTATATAAGAGGATATTTCAAGTAGCCCCCAGGATTCCTAGGTGATACTGTTACGACGAGAATGAGAAGTGTAATTCAATTGGAGTGTCTTGCTTTTTTTTTCGGTCTTGGTTCTGTTTGTTCGTATGAAAATAAAGCTTCAAATCCACCCACTTTCTCAACCTCTTCAAACACAAAAGCGCAATCAACACTAATCGAACTCCCCGTTACAGCGATCCCATTTAACCGGGGGCTGGTTCCACGCCACCTTCTGAGAAGCTACGTCGCCCATTGGCGTCTGAAAGAGCCGGGCATTTCGGCGGCGCACCTGGACGTGCCGTGCGCCCCTTGATATCCTCCAAGACCGGCACACCTGCAGCAGATCTCTCGGCTGTTGGTCTTATTTTTAATGTCAAAGCGAGAAATCATTGTCAGACGGATTGATGGATTTCGAAGGTCTTTCTTTTTCTCTTTCGCTGATCGAACAAGGGCGACAAGTTACATAACGTGTTAAAAAAGAACGAAACAATATGTCATAAATGCGAAAGGTCCTTAACGCGTCCTGAAGATCCTATGCCTAGGGATGAACGCGAATTTTTAATTCTTTCTCTTCCTTTTCAGCGGGCGAGAGGCATGATCTCAATTTAAGTTGATCTTCAGTATCATATATTTAGAGGCGGATGAACGTCTTCTGCTACACTTTCATTATGACGTTATTTCAGCACAGCTTACATCAAGAGATTCTCAGTGGTATAATAATAAACACTCAACAACGTCATGTGCGACGAATGATAATTCGTTTATTCGATTATTATCAGAACCTCTAGTGTCATCACTTCGTAGGGAGATATCAACTCCAGTTCCCAAGATGCGATGCCACGTTTATTTTTATTTTCGTCCTTTTTTTTTTTTTTTCGTTGAGATGTGATTAATGTACAATTATGCTACTCCATGTTACAGTTTGCAGAATCACGTGTTACAATAGAAAAAAATTATTTCTACACCATATTGATCTCCTCTCATTTACTTATGGGTATTCATTCAATAACACTTGACGGGAAAATTTTATGTAAAACTTTAAAATCCCACAACTTTCTTATTTTTCTTCATACTTCTACGAAGCTAATTTTGAAGGTCAGTTCTAGTTGAATTTGCTACGATATTATGTTCATCAAAGTAACTGTGAGAATGAAATGGGATTGCGTTTCGAGCATTTCTTGCGAGCCTCAGCATGCCAAGTATTCATGTATGGTTAATGGACAATTCTGCACCAATTAGAAGTTGTTTAAAAAGAAAGGGTAACATGTTACAGGCACCACAGTGAAGATTTAATCAGAATCGGATAAAGATTAGGGTTGTTTTGAAATTGTTTGAAAAGTTTCGCTAATTCTCTCAGAACATTATTTACACATTTAATATGAATATGCAAATGACTGAGTTTATGATATGATCGCCTCAAAACTTACCATATTAAAAGTTTGTGCATAGATTTTAAATTTCCATTTTTTTTTTGTTTTTTGTTCAAACGCAGTTATACCCCGGGTTCAAATCCATATAAGTATCTGACAGATCATTATTTTGAAGATATATAGCTATGAATATCATTATGTAACTCACTTTTAAAGCAGAAGAACTGATTGTTCATTTTTTTTTTTTTACATGTTCAATATAAAATTGTAAGGTGATCACATCGTCAGCCACTCAAGTGCACATTCATAATATCAACTGTTCAAGACCTGTTTTGTAAAAATTACGAATCACTGGAATTTCATAACTTCCTTGGATTTGTTTTTTTTTTTATCCGATTTTGATAGAATTTTCGTAGTTGTGCTTGTATTTGTTTTTTTTTTTCTAATCAAGTAATTTCTGGTCTAGATTTTCGGTCAACCATCACACTTTCGAAGAAGATGCGTGCACCATGGGGTATTGAATCTGTCACAGATGAACGTATACCCTCCTCGCGAGAGATGTGGCGGAACCATGTTCAACAGCTCCCACCATCCTTGGCAAACGATACGACATGCTCCCACGATGATGATAATTATAATCATTGTGATTTCATCTTGTTGAAATAAAGTAAGGTGAGAATACATGACGTCATAATGTCTCTTGCTGCAGTTTCAGGTAAACACATGGCTGCGTGCCGGCCTCCCTCCTGGTCCCTTCTTATGTCATAATGACGATCCTATACACACGTGTGACGTCATGTTTGCTGGTTGGCTAGTATTATGTTAGCCGTTCCTGAATATCGATCCGTATCAAGTCACTTGATGTTGTTGCTGTTATTCTTCTTTCCACTCTATATCGCATACGTCACAATGTGCTTCTTTGCGTCGCGTTTATTTTTAACTAGCGTTGTGGTATTCTAGTTATTGTCAGTGTTGTTGTTGTTGTTGTTTATCAGAAACGTACCAAACTAAGATGAGATTAGAGGATTCAAGATGTTTTCAAATATTCGTATCAAAAATGGCGTCGAAACCCCTACCACGTCGTCGTAATGAAAAACGATAGCTCCGTCTGACTATATCGTTATTTCTTTAACATATAAGCCAATGCTCGTGGCAAACATCTTTATCTATTCTGATACTCTTGAAAAAAATGAAGCTTCAATGACGTGACAAAACAGGTGTCTTAATAATAACGTTTATCTCACGATGCGTGTCAGTTAACGCGTGCAGACTGATATTCTCATCTGTTTTTCGACTCTGTCGTGGGTGTATAATTACCATTACGGTGTATAGTTACGGAAGAGTTAACTCGTCTGGGAGAATGTTAATTAATCCGGCACACAGAGATCGGTATATGTAATAATCAAAATTTGCACAGATGCGGGTGTGTTACCTTGTGCTACGACGTAAGGGAATATTTCTATGAAGTTTTTTGTTTAAAACAATTTTTGTTTTCTGTGTACGTTTTTGTTACTAAATCTTTTTTTTTTCACTGTGTATTGGTGTTTGTTGTTTTCTTGTGTTGCTGTTGTTGTTTTTTTTTCTATGTGCATATTTCGCTTTCGGAATTTTAATCATAGGCATATCTGTAAATTTGATGAGTATTTGTCGGTCATGACGTCATTCATCAAATCGCTATATTCTTGTGCTAAATTAGTATTTATATCCAGAATCTCGAGAGCTCTATAATTATGTTTCCCAGCGGCGTTATTTGTGAGAACTGAGAATAATGTTTGGCAATATATTACCTTGTAAGTCTACACCCTTATTTCACGATGACGCACACTTCAAATGCCAAAGGAATTATTCAATACCTGATATTGAAGCGATAATATGAACAAAAACAACAGCAGCAATAACCACAATACCCAGCCTAATTAGCAAACATCTTTCTGTCTTCACGGATTTCACTACTTCTGATTTCCCCTAACGTATTTGCCTTCCTTTCCCGGTTGAAGTCGCATGAGAGAGATGAAAGAAAACGTCCCGAGTGTCTCGCTCCATTCCACTGACAATCGGAGGCTCATCTGATCCCTCATATGCAAAAATTCTGACGTTCCGATGAGTTCCGATTAAAGTCGGCCAACACAAGTCGGATTCATCAGACTGCGATCCGATACACTTTGATTTGCTTCCGACGAGTGACCGATGAGAAAGAAAATCTCTGTTTTGTTTTCTGGGTTTGTTTGTTTGTTTGTTTATTTGTTTGTTTGTTTGTTGAATTGAAATTACGTTATAGCCGAACAGTAAATTGTATAAAGATAATACAGATGATTATTTTGAGACCTGAATTCTAACAAGTACTTCGTTGTAACGATAATTTCATAATAACCGTGTTTGTTATAACGGGAATGCACCGTATGCTTAATCATGTGCATGCATTAAAACCAGGAGAGACTAAAAGAAGGGTGAGGGTGAGGGAGGGGGAGGGGCTCCCGCCCTCTTCATGCTTCTGCTGCGACAAGTGCGCTGGTCACGCTATATAGACAACCGTTCGGGCAGGAGGTCAATTAACCCATCAGCATAAAAATCAATTAAACCTCCAAGAGTCAATGACTTCAAACCACAATTCCGGCGGAACAATATCGCTACTGGTTCCGGTGGAAAAGTGTATTCTTTCTTTTTCTTGGGTGGGTGGAACTCGCACGATGTCCAAATTCGACTGCGTTGTCTGTAACAATAGACATACAAGACCGACTTTCTGTTTCATTTCCGGACATGTCGTGTGTTACTGCTTGGCTTTCTGTCTGTAATTTGTTGTCATTGTTGTTGTTGTTTCTCTTGCTCTGAGTCATGATTACGCTGTTGATGCTTTACTCTGTTATTATTCCTTTGCCTTTGTGTGTGTGTGTGTGTGTGTGTGTGTATGTGTGTGTGTGTCTATAATGTAATAGTAATAATGTAATAGTGTTTGAAGTGTGTATGTGCTCTGAATTTCTTCCGGATTGTCTTTCTTTTGTTTCAGTTTCAGTAAGTTTTATTTCTCCACTTGTACATAACAGAAGACAATTAAGTATAACAATATCGAACATATTATTCACAAGTCATGAAAATATAAACAAAATGTCGCGTGACAAATATATAATCATGTGAAATAATACATAAATATCATTACAGATCTTTAAGTGTACAGGTGGAAGAGACAGTTGTGGAGATGGATGGGGATGGGTGGAGTGGGTGGGGGAGGGGGATGGAGAGGGGTGGGGAGGGATTGGGCGAGAGAGAAGTTGTTGGCTGCAGGATTTTCCCTGACACTAATAAGGAATACTGAACTGTCTCAGTGGTATCAAAACACAAACAAAATACAAGGATGAAAAATTTTAAGATTTTTTTCTTGTCTCTACAAACATGGAATGTGAAGATTTGTGAATACAATGTACAAATAACTTACTCGTTTGTTCTCATTTTTTCTTTTTTCTATTTTCTTTTTTTTTTTTGTTTGGGGGGGGGGGGACACGGTTTACCAGAAAGACATCCGGAATATGCCGAATTGGTGCGTAGGCTTTATTCTTACTCCATCAGACCGAATTCCTTCTGGCTGGTTAGTCAAAGGTTGTACGCCACCATAGCGATGATTTAATTAGGTTGGGTTTTTTTCTTTTCCAGTACATGCTAAATTTGTAAGAACACAACGTACTGTTAAGTTGGATTGATGCCCACTGACAGCGCCCTTATTGTTACTGTAATAACTGTTAATCCGTCTGCAGCATGGTAGTTTATTTGTTTTCCTTATCTGTATTTGAGAAGAATCTGCTATATCCCCGAGTATTTTTGTCTTTCCTTTTTGTTTTCTATATTTTGGTCCTATGTTGTTTCCGTGTCCCTTAATTATCTCGATCGTTACTCTCGGTTCAATACTGGGACCTACGCTTCACAAGCATGCTTTTTAATATGTTTCATCATATTTCTTTAGCATTTATACTTAGATCCAAACTTTCATAGATTGACCACAATATTTGTTATAATTTATTGAACAACCTAACCCGATATTGTGTATGTTTTGACTTTTTTTTATATTTTATGTATTTTTTCATTGAGAAATATGAAAATAAACTGAAATTGAAATTGAAATTGAAACTTCGAAGAGAGTAATTAACATCTTTTCAAGCAATGCTTATAATGGCGGCCCTCTGCATAATCGCTTCTTAACTACAATTGTTATTGTAATCCCTGCTGCATAGACATGCATGCTGTATATTATATCATTACTTTCCTTTTATATCGTTGTTTATGCAAGTCAAACGACTCTGTGTTAAATTTACTTTGTATAATATTTCCTACATGTTCATTATAATGTAACTTATGTATATATATTGATTTGCGGAAAATAAAGTATCTATCAAAGAAAAACATGCAATATGTATCTGTGGTATGCAGGTCCACGTCTGATAATCTTTTACCAATGTCTAGCCTTCTCTTGACTTCTTCCTTCAAAGATCACCTTCTCTTGACTCATTACGAAAACACATTGTGATAATGGGAGTGGAATCCGAATCTTCAAGATCTACAGTTGATTGTTGGACTGATAATTATTTCTCTTGACGCATGCAGTACGTGATTAACCGTTTAATCATCGAACACGTAAACATTCAAAAAAATCCGGTTAAATGAAACAACAACAGTGACATCGATAATAATAATAAAAAAAAACACCTACTAGGAAGTGTTCAAAGGTTGTTTGAAATAGGGCATCTGATCAGAAAAGAAAAGAAGGCTTTGGGGAAATGTAGGGTGGTTCAATGCAGTACTTTTTTTGTTTAACAGTGAATGACACTTGAAGACATTGGTTTAAAAAAGAAGGTCATACTAAATTGATCTTAGCAAAAGAGAATATAAGGGGCTCAGCACACTCACCAAAACAAAACAAAAATGGAAGAAGAAGAAGAAAATTAAATCTCACACCAATTTGTTTCACTTTGGGCTGGACCCAGGCAAATTTGGTAGCGACAGTCACATAGGTCAATGCACCGAATAACAGGGCTTTTGACATCGTCCTTTCGTTGTCTGTTGTGTTTTAGGTTCCATTGATATGTAGAGTAAGGAAGGAAAAGGGAAATCTCTCTGGAAGAGAGATATAGAATTATTATGCAGAAAGGGAGGGAAGGAGGTAGGGAGATTTGGAAAAAGAGAGGGAACAGAGCTTACGAGTGAATATGGAAAAAGTTTTCACATAATTAACCAATCAGAGTTGGAATGTGCGCGTGGGAAGAATTCTTTGTCTTTTCTCTCGTGTTTCGAACGGATGACTGCAAGTTGAAATTGGACATTGTGCGTGTGTGTCTGTCTCTGTCTGTCTGTCTGTCTGTATGCGTGTGTATGTTTGTCTGTCTGTCTGTGTTTGAACGAGGGCAATGTCCGACTCCCAAATGCGTTGGTGCAGAAACAACAGCAGAGATGAAGATAATAATACACGTGAAGGTAAGAACTTACCTTCTTCAGAACCAGGGGATAAAATTCATCCGATCCCTCGTCACCTGTAATTGTGACCAGATATCAGTGTCTAACATAGATAATACCGATCATTCTATACAGTTAAAAGGAAAGGGGACAGACTTACCGATTTGGAAAAAAAAAAACAACGGAAAAAAAAAGCAAGTGAAATATCATTCAATTCAATTAAATTCTTCGTTTACCATCATTTCAGAGAACGAACATGAAAATATATCATCACCGTTCGGTGCGTATAGTGTTATGAAGCAATGTTGAGTACACTAGTTGTACCTCTCGCGAAGAGAGAAACTGCTGAAGGAGGCAACATTGTGATACTGCTCAAACTTTGACAGAGTTAAAAATAGTGGAGGGATAGAATTTATCGAATCAGAGAGATGCTAAAATTAAAAATTGATATGAGTAAAGCATAAAACGTTTGTGTTGAATGTGGTCCAGGTTATGTCATCAACCAAAGATTCTCAAACCTGAATTAATGTTGGAACAAGAATATGAAACGGAATTCATTCGTAGGAACATGCTATCATTCTATACGAGAAAGGTGTGTTTGTTTTTTGTTGTTGTTTTTTTTTGTCGATATACTTGTCTTGCGTTAATTTATTCGAGCAGTGAAAACAAGAGACCTGTTGGTTATGATAGGGCAATGATGATTATGATTATCCTTAAGATGAACTTAGGTGAGGATTACCGATCGGTGCCGTCCAGAAATTTCGGGATGACCGTCAGAACACTGTCATTACTTTTTGCAAATAACATCATATTCACAAAAAGGAAATTGCATTTAAAGAAACTGTCAAATGTCACATGCCGTATATGTTACCGAGAGCTGATCACACCAATACTGATATTTTTCATATTCTCTTCAGAAACACAAACGCTCCTTGCGTACTCGTTCCTACACGCCGACTACGGTCTTCCTCGATCTCTCTACCCGGAGATGCTGGGCCGGGCCCTTAGCCCTTCGCAGACGACGTCCGTTCCTACAGGGAAGCGTTTCCATGGTGACCGGAGATTACCTCGTTTAGTTCTGGCGCCGAGTCTTCTGGGCGACTAGAAGATGCAGCTTTCCGGATGAGAACTTATTTTGGATAAAAACCGCGGCATGTTTAGATACAGTATGAGGGGAGACAAAACCGAAAACAAGAAATTTGCGCGGGAAACGAGAAAACACATATATTGCAGCGAGTTATATCCTGTGTTTGTGATCCAGTGCAATTGCTGTTTCAGGGACACGGGCAAAGGATACCTGTCACCTACTTTCGCTTTGCATACCAGCACTGACTCTTCCACACGTACACACACAAGTGTGCGCAGACGTAGGCCGACACAATTTTACTTAACTCCTCCTTGTTTGTTTGTTTGTTTGTTTGTTTGTTTGCTTGCTTGCTTGCTTGTTTGTTTGTTTTTAGCTGTCTATCATCAAGATCAATTATTAATCGCTGATTTTGTACATATTAGACAGAAAGGACGTCAGATAGATGGACAGACAGATAAAGACACACACACACAGACACAAACTCACAGACGCGTTGGTTTGTCTTCTCTGTCAACATTTCACCTTCTGTTCTCCGACTTAATCCAATCTTTGCAACACTTTCTCAGATCTTGATTATTTTCTTAAAGTTTCTATCATTGTTTCGGTTAATTCTACTTCTTCAGGTACGTATCACCTGGGCCTGTTCCATAAAAAGATGGAATCAAATATATATCAGAATCTCAAGCATATAAGTCTCTGAATACTTAATTCTGATTGGCTAATACCTGACTTATGGCTGATTTTCTGTCTTATGTTTGATGCCATCTTTTTCTGCAATAGGGCCCAGCTGATCAACTTAAAGGACAAGTTCATCTTCATTAACATAAGGATTGAGAGAATGTAACAATATTAGTAGAACACATCATTGAAAATTTGAGGAAAATCGGACAATCCGTTCAAAAGTTATGAATTTTTGAAGTTTTTGTGCAGTCACCGCTGGATGAGAAGACTACTGCAGTGTATGATGTCACATGCGTACAACAATATAAGGAAAATATAAAGAGAATTTCACAAAATTTCATCTTTTGAAAAAAGCACGCATTCCCTTGACTCGTTACTGACATATGTTATGGGTAATATTATTCCCATTGCCTTTAGAAAGAGGCAAGTCAAGTGCTATTTTATTATGCGAAAAAAGTGAAAATATGTTGAATTTTCTTTACATTTTCTTTATACGGCTGTACTCATTATTATGACATCACGAGCCTTAGTAGTCTCCTCATCCAGCGGTTCCAACACAAAAGTTTTAAAAATTCATAACTTTTGCATTGATTGTCCAATTTTCCTCAAACTTTCACTGATGTGTTCTACTAATATTGCTGCTTTCTCTTAATCCTTATGTTAATGAAGGTGAACTCGTCCTTTAAGATAGAGGTTTAGACCAACGACCCAGACTCATACCAGGTGCTATCAAGCTGTATGGATAATGATATACACGTATACATCATTGATCAGATTAATCTTGTTAATTGTCATGAAGCTCAACATCTGGATTATACAATACACGAAACATTGGCATTTTATATAGCACTCACTTGCCTCGTAATGGCAAAGGTCTTTAACGTAGGAAAGTGTCTTATAAACGTGCTTGAGAAAATGACGTCCGATCCCACGTACGTACATTGCCATCCTCCAGAAGTTCTTCTTCAGACAACTTAGCCAAAAATAATACACTCCTTTGAGACAATTGAAAGTAGGTCAATGCTTATGTCGTCGTTTTTATTTTAATATAATCTTGTTCATAGCCGTTCCTAGACACGGAGAAGAAAATGAAGAGTGAGATAGAAGCATAACTTGGGGGTGTTTCATAAAGCTGTTCGTAAAGTTACGAACGACTTACGAGCGACTGGTGATCAGTTCTTGTGCTGAATTATTGAAATTCTGATAGCACATCAGAACTGATCACCAGTCGCTCGTAAGTTGTTCGTAACTTTACGAACAGCTTTATGAAACAGGGCCCAGTCGTATCTTCAAGCTATGTGCTTATTTGACGACAGGCTTCTGCATTCGCACTCCCAATACATGCGCCATTATTCAGTCACTATATCCCGAGTGGTTCCCAGTTGACGTCTTTTCTTATTCTTTTCTTCAACCTGTACACGTATATCTCAATTATGTTCGGATGTACACACGCGCTGTATGTTTTATTGTCTTGAAAATAAAAAGAAATGACTGTATTTCATTTGTAATATATATTCAGTGCAGAAAATTCCTAATAAATTCATTTGAATTTGAATTTTAAAATTTGAAGCATAACCTCTCGTGTGTTTTTTCTTCTCTTGTTGTTGTTGATGTTGTTGTTCTTTGCCCAAAGAGACAAATTTACACAGGCGAGAGTATAGGAATGTCATGAAGGACTTCGCAACGCTATGCATTCACATGTGTAATAATGTTTGCAAACATCGCCTTGCCTTGAACGAATGATACTAACACACGTGCGCACACACACACACCGGGTGACCCTGTTATTGTTGTTTCTGTTTCTTCAGTCACTCAAAATTGAGAGAAACTTGACAAACACGATCCGTTCCCATTCGTCACGATATACTGCTCGCGAGGAGCTTTAGGCGCAAGAATGACGATATGGAGGATGGATAATATTTTCCAACCATTCATAACTTCATCCGAATTATATCCATACACACTCTTTGTCGTTCGTTAAGGTAGTTATTACTCCTGATGTTTCGACATCTGCGTGAGGTCATTAACTCCCCCAGTCTCGTTTGTGCGTTGTTAGCACGCGGCCTGTCCTCCTATGTTTTCTTTTTTCCCTCTCTTTTTTTGACGTGAATTCATCCGTAACATTTATACAATCTGAATTAGTCCGTTTTCTGCCGTTTCACTCTTGGGCTCCAAGTCCAAGCTACTGTATTATGGTTCCCCATCATCTTGCACATATCCGTTATTGCCTGTATAGCTTTGTATCAAAAATGGTATGCGGGGTAATACAACCTGTTTGTGCAGAAACCCGTCTCTATCATTTTCCGAATTCCTACGGCCTTGGCGGTGGGATGCCATTTGTCGTTTGCTTGCGGTCCGTGGCGAGAGAATCGAATAAACACACTAATCAGCATGATGTGGTACCACCAAAGCGATTTTAGGCGAGGGGTGATTTTTTTTTTCTTTTTTCCTAAAAAAAAAAAAAATGACAAATGAGAAAAATATGATTATTGTCGCTATATCTGGGGCACTGGACGTGATCAACCTGCGGGATGTTCCGGCCGCCCAAGAGCTGACCGAGTCGATGATTAGGCGAGAATTCGTGTACAGGTCCATCGTGGCGCGCGGTATGTCGTGCAAAGTGGATTTGAACGACGTACTTCATATACTCCTGACGTTGTAACAAGTTCCGTTGATGGAGCTGATGAGAATATAATAGTGAATCATTTATTTGCACGTGAATTCTTTGAACTTGATGAAAAGGTGAGTTAACCATCTCATACCAAAAAAAAAAAAAAAAGTTTCCCATGTTTGGTTATGGCATATATAATGAAAACATGACGCAATGTGAAGATAAGGATTTATTCAAATATGCATTTTCGAATAACATTCTACGTCAGCAAACGACGGAAACACGATACGTGGTCCGGCCTATTCACATCGGGGTTAGCGGTTTTTTAGAGTAAATGATCGCCAGCAGGTTTGTGGGGTTCGTTTGTTTGCATTTCAATCCATGACTGGTCTATATCTATTCCCACTCTTATAGTGTCTGTATTTCCTGCATAACCGACCACGCAGAACGAACTAACAGACTGCTTCTCTCAGAAAACGAGTTTCAAAATAGTGCGGAAAACATTTTTTTTTAATGCACATCTTGGGATTTTCCCAAGTTGATGTTCAGTCTATACCCTTCATATTTCTTTTATACATTTAAAAAAAAATTTGAGTCATCGAAGTATGTGTAAATTGATATGAATAATAGTCGTGTTAGCAAGATTAATATCATACTAATGGACATTGACATCTTGTGACATAGGTATCAGAGCGAGCAAATCATTAAATGACACATATCTTCTGCTCATGAATGTCTTAATTATGATGAACCATAACTTCAACAGACCATTCCATCTTTCCTTTGAAAAAAAAAATCACCATCTCTTCATGCGTTGTCTGTATACAGACAAGTCATTCCGTAGGAGAACACGACCTTTCTAAGGGAGCGAAACACTCATAAAAGACGTATATTATCCAGCTTCAAAGATAAAAACTTCTTTTATTCTTCATCACGATCATCAACCCCTGATACCATGTCTATAGCAGACATCTATCAGTCATAGACCTCTAATTCTTTCGATGATGTAGGTCGAAGTTAGCTTTTATTGTTCATTTATAAGTTTGTTGCCCAGCTGAAGTGTTTGTTGCCAAAAGGTCGGAGTAGAGGAATTATGTTGAAAACGTCATGTGACACATTTTCTTTCTCAATATGAATCGTAAAGTATATAATAAGATATACACAATTATGCTTCTGTGGTCTTTCATTCTTACACTGTTTCATTGCTACCTTTTCTATTTCATCTTCCTCCTGTGCTTGTGTTTTCTGAATAACAGAAGAAACATCGAAATATTGAACACACAAAGAAACAAAAGTAAATAGACAACGAAACTATATACTCTTGAAACAGTGCATAAGTTTTACATCACTTAAAGGGGATGGCTAGTAACTGATCAGTGGGAATCAGTTGGAATGCTGGGGAATGATTGTTCCAATTCTTGTGGGATTCATTTAAGAGTACATTATATGTCTATTGTTGTGTAAAAATTATTTGCTTCAGAATGGTCTCATATTCAAGTAATGTGCAGTTTAATGTTTGCAGGTTAGCATGCCTGTACAGTGACGGGGCGATCGCATACATTAAACTGCACATTACTTGAATATGAGACCATTCTGAAGCAAATAATTTTCACACAACAATAGATATATAATGTACTCTTAAATGAATCCCACAATGATTGGAACAATCACCCACCCTCCCCCTCCCCCCCCCCCCCCCCAGCATTCCCACTGATTCCCACTGATCAGTTACTAACCATCCCCTTTAATGTTTGATAGGAAATTAATGCGCGCTAGAGGACAGTAGGCCTACACCCTAAAGAGTGGTGACACGAAGTCTTGTATGTGCGTCCACCAAGGTGAAATCAACGCTTTGATTTGCGACACTATTTCGACACATTCCAACCAAAAAAGGTCGTCACCGGGACCAATGAACTTTGGCTACTCTGAATAGATTATTATTCTCGAGCATTTTTATGCCACTAAATGACGAATGCATCCTGTGGTTTTTCAAACGAATTGTGTGTGTGAGTTTGCTTGTTTGTGTGTTTATTTCTGTCTTTTAATATTTATTGTATGCACCTCAGCAACGCCTTGCTGAACCGTTTTTGCTGAAACCGTTTCTTCAGGGTCGACACGACTGAAGTATATTTGAAAATGTGAGGAAAGAAACACACACAAAAACTTCATGCTAACATGCTCGATGTGTTTGCAGTATACGTAGACAACATCATTTGTCTTTGCGGAGTTCTTTACCAACCATTAAAGCAAGTTAGACGTTACGAACCACAATAAGGTGATACACTTCGGTTATTTAATGGTTCATAATTGCTGATCAAGTGAAAAATATTTTGGCTAGAAAACACCTGAATATGCTTTTTAAGATAACACCAATACTTTATTGCATGTAAAAGACTGTGCACGTGATATACAGATCGTGGTTACTTGAATGTCGCCTGACAGCTTATAATAGATAATTCCCATATTTATATATACAGGTTTTTTTTTCTTGGCAATTCTCAACAATCACTTTTTTCTTTTCTTTTGTTTCCAACGGCGAATAGGTAAATGGTACTTGAAACAATTTGTTTAGTTTGTTTTCATTTGATTGCATTTCTGCATTTATTTTTAAAACGAAAAAACTCATATAAACATGTAGGTGTTGTCTACATAGATTGATGATTATACTCTTACCAAAAAGAGGTATATTTCGTCGCCATTGCATTGATAAAGATGTTATTTTTGCAATTCTGCTTACCCCGTTCAGGAAAGGAAATAACCTCTTGTCTCATGGAGCAAAAATGATCGAGACAAAAAAACCGATTGCTGTAGATCAAATTGTGTCATGCGTAAGAACAGGGAGGTGGGTCTTCCCATCTCCCTGTTAAGAACCTAATAGCAACGCTAAATCTGATCTGAAAGTTGTGGTGACAGCGTCGTGTGTATTTTCTCGTTCAGATTAATACATCGATACAAGGATAGATATTTAGAGTAATTGACAATTCTTCAGACATCGACCTATCATTGAAAAAAAAAGTCATATACACGAGTCTATCTACAACAATGATTATATACATGGTGTTAATATAATTTGTTTGATTTTGTTTGTTTGATTTATTTTCTTCAACATAATTTCATACATAAATCAAAACTCTTTTCAGTAATGTCTTAGAAAGCGTCAATATATAGATTACAATGTACATAATTCGAAGGAGGAATAAGTAGATGTGTATATTAATTCCATTACCAAAGTATATTGTATTTCCAAATTTGCAAATAATTACCTAAGAAATTATGCATAAGGACTGCCATATTTGATGTGATGTGATGTGATGTGATGTGATGTGATGTGATGTGATGTGATGTGATGAGATGTGATGTGATGTGATGTGATGTGATGTGATGTGATGTGATGTGATGTGATGTGATGTGATGTGATGTGATGTGATATGATGTGATATGATGTATCTAGTGAGGATTTTAGTTCACTTGTTGTTCCAGTTCACACATAAGATGACAAAAAAGATTGTAATGCATTACTGTATTAGCTTCCAACAACTTTTAATGTTTGCACCAAAGTTTCAAACTGGCGATCACGCGTCTTCTTTAGGGTTTCGCATAAAACCTGTCAGAAACCCTGAAGTCTTTCTAGTGTGGTTTTTATTAAAAATAAAAAAGACAGATGTTTAGCCATGATATTATGATATGATACTGCAGCTTTAGGAGACAGTATATGGACAATGTGTACCAAGCGTTGTCAGTAGTAAAGCATGGATTTAATGGGTAAATTATAGTTGAAAACGTGACACAAATCTGTTTCTTTGAGGTCTAGTGCTTCCTTAATGTACAACTACATATAACAATTCATTAACTCCTTATATAAGGTGACATCCAAAGATATATATAGGCCTATTCGTATATTTTATACATATTTAAGATATATATAGTTATATTGATATCACATATATTAGGATATGAATACAGATGTAGATATAGATATGTTCATAGCTGAACTTGTCTACAGGATCAAAAGTGGCTCTATACCGGAGCTTAGAAATACTGTTGTCATTAAACCAGATGTCAGATTTGACCTCGAATTCTTCTCTTATAGGAGGCTGGGAGGTACCCCAAGTTCTCGAAAGCCTCTCCCCTGAGCTGCTGGTGCTGCTGCTGGCATCCCCCATCCACCATCCACCAGGCTCTTCAAGCCCAATGCGATGACAGAAGAGCGTTGTACGCCGAGATGCTAATCTGTCTCAACCCCCACAGACGGAGGACCCTCCACGAGGTTATACTAGGAGCAGTACCTGGCCTCCCGCGGCGAGCTGCGAGAGGTACGAAGGTACCCCTTCTCTTCTTTTCGTCTTCTTTTTCATTCTTTCTTCTGTCATTCTCTTCTGTCATTCTATCCATCTACCTTTTTTGTCTCTTTTCTTTCCGCTATCTCAGTATATAAAGTTTTGTACTAACGTTTGTGTGTGTGTGATTATGCATACAAAGCTTGATAATATGTATACATGTTATTATATAATGTATGTATAATGTAATTGTGTGGAGGAACGCCAGTAAAAGTCTAGTAAATCAAATAAGTGTTTTGCAGAAGAGGGCTCTCCGCACCATTCTATTAGTAGATAATCGTTTCAGTAGTCGAGCCTTATATGAATTATCTGGCGTAGAAGCAATTATGAATCGCTGGGAAAAACACGCGGCAATATTTATCTTTAAACTATTACACCAGTTATTGCCATTATTTATCTGTAAAAAAGTAGTTATCAAAATAGGTAAATATAATTTACGTAATTCACGTAATATTATCATACTTCCAAAATCCAGAACAAATTTCATGAAATTTGGATGCATTTATTCCAGTGTTAAAATATTCAATAGTCTCCCCGAAAATGTAAGAATACTGGGTAATTTGAAGGCTTTTGAAAGAATGTTAGAGTATGTGTTATAGTGTGGATTTCATAACTATGTTTGAGCTAATTTGTCTGAACCTTACGTGAACTTGTTTGTGTCACCCTCTTTTGTAGCGTTTGTGTTAAGTGGTTACCTTTATATTCCTCTTCTTCTTTTTTGTTCTTGGTATCTAGTTTCTGCTATATTGTAATGTATTTCATTATGTTATGCTTGTTGTTTTTTTATGTGTTTTTGTGTAATTGTTAATTTACTTTGAGTGATTTGTTAACTGTTGTGTTGTTTTTGTTGTTGCTGTAACACTGTACTCACGACCTCTCTGAAAAACAGCCTCATCTGGCTGATCGAGGGCATTTTATCCCGTGATTAAATAAAATAAAACAACAAACAAACAAACTTGTGCGTTCTGTGTGTAACTCTCTGGCGTCCTTATACAAATGATGCACAGGATAGAGTGCGTTAGTGTAGGCGTAGTGCACTCGAGGGTATTTACAATTGTGAAACATGCACGAGGCGAAGCCGAGTGCATGTTGCACTACATTGTAAATACCCGAGAGTGAGCTACGCCTACACTAACGCCACGAAATAATCCTGTGCATCATTTGTTTTATAAAATGGGTCGAAAATTCGAAAACTAACATCATTTTTCAGCGTTTTTCACGTACCTTTGTGGGTCAAGACGTCCGAATATGTTCGTCCCAAACTTTTACGCACGTCGCACTCGCGGAAGTCCCGCACATACAGTATAAGTATAATGGGGGTTGGGTTTCCGGACACCCGCATGAAAACTTACTTATTTTACATAGAATATGCACCCTTTACCTTAAAGACTTGATATAGACTCCTCATATAGGCCTACTAGACAACATACTCTGAAAACGGCGTGAGAATTAACCTGCTAAATCGTTGGATTTGCTCTTCAAAGTGACTCCATGTACGCGTCCGGTCCCATAACGCTTGGTCTACTGTACTGTACAAAGTGTACGTATAGTACAGTATACGTACGTACGCCACATACTATTATGTTATGCACAAGGCCTTAGGGAAGACAGGCCGGCCGGCCGGCAGCAGCCCGAACTAGAAGTTGTTTACAGGATTGACAGCGCGTACGCGTATGCATGCAATTCATCAAAGGAGCCGCCGCGCGCACAGACGATCGGCAATCTACCATAGGATTACAGGCAGTGCAATAGTACTGAAGTAAAGGAAGGAGGTGTGTCTCATTTCAGAGCTTCCTATTGGCTACATTCTTGAACCCATTTTATAATATTATATATCACATATAATAATGTGGATATCGTCTGTTGAGAATGAGAAGGGCTTTGAGTTGTCTCGAACACTATGGGTTATGTGGTCACTTAACTCTTTATCATTCTCAACCGACGATATGATTATATACTTATATGTGTATATATTGTTATATATGAGTATTATATCAAAATTTCACGTTATATATGTGATTTATAAAATGTATGCATATAAATATGTGCCTATCATATACATAGATATGTGTTAAAGACATTCACTTCTGTCATATTAATATGTTTCCATTTTATCAATTTCCACTTTTTACTTGGTATATTGCTGAGACAGAATGATGGTAGATCTACATTTCTCTCGCACGCAAGTTACAGTTCCCTGATGCTTTTCTGTAGGTAGCAAATTCCTTCCGAGTCGAAATTCCAGATGGACATATCCTCACCCACTTGCATGGTGATTCGAGATAATGTTCATCGATTAGATTTCATTTAGTTGTTATTGATGGTGTGTTCTAGATAGTTAGGCGTCATGATTCGATGGAAAGAGGTTGGAGTTCTCACGCGTAGCCGTGCCCCTGCAGTCGTTTGGATGATTAACCTTAGCCAGCCTCTGTCTCAATCACATCAGATACATTTCCAGTGTCGTTGGATCCAATGACTTGCTTCCTCGTGATGACCTTAAACTCCTTTCTGCACAGATGTACACCTCATCACACCCAGTGTCACATTCGACTTATTTGTTTGTTTGTTTATTTAGTTATTTATATCTCTTCTAAGCCAATTTTCCAGGATATTTATGTCGGACATCTACCACGCATCGCTGTGGCCTGGTTCTCCGCCCCCACCTGATCATTGTCGTTAAGCAAGGTGAAGTTACCACACAGAGACTCTTACCACAGCATCCGAGAGGTACGACTCACCTGTCGACACATGTCATATCATCAAAACGCAAAATTAAAAGAACCCTTGACATGAATAGTAGGTAAAAACCATTTGTGAGGTCAGCAGAGATGCCGTGTTTACGCATACAAACAGAACATGTCCCGTTTGTCGAATCGAAACAATATAGTCTATAATAATTGTTTCTACGGACACCAACCGCGTCATAGCCCCGAGCATAAAGTGTAATGTCAGTGCGCTGTTAACACCACAAAATAGGAGGGTTTAAGGTGTTTAACGCCATATCACGCAGAGAAAGAAACGATGAGCCAAGTTTCCTTGAGTGTGTTATTTGGAGGACGAGTTGTCTGAGATGTTTCAGGGAAACTCGGGATGATCGTTGCGAACTTTCTATTCGTCCGGCCTGCGCGTACGCCAAAACAGCCGCGTGGCGCGCGAACAAGAAATCAAAATCATTTCCTGACCTGTCAAAAACAATTTCCTCAGAATCATCTATTTCACGCCTTGCTTTGTTTTGGTTTGTGTAGGGTATTGTTCCTTTTTCCTCCACTGCCCCAAAAATCCCACTTTGCTTCAATGTGATGGGCGGAGTCAATGCCCTTTTCACAACCTTCGTGAAAAATGGTATGTACTCCAACGGATGTTGCGTACAAACAGACAAAATATATAACGATTATTTCTTCAACAACAAGTTACTACGTGCACACGTATCATCACAGTAGTTGTAATCAGCAATAAAGAAAGACACTACTGCTGTTACCATTATTAAGAACAAAACGAAAAATATGCGGTAAGCTAGGAAATTTTCGAGCGAAAAGAGCGGGTTTTGTTTTGTGGGGGTTTTTTTTGTGTGTGCGTGGGTTTTTGTGTATTCTTTTTTTTTACTTTGCTTGTTTCTTATTTTTGCTTTGTTTTTGTTTTTGAGGGAGTGGGTTTGAGGATATACCAATTCAGCTCAAGTTATTATGTCAATGTGTCCTAAATTGTAGGCATTGTCATAGCAAACCGCTCTTATCGGGAGTTTGTCCATCTTCCAAGATGCAAGTTAAATTGGTGAGAAACTCTGCCAGGGCCATCATTAATCATTACAAAATAATCATTTGCAACCAGACTGGAGTTATTGACGAAATGATGACGAAGTTTTCTATCCGAGACAAACAATGATATCATAATCAATACAACACAATGAAAAAGAGCAGAACAGTGGAAGAAAAAAAAAGCGTATGGTAGAAATCTGCACAATGTTATTTCGATGCTCTCCCCGTCTGGGCGCCATCTTATGAAGATGTGTTCCCTACGTCATATCTTGTCCTTATTCCCGCATACCGTTATGACATATGTCACTTTGGCTTTTACACAATTTAAAGAAGATAACATGTTTTCAATTGCAGCGGCTGCTGTTGTTCTCAACTAGAGACATTATATAAGCTCATAGCCTTCGTGGATATCATACCACTTCAGTATTAGATGTCATCACATTTTCATAATGCGTTATGTTGCGTTGAAGGAAATAGAGAAATATAACTTTTCGCACTGAAGTTATGAGCAATTTTACCTGTTACATATGAACACTAGCGCGCTCTGAGATATGGCTCAGGGGCAGATGTTCATGTAGTTACACAGTTTTTAGCCACAGGGTAAACAGCGATGTCACATAAGTGGTATGAAACATGTTCTCATTTGAAAACGAAAAAACGGTCAGCAACAACACCTTTTGAAGCATGAACTGGAAAGTACTGGCGCACACACACTCTACCACAACCCCAAACAACAACAGCGACGACGAAAAAAACAACGCGATCACAAACCAACCCACACACCCATCCACACACACACACACACACACACACACACACACACACGCACACACGCATATACACGCATATACACGCATGCACACCAGCACTGGCGTTTGTACAGATTTATATGAACACGACTGATTCAAATTTATTAGCTTTTTTATGAAGGATATTATGCCCAAACTCCAAAATCTTTGATATTCCTTCTCATGAGAGAATTTCCGTTTTTGGAACCAGAAGTCCTGTTACAGAAATAGCGATATTACAAAAAACAACCAACCAAATAAACACACAAAAACCACGTCCAGACAGGAAATTTCAGTTTGGTTCCACCATGCTTGAACTTCCCTGACAAACACAAAATGTTGAGTTGAAAAGGTGAATGCATGCAATCTGCGGAAGAAACCAAATTTACCGCATGATGACACGATGACGAGATTGAAAGATAGGGATCGACTTTCGTCAGCAGGTATGTGTAGAACTAAAATGCTCTAAGAATATTCAGCTAGTTACGTTGTGAAAGCTAGAATCATTTGTCTTTCCATTTGATTTAATGGCTTGGTGAACCTTAATTACTTAAAGCGTCTATATCTTGTTCAAAAATATAAGGAGCAAAGATGATTCTCATGTCATTTCTGGAAATAGTTGACTGTATTCGTCATGATGTAGTGCATATCAAATCCAGTCATTAGTTTATTAAGTTTTGCTGTTGTATATTTCCGTGACGTCAGCGAAAGAACGGCGTTGAGATAGTACGAAACTCAGCAGAACGTGGCGACTAATTCAGCGGCACAATGAGGGGCTCGGCACTCCTGGGGATGAACGAAGCCAGGTCAACGTGCGCGTAGTGACGCTTGGACGCAAATTGATCTAAGCCTTGAGTGTCGTTTGGAATGTATATGAAAGGATGAAAAATTGGTTATTTGCAGATATTTCTACGCTCCATATCCCCCAAAACCCAATCCTCGGATATGCCTGGTTATCTTATTGGCGCAAAAACAAAATTTAAAAAGATGTAACGAAGTATAATACAATGTATAGCAATAAAATATAGTATGATATGATATGATATGATATGATATGATATGAAATGATATGATATGATATGATATGAAATCGTAACATATCATGACACCACATCACATCACATCACATCACATCATAAATCATATCATATCATATCACACCACATCACATCACATCACATCCAGTGTTGTCAGATGGTGATTTCGGTAACCAAAAAGGGTAAAATTTGGTGATTTTTGAAGTTGTTTGGTGACAAATTTTTACCCTGGTAACCAAATCAAAATTTGGTGATTTTTTGTAATTTTTTGGTGATTTTTGAGACCAATGGAAAATAATCACACCAAAGAAAACGAAAATGCATTTTGCCCAAAGTTTTCCCTTTATTTCCCGTAGAAACAGAACATGTGCCCCCCCCCTTTTTTTTTTTGTCACTCAGCACCACTGACCACACACAGATATTCATCCATGCACATCGTGCACATTTTGCATTTAGTGAGTTTGACTACGGCGCACGCGCCGTAAATTGCACCGAGACTAGCCTTTAAACAAGGCGACTCGCTCTGCGTGCCCCCGTATAGCGCGTTTACCCCACAAACCTGTAAGTAAATAGGCTCGCTCCACTCGCCGGCCAACAGGTTTGTGGGGTAAACGCGCTATACGGGGGCACGCAGAGCGAGTCGCCTTGTTTAAAGGCTACACCGAGACTAGCGCAGAGTGTTTGATGAAGGTTTATTGACATCATTTTGTCTTGAAATTAAAGCTTGACCGATATAGCGTTTCTGAATTTGGTGATTTTTTATGGCTTTTGGTGATTTTTCACATGCCTTTTGGTGATTTTGCTCTGTTGGGACCTGGCAACGCTGATCACATCACATCACATCACATCACATCACATCACGCTGCCTTTGTCTCTGCCAGACCCCGTTTTCAAAGTGTTGCACCAGAACGACCAGTCGGACGACAAAATGTTGCCGATTTTCCTTCGGCAAACTTCGGAAAGCATCCGACACGGGCAAAATGTAGGTCGGGTACTCATAACTTTCTCCGCTCTCGCATCTCTACAATTTAGTTTGGTTTAGTTCCCTGGGAATTAGCCAGAGGACCGACCGGCTGAGTCCGATAAAGTGGTCGCTCCTTTAGTTATATACTCTGTGTCATTTTGGCTTATTGGAGAACAAAACGTTCGTTGCATGCGACTGAGATGCCTGGGCGGAGTTCCCAGGGTATGAAGTCAAAGTGCCTTGATTTGGGCGATAAAAGACTTGGAGAGAGAAGGGGGAGAAAGGGGCGGACGTATAAGAAGAGAGAATACGTACGTGAGGGAGAAAGAGATGGAAAATAGGTAGCTAGATAGGTAAAAATACAGCGAGTAAAAGAAAGACATGGCAAATGGGAAGATGGTTGAAAAGAAATTGATACGAAGTGTAGGATAGTACAAAACCATCGCCAGTGCAGGAGGGTTTTGAAGGAACTTTTCGAGAACCATTTGCCGAACAGAAATGGGTTAACCTTTCGACTCCCCTTCACGCTCTGCGTCTAAATGAGTATATCACATTGTAGAATGACGTTATATTTTTGTTTTATAAAAAAAAACGTGCGTAATTGTTTTAAGTCATCTCAAGATCTCGAACACTACAGTCCCGCACGGAGAGATGTTTTTTTTGTTTTTGTTTTGGTTTTTTTCGGGTTTTTTTTTTTCTTGCCAGTATGTCATGATTATGATATCTCTCTACAGAGGCGATGTCAGTCTCTTCAGTGTTGATGATACTATGGAGATCTCTTACTCCCGATCTAGGTCCGTAAAAGTTCTTCTTCTCGGTCGATGAGTTGATACACTCTATATACATTAAAAAAACATATCGTCAAAAAAAAACACAACTATTTAAAAAGAAATCAACAAAATCAAACAAGTAGATTAAGGTCACTTTAAGAGCTCCGTGTTTTTATGCCTCCGCCACGAAGTGGTGCCGGAGGCATTATTGTTCTTTGTTTGAGATTCTGATTGCAAAGCGAAAGTCGATTTGACCCTTGTTGAATCAAGCTGTCCTCGTGTTCATCTCTGACAAGAATAATACAAGCGATATCAAATCTGAAGAGCAGAAACTTGCTATAAAACAACGTAGAGAGGGGGGGGGGGGGGAAGCAATACAATCCCTCTTTGTTTCAATCCACAAGTCTTTGTCACGACACAATCTCGTTGTACCTTAATCACTTCCGGTGGCGCGAAATGGATCTAGACGGACAATTTTGTTACCGACAAATATTCCTCGAAATGAAATTGGCGCAGCACAGCTTTCTCTGAATTTCTCTGGGATTAAGCTTTCATTTCTGCGAACCATTTAGATATCAATGTGCAATTGTGTCTATACCTTCGTGTCGTCGTTCCAGGTTTTTTGAGCTTTGCAACTTATCGTTGTCGAGATGACTTCTTCCCAAGAAGAAGAAGAAAAAAATCTGCAATTAGGTCTGAGATGTCTTTCCCGCGGAGCTCTGCCCCTGTTCCGGAAAACGTAGCAATTGTGCTGTAATTGATGAGGTCGATTGCTTCCTTCTTCTTCTTCTTCTTCTTCTTCTTCTTTTTGACAGTGTTCGATTTTGATTTTGAGAGGGTTGACATCCAATGTAGTAAGACGCTTATACAAAGAAGCAATAAAATTTGATCCTTTGGAAACGTTGTTAAGAACTTTTGATTTGCTTTGGTGTTATTCGCTTGTCTTTGCATGTCTCGTTTTGTTTTGAGAAATGTCGAACCATGGTTGAAACACAAACAATACCAACAACCACGAATCTATACATCCATGAACCACCCTTTGTGTTTTGCCACACGGGTGTAACGACATGAGTTAACCTCGAGAAATGTGTGAAATATAACATAAACTGTAATGTTTCGATTTTTTTACGCGTGTAAGATAAAATGAAATGAAATTATTGAAATAATAAGTTACATTAACGAATGAGTTTAAAACGTACACACTGCGATCGACCAGGAACTACTATATGAGGAACAATATCTAGTTTCCTATCAGCATTTTTGAAGATAATTACATGACAAAATAATTCAAAAAGTATCTGAGTCTTGCGAGGATTGGTAAATTTGGTAATAAACTGTATGTTCATCGAATACGGATAGGCAGCTACGATTACCAGTTTTTGATTGCCGAATGCTGCCATTCAGTAATAAATGTGAACCGCATCGAATATTCTGACTGAACAGTTGATTCGTCTGGCCTAGTATAATTATTGTCTACTTTTCTTTTCTTGGCGGCGTGGATTATATAACCAAACATACTATAATTTTATCAAAAAATAATCATATTCTGTATTGTTAACTTGCAAATATAGAGTATGAAACAGAGTAACAGATGAAAAATGTATGTTAATTTGCATCAACCTTAAGTGAGAAGGAAACATGGAGATAAGAGGGAATAGTTAAGTGCATGAGCATCTAATATATTCACTCAATAAGATTAGTGTAGCGGGACTCTTTTTCATACATGACATAATACATAACATGTGTTGTGACAACAGTTATGTACTCGTCAACCTAAATGGGCAAAAGAAGAGTATATTTTGTAGACGTAAAATATTGCTCACTATGTGGACCTTCGGAGATCAAAAGCAAATAAATAACTTGAATGTGTTTTTTTTTTCCTCGACATGCTTCACTCTTTATCCTCGTGATGTATGACGTAGCTCTGATCATTATCTTTGCAGTCACCTTTACTTTGACACATTTCTATTCATCTCGCTGTCACATCTTTAAGGTTCGAACGGTTAAAGGGATAGTACGGTTTTGGTTGAGATGGGAAATCAATTTTCAACTTTTTTTGCGAGATAATTAGAAATAATTTATATGAAATATTTTAAAGAGCATACAATTCTAGAAGGAATAAAAAGTTGATTTTATGGAATTCAGTTTTGAAATGGCTGACATATCCAAAAACAAAGAGGTTCTAATAAAGATTGGGTCCCAGCTTTTATAAAGATGACTTTGTTTTATTTTGTTTTTGTTATCTCAATCATTTCAAAACCGATTTTTTTTTTTCATCAAATAAACTTTTAATTCCTCTTGAATTGTATCATCTCTAATATTTGAAATAAGGGGTTTCCAATTATCTTGAAAAAGTTAGAATGTGAATCCCCATCTCACACCAAAACGAACCATCCATTTAAGCAAAAAAAAAAAAAAAAAAAAAAGAGGGAATCGGGGAAACAATCTTCGATTTTTTTTTAACGGACAGCTTCTGTAATCATTCGTGTTTATCGACGCGAAAGCGAAAACAACACGCATTGTAAACATAGCGTGCACATGTTGACGTGGATACTCGTGGCGTGTTTCGTCGACTGAAGCTATATTATTCAAAGCATTACGAAATATTGCAGTAGAGAGAGGGTTATACTGGCGTGGACCTTGATGTTCGACACGATATGTAATTTTTTACTCAAATACCAGAGATCTTATCTGAGAGAAATCTTTTCAGCTCAGTGCACACTATTCAGAGTTGAACAATGCGGAAGATCCGCCTCCGTGCGCCATCATGTTTCGTCAGCCGTCGGAGAGACATTTCACCAAATTATGAGAAAGGTAAACAATCAGCGGTTGGAATTTCCCTCCGAAACGTTTACCTTTTAACCTCTCTTCTCCCTCAGTATTTTGCGCTCACGAAGACGAACAGTTCACAAAACGAGGATTCATGCCGTGATTTGGCTTAGTCGGTAGCGCGTCTGCCTCCAGATCTAAGGACCCGGGTTCGATTCCCGAGTCTCTGAACAATGTTGTGTGTAAGCATTCCGTCCCCTTTAGCCATAGTAAGAGGCAGAACGCTCTTTCTTTCGGATATAAAACATGCAATGGAGGTCCCTTGTGTAAAAAATCAACTCATGCACGATAAAGATCCCGCTTCATTCATTCATTCATCGGAAAGAGCAGGGTGTTTAACCCGGTGAAGTGGTACAGCCTGACGTCGACCAGCTAGTATAGCTGAAATGGGCTATCCAGCCATCTTCTCAGATTGATAATTAAAAACAAAACAAAACATGCGGTCAGGAACTCGATCAGAACATAAACAAAGGTGCCAAACTCCTGCTCATGGCACATTTTAACAATGAACGTTGCTCCTTAAGCATCGCGAACTATTTCACCATAATTATGAAATTGCGTCTCATTTCACAATTTTCAGGTTTTTGTCTGACGTAACAAAATTTGATTGCAAAATAGCCTTTAGTAGACAATGCGTGGAATGTGATATTCAAACGGAAATGCGCCCACGTGGATGTCAACATGGATGAGTAGTAATTTAAATGAAGTTTCACAAAATGTTATACCACTGTGGTGACGTTATTTGTAGTGACCATTTATTATATTACATTGTAATACATAAAATCATAATGATAAAAAATATAATAAATATTCTATATACGAACAGCTTACGTCATCCAGTCAAGTCACAACGCTGAGATAATGGTAACTTTGGGCTTTGAGTCACTGTGGAAAGGTTTCTGTTCAAAACCAGATACTTTTTTTTTCTCTTCGTTTGCATTCTTTTAAAAACTCTTACCCATGAAATGGACACACGTACACGCCAAGAAAATTACTTATTCAGCTGAAATTTGTAAAGGAATAAATGCAAAAGGTTATATCTCTACTAAATTGAAATGACCTCGAGTACAAAAAGTAAAAGGGGAAAGGGCTCAAAGAAAATGAGGACGCGATAAAAGTACCTTGAAAATGAATTTAGGTTTTGCACGTGTTACCACGAAGGATTTCAAATTTAGATATGGCAGCTAGAATCTGTCTGAAAACGGTCGATGACCTTCCGGTGAGTATATAAGAAATACAGCGAAAACATTGCGGTCCTTGGGATTCCATGATCATGACAATGATTAGGCACGATGTGTTTATTCACCCTCCCCGGTAGACCGTTGTCGCTCTCCTATACACCAAAATTTACTCATTGTGAACCCGGCTTACAAATGAATGAAAGACGTGATAATGCTTTAACCTCCCCCCCCCCCCCCCTCCCCATGTTCTTTTCAATGATGTTCTCTCTTCGTATGCATTTTGCATGTACGTGTGTGTGTGTGTGTGTGTGTGTGCTTTTTCAGCACCACAGAATGCGCCGTTCTCTTCCCTGCGCCCAAGTCGGGCTAAGGTCACCTCCACCGGGTGCAGCGTCAAAGGCCCGCCGCGGCCCGCCGAACCTTTGCGCAGGTGGTTGTCCGCCACGGCCGCTGCATTCGGCGCAAAGGCGATCTCACCGTTCCCTGAAATTGAGCGGGACTGAGAAAACTGCAAAGTGACGAGAACTTGTCCACACCAAAATCAATTCCAGCGACGGTCCCATGCACCACCAAACCCTGTGAGAAGATCAGTCCCAGATATAGTTAGAATACACAAAACTTTGGAACGTGGTGGTTCATCATAACACACATATACCCCACCGTATTTGATTTTATGTAGCTCATACCATTCAAGCTGATGGACCTACAGTCAAGAATGACTGCATAGACCCTACTTGTGATATTCTCTTTGAGAGAAATTCAAGTTGAGAGAAGTCGAGGAGTTTAATCAAATGTAATCCAATCATTATTTGTCTAAATCTCTCTTCGTTATCGCCTGCCAGAAGAAAGACCGCCAAAAAGATGTTATTTTTCTGTGTGTGTGTGTGTGTGTGTGTGTGTGTTTGTGTGTGCGTGTGTGTGTGTGTGTGTGTGTGTGGTTTGTGTGTGCCTGTGTATGTTTTCCGTACGAAGACTTTTCCTCCAGTTCATCATTTTCATTTTAGTGATATGTCAGTCAACTTTGGATGATCTCCGATGCGGCAATGCCCTCCAATCCTTCAACGAAAAAGATCAGAAAGTTCCCAGGATCTTTGCGAGGGACGAAGATGGAAGATTAGGTGTGCGAAGACGGAGACGGGGAAGGAGAATTCAGCTTTAGAAGAAAATTGAGGTCATGCAAGATGCTAGGCATTCCTTCGCTAAATTAGATTAAGTCGGCCCGACGATTTTCTCCTATTGCTTGACTGTTGACTGTCGTGACGGCGTTGTTTTAAACTCGAATCTTCTCGGAGTTGCCAGGGCCATTCCATTTTTCTTTGTGCTTCTTTGTTCTATTTTTTTTCTCTCTCTCTCCCGCCGATGTTTGAAACAGGTCATTGTTTGGTCCCCGGTGACGAAGCGATATCGAAATTAAAAACAGTTCGAGATTCGTGGGGAGACTTTTGAGGCTGATTCGCTCGACAGCGTTGAGGAGCATGAATGCTTCACTCGCAGAGAAATTCTGTTCTGGCTCGGTGTCAGTGGACGCGGACTGCAGTTTACCGGCGTCCCCATATTCGTTCCGGTTATGCTCGAGCCAGTTTCCAAATTTCCCGCAAGCAACAAAGTAAATTTCGTTGCAACTGATTGACAAATTGACCTATATCGACGTAAATGAGCACCGATTGTCCAGTGTTTTAATAGTAGCAATGACTACAACAACAACAAAAAAAAGTCATTGACATGCATACTCGGGTTAAAATAAGAAAAATTAGAAACAAAAATTCATTAATTTGAAGTATTTTCGTTAAACACACATTCACAGACTTTCGCGGCTGAAGGAATATTGCATTAAATCCATTCGAGTCCACATTTCAGTGGTTCAGTGTTTGTTCATTCTTAGTGTTTCATAAGATGTGTAGAGTGAAAAAATCTCTTTCTTCCGAGCCCTCTTTGTCCTTTCGATTACAATTGTTTCGACGGCAGAATTTTAAAAGCCTCCAAAGTTTGTTAAATTTGTAACTGGCTTTCCAGATTGCCAACACATTTTAGCAGATTAGAGTTCCTGTGGATAGCTTCATATACTGACATTTTATTTTCATTTCTTTCTGATGTCATTAAGATTATTTCGTAAAGTCCCAGAAAAGACAAATCTGTGGTTTGATGTTGTGTGTATTCATTAATTTCAATTTTAATTTCAATTCATTTATTTTCATTCTTCTTTTTCCAATAAATCATAACACAAGATAAATCAGGTATTACATCATAAACAAAAACATTTGCCTTTGCAATAGATAAATGATATCGATAAACATAAGAGCGCATACTGGCAAAAAAAAAAATAATACAAAGTCATGCTTCAGTTGGAAAAAAAAATTATTTCTCTATCATGACATGGAGTGGTAAAGGTCCTCGAACCCTTTGTTGTTCATATAATTGTGTGTGTGTGTGTGTGTGTGTGTGAATGTGTGTGTGCGTGTGTGTGTGTGTGTGTGTGCAGAATTGTTATAAGGCCCTTAGCTGTTGCATTATTTATAGCTGATTCTCAAATTGGCGACATATGTCATGTAAGTAAGTGTATAGGAAGACTAGAGTTTACATTTTTTAAACATTTCTTTCTGATGTTGTGAGTATTGAAAATTATAAACAAGTCCCTATCTATCACATATGCAAGGTATTTCTGTAGTTTAATGACAAGATGATTATTGTTTTGCAGCAAATTAAGTTCCTGTCCGACTTGATTGAAAAAAAAAATGAAGCAGATATTCGAGAAGCGACCATATTGGAAGGTTATTTTAGGCATCAGAATTAGTTGTCTTTGCCGCTCACTGTCCCATTGTTTCAACAATGACGAGAGAAACAATGTCTATAAATGCATCTACTTGTCAGTGATAAACATCGTAATGGGGAAGTCCCACTTGACGTTTTACTTACATGAGGATGGATATTCATCCGCCGTTTTCCCCTATAAACACGGGACTATGCTACATAAGATGTATTTAAATAGTCCCGGGGATCACACATCGGCCCGTGCGTTCGTTCGAAGTCGCATATCGGACGTGAGTCCCGCTGTGATCGGAAGTAATCCGGTAAAATGGATGCACTCCCAATAAATTACCGACTAATTGCGCGGACCTCGGAAAGCGGGAGGGACCGGCGCAAATGTATTCCATCCGGGTTTTCTAGTCTGCGCGTCGTGTCCCGTACCGTATACGTCATCACCCGACTTCTGTTCTGTTACAAGAGCGATGGATAAAGCACTGTCTCCCATCATTCTTTTTATTTTACCCTCAGGATTCTTCGATGATGGAGCCAACTGATACGTCATTACAATTTTGTGTCCATTTTGTTTTCAATGAAAAAAAAAAAAATAGCTTGCCGCTGTTGATTTGAAAATTCTAGAGTTCCCCTCCGCTCCGAGTAATTATGTTGTTGTTTACAAAATTTATTGTTGTCTTCTTTATCTACTAGGATTTATAGAAACCCTCTGGTGCCGAATATCTTAGCTATGGTTTCAAGGGTACGTATATCTGCTTGATATTGCATGTCAATTTTGGAAATCTGAAAAAAAAAGCAAAATGTCTAATAGACGGAACAATTTGGTTAATGGGTCGATTTTATCCATTATGAGATATTAGGAAACCATGATGGGGTGCCTGATATAATGTGCCTCTCAGAAATGTAAGTTCTACGCTAAAACAAACTAACTTCTATCATTCGTGATCCATTGATATGGTTCTGACAATGAATAGGGTAATTTCAACACATACAAACGCACACAAACATGCATCCACATATACAGACATAATGGAGATGAAAAAATGAATGAATGAATGAATGAATGAATGAATGAATGAATACACATACACAAACATACACAAACGCTAAACGATAGTTCAGTAATCGGCGTTGATCCATCAAAAACTTCGAAGTCTAGTGGGTTGTTGGAACGTATCTAACCTCTCACAACGAAGGCGTCAAAATCATTGTAGAAGATGCTACTAGCGTCTGAAAACGCAGACTAATCCATGGACGCTGGAGTCTCGTCAGAGTACGATGTAGAGTTAGATCCACATCCTCCTTTTTCCGTGATATTTATTGACAGCCCCAAAGTAAACGTCATTACCAAGCTCGCGAATAGGAAGGGTCATGTCTTCGAGTAATTGTGTTGACCTTCATTCTAGTTTAAAATTCTCCAGAGTCTTTGTTTCTCATTTTGTTTGTGTCTGTGTCTTTTTTGTTAAGATGACTTGATGTTTCGAACAATATTGGAGCACGCTGTGCTCCAAATTCGACAGTGTACTTACAATTATCTGCTAAAATGCCGTCATCTATTTCTGTTAGACATCGTTGTGATTACATGTCTCTTTTTATCTATTAGTTAAAGACTACTTCCATAACTTCATTGTAACAACATGACCGCTTCTTACGAGAATTACGTCATGATGAGTTACTGCTGATCAACCAAAACTAAACAATCGTGTGTGCGACTTAGCTGTAGACTGTCGTCGTCATCTGCGATAAGTTCAAAGGTTATCGCCCTTCTTTGGTTGATAAATTAATGCTGGAGTGTCATTTTTAGGTTTGTTATCTTATTGCTGTTGTCTTTCTATTTCTACTGCTCGAAAGTTTCCTGGTGCCAATTGTCTTAGTTTTGTTTTCAGCGCGAATCATAGTTGTCTCAAAAAGCATATTACAACTTTTGGAATCTGAAAAATAAAATTTCAAATGGATATGTGGGTACATCCTTGATAACGGTATTGTTGCCAATGATTATCTCTATCTGAATCGTAATTCTAAAAATCACAGTACGAATTCCAGACAAGCAACGATTGAATGATTCATTCTAAAGGATTCGAATTTAACTTTGAATCTAATCCTATAAATACTTGTTTATCATTTTGCGTATACACTAATTACGTGGCGAACAAATTTTGATGACGTGTTTGAATGAAGTAAGGATATCGCTGTAGTTCAGCAGAAGTCACTCAAATGACAAGGACTTTTTTGTTGTTTTGTCTGTGCGATTTTTTTTTTTTTCTGCAAAGTACGAAAGTGTGCTGCGCATTGCTATAGAGGTATACAATTACATTAAAAGTTCATGCATCTACGGAATCAGTTAGTTGAGATTTTGGTGAACTGAAATTGGAAGTGTTCTTACAACCGCGTTGTATCTTCTTTTTTTTTCTAATACTGGACTCGGAACTTTTAAAATGGGTCAAGTCCATGGCGAAATCCACGCCTTCCTTGTTCGATATTCGCTCCGAAAGCTTCTCCGAGTCGATGCGAGACTATACGATGAAGCAATATATGCGGACAGACGACAGCAAGGGTTTACCTTGACCCCCGGATCAACTGCGGGAGACTCTCGGGACGATGAGGGGGGGAAAGAGTTTCGTTTTGCTAAAAAACGCTCGTTCTCAAGATAAACGTTCTGATCGACCCGGACGTCTTTCTTCTCTATTTGTACCTCCTTTTTTTTCATTTCCGATCACCTTACATCAAATGACTCAACCTGGACTCTTTTCGGCTCTTCCGTTTTTTATTTCTGCTATTGATTTATGATTCCCTGTTTTTCGGTATCATAGGCAAAGATAATAAAAGGAAAATATCAAACTTTGAGGGGCTCTCATAATTAGGTCACGATGTTTTGGGCAGACATATGGATCGGAATCAATCACCCCAGCAATTTCTTGCACGAGAATCCTGCATGTCTGTGTTCTGTGGAATAAACTTTAAAATAATAACGCCCAAAAGGCAATGATTTGCTGAAATTACCAACCCTGTCCATCAGAACGGTTAATGACAATTAAACATAGAATTATCTTAACCCAAACAAATCCCAGAATCAACGGTCCAACTATAAAGACTCCCGGGAAAAAGATAACTGGTGAGCACGGCGCGTTCAATATTTCGACGAGAAAACTTGTACAAGCAGTGGGAGAGAAAACCACATGGAAAGACGAAGAATTGCTGAGGGCGGGGCAGTAAGAAGTGAAAAAAAAAAAAAAAAAAGGGAACTCATGATAGAGAGATGGAGGGATGGGCAAGGAGAGAAACTGAAGGATTACTGGAAGGAGAAACGAACGAATGGAAACAGGACCGGTGGTGAGGAGATCGGGGATGGTTTCGGTTAAATTTCTTCATGTTGGGGAATCTAGCAAATTGGTTAAGCTTCATAAATCGGTTGAAGATTTGGGCGGCCAGATCGCCTTTCCAAAAATCACCATTCTCCGATTCTTTAAAGGTAAAATTAATAGTTTGTTCCCCCTTCGTTTGCACACAGAACCAGGAGTGTCTTGTGTTTGTTTCATATTTCCCGTAGTATCATAGGAGCAGAAAGCATAAAACAAAATAGAACTGTAACAATCATTTCTTTACAAATGATGAGAAGTTACGTCATGGTTTTTATTCCATTTACATATTGAAGCCAAAAAAAACTGATGAAAACTGGTTATCCAATAGTGGCGAGTCAATGGAATGAAATGGAGTCAAAAGGGGCATTTGAGCTTTCGATCCTAGCAGAATCTTCGTCAGAGGCAGGATGGTAATTTTTCCTCTGACGAAGATTTTTTTGCCATGATCAAAAGCTCAGGCCTCTTTTCGACTCCATCTACATATCGGTAGAAATTATTGCCGAGTATAAAATGCTGAGTATAAAAGTATTTTGGCATGTTTCACTGAACCATTCAAACTTTCCTTTCTGCCAGTTGTCGGCCACACACACACACACACACATACACACGCTGTCTTATTTTAACTTATATATTCAACTTGTATTACGGTAGACATCCTGCTGTGAGCACAAGGGCGAAAGGTATAAAGTAAGTCAAAGACATAAGACTTACGAATTTAATAATTCCAAAATGGCGCTCGCCGGTAGAGCGGCCCGAGCAAGCAGTGTGGACCAGTAAAGCAGGACACAAGAATAGAACGTTTTCAAGAAATGAGATGCAAGATTAGCGCTTTGTTGTGATGCTGTCCGCTTTATTATTGTACGAACAAAATAACACAAGCTCCATCGGTGTTAAGAAGTTCATTTTCATCGCTGACACTAACCCATACCAACCAATCATATCTGACTTACAAACGAATGGACATGCCATTTCGTGCTCAGCGCGCTCGCACTAAAACGCACGCGCACTCAATGAACGCTAGTCCATTCTACACTCTTGCCTATTCAGCGCTGTTGAAAACAACCATCAGTTATCACTTATCAATTCTTTAGGGGGAGCCGGAGGGGACGTATGGGGGGGGGGGGGGGGGGTAAAGAGGTCTTGTATTCGCATATCTCAATGGCATCTGTTGCACTTGACCACTAGCGTTGACCCGTCCGAGCTTCTTTACACCAGGCCATGCCGGGGGCGCAAAATTTCTGTATCACAGATATTATCAAATAATGATTCTCGTATCATTACTTTTTTTTTTCAAATCATCTGCGCAGCCGTTGAAAAAGAAAATGAAAAAAAAAAAGAAGAATGGATTATAATGTATGTATATAGCGGCCTTTTCTCGTTGACAGCGTAATGTGGCCTTGTTGCCTTTCTGCTTTGACATGTATTTTGCAAAAGAACACGAAATTGAACGTGACCCATAGTCTGTCGAAACCCACACGTTTTTGACCGCATTTCGACAGCGAGTATAGTGGTGGGAAGTTTTAAGAATAGAATAACAGACACTACTTCAAATGACGTCACCCACAAAACCTCGATCATCCTGATAAGATTCCTTCGACAGGGCGTTTCGTCTCACGAGTGACGTTTTGCGCTTTAACCACTCCCAATCATAGCCGAATCTGCCCGAGACGATGACAAGTGGAACGCATCTAGCGGCACTCGGGGTACCGCTCTTGGGAGCCCGTCGGCGAGCGAATGTCGATCAACCGCCGATCGAATACGCGTAGGTGATTCGTCATTGGCCGAGCAAAGCTATCAGAATTCCAGGATCTCGTGAGATTTGACTTGTTGCGTGCATATAAAGAAAAAGTGCACCGTTTGCTCGGGCAATGTCGAACATCTGTATTAGAAGAGAGAAAAAATGCTCAAATAAGCAGAAGTATCCGAACGTGACTTTTTCAAAGCAAACTATTAGCGTTTTTACCTGATCATGACGAGGGTGACCTTCACGTGGCTTAGTAGTTCATAGCAATAAAATTCATGTCATGATTTTGATATTGGAATACAATCTATGCTAGTCTACTTTTTGGATAAACTTGACAATGAGAAGTAAGTTAAACATCTATACTGCGCATGGCACCCAACATTACCAATGTAATGGAAATCAAACGATAGAAATAACAAAGCCATGAAGAGAAAGAGATGCGAGGAAAAAAAAGAAGAAATGTCCTTACGTTGAATACAACTTGTAAAATTCAATATCAATTCATTCGTACATAATTTATGTTTTGTATCATATCCAATGATTTGTCCTTCCAAGTTGTTTAACAGTTGAATTGATAATGTATAACTTGTATTATGTATTTCCTTTTATTGATGGAAAAATTAAAAAAAAAGAAATTTCAATTGAATTGAAATGAATAAATAAATGAATGAATAAATGACGACGATACAGCTTTAGCACTAAAATATGAAGGAAAAGATGCTATTTATGTGAATAGATGCAACTAAAAAGAATACAATGCTTTGTTTGCAATTCAAAAACATTCTTTAAGAAATACCAAAGATGAAGGTTTTAATACACATGTCAAGACAGATCATTAAATATTAAAAAAAAAAAGATGAATGAAAACGCTCGGTTAAATGTTACAAATCTTTGGCTTTTGTTTTGTGTTTTTTCTGTTGTTCTCTGCTCTTGTGCTTCATATGACGCTATATTATGAGGAAACTAGATGTTTCTAATTTGATTTTTTGTACATGTTTGTTTTATCAAGATCAACTGTTAACTTTGAAAGTGGGAGGGGGCAGATGTGTAAATAAACTCAGTTAGCACAAACTATAAAAATGACGATTCGTTTTCAATTCATGTGTTTCAGTACAAGTTTCAATTCAGTTCAAATGACATTTTATTTCCAATATCACATTTTTGTTGATACAAGTTCAAGGGTAAAATACAATGTATACAACAATACTAGATATATACATATACATGTGAAACTAATGTTTAAAATAATTGTGTTATTGGAAAAAGATACTGTAGGTTGTCAGTGGTGGTATTCATACTTTATTTCAGTTTTAAAGATTAGCTTTTCCGGAATCATTCATTAATCCCTGCTGCACAATATCGTCATCCAGTAAATAGAGATACACTTTTCGTTGCATAGAATTATACAAAACTCGTATATTTCACGAATCAATTTCAGTGCACAGAAGCCGTTTCCCTCCAGAAGCGCGTCAACACCACCACTAACTTATTGGCATAACGTACGTCCACCATTAATTGCCACGTTGAACTGCACTCACCTCTCGCAGCACGCTCTTCCAGCGTAGCGGGAACAAATTCGCCCGTGGTGGGTCGGTAATTACAGAACTGCTTTTGAAAATAACGTGTTTATTGCGCTCCCACCATGTATTACATAGACCTGTTTCTTGTCGTCTGTGATTTAGTTTGTCACTCAACGTCCGATACTGGCTTTCTTATACAGGAGAGAAACGCTATCATGACTGTTTTTCTTCTTTTTTTTTTTTCATACATTCTTCTTTTTTACCCGATTCTAATTGAAGAAGGAACAGACCGAGTGGGGTTAAGAAACCAAAGTATTTCTTCGCAAAGAGGCGGAAATATTCCAAAATAATGGCCCAAAGTCAGAATCACACCTCCTCGCTGCTTCCTACCTCGCTAGCTGCAACGTGAAGTTAAAAGGGCAATGGCCTCTACTTACATCCATACCTACATGTTAGTGTGGCATATTTACTTCTTCCCGTTCCTCCCTTCATCTTTGTCTCTCATTTTCTCTTTATCTTTCTATACATATCATAACTGTAGATATATATTTGTTCTCATCTTTTCATTTCATTTATTTATTCTCACTTTCAACTAAAAATATATATAAATATAAAAAGCATATCATGCTAATAAAAAACTGTTATATGAATATTCTAAAAACCCGGTATATCAAAATATGATATAATCTGTATGTTATATATTGTGAAATATATGTCTATTATGTATGAATATGAACACACACACACACGCATACACACACACTGTGTGTGTGTAATTCATATTCATATATCATTCATATTCATGTTATCGCACTCACATTTAACATGTATATAAAAAAAATGTCTTTGTATATTATACACATATAAGTAAACACACACACACACACACACACACACACATATATATATATATATATATATATATATATATATATATATATATATATATATATACATATACATATATGTATATATGTGTGTGTGTGTGTGTGTGTGTAGGCATTGAACATAGAAATTACGCAATATATCATGCTTCGAAACAATGTCTGTGTGTACAATAACGTGAATGAGGGCTAGAAAAGTAAGATGGAGCTAAATGCTTTCATCTAAGGAATTATGGAATTCTGTGAAATAGTTTTTTGTTGTTGTTGCTGTTGTTGTTGTTGTTGTTGTTGTTGTTGTTGTTGTTGTTGTTGTTGTTGTTGTTGTTGTTGTTGTTGTTGAAGTGTCATGGATTCATTCTAATGAACCAATCTTAGCAGCCCCAGCCATCTTAAGCTGTTTATCCCTGATCTTTCAAAAGTTATGCGCTTTTTTTTTCCACTTCCTACTTGGTTTCTTTATCGTACATGAAAAGGGAGAATTATTGTTCAGCTATTTACGAACCAGCAATTATAATTCCTTTCTGTTGCCATTTTTGTCCCCGCCCACCCGCCTCATTCTCCGCCATCATTTTGTCTTTCCCCGTTTTTTTGTAACTGGGAAAAAAAGAGAAGAAGACAAAGTTTGGGAGTCAAATGATTCGGTATATATACTATTGGGCGCAGGGAGGGCAAACTTCAAACATGGCTGAGCGCGAACAATGGGGGCCAGCAACCACAAAAAAATTTATTTCTCTCAATTAAGCTTGCCAAGTTTCATGCCGAGGGTGTTGACTTTGGATTGTTAAGAAATCGCCTTGGCGGTTTTCCGAACCATTATGGAAGTCCTAAAAGTACAAAATCAATACAGTGTTTTTTTTTTTTCTAGCCATTGATGCAATCCTGGAATCAACAAGCAGTTTAGATGCATAAAGCTAAGTTTAGGTAGGAAAAAAAGAGGCAAATACTTGTGCTCATTCGTTTACACCTTCTGAGTTTCACCTTTGGAGTTCAAAATGTGTCCGAGACATGTTGCTGTTTATGAGTTGTCATTTCATTTTACATCTGGCGTCGTTTACAATCCCACACGAATATATACTTCATTCATCTGCCCTCAAGTATATCTATCTACCTGCTCATCTATCTCTCTGCCTTTCTATCTACTGAGTATATGTTTGTAGGTAATCACATTTTTAATCTTGTTTACAATAATGTATCTTTTGTTCGTTTATCTTTACACATGCTTACAAAGTATCAAATGATAGTTGTTTGACTTGAGCGAAACAGTTCCACAATTGCCATGAAAAACCGTCTGCACATTCGTTAAATGAATGGTAATAGCAAAAGTAGAAAATGCAATTTCCATTTGCTGTTGTTTTTACCGAACGAATGAAATATAACAACGGCAACCTTTGACAATTTTTCCTCCACATTTAAGACAATCACACATTAGCAAAGGTTGCCATATGATGATGTATACGGCCTGGCGAACTAAAGCACACTGGTTATGTAGCACAGTACAGCGCACTTCATATTAAGCCAAAAAGAAAGAAAAAAGAAAGAAAGAAAGAAAGAAACAAACAAACAAACAGCACTTCAAAAACAATTCTGTGTTCTTAAACACTCGTATACACACATAAAATAAATCTTATCACCGCTTAAAACAGTAAGGGACATCGGCCGGCCATTAGGGAGCAAATAACTTTCTGAAACTGTATGTTCCATTTCCGCTCTGGAAGCAGCTTTACGACCAAATTGATCCGAATTGCTTGAGCTGGAAGCGTATCACAAAATTAAGAAACTTGTGTAACATGGTCAAATCATTCTGACACCTTCTTCTCCCTCTTGCAAAAGAAAAGTGACAAAAAGTAAGTTTCGTGAGGTTATTTTTTGACTCTCATGCGGTATCAAATCCTCCCAATTGGGATAAGTCAATATGAATGGTGAAAATTGTGACTATGTGATGTGTTTCCTTTGATAATCTGCAGCCACTATACCTGGAAAAGTAGGTTAAAGTTTACTATCTTTTGACATCGCATATGACCGTATTTCTGATTATTTTCGCTAATGCCCATGCAAACATCTTAACTGCATGTTCTGCAGCGGAATTCATTGCTTATAATATTATAGATCTGATCGCAGATCTGTAGATGTAGAACGTACGCGCCACGGTTAGCGACGCAGTCGACCGATTCAATCTCTTGGGTGTTTAACTTAGCACAAAATTTACGCTTGATCCCTTTCAAATATTCTACAACACGATGGACTTTGAATTTAAAGAACGAACAAAAAAAAAAATGGAGGTCAATACCCGGTCAGTCAGAGTTTACTCAGTGGTAGACGCCTTTTTTTCGGCTACACCTTTACATCATTTTCCATCGGCTCCCATCTTTTCAGTGTGCAATCTAAAACCGACACTGCCATCGACATATCCGGTACATAGCTAAATAATTTTCTTCGTGGATTTACATATCAAAGGACTGCATAGAATGCTGTTCACAAAACAAACAAATAAACAAACAAAATCACACATGATAACTGACATGCGTTTAAAACAGTCTCTCCGGGTATGGAAAAGAGAAATCAGTGCAAGGGAAAGATGGAAAATCCTAGGTAAGGCGAAATCATTTAGACTTTACTTACTATATCTAAGATAAATGATGATAGATAATGGGATATGCTAATCAGAAAACGAGCAGTACAGATTGTGCTGTTTAAATCATGTGCATGTGTGTTAGAATAGTATACGCGTTCCCAATTGGAACTTGATTTCGAACAGGCTGAATTCTTGCCCAACAACGCAGAACATAACCATAAAAACACAGCCTTCTCAGAGTCTATATGCAGCAATTATGAATTGCAGATGATGAAGTGAAACCATAGTGAAATAATCATTGTGTTCGCCGACAACAACAACAAATTCAAATGACAACACATTCCTTCTTTGTATCAGGGAGGTGGGAAGAGACTTTCTCACCCCCCCCCCCCCTTTATATGATCTTCGACGTGATTTGAACATATTATCATTATTGTTTGAATCGTCCCGTTGTGACGAGATGAAAACATCAGTACATCATGTAATACGTCATAATAACATGGTTGTGATAATATCATATTTGCTGTCAAAGAATAAATCGAACTTTTCGCTGGAGATTTATATAAGGACACGTTCAGGATGTCTTTTGCACAGCGATCATAAGAAGAGTTTTATAGCACAACGAGCTAACTACATTCTTATTAAATCCATTTGTATCCGATTAAAGCTGTTAAAAAGAGACTGTAAGGAAATGCGGGATACTTTCAATCATAACTTCAAGAATATTTCTTGTTATGTTACAAGTAAGGTATCACTGGAATGGTTTTATTTTGCTCTGTCTGATCACCATGGACTTACTGTAAAATGTTTGAAAACGACACTTAGCCCATTTTGCAATGAAACTTTTCATTCATATATAATCCAAAACAAGGAAAGAGAAAAACGAGTCTCGTGAAGTGAATGATGCAGCCGCGTATGCTAATTTGTAAATGTATGAAACGTGAACATGCAAGTCACCAGAATGACCATATTCAATCTCTCAACATTTCTTCTCTCCTCTCCACCCCCCCCCCCCCTTCCTCTCTTATTCTCTCTCTCTCTGTTCATCTTTTGGTCCTACAATATTTAAGTCTGGAAATACAAATACACTGTAGATTATCTTTACTGGGTTTTTTTTTTCTTCGCTTTTCTTTTTTCAGCTTTCTTTCTACCCATTCCCTTTTTTCCAACCCATTTCGAGCGCCGCCTCCCAACAATAGACCAATCCGACACACTTGAATGTGTTACGTATGGGTCAACAAAGGCAAACAATCGTTCGCCGATTAGTCGCGTGATTATTCCAATTTCGGCTGGGAATAACCGCTTTGAATGAGTGCAATGCTGCCTTAGAATTTTCATTCTTTTCGAAGATTTATATCAATATACACTCGGCCCCATTTACAGGCATCTGCCAAAGGAGGAAGCTAGATGGGGGGAAAATAGAAAGAATGAAAGGATTATTCACTTGTCCCATTTTCTCTTTTTAATCGGCAACAATTCACTGTTTGTGAGGGGTATTTTCAGTGTGAGATAAAACAAAAATAAATCTGATGTCAGTGACCTCGGTGATGTTTTGGTACGACATCGCTGCAAAGAAGGATACAGCTTTAGAGTACATTGTATTCGCAAGTGTTTTAGGGATAAGGGCTAACACTATATATAATGGTCAAAGCACTGGCCATCAGATTTTGTAATGAAGCGTTGATATTGAGTCCATTTTCATCAAATTTATATCATTAATATTTATAAAGGAAGAGGACGGGGTAATGTTAGTTCAGCAATTACTTGTTAGCAATTGTTTGTAAAGGAGACTGTAAACTGCAAGCTCTACTTTTCAGCAGTAACCTCCACTTCCAATCAATTTTGATTTCGTATTTGTCATGAGAGACGGAACACTTATTGCATTTCAATTCATAATATTTTCCTTGATTACAATTTTGTACTGATTCTGTATACTTATGTGTATTCAAATGTTTATTTGAAGTTGCATTAGAAATGGAATAAATAAAATCAAATGGAATAAGAAAAACAACTAATGACTTGCACAGTTTGCTGAAAATTCGTCTTCATATTTTCTGCATGTTACTGTTTGCTCGACAACAATGGAGTTGAACTTCTGGTCATTTATCTTATTTAACCCTAGAATCAGAATTACTCCATGAGAGTGGTTTAAAGTGTCAAGAATGCCAACATTATACTTTAATTCGCAAGTCAATTATTGGCAACAGAAATTATACAACGGCAGCAGGTTCATGCTGTTTACAGTCACTAAGACAGACAGGGTTTAATTTAGTCTTTCATTGATGAGAATGTAGAAAACGACAGTGGTTGACTGATTTCACCTTTGTTTGAATCTATTTCTAAATCTCGCGTTCTTGGTCTAAACATTGAAAGCATTATGTCCATGGGTGTTTGCAAGGGGGGGGGTCGGGAGGGTCGTACGACCCCCCCCCCCAAAAAAAAAAAAAAATTCAAAAGGTCCACTTTTTGTAAAAGACAATTTCTGTTTTTTCGAGGGCTTTTTACCCTGGGGTCTATGTACTTTAGGAAGGTGTATGGTTAGCTAGTTAGCAACTTTTTTTAAATGCACTTATGCAGTTTTCAACTTACCGATTAACGAACTTACAAGTGACCAACACAGGTTTTATCACCAATTTTAACATGATAAATGTTTTTTTTTTTTTTAAGTATGCTGAAAAAGTCACTTTTGTATGCACCAAATGGCCCCATTTTAAGATATAAAATTCAAAAACTCCCTACTGTGGGAGGGGGGACACCCCCTCCCACACCCTCCCCCCGCTCGGTCGCTCCGCTCCCTCGCAAAGGTAAAGGTCCAAAAATATTGATTACGACCCCCCCCCCCCCAGAAAAAATCCTGGATACACCCCTGATGTCTGCACAGTTTCAATTATCAATGTCAATATAACAACATCTGTAGAAAGCTAATGACTATTTCAAGTGACGTAGTGACAAGATCCACCATGAGAGCACTAGGAAACCCATTACGAATCTCTGCTTTACCCGCTGCCCGGCCTCCACTTTTAAGGTCTCATATCTTAACACACTCTCTTTTTTTATTTGTTGTTCCATATTCCACATTTTATACAATTTAACATCACATTTGGTATTAGGAGAGAGGTACAACACAAAATAGTCAATTAGAGATGGTAACAATCAAAGTACCCAAGCATGAATAACGTGAAATATATGAGAATCCTCTAGAAAGAAGAAGCTTGTGGAATTCATGTATAGGCTTTATAGCAGTGATACGTATAATGTATCAATGACGAAAAATGACGAAACATGCTAGAACACAAAATGTCGTTATTGTAATAAAGTTACGTTATACACACAAAAAACTATTACGTAGTTTTCATAATTAAACCTCGGGTTACAAAACTTACAAAATGTTGGTCTAACAAATTAAATTTCATACACTTATATACTTACATTCTAAAAAAAATTAGATGTGATTGCTTCAACAATATCTATGCCACTTTGTTTATCGAAAATTCACTTTTATTCTTTATATTCATATTCTTCTTATTTTCTGGTTATTGCTTGATTGTCCGATCTCCTTAATTTTAAAGCACCAATTGAAGAAGTTCGTTTTCATGTATGCCCCGTCATATCTTATTTCTCTATATTCCTTTGGTTTTTTTACCAATCTATCCATTGTAGTTATACGCTCAGTGAGCGTATATTCGTATGAATCATATTAGTCGTTTTTATCGTGTTTATGCATCTCCTTTTGAGAAGTACAAAAAATAAATGAAATTAAATGAAATTAAAGAAGTCATATGTCAAATAGATATGGAAACATAATGTGTATTTTTCAGAATGCGTCGTAACAACAATATTATTTGGTACCAGTGCAGTAGCACGATACAAGCTCAGTGAAAGCAAATTAAATCGAGCGCAAAAATTAACGCGATAATCTGTTAAGTGGAGTTTCACTCTAACTATCGGTCCTTTAAAATCCCTTTGCCGAGTGCCTGATTGAATCCATCTTATGCTTGCGCTCGTATCAATTTAAGGCTGTGACATTTTACACCCCTTCAGCAGGTTCGCATTCTTCGGGTTTAATCGCGTAACGAAAGTTTCTCATCACAAATTGATTACAAGCCACGTACCATCGCTGGTCAATTGCTGCAATGAGGCGGGGGTTCTTCGGATAGATGCGTCATTTAATTGCTCCCGTACGTCAGCAGATTAGCATTAAAAAAAAAAATGCCCCCTTTACGCTAAAGCTATAGCTAGAGTCCCTTTCCAATCAACTTTCTAATCTTCGCTAATTGTTGGAGAATATTCCGCTTTTGTCCGTAATCGCTCCCGAACCCCCCACAAGCATTGCGCAGATAAAAGGATAAAAGAGCACCGCCCCCTATGGTCCCCCTTGCTCCCTGATCCTCTTCGTTGGGGCTCGCCTCTCTCTGCTGAAGGAAAACCTCAAAGGTGCTTTAATTCTTGCATTTCTCATGACTTTGAATGCAGTTAAACCACCCTGTTGCTTGTCCGTTGAAAATCAATGTCCGTAAAATAGCTCCTGTTTACCGGTCAACAATTCGCTCTCTGAATAGCAGCGGGCGATTTGCTGCTACACACACGGAAAAAAAAAAAGTGATCAAGACTTGGAATACTATTATCCAGCGAACCAAGACTTGTTACACTATAGATCGAATTAACCTGGTGAAGTCACTGTCAATGAGGGGGTCGATGATCTCCTTGTTTCATTTTTTGCTTGAACAGAAATCCTCGATGCGTTGTATACACTTTGACTTCGCTGCTTCTATTTCCATCTGTAAATACTTAATCCATGGTACAAGGGCTTGACAGTGTACAATGAGCAAAATTAAGTCAGTTTCCACTGCTTGTGGTGAATATCGCTTACTCAAGGTGCGTTCCGGGGCAAAGATCAAAGTACTCGTATACCCCTTACGTGTAGAATCCTGTCTTTTATATTCTTGAATGTACACTCACGTGAACCCAAGTTACATCAGGGAGGTGACACCTCCCTGGTTACATTCATAATTTCCAAATTTTAGGTGATTGCTCAGTAAACAAACAAACAAACAAACAATAACATCAAACAAACAAACAAACAAGAAGCCACCAAGCAAAAGCAAAAGAAAAAGCTTCAACGTTCCAGGTTGGATTTCATACAGCGATGAACTTACAAAGAACTTCTTATATTATAACTTTCATACGGTAACAGAGTATGGAACAGCGATATTTCTTGATAGGATCAATAAATACTATGCGAAAGTGACAACCTGGATCTAGAACTTCTTATTCACTCTTAATGCTTTTCCAAATCGATATAGTCAATGGATTCTTACTCGACGAGGTTGTTAAGTAATATTTAAATGACAATGAATCCCAAATGACGTTTAATGTCAATTGAGGGAATGCAGCGGTGGTAACAGAACACATCAGCGAAGTTTGAGGAAAATCGGACTATCTGTTGAAAAGATATCAATTTGTACAGTTTCGGTGCATGTGAAGACTATACTGCAGTTCGGACGGTCAAAAGAGAATTCCACAAAATGTAATTTTTCATGAAAAGTACACATTCCCTCAAATTGTAACTGACATAATGTTAAAGATATAATTCCCCTGCTTTCTGAAAGAGTTAAGTCAAATGCTCTTTCATGATATACTACAAAAGTGAAAATATGTTTCTTTATAACCTGTTTCTTTACATGGTTGTCCTTACGTGACGTCACAAAGTGTTGTATAGTCCCTTCATCAAGCGATGGCTGCACCGCGACACGTTAAGATTTCATAACTTTTGAACGGATTGACCCATTTTCCTCAATCCTCGCCGATGCGTTCTGTATTGCTACGTTACTTCCCTCTATTCACATAATATGACTTTGGGTTTCATTCTCCTTTCAGTAATATCTAATCCCTCCAAACCTTAAGAAAACATGTCCACTGGTGTCTCTGTCTTGAGTTGAGTTTCCTTCTTTCTGCCATTATTTGTTTGTTTGTTTGTTTGTTTGTTTGTTTGTTTGTTTGTTTCATTTGTTTTCCATCTGAGAAGACGGCTTAAAAGCCCACTTCAGCTGCACTAGTCTTCCATGGGGTCCGGTTTGATGCGGGGTGCGACCACTTCACCTGGTTATGCACCCTCCTGCTCTTTGCGATGAATGAATGAAGTGGGGGTCTTCTTGAGTGCATGAGTAGTGGATAACTCAAACGCGAGACCTCCATTTTCTGTCCTATCCGAGGGACAGAGTGTTTTGCCTCTTACTAGAGGGGACGCCGGTATGATTACACACAACATTGCTCAGACAGACACGGGAATCGAACCTGGATCCTTTGGATCTGGAGTCAGACGGCGCTACCGACTGAGCCAAAAGCCATTCAAACCTTTTCGATGAATTGATGAAAGGATCGTCTGTCCGCTGTCACCCGCGCTTTGAAATTGGATGTCAAAATGTTCAGATAGGTTGTTCGTTGTTTGTTGTCCCATCACTTAATAGGGTTGACTCATGTGAGATTAAACCACCGTCTTCAGTAGCAATTTGTACAACCACAAATCCACGGCACTTTAGACGTGAGTCACCATTTAACAATCTTTCTTCTTTTTTTTTTTGTGTGTGTGCATTTGTTCATGTTTGTTTCGTTATCAAAGTCGGAATGTTATCACCAAACCTTTAGGCTTGCTGAATGTCGCAAAGTCTAAAGAAAATGTGGTTCCTAAAAGCGGAGTGAAAATACCGCATCCTCTCAGGCGGAATACTTGATTACAATAACAAAGGTTGAAATTCTGACAAGTATATGAATTGTAATCGTATATCATCTCCCCTCCCAAAATAATATTTATTAAATGATAATACAATAATAGTATGTATATAATAATGATAATAATGATAATGTACAGTCTGAAGCAGATAAACGGGAGAGGATATGTAAACATATTGTCGCCTGTAGGTTGTTTTTTTTTTTTAATGACGTGGTAAAATGAATATTATTCATGACATACGCCACTTTTCAGCTTTACATATGAGATTAAACCAACGTCTTCAGTAGCAATTTGTACAACCACAAATCCACGGCACTTTAGACGTGAGTTACCATTTAACAATCTTTTTTGTGTGTGTGTGTGCATTTGTTCATGTTTGTTTCGTTATCAAAGTCGGAATGTTATCACCAAATCTTTAGGCTTGCTGAATGTCGCAAAGTCTAAAGAATATGTGGTTCCTAAAAGCGGAGTGAAAATACCGCATCCTCTCAGGCGGAATACTTGATTACAATAACAAAGGTTGAAATTCTGACAAGTATATGAATTGTAATCGTATATCATCTCCCCTCCCAAAATAATATTTATTAAATGATAATACAATAATAGTATGCATATAATAGTGATAATAATGATAATAATGATAATGTACAGTCTGAAGCAGATATACGGGCGAGGATATGTAAACATATTGTCGTTGTGTGGGTTTTTTTTTTTTGATGACGTGGTAAACTGAATATTATTCATGACATACGCCACTTTTCAGCTTTACATGTGAGATTAAACCAAAGTCTTCAGTAGCAATTTGTACAACCACAAATCCACGACACTTTAGACGTGAGTCACCATTTAACAATCTTTGTTTGTGTGTGTGTGTGTGTGTGTGCATTTGTTCATGTTTGTTTCGTTATCAAAGTCGGAATGTTATTACCAAACCTTTAGGCTTGCTGAATGTCGCAAAGTCTAAAGAAAATGTGGTTCCTAAAAGCGGAGTGAAAATACCGCATCCTCTCAGGCGGAATACTAGTCTTGATTACAATAACAAAGGTTGAAATTCAGACAAGTATATGAATTGTAATCGTCCATGAAATGACATTAAACAAATCAAGGTGCATCATATTTCGAAATTAGACATCATAATAAAAAAAAACACAAGTAGAAGAGTGAGCAATAACTAGAGGCCTGGTATTATGCATGTAATCGTGAGACGGTTGATTGACTTATCGGAATGTTAACACAGTATATTAGGAAATTATGTCAGAACGACTAATTTTCTCTTCCGGGGGCAGGATACAAACTCTATATTAATACATAGAGAAAGGGCGTTGAAATCCTACGAGAGATTGGGCTATCATACTTCAGGGGCCTGTTTCATAAAGATTGATCTTAAGAATGATCTTACCATTAATGTGATTCTAAAAAAAAAAAAAAAAGTTTCCCTCGATCTGCTTTTAAAATCTGTGCTTTAAATCAAGCATACGTTTCTTTATGAAACAGACTTATGATCAGTCTTGATCTTACGTCCGATTTGCCGAGTTACGCTCAAAAAAGCTAGCGTAATATCACTCGTAAATCTTTATGAAACAGGCCCCAGGTGTGTTTCAATGATCCCTTAGCCGTTGAAATCATATAATACTTGGAGTATTATTCTAGTTTCGTCATGATCAGGAGCATTAACACATTGATTTTTTCCCACATAAAATGCTGCCGAGTGATATGAATTCTTATCCGGGTAATTCTTATCCCAGTTATTCGAAAACTTTATGTAATTTTTTCAATAAATACATTTCATCGAACAGAGGTAATAACTCACAAGCTTTCCCAGCCCAAATATGCCTCGTTGTTCTCGACCTGTAATGGAATCTTGTTTGATGATACGAAATAGGGGGAAAAAAAGAAAAGAAAAGGAAGAGGGGAAGGGGAAAAGAGTTACGTAACCGGCAAGAACATTGAGATGACATTGAGGTAACAAGATACCTGACATTCCAGGATGAGCACAATATAAAGTACTTGACCGCCCACTTAAGGCACGTGATAGAAAGCATTGTTCTGCTCCACGAAGGCGTGGGATGATGGTGGTATGCTGGTGGTTCCGACAAGCTTCACGAGTTTTTATGGACCGTCTTCGTAAAGAAGTAAACTCGATGGCAGTCAGTGAGCAAGATGTGGCAAGAAAACACTGAAGGAAATGTGATGCTGGATGAGTCTTTTCAGATGGAATAAGGAGTCTGGTGTTCAATGTGACTATCAGACTGTTCGCTTCAATTTATATCACTCAGTTACATTAAGACTGGTTTATTTACTTGTTTGTTTGTTTGTTTTATACGGAAAAAATACCCTGTTAATCAACCGCTGTGTTTTTCTAGATAATTTCACGTATTTCTTTTGCACTTTTTGGAGCGTTTTGATTTTTAAAAGGAATCGCTAAAGTAAGAGTGGAAACTTAACTTGATCAAAATCAGTCCTATAAAGTAGTTCATAGCCAAATACTTTGTAATGGCTAATATTACAATGATACTCCTTGATGTTACATACTACTCTGTTTAATAGAGGTGGCACGTTACAACTTCTTCATATAAAATATCCTAGGCAGTCACCTCAGGGTAACTTCCTCTTTAAAACTGGCTCAAAAGTTAGTGTGCACGTAATAATTTCATCGATGTTCTCTTATTTGGTGAACATTGTCACTGACTGGTTTATTTCTCGTGATCAATTTCATTCAAAATAAAACTGTGTATCGTAGTGGTAAATAATTCTTGGTTACATGCACAACATGCGATGTTTCTTGAATTGCCACGCCAAGGGGAAAGCATGTATAATAAGCAATATTGACGTACTGTATAACATGATGATCGCAGGCCTATGCATAAAACAGTCTTTATACAAGCATATCGACACTTTTTGTTGGTAGGTTTTATTGTTTTAGGCCTTGAAACTTGTGTGGGCAAGACGCCGTGAGTCGTATTGTGTTGTTATGTGGACGTGTATATGTGATAATAGGCATTGCCGCTGCTGTTGTCGGCAGTACACTTAGTCAACTTTGGCGTCAAACTTTTATTATTTCCTGATCATAAAATCTATCAAATTATGTCCTGTATTTGTAACTTGACCCTGAAGATGGATTCAAGTGTGAATATCGTGTAGAGATTATTTCCTGTCAGTTTTTTATTGCCAAAAATGCGTTTCCCATTTCATATTCCAACAGTGTTGTCGGGGGGGGGGGGGAGGGAGTGGGTAGGGCTGGGGGAACAAGCAACAATGCAGCTAAAGAGGTCCACATCTTTTTAGTTTATCTGGATTCTGATTATGATGTTTTTACAAACAAATAAGCAACGATGTAGGTAGAGGGGCCAACATTATTAGTCCATCTTGCGTTTGATGAAGGACGGAAGTTGACATGTTGAACCGCATTTTCAGCATGTACAACTTCACAGGAATTTGTCGAAATATGATGGTGTCATGTAAGAATGAACACACCGAAAGTCATTCCCTTTACCATGTTTTGTTTTGTTTTGTTTTTTTAGTTATGACTTTCGTTTTTGCCTGGCATTGGGATCAGGCATTATTTTTGTGAAGTGTCTGTTGCCCACTTGTTTGAATTGTACAATCCTCCAGAGATTTGTACGTGACGTTCACTATATACGAGAACATATCAGATCCCTCGCTCGTAACGAATCGATACTTTGAACTGATCCGTTTGTTATTTTGTTTGTCGTTTACTTTACATGATATTTGCTGTTTGTGATCGAGGATGCCCGAAGAGCTGGGAGCACATTGCCATGTGAACAATATTAGTTCTCATGGCAATGCTCACGAGAAAGAAGAAGAAGAAGAAAAAAAAAAGAAGATGTCCTGCCGGAGTCACATGCTCCCATTTTACATACAATTTCATTCTCTATTTCTTCTTCTCCTTCTTTTCCGTTCTTAGTCGAACGTCTGTCATGTTTGGTTCATCACACGGTTGAATTGCAGAAGAAATCTCGTGACCTTACGTACACTCGGTGAGACTTGTGTTTGCGATATAAATGGTGCACTGTCAAAATAGAATTCAAGGAGTCGCCGAGGAAATCAAACCATGCCCGCTGCCCGAAGAAAGATGCTGCGGAGATGTGGAATTGTGCAACGCTCCCCTTTCCGTCTATGTCTAATCAAATTGAGAGGGTGTTTTTTTTTTCCCTCTTCTCTTTCTTCTTTTTCTTTTTCTTTCCTCTTCTTCTTCTTCTTCTAAATTCAGCTTCAGCTGATGGGTAAAGTCAAGTTGGGGGTAAACAGACGAGCAGACACAGAATTAGACACAAGTCATGGAACAAAATACTCCACAGTTTATACTCACACGGCAGGGTGTTACAGAATTAGAATGCTGCGAAGCGAGCATCAAGCAAAAGCGCGCTCATTTTAGCGACATAATTTTCTTGATTAGAAGGGTTTTGCGTTAGGTTATTGGTATTGCATATTATTGTTAATGACGTTATTATTGTGTCCTACCTGTATCAGTTACGTGAAATTGTTTGGAGGCCCATTCTTTCACTTGTTAGTTCAGTTCAATTGAGATTTATTTCCGTTAATGAGTTTACCCAAAAAATCGTAACAAAATACATTACGCAATCATTGTAATCGTAATTTCACGGTGTACAATCTACGAGACTTGCTGCCTTATCTTATCATGATGTCTATATTACATAAACATAATGCTGGAGCAAAACCTTGTTTTTCTCTATTTTGAGAGCATTATGTATGGCGTGGTACGCCATTATCGCCTTCGGTTGCCTTTTCGCCTTGTAAAGGTATGAAACCGACAAGGACCGACAAGGACGAGGTGTCTATAGGTGTTTATTTTCTCTCCTAGATGAGAGAAAAAAAAAAGGCTGGAAATCATGAGTAAAAATGTGTACAATAGACGGCAAAGGACCAGTAAAGGTTCAGCTGATATTTACACCGTCTCTTTTACAAATATTTTTCCTTTATCCGTGAATGCCTTCCACGCATTCAACAATTGAAGTGACTGGCCTTCGGAGGCTAAGGCAACCTCATCTACTAGTTAATGTGACTTATATCGGCGCAATTACGTCGCGCGGAATTCGAGGATCGTTATGTCGGTTCCATAGGCATATTTATTTTTGGGTCGATATTGAAAAAGAAAAGACTTTTCCTTTCTTTATTCATAGTTGTTGTTCTCTTTTTGTTTGTTCTATTGTTGGTCAGACGGTCCGTTTCCGTGACCCATGTTGTTCACTCGATAATGCAAAAATGCCGGAGATCTATTCAGACACGAGAAGTGGGTTAAGGATGTAGGAGCTTATCGGCGACATAAGATCAGTCTGCTTAGACCTACTACCTTGTTGTATGTATCTTGTGAAGGAATTTCTTCATTGACACTCGTACCACATTTGTCTGTGTGGGTTGTGTTGTTTGATCTTTTAATATTTCCATTTTGTAGAGGACAAGTCGTTTGTTATGACGCTACAAATATTGCAGAAAAGAATGGAGTATAGATGTGTGTAGCGAGCAGTGGCGAGTGTCGACGGGGAATGAGAAGGTTACTTTCGTTGTAAGGTGGGTTCTGAACTTTAAAACACCTGCTCTAAACTCTTATCGTGTATTTGTGTGATTTTTGTATAGTTCTTTCTGCACGCAAAGGATTCTGTGCTGTGCTTGTTGTGTGACACTCGATCGTGTCCTTGTCGCCGCTGTCCCCCTAAAGGAAGATTCACCATTTCGCAGTAGAGCGCGACATACCTCACCAGCACGACAGACACTATCGCCCGAACACGGCAGCTACCTTTTTCTTTTCTTTCTTTCTTTTTAAATTCGATTGAGCATTTATTCAAGACAGAAACCCGCCCTACTAGCTACTACTGTTGAGTATTGAGCGGCAGGCATATTATACCAATATAGTTGCCAGCAGTCATGAAGAATGAGTATGACAGACAGACATACAAATTGACACACAAACAGACAGAGATAGGAACTGGGAAATGAGATGAGAATATGGGGGCACTGTATGTGGTAGTATAGTGGATATGAGACACCTGACTTTGAAAGGGAGATCCCGAACTCGAATCCGGTAAAGTGCTTGAGTCCTTGGACAAGATATTTTTACCCATGATGTCCCTATCTGGACCAAGGTGTATGAACGTTTACCTGGAAATTGTGAGGTATAATTATTATAATAATGGCAGTTCCCTCTGGAAGTGCAGTGCTGACGCTGAAGAGGTTGCCCTAGATACCCCGAATAGATAAGATCATACTCATCATGAAGAACGAGCAATAAAGACAAGCACACGTGGGCTAATTTTAAGTAGCAATGTAATGCAAACGCGAACATTATTACACAAACACTTTATCACGACGAAATCTGTATCATAGCGTGTTCCACTTCCATGACAAAACGATGCGCAAAGACTCAGCATAATTCCACTCAATTCACCAATTTGCTGTTATGGCATATTCAAGTTATAATTTCTAGCCACCTCTGCAAAGTGGCTCCTTATTGTGGCCTTGAAGGCATTACTTTAAGTAAAACATATTCCTATTTTGATTCTTTCATTTATGGTACATTTTCCTTACTTTTTTTCCTTCGGTAAGAACAAAATTTCTCTGTTTTATATTTCCTATGATCAGTTATGATTAGCGTGCTATTTTTGTCATCTTAGATGTCGCTTACATTTTTTCTGCTGGTATCGTCATTGTGATTATCGCTACTAATGTCACTATATATCTGGTAAAATTAGTAATATTTAAGTACAGGAGCGTAAGATATAGCAGCTCAGTAAGAGTACAACTAGTGGTAGTAGTAGTAGTAGCAGTAGTAGTAGTAGTAGTAGCAGCAGCAGCAGCAGCAGCAGTAGTAGTAGTAGTATAGTAGTAGTAGTAGTAGTAGTAGCAGTAGTAGTAGTAGTAGTAGTGGTAGTAGTATAGTAGTAGCATTGTAGTAGTAGTAGTAGCAGCAGCAGCAGCAGTAGTATTCTAGTGGTAGTAGTAGCAGCAGCAGCAGCAGTAGTAGTATAGTAGTAGCAGTAGTAGTGGTAGTAGCAGTGGTGTAGTACTAACAGTACCTCATAGTATTAGTAAAAGTAGACGTAGTAAAATAGCAGCAGTGGAAGAAATAGATGTAGTAGTAGTATTAAAGTGAGTAGTAGGAATAGAACATGGAGCTAATTCAGCTCCATGAATAGAGGTAGTGGCAGTAGCGGTAATGATATGCTCTATATTGATGTCATCTGTAAAGTGATAAGAAAACATTCTACATTGATCATTATTCGGTAAAACTTTCTATTAAAGCACACCCCAAAGATATAGAATGTCTACAGTTATCAGTGTCTGATTATCTGTCTACCCCGTCGGACGGGGGGGGGGGGGGGGGGGAGGGGGGGAGGAAAAGAACAGTGAGAGATGTCATGAAATCCTCACAGAGAAACAGAAATGGAAAATGGAAAATTCACCCATTCGGGAAGACAATCTTATCACCATATCTCACCGTTCATCCTCACGGACAAACCGTTTGCACGCAAAGCTGCAGTAAGGGTGAAATGAAATTATCGCTAAAGGATTTCTTCTTAAGAGAGGGAGAGAGAGAGAGAGGGAGAGAGAGGGAAAGAACGTTAGGTATGGTTCATCTATTTAGAGGCAAGGGAAATCCCGGATCAGCAAATTGAAGGTGTGGAGTGTTGAGGCTGTCCTCTCGAGGGATCCGAAAGAGGGGCGGAAAGAGACAATTTTAATGTCAATCCGAAGGACTTGGCAAACAACAGGAATCCTCGATAATTCTTTGCCCTTTATTTCTGTTATTGTAGCTGACAGTTAGCATGGTACCTCAAAATATACTTTGTGATCGAGAGCGCGTGCATGCATGTGCTCGTGTAAAGTGTTTGTGCTGTTTAATTCCTGCTTTGGACACGTACATTACAAATTCCGACTAACTTTCGAAAGGCTTGTTGTATTATTATTATTCCCAAGTGTTCTGCCATGTGGGTCAAAGGAAATCGCCAAGGTGTATGTGGTGTCAAAATTGGGTCGTACGTATTTACACACTAATACACACACACATGATATACATACAAGGTACAGTATATAATTAGACACGTTATATCAATATAAAATATTCACCCTACACTTATAAAAAGAGATAGGAAAGGTTTTGTTTTTTTTTTCTTCAGAGTACGAGAAAAAACAAAGCTGGGAAGGCTAGTAGATTTCGTTCCCTTGAACATTAAAATTTACTCCACTGCGTATTGGTATACGGTATTTATGTAGTATATCAATATGAATGCATACATATACATATTCATATGCAGACAGACTTTTATATGTATTTACTGGTTTTTGGAATGTAGTGTTTTTCTCACTCTGGCGGGTTCTTGGGTTGAACACGAATGATTTTGATTCTCCCTTTGCTGCAATTATTGTACTCACGACAGTTGTGATTGTTTGTTTGTTGATTGTTTGTTTGTTTTACTAGTATTCACATCATATTCACAAAGAGCCTGCACTCATTTTGTTGATTCAGTCTCCAAACATCGTAAGAATATGTAACGCAAGTGAGAAAGATGACATGTTAACAATTTTGAGGAGAAAAAAGAAAAGAAAAATAGATTTAAGAAAAACACAGAAAATTGACTAGTGTGATGTCACGTAAGTTTCACAGAATATCGGCCAAACTGGCTTCCTAATTACAAATAATGCCATATTGTTCAGACTGCATTAATAATCAGAACAAGGAACATTCCACAGGGCAGATTTTATCATGTACTCTACTTATACTCTACTACTACCTGACTGCGTTGCTCTGAAGGTCAGCGAACACTTTTTTTGGCATTTCTTTTTTTTTACAGACGTTTGTCATGAAAACACGATTTTATAAGTGATGAGGGGTAAGATACACTGTTGTCGAACTAAAAACACGAAAAATAGCGGTACATAATCTGTTTACAGACGTCTGGAAATCAATGTGTTTCGAATGTTCTAGCTGTTTACGATATGATACGTTAGCTGTTTGAGAGGATCATAGAATGGGATTGCTGTTAAATATTGTATTACCAAATCGCAAAAGCGCAAAGTACAGTATGGCTTCGATTCCATGTGCGTTGTTAAAAGAAAAAGCGGGGAAGGCGTGTCTCATGGAATATGTTTGTGATTGTGTGGAGAGCCGAATAGCACTTTATCAGGACAAAATATCAAAGCTATGAAGAAGAATCCGAGATCAAACTATCGAGTTTCCCCCCTCTCTCTGAGTATCATTTTGTCTGCTGTTTGTAATTCTAAGCATGTGTTACGGAATGAAGATAGATGTAGGCTCACCGAGTTCTTAACGGTAAATCAAAGTAGTGCGAATTAAATGTTTTAGTTCGAGATGTCGTGTAAGTCGTCAGCTATATAAGTTACTGATATAATTCGTGATGCAGGGAGATCGATGAATTGGAGATATCGATTCTGATGCGGTGGTGACGAGAATGCGGGTTGGAAAGATAAGAATGGCGGAGGTTCTGTTGGTGATGATGACGAAGATAGTGATTGTCAGAAGTTGTAGAATCACGATGCTTATTGTGATCATGATTAAGGTTGATCTACATCTACTCTGATCATGATGATAATGATTTTGTTGTTGATGATCTCGAAAATGAAAGAGATAATGCAGATTGAAAAAAATGATAATAATGAAAAAGATGGTGGTAATGATGTTGATGATGATGGTGATGACGACGATAATAGCGACGGCGTGGGTGATAAACAGGATGATAAGGAGGTCAACAGCATGATGGTGACGATGATGACGATGATAATGGTGATGATGATGGTGGTGATGATGATGGTGATGATAATAGTAATGGTAGCGATGGTGATGATAATAATGATCGATGGTAGTGATGATGATGATGGTGATGATGATGATGATGGTGGTGATGATGATGATGATGATGATGACGATGGTGACGATAATAATGGTGGCGATGATGATGGTGATGATAAAAATGATGGCGATGATGATGATGATGATGATGATGATGATGATGATGATGGCGATGATGATGATGGTGGTGGTGGTTGTGGTGGTGATGGTGGTGATGATGATGATGACGACAATACGATTGCTGATAAATGTAACGGAAAAAACGGTTATGTATCTCGCTGCTCTTGATGTTGTTCATCATGAACATGGCATGCACTGCAAAAGCCAGTGCCAAAACTGTCGTAGGAGAGGAAAATATCGAAACCGATGATGAAGTCGATATTGACGAGAATAATGATCCGGTAAATGAGAATGTTTCCACCATGAGTGATAAACATTAATGTATTTTGTGAAACCTTGTTGATATTGCAGAATAATTTGCAGATATGAGCCTTTAAAGATTCACTCACACGTACAAACGTGTAGCTTCTAAACTCGATATCAGAAGCCACAGCAAGAAGACAGCTCATTTTAAATGTTGCTATGCTGTCGGGGCTTTTTGTTTTCTTTGGTGATGAGCAGGGAACGGTAGTCTGTGTTTATCACGTGTCAGCTGATGTTACTTAGCGACGATAAAACTCCGAAACAGGTGATCAGTAATGTATAACTCAGCTCAGCGGTTTCATAGGAAGCAACGTTCCACCCCTCCCCCCCCCCAAAAAAAAAAAAAATGAATAGCAACGACGTTTTCAACAATTATTACTACTTCACGAGGAAAACAAATCTAATATGGCGGGCATTTTTTTCTCTCTTTCTCTCTTAGAGGATGTTGTTACTCGGAGTCTTTACATCTCAGAATAAGTTAAAATACGGCGCCTGTAGCAAGTTTTTCGTACAATTGATGAGTCACAATAATGTCGTGATGAGCACATTGTGATGTTTAATATCTCATTTTGACAGCGTAATTGATATCTCTCTTCGCCGAGAACGACGTGCGGCCTACTTGCATTGTGTTCTCGATCCAGATTTCTAGTGATTACACCTTTGCTGTTATTATTCGCTACATCTGAAAAGGGGAGGAAACGTGAACTGTTGTAAGACAAACGGTGATCCGTCATGAAAAGTCGTTTTTCAACTTATTGAAGTGGATATGATTAAGGCCAAGTCTAGGAGGGCTTACACTTCAAAAAAGTCTAGTGTTAAATATGAAACACCGAGTTGGTGTTAAATTTCCGATGCTTATTTGTGGTGTTAGATTAACACCTCTGGGTGTCACTTCAAAATAAAATAAAAAACCCTGTTTTTTTAATAGTTACTTAGTTACTGTTCTACTTGTTGATTTTGAACTTCAAAAAGACAATCAAGAACTTTCTAGTAAAATACTTATTTTTTTTTTGAAAAAAAAGAGATGTGAACACTTTTACACCACATTAACACCAGTTGGTGTGGTCGCCTATTGACACTGGGCAGGTGTTATATCATTTACATTAACACCAGCAATATTAAATCAACACCATGCAGTGTCATTGTTGAATTAACAAGTTCAAGTTCAAGTTTGTAAAAGATTAATTTTCCATATTTTTCATGTTGTATATCACATACATAGATTGTATAATGACGGCAGAACGTCAAAAAAGTAAAGCTTGTGGTGATCTGCCTAAAAATGCACTACATGACAAACACAAGAAACAACAAAAACATAATAGTTCCCATGGCAATATTAAAATTAACACCAGCGCAGTGTTCCAAATATCGTCAGCTACAGTGTCAAATTAACAACACAAAGTGCCAGTCGAACATTTTTTCAACACCATCACACAATACTTTCTACACCTGTCGGTGTGGCCCTCGATTGACACTTGATCGGTGTTAGATTTAACACCCATGGTGTTAAATCTAACACCGATGTTTTTGCAAGAAACAACAACAACAACTTCAACTGCTAGTTGAATTCATGATGGAGGGAGAGGGGAGGGGTCTCGATTGTCCGACAATATGATGCGCTAATAAAAAGCACGTGTTCGGGGTCAGGGTGAAGGTTGCCAGGGACCCCCAGGCCGCTCCTGGCCCGGAGAACCTTGTCTCGTGTACCGGCCCCCCTCAGCTGATCAGTCAGTCCCACCGGTGTCCAGAGTTCTTCGCCGAAGAAAACTATGGAGTCCTGTAGAGACTCGCCTTAACTTCGGGAAGAGGCGATTGGGGCAGTGTAAAGATTCTGACCATGTTTTTGTTTTTGTTTTGTCTTGCTTTCTGTTAATTTGTCCTTTGAGCTGACCATTAGAAATCGATGAAAAAAAAAAAGATTACTGGGCGGTGAACACGCTCTCAAAAGAACCTGGTAATGTTGTGTAGCCAGGTCACGGAACATCGGTCGGTGCATTGTAGGAACAGGATGCGACAAGCGGTGTTTCCGGTGGTTGGATGACCAGGGGTCTAGGGACGTTTGAAGACGCCATGGTTTAGGGTAGGTGGTAAGAAGAAGACAGGGACAAATTCCCGATCGACGTGTGTTTCGAAAACTGACGTGCCATGTTAGGGAGTGATAATAACATATTGTCAGACACGGAATACCATGTAAGAGTGAACGTGCCGCCGGAATACGGCCTGCCGAAAATTCTTTGAAATATGGTCTTAATTCACGAGCCAAGAGGGTTACGAAGGGGGAGTAATACATCATGGATTACGAATTCGAATAAAAGAAAAGCCCTTAAGCTGTTCAGTCGGTCTTCCCTGTCTTTAAAGCGAGAAGAATCATATGCGAGATAGAAAGAGAGAGACGGGGAGAGAGGGAGAGAGAGAAAGAGAAAGGGGGATAGAGAAGTACATAATTATAAACGCACGGTATTGGTCGAATGTTTTGTTACTGAGTGGTTTATTGCTCAGTCACGAGGCCGCGCCCACGTCGTGCGTGATTGGTCGACGCGGTGACAATGGGGGAACCTGTGTGCAGGCAGGCGTGCGGCGGACCAGACGATCGGGGCAAAGCGGGGCAATCGCATTCGAGACGCCAGGTTGAGTGTCAGATGGCATGGTACCAACAGACGATACTCGAACAAGGCGTTGCTCCCTGACTTTGCCATCACCTTAATGGTTTCCCTCTTTTTCTCCCTTTGACCCCCTCTGTCACACACTTTTCTTTTCGCCCTTATCATCGCGTATCTCTTGCCACACTTAATGAGGCACGTGGATCCAACCATTCGCTATCATCTCGGGTGTCATCAGTGAGAACAGTGCCCCAAGTCATCGGGATTTTACGTGCCGAGCCGCCTGGTTCTTTCGATTTGCAGCTTAATCTCGTTATTGGATATTTCAAGGGTAATTAATCGAATATCTGCACTACTTTTCGTCGACGATGCCGATCACCTCCTCTCGTCTGCATTACGTTTGAAGTTTTGCTTCATTTGAAAAAAAAAAGGAGAGAATTATGGATGTTCACTGCACAGTGATCAGCGTGAAAGAAGTGGCGTCGAAATAATTTCATCAATCTGACAGTGGATTTATTCACCGGAGTGGGTCGTATGTGTTTGCCTCAGCCTGTGAAATACATTCTACGGAATACAACATTGAAAGCGTTTATCTTCGAATGTGTGTATGTATATAGAATTTGTGAAAGTAAGTGCTGTGTCGCCCCAAAAATCTCTTCGAAATTAATGATAATTTCTGCTTGGGAAGGAGTCGGGAGAGTTTATCTGCTTCTCAAAAGTACATTAACTACTGGCGTGAGTGTGTGTGAGCGTATGCAGCATTCCGCCACGGTGCGTTTGTAACTGAAGACCTAGCGGACCGGGTCCGATGTCATGTTGTAAGCACTCCGCACAAAAGTGCAGCGGATGATGGCGCAGCCAGGTGAATCGGGACCCATGGATAGGCTATCCCCAGCGGACTCGGCCGAGAGCTCCGGAACAAGCCCGTGTTATAGGAGAGTCGGTAGGGGCTCCTCCTGTCATAGATATGACACCTGTCCCAAGGTGCGCATCTCTCGGCGCGCGGCGCATTACGCGGAGTCTTCATTAACCGCGACCTCGACCCCAACTTCAGTGCATCCGTGCGCGTCACACGCGCATAATCAAACAAACTCGACGACAACGACGAGAGCTGGCGAGAGACACGCCAATCTGCGGCGGGTGCCGTCGCACACGGACACTGACTCGGTGTGCTCTTTGAACTCGGGCTGCGTGCGTCTTTCTCGAACGGCGTCGCTATGGCCGTGGCCGACCCAAAGGATGTATATGGGAAATAATAAGCCGTGGACTGTTGGCGTAGCTATCTACCTCCTCGTTCTCGTCCTATCACAGCATGTGCTTGCTTCAGACAGCTCACCTGTTTCGGTAAGTACCGACATTTCTCATGTGTGAACCAACGGAGGAGGACTTCTTTAAGAGGTCGTTCTACCACTGCTTCTTCCAGTTCTACCCTTCTTCCTTCCCCGTTATATATTCTTGTTTATTGGTATAAGGCAGTAATAGCAGTGAGCGCATGCAGTGCCACTTACATCATGTTCATCTTTATTTCATTCGAGTCTGTTCAACTGTTGAATCCATCTCCAGGACTGATTCTCAATGGTCATGTTCTTAATCATGTTGTCACAAAGCAGACACACACACACACACACCCTCACACACAAGTACATGCGCACATACAATAAAGACGCCACATTTTGCAAACATTGCCGTGGTCTCAATGACTCGCGTTATGTATAAGCATAGTTTTGTCTCCATAAGTACGGTTGTATAGACCGAGTCACGCAACCTGGTGTTAGAAGTTGGAACTCGGGTGGGCTAAAGTTTTGCTGGCTTCTGCAAACCGATAGCTGCGAGTTGTTTGATGTGAAATGATAAAAATAGTAGTTGGGCTTCTGTAGCGCATATAACAAATCAATGTTCCCTATGCGCTTTACAATTATTATCATCCATTTTACACACACGCACACACACACACACACAATAACACAAAGACATATTGACAAATAGCATCCAGAATAATAAATCTATTTCAATGCCTTGCAGGAAGGGAACGTGATTCTCTCCTGCATGTTCTTTCTTGAAAGAAGAAATCTATTCCGAATGTAATATAGTTCTGGCAGTACATATATCAAGAGGAAGTGAAAGAGAAAGAAAATAAAATGATCAATGTTCACTTTGGTATCAGCCATCAGTAAAATGCGGAATACACGACTTTGCCAAACAAGCGCTCCCTAGCACACATCCTATATTGTTAGAAAAGGAACTCTCGCTTTCTTCCCTCGACTTCCCACAAAAAAAAAAATAAAAAATCAGGAGGATCTCGTTCATTGAAACCGTCTGGAGGCGAAGAGTTAACCCCAGGCAAACCGCAAAGAGGATCCGATATGAGGAAGACACTATCGGGGAATTGTTAAATCAGCCATCTTTTGAGAAAAAACCCCGACAAAATCGTCACTCTCCCAGACTAGTTAGCCACCAGCCATCCTAATATAACGCGAAGCGAACTATTTTTACTCTAATGGAAATTGCAGTGGAAGGTGCTGGCACCGATTCGTTCTTTGTCGTCTTCTGTTCCTAGTCCTAGGCCCAGTGACAGTATAGGATAATGAGGAAAAAACGAACTGACGTTTAAGTTAAATTCGATCAAATGTAAATGTCAGAAAATTTGCATTAAGTGTACATGTGTTTGTGTTTGAAGGGTGATTCATCCAAACGGTAAATTGGCAATCGGTGTGTATATATAGTTGTCAATCTTCGCCGCAAAAGATGTTGTACTGACTGCCAACAGAGGTCAAAGCTTTCCACGCGGAAAACGCATTGGGTCTTATTTTCCCATTCAGTTGTGAATGTGACGCAGCTTTCAGGAGACTTTATCTCAGCTTTTATAGCACCATCGGCAGCGTAATTTGACGTCAGTTTGTCAAAAATAATATGACAGCGTAATTTGACGTCAGTTTGTCAAAAATAATATGACAGCGTGATTGATTAGTGCATCATGTATATATTCCTGAAGCTAATGCTCGGGTGTCGTGAATGTAATGACATTTCGTTCTACCTGTAATATTTAGGTCTCATAGGTCTTTCGGATTGGTTAAGTGAAAATAAGAATCTCAAGTTGAACAATTATGGTACAAGCAGAGCTTTTGTCATGAACTATTCTATTGAATTTCGTCTTGAATTTGTAGCATCTTGCCCTTCAAGATATGATTTCCTTTTGTTTGTTTTTGAAAATGATTATGGCTTTTCTATCAGAGATTTTCGGGATATCATTGAATAATGCATTTTTTTATTTTGCTTTGATGTAAACGGAAAAAAAGTCTAGGGTGGAATGACAATTTAACGAAATAAAACAGAAAAGTTCGTATGAATGGCATGCAGTCTTTAATATCCTGCTTAGATTCTCCGTCTGCGGAGGATTTTACGTACAGCGAAACTTATAGACAACATCAGTTTTAAATTGGAATGTTTTGTTACATCTAAAAAGAAAAGAAGCTACTGTGTTTTTGTGTTTGACATTTCAACGCGTTGGGAAGTGGGAAAGAAGAAGCACGGTCAGCTATTAGTTAAGCTCTCCTTTGGACAGCAACTAACTTTGGCTCTTAATTGCGCCAAAATTTTAGGGCCATAGCTTATAGATAACCAAAACTACAAGTATGAATATATTATCTGATGAATTAAGCATAATTCAGTCCGAGTTTAATATACGACAAGCGTGACATTACATGAAAACAGAGCTAATAAATTACTTAAAGCACCGAATTTTGTATGTGTTTTGTATTTTGAAAAAAAAAAAAGTATACCAGCGCCAGTATATGCAAAGTAAGAGGACATAGATATCATTTTCAAGATATAAAAAGAAACACAGAAGCTAAAAATATTCATGTATCTCTAACTATATTTCTAGGCTTATACATGTCTCTTTTAGTCCGCAAGTCTTGCCGTGGACCTTTCGTAATTTTGGGGCAGGCAGACATAGACTGTCCTAGAAAATACGGCTACTCATCGTTGCTGACCCTATTAATAAAAGAATTGGCGTCGATTTTTTTTTTTTCTCTCTTCTTGCAAGCATTTTGTTCCAATCCACAAATACCCGCCACGTTCCTGCTTTCCCAGACTGCACAGTGCCTGCATTGTGACCATGTTCTCTGCCTCTCTCTCACGAAAAAAAAAAAGCAACCTTGGAAAGTGCATCACCTTGTGTTCCCTCTCATCCACTCTCCATGCCTCTTCCTCCCTCTCTCTCCCTCTCTCACTCACTCTATCTCTTTCTGTTATAGCCATTTTGTGACGACAAACATATTGATATCAAACGCCATTTCATCATCATGCTTGCGAACACGAAAATATCCAACGATTCTAAAAGTGTTTAACCCATCAATTTAACCTACTTCCGTTTTTAGGTAACACCAACGAATGCGCCCCATTACTGGGTACTTATGAACCAATCTCTCGTGCCATGCCACAAATGCATCTTGTAGGGTAACAAAAAAAAAAAAAAAGATAGAGAGGTATGATTGTCTGACTGTTGTTATCGTTGTGCCCACGCTTGTTCAATTCTTTTCCATGTCGTTCACACGTCCCATACGAAAATTTCTTTTTTTTCCCCATCCGCCTTGCGTTACTTATGATTTTCCACTCAATCGGAATGCGACAAACGGAAGTCGGATTTCCATTCACCATATAACTGGGCACTCCCAGGTTCCCGTTTACGCCCAATTTGATCCTTTGACAATAATTATTACGAGGAGTTTTTTTTTTTCGTCATACGTCATAAATACTTTCATACATCCTAAGAGTCCGTTCGTATTCTAATCCTTCTTTCTGAAACGACAGTGATATGTTTCGAGGTAGGTCTCGATCGACGTTTCGTTGGTGTGAAGTGAGTGTTTGTATTTTTATAATCGGAATCCTTCTCTTGTTTGCTGAGATAACAATGTTCCAAAGTGATCGCTAAATGTCTGCGGGCTCTTTTTTTTTTTTTCTTCCAAAGGCACTTTGTATTCGTGTCGTCTGTGCTTCCCGACACCTAGACCTAAATTCATGGCCATTTGGTTTCATTGCGTGATTTTTTTTTTTCGCTCATTCAAAACTGCTGGGGAAATTTGTACTCCGCGTCGTCTGTGTTCGACGTGTCAGATATTATCGTACGAAACTGTGACTTTGCCATAGTGATGACGTCGTTTCTAACTCACAAAGCAAAAGAGTCTTCCAAATTGTTGTAAATTATGCAGACATGTTAAAAGCGGAATGTTCGGGCATTCAGTGTTGAGGGTGATAGGTGGAAAAGCTTAAGCTCAGAGTAACATCTTTCCACCGCTGAGGAGCCATTTTCACGATACTTGATACTTGATACACTGTTCTCCCTCTTGCAGCTCCAAGAAGCTATACTTGGATGAAGTCTGAAAGACTTTCAAAAATACAAACCTATATATATATCAGCATCTGATTGCTCCATCCACAACACACTACCTCCCCCCATCCCCCCCCCCTTTTTTTTTTTTTTTGTATGGGATGCCAAAATACCCTTGTCGGGATCAAATATGTGAGTAGACACGATATCATGTCCGTATGACGTCATCCCAGGGACATTGGCGGGAAAAAGTTTTAACCAATAAGGCGCTTATAGTTCATGTTCCTCTGTGATGCAGGTACACTGTTAAAGGCGAAACCGCAAAACTTGTCATTCAGAGAATTCAGCTCGGTTGCTGGTAAAAGCACCTTTTTTCTCTCTCTCTCTCGTTTTTGCCTGGCCATTTCTCTCTTTTCTCACAAACCTGTAAGACAAATTATCCTGGCTGATGACAAAATAATGGCGTGGAAAGTTTGAGATTGACCGCCGTGACAGATGTCAGACCGTTGAACATGAGAGTTTTCGATTGCAGGGTACGTCTTGACACAAACACAAACACGCGCATATACACACACTTAGACAGACAGACAGACAAACAGACACAAACACACACACACGCACTCACACGCACACACAGAAGAAAGGAAAATTTGACCGTAATAAGTCAGCCCCCGCACTTCAGCCCAAGAGGGCAGTTTGTCTCGACTCGGTTTGCCCGTCACGACAAAACCAGGTGTGTGCTGACGAGTGTTCCTCAGAAACTTGACTTTGAGTCACGTCATTCCCGCATGTCAAACATCATTCTTTTTTCTGTGTGTGTGTGTGTCATTTTTATCCATCAATAAAAGATTGACCATCAAACAGCATCAAAAAGTATGAAGATCTGAATTTGTCGCACAATCAATATGTTATGATTATGTCTCAATTAAACAAAATTTCATTTGCAAAATCCGAGAGGTTAGGTGTGGTTTCGAGTAAAACCGAAGATGTTTTGGATCACAATTCACAATGGACGGGAAGCCTTTAAAAGACACATAGGAAAGGGTGTACAAATAAAACGAAAAATAAGTTGTTCCAAGTAACCATTCTTCGACTTTCAAAGAATTTGTGGTGTCAGTCAATTGTATTACCCGTGTTTTTTTTTCTATGAAATACTTCTGTCACTTAATATGTAGGCGTGAGTTTTCATCTGAATGAGCTGGTTTTCTTTTTTTACAATTTAAAATTTTATCTTGCTCAAATGTAATCGTTTCTCATGCGCCTCTTCGCTCTTATAAATTACAAAGATCACGAAAACAAGGTAGAAAACCAGACAAAACATGTCATTAATCAAACCCCCTTAAACCCCCTTGAGATAAGTAAATGTGATTCTATCATTCCTTCTGACGTTTGCACATTGTTCGAAGTTGTTTTGTTCAAATGTTGGTTTTTTTTTTTCGTGGGGATGGAGTACCCGTTACTCGCTGTTACGCGGTGAGACATTGATTCAAACTGACTGTTACAAACAAGTAAAAAGGACAGGACCAATGACGATTTGGACAGCAAGGGTCTATGGAGTAGCAATTGACTTAAGCTGGAAATCTCTTTCAAAGTTATTCTCACAGGTCTAGATATTAAGACAATGTTCACCGCGAGGGAAATACATTCAAACTGTGTTTGTTTGTTTGCTTTTTGCATGGGACATCCCTGCTGGCACTATGCCGACCTAATTGCCGTAGAAAAGATCTATTCGATTGGATTATGTGCATGCACGTCATAAGAAAAGTTACGTTTGGGTGTAGACGGAAACAAGACAATTAAGTCCATGCCTTGATTCTAATTGCTGGAAAATGAACTAAGGTTCGGTTTTACATAACAAACATCCATAGGAGTAGGATGTCTGTATGATATACACGTATATTGCTTGAAAACGGACGTAAAAAGGAATGAAATGAAACGAATGAATGACTGTTCCTGTGTAGCAAATAGTGTCTTAGAATCTACAGAGAAATTCTCCAAATGTTTATTTTCCGCATTCTTTTCCTTTGTGTAACGTCATAGAAATTGTGAAGATTGTGAAATCTTACGTTCTTGATGTGATTGCGCATCTTGTAGGGTTAACTCGGGACTTACAATCCAACGAAATCATTGTCATCGATTTCCCCCATCCCTCCATTTTTAGAATCTTGCTGTTCCTTTCTTCCGGTGATTGTCGAGTTCGCCCCGGGGTCAAGTCTAAAGAAATTGGTCTGGTTTGGATTTCGTCTTGTTTACCCCCGAGCTCGATCAAATCAATCTGAGAAGCTCATTAGCTGGCGAGATGGGCGAAAAAGGAAAGGCCCCGTTCCCATACCGAGGAGTCCGCCGCTCTTGTCCTCACCATGGGGTGCCCAAAATGCGATTCTTTAATATGGGCGGGGAGCGCAGTTTCCAGCGCGCATGACTCAAGATTTTTGCGAATCCTGATTGCAAAACATGTATGCAAATTAATTTTTCCGATGCAATTTGCGCGGCCTGTGCAGTCGACAGAGTTCAAGAGATGTTCCTGACCTTAACATCAGTACTGACTATTGTGATGACATGAATGAAACACTACCTCGCCGATGCCACTTCTTTCTTCTGTTCTATTTATCTTGTTGCGTTGAACATGTCGAAATGTTTCTTCTGAAAAAAAAAAAAATCTGATCCCGCTATAAGTTTTTTATATGTTGTTTGTCTGTCTGCCTGTACGTCTATTTCTCCCTCTCCCCTCTCCCTCTTCTTATAATTGCCTCCTCGTTTTTGGAATGATCGTCCCGTATTTTATGTAACAAACCTATTTATACTAGACCTCAAAATGGCTGAAACTTGAACTGTTGTCACCGTTTTAACAAAAGAGCAAATACATCAAAATATGACACGGTTGATAGGCGCATTCTAATGTTTGGGTGCATCGCAATGAAACTGGGCGAATGTATTTAAAAAGAGCAATACTTCCATGGATAAAAGCTCTTTCTCTGCCGCAACTCTTCCCTCTCTGTCGGAGCGAGATCGGTACGGAAGGTGTCGTTGTTTTCTGATCGATGCAGCCGTCGTAATCGAGTGGATAATCTGAGATCGGCAATCAACTGGTCCAAGCCCCAGAATGACGACAAATAAAAGAAGGACCCTTGAGAGACAATCGAGATAAGTTCACGAGGGACTCCCTTTTCTCTTTTAGGCCTTAAGTGCAAGGAGAATTGCTCCTATAGAAGCGCGTAACACGGCGTGAGTAGCAGCACACCGGGAGGAACTACATTTGAGGACGCTGAGAAGTCAAGGCCCGCTGAATTGAGCAAAGTTTTTTTTTTTTTTTTTTTTTTTTTTTTTTTACGAGGATTAACAAGCCAACGACTTAGTTTGGCTCTCTTGTCCGCTAATCCTATTTGGGCCCAAACTGCACAAGCGAGCTCATTTCAGTTTAGATCCGCCAGAGTGGTCCGCTACAATGCTGGTTACATTTTAATCTCGTATGATTCAGACTTCTTCTTTTTCTGTCCTTTCTTTTTTTACCCTTCGGCAGTTTTGGTGAACAAGAGTCCAGGTCAGGAGTGACTTAAGAGACGTTGAAACGTCATCTTTTGTCCTGACGTTCAGTTCGCTCCATCTGCTCTCAAAAAAAAGTTTCTAAATGTAGAGAGAAAAACCTCTCAGACCACAAAGTCACTATTGATGACTGTAACTTTGTTGCCAGACCGAATGAATGGGGGAGAGGTTGATAAGTCAAGAATTCATCAGTTGGACCAGCTATTCACACTTCAAAATATGATGTAGATATGCGTGGAACTCTCGTGGTAATGTCCAAAAGATGTGCATGAAGGGTAGATATATATTCAAAAGGGACATGCAGAGACGCTTAATAGAATCAAGGGGATCTTAATTCTAGAACCGATGAAGAAAATCGCATCCGGCTAAAATTATTATTTGACTTCCACACGAAGGGGAAAGGCAGCGAAAAGGGGAAAGTATGGATATAACTTTTGGTAAGGTCCAATAATGATGTGAGGGAATTTGGTGAGGTGGAAGTGAAGGCGGTCACTTCAAGAAGTGTTTTTTTTTTCTTATCCATTTCGTTTTGTTTTTAGTGTGATTTGGGAAGCGTATTCAGATTCTGACTTAGTAAGGCTTGTCACGTATTCCGGTCCTGTAGAAGCCCGAGGCTCTGCACCAGGCGACACGCTGATGGAGAGCTTTTCTCGGCCGCCTATAGCCCCGCGGAACACGTGGAAGTCATGTTGTCTATGACCCCAGCGTTATCCCCACATCAATCAACTGCAACAATTTGTAGCAAATTGACGCCACTTCTAATACTTTGATGCCAATCCGCCACGCTCGTAGCCCCTCCGATGCTAACCCCGCTCCCCTCTGAATCCGCACGCCGAAGAGTTGACTGCGTTGGTCCTCGGCACATCTCACAAGTTTTTCGCGCTTCAACGTCAATGCCTGTAACATTGCGTGAAGTTTGAAGGGCATGTGATGTTTTTGTCCTCCCTGTTGAAACTGATCGGCAAATATTATGATGTCCGATCCAAGTTAATGCTTAAAATGGGACAGTTATACATGGGGTGGGTCCTTTGACAATATTCGTTACTGAGCGACCTTACCATGAGGGCAAATCACAGATAATCAGTTGTCTATCGTTCATATCATCACCTCTGTTAGTCGGCGGATGAGATAAGGCAGGCATTAGCAATGCTTTACGTCATAATACCGTGTGATTGCAGGTTCAAATGCATATATGAAATTCATAGAAGTGATGCAGCTGATAAAAGTACCAACCGTGAAAACTGCACAATTCTTCTGTTTACCCGCGATGCGGCATTTTGCAACGTTTGATCGTTTTTTCGCCCAATTGGATTTTGCTGCTTATGTTAGCTGGAATCGAATTCTCCACCATTACGGGTTTTCTGAAACCTGTTATAGTCACTATCGAATGCAGCGAGACAAGAATAGGAATAAGGAAAGGAGGGGAGGGAGGGGGAATATATCCTGGAAGGACGCCCTCCTTGGAGATTCAATCAAATCTATTACAGGTTTATGACTTCCCAAACCGAATTGGCGGCTCAGTTTCAATGTTCCACCGGAGAGGGTAATATTAGAATTTTGATGAGTTTGTGTGCAATCGACTCCTTGTGTACGACTTTGACAGTGGTGGTTGCTGTTAGTTGAAGTCAGAGACGGGGAGATGGAGAGGGGGGAGGGAGGAGTTGAGGAGAAACGGAGGGACATGCAGAGAGACAGGTAGGCAGACAGAGCGAGATACTTATTGACTGCCTGACTTAGGGGGCAAATGTGATAGAGAGGGAGCGCGCGAGGAAAAAGACGGAGAGACTCAGTTAGAGAGAGTCATGAGAAAGATTAATACCTTGAAGAACATTGAAAGAAATTTATGCCTACGTGAATATCAAAGTTCCTACGCGATAGAAGAGTTTTATGACAGTATCAGAGGTTCCTAAAATTCATTAGCAGATAATAGAGGACAAACTCATGAAGCACCTTGAAATGAAAGTAAGAATCAAGAAAAAGGAAATGTGTGAAATAGAAGAGACTTCCCAAAACTTCTTTGAAATAATACTCAGACAGACAGATAGACAAACAGACAGACATACGGACAGACGAAGATCCGAGGACTAACACGAGGGAAGAGGAAATCTTCGCTGTGAGTGGTAAGACACCGGGTGAGGGGTCAAAGGTCAAAGCAATATGGGGCGTGTGTGTCAAGTGCAACATTAATTGCAAAATGTGCCTCGAATTCGCCCGGCAAGGGAGGGAGGGGGAGAGGGTAGGTAAGAGGGGGGAAAAGGGCATGGTTCCTCGACAGATGGAGATCCATGGATGTTTTGCCTTGCAATCCCTTCGGGGGTAGCAAAAGGAGGGCTCCGAGTGGAGTGGTATCAGAATGGTTTCAAGACATGAGGTATGCGTCGATGAATGTCTAGAGACTATTCGAACATCGCGCACTTTCCTCATTTATTTTAGCATCGGATATAGCGCTATTGCTTTGAATGCAAAGATTTTTCTTTTTTATAACAATCGTTGTTCGTACCCATGTTAGGTGGTGGTTGATCGTTAAGTTTGTACATGTCTGTGAGACCTTGACGAGTGTATCTATTCTTAGACTGAACCTTGATGTCCTTTCAGATCGCATCCAGACGGGGGCTGTCTGTCTCACTCGAGATACAGTAATTGCCTTGGTATGGCCTGCAACAGTGTAATGGTGTTCGATTAGAGACTTCGCCCGAACTGCCACCTCCCTTATGTTGTTATGAATATTAGTAATTAGATAATAAGCCTGTTGCTGAAGTAGAATCTTGTGTGCGCTGAATGATTTGGTCAGTAGTGAAGTTTACTGACGAGAGTGTGTATAGTTGCCTTTAGTTGTAGTTTCCCATCTAGCTTTCCAAGAAAGGCGCACAAATTGATTGCTGTATAATGTTGTTAGTACCACATTCCCTAGGGTGAGTACTGTTGTCTCATCTTGACAAGGCGTATATCTCGTCGAGTCATCACATGTTGTCACGGGATGATACCAGAACATGATACAAGGACAATTCTCATCGCCCGGCCGGCAAAGCAGTTTGAGCACTGCCCTATCTCTCTCTCAGACGTGAGGGCACGGGTATCGACTCCGGGTTTAGAACCCTGCATGCTTTTTCGTCACACCTATGAGCAGATCGTTCGGGCGACGTTCGTCATTCCGAAGGTTCATTATTCCGGAACACACAAATTCACTGTAGGCTTTTCCTATGTAGTTGTTCGTTATTCCGAGAATGAAAAAGGGTTCGTTAAATTCGAACATTTGTGGCGTTAATCCGAATGTTCGTTATTCCGAAGATTCGTAATTCTGAAAATGAAATAAGTTTTGCTTTATGGAAGGTTCGTAAATCCGAAAGTGAAATAAGTTTCGTTATTCCGAAAGTTCTCCTTAATGCGAAATTTGAAAAAGGTTCGTTGTTCCGAAGGTTCGTAATTCCGAAAGTGAAAAGAAGATGCGTACTAACGAACCTTTAATTATTCCGTTTTTGGATAAGCGAATCTTCGGAATATCTAACCTTATTTTATTTTCGGAAGTACGAACTTTCTACAGAACGAAACTTATTTCATTTAGGGACTTACGAACCCTCGGAGTAACAAACCTTATTTCATTTTCGGATTAACGAACCTTCGGAATTATGAACTGTAACAGATCGTGCATGCAAAAAGATTGCGCTTTCTGACGAAGTAATCAACCCGCTGTATTTGAGAAATTGTTATGATTATTTTCACCGCACTTCCGGTTTCCTGAAGTAATTGGATAACTCACACAATTTATTGGGTATATTTTGGATGATATCAGCACATCACATCGTCTGCTTGTCTTGAAAAGTGATTACAGTTGTTGATGACGTCAGAGTGACTTGTCGCATAGAGACAGAAATAAAGAGAGGGAGGTAAAAATCGTCCGAATTATGTGATTTTATAATTCAATTATGATCATAAATGAAACGTTTTGGATACTTGTTGTCTCCTCTTTTTTTTTTCTCTCTCTCTCTTATATATCTATTTTCCCTTATTTCTCTATTTTTCCTCCAATGTACATAGAGATGTTGATTTATTTTTTGTGATACGCGCTTTACGAAAAAGGTTGTTGATTGATATTATCATTATTACAATTATTATCATTATTATCATTATCATCATCATCATTATTACTATTATTATTATTAGTAGTAGTAATAGTAGTAGTAGTAGTATCATTATTATCATCACCATCATCATCATCATCATCATCATCATCATCATCATCATCATCATCATCATCATCACTATTATCATTACTACTACCACTACCACTACTTTATACTACTACTACTTTTATCAAAGCATTCAGCTACGATCCAACACAGCTTTCTTTTTAGTGAAGCGTAATTTCAAGCTACACTGTATCTTTATCTCAGGTCGGAAGTTCATGTCGCGTTTCCCACAGTGGTGGTTCTGCAACAGAAGGGGTGTCGTCTTGCTTCAAGCCCTACGATCAGCCCACCAGTTGAAATTGGGCGTGTTTTCGCTCCACGAACCCTTTTTTGAAAAAAAAAAGATTGTAGATAGAGAGTCACGGCTTGCAGACAGGGTTGCTAATTCCCATGGTCACGGCCGATTCTCTCGGACAGCGTCAACAAACAGAAACAAAATGGTGACGTACTGGGTCGAGTGGCCTTGCATATTTCGTCGTCTGAACAATAACCCTATAGCACACAGCTCCATAAATAGATAAAAGATATATGTCTAGAAAACAGGAGGTGCTGGGTTTGGGAATGTCGTCTCGGTAAAGATAGACGAAGTTTATATCTATTGTAGAAAGCGCGCATAGGAAACTTTTTTTTTTCTTTCAAAAGCCAACTTTATGCACATCTACAGCTTATTGTGTAAGCAACGACAAAAAAAGTTTCTAATTTCTGCTTTCGAAACAAACCAGTTAATGAATTTACAGATAATGGACAGTGTCACAAATATGTCACAGAATATTACAGACTACCGTCTTCAAGTTCGTTTGAACATTTTAGACATGTGTGAAGTATTCCCATTGCATGTAGCTGTGTACAGTTGTAACCGAAAAATAAAATTTATCTTTGGAGTCAACCGACATTCCTAATGGCGGTGTTTTCTAACCAAAGATGCAATATATATAACACACTGCTCGAGAAATGCACTTGCCAACTTGTAATGGTACACGAGTAACCTTTGTATTTTTCAGCCATTGAAAGTTTGAAGTCCAGAAATATAACCACGGTTTCCAACCTTCTATAACCCTCTCCTCTCCCTCTCTTTCTTTCTCTCTCTCTCCCTCTTTACTTTCCCTCTCTCTTTCTATCTCTTTATATGTTTCTCTCCCTCGCCCCCTCTGAATCAGAGATGAATACCCCGTTTCAACTCGCATGGGAGTCGATTGGCAATGCACCCTCCACGTAAAGATTAGCTCATGATCCTTTTTTATGTACACTGGCCTTTCACGGGTCCAGTAATAGCATTATGTTTTGTTCACAGTGAACATAATATATCAAAACAGTTGTATAATCCGGAGAGAGAGAGAGAGATAGAGAGAGAGAGAGAGAGAGAGAGAGAGAGAGATAGACAGATAGATAGAAAAAAGTGCCCTCCCGTAAGTCAGTACTGTCATTTGTGCTCATCTTCAAACGACGCCAGAAGCTTTGTGGAGAAAATGATTCACGCAAACATAGCAGGGATTGAATTCCCTCTGATGTTTACTTTAATGTTATATAGGTGGATGGTTAATGGCGTGGCGCTTTTGTGGCAGACAATCGAGATGGGGAAAGCGTCTCAAGACGGAGACGATTGGGGGTCTCCTCAGGGGGGCCCCGGGAAAGAGCACATCTTCTTCCACTTTTGCTCTTACTCGATGAATCGGCTGGCATTCCGAGCAAATTACCCACCCCCAGAGCTTCAAGGCAGCTGAAAGCCAGGGCGTGATATTCCTCACATTGCATCCCGATCCTAATGGGAGGGGAAAGTGAAGCTTTAATGTGCTTGTCAGTCTCCCTCATCAGCGCGACTTCAAATTCATTCAGGGGGCAGAGACAAATACAAAAAAAAAAAATATACCACCATGTCCACGTCAGTCAATCAACAGGAACATTCAAACAGTCCACATGGGTTGTCTTTCTATCTTAATCCTTCTTATTTATTTTCTTTTTTCATCTTGCTCTCTTTGCCATTCAAAGGTGCTTCATCTATTCGTCTTCTTTGTTTACGCCTCCGGGGATGTTCGAAGGGAAAAAAGGATGATGTGAATGCATATCAAGTGATAGTCATTGCAGAAGGAAAGGTTCTTTTTTTTTCTGAATGCAGCGCGTGTAGAACCTCGGGACATGCTTGCATTATTTTTTAAACGGTCTGTTCTTGAGGGACTCCATCACAATTACGCGCGACCCAGAATTCAGCCTGGGACCACGGTGGTCCCAAAGGAGGTGCGATTTGCAAAGAGGACCAAGGACGAGGGGTGTCATCCAAGACCGCTTGATAATAGAACAAGGAACAAAAGTGAACCAATACAGAGAAAGATCGGGAGAATAAGAGAAAAAATGGGAGTGAGAGGGACAGGCTGACACAGAGGGAGAAAAGGCCTGGCTACGTTAGCTTCCAGTCCTCTGTAATGACTGTCCGTAGTTATAGGAGGCGGCACTATAGTGGAGTAGTTTGGGGGAATTTTACGGGAGGAGGAGGAGAAGGCTTGGACGAGGAAAGCTTTGTCGTGCAGTGCGGTTAACTTCTCCAGACCAAACCGAAACAATATTCTCCGAAACGTATCCGTTTCTACAAATTCATTGAGAATGTCGTAATACTAGAGGTAGGCCCTGTACACTACACCTCTAGATGCACGTGCGGCGCAGTCTCGAGGTTTCACGTGAGATCGAGATGCCACTTGAGACCCCTCCGAAAAAACATGGCCCGGTCTAGACCCGCGACGAAAGCACAACACGACTCCAATCGGAAGGGAATTCAAAACCAACACTTCCGCGATCAAGCTGTAATGCCAGATTATGGTATTATACGCATTGATTTTTACCTCCTTTCTTCTTTCCTACATTTCCATTCCCTCTCGCTCAGTTCCTCTATCTCTCTCTCTCTTTCTTTCTATCCCCCTCTTTCTTACTCTGCTTTCCCCGCAGCAAACTGAGGCAGACTAACAAGACTGTAAGTACACTAGGAATCTCCCGAGGTGGCGATCCAGGGGAGATGGTCATGTCACACGCCCTCACCTAGCCCCCAGGAGTGCACGCCTCCCTTTAGTCCTGTAATACAGCCAAGCCTTCGCCGGCTTTAGGCCGAAACTATCATCAAATCTCACGCTTAGTTTCGTGAAGACTTCCTTACATAGTAAGGTGGACGGGGATAGTAGTTGGAAGAGAGAGGGGGAGAGAAGGATGGTGAAGGAAGAGATAGACTAAGGAAGAGAGGGATAGGGTGCATGGGATGGAGAAGGAGAGAAAACATGAGAAAGTAGATGAAACACGAAATAAGTAAATCAATCTAAAGTCCTGTAGTCAAGTCATCCTACTTCACCCCATCGCGCCACGCGTATGTGCGGTCTCGACGAGTGACGAGATGTGGAATGCGTCGGTTGTCGGTCTGATCACGAAGCAAAAGCTGCTAAAAAAGAGGAGATTTTCAGGGAGAAAAAAGCAGACCAATAGGATGGGGTAGATCACTTGATGTAATGGAAAAACCGCAACTCCCTCATGAACCACCTTACACCTTGGCGGCTTCAATAACGGGGTCAACGGCTAAACCCTACCGTATTTTTCTTTATGATTATATACAGGTATACGTACAGACATCGAGCGACCTTTTGGTGTCGCCCGAATCAGCTCTAACTAATAATACTCTGTGGTGTATACTATAATGCTCAAGTGACACTGTGTATTTGTATGCATGCATGCATGGATGCTGTTGTATGTTCGCATGTGTTTATGTAGTATGTATGTAATATGTATGCATTGCGTATGTATGTAGGTATGTATCTATATGTATATGTTTGTTTGTGTGTTTGTGTGTATGTTTCTATCTATGTATATCCATGTACACATGTATTATGCACATATTTTCACACTCCGTTCTCACTTCGCCGTTATTATGTCGCTTATGTCCCTGACAGTTCGAGAAAATGATGACTGACACAGCATATCAGGCGAGACGCAAAGATTTTATTAAGTGTTCTTTGCTGCCTGTCATTATCCTGTAACACTAATGTATTATTTTTTTTTCCGGGGGGGGGGGGAGGAGGGGTGCACCTCTCCCTCAACCGAATACCAATCCTTTGAATCGTGTATACCGTGCGATGTCGGATGGAACTAAACACATATCACTTCTATTGTGTTTGATTTGCTAGCTATCAGAAAATGAACTCCTTTTTTTTGTCTTTTGCTTTTTGTTAATCATGTCTTGGTTAATTGCATTACTTCCTCCGCTCCGCATCTGCACGAAAACAAAAGAGAAGCTGTGTCACATCCTTTGACGGTCACGCCGCAGTCGGTGCATAAATTATTTTGACGTCATGATGTAAGAGAAAAATAAACAATTCTTTTATTTAAAAAAAAAGGCCAAAACAAACAAAACAACATTTTTGGATGATATCTTTTTCATCTCCTGTCCCACCTTATACTTTGTACTCACAAATAACGTGTTTGTTTCGTTTTGTTAAAAAAAAAAATGCGTGTGCTTATGCGAACGCCTGCATATGCGTGTGTGTGTGTGTGTGTGTGTCTGTTTGTCTGTCTGTCTGCCTGCCTGTATGCATGTATGTATGTATGTATGTATATAATCTATGTACGTATGTGATTCTGCAGAGAATTCATATCCCCAAAATGCAACAAGTCCAAACAAGGTAACATTGCTCATTTCCACGCTGAAACTCAGGGTTTATTCAAACGTTATCACAATTTCTGTTTATGCACTTGAATGGAATTGACCTGAATTCATTTCCACATCATGGGGTGGAAACACCTTGATCAGCAGATCTGGTTTCCATAGGGGTCCACATACATTCTTGCGTACATTATCCGCAGATCCAGTATAAAGCAGTGTCTTCCGTGCAAATAGAAAGCCGCAGGGGTCTCACTGGAGTCTAGCGGCTCTAGTTGGGCTGCCAACCGTGGGTATTAAGACGATTGGGACCCTCATCCGTTAACCTGTCATACCCTCCGAGGAGCAACGCCTGCCCTCCTTGGTTAAAAACCCAGTCAACCCGACCTCAGTTACACTGCGATGGGACCGAAAAACTGGACACACGCGCTACCAAGGCGAATTCGCAGAAACTAAGGCAGCTCTGTCGTTATATCTATGGTTAGAAACCCATGTCACCCTTTCAGGCATTAGGGGATGAAAATAATGAAAAGGGATCAAAGGGTACAAAAAGAAGAAGAAGAAAAAGAAACGATGGGAGAACGCACCTTAATAAGACGGGTGATATCTACTTGAATGTCAATTCCCCACTGGGGATATGAATCTCCGTTAACTATTGGGATAGCGATGAATTATTAATGAGAGCCCTCTTCTAATTATTACGTAAGAGAATAATGAACACCGACTTGTTGATTGCTCGTGAATGGGCCATCTAAAAGCAAAACAATGGAAGGGTCGTGTTGGAATGTGAACGGGAGCATGTGGAGAATGGGCAGACACGAAAGGGGCAAAGTTTCGTCATGGGATCGGTACATAGTGAAGGACATCTTTAGAAGATGGACAAGAACCATCATTGCAAGAATGTGAGCTGGCCCCGCGGAGCTAAAGAGACCTTTTGTGTAATCTCATTTCAAATGAAATGTACATAGGTATCCATTGGGAAAACACACTGTTCTTCGGGTGCCTTGTTGCCGTTGCATGCAAAACAATAGTAACATGGATGTTTTGTTGTTTTCACAACATTGGCAAACTAGTACTGATCTGATAGACACAATTGCATATAATATAGGGAGGAAAAAGAGATATCTCGTTTCGCTAAAACGTGTAGGTTGTTCACGTGAAATTAAACTTTCATAACAGTATAGGGGCTATCTCGCGGTCTCTGTTGTCGAATATGTAGGTAGCCGGACCCATTGCTGAGAGTAGACGGCGTACAAAGAGAGAAAATCGCGCCAAATCAAATCCTTCCGAAACCATAATCCGTGCAGACATGCTGTTAAGCATCGGGTGAGGTTAATCTATCGACCAGGTGACCAAGACCAAGCTTTCGTGCAATTTCGGGGTCACGGTTTAACTCATATTCAAGATTTCATATTTCGTTGCGCAGCAGCTCTGCAGGAGGGGAGGGGGAGGGGAGTTTCATAGGCATTGTCACGATATCATTACCGGCACGGCTGCCGATTACATTCTGTATCACTTGTAAATATTCCTCAGTGAACATAATTCTACCCTGTTTACAAACTCCCGCTGAAATCAACATTCTATTTAATGCGATGGCACTTATGCAAGCTTGCAGAATTACTTAGTTTGGGAGTGACAAAATTATTATGATTATCTTTTGTCTGCTATATAAGACACAACGGACTGCCATGCATGATCTTACCCATCCCCTCCCCTTACTTTAGAAACAAAATAAAAGCGTATACAAAAATGGCAAAAATGGCAGACGAATGCCGTGTAGTGAGGTCAAACATGCGTTTGAAAGAGTCGACATGAAGCCAATGAGGTTAGGGCTGGAGGTTGAATAAGCAGCGTGTTGGCCGCCAACGGTGTGAGCATAAATATGTGTGCTGAGGGAAGGCTGAAGGGCGGAAAAAGCAGAAAGAGCGTGCGACTATAACATTGTTGAGTACGGATTCCGTAAGATTTAGACGCCGCGAATACTGTAGGCGGATTATTACAAGAGTGGCTGGCTTCGTGACGGAAACGTTCTGTGTTCCTCCTTTTCTTTGGCATGGTCAGAGACTTTCGTGCGGCTTCCTTGTATCTTTAATAGTCGATGCGTGCGCTTTCACCTGCTCTAAATTATTCATGACTATTTTGTTACCGTCACCAAAATGCGTTGAATTAACTTTCCTGTGGTTCAATCTACTTGAGGAACCAGGTATTGAATGGAATGTATAAATAATCAATAGATGATAAACATAATTTCTTTTCCAGCCTGTCTTTAGCAGTACAGAAAGAAGCATTTTCCCAAAATTATTATCTGAAAGAGAAAACTGAAATGCAAGTCATGCATCGTAACACCTATCTGCAGAGTGTTTTGAGGCATCTAATGTTTTGTTGACTGCACAAATACACACACCTATAATGTATAATCCTAAATATCATGAACTTTATAAATCTGTGAACTTCTCTCCATGTTGTTTAAATGCAAGCGGTTTGGCTCCACACGAGACTTATATTGTTGATGTCTGGGATATTTTCGACTGTCTAATTTTAATTTCAATTTCAGTTCATTTTCCTAGCGGGAAACACTCGCATTTGCAGGGAATGTATTCTATATTCTTGTGACGGCAAACTTCTCTTTACAACCTCAACAGATGCGTGGCAAATAATGTACTCCAATAGCAGACAAGATTTAAGCAATGATCGAAGGATCATTTTGTCGCTCCCCTTCTCTCTCTCTCTTCTCACGCTTCTGTCTCTTTTTTCCCCTCTTTTGTATGTTTTTCTAATTCGCGCTTGAGTCTATACAGAGAAGCCCGCAGATGGTCTGGATAAGAATAAAAGCGGATGAGTGGGGAGAATGCTCAATAGATAGATATGTGGGACACGGCAGCCAAGGGGTTGTCGAACAGTGCATAAAGGAAGGACGTTTATTTTATCCGCTCCTTCTCCCCTCCCTCTTCCCCTTGTTCCTCTTTTAGCTGTCATCTTGAACCGTGTTACGGGCGAGCAATACACCTTCGGAGAACAGTGCGTTCGTGACTTTTCGTATAGTTTACCAGTCGGTCGCTTTTTTGTAGTCTCTTGAACCTTGAGTCAGATAACTCAAACACGACATTGATTAATAAAGGTTGTCCACATAAGACGCGAGTTGAGCCAGAGAGCTCTATTTTCAATCAACAATGAGATGATTCCGTTTCAGTTCATGTTTTGTTGTCCATTTTGACTCTACTATTCCTTTTTTTTTCTAATTTGACCAACTTGAATGTGGAAAACTACGTAAGAAGAAACCATAGAATGATTAAGAAATTAACAAAAAGCAAGAAAGATGGTGGCAAATAAAACGAAAACAAATGAAAAGATAGACGAAAGAAAGAGATATTTTAATGTCTTTAGACAAGGTTGAGTATCTTAGCATCTCAGTTCATCAAAACATACCACTCGTTTCTCTATTTTTGTCTAAAAGTCTCACCACATGTAAAGGGAAATGAAAATAAAAGAATGCGATTTTCCCCAGCTGGGACAGAAAAATAAACAACTTCTGAAAGTGAGCTGAATGGCGTTTTATTGGCATAATACCTTCCAAAGTCAATTTAATGTCAACCAAAAAAAAAATCATGTTTGTCAGAAGAGGGTATAGACGGAAAATGACAGATCAATAAATTAGCCTTTTTATATTTTTTTTTCTCTCCTACTTTTTTTTTTCTCTCTGTCTGTATATCTGCAAAAATTGAATAGCGCCTCCCCGACGAGGTAATTTGGGTCATCTAGAAACGGATGAACGTACAACCTGTTAGGCCTACCTTGTAGAAGGAAGTGCAACTTGCACATACGGAGGTCGTAATATGACATTTCAGACACAACATCAACACAGTCTCAAAATGAGAGGCAATAAAGAAGACATGCAACAATTAAGACGCTTTGATGATTTTCGACAATCTTCCTATGAATTAAGAGAAAAAGACCCAATCTACTGTAGAGTCAAGGCTGTCAAACCTACGTATATATATATAATCTATGCAGATCGTTATGACTCATTTCGAGAGAATGTGTGTGATATCGTATAGATATTACCTACTCTGTAAATAGATCAGTTTTCTCATTTGATTGATCCAACATGTCATAGTATATATGAATATAATTAGAACACAAACATAATCATACACACAAGTGGGAATTGCGTAATTAGGTTCCTCTGCTCGGCGCAGGGGTAACCGATCTCCGGTTGTTCGGAAGTACATCCAAATCTATGGTAGATAACTCACACAACAGTGTTTCTTAGCCAAGGTTTGCTTTTTTATTTTTCTTTCTTACTTCTCAAGTTTGAGTGGATGCAATAACAATCCAGGTAGTTGCCTCCCAAATATGGCATCTGATATGGCTTTGATACCAACTATTTAGATACTGGTGAGGTTAATGAGGAACGGTTCTCCGAGATTCATCCTTTTTAACCGTTATGTCCCTCTTCCACACTTCTAGGGATCGGCATGCACACCCAGTCACGAACACCTGTTTAACAATTATCACGAAGCAGTTGTGTATGAAAGGACTGAGAGAATTGCTTGTCGTTCTGTTCAATGCTCCTACGTAAAATGCCACTCTGATTTTGTGAATTTGATAGTATTGAATCTGCGTGGGGTGTATAATTGCGCAAGCATTAATTTGTTGAAAGATAAAAAAGCAGTCACGAACCCGTCTATCATATTATGATTGCATTACATTAATAGATATCAGATGTGCACAAACTCGTTACATAAGATCCATCGAAGATGCAATGAATTGTTTATGACTACAGTGTTGATAACATCAGCATCATCTCCAGTTTAATTCATGACCTGTTATAAGAGAGGGAAACTAATAAGTTTCGTCTGGTGCAGACGCCCCCTCTTTTCCAAAAATGTAAATTGACATCGATACGTAGTATATAATTCAGCGGATATTATCTATCCATGTAATTATGACTAGCAGCAATCAAAAGTAATTGGCGCAGTTCAAGGATAGTTAGTTCGGCGTACGTGTGTGGTGATGTGTTATGATGGGAACGCAAAGATCCAATTAAAATGAGCGCCTAATTGAAATTGAGCCATGGTAGATCGTTTTGTTCAGCATCCAAATCGCGCCAACAATGACAATCAAATGAATCAGCCCCTCATTCAATACGGTGTCACTAATCGGACGCGGGGGTGGAATTTTGTTTTCTTCTCGCTGCTAATGACCTGCGGCTTTCTACCTTTTTTAGATCTTTTCTCGGTGCTTCTTCTTTTTCCACAGCCCGACATATTTTCGGCGGCTGTAAATAGAAGATATATAGACGTGTTTAACCAGCCCTCTGACGAGCATATCGTTAGAATACATATTTTCAGCGTCACGCCCGATTTGAACGAAACAGACAGCGCTTATATAGAAACTGATCTTCGTTTGTCAACGATTTGAAGGGCTTTATTCCATATTCTCAATGCCGTACACAGGAGATGAGGTGTTCCGTGTCGTCAAGTATTTGCGGCAGGGTTGCCTGCAGAGTTGTCGCTTGGCTATGACGTATGTCATAAAGATTGCATTATCACTGTACATGACATGACTTGTTTCCCTCCTTCCCATCCTCCCTCACCCCCCCCCCCAAAAAAAAAGAGGAAAAACAACACAAAGGTAGAATCAGAACGCCACGTCATGTAAACTTATGTGCCCACATATTATAACAAAATGTCTGTTAAATGGCAGCTTTGTTCGGGACAAACATTTCATTCTTCGTTTTCGTCAAAAAAAAAAAACACGTTCTAATAAGTTTCTTTATTTGCATGACAATTTTGCTCCTTTATTTTTTCTTTCTCTTTTTTTTTTTTGATTGCTCTATTGCGCTATATGCGAAAGCGTAGCGCTCATTCCGCGAGGAGGCTACATTTTTGTAGGCGGTTCTCTTGCATACGCTACGATACCACTTGGTCCAGTGGAGATACCATACAGTCGGGAACGTGGCCAGCAGTACGTACAGTTTGACGAGTAAATTTGTTTCCGTAACCTATATCTTGTATTTCTTTTCCCCCCGTTATGCTAACGTTTAAAAAGCCGGCAATATCTTGAATAACTGCGGCTGTTGTGTTCCAGGTTCCAACGTAGATTATACCTACCTCTTGGTCTTCCCTGGAAAAGAAGCATACTTTGATTTAACGACGTTAGATAAACTTGCTGGATGTCGGTGGTAAGCCCTCAATTCTCGCCAAGCATATAAATTTGTGTCTTAGCGTGGCCATACTGCCTTCTGGTATATCGACTACAGTAAGTACGTCCCCTTGTGAACTAATCGCCCATTATCCACTTAACACGCATCTGACAAAGTCGGGAGTGTTATTGTCACAATATACTCGAACTGTCGTCACAGTCTTGTATAATGTCAATGTTTGGTTTCATCATGCAACGATAGTTAGCCCCCATACTATCCTGTTAGGCCAGTCCTACTACTTCCCGGTTCCTGCTTCCCACCCGCAGCCACAAATTAATATCGGCGGTTGACTTACGAGCACCTACAATGCATCGACAGCTCATTCCCTCACTGTGTCTAATGCAGCTCACATAATCAAAAAAGGGGCAGCATCGTCAAGAGACGCACCGACTACACGGAATTATTAGACAAAATGGAGGGACCCATTCGCCGTAAATGGCCCGTGACTTTTAGTCGTGATAAACTGCCGGCATTCCTAGACCATTGTTCGGCAGATAATAAGGGATGGGTACATGATTGTATACTTTTCGTATACACTTCACCAGTCCCTTCCCATCACTCTATACAACCGCTTGTCTCCCCTCTGGGCCAGATTCCCCCCCCCCCCCACACACACACACCTTAGATACTCTTTTCTTTTCTGTTGCTACGTCTTTCAAGTTCATCGTGTCTTGGGAGTGCTTGTTATCACGTCTGAGTATATATATATATATATATATATATATATATATATATATATATATATATATATATGTGTGTGTGTGTGTGTGTGTGTGTGTGTGTGTGTGTGTGTCTGTGGTGCGTTACTGGTAGTAACCTGTGTTGACGGGGATTTCTCAAGAGCGTCTGACGTCAGGAATTTTTTTTTTCTTTCAGCGCTTTCAGCGGCAAAAAAAAAAAGTCTATTATTACAAATTGTACTTAGGTGACGAAGTGAAATGCTATCATTTTACCTTTCAGCAGCTTACGCATTTCTTACTTTCTCAATTTTTTTTTCCTGATAGCCGATGCCTATACGATTAACCAACATCACACAAAAAAAGACTCATAAAATGCACTGCATCATTTTGAGCGGTTATGAGGGAATACGGTTGCGTGTTATATCTGTTAGTGACTTTGTCTACAGGGGCGCTGGTAGATTTGACTGTCACAACTGTTGCCCACTTTCTTTAATGGCCGCCTCATTCAAAAGTATATGAACTACGCTGTGACTGTTTTTTTTTTTCTTTATAGCTTTAAAAAGCCAGACCCACAATGAATCATTATGGACACTTAGGCATTCAGTTCAACAATCTCTCTGCTAAGCCAAGTTTTGCTGCTTCAAAACAAAATTCTTATTCTATTTTCACTTGACTTTGTGAAGGAAATATAACAGAGGGTTGGTTATAATACGGGCTTATACGTTTTGCAGTTTATACATTATTTTTTCTGATCTTTGGTTCTTCAGTAGCTATTGTGGCAAATATTTTCTTTTTGCCTGGAATGGAAATGGGATATAATAAGTCTCTATCGCCCTAGGCACACGCGTAACTTTTTGACTTCTCTAATTTTTTTTCCACCCATTATGTGCAAATCGTAAAAAGCACTCGTTATTGTGTAGCGAAGCGCTGGCGTGAGCTTAGGGGGGATGGCGTTGTAACAAACACAAGCTGCTTGCGTGGAAAAGGAGAAGAATGAATAGTACAGACGAGGAAAAAACTGCGTAACGAATCTATGCCGTTTACCTGCGTCTCTAGCAGACAGTCTTATTTGTCTTTTTATCATTGGGAGATATATATTGAGGTTTTGTAAACGAAGGGTTTTTAACCACCGGCGCGCTGTCCAGGACGCTGGAAATGACAAGGGCAAATGGTGTATGCGTCTAGCCTTGACTTCACAGAGTCTCAATTGTTGTTGTTGATTTTCTTGTTGAATAATGATGTTCCATGCTTAATATCATATTCCAGTTGTTAGCCGTATATCGTCTATATCACGTAAAAGTTTTGTTGTTGTTGTCATTGATGATCTGATTAAAATCGACTTAGGGGCTTCGTGTCGCAGTTAAAAATAAAAAATGAAAAAAAAATTGCTACTAGTGCATCCGACCAAATGTATGTGCTTGAGTCAGCTGTGAGTGAGAAAAAAAAAAGAAATTCAGGAAGTGACATTTTTTTCGAAAGTGTTTCATTCATGTCTTCAATGGAAGGTGGATGTTTGTTTAAGATTATGTCACTTCTCAGGACAAGGAAGAACATAATAGACGTCGCGTTACCAATGCTCGAAAGGAGAAGGCTCTGTAACAAATGTGTGTGTGTGCGTGTGTGTGCGTGTGTGTATGTGTATGTGTATGTTTGTATGTATATATGTATGTATGTATGTATGTATGTATGTATGTATAGTTCGATCGGTAAGGGATGGGAGACAGACATCACTTGTCACTCGAATAGCGTGTCAGATCTGCTCGAGCTCCTCACCGAATATCCTTAACTGAGAGAATGCGGAAATAATGTTTAAAAGAAATGCAGTGCTGTGTTTTACTTGAGTGCATCAAGGGGATTTACCCATTGTATACGTAGAAGAAGATTAATGGCAATCAATTAATGTATCATTGTTTGTTTTTTCCTCAGAAAGTGACTACTCACGACTCGTGAAATATACATACATGTATGCACTTAGATGATTATGAATAAACAAAATCGCAGATTTGTACCTCGTCATAATGTACCACATCAGCAGAGCTCCTGGTCATATAACGATGATCTTTAAACAATTTTCACGGCTGCAATGAAAGGCAAACATTGTCATTACCACCAAATGAACTTCGCTTGAACTTGTCTTTTGTATGGTGTAGGAAGACCTGATCGTCATATTCTCTATCATTGTTCTATGATCTCTTTCTTTTGGTTTCTGCCATGCGTGACTGGCGCCTCTTTGCCCATATCGTCAGGGGAGTTTAGATAGCTATGCATTTTCCTATTTTTAATTCTTAGGCCGGGGAGGGGTTGTTTTACATGTCGTATTCTCACACCATCTGAAACCGCTACTCTATACATTCTACCTTATTAACCTATTTCTTCCTGTTGCTATGTATATAGTTTGCATTTCCGGGGGGGGGGGGGGGGGAAGCGAAGGGCTTAACTATACTGGTTTGTAGGGCCGGATAGGATCAGCTTAAAGATTGGGGATTCCCATTCACATCACTTACAGCTAACTTAAATGCAATATTTATGTGCTCACTTGAGTGAAAGACCTTCTGTTTCAATGGATGGAGTAAAACTTGGCTGTTTGACTTAAAAGCAAATAGAGCTGTTACTTCGAATAATTTTTAAACAGTCACAAGCTTAATATGATACAAATAACTGGAGTATCTTCCCATACCTTAACGTGAACAACGAATTGAGAACACACACGCATATTTGATGAGAGCTGATATAGTTTGCATACAACATGTATGAGTAATTTTCCCTATTGATGAGACAGTATAAGACTTAGTGCCAGTTAATAATAAGTGCCTAAAGCAAAGAATTAATCACACGGTTTCCTTTGGATGCATATATATATATATATATATATATATATATATATATATATATATATATATATATGTATGTATATATATATATATATATATATATATATATATATGTATGTATATATATATATATATATATATATATATATATATATATATATGTGTGTGTGTGTGTGTGTGTGTGTGTGTGTGTGTGTGTGTGTGTGTGTGTATATCCTCACAAAGAACGGATATCATGCGACCACATAACCACTTTCTTCTCTCACTTTTGTGAATGTACTTCACTGAGCAATGTATGGAGAAATCGAATTCGAAGGAGGAAAAAACGGAGACAATCATGACGTCTGAAGAAGAGTAAAGATTAAGTTGTATGTATAAACATGCGCATGTTTTAATGTATCATACATTAATGAATAGATAGATAAGTCTATGATAATAACTATATAAAATTATGTTCGAAATTTCACACTAAGTCAGTGTGTCTACCAAGAGGATTAATCAAATATGTCTTGATGAAAGATAATTTTTCATTATGCTTTTCTTCGCACGCGCGCGCGCACACACACACACACACACACACACTGACACACTGACACACAGACACCCCGCCTCTTCTCTCTCTCTCTCTCTCTCTCTATCATTTCTCTGTCCCCCCCCCCCAAAAAAAAAAAAAAAAAAAAAAAAAAAAAACGGTATCATATCAAAACTTCCACATCAATGCTACCGTGAAGGAATGGGTATACACTTTAACTATTCCCCGTATGAAATTATATTACAATCGCGTTTCGTATGAAATCTCTCCCCCATCTTCTTTAGCTGTCGTGCTCTCTTATGAAGCCATCTTAATACGTATAGACCGATGATGGGAGAGATGCAGTGTATGAACTATCAGGACAACGGGGCAATTGGGTAGACCTGCCAATTTGCAACGTTAATGAGTCAATCAAAATAGCGTTCTCTTTAATTGGGGGATCAAAATAGGCATTGTGTATACCTCGAGAACGAGAGAGTGGGCTCTACAACATTATTATCTTGCCGAACGGCCACTCGCCATTGTTGACGGGAGCAAAACGTGATGTATGTAGGGAAATTGTCCTTACCGGTCTTTTTTTTTTTATTTGTGTATCCAATTCGCATGTTTATTTTGTCGAGTCCCTTTTAAATAGCAAGGATGCTCTGCATTGAACCCACCCAAAAAAACAAGACACACTTCAGTGAGATCTTCAGTGTAATGACAACTATAGAGCACGACTGCGTCCTTACACATGTTTTGTCGCATTCACATCTTGCCGCTGATTTATTCCATGTTCTGATACTGGGGCAATATCTGTTACCTCGTGGCCTTTGCTACGTTTGTTTGAATCAACTGAAGTGCAAACTACCGGGCGAGAAAAGAAAGGTCTTTGAAAGGTAACAAACATTTACAAGACTAGAAATTAAACTAACTAAACAATTTTTGTGGTAATGATTTGGGGCTAAAAGAATGTCGGTGTTCGGTCCTTTTTTTTCCAAGAGGTAATTTTGATATGGAATCTAATCGAAAGAGTTGTCTCGTGTTTGAATGGCATGGCCATGCTTATAGGTCCACAAGCGGATTTTTGCCAGGTTTCTAGCTGTGGTGCAATGATATCTTGGCAAACACAATCTTTTCGGCTCTGTTCAGTTAAACCTCACGAGGTACTTCCCTCTTTCTTTCTGCTTTATTCTCACACAATATTTCTAGAACATAGATACACGAACTATCCATAGCTCTTAGTCATTCAATTTCAATTTGAAAAAAAAAAAAATGAGGAGTTGTTTAACAGCCCAATTTGTGTATCCAATATGGTGGCGCCGTTATTTTGGTTACCCCGATCTGGTCGCCTGAACATGTTAGCGCAGACAAGGTCATCATCAAGCTCTCAAACTTAGCTTCAAAAAGACTCTGGGAAGCAGCATTGTTAACTTGAGTCAAGTCCCTTTCAAGGAAGACTTGGTGAAACCGATGGAATGCATGCATCGTTCTCACGGGTGAAAGGGAAAGAAAACGAAGAGAAAAGATCGGCAACCAAAGCATGATAATTGCGAGCTTTGGTGTATAGGGATCGAAGCAAGCCATCGTGGTTCATTTGTCAAAATTAGTGTAAAGCGCCACTTTTGCTGACAAATTGTGCATCGTCTTCCATAATATTAATACCATATGACGCGTTTATTTCATTTGATGATGTTACAAATACATGTTACATGCATTTGAGGTGAAATCAAAATGTGTCACCCACACTAGAGAGCTTTAAAGAAAAGAAACTTAAACAAGATCTTTAAAGAGAGAAAACGTGTTCTTTCTTTTAGATATGTTCCTAACTTCTTCTTTTTTTGAAGGCAGACTGGAAATACCCACCAAGTATTCAGGGTTAATGCGATGGGTGGCCATTATATTTCATTATCCATAATCCCCGGCAAACAACCATATAAACATGGTGGGGCTCCCTTTCTCCGCTGGCGCCATCTTGTGCATGCATTTAGAACGACTTTCGCACCACTGCAATTTACTTGCCAACCTTCTCGCACTCGTAAAATAAACTTCCACTCAACCCCGCGGTGAACTTTAATTAAGGCGGCAATGGAGCCATGTCGTGCCTCATGGGAGCAGCTTATAGTCTTGTGTGTGTGTAAGCGACACATAATCCCCTCTTTTACAGAAACGACACGAATCCATTCGTCTGATCCACAGCTCCAATCAATTTGATTTTTTTTTTGTCAAGTTCGGCTCTATGTGATCCCAACGCCGTTTTCTTTCACCTCCCAGTGAGCTATTACCCATTTACTGCGAATGGATCAGCTAGCAACGGTGTAAAAAAAAAGAGAAAAATTGAGAGAGAGAGAGAGAGAAAAAAAAAATGATACCGTATTGTCTTTCGGAATGGGGTCAGATTCAAAGCCCCGATTGACACTTTTTCATTTCATGTATTTTTTTTTATCCTTTAAAGGGTCGATGTGTGTGATTACACGCAAATCTACAAGTAGGACAGACTCTTTGGTGACATTTTGTTTTGAGAAAGTTGAGCTTCAGAGCTTCATCTGAAAGAATGACGATCCTGAACTTGCTGTTACGCTCCATAAACCTGTTCGTTACAAGAGCCGGATGTGTCCCGATTCTCTTTACGGCAGATGGGGCACTCGGTAATCAATGGGGGAAATGTTTCTGCACTGCCCAGACTACATCGCCTCCGGGAAAAAAAAAATGTATTCGGGAAAAGACATGGCAGAGAACTAATGTAACGCTGGTGGGCTTTGCTCGTGGCGTATATCATTAAGATGTTTTCAGTTGGTGATGGATTCCTTCCTTCCTCTCACTCTCCCTCCCTCCGGGACCAAATTTCATGAGCCATCGGGAACGCGGCGTGGAGCCAGCCTCCCAACAATTGCAAAAAGGAGTCGAGATTCAATTTACGGCGCGAAACCACAGGCTCGGGGTGGAGTTGGTGGGTGACGCCGATTTCCCTACATGGGGTACACTCATTATTCCCTTCATATCTCATTGACTCCGACACGGGTACACTAAAGTCCGTCAGCTCTGATATCCAACCCGCTGGCTTGTCCGTTGCAATCAGCCAGAGCCCATTCATTGAACTCGTGTCATTGACAAAGAAAAAAGCACAAACAACGATCAAACAAAGAAAAAAAAATATGTATGGGGATCACAATCTATACCCCCTTCAAGGGATATCATAACTATTCATTACCTGCGCACATCGTCTTACATCGAATGCGGGTTTTCACACTCGAAGAAACCAGACACAGTGCTTTCGATTTTGTTACTTCACCGAGCGTATTATTTCGTACCAGTAGGAGCTGATTATATGATAACAAGGTAACTGGCGAATTTTACTGGGGTTATATTGTACTGTAGAAGAATAAATTCCTAAGGAGATTGTACAGGTGTAGAAGTTAAGAAAAAAAATCTTAGACACGTAAGTATTAATCATTGCTCTCAATACCTCGTCTCGCCGCTCTTTTCTTTCACGTATGTCATCTATCTGTCCAAGCTTACTTCATTTATTATATCTATCTATCTATCTTTCTTTATTTTCATCCATCCATCAATCCACTTATCTATCTAATGGCCAAGCAATTCAAAAACATCTATTTATCTGTCCGTTCTTCTAGCTGTCGTTCTCGTCAGTTACTTGTCTCCCTATCCGCCTCCATGCCCAACCATCAATTTCTACCTCAGTCTTTCTTCCCTTTTCTGCTTTCCTTTCTCGTCTTTCCGTTCTTCCAACTTTGCTTCACCCACCCAAACGTCGAGGTCAAAACATGATCACAGATAAAAGCAGATTTGGCTAATCCGCGACCAACATTCTCAAAATCGTCTCTGTCACGGTCTAATAGTGCCTAGCTGGAAGCGGGGTCGGCCATTTTTAACCCTATTCAGAACACCTCATCGCAAAAACCAGACAAACTGAACAAAAAAAAAAAGTCTTCCCTGGGGAGAAACTCAAATTTCGCTGCTTCTTAAAACGTCCGATCCGAAATTAAACCATTTAAGACCGGGACTTAGGTATAGGGAAAACATTCCTCAAGCTCTTCTTGCAGGGTTATTTGAATGTTCCCCTTACCTTCCTTTTGAAGTGTTTGCCCGTAAACAAGATATACGAGAGCAAAATGTGGATTCTTCTTGTATCAAGATGTGAAATTACCAATTAGGAAGGGATCGTAAGGACAGATCGCTCAAACCCTGGGACTGATAGTAAACCCCATTGTTGAAAGAATTCCAAATTTTTGCTTTCATTCGGTTATACCCCACAGCTGAGATAGTGGCTCTTCGTGGAGGTTGCCAGATGAGGATTAGTGACTTTATACCAGTAAAACATTTTTTCCCCATCAGACGTGCCCAACAAACACACCAAAATCATTCTGACAGTAGGAACCTATTGAATAAAGGGCACTTGTTTTGTGTGGGTACACAATGATGTTTTCGGTACAATGATAACTTACATTTTCATGAGATTTGTTAAAGACGGTCGCCTACAGTGAGAGACGGTAGATGGTAAAAGTAATGATATTACTGACCGCTCTGACTCAGCCGAAAATGCTGTCAGCATCAAGTGTTGTTTGCCTGAACCATAAAATATCTTTCTCGTCGACAGATATTGTCCCATATCCTTCGCCCATAACAAAAAATGGGGGCTATTCCGGGAACTCCGGAATATCCGTACGTTGCGTTTATCTGCCGAGCTGCATTCGTAGTAGGCCTACATGTATTCTCAACCACGGCGCCTGCTCCCTCTCCTAATCGTAATCAGATTATATAATGACGAATTTGTGGGTAAGTCCCTAAAACGTACACGATTTGAACGACAATAGATCGACTGTAAATTTATATTCGAGCGATGAGACATAAGAAACAAGGGAAGAAGAGAATGTAAGGTCGCAACAGAGAGTTGGTGGAAATGAGTCATATAATGACAGAAGAGTAGTTGTGTCTTTAACAGAATAGACTTTAGAAACATACTGGTGTATGATGAATTCCAGTGGAGATCTAACAGTTTAGGAGGATTGAGACGTTCAATGCAACAAGTGTGCTATCTCCTTCTCATATTCTTTTTTTCTTCATTTTTTTTTTTGTGCATGTGTGTGCATTTTATTGTTTTCTCCAGCCCTCTGCCTTTACCCAATCTCTGTTCGAGGTTAAAACATGATTGAAAATAAAAAGTAGATTTGACTAATCCGCTGTGAACATTTTCAAATCGCCTTTGTCACGGTCTAGCGATACCAAGCAGCTAGCACAGACCGCTTTATCCGAGTCTATTCACCGAACACCGTCACCAACCTGACACGGGTAAATAGCTTTTCCTCTGGGGAAAAATGGCTTTTCCTCAGGGGAAAATATCTTTTACTTTGGGCAACACTGAATCAATACACATCGAAACTCAAGAAAGACACATTTTCTCCTCTTGCTCCCTTGAGTTTGTTAAATCTTTGGTTGACATTTCCTATTACATTTGTTTTTTCCTAGTTTTGTTCTTGAAAGAAGAAAGAAAGTGTGATTAGTGGGTGGCAATTCAAAATGGAGTTGCTCCAGTTGTTTTTCGAAGACTTTCGTCACTTTGTTGCGTTCGATCAAAATTGCCCCACGTCATTTTTTTCTCCATATCAAACCATGGCAGTGACGACGATCAGACTGGAGTAAAACGTAGAACATCCTGATATACTTCAAACAAAAATAATGACAGAGATCCTAGTCGTTTTGAAAAAGTGTCAGTGGGTGTGGAATGGGACACTTGATACCTGACTATAGGACGAGCTTTTTTTATCGCATAAACGAACGATCGCCAGTTCATGTGTTAATACCTCTTCCTCGACTTTGCCAGACCTCGCCAAAGTCAAATGTTTTGTGTTGTCCGTTATTTCTTTGTTGTCGACATTTTATAGATATGAATGAAAACAAAGGTAATGGTTTATATAGCGTGTGCCTTTCTCGCACAGCGACCATGACGAGTGTAATTGAAACAAATGAGCCTATATAGACCCGCTACGGGGTATACAGATCACCAGACAAGAATATCTTAAAAGAGAAGTCTAATGTCTCATTAAATATCTCCACTCAAGTACCGATCTTCTGGAGCTTCGCGCTTCTTTACTATGTGTTTACAGCCAACAGCGGCAGTACAAAGTACTACTTCGAAATTATTATGCGACTTATTTGCAGTTTGTTATTAAGCCTCGACAGAATATCTGGGAATAAAATGATAAAGTGCATCTACTCACCTGTATCGCTCATTTTGTCAAATGTTTGCATTTTTGCCGAATGTCAAATATTCTTTTGAACATGATATGTTTGCCGCTATGTTCATATGTCCTCTCTCATTTCCACACCCTCGTTCTATCTCTCCCTCCCTTTCTGTTCTCTTATGTTTCTCCCTTTCTTTTGCATTATTTGTTCTCTCTCTGCTGCCTCTATCATTTCCAAGTGCGGCTATACCATCATCGTCTGGCCTGAGCCATAGTTGATATCGTTGGTTGACGTATAGCAGCGCCTCTTTCGTTTGCTCTCTTCTTCCAATGCCGTGGCCACTGACTCGTCAGTCTGTATACTCTTGCCGAGTATAAGCTGGCTCTCATTAGCCGAGACTGGCGTACCTTTCTTCAATTTCGGAAGGGTTAAGTCGCCCACCCAACGCGGGTCTTCTAGTCAGGGAGTGTGGTGTATCCCACCCCCCCCCCCCACAACCACCTTTACATTTCATTTTAGTTATTTAAGTTTCTTTTTCATCTTCATTCGCTCTATGTTTCTATCTCCACAAGTTCCTTCTTGTCTGTATGAATGTCTGTCGATCTGATTTTCTCCGATTCTTTGAGTAACGATATCTCATAATATTGCCTTCTCTTTGATGCCATAATTTAATTATTCCTGTTATTTTTTGTACTTTTTGATTTTATTTACTAATATCTATGATTATTCATTGTGAAATCGGTGCTAAAATATCATGCATTGAAATACCAGTCGAAACTTGGCTGAGCTCAGCTTTGCTTTCCTTCTCCATATTTTGATAATGTATTACTTGCTTGGTTAGAAATTATAATCGTCTGGGACAGGATAGTTGGTGTCTTTCTGTGTGTGTCTGTGTGTGTGTGTGTGTGTGTGCGTGTGCGGGTGGGGTGGGTGGGTGGGGGTGGGGTGGGAAAGGAACAGTGTAGGGACGGGACACGGCATGTCACGATATTCAAACCTGATGTCATTCGTTGGTGGCAATCCGTCTTGAATTCAAAGTGGAATGGGGAATGCTGGTTTGGAGCTCTCTACATCAGAATAAGGAGGATATGGATAAGAGACCAATTTAGCTCGAGTTTAGTCTTCATAACGGTCTTCAAAATTTGACAAAATTACAAGTATAGGCCTACTTGTAATTTTTGAGAGGTAAAAGAAAGAACGTCATAAGTATTCTTTCATCATCATTTCGCTTCTAATGCCATATCTGAACATTTTTCTTTAATTCTACACTTTGCGATGATTCTATTTTTCTACTTCTCCTCTACGAGATATCTGAAAGTAATGCCACAAAATAACTTCAGATTTTCTTGATCGACATATTTGTGATCACCACGTGCTTTGCTTAGAAGCATTTACCTGTGACTTGCTCTCTTTTTCTTTTCTTTTCTTTTCTTTTCGGTTTGGTCAGAGATGTGTGTGTATCTTTAATAAGTGTCGTTCACATCCAGAGGGACTTCCCCAGATAGTAGACAGATAGATGGATGACACTTTAGAATAACTTGATACTACAGACGTCGAAAGGTATATCCTATATGATGGCGCCTCCATTACGGCAAAAACGTCCTTAAATGTATTTTGAATGAAACGTGCTCGCCCGCGCACCCGTAAATTGTTGGCGTGTATTCGGAGGATAACGTTGGCCAATGATGGTGTAAATGCTAAATGTTGTGGACACAATGCTATGACGATGGCAGCATAGCTCCGCTTTGCATTCGCAATTTGAGAGTTATTGTAATGCGGAAGTGCTGGTGAAGAGATCGAATAAAGAGAAAAAAGGAGAAGATACGATGAAATTCCGTAAGGATATATCTAGCCTTTCATCCTAATTGACTCTCTAAGTAAGAGCAAGTTAATCTGTCGAGATTAGAATAACCTGGCTTGGGACAAATACAAGCTTGCGGCCGATCTAAACAGAAGGGGGTATTGAGGTTCTTTAAATGGACGACTTCATGTAATTAGCCACCTTTGTTGGTGGCATTCCCTAATGCGAAGCGATTTAATGAGCCCCATCATTGGACAAACATTATTCACAGTTATCCCTATTGTTCCGACTGTTATGTCCATAAGTAGTGGGAGGGATCTTTAGCACAACATTGACAAAGGGCACGTAATGACAACGGGTCTTAAATCATTATGTTGCTGAAAAGGTAGGCCTACTCGTGACAGGCTAGACTAGAAGCAGCCATTCATTTCTCAAAACTGGAAAAAGCAGAGCACTCAACTCGTTTATACCAGAAGGATGCAATCCTTTCACACTTTGAAATTTGGGCAGATCAATATGGCTTCAGAAAATCCACTGATTAAGGAGGATTCGCGTGCTTGAGTCGTTAACGGGAACCCTGGCAGAATGGGGAACGGACTTCGGGTCACATTATTTTCACCATCACGGTCTTTGGAGAGGGCTTCACATTAAACCATCGCGGTTGTATCGTGATGGTACAGCTTTAACCCCTTGTGTGCCAGGGGGCTTTGAGCAGAGCGTACAATGCGATGGGGTTTTTCTATGCCAATCGGTACTCAGAGCCCACACAGGGTTAACGAATGGTAGAGGCCCGAATTTCCAATGGCGTATACAGTAGTCCGTAATGCAGCATTCACGTTCATCAACCATAGCGCGCATAAAGGACAGAGATATTGTATTAGGATGAGAGAAGATCATGGCAATTTTCTTACACCATCAGAAGAAGAAGAATAAAAAAAAAATGCGTGCATTCTTTTCTGTTTTTCATTTATCTGCAGTTTAGAATCTTTCTCAAGACATACAAGGCAACGCTTTCCAAACCTAACTCTAAACACGCCATTTCTCATGAATTGATAATCAATGAAAACCGTAATTGAAGAAAGTGGATGATGTTTGGATACTCGTCGGAAAGCATGATAAGTTTCGACGGTCAGCTAGCTCCACGTTTGAATGTAAAATTATTCCTTCTTAGTTCGCTGATGTCAATGATATTTGCTGTTCAACTTGTTTCCTATGTTTTCCCTACAGTTATCGCGGAGACAGGTGGAGCAGCAAATGAGGAGGGTAAGCACGCTAGACGAGTACATCAATGCATTCAGAATAAACGACACCACACGAAGCGTCAACTCCAGATATTCCATCTATAGAAATCCATCGTCTGTGAGCAAGAGGAGTTTTAGAAGATTGGGGAGAGCAGGGAAAGACAGTTCACGTGAGTATACCAACTATTTTTGTACCCGCCATTATAATAGCAGTATACCCTGGCTACTAATCATTCATGACCCAGTGTGTGCGTGCTAACACAGTGGGGAATCTGAACTTGGCGTTTCCGCACCGAGATTTTGGTTGCGCATGTATTGAGCAAATCTACCGTAGATGGCGACAAAATAGTACCGAATGAATCGGAGCTAAAGTTTATTTCGCGTTCCAATCGCGATGGTTTTGATTGGCCAATCTCTGCAAATTGAGTTTACTTTTGAGGGCTGTTTGTACGAGATGTTTAGTCAAGTCAGATATAATGTACTCTGGTAGAAATAAAACTATTACCTCGTTTATCACGTGAGGTGTGTCCTCTTAAAGTAATGATGTTCACACAATCCATTAATTTCTAGTCCACTTATTCGATCTCCACATAATTATCACAGACTGAATCTGCTCACCAAGCATTCACTCAACGACGGCGGCAGGTACTTCTTAACTTGCTATGCTACATTTTGTTTCGATATTGGTTACTGTAAGAAAAAAACAGAAAAAAGAGAGGATGTGTCTGAATTTGACCAAGAGACAAATCAATTGAATCCAAATGCGAAGTAATTTTAATAACGACCATATCCCCATATCTGTATAATTGCGTCCTTTCTGAAACACCTCTTATGCCATGGAGTAAACAAATTAATGAGGGGGAAGGGGAATAAGGCAGGGAGAAAGAAGGGAATGTAAAGGAAACACAAAAAGCGGGCCATTTTGCAAAAGAGAAATACACAAGATGGTGGCGAACCGTAATGAGTTGAAATCTCGACCACAAAGAGAATAAGGATTTCTGCCTGACTGGTTTCTTTAACCGTCAATCATCTGTCTTCTTTTGTGTTGATATTCCGACGTAATGACTTTGATGCGCGAATCATCATCGTTGTGTACTGGCTGCAAGGACGACGGACAAAGTCGGGGAGGGCTCATGAGGAATTTATATTCATCGCGGGAATATTTTGGTCCGCGCCATTGCAGAGTGTCCGTCGATTACAAGGGAGTGCGTGGGCCCTTGCCCAACTGTGCTACTCACACGGAATAATGCGGGTGGGGCTGAGAACTAAACCATGACCTTGTTGCGATGAAAAGAATCGCTGTATCAGTAAATCGAAAGTACGAAATACACTCTGGCAGGGCCTAAAAATCCCATAACTTCGTTTTCTTAAATTGTTATCATCGTGAAAATACGACACGGCTGATCTTCATGCAAGTGGGCTTAGGCAGTGTGAACTGTTTAGATGCACCCCCCCAAAAAAAAAAAATAACAAGCACCTCCACACGCACACACAAAAAAAGTGCACACGCACGTACACACACACACGCACGGACACACTTATGACCAGTTACTGTAGATGGACGAAGTGTACCAATAGTAGTGTTTTAGGACATCCTCTCTCAGCTGCAAATGGAAAAAAAAAAAGAAAAGGGGAAAAAAGAGCATCATCCATCGCGACAAAGTCAATGACCTCTGAATGTACTTTTTCAAGTCGTTGGCTTTTGAGTCACCTTTTAGTCCGGCTCTGATCAAAAATGTATGACGCCAATCGCATCTCTGTTTCTTTAACCCTTAACGTGCTTTGAGTGCTGATTCGCACGGAAAAACCCTGCATGTGAAAGCGTTGTATACACTGCCCGAAGTCCCTGGCAGAAAAGGAGTTAACCGTTTGTAGTTCATGCAAACTGACATACGTATACGTGGCAAAACGGATTGGTGTCAAGCAATATTATTTCATCTAGATTTGTTTACCGAAGATCAGATATAATGAGAGGCTAGATCAGTCAAGTCCACTTTTTTTCATTGGTAATGATGGGATTTAACTGAAATGAAAATAACAAAAATTCTATCAACATGTTACATGCGTGGAGCTCATCCTGTTTTATTATCAATCTCTTAAGATGCAAGAGGTAAATCACCAGCTGCACTGACTGTCAAGAACCGTGAAAACATTCGTTGATAGAATGAGAAAGGAGTAAAAGTTTCGTTTCGTTTAGTCCCTGAGCGAGTTGAGTCTGGTCACTTTGCTTTTACATTTCAAATCAAGTACTGGAACGTAAACATAACCAAATATATGTGTTTTAATTGTGTCCATTATGAGAAAACAAACACAACGATTAGTTGTTGTTGTCTTCTTAACATCTTCTTTAAATATTTCTCATACAAGTTGGAATTCTATTTAACTTATTTATTATGGTCCATTAACATAGAGAGTTTGTTACAGTACATCTAAACAGCCGCAGCAGGTGTGCAGAGAAAAATTTGAAAATAATGTACACTGTTATCCGTTCGTGTCTTGAGAATCCGGAGGAAAGCTCACGAACAGACCTTTTTGGGGTTCATGCTCATAGATTTATATTGGTATGAGGGCCTGATTTGGGAAGCTTTAAATAGACATAACGGGGAGGGGGAATAAATCATACCAGCTATGAGCGTCGTTTGCACCCGCGCAAAGCCACAGGGATCGCTAACTGCTTCTTGATACCACAAATCAGGCGCGAAATACACCAATTTACTGCATGATCATTTCGCCAATCGTATCTCTTTCGTCATCTACGTGTGCGATTTCTCGCTTATCGACCCTCAAGATTGGACGCTTTCACCTCATGATATTGCCAAATATATCATAAACCATCTGACAGGACCGCATATTATAGGTATATAGGGGCGTTCGCTGCCACTATCCCTTATCACTCGCGTAATCTGATTAATGTATTCGAGAGCGTTGAACATTTGTCATCGAATCAGATTTATGACCAAGTTTTGTAAAATCAAACGGGCATAGTTCTTTCCCCTCTTCCAAGCGATGCGTGCTGCGTTCTTGGAGAGAGAGAGAGGGGGGGGGGGGCAGCGAGGGAGAGAGAGAGAGAGACTATATATTTTCCTACATAATGCACATAGTTATATTCATACGGTAAACAAATCGGCAGGTTCGCTTATAAACTTAGAAAGAGATTTTTTTTTTTTTTTTTTTTTTTTTACAATTAGAATGAATGGGAATGCCATGCTTGATTTTCGAGGTTTACTTAAGTTGAGTATAGTCAATCTTTCGTATATCCTATTCGAAGCGCTGTAAGTGGGAATGCGCCCTGTTTATGAACACGGTCTAAAGTGTGGTGTGGAGGCATTTTCTTTCTCTCTCTTTATAAAGTCACGAGGTATTGTCCCCCTTTCAATCTAAACGACTTCAGCGAGTCAAACCGAGGTCAAAAGCAAATTGCCACTGTTATCAAAGCCACTTTGGTTCAACCACCAAAATAATAGGGTGAAAGATAGACGAGGGTGAAAAAAAAAAGAGGAGCGAATGATACATTTTAGAAATGGAGAGCGAACAAACATCAAATTCAGTAGCATCCCATTGTACCGTGTCAGTCTGGGCGGGTGAATGACAATGAACGTACTAAAATGCGCATTCCAGTTCACTCAGCCTATACGATGAAGAGAGAGAGGGGGGTGTGTGTGTGGGGGGGGGGAGTGAAGAGGGAGGGGTGGGGGAGTGAAGGGGAAGGAGAGGGGGAGAGAGAGCAGAAAAGCGAATTTCTACAGCGCGTAATTTCAAACTCTGTGGACCGACGAGACAATGACACTGTGAATTGACCAAAAATCGGCATGAAATGGAACATGCCCGGGTGCACGAAAATATTTAAAGGATTCCATTTTCAGGTATTCTTCTCTCGACAAAGCCCCAAAGGCCCCCCCCCCCCAAAAAAAAAAAAAAAAAATATATATGATTAAAGCTGCTCGTCCCCTGAGCGGGTAAATGATGGGGCACTAAAGAGGCCGCGAATAGCATCTCAACAGTTTCCTCTGATCACCCTACTTTATATACCGTAGAGTTTAGTACAGGTATTCATTGAAATTAACTGTAAAGTGTTACTCATTCCTGGGCACAGGTACTCGTAACCACCGGTAGCTGCATCCCCAACCTCATATTCTTCTTCATCAGTTGGTCCGTCATTTTTTCTGTAGGACTTAGAATCTATCAATCACATGGTGTAAAAACACGGATGACAGACTTCAATCTTTATAGCAAGTCGGAAGAGGTCACTTGAACAGAGAAGTCTGCTTTGAAACCGCCCAAATCCAGCGTACTAGTCTCGTGATGTTGTATGGATGGGCGGCCTTCATTATCTACCTAAATATTATGGGGGAATATAAGTGTATATACCTCGTGACACATTTTGACGATTGAATGCCTCGAGATGTAAACGACGCGGGTGACCGTAGGTATAATGATCTCGAATATTATGTTCTAAGATTGAAATTGTCATGACATACCCCCTAGCTCCGTCTGATAAATCAACAGGACAATTCATCGGCATTAACTTTTCATGGTAAAATTCCTCACCTTTTATCCGTGTAGTGAAGAAGACACTGCTACAAAAACTTGGTATAGGAATTTTTATCTTTTCCCTCTGGCTCACAGACAGGCACGTTGATTGTTTCGTCTATCCTTTCCATTAAAAGCAGCATTGTTACAAATACCATATTAAATTTGAGACGATCTGGGAGTCACCAGATCCAACAAACTATCTTGCTCAGAATTCATCGCGTGCTCACAAATAATACCATCGGTGCGAACAATAATGATAATGATAAAAGTTGCAGTCAAAGACCAGTGTTATTTAGCCTGCCATTGTTGTCCATAATCGACAATTCCAAGGATATTCACGAAAAACACTCATTAGAATGGAATGTAGGGGGATGTACGTCCCTATATAGAGTCTCGTATGTAATGCAGCTGAAGATAGACCATGGGCTATTATGACGTCACTCAACGTCGCTCATCGTAAAAAATTTCACGAATAGTCACCTTTTAAATGATAGAGAACTTGTAGGTGATGAGTAGAAGGGTTTCTTTCTATTGATATCGAATCGCTCAAAGGTTCGAAATTGCCCCAAAGGTTTATTGTATTTTGATGATTTACAAAGTCGTACTTAGAGGGAAAAAAAAACACCCCACCGAAAGAAAAAGGAAATCAAAATCATTCATTTGAATCAAATATATCATCATGTTCAGATGATTTTCCCAAGCCAGTGTCAAGATATCCGCTGATTTTCACAGCCAGTCGATCAGTTGAACTTTTGAGTTGCAGCATGTTTGTTCGAATTGAACCTGAAGAGCTGCTGTTTACTTCTAATGCGTGCCTCTGCGTGTGATGTTCTTTCCTCTGAACCCCAAAAATATTCAACCCCTTCATCCTCCCTGCGCTCTCGGAGCCATCCGCTCTCGTTCCGCACACCGTACTCCCAGCGGGCCCCCCGGTACAGTTATAGCACGGGGTGCAGTGTTGCAACAGACAACAGTGAGTGCCAAGTTTGACACAACTGTGTGGTTTTTTTTTTCTGTCATCTTCTCCAAACATGTTCAAAAAACAGTGATACATGCTTAAAAAGACTCTGATAAACTTGTGAAAATAATGATGTTAATGTTAATGATAGTAATGTAATAATAATAGTAGTAATGATAATGATTATTCATATAGCGCTATATATTCATAGAAGTGCTGAAAGTGCTCCAAAGAAGCGAAAATGGACAATAATACAAATAGGGAACATTGCATAACAAACAAACACCCGAACAAACAGTTCAGAACATTTTATGCAAAATTAAAGATGTGATTTTAGTGTAACCCTCTGTCCATCAATATTGTGTGTTTCCCAAATGATATGGCAATTTATGCGAAAGTAAATGTCCCGCACGAACAAATGACCAAAATCAAAATCGTCATCATCATCATCATTATCATCATCACACAAATGGTAATAACATAGATAGAAATGCAAATGTAATTATAAACATGAAAACTGTAATAAAATAAAATAAGATAAATTATGAGTGTGTATGTGATCTAGTTATCTATTCAGCATTACTTGATCGAAATTTCTCTTACCACCATACGAAGTACTTTTTTCTTCAGAACTCTGAAATAAGTTTGAAATCTGAATGAGTTCGAATTTGCAAAAACATGTAAACATACAGAATAAACTTTGTTCAACGATACCAAGTAAAATGCCATACGACTATCTGTCAAAATGTTTCACAAAGCAAACTTATACTGTTGCTCTTTTCTGAATAGTAAGGTGTGACCGCGCAGAGCACGGATTAGGTTTATTTTTGTCAGCGGAAAAATATGAATTCTTCATATCTCCTGGAATATGTCGGAATATATATATTTTTCATCTCTCTAGAGTGTTTGAGGAAGATAGTAATCGAAAGCTGAATGAGAAACGGGAAGGCGCGAAGAAACTGCGGGCGGATGGGCTGGGTAGGGAGTAGAGGGACACAACCTCCTGTGCCTTGAAATTCAGTAATATCTATATTTAACCTTTGAAAACAGGAAAACAATGTTTAAGCAAAGGGACAGTTAAAAAGCGGCAAATCGAAATTGAATGTGATGCGGAGACTCTTCCTGAGTACTGCTGGAATTCGAGATGTACTCACAAACTTTTTGAAAACTTTCTTGTTCATCCTCTCTCATGCCCACCGACTCAGGGCACTTTTCTGAATACGTGCGTTAGAGCTTTATGGCGAATCTGATGCACAGATGATACAAGTTTTACTGTGTTTTGGGGACTTGTTGGTATTTATTGGTTACATGTATGTCGTTGCTGGCTGTTTTTTTTTTTTCTCTCGAGGGAAGCGTAGAAGCTTGATGTAGTTGTTGTTGCTGCTGCTGCTGCCGCCGCTGTTACTGCTGTTGTTGTTGTGTTGCTGTTATTTGTGATTTTTTTTTTACCTGCAGAGAACAACATCTATAGTAAAATGGGGTTTGACGTTTGACCGTTTCCATGGCAACTAGAGAGATGGCGGATGATTAGGGTACCAATGTGTCGTCAGCGGCGTTTTGACAAATTGAATATCGCTGGAACGAAGACAGTAAAGTATGGAAGTCCGCAGAGCACAAAATGTGTCCTCAATGAGCCGTGACACATCCAAGTGACAAAGCTGAGAGAGAAAAAAAAGGAAAAAAAAAAGGAAAGAAAGAAAGACTTGAAAAAAGATAAAGAAAGAAAAGGAGTGATGAGAGATAGGCAGTGATAGTGATGGAACTCCAAAGGTTGTGGACAAGGAAGGCAGAAAAAATATGGAGACGGAATGAAAGAATGATAGATAGATGGATAGATAGATAGATAGATAGATAGATAGATAGATAGATAGATGGATGTATAGATAGATGGATGGATGGATAGATAGATAGATAGACAGACAGACAGACAGACAGATAGATAGATAGATAGATAGATAGATAGATAGATAGATAGATAGATAGATAGATAGATATGTAGGTGTGTAGATAAATGGAAGCTCTACTCGGGCTGGGTACGTGATTGTTGACTATGCAGAGAAATGAATAGGCCTTCTGTTAACTGATTTTTATAACTGTCTTTTCTCCTGTTATCGCTTCCGCCTAATGTATAAGCCAAACAAACAGGAACTACAGACAGAAAATGAACAGCACACACACAAAAAGTCAATCATCCGCCATGAATATCTATACTTATGAGCGCACTTTTTTTTTTAGTAATGCATCTTAGTGCATCAGATACGAAAAGAACAGAGCTGAGCTTGTCTGATTTAAAAAAATGAAAGAAACTAGGATGTAGCAAGAAAACGGTCTGTTGGGGGAAAATATTGGGAAAAGATTTTATCATATTTTTTTTTTTTTACCTGTCGACGACTGCAAGAGGCGCTGTTTATCGAAATGAAGTCAACTGAAGCTGGCAAACATTAATGTGACTAATAGTAACTGCAGAGGCGCTGTTTATCGAAATGAAGTCAATAGTAGCTGGCAAACAATGTCATAATGTGATGGTACATAATAATGTACGTCAACGAGTGATTGAACGGTGTCATTATTGGCGGGCTGAGGGAGGAAATGAATGACAAAAGCTGTGGACCCGAAATCCTATTAGCGTGCCCTGCATATTCCACATTCTTCGTCATCTCTGTTAACAAAAAATTTTAATGTGGAATTCATGTCAGCTCATGATTAGTTCTCTACGTGGCAATCATGTGTGTGTGCATGTGTCTATGTGTGCGTGTGTGAATTTGTGTGCGTATCCGTGTCGGAGGGAAAAGAAAACACACAGGCTGTCAGTAAGTTGTCAAAGTAGGATGCTATCGCGCACCGCGGCCCGTTGTGGAAATAGTATAGCGCCCTCTACAATAAGTTTAGCACCGTCCGATTATCGAATGGGGTTCGCGGTAATGAATTCACGGAACACTTTTCCAAACTACAGCTCCGTTCCTTTCTGTTTCGTGAAGTAGTGATCCTTTTTTTCAAATTATGAGAGTGTAAGAAAGATGAAAACGATTTTTAAAAAATCTGTTGTGTTGTTGATTTGTCTTTAACTTTAGCAAAGTGCACTAGCCATGTTTGAATGTAATGTAAATGTGGATACTATAATAATGTTGTGATTTGAAATCATTGATTGTTTTTTGACAACACCTTGACGTGACCCGTGTTTTCTATGTTTGTTTGTGTTTCTCGTCCGTGCAGCGAGCAATGAGTTCATGGACAGGGTGAAAGAGGAGCAGCAGCGCGCCCGTTGCCAGCCGCGTGATCAGGTGGTGGACGCCTACGAGGAGCTGGGCATCCCTCGCGGCTACAACCAGTTCATCTACCCGGAGTGTATCGTGGTGCGGCGGTGCAAGCAGGGCGGCTGCTGCCGAGATGACCAGGAGTGCGAGTCCTCGAGGAGAACCAACATCACGATGAACGTAAGCCTCCTTATAGTTATATAGAGTCACTCACAATGAGCTTGCCGATTAAAGGGATAGTATAGTTTGGGTTGAGATGGGGATTCTGGTTTTCAACTTTTTTGTGGGATAATATGAAACCTTTCATGAAATATGAAAGAACATTATATTCTAACAGGAATTCAAAGTTTATTTGATGAAAATTGGTTTTGAAATGGCTGAGATATCTGAAATAAAGCATTCATAATAAAAAGTGAGATTCACCTTCTATTAGGATCGCTTTGTTTTATTCTGTTCCTGGATAATTCAGCCAATTCAAAACCGACTTTCATTGAATAAACAGTGACGAACTTTGAATTCCTCCTAGAATTGAACGCTCGTTAACATCTCATAGAGAGAATTTTAAGTATGTATCTGGCAAAAGTTTAAAGCTGAATCCTCACCTTAACCTGCACTATACCACCCCTTTAATCATCTACTCTCTATTCAGTGTTTTTTTTCGTCCTAATCTCATCTTGTTACTCAATTTGTCCAATCCTTGTGCGTAATACATCATGTTGAAGCGACTATTTCGTCAACTCGCATCCCATCCTATCGCTTTACTCCCTGAGCAGCTGTACTCATGTCCAGATTCTCCCCCTTTTAAACATAATTTCTTGGAACCTGTTTCTGACCCCATGCAATAGTTCATTTGGTTGATTCGAGCATTATTCGACCGTTGTTAATTTCTCAGTGCTACGTCAGCTGAATCACCGAATGTAATGTCAATCGTAATTATCATTTTAGTCTTTGCTGTGGCAACAATGGGGAATTTAATTATCAGATCCGTCTTTACTTCGCATATTGATTACAAGTTAGAATTGATTTGTAGCATAATGATTGTTACCAATATCATCACCACTTAAGTAAGACACGACGCAAATTCCGAAAGTATAGAGTGTCGAGTATGAAACCGCTTTTGGAGTATGGGCACAGAGAGAAGTTTTGCTTGACACCCAGCACTGACTCGTGCTCTGACAAACTTAACGTGATGTTAACTGACGAACTAACCACCTTTGCATCCCAGATTCCCCTGAAGCTAATCTTCTAGAATTATTTCTCTCTGGTCCACTATATCCTCACCAACTATGACAGTTCTTCATCAACGCCGTGGAGATCACGCGCGACATCGAGCACGACACCGAGTGCGAGTGCCAGGACAAGCCGTCCTTCTGTCCGCCGCCGGTGATGGACTGTCCTGACACTAAGGTCTGGTCTTACAGCGAGTGCACGTGCAAGTGCCGCAACCCGTGCCCGAAGCCCTTCTTGCAGGACGAGGACTCGTGCGCCTGCGACTGTCTGACCAAAGACCGCAACTGCAAGAACATCTACCGGGGCCGGCGGGGCCAGAAACTCTCTCGGGAACAGTGCGAGTAAGTAGGCCTACACCACCGCAGGGCTTTCTGGAATTTTAAAATATAGCAATAAGAATGAGTGCATAATACCTTAAAACAACAAACAAACAAGCAAACAAACAAAGAAATTGATTGCGATGGTTTTCTTTTGTATCGCTGCTGTCTAATTATCATTGTTTTCTTTGTCATGTTGGCTTTAAAAGTGCTTGATTATCATTTTGGCATCAATATTTTGAATAATAATGCAATTAATATGATTAGTTTCTACTGTCGTCACTGATAATTACCTGCATTGTAAGTTGTATTGCCAATATACTTAAAATTTGATTTACATGCAAGTAACGTAACTATATTCAATTGAGTTTGGAATAGTCTTTAGGCGTTTTCCTTATGTCTCTTATTGTTGTCAGAACTCTACCGCAAAATCAAATTTCCCCTACACATTTCTCTCTGGACTAACGAACCTTCGGAATAACGAACATCACCCATTTTGTTCTCCCGTCTCACCCACAGTTGCGTCAAAAAGGGTCTGTGCGCCGTGCCGCCGTGCAGCCATTCCACCTTCTCAATACAACACTGTAGGTGCAGCAACTCGTCAAGCTGAGAGGGACGGTCCTTTCCCGGGACGATCTCCAACGCTTATCAGTCATGTTGCTTGTTCGTTGCATCGCTCGTGAAATCTTGGATTTTGGAGCTGAACGCACACTTAGTTTATGTCGATGTTGTTGTTTTTTCTGTCGACAAACCCGTAGAAATTACAGACTGTACACTGATCAACACACGCCTTTTTACACCTTATCATCCTTGCCGTCGATGTGAATTGCGAGAAGGGAGCGGTCTTCCCATCCCTCTCCAAAAGTTGAGAACACTCTATCTGTCTAACATGGATTGTACCGAACATTCCTTCGTGCTTCGAACTAAAGGCTAACTTACTTCCTGCAACGTGCGGAGACCATGCTGCCCTACCTAGCAAGTTCGCACACCTGAAAGATCATTCACTGGCTATGGACGTAAGTGGGCGCACTACCTGGGAGGCATTTATCGTGGAACGGGACACGTTACCCGCCAAGGCGCTGTACTCGAATCCGAATCCCGCATGATATTTGTTCATGTCTTATTTGTTTAACTTTGTTCTTCCTGACCATGTATTTTACGGAGTTATATCTTTATTTTTGTTCCTCCTGCTGACTCTTCATGATATGTTAATCCACATGAAACTTTGTGTACGAGGAGGAAAGTGTACAGGCGCGGAATAATCATAAACTTTGAATGTCATAATGTATTCAGTGTCATGAGTTGTTTGCTGCCGTGTATCGAAAAAGTCAAAATACTAGAACTGGTGCATGTAATATTTCACATTATGAAAAAGGAATGATGTATATATTTATGTAAATGTATCTATTATCGATAAATATACTATTTAATCATCGTCTTAAATGCCCGTTTGAGCATATAGCTTTACATTTACGATATGTAGATGATGCGAAGACAGTATTTCTACAGATTATACCGCGTAGCCACGTATTAATAATAGTCTAGGAGAGCAAGGAAGATATTAAAAAAAAAAAGTTAGGCGTATTTATGATTATATAGCTTGGGCTAAAAAACCGATGTAGGCAAATTTCGTTCTTCCATGTTTCGTTTTGTCGAAAGCCGACTCCTGAATACCTCAGCTCCGATGAGAATTGTAACCGTTTATGTGTTTATTAGACTAAATGCACTGTTGAGACCCTCCATTACCAGCCATTGTTACACTAAATGTCTGTTGAGGGAATTTGAATGCTGAAACAATCACTGCTGCTAACACTATTGCTTCCACAAACAAATACTTATGTTATTTTCTATGCTAATAGTATTACCACTTCTGCTGTCTGATCTTATCACGAGCTCTGCTTCTGCTACAACGATTACTACTTCTGTTTTTATCAATTTGCTTATTCAGGGCATCGTTACTAATATTGCAACGACTGCTGCTACTACTTATTCTTCCTCTTTGGTCAATAATTAGGGAGCTTTAGATTTACGACGCTGACGTTTAGACGAAGATTGCGTTGGCCGTTCTCTTCTCTCCCCGTGTTGGAAACTACCTTTCGATTTCGCGGAGACGCAACCTATACAAAGTAAAATGGCGCCCCATATGATCCGTGGATCAAGTAGCTCTCTGCGTCGTGAATTGATCGGACGCAGAAATGGCCCAGAACGGACCGTGAAAACTCAGACGACGCGAGGTCGATTTTGATAAGCAAATATTCCCATGCTCAGAACAGGTTCCCCCCCCCCTCCTCTTTGACCGTCTGTATCGTGAAAATCTAAAGCTTACTGATATTACAACCATGGAAATAGCTCCATGTTACAATCGTTTACTATAAATAGACTCCATTTTTTTTATAGCAATACACATCCCGTGTACGGATGAAAGGGGAAAAAATTGGGTCAGAATAACAACTTATCTCATATATCGCTATAGGATTGATATCGACATTGTTATCATTACCACTAAAGATGAATATTTACAGTAGAGATGGTGCTATTGAGGTTTCCCGGAAAACCAAAGTTTGCAGAGAGTTATATAGTTTCATCCGGAAGACGGTAGAAAGGAAAATGAGAGTGAGCACGAAAATGTAGAGAAGAGGAAAATACTTTTTGAAAGAACATCTAAGAAATGGAAATTCACGTTGTCTTAGAACTCCACGAAAAAAAAACAAATCGCACACACACACACACACACACACACACAGATATATACAAACAAAATAATTTGCCATCAGGACATATTATATAAAAGATAACGCAAAGACAGAATCACAGACAGACAACCGCGGTAAGACGAACCAATCAGTGACAAAGTCGTGAAGAGAGAAAGGGGAGGTGAAATTTACACACAACGATTGGCGTATTTACGATCGTCCCTCCTAGAAATCCGTCTTCTTAGCAAGTTCGTTTGCTGTTCTGTGGTCTTCCGAAGTAAATCTCTCACCCTCCCTTGCTCACCGCGTTGGTTCAAAAGATCTTCCAATACCTTGTTGCTTCCAAGAATTTTAAGCAAATTAAAGCAACATCGGTCAGTTGCGTAAAAAAAAAGGAAAGTAAAATTACGAGAATATTAATCAAGTCTCTTAATGACAGGTACATGGTTCTCTTTCAATGCGAAATTGTATTCCGTTTTCGTTTTGTATGTATACAAAAAAAAAGTGAGAAAAGGATTACTACACCGTTAATCAATATGGCAAATAGATGTTATTAAATTCATTGCGGCTTGGTTTACTTCGAGTTGTATATATAGATATTATATATATACACACACATATATATTATGTAAGTATGAATATAGTCGTGTATATTATGGGACTATTTATGTCAGTTGTCATCATATCAAATTCACTCTGCGCCTATATCATGTAATGTTCAATACGTAATCTCCAGCCCGGGGCGAAATTTTCCTCTTTTTTCCCCCACGAAATACCATCTGTTGTATTCATTGTGTATTCATATCCACTATTTATATGAGTCTCTGTCTACTATTATAGCTGCCCCCTTATAAGAGTTATTGTTGGTGCTGCTGCGTGATGATGTTTAAACTCGTTATCTGTTGTTGAGCCCCAAGTGAGAAAGGCTATTTTCTTGTAGCGGTATACGAAATAATGTTTTAAAAAAACAAAAAAGTTTTAATTGTCCATTTAATCTTGACGGTATTCAAGTGAGCATTGCAGATCAGCTATATGGCTGCCAACAACCTTAACATGGGTATAAGACAGTAACATTACTCTCTTATGTATATCAATGTTTTCTGTGTATCATTCTGACGGACTGAACAAATTTTCTCAAGCGACTATCATAAATTTGGCGGTGACGAAATTGAATGGGAAATCTAAATGAATTATAACACTTATCAATCAAACAATTATCATTTCAAGATATCAAATGCCCGACGCAGCCCTCCCATGCACTGCTTCATATACGGGAAGTATTAATCATATTCTAAACAATATTCAGAAACATAGTCCTGTGTTTATTTGTGTGTTTATTATTTTTTTAACCCAAATTGACTGGTCATATTTGACCTTAAAACTACAGCAAATATCAACTTGAGATTGAGTAATTTTGATATCTTACATAAATTAACATGCCAGGTGTGATTTCCTGCATGTTCTTGTCAGCATATTATATTTATGAACTAACGTCAATTATTGTGGAGAAATAGGTGTTAGGTGTATTTCCATTCCAATGGACTTATTTTATAGGAGCGCCATCATGACCATGTATAAGTCCTGTTAATAGTAGATCACAAAATCGTCAAACATATATATATATTTATATGTTTATACAGATTATTAAAAAGAACGACACATATACACACGAATAACTTATTAATTCGCAAATCTTAACTGACGGTCGTTCCTTTGCCTATTGATAGTACCCTCTTCTGTCGCAACTCTACACATTTTGCCCTTTTTTCTCTATCTTTCTCTATCTATCTATCTATCCATCCATCTATCTATGTATGTATCTATCTGTCTATCCATCCATCCATCTCTATCTATCTATCTATCTATCTATCTATCTATCTATCTATCTATCTATCTATCTATCTCTCTTTTCGAGATAGAATGAGGGATCTTGCCAGAGCGGCCATAATGTCTCGTTCTTTGAGTAGACTGTTTACATCCAGTCGTTTAACTTTGACAGCTTATTCTCTTTTTTTTTTTCACGAGTCCTTGTCATTGTACTTCACCCAGAAGGTGCCTGGTTGCATTTCGAGGGGGGGGGGGGGGGGGGGGCAGGAGGAGGGGAGGGTACAATGCTCGTACACACTTTGCAAGTTGTTATTGTTTCATTTAATAGCAACTTGGTTGTTTGCCAACTACTATCACAGACTGGTATTTCAAAAGTTTATCAAATTGAGACATGTTCAAGTAGTGGGCGGACTTTTCCCAAAAAAAAATATCAAGTTGCAAGAGACCAGGTACCAATCGTTCATTACGAACGACGTTGTCAATATGGACTAAAGCCTGGGTGTTGCTTTGCATTACTGTCTGTATTCAAAATGTATCGCTATATTAGCCTTTGTTATTTTTTTTTTCAGTCGCCTGTAAAGATGACGTCGAAGAATCGAGTATCATGTAGATTATAGCGGTACAGGAAGAAATTGCCTTATGATACCAAGAAATCGACGATGATTTTTTTTTTTCCGGATGAATTTTAGACGATTCATTTTTTTTTATTTCTCTGAATAAAGTTCCGTAATCAAAATCTTACCGCGATAAGTATAGTGGTTTGGTGAGGGACTTCTATCGATGACCCTGGCGACAACATTAGTAATGCGAGAGGTTCGATGATCTAAAAAAAAAAGAAGCTTTTCAAGTGTGATTCATTGGAAATACGGCATGCTTGTTTGTCTAACTTTGTTATGAAGATGAACGTATTGGCATTATACCATTTTCAAGTTGATGAAGTGGTATGTTATATGGCTTATCAGTACTGTACGTTGTAATGCGATTTCAAATTCGCTTTTTTATTGTATGATCGCCACATATATTGTCATGACTTCGGTGGAGTGTTGTTTTGGTATGACATTGTACTTAATTCAAAATTCAAGTCCAACCATTCTTCTATTTATCAACTTGATATAGCCACGCTGATAGCGAGTTATTCAATCGTCAGAGTATCAATATAATGACTAGCATAGTAAATAGATATATCATATCTATGCCATTGTCATTCACTCCTCTTGAAATCATACTTACCAATCTATAGTTTCCTATTTCTCCCCTTTCTCAAGATTTCGTCGTGTTTATTTGTAATCCCGTCATGCATTGCATTAAAGACAATAAAATACAGTACAGCGGTACGCTTCGTGGTGAAAGAATCACTCTAGACTATGAGTCGGGTTTTCTTTTTCCACCATGAGTTAGGAGTCTATATAGTATTAAATGCAAAGTCGATCACACATAAGAAAAACGAGAGAGAGAGAGACATACTGAGTGAGTGTGTGTGTTTATCAGAGCTTGTGACATGTGTTCATTGTGCTTTGCTGTGTTTTAATAAGCTATACAGTGAAAATCGATTTTTAAAAATACATTGAACTATAATGTAGTATATATTAGGCCTGCTCAAATAAAAAGTCATCACAACAAATACCTACAATATCTACAAAATCATTTCATTATCTTACTCCGCTATACAATATATATATATATATATATATATATATATATATATATATATATATATATATATATATATCCACATGTAAGAGACAGAGAGAGAGACAGAGGCAGAGAGAGAGAGAGAGAGGGGGGGGGGGGGGGAACGTAAGAATGTACTCGTGTGTGCGTGCGCTGGAATGCCTATGTGACTGTAAATCTAGGACCACAACGAAAAAGCGTTAGAGGGATGGTATAGTATAGGTGAAGATGAGGATTGGGCTTTCAACTTTTTGCGAGATACCAAGAAACCACTCATGAAATAATGCCGAGCATACCATTTTAAGAGAGTTCAAAATTAATGTGATGAAAAATGGCTTTGAGATGACTGAGATATCGAATACTAAGCAATTCTGATAAAAGGTGAGACTCACCTTCATTTCATTTCATTTCATTTCATTTATTTCATTTCCAACAACATTTTCATAAACAAAATAACACAACATCAATGCAATGTAGTAACAAAGAAAAATACGTGAAGTTGACAATACTACGCATCACAAAAGCAAAGTAAACAATGAAAATTGAATTGAAACTAAAGTTGTAGGAAATGGAGGAGACATGCTAAAAAGCTAAGCTTGTATTTTGCAGTCTCCTTTTATTAGTATAGCTTTGTTTTACTTTGTTTTGGATATCTCAGCCATTCAAAACCGATTTTCATCAAATTAACTTTGAATTCGTCTTAGAATTGTATGCTCTTTAACATTTTATAAAGTGGTTTTTGAATGTATCTTTGCAACAACAACAAAAAAGAGAAGAATTTAAAGGCTGACTCCTCACCTCAACCAATACTATATTTTCCCTTTAATTTCTCAAGCTGATTGTACGGCAGGCACACTAATGGCAGAGAAAACAAACAGAAGTGTAGAACAATAGCGGACCGGAAGGATTTGTGGCATTTCATCGGTCAAATCGTCTTTTTTTTTTCACGTGATAGGAAACGATTAAAGAGACATTTGGCTCGTTTCAGAAGAGTTGTAAGGACACACAAACACACATTCAAAATAATACCTGTATATATATATATATATATATATATATATATATATATATATATATATATATATATAATTATATAGTTTACATATTATGTAAAGTTTGTAACGTTAGTATGTATCATTTTGACCAGTGCCCTACATCAGCAAAACTAAGTTATCTACCATCTTAAAAAGCGTTAAAGTTAGATAACTTGAAGACAACGCTTCACTGAAGAAATCCTTATATACTTTAAAGGTAAAAGGTGAGGACAGATGGAAAAAAAAAAAGGAATTTGTAGAATCTTACATCCCCTTCCGGTTTGACCCTACAGGATATGACTTCCTCATTGACAATCTGCCTCAATACTAGAAGAAGAAAAAATGCATGGACGTTGGCATTCTCAGGTAAAAACGTGATTGTATGACGTTTCCAATCCCGAATATCCTTAATTCTCTGTATCATATGCCAAACTCATTATGACGTCATCTCCTTCGGAAATACCTTTGCTGCACGGTTTAAAGGCATAGTTTTGTGTCGGTTGAGAGGGCGCTTCAGATTTTATTTAAGTAAGTGTGTGTGTGTGTGTGTGTGTGTGATTCATTTATTCGTGTGATCACACTCAACAACATGCACCTGCATCTTTGCAAAACAGATATCTACCAAAACTTTACCCACCCCTTTCAATCTGTTCATGCACCACGCTATTGAGCATACCCGTGTGTATATATATATAAATAAATATATACATACATATATATATATATATATATATATATATATATATATATATATATATGCATATATCATATGTGTACAAAATATTCAATTTGCGTCCGTGTATATCTTTCCATGAAAGGAAGTAACGAAAAGAAGGTCACGGCGATGGCCAACTGTATATAGACAAATCAGGCACATCTAATCAAGGAGACTTCATTTACCACCGATATGACCAACAACAGGCGAACTAGGTCTGCAAATGACCGACAGGCTTTTGTCTTTTTATTTATTTATTTTTTTTTTTTTGAGGGGGAGGGCATTATTTCCAAGATCCGTCTGCTGTGTGATGGCGGAACCCCGTATATCAATCATAACAATACTTAAAGGGGTGATATAGTATTGGTTGAGGTGAGGATTTGGCTTTGAACTTTTTGCGAGATACTTAGAAACCAATACCTATATAAAATGTTAAAGAGCATAAAATTCTGAGAGAAATTCAAAGTTTATGCTTTGATGAGAATCGGTTTTGAAATGGCTGAGATATCCAAAAACAAATTAAACCAAAGCGATCCTAATAAAAGGTGGGTCTAACCTTTTTTTAGGATTTTTTTTTTTTTTTATCTCAGCCATTTCAAAAGCAATTTTTCATCAAATAAAGTTTGAATTCCTCTTAGAATTATATGTTCTTTCACATTTCATAATAGGTTTCTCATTACCTTAAAAAAATCATCATCAAAACAATGGTGGAAACCTAAATCCCCATCTAAATCGAAACTGGGCCATCCCTCTAAAGTCACACATCTCGTCTCTAGCTTTTTACTATACACTCATTTATCTTATGTCTCCAGTTGTGATTGAGACAAAAAAAAAATGTTGCATAATGAGGTTAACTCACAACACATTAAAGAGCTATGGCGATTGATGGTATTTTTCTATTTGGGGGGATCAACACGATTAATTTGGCGTGCGTCTTGCATCTGTTGGGATTCTTGAGGGAATTTCGGCAAATTTGCTCACGTTTCAGAACAGTGAAACGTGGTATACCGCATCTTGCCTTTCCCGAGTCCGCCGAATTGCATTCTAGAATCGTAGGCCTACTTTGTGGAGAGTACCGAAGCTTTAGAATAACACTGTGTCTTTAACAGGAAATACCGAGGCTATAAACAGTACGGTGGCAGCGCAGAGAGAAAAAAAAAGTGCACAAGCGGTCGAGGATCCAAGGGCAAATGAGAAACACGCGTGGTTTAAACTGCTGTTTGACATTGGCAATAAACTCGAGCGCAGAAGCATTTTTTTTTTCAAGAGTCCTCTTGGGTACAACTAGAGCAGTTGGAGCTATTCTGGTCCAGGTAATTTACGAACGAGTGTGATATGATAGAGCGTGAACGTGTGGAGTGAGCATATGCAGTCGTTCACTCGTCAAAGGTTTCTTGGTTTGTTTTGCCTCATGTACGTATAAGGTTCCAGTTCCTTCCTTCTGTTCTTGGACGGGAAATTCGGTATCAATCATTGTCTGGTCAACTCCGCATTGTTTTTGATTCTACAGAGAAATGAAGCGGATGAGATGATGTCAATTCCGACTCTGCCAAAGCTTCCACGATTTGGTGAGAATCATGAATAAACTTTGAAACTTGGCGATGTCTCTCTCATTTATTACTGAGGCTGACCCGACCGCTATACCATGTAGATTAAGTGGCGCGTACTTCATATGCTGAAACCCGCCCTGCTACTCCCCGCGTTCAAGTGCAATGAGAGTTGTGTGTGCCAATCGACGGCGAACCGGTGATACTGGCCCGTCACTCGAGTGACTGCGACTTTTGTCTAAACACAGCTGATAACCCTCCCAAGCGGGTCCCTGATGGCCCCCGGGAAGCCCTCGACTCTCGCCCTGGCGCTGCTCGAAGCGAAGGCTATCACCGCATGACGGCTCCGACATTCACGTGACGTGAAAGGAGTTTGAACTTGAACTGGGATCAAGCTTCCCTGGTAACGAACGCTGGAGGTCGGCGCCGCGATCAGAGAGGTAACTGTACGTGGGGGAAAAACGAGCAGCGTGAGTATGGGATGTGCCCTGGCTAAAGTCTCATAGACGTCTAATTGAGGTAAGCAGCCGCTCAGACGTGAAACCTTGCAATCTGCAAATACAGTGGAAAGAGATTCAAGAGAATCACTTTGTTTATCACGGACCAAAGAGGCCTAATAAATGTGAAGAACTCGTAAATGTCGATGTGGTATATTTCTCGTGATGGTTTATGTAGACGGGCATTCCGACATCACTCGCTTATCACGTCGAGGGTGCACGTTGATATTTGAAACCAATGACTTACCGTGTTGATATGCAACCTGTTACTGGCGACTGAATGCTGATATATTTCTTTTACCTACACATTGTCCTGCACACAATGACGGAGATAATCGCGCTGGATATCTAGGCCTACATTTTTTTTCTTTGGTTTGTGTCCAGTATAGTGATCGTTGTGCTATAATCAATATCATAAAGGGCCAGTCATACTCTCATAATTTTGGGAAGAATTTGATGTACGGCATTATTACATTTCTTCAAATTCTTCTGTCATCTCCAGCTTGACGTGGGGGTGGGAGGTTCGACATCTCTGAGCACTCCTTGAACGTTACTCTCTGCATCGGGGACCCCTGTTCTGGGGGTCTAGACCTGTCAGCGAGACATCAGTCGAGGTTATCTGTCACGCCCCGCATTCTGGACTCGTTAGAGAGAACAGTTATCGCTGGCTCCTGCAATTCCGTCCATGACTCTCATCATTCGCAATCATATCTGAGCGGCGAGTGTGTTTACATTGCCGGGAGGCGCTCTAATACACAACAGTGTGCGTACCGAAAAGGAAAACTCAAGACAAACCATGGCAACGCATTACACTTTGAGTGACTTCAAGTGGTCCGAGTATCTACTATGGGACTAAAACATATGGCAAATCTTATCTTCAAGGGGGTCGTAAGAGTGATCAGGACCGCTTGTTACAATCATGGAAATTAATGCCGATAGATAAAAAGACATCGCGACGAGTCGAAAGTGACAGTCATCGCCAAGCCCCATCGAAGGCGAGGGATCGAGCACATCAGGACGGTCGAGGTTTTGAGCTGACAACCTCTCCAATGATGACCACAAAGTTCTTCGTCAGAACTCGATGGATATTTGCTGACAGAGGACAGACGTTTGCCAAATATCGATTTTGAAGGTTTTGTCTTTTTGCTGCATTCTCTTCCATACCGCATCTCCCGACGCTAGTTGCTTTAATTATACAGTTCAATATCTAGAATGGAGTCATTTCGGCGGGTAGTGACGTATGTCGTGTTACTGGCCTTTACCGTCTGCGACAGCGTCGCGTTCAGCAGGAGACGAGAATTGTCGCATTCGGAGGCAGTTATGTTACAGGTGAGTTTCATCCCCGTCTCCCTTTAATTACTCGTATAGCATCCAAGTCTGGTGATGTGTTTTCCCCCACATTTTTTCCTGTCCATCAGGATTAAGAAGCCAAATTTTAAAGTCGATGCTCAACGTGATATTATGCAGGATTAACTCAAAACGAACGGGAACATGTGAAGCTCACATCACCCAGAGGAACATTCCACGAAAACCTGTGGAACGATCATCTTGCTCACACAATTGAATTCTGTCATCGCTCGTGTCATGCACAATCGCTTGTGCTTGACATTTCACTCATTTTTTTTTCTTCAAAATTGATCAAAAATAGACTTACGACTCCGCCATGTCAGAGAAGTCAGTATACACCGAGGTAGTTATGTTAAAGTTCACTGTTATGTGACCCTTCATGTCAACAAATTTGTTTTTCTTTTTTTTTTTTTGGGGGGGGGGGAGGGGGTGGCAATTTATAAACAATCGACAGTTTGATTTCACTGTGTAAGCAAAAATATCATAACATGTTTTTATCGTCATTCTGCGCGATTCCAATGTGTAGTTCAGCGTAACTATGGGCTAATGACTCAGTTGTGGCCGCGATTTTTGTGTGATCTTTCGTGGAAGAGAAGGGATGTGAGGATAGAGACAAACAATAGACGACTAAAATTCACCAACATCATCAACAAGGAACAGATACAGCGTACTTTGCGTAAGCTCAGCTTCAGACAGTGATAATCCGCTCAAACATCTTATAATATAGTGGCCTCCTATAAAGCGCTGAAGTCCTTCAAAAATGATGCTCATGACGCTGTTACATAACCAGCATTACAGCGAAATGACCTGAAAACATTAAACGACAAAAAAAAAAGAAAATGAAATGAAAGAAAGAAATGTATAGAGATAGAAGAAAGAATACAAAGAAAGAAAAAAGAAATAAGAAGAAAAGCAGCGCGATCAAAAAAGGGAATAAAACAGAGAGACTAAAAAGAAAACCGTGAAAATTAGTATATTATCCAGAAACAGGGAAAATAGTGTCACGCATAATAAATGGATAAGCCTAGAACAGGATAGAATGTTAACAAGCGAGCAGGGATAACATGTGCCTATAGGTAGACGAGGATTTTTTTTTTTTTTCGTCTCACTTTGCTGGTATCATCATTATACTGTAAAACACATGGGAGAACGATCACGGTCATATTGCAACTGGAGAAAAACAACAACAACAACAACAACTTGTCTTTGTTCTTTGAATACATATGCCTTTGAAAACACAATAGATTGCTTTTAGTGTCGGTCATGGGAAGTAACCTTGTAAGTATCTTCACTCAGTCAGTCGATATATAGTCATTAACCTGTGGCCCATATCGTTTCAAGTTCAATTAGTACGCAAATGACGCTTATGGTGTGATATGCACGCACCAAATACATTCACGTAGGCGGCCCGTTTATTATACTTCAGGTTACAACTGCATGGTTATGGAGAGGAGAGTGGAAAACAATTGAAGGAAAAGCCAACTGCAACAACAACACCTGGACGCAGGAAGCAGAGTTGTTTGTAAGAGGACGCCACAAGCATTAACGATCTCATCATTTTTCTTGCCACATGGCGCTGTTGCTTATTTTTCTTCTGTTTTTTTTTTTACGGAAATGCGTTGCACTTGTGCGCTGTTTTCTCCCTTTGTCATGTTTGTGTGTGTCTCACCTCTCGTGCAGAGTTTTTATCTCTTCCACGTGGGCTAGCCGGACTGGTTTGCATGCGCGGCTCGTCTTGACGGATAGATTTAGAATAATTCCTAACAACAATAACAAAAAGAAAGAACTGAAGTCATCTTCGGCACTGCGTGCCAGTCAAACATCTGGATGGTGGCGGAAGCGTCACTGGCGTGCGAGAGTCCGTATGCAGGATTTCCAGAGCAACTGGTGCAATTCGAAAGTATCAGGAAGTAAAGTTTGGACAGCTACTCCATTGATGCAAACATGGCATGCGATGGTATGCTTGACTATCTGTCCGATTTCGTCACAATTATGACTGTATGTCAGTTGGATAAATTATGATTTGAGAATGGGGCATAATTTGAGTTTCATCAGGTCTGGAAATGTCAAGATTTTGTGTACAAACTATATGGCACGTTGTGACGTCATGACTTCATTGACTCACGTATTTGCATATTCAAACAGACTGTTGAGAAGTGTTGACTTCCTTTATCTTTTATTCGATTTTGGTCAAATTTTCACGGTTTCCTTGTAAGATTTTGCTCTTTCTTACCAGACCAACTTTAAACTGATTCGGAATTCCCAATTTAAGTTTGCTAGAGTATAGAGTATCATGCTCAGAGTATAGGTTTCGTAAATTTTGCTACTTTGTACTTTCAAGTCTCATTTCGTTTCGCAGTGGACTGAAATAAAGTAAATCTTAATGTTCAACATGATCAATGAAAAATAAATAAATAAATGTTTTCCATGAGAAGGAAATGCACCGCACAATATTTTGGCACAGAAAACAACAGTATGTACGTCTTGTGCCGCTTAAAAACGGAGAAGAGTCTAGAAAATGTCATGGATCTCCTCTTGTTGAGCATATGAGAGTTTAAAATTCCATAAATACTTAGAAAAATGAAGTAGAGTGATATCTATGTCCCAAAACCCGGGTAAAAGATCACCGAACATGGAATGTCCATGATACAGCTTACCATCATTTGATTCCACATTCGTGTGATATTTTTAGTCGACCTCGACTTGTTCTACATCACTGTCACATTCCTAGGCGATCAATCAAGAAGTTATCGTATTGAGAGGCGCAATATTGTCCACACCCCTTCCGTAAACACTTTGCATTTCACTGTCTATACAATTCGACATTACTATTAATCATCAACTCTAACAGGCAAAATGACACTCTTTTTTCCCCCATTTTGGTCGTGTGGTTTTGATTGACTGAGCCCTAGGACTTGTCCATACAGCCATGACATCATTGGAATGAAATTCAATGATCAGTGTAGAACAGTGATAGAAGCAAAAGCAGCAAGTTCACCGGGCTCTGACCTCGTACGCCGGGACAGGAGGCACGTATTATAATGACATCAGCCTTCTGTGGTTATGTACATGCATTATGTCCTAAATGATTCAAAGTGATGTATAGGTGTTTACGGAAAAACCGCTGCTGATGATACTCTATTCTACTGTTCTGGTTGTTGTTGTTGCTGCTGCTGCCACTTTTGCTGTATATTGTTGCTGTTGCTGTTGTTGTTGTCGTCGTCGTCGTCGTTGCTGATATTATTGCTGTTGTTGTTTACGTATCGTTTTGCTTTACCTATGCTGTTATGGAATTTGTGTTTTTGAATTAGCGGCTATGTATTATTCACCACGGTTACCGCTGGCTGCTATATTCCAACACTGTGACCTGACCTTGTCCGACAATCGTCAGGCATTCGAAATTTAATGGGTCGTCTTTAGAATATTAAAGGCACAATTTAACAACAAATTGTTTCTAGTTTAAAGGGATAGTATACTTTCAGTTCAAATGGGATTTCAGGGTTTCCAATGCTTTTTGATAATGATCTCGTGAGATAATGAGAAACCTCTTACTGTCTTATGAAATATGAAATAGCATATAATTCTTAGATAAATTCAAAATTTGGTGAAAATTGGTTTTGAAATGGCTGAGATACCCTAAACAGGACGATCCTAATAAAAGGTGGGACCAAACTTTTATTAGGACCGCTTATTTAACTTAGTTTTTGGACATCTCAGCCATTTTAAAGCCGATTTACATCAAATAAACTTTGAATTCCTCTTTGATTTCGTATGCTCTTCAACATTTTGATAAGTGATTTCTAAGTTGGCCTGTCACGCATGATAACGTTACAATAATACAAGCTGAATCCTAATCTCAACAATACTACACCACTCCTTAAGAAAAATCTTAGCTTCATGGTCTTGCATGCCACCAACCAACGTATCCCTTTGACTACCAATGTCTCCTGGACGGCAGTGTTAGAGTGGCCCACTGTGAGCATAGAGCTTCAGGCATCATTCACATGGTGTTTTAATGATTTGGGGGTTTTGAAGATGATAATCGGAGGACTGATGCGGTCCTCATGAATGATAGAAAGCGGTAGAAAAGAAGTAAGACGATTAAAAGTGTATTTTTGGCATAAAAGCAGCAGTCCGAAAGTAGAACATCATTAATAATGTTCAGTGTTTTTACTTGATCGAACTGGGAATTGGAATTAAAGGGGTTAGATTGAATCAATCGCACAATACGTTTCTGAAGAGAAGAGTAAGAATTGAATTTATTTTAGTTGAGCCACAATTTCCTTGAACAACATTGGAATAATCACAACATGGTAGAATCAGAGCATTGTATATAGAATGTAAAAGGGAATTTTTGGATTGTTCCATTATCCATTTTATCAATACAAAGTGCGTCAAATGAGCTACATTATCATACCACAAGTTCTTGACGTTAGGATACTACATTGCACTACTCATTTTTGTTTGCGCGTGCAGTTGTCGTTAACATTGTCGCACTACACAGTGTACAATGATATTATTAAAAGGACAATTCTGGACAGGAAATGAGTTGATTTGCACACACACACACACACACACAAGGCAAGCAATTTACTAGTACAAGAAAATCTTATATACAATTGGAAGAAAAGTAAGGAAATAATAAAATGTCAAAGATTACCGAATTTTTGCAAAGCAGTTTTTGAAAATTTTTTGTGAATATGGAATGAGTGAGCCAATGATGTCATCATCTCACTATTTTCCATCCATCGTGTCCAAAAATACTGACAAAAAATAAACTTTCTGCTATAAGAATGCAAAATATGTTATTCCTGGCTGAATAACTTCAAAATAATGATCAGTCTCATAGGCTGGGGCATAACTTTGTTTTAACCACAAAAAAAAGAGCAAACATACAAACAAACAGACTAGACGTTTGTTTGTTTGTTTGTTTTGTTTTATTTTATTTAATCACGGGATAAAATGCCCTCGATCAGCCAGATGAGGCTGTTTTTCAGAGAGGCCGTGAGGTTTCAAGATTTATATACAAACTATATGGCAACATCAACTCACTCATTTGCATATTCCAAATATTCATGTGGTTCATTATTAATATTGATTTTTGTACTGGTATAAGTTTAGTTGGTCAAGATAAACATAATAACAGATAAACGTATAATTCCATGCCTATGAATTCGGGAACCTACAGCTTTACAAACGTTAAACTTTTATGTAGGCCCCATCATTATTATTTCTGATATTTACTTGTGACATCCTCAGATATATGACCATATACATTTGAAGAGTTTGTTCGCAAAAACCGATAAGTCCATTTTTGAAGATTTTGAAGTACGGTCTCTGTCATAAAGTACAAAATAATACCTTTTAAATGATATATTGGTCACTACCTATAAAGGTACATTTTTGAAGTTATGGTCAAAAGAAGCAAATTTTTTCTTATTATTCTCTTTATTTTTCTGGACCTTTAATCGCAAATATCTCCACTTGGCAAATATGGACTTATCGGTTTTTGCGAAAAAAAATCTTCATTTGTGTCAAGCATATTATGTTTTGGTTTGGTTGTTTTTTTTTCTTCTTCAATCAAAAGACATGATTGCATATATTTTGTATTCTTGTTTTACTGTCAATCATTTTGTAATCTCAGCATTGAGAAAGTGGAAATATGAAATAAATTTGATCTGAATATTGATTTTAAGTGTTCATGAACTGTTTCGAGAAAAGTAGATAAATTTCTAAATTTCATAACTTCCCTATAATGTTTATGCAATTTCTGGTCAAAGTTTCACTGTTGTGCGTAGGATACGTTAATCTTTCTTTTCAGACTAGCTTTTAGATGGTCCAGAATTGTCTTATGGCATAATTACAGATTAAGAAGACCAACGATATATCAGTTTTTGATCGCAAACACCGATGCTACCATGCAGTCTCTCATGTTTGTATAAAAAAAGAGAATCCCTAATTATTCAATCATCCCTCCGTCGTCCAATCTTTCCAGAAAGTTCTATGCTTATTATCTCCGAGTTCTTCATGCACGCATACATCATTCCAGAAAGTTCTATACGCTCATGATCTACGTGTTCTTCATAGTAAGTCGCAAACACATACGCACACACAGGCATAGGTAATTATGACATACATCATAGATGTCATAACATGTAGAATGTGAAGAAATCTTCGGTTTATTTGCCTTTCCTCTTCGTCCCCCCCCCCCCTTTCTCTCTCTCTCTCTCTCTCTCTCTCTCTGTCTTTCCCTGTAATTGTTCCCCGTGTTTGTCACTTCCAAGATCTGTCTCGGCTATCTTATAAAGATCCTCCTTTGGGTTTGCTTATCTTCGCTATGTAAGAAAAATCATGTAAACATTTTCGTCAAATCACTCTTTATCATTCCTAAGTTATTGTATCATTCCCATGCAGCTTCACCTATGAAGCTTGTTGATGGGTTCTATAGGTTTTAGGATCATACGAAAAAGAGCATTTTTCTAGCTTCGAGGGTTGTTACATAGATTTTATCCACATATATCGCTGCTGGCTTGTTTTTAAGTTGGATTGCAATGTTTTTGACAAGATTTCTTACACTTACCCCATGTAACTCACCTGAACACCAAACAAAGAGTATCAGACATCGCCATCGTAATAACAGTGTCTTGAATAACCTGTTTTGCATAAAAAGTCTGGTGGCAGACAGACACCGCCATATTTACCCGTGCCTTGACGTCCGCGCGTATAATACTATGGTACTAGGCCTGTACCAGTAAAGAGCATGCAGTCGGCGCGGGCTAATTGTGGGCAAGTTGTTTACCGCCCACGCTTTCACCCATGCAGACAATGAAGGGAGATAAGATAAACAGATCGAGACTAATAGCATCTCAGTGCCATTCTTATCACATTTTCTGCCCCTTTTTGCGGTGGCAATCGTTGCCTTTTTAACTAATTTCCTCCTCCGACAACAATAAGATGTGATCATTGAACAAACTTGTTGACTAATCCATCCCTTTGATCTTTGCTTTTATGATTATTATCACGTGGACGGAGACGCAGTCTGCTCTGATCCCAAGGACACGAAATTTGTAACGTTTTATAGTTGGCGAATCAAGCATGCTTTCGACCATTCTAGATCATGTTTTTCTTCGGTAAGTTTCTTTCGTCGCGTTCTTTTATTTTTGTCCTCTTTGACATCCCGAAGAGTGCCGGTAAAGACAAGTCACGCACCCCATACTTTCCAACGAGTATACACCATCGTAATAACGCGCCGCGCATGTCGTAAAACTTTTAATGTTATACAGCACAGGGGATAATAGCGCATGATTGGATTGCGGGCGGGCTTTTCCAACGCCACCGTACGGTGTGGTCTACCGCCAACCGAAATAATGTGCTCGGTGGTGCTTTCTTGGCGTCATAATTGAGCTCTTTAAGCAACTCATTCGTCATCATTCTCACCCCATGTAGGTCACCAAATGTCAAACATCGTATGATTGCTTCTAGCTTTTATTTTTTTTTCTCTTTCTTATTTTTTTTTTGGGGGGGGAGGGGGAATGAATTCGGATGGGAAGTATAATTATGTGTGTGCACAGACACATACGTACATGCTTATCATACACACATACATAATAAACATACGCACACACACACACACACACACACACACGCACATGTGTGTATGTATAAGCATGTATATGGGGATGAGGGACATTGATTTGCTCAGTTTATCGATTGTGCACTCCTGGAGTAATACTGCCCCACCGTCATGTTATTAATATTTGTATGTGCTGATTTATAATACAGAAACTGTCTGTGCGGCTTGGTCTCAATGTTTCGTGTTCACCTAATTATCGTTGAATTGCAGAGATTAGTGCGAAAGACTGCGTTGAAATTTTTAATTGCGTAACAACGCAACGGACTGCCAAATTAAATATTTTACATTCGAACGATTCAAGTTAGCTTAAATGGTTCCCGATGAAATCGGAGTTCCACATGAGCAGAAAAGGTCATTCGTACCAACAGGTATGCTACTTTCTAAGTTCACTTGGATAAGCATCTGTGATGTAATGATTATTCATGAAATCCTTACAAGCACATCCACCTGACAACAAAAGTGGTATGTGGCAATATCAAAGAGATTGAAAGAGATTAGAAAGAGATTGTCAAACATTCAATACAAAATGATGAAATGGATGCTTTCCCAAGTGTTAATAGTTATTGACGGATCATTCTGGTCATCTGGTCTGTAATACGCAAGTTCATTATTTGTTTGAACAAAATTGATGAATCCCGTAAAATGTTACGTAAAGTTTATGAATTATGTCGCTCTGAAAACGAGTGAAGTGGCCCTTACCGATTGAGAAAAAAGAAAGGTCATTCGTACCATAAGGTGCCCATGAGCTAGAACTCCGAAACGGCTTATTGCTCTCATATTGCTCCCATATCCCACCCATGGTTGCGTACTAAGTTGGACTAAGTTGATACTTTTGGTATAACATTTACTTTATGACTTTATTTGGGCGAAACATAATCACATACAACACACGTCGTGTTTTGTTTGGGCTCTGTTCGTTATTCCGAAACAAACATTTCCCTATGCCTAGATGTTCGTTAATGCGAAAATGAAATAGGATTCGTTATAATCCGAACGAAGGTTCCGAGATTTTTTTTTTTAAGTGTGCGTACTAATTAACCTTATTTCTTTTCAAGATAAACGAACCTTCGGAATAGCAAACTTTTTTTTAAAAAACGTTAATTAACAGATTAATGAACTTTCAGAATATAATAACGGACCTTCGGAGTAACGAACTTTGTAACATTTTTTTTTTTTTTTTGGCTCGGTCCTTGCAACTTTCTCGGGAGCAGTCATTCTTAATCAACCGAGGTGTCATATCTATAAGCATCTCCAAATAATTGGTGATGTCAACTTCATGCTTTTGTTCCTTTGTTTGTCTTGCCACTAAAGGGAGCTTTTACTCGGTTGTTTCAAACGCCTAGGTTGTTTGCATCGTCAATTTGCTATATACTTCACGATGGTGAGAATCTGAGTATCTTGATATTGCTGGTTATGAGTGGCATTCACACTTACAGGCGATTTAGCGAAATACAAAGCTCGAGATTTGCATCGCGATCGTTATCCCGCTATTTTGTACTTGTGAATGCGGCTAATATCAATTCAGCATACTGAGAACTAAAGGCATGGAAGCATGAGCTTATAGTATTGACCCGTCCTACATTCCACAGGATTTACGCGTCCTCGCATCATCTTGGCGAAGGCAAAGTAACAATCCAATAGCAACAAGTGATACCTTGATCCCCCCCCCCCCCTCAATGAAAGAAGCCAATATTTTGGCTCATCATGTGGGGCTATTACGTGATTAAAGATTTTTTTTTTCAATGCATATACGTATACATGAAATCATTCAGGGTTTTTTTTTTGTTTGTTTGTTTGTTTGTTTGACTTTGCCAGCTCGCTCGCCTGATAGTACGACTGGAATTTAATTGATAATGATTGCCTAAGTTTTAAAGCATCTGTAAAATGTTCCTGAACTTTGCACTAAGTTTGTGTCTACACAGACGCAAATGGGTTAAGTGGTAGAAGGCAGTAAACAGATGAGATTTCGAGTATGAAAGATGGCCATAAACGCTCTGTGTATTCGCTTTAAACGCGAATCTACTAATTCTATTTTTGACAAATCCGTTGTTTTTGAAAAACCGGTTCAAACTTGAATTATTTATGAATGTAATCAGCACACACAAACTCAATGTGGTTTTGAATCTGTTTATATTCCCACAAAGTAATGTAATCCTTTCCAAGAATTCTTCATTGTCCATTTTCAACCAGTCCTTTTTTATTTGTTTATATATTATTTCATTTCGAGACTGAAGTATGTCTGTCGTGGTTTTCCCTAATTTGGGTTTACAGATTGGTCTGATAAGCTCTTTAAAAAAAAAAGACGAAGAAGAAGAGTTTAACGAAATGAAAATTATTCGAAGCCTGCTGACGTGGGAATGCTGATGGTTCATAATTGTTCATGAGATGGTGATGAATGAGGTAAAATGTCACCATTAAAGCAATCACGGTGTGCTTTGATCGTCCTCTTTGAATGGCAGTGTAGAGACTTTTATGTGCCAGGTTTGCCCCTTGTTGCTGTCACTGGTATTCGCGTTACAGTTGCGCCTTACAATAGTATCGATGAGCGACTTTTCATCAACGATACATACATGGACAACAACGAGGCAATAAACACACCTATTCACGTGACATGCTCATGAAAGAATTGATGCCACCACCCCCCCCCCCTTCCTGGCGCTTTTATGTTTCTTAGCATTCAGTATACGTGAAAATGCATTTTCACAGCACTCGTCGCAGTAAATGAGAGCGACTATACTTTGCTCTGGACTTCTTGCAACAAATTGGATTGTCAGTCTCACACCATTACAAAATCATCTCGGTCACACCGGATCAGATGAACGAGGTGTATTCATAACTCATGAAATCTGAGAATAACATAATGTAACTAGTCTGTTTTGTTTTCCCAGGGGGTGGTGTACGCCAGGTTTGGTGATTTCTTTCGTATTCACGTAGTCATGTGGAATAATATTGGTAACGATCATGATATCATGTTTCCTGTTGTATATGTTTCATTTATTGCGTATTTCATTTGTATACTAACGTGACTATGATTAATGATCATAATATGAAATCGAATCGATAAAGATGAGTGGAGAAGAAAGATATACGGTGAGTTTGCAACCAAGTTAAATATATTAATTTGGCGGGAAGAATCTGAATTTTGACCATTCCCAGCTCTTGTTTCAACAGGAGTTTCCTATTTTTCTGGATAATTTTAATACACACTCCTATGAAAACTGCTCTTTCTTTCCTACTTTTGAGCCAAATCATCCCTATCTTTCAGTCAGAAAGGTTGGGAGGTTTGTATATTTGTATATATTTGCTTTAGCATGAACCCGCAAAGGTTGCGGTTGAAAACAAAAACAAAAACAACAGTAAACACAAAACATACAAATATGTCATGCAGTCTGACTGAAAGTTTGTTTAGCTTTCTTTCTTGAATGATATAACCTACCTTGCAGCTTGAAAAGTGATTTGACTGAGTGATATGGATGAAATTGGACTGACGGGAAATCGAAAACCTATCACCTTGTAGTTTGTGTGGCAGTGTTAGACTTACTTCCGACATTATAATGATAGTTTTTCCTTGAATTTAATGCGTACTGTAAGTCAAATTTCAATATGTAAACGATGGAAGGTTAAGGTCCAAACTTAGATAGATTGCATGTGCTAGTATATGTGCGTGGGCGTGTGCATGTTTATGTTCTTGTGACTATGTTTGTGTGTGGATATGTAGCTATGTCTACGTGGGGATTATATAGTCAGCGTTATCCTTTATGTTTTATGATATTTTCCTTGTCATTTCTAATTTCATCTATTTTTCATATTCCTCAAACTATTTCACCGGAAATCTTATAAGAAGCGTACAGTAATGATTAGCACTTGCTACAGAAAACATACAAACAAGCAAACAGACATAACGCAATAGCGATTGGTGTCACCTCCACCATGTGGTAGGGTCCCTAATGAATACAGCGAGTGTAAACAAAATAATGTGGCACCTATGCGTGACAAGACAAGAATCGAAAAAAAAAAAACATCAGCAGTAAATGGGATTACTAAGTTTCAAAACTTTTTACCTTTATACAAATATGTCAGTTTGTCCTATCTACGCATCTAACGAGCGCCAACTCTATACCTACTATGGCACTTGAACTTCATGTCAACCCAGTTGTCACAAACGGTGTTCAAATAAACCCATTTTTCAATGTCATAACTGTAAAGAACGTCCGAACGTGAACGCGAGAGCCTGGAAAAAACAAAACAAAACAAAAAAACAAAAACGTTGCTCGTAGCGTCCGCAATAAACGACAGCCTATCGCATACCGCCCCACCCCACCCCTAACAAGCATCTCCTACCGTCATACGTAGAGGGCGTGGGGTCAAACAAATTTGTAAATCATTTTCTAAATAGGCGGCATCGTTGAAACGAACGAGGAGCGAATATCACTAGTCGTTTAATGGGAGCTTGATGGGAGGTGCTAAATCATATTTCTCATTCTCTGGTGACATTCATGACCCTCTTATCTCCTGTCCATACTTCAGTTATCTCGAATGAAAATATTTGATCTGAATTCAGCTATTTCTTAGGAGCTCAATGTAACGACTTTTGATAAGATGAGTGTTTAGTGAGCCTGGTCCCATTTTTTTTTTCAGTGCTTCTCGTAAAGTCTTGGGTTGGCATTTTTCTTATCATCGGGCACGGTCTTAAAATAGACTTTTAAGACCTATTGTATACGGTAAATACATTATTTTACCTTTTTTATTCTTTTGACACTAGCTTTATGTTTCCATATTCTTTTTTTCAAGTGAAGGATGAATAAACTTTACTGATTGAAATGGATAGAATTAATGTGTAAACTAATAAAGAGTCCATTTATACCAAGTGGAGATCAATGACAAACTATAAAAAAGAGGGGGTCATTTGGTTTTTGATTGTGTAAGAATGTGAATAGCGTTAAGACGATATCAACATTATTATTACTTAACAAAGAAACAGATATCACTCGAACCGCTCCCAAACGAGAATGCAATACCTGAAACCAGTCAGGCTCAGGCTCAATTTGGCTTTAGCTTGTACCGACTTTAAAAATGTTGCAGTCATTACCTTCAATTTAAACTTGTTTATGGAATAGTCATCTTGGTATTCCCCTGGACATGTAAGAGGGGTAATCTATTGAACGTTCAATTGAGGTGACATGCATGAATTCTAATGCAAACGAATGCCATAATTTGCTAAAGATGTCATCTCTTCTTGTTCGCTTTTTCCCCTTTCCCAAACCACCGATTTGTTTTCCACAGGAGTACCGTTTACAGGTTGAGCGCAAGCTGAGCTCCGTCAGGGCCAGCCCGGACTTCCTGCGAATCTTCGTGACCGAAGACGAGCTTCAGCCGAGGTTCACCGCCATGGTCAACAAGACCGTGCAGGACAAGAACAAGGGCCGCCTCTTTCACAGCGGCACCTCCATCGAGTTCAGCGAGGAGATTAGTCAACAAGGTGAATCTCCACCACGCAGATCTTATTATTTTCTTCATAAATTCATAAATTATCCCTATCATTCTATCTTTAACAATGCCAAAACAAATGAACGAAGAATACAAGAGAGGCGATTAATACGAATTGGTATTTGATACCTGCGCTCATCAGATGCTCGTGACTTCTTGCGCGTAATGTTTTCAATTTCTCACAAACTCTCACACACAGTGGTTATTTGTTTTTGTTTTAATTATTTCGTCATTTATTTAGTTGTTGTTATCATTTTGAGATGTCTTACCTTGGGAATATTGTGGGGTTTTTTAACCCCAAAAGTTGATTCGTTAGATTATGCCTCAAAATCATTGTGAAACGGTCACCACATTGAAATGGTCTACAGTCAGTATTTCGGAAATATAGGCCTACATTCATGTTGTAATTCAGCGATAAAAATTTGTGCACAATATTTTACCCCTATGTGCATTGCATCTCAAACAACCCTAGGCACACACACACACACACACACACACACACACACACACACACTCAGTCACACACACAACCCACACAAGGTAATGAGTCTAAATCCAGAAGGCAATTATACAATGGGAAAATTCTTTTGAAGGTGAAATTAGATAATGGGCAATTTGGGATGAAAACGTAGACGCTATATTCCATCAAATAACTTATTATGAATTAAATAAGTTTAATGAGAATGCCCATCCACGTCACTGATTTCCACCTTTCGATACCCCCGCAGCAATGGCGGCCTGGATTGCCCACGGGAAGTCGGTGCCGTGCTCGGAACCGAAGCCCCTGCTTCTCGACATGTTCGACCAGCTCAACCTCCCTCGCTGGACCGGCAGCTACATCTACCCGAAGTGCACGTGGGTGCGGCGGTGTGCCGAAAGCGGCTGCTGTGCCAGTGAGCTGCAGCACTGCGCCAGCGTCCCTGGGACTCGGGTGAACGTCACTAGACCGGTATGGGGCGGGGCTTCCTTCCAGCCTCCTACATTAGACCGTTTCTATGCGTTAACATTAATCATAGACGTGCTTTTTATTCCTACTGCCCAGTAACAATCCGTTTTATTCACCTGTTCCTGCCAATCAACTTTCTAAAGTCCCATTTTAACAGAACATTGTTACCGTGACAATTGAATAGCTTATTATTGGGGCATCAGAAGAAATTACATAATTGTACCTTAAAAGAACTGAATATACAAGTAAACAGGTATATAAAGATGGAGCGTAAGCATGAGTGTTTGTTGTTTTTATGCATCAACTTTGGATGTCGATCACACCAGTGTTGTCTACAGATTTAACATCATCTTGAATAAGACACAAAAATGCTTATAGGCTGCACTTTGTTTTGTTTTGATTTTATGCATCAATTATTTGCTTGGGCTTTTCTTTTGATATTTTAAGGGATGATTTAGTTGTTGTTGTTGTTGTTTTTTAAAAGATTTTAGCTAGTTTGTTTTGCTTCTTATTCAAAAGTTTAACAAACATCACTGAGAACAGGTAAATTGGTAAAAAGAAATTCTTCCGACTGACGTTTTTAACTCCTTGCCCTCTGCACTTGCATGATATATTTTTTTCATTCTTTTTTCAATTTGTGCAATCAGATACTTATTCAGATAAATCTAAAGGAAATATTTATGAATACAACGCCTTACCACTGCGGAATTATCGAAGCTGACAGTCAAGTATCAGCAGAACCTCCCCCCCCCCCCCCCCCCACACACACACATACACACAAAATCGTCATTTCTCAAATATTGGTCAATGTCGTCTGGAGCTTCATGAATACCTCACGTCTTATACTATCACAGCGTTGAAGCATGCATGATTGTTGCTTGTTATATAATATGACATCAAAGGTGATGACGATTCCATGGTTATGATGATGTTATAACTTTCCAGTTCGTCAAAGTGGTGGTAACGGACATCACCGCCAGTGGCGCCGTGACTCACCGGAGCGAGTTCATGAACTACACCCTCTACGAGGACACGGCGTGTGAGTGTCGAAACAGACCGGACGCCGAGATACCGTGCGCTCCTCGGCCGTGCCCAGAGGTTAGTATAAATTATAGTGCTGCAGTCAGGTATTTATTAGATTTTTTTAGAAGTCGTCACATGCCACGATTACAATTTCTTTTAAGCTCACCTTACACAGTGCGATTTCTTGCGCATATAGCAGAAGATCGTCAGATGCGCACAGTGTAGGGATCGAGGTCTGCGATACAGCCACCAATTTTTTGAACATCCTGCAACGCAGAGCAACTGCTCGCGACATCGCTCGGTTTGGGTTTGTTTTGTTTGTTTGTTTCTTTTTTTGTTGTTGTTGAAACGCACGGCAAGCTATCGCTAGTCAAAATTGTAGTGTGAGGCGGGCTTTAGAGAAAAAAAAAATCCATTCAAGTTTTCAAATGGTGGCATTTTCTAGTTATGACAGGAGGAAGAGAACTTGGAGAAGAGGTTAGCCGTGATGGTGGGAAGTGGACTAGAGTGGAAACGAGAAGAGATATGAGCAAGATTAGAAAATGAGAGAGACAAAGATAGTGAGATAGAAATAGAGAAGGGGGAGAGAGGGAGAAAGGGGAGCAGGGAGGAGGGAAAGACACCCAACGATTATGATGACGTCACCAAGATGAACATCGACTTGTTGGTCTCCATCACGTTAAGAAGACGGTATGGACAACTTAGTGAAATGAGAGCTCATGAAAATGAACAGTGTGATGTGAGGAATGGAGAGAGAGGGAAAAAAAGACGAGAGAGCGGGAGAACACACATGGAGAAAGAAAGACCGAGAAAGATGGACTGGACTTCTCCACTGACATCACGCCAACCGTTACAACACCGTGCTGACAAAACTCGAATGCATATCCAACGGGTCGATGCAAAACGGAGATGAGAGGCGTCGAAAGAGGGCGCCCTCCTGTCCCTCTCCGACTCTCCGAAGATAAAACTCGGTGATCTTGACACGATAACAGATCCCAGTGTTATCTGCGAATGTTGTTCTCTCTGCATCCTTCAAAGTACTCTTTCGTGTGTGTGTGTGCGTGTGTGCGTGTGTTTTTTTTTTTAACTTGTTTATTTCTCAAATTTCGAATATAATCAAGTCTGCTCGATGGCTGCTACCGTTAATATTAAATGGTGTTGTTAAATATGATATAATTTGTTATATTATGTCTGACTGTATTGAAAAATATGAAAGGAGAGAGAAGCAACAGTTCACACAAGATGCATTATTTCATCGCTTGATATTTTCCAGTAATGCCGTCTGCAAGCTCGAGACCACTTTACAGTTTCTAACAGAACGCTCAGAAATGCTGTGGTTCTACAAAGTAACGTGTGTGATTAGTTGCCAGTGACTGAACAATAGATTCCTGTCGTTTCCATTCGCATTATCCAAAGGAAAAACAGTTAAAGCGTATACCTTCCTTATGAAAGCTTTCCCTGTTCCAAATATTGCATTGAATAACAAATAATTGCTACCTGTACGTATTTTTGCCCCTATCTCCCCTTCAACCTCGGCAGAAACAAGACTTCAGCGTAGCGCTCTGTGCTTGCAAGTGTCGGAAGAGATGTCCCCATCCGTTCGTGCAAATCGTGGAGACCTGTGAGTGCACCTGTGAGCCGGGCGACAGACGGTGCCTCAAGATGCGGAGGGGCAAGGTGGAGCTGCAACAGACGCAGTGCAGGTAGGAATACCACAAACTGTGGGTAAAAACCTCGGCCCACCGAGCACGGTAAAGGCAACGGTCCGGTGTTTTGTCTATGGTGTCTATGGTGCGCCAAAAGGAAACATGACTGGTTTTATTACAATATCACTTCCCCATTAGTAATTTCATTACAAAATAAATCTTCAACAGACGTGATTTTGCTGTTCTTGCTTTTAACGTAAGAGAGAGATTTTTGGTGATTTTGTACCAAAATTATTGATTTTTGTAACAGAACCAAACATGGTCCCTTTTAGCGCACCATAGCAAAAAAAGAAACGAACAAACACACAAACAAAAACAAAACAAAGACCGGACCATTGCCGTTACGGTGCTCGGTGTGCCGAGGCATTAACTGTGAGTAAGAATCTTTGTGACCGGTAAAGCGGGTGATGGACTCTTGTAAAAGAAGAACATGGAGGCACACAGCGTCCCATATATTTCATCATTCACGTCGGTTGTTATGCCCAGTTGATATTATTCTTCATGACTGACTGTGAGCTAGTCACTTTGGGTGAATCTCGGGGAGTGGACATCATTCCCCGTTTTACAGTGTGTTTGCTCACAAGGGCATTATTATGGAGCTTTAGATTTGCGGTGGGGACGTTTACGGCAACGATTGCGTCGCCCGTTCTCCTCTCCTTGCATCGTGTAGCAAACTAGCTTTAGATGACGCGAGGACGCAACACTTAAAAAGGTTAAATGGCGCCCCCATAATTATGATCAGTATATCAAGTAGCTCCCTGAATCGTGAATTGAGCGGACGCAAAAATGGTCCAGAACGCGTAGTGAAAACTGAGACGACGCGAGATCGATTTTGATAATCAATTTTGCGCATGCGCAGAACAGGTTTTTTTCCCCGAACATCCTCGTTGCGAAAATTTAAAGCTCCCTTATACCAATAACAACACGGAAATAGTCCCTTGGAATTTTTTTTTTTTCAGTCAAGACTTAATTCTTCCGTCACTATCGTAGTCTTCGTACGAACCGTTTATGTACAAACCAACCATTACCCCTCAAATGAACGGAATCATCGAAAAGCGATATTCGCTTTGTCAAGCTAACTGCATGAGTCAATTAATGCTTATGCCACTTTCATAAACGGCGTGATAGGGGAAAATAAGATTTTTGTGTTGCTTGAATATTATGACTGTTTTTTGGTTATCTCATTTCTATCAAGCTGTGTTGGTCATGGATGCGAACAACCCGAGTGCAGACGGAACTGGGTATTCTCCAAGACGCACTGTCGGTGTATGGAAAGAGCGCCCCCAGACGTCGATCGCCGCGCTCGTATTCTCAACGGGGCGGTGCGAGTCTCGACCGCGGCGGCGGATACGGAGCTCCTTGGTGATCAAGCATCGGGCTCCCTCACCCAAGCGACATCGACCAGAACAACGGTTTCGTTTTCAACGTTACCACCTGAACGTGAGATACTTGTTCTCTTCATTTCTTACCCATTCTTAATGTAAGCTACAAAACGAGAATTTCGTACATACAGACAACAAACAAAACTAAAAATAAGTGATGTACTTGTTGATGAAAGTTTCGTACAAAGTAATACTGTTTACTTTAGTTTTGATCTCGGACCGCGTCGTATATTTCGTATCATGCTATCACCCCTTTTCTCACTTTCCCCAAAGTTTGTTTTGTCAACGAACAACACCAAGCAACATAATTATCTGTGTCATTAACAGAGCGCAATTACTGGTGATTTAACAGTGCCTCATTTATACTTTTTTAATAGCCATGACGGGAACTCATTCCCCGCCAGAGGAGGACGCCACGGACCAGACTGACTTGCCGACCATTTTCGGGAGTCATCTTCCTTCTTCAGCCCACAAAGAACAGGACCAGGCTCACCATAGCGAGCACGAAAACAACGAAGTATTCACGACTGCCACACCGGTCAACCGACACACGACCAAAGAGTTGTCGGCGCTGATAACCCCAGACAGCGCCACCACGAGTCAAGATGATGATGACGAACGAGAGAACCATCATCACGGAAGCGTTTCGCCGGAAAATCCCGAAGGATCGACTCGGGGAATGTTCGGCTCTCGGGATCCTTGGACGGAAGACGAATGGCGTCGACACCACCACAGCACCGTGGGCTTCGAGGACGACGAAGATGAAGATGCGATGACGCCACAGGACGACGACGACGACGACGATGACGAGCTCGGCAGCGGATCTGTGACAACAGAGTAGACGAGAAGAAGTTGAGGAGCATATGAGAGAATTTTTAATGTGTGCGTGTGTTTTGAGACACATGGATGTTCGACACTCATAAAGCATCCGAATATGGACCATTGTTGGGATAAGTGTGCCTCCAAGGCCTTGCTACTCTCTGCATCGGCTAAATGGTCTTATTTAGCAATCCAGAATAACAGCGTGGAATATGAAGTCGCCATCGAACAGAAGTTAGTTGCGAGTTGGAGTTTGTGGTAGTCAATAGTGTTGACTTGAGAAAGATTTATTGATACTCATCTGCAAAAGCAGGATTTTTCTTTTTTGGAGGGAGATAATCCCCATTTGACTGTTCTTATAATTATTGACAAAAAAAAATGTACTATTAGACGTTTTATCATCTATGATGTGAAACGACAATGTGGTTGATATTTCGATGGAAGGTCGGCGACAACAATTCAAAATGTTTTATTACAGTCAAACGTAGTGTAGAAGAAAGACTCAGGTATACGTGTAACCAAACAGCTGAACTCGATGGGATTCGTCATAAGTCTCGTCTTTTAAACCTTTGTAACCATTTTGCTTAATAGAAGCATTCATGTTCCCAACCCCCTCCTACTGCGGTTTATAGACAAGATATGAGTCTCGTAAGATCATGTTTTTTGACGGAGGGGGTCACTGTGTGTAATGTGCATACCTATCATCGCTTCAACGTTATTAAAAGTAACGTTGGTTCTGATATATTCTGTATAAAACTGCAAGAAAATTAGGCTTCAACAAGAATACTCATATACTTCTGTACTCAGTAACCGTGGTGTGTATCGTTTTTCGCGCTTCACAGTATTGTCTATCACAATCAACTTTAAGTCGAGTGGTTGTATCATCGATTACTATCGTTAATTCACATACGCGAAATGATACGTCATACAGATGTGTTGCAAGAGCAGCCAGAAAAAAAGAAATGCAGACATATCTGTAAAAATGACGCATGGTATTCCTCAGGATGTTAGGCTTAATTACAGTAACGTTATTTTATTCATTTTTTTTGTTTTGTTTTGTTTTGTTTTGTTTTTTTTTTGGGGGGGGGAGGGTGGTGGGGGTGGGGGAGGGGCGGATATTGATAGTTGGTACTCTTATCAAAAGAATTAAGGACGTCATTCAAGAGACGTTTAACAATTCTATCGACATAATACCTTTTCCCCCACATTTATTCTCTCACATTTTCTTCATCATAATTATGAAATGTCGATGTTGTTTTGTTCAATTTAACTATTATAGTCGCACTGTTATCAAAGAATGTGATAGAGAGAGAGAGAGAGAGAGAAAGAGAGAGAGATAGAGAGAGAAAGGGGGAGGGAGGGGGAGAGACGGGAGAGGGGAGGGTAAATATTCGCCACATCTGTACATGTATAGCACTTTACTTTATCTTTAAAGGTCCATCTACCTTTGTGAGTAGTGATTTAAAAAAAAATTCAAGATATCATATTTGATGCATATGTGTAGGTCTATTGTATCACAAAACATCCCACCATATGAAATTTTCGCAATAAAGCCTCAAATACAAGGAGATATCAGTATTTTTCTTAATAAACCGTAACTAGACGGTTTAGTCTGGAAACATTTTTATTATAACTATTGTTCACATTTTGTGTATTTAACAATACTTAACATTAATGATACGGATTCAATTTCTTTTTTTAACAATGGTTGTTTCTATCTCTAACACACATTTTAGAACTATTTTAAAGCACTAATGCTAGGTTTTTATTTTATCATGTTTATCTGCAAATGGTAAATTATGCCCTTAAAATGTGCTGTGACCAGAAAATGGTTGTAAACGTAATCACTACTATGCGTTACTCGATTACAATCATTCCTTCTCCTTGATTTTCCTCTTATTTCATTAGAAAATATCAATTGCGTGTAAATGTTGCCTGTATCATACAGCCATCAATCAAACCCATTTTTTCCCAAGGACACTGAAGACGCGACTCTGCTTGCTACCTGTTACACTCGTCGATACGATTACGTGTAGCTTTTACGCACCGAAGTGCCATAATAGGGAGCTTTAGATTTTAGACGCGCGGACGTTCAAAGAGAAAAAAACATGATCTGAGCGTGCGCAGTAACTTGATTCGCGCTACTGCGCACGCTCAGATCATGTTTTTTTTTTTCTCTTTGAACGTCCGCGCGTCTAAAATCTAAAGCTCACTAATATGAATAGTAAAGACGACCCCTATATCATCTTGCAGTTCTTGCCTCTTGTTACCATAGTTAGCGACAATGAACAAGATACTTCGTTTGGTATATATAATATTCATGTTTGATAAGATTTATTATGTTTGATTTATGTCAGTATTGTCTGGAGCAAATTATTTGTTTTATAGGGCCCAATTTTTTTTTCTCTCTTTTTTCTTTAAAACACAACAACAACTTCGTTGTCATAATATGTAAAGTCATTATAAGTTCTCATTGGCAAAAGAAAAAAACACGAAAAAACGAGAAACAAACAAAAGAAAAAATAGAAACTAATTTTTGTACGTTTATTGTGGTTTATATCTGTGGTATGCTTTGTGTGGTATCATAGTCACATGTCACTAATAAATGTACATATCTTGACAACAATTACTATCTTTGGTGACTCTTATCTTTTGTCTGTGTAGCAATGTGTCTACAGTCAGCGACTGTTATAGCGCCCCCTATAAACAAGCATTCGACTCCTTGCGAGGATTTATACGAATTTGTATGGTTATGCATAATATCGGAGTGTTTTCCGCTGAGGCGTGATGGCATAGAAAACTAAGTCATCCTGTGGGTTTCGAGGATGAAAACTTACCGTGAATTTTGGTCTATGAATTATAAGAAAACGAATAACACTGAATTGTGAAAACAGCAAAGAAATTATATCATGTCCTATTGCTGCAATAAGAACAACAAAAGTGCCGCTCATGCTTTTGGCAAGTTGATATGAGATTTCCATAATTATGTTTTGATAATTTGACTATAGCTCTACTGTCAGCGTTATTTGCTTCATTGATATGTGTCATTAGGCGATTTATACTTCAAAAAAGGTCAGTCTCAAATCCAATTTCTATTTATGCAGGTGCTTATGTACTAGTTTATCTGTGTTTCAACATCTACCTAATCTGTCTGCTTGTTCTTGTATGTATGCATGCGTGTAAGTATGTATGTATGTATGTATGTATGTATGTATGTATATTATATGTATGTGCTGCATGTATGTGTTAAAAGATGCAAGGTATGCAAGAGTGAGTGTGTCTGTGTGCGTGTAAGGTAAGCCTACCATGAACTTTTCTATATATTATTCTTATACATAATGGTGGTGATGGTTGAAAGGGGGGGGGGGGGGGGGTAGTGATTGTAGTGGGGACAAGGGATTAGCCCCCAACCCCACCCCCATGGTTACACAGCCTCTGCAAAACAAAGACAAAAACAAAAACAAAAACAAACGAAAACAATGTCAAGACAGCAGTGATCATTCCTGAATGCCATTGGATCATTTTGAATGAGGTTTCATATTTCGGGACACCTTATTGGAAACTGACAAAATTATTATGGGTCTACTCCATATCCTCCTAAATGATCTCCTACCAGGATGACACGACATTTGCTCCTGCGACAATATGCTCCAAGAATTGCTATCCTAACATATATATTTTTTTTTTAATGAAATGGGACCCTGGTGGCACTATGGACTATCCAAATAGTTAAAAGACAAGTTTATCCGAATCATATGTCACGGTGGATTGAGTGAATGCAACAATAATATTAGTAGAACACATCAGTGCAAGTTTGAGGAAAATCGGACAATCCGTTAAAAAGTTACGAATTTTTTAAGTTTCAGTACCATCATCGCTAGATGAGAAGACTTCGACAACGCTGCAGGACAACGATATACAGAAAATACAAAGAGAATTCCACAAAATTGTATTTAAAAAAATGAAAAATACACATTCCCTCGACTTGTTACTGACGCATGTTACATGCTTTATTGTTCCCCCCTGCACTTTGAGAAAGGGACATTGTGGGCCAAATGCTCTTTAATTTTACTCGAAATATGAAAATGTGTTGAATTCTGTTTATATTTCCTTAATTTATTGTCCTGCGGTGACGTCACAAACCGTTGTAATCTTCTGGCAGCACTGGAACATTAAAAATGCATAACCTTTGAACGGACTGTTCGATTTTCCTCAAAGTTTCACGTATGTGTTCTACTAATATTGCTGCAGTCACTGGATCCACACACATTTGGACGTACTTGTCCATTAACCTTGTCTGTCCCAATGAGTCAAATGTGTGCAGATTTCACACACAAACATATGGACAGGCAATCAATGTAGGCCTTACACGGAATTATATACACTGTATTTTTGGTTGAGACCTAATTTCAGGTTTCTAACATGTTTTGGTGAGATAATGAGAAACCTCTCATGAAATATGAAAGAGGAATTCAACGTTTATTTGATGAAAATTGGTTTTGAAATGGCTGAGATATTCTAATAAAGTGTGGGACCCACACTTTATTACGATAGCTTTGTTTTACTTTGTTTTTGGATGCTTCAGTCGTTCCAAACCCGATTTTCATCAAATAAACTTTTAATTCCTCTTAAAATGGTATGCTCTGTACTATATCATAAGTGTTTTCTTGGTATCTCGCAATAAGTTAAAAGCCCAATTCTCATCTCCACCAAAACTGTACCATCCCTTTAAAATTGGCTTCGCTCTACAAAAGTGGGGAAAAAGTTCACTTATATGAAGCTACATTGCTTTCGAATAGGCCTGCAATTTGACAAAGATAGAGAAAATGCATGATTATAATTTACCATTCGTGGTGAAAAGATAATGAAGGAAAATAAAGGAAATCAGATCGAATACTGGTGTGTATTCCCCTTGTGTATACCCTACAAGGTTAGACCGATAGGGCTCGTAACACAAACTTTCCATGGGTAAAACGACGAGTGATTAAATATCCTTGCACCTGTAACCTCATATGGAGGTAATTATTGACGGCAAGTTCGATTAGAATTAGGAAATCCTTGCAATTTGCATTGGTGCAAGCGGTCTGACTCTTTTCTGTTGTCGCTGACAATCCCGTGCGATGACATGACTCAATAGACTGTCTTTCACGTTTGACCTTTCTTTGTTTTCGCAGATGTTTGTGAATTATGTTACAGCAGAGCAAAAATGATATTCGGAAACTCCGCAGGACTGGTATAAAGCTTTGCTACGCGAGTTTGCTGCTTTTCTTTTAGTGGAAATGGAGGAAAGTGCCAATGGTTGGCAGAAACTTTTATTTTGATCTCTGGAAATCATGGGAATGGGCAATGAACGCAAAGTGACAGACGCCATCTTGAGTCGCTGCAGCCGTGTGTCTCAAAAAATGCCAACTGATTTCGGGCGTGGGAGTTTGACGGAGTTGTGTTTGCAGGATGCTTCAGGCCTAGCAGAAAGTATCCCGTGGACTTATATTCCCGTAGTTGGGAGTTGGGAACATCTAATCAATACGTGCGGGTGAGGTGCGCATTGTTTGGGCCGTCAATTAAACAGACTCAGTGGTAGTCAGTCTTTGCAGAGCCGAGTTAACGACCATCGTTGTATTCTTTCGAGCTTGAAATTCAATAGACGTTGCCTTTGTTTACCATCACAGCCGTCTTGCGAGCTCAGTCTCAAAGCCCATTCACAAGATCACCCCTCCGTGGCATAATGGAATAATCTTGCCGAAGGTCAGTCTCCGCGTCCCTTGATTTGATTTGACTGGGGTGCGTGGTGAGAGGGCCTGGGTACGTATAAGCGGTACTCGAAAGACACCAAACAAAACACGTTATTTACGTTCAGGACTTCTAGCGATCTAATCCACACGTGTGGATCTAGCTGTGTGAAACTCCTGGCACGGAATAAGGTAAGGCACCGTTGTGACATTCTGAATTTTGCAGACTTGTTATTGTCACTTTCCCCCATTCTCTACGTTAGTTTTGTCCCACATTGAAGGACCACGGAAATATACCAAGTGACTATAAGTGTACGCAATGCGATTGCTCCTTTTTGGTGTCTTGGCGATCGTTCGTTGAAGTGTGTTTGATACGAAAGCTCTCAAGGTCAGAGACTGGAACTGCTGTTTTCGATTTCGTCTGGAGTATGTGGTAGATAGATTTTATAAGAAAATAGTCTTATGTGTAGAACTATTTTAGAAGGGTGACATAGTCTATATAGTTTCGCTTTTAGGTGAAGATTTCAGACTTTAACTGCTTCTTGGTGTGATGTTGTCAAGCAATATTCTTCTCGATCTACAGCAAAGAGGGGTGTTTTTTTTTTTTGGCCAACGACATTGAAAACAGATCGATGTGGCCGAAGCCGCTGGGTCAGTGGGTAAGCGTAGGGATAGCGGTCACTTGTGTCCTCGGTATATAATATAGGTAGAGCATAGGCTTGCACGGGGTTGGTGACACGCGGGCATCGGAATATATTTTGGTCTGTTGGGAAAACGTCTCTAACAGGGTAGAAATATATCTGCATGTTTGTTTTTGTTGTTTTCATTTTCTCCTATTTCCGTAAACATATTACACAGACTTATATTATATCCGAGTAAATCAACGTGTGATTTAAATGAAATGTGACAGGAGTTCGCTGCTACTCAGTGATGAAAAGACAGCAGAGACTGCCTGCTGAGCTGGTTGGGTTGAGTAGAGCTGATAGCGAGGCATAACTATCACCATAGAGGTGTAATCTTCATAGGAATAGGATGGAGATGTACCTTACTGAGTTGGTTATATGTGAGATGGTGTTTGTAGCAGGGAGGTGTGAGCAATCTCTACTCTGTGTTTGTAGGTTTGGTTGGGAAAAGGGAACCTGCTAACAAAAACAAACCAACCAACAAACAAATACAACTGAACTCGCTTTCTCGGAGAAGAGATAATGTGTTCGTTGGATAAGTTCATCGGTGTGTGTGTCTTTCGCTGCGTTCCATCAATGTTACGATGGCCCATATGTAGTATTACATAAGACTATTAAGAGACCTTTGTTTCATCGGTAAACATTTCACTACGATGAAGTCATGTCCGTTCATCTCCTCCTGATGGTAGATTTTCGTATTCTTTTTTTTTTTAAATTTCTTTGTGCTCTTCCAAGCGGAAATCGGAACTGATGATATTTGCACAAACTTCACAAAGACTGCGATTAATTACTCGAATAAATAGGTCGGTGGAATATACCATACCATCCATGTGAGTATATAAAAAAGTGTGTGTGTGGGTGTGTATAGGCCGATTCGCCACACAACAGGGGCTAAATTGTTTGCACGCTATTAGTAGTTAATGATCACCCTTTTCCCACGTCCTGATGGAAGAAACAGACGTTCATAAGCAAAGGCTTTATTACTAGCATCATTACTCGCTTCATTTGTTCTTTTAAACAAGGAAATGAATTATGCTCCTTGTTTTTATATTTAGATTGTCTCGTGATATATTAGGGGAGTCAATGTAAACTCTTTGTAGCTATGTATTATGTCTCAATGCAAACGCGTCTTGTTTCACTGCTCCCTGGTAATAAATCCTGCAATTAGTGCCAATTACTGAATTAGAAATATCTATAATCATGATTATTCGTAGCATCGTGTGTTACACTCTGCTTAGATTTAGAATAATGCCTTAATGACTTATGTTGGGTTCTGTCAATGATCGGAAATTTATACTTCTTTTGGCCAAACGCCGGACACGTTAAAGGCATAATTTACCATTTGCAGATGAAACAAAAACCCAACATTAGTGCTTTAAAATAGTTCTAAAATGTGCGTTAGGGATAAAATCAACCACTGTAAAAATTTGAATCCATATAATCAATGTTAAATATTGTTAAATACACAAAATGTGAACAATAGTTATAATAAGAATGCTTCCAGACTAAACCATATACAGTTATGGTTTATTGAGAAAAATGCTGATATCTCCTCATATTTTAGGCTTTATTGGAAAAAAATTATATCGTAGGATGTTTTGTGATACAACAGACCTACACATATGCATCAAATGTGATATCTTGAACATTTTTGAAATCACTGCTCCCAAAGGTAAACTGGACCTTTAAAAGTCCACATCGGGAACGACTGAAGAGAGACTACCAATTTTTCATTTGTTCTTTCTTTCTATGTTTCTTTCACTCTATTCTCTCCTTCGATTGTTATCTCTTGAATTGAGATGCGGGAACCCGAAAAAGCATTCATTAGTTGTCGATGGTCGCCAAATCAAATTTACATACATGTAGCTACCGTATGTTTTATCGCTACAGCAGACAGTCTAATTCGAATCCCACGCTCCTCCAAGTGATGCACGGATGATAGAGCTGCTCACACAGACCATCTGACTACCCTGGCCCACAAGGGGAAATACGTCTCGATGCGTCTTCGCACGCCAGGTGTATATCTATCTCCTTCTCTCACTCTTTTCTCTCAACTTGCCCGAGATTATTAGCCTAAGTTTCAGCCTGACAAACGTATTTTCAGTTTCATTGGTCGACGCCAAACCGAACTGCATATGGCTGCATCGACTTTCAGCAAAATATTTGTCCCTTACCACTTGCCTCTCTTTCTATTTTTCGATGTTTCCGCCAGTCACTTATTAGAGGAGAGAGGGAGGGAAATGATGTATGGACAAACCAGGAACGTCAAGAAATTTGTCATGAAATATGGAAAATACTGCAGCTGGGCGGCGAGTGACAAGAAACTTCTCCGAAAGAATTATGACTTACATCGTCATACGAACGCAACCGTACATGAAGAGACCCACTGCCAATTGTACTACAGTTAGCAGTGGATCTCATTGATTGTTTTCGTTACTTCAAAGTTACATAACTATCAGCGTTGTCGAAAATTTGCTTCAGAAATGCTTCTAATCATAATCATAAATCCTCCCAACAAAAACGTGATCATTTAGCGTTTGCGCTGATTTCGCCGATGGCCCTATCTTTGTGACCTAGGTGTTGCCAGGTATGTACAATGTATGTACGACTTGGGTCGAGAGAAATTTAGTGGGGGAGCACCTTGTTCCTTGTTCAAAGATGTTCGCGCAAGACAGTGTGTTCGACCTTAAAACCTTTCGTTTTGGAGTCGTGGGCCTAACCACCACACCAAAGTGCTTCTTTAGCGCTAACACTCTGTGGTGAAAGATGCCCCTATGTCATCGGAGGCAAGACATTATTGATCTGTCTCGCATCTTTTTTTTTTCAACTTTTTTTCCTAACCAAAATAGGGAGTAGCATGTATCAGCCCTGCTATGTGCTAATCTGGCCCTGGATTCCACTCTCCAACCACATGTGCGAGCAGCTGACGTGTATGTCGAATACTCATGCAGTCTCCACTTGATAATGACGTTAGTTTTGAGGAGCCCGGTGTGCCGTTTAGACAGATGATCTTTAACCTCCGACCCTTGATTCGCATAGAATCCCCTCGACATGCACGCTGCCGACTTATGTCGTTAAGTCAATTTCGGGCAAAATTCCAGTACAAATTTGTATTACAGACAATGATCTCAATTTTTAACCGACGTTTGCTCTCGTCAAACATTCTCGAGAGGAGGAAGAGAGGACAGACCATTCCAGACCTTATGTCTAGGATGAAGCACATAGCAAGGATTGAAATTACCGTCGTCAATCAGTGACAAATGTATTAGTATAGCTCCAATTCCATCGAGATTTCGTCTCAGAATTTTACAATTGTGTTTCAGACCAAAGAGGTACACATCACCTGTAGTTCCTCCTTGTTCAGACGCGCCTATACGCAGCAGTGCGAAACTGTTGTCTGTAACCCCACTGTGAGTAACCACAATAAATTCACGCATGTTTTTGTTTTTGTTTCGAAAATGTTCCCTTTTCAGGTGTAGAATAGAAGTAAAGTGGAAAAAAGAGAAATGTGAATTCTTAGATAACAGAATATGTATAAAATTTGAAAATATCAAAATAACGTCACACATCACCCCCCCCCCCCCGCCAATTTATTTTCAAATATTTTCCAAAAAGGATCGCTACGTTCCATGGCAAGGGCGGTGGGGGTGTGGGACTAGAGGGAGGGAGGTATGGGTGACATCTGCTTAGTCTATAGCAGAAGTGAAAACACGCTGCAGATGTAGTCGGATTTACAATTCTAAATCTGTGGATGTATTAACGACTCATTCATGGAAAAAGAAGTAAATATTATATTTCGTTTTGGGAGTATAAACCCGTTTGCTGACAACTATTATTGTATCGTGTGTCTTTTCCGATCCGAGTGACCATGGACAATCCCCCGAGTCCACCCCGTTGAGATGTCTTGTGACACGAAGGAGCAGTTATGATATTTCCTCGAGACTTGGCGCACCTCACCTTTCTCGTCAGACGACTACTTGTTCTTGTTGTTTTGAAGATCGAGGTTGGAAGAAAGAAAGAGAGAGAGAAAGAGTCAAAACTTGGCCTTGACAGAGTTTAACGTCATGACCCACATTCGGTGACATTTCACGGCCAAATGCTGATAGAAGTTGGCTCTCTCTTCGCCAACCCAAACAGAAAGAGAGACGGAAACAAGAGAGGGGGGGGGGGGGGAAACCGCCTTTCGGACACCAACCTGGAAGACTTTCTTGAACTATGGAGGAGAATATATCGCTAAACTCTCTTCCAGCTGTTTCGAAGGAGACATAAGGGCTCATCTTGTGTCTAAAGAGAGCATGGATGTCAAAGAAGCATCAAGGGAAGGAGGAGGGGTGGGGAGGGATGAGAGGGTGACGGGGGAGGAGACCGACTTACCCGAATGCCATGACATTTTATAATTGTGCCAGGATACTTCTGTTTTATCCACAATGGGATATTGACTATGACGATAACGGCATTGCATTTTGACGTCAGTTTTATGGCGATGGCGTCACGAACTGATCTAGATAACAAAAAAGAAAAGAAAATGGGCAGGGTTATGTTGACGTTGCACTGAAAAGTATGCAAAACAAATCAACTTCACTTCATAACAATTTCCATGTATGTTTCGTCTCATTGATAATCAATTGCATATGAAGCATTTGCCAACGATTCAACCAAATTTTAATCGAAGATGTGTTCAGTCGTCATTCTCATATTACATCATTCCAGAGGGTTGGGCGATGATTGTTATTACTGCAAACAAAGTCAGACGCACTCTTTTAAGAGTGCCATAAAACGTCTATAGAGCTTCGAGTCTCATGCCAGCATACATGTATAACAAGGCAAGACTACAGAGCAGTATTTACCAATGCTATCGTTAGGCCATACTTTGTTGTAGGTCCATGGGTAGACCTGGGAGGTTCCTCTCACCTCCCTGGTTAGACCATTGTGCTAGGAGCTCCATGGTTACTTAGACCAGGGAGGTGGTTTATGGTTAGACAGTGATCCATATAGGGCTATGGTATAAGAGCGAGCACTTCTGTTGTTTTATATGCAGAGTGAAATGTGTCAACGAAGGAATTTTTCCCCATGCAATGTTACTAATACAACAGGAGTGTGACTATTTAGAACTGTCTGACCAAGGAGATACTGATCTGACGGTGTCATTTTTAAAAGTAGAAATTGCTCCGACGAATACGAATAATCTGACCGATACATATTTGCTGATACATATTTTGGTTCCTCTTTTAACTGCAGTTAGTGACGTAGCATCTGTATTCTCAGTTGCCCTTATTATCACAGCTATAGGTGGGAGACCTTGCGTTCTTTCTGTCAGTTCGTTCGGTTGAAATTTGTATTTTGACTCTCGCAGTGATGTCTTGCTCTCCTTTCTGCTTATTTTTTTTCTTTTTTGTCACCTTCTTTTTTTCCCATGCCTTGTTTTGATATGAATGTCATCATTACGTCTGTCATGGATGACTTGTTTTGCATGGCTGAACCAGTCGTGGGTGAGGTCAGTCAGAACGCACTAATCCGGGCTTCTTTTTGTGCCATCTCGTCCTCCATTCTTCAGCGACTCGGCCACTCCTTGTCGCCGAGGAAATAGCGTTGTCTTTTTTTTTTTCCCCTCGAGGTGTGTGTTCATCTGCAGGGATGTTTCGATTGTCGTCAATTGTGTTCTCGCCGTGTTATATTAACAATTCAAGAACATAAAAAGACCCCCGCCCGACGTGTATTCATGTAAGGCTAGTCAACCTGATACCAGTTATAACTCATTTCTAAAGTGTCGCGAAGATGCTTGATGTGATTGCAAATAAATAGAACAAAATCCGAGACTTCCGAAGCCAAACCCAAATGGAAGCAGTGACGTACTAGTCATGACGCGTTTGTCACTTTTTGTTTCTTTGGCAGTATGTTTTGCCTGTCAAATTCAGACAGTTATTATCAGGCATAAATTCAGAAAACTTACATATAGTATCTCTCTCCGCCCAACTAGAGGTGGATTTCAGGGGGGGGGGGGATGTCCCAAGTTTTCGTAAGAGATTCAATTCTGAATGATGTTAGTGATGAAAATTGGATCGCATCATGTATCTCACGAGAATTAGAAAGGGTCTCCTATAGAAGCTGCAGCAGTTTGGCGTTGTGGCACATTTTGAATACAGGCGAGATGCACAGTACTGTATGTGTGGGAAAGCGAGAATAATGGTGGGGGTCTTGGTTGCGTTTTTCTCTTCGCTCCCAAAGTAAAGGAAGATGGTGTAGATTTCAGGCAAACAAGGCCAGATCAGCTTTCGACTTGTCAAGTTCGAAAATCCGGTATGTGTTGTTTCCCACTGGGTGGAAACTGTTTTTGCGCTGAGCGAACCCTCATCGCACTTCATTGTTCGAGTGAGTATCAGTTTCTTCCTTTTTGCACACACTGCCTATTCGGTGACTCCTTTCATCTAGCTATGAGGGATACTTTCTTTGTGTCTGTTTTTTTTTCTTTAAGCCACAGCTACATTGTATTTGCTTTCTTTGTTTATAGGAGTACAGCGTAACGACTATTGCTATGAGAACAATCATTTCAGAAACTTCCTGACTATTTGGATGCTGCCCGAAATGAAATTATGTGTACCGATTATAGTGCGGGCGCTGTGACATAGTGGATACCACTCCCGACTCCCAAATCGGAGGACCGGAGTTCGAATCCTGCCCACAGTGCTTACGTGTAGAGCAGTGGCAACACTGAAGAGGCTGCCCTGGATAAATAAGACCTCATTATTATCATTATTACAATATCATGATTTTCATTGAGTCAACTTTCATTCATTTACAATGCTTGAATACGATATCCTTCTTGTTCCTTCTGAGGGAGAGTGGGGGAGATGGAAAAAAAAATCGAAGGGGGCTCAGAACCTACCTGAAAGCTTATTTTGTATAACACCTGATATGACCCTGAATACATGTCGCTACATGTATCTACCCACTAAAATGGTAAGGGGGACGGGGATGCGTTTAGATAATAGTTATATAGAACAGTTTTCTGTCAAATACAATGTATTTTACGAATTCGAGGCAAATAGAAGCCTTCATCACCGTTTATCTGAACTGTTGTAGGCAATTTACTTTACAGTATACCTTATTGATCAATGCGATTACAATCTGAATGTCGTATCGGTAGGCCATGATGTACGCTCAATGGTATGTTGTCATGGCAACAAACTTTGGTGGTACATGTATATAAAAGCCAACACATCCGTTGGAGTGAAACTGATACTGCAAGTAAGACAATCCAGCGTGATTACCACGACATTTTCCGCAGGTGTCTGATTACTACGCGATTGAAAGTTGTGTGTCCCACGCCCATACAGCTGACGGGGAAAAATGGGTTTATGTTCCTTTCCAAATATGCACTGATTTTTTTTTTTTTTTTTTTTTAAAATAGACTATCTGCCATGAATATGTTTCCCCTCCTGTTACCGCAGACAGAACTTTGGATATATTCTTTCAGCCATGCCCAAAATGATTTCTAATAATTTTTAGAATAAAGAGGAAAATGTACGATGCAAATAACTCTGTAATGATTGTAATGAATTGATATCGTACGGTACATAGTTTCACCTGGTTAATATGATGAATTTAAAGAATACATTTTGCATATACAATTATAATATGTATATTATCACATTACGCCTTTCATAACTTTCGGTTTGAATTTTGATAACCGAAATTTGTCACCTCTGGCAAATGCTAAGCAGTTACTTAAATGATGAACAACGACTTTTTAAATCTTTTTAGTGGCATGATTATTCTCTTTCTACTCCATACATTGTTGATAAATGCAGAAATATGTAATAAGTTATTTTCGTATTCGTGTTTTTATTCTCTATGTTGATTTTAACCATGTCGTTATGTGCATCATATACTTTCGGTTGACTCAGATGACTGTGAACAGAAAAATATAGCATAGACATATGCTCCCAAAAAGTTCATTTTCGTTATGAAATAGAAATACGATTTAAAGTTTTTAGGATTCCTTATTGATACTCCACACTGCGACGGCTCAGTAAAAAAATGTCGAACTTTGCTAACCAAATAATATATACTGAAATCAAGACTGAAAAGCACTTAAATGTCAGCATGCAAAAAAAAAAAAGAAAATTGTTCTGCCTTTGTTTTGAGTAGCTATTGAAGACACTGTTTTGATGTAGAACTTTTATGACTGCAATGAGCTGTAAGGGTGATGCTCAAAGGCACGACAAAACCTCTCGTAGCATGCAAGAATGTTTGAAAGTTATAGTTCTCACGGTCAAAGAGAAATCTTTGAACAGAATAAGAATGCTGATAAAACGGTTACTTAGAGATTTATCCGTACATTTAGTAGGACTTGTAAATATTTAGTATGGTAAATTCTTCACTTGTTTTCCCAGATATGAAGCATTTTGACGATCACTTTCAATTGGAGATCCCCCTCCCCCCCCCCCCCCCCCCCAGGTCCTCACCTGCACTTAAAGGTGCATTTCTACACATGCAGTATTAAAGGGATTATACAGCATTGGTGGAGATGAGAATTGGGCTTTTCATTTTTTGGCGACATACAAAGAAACCACTTAAAATATAGTACAGACCATGCAATTTTAATAGGAAATTGAAGTTTGATAGATGAAAATCGGTTTTGGAATTGCATCCAAAACAGAGTAAAACAAAGCGATCCTGATAAAAAGTGGGTCCCGCCTTTTATTAGCAATGCACTGTTTTGGATATCTCAGCCATTTTAAAACTGATTTTCTTCAAATAAACGTTGAATCCCTCTAGGGATTACATGCTCTTTCATATTTCATGAGAGATTTCTCATTATCTCACCTAAAAATAGTAGAAACCTGAAATTAGGTCCCAACCAAAACTATACGCTCCCTTTAAAACAACGGATAGTATATGGATAGTAGCTCCATATGTATATGGGACAATGGACTATGTAACACATATTTCTCACATGGAACATTTTTAATCATGGTGTTATAATAATGATGAATATGAATATTGTTTTTGTCTTCTGTAAGGATGCTTGTGTATATAAAAATAGCCCGCTTTTACTGAATATAAGAAATGAGGGATGCGATAAACTTAATGACTTCTAGCAGGAAGTTGTATATATTGTATCTCGGTTAGCTCAATGTTTACGTTTGCAATCATTATGTTGTTTGTTTGTGTGTGTGTGTGTGTGTGTGTGTGTGTGTATTTCCCCAAGGTTCATACTCATGTTTATACATATTATATGCATATTAAACAAGCGTATCCCGTTTTAACGAAGTCCTCGGGACCGGCAGTTTTCTTTCATTATAAAGATACATAGAAGACAATTTGAGGGCCTCAATTTGAATTTCGTTGTAACGGGGATTTCATTATAACCGTATTCGTTATAGCGGGATATAATCATACAATTTTGTGGACATACACAATGGCTGCCGTATCTGAGAACCGCACAGGTCTCTCAATCAGTCGCTGTGTTGAAATAAACATCATGGCCATTGTATCCGGTGTATATGGAATTGCTCTTTCGTGACCGATGTCTCTTCAATACTACTTTTTGTCACCTGTCGTGGAATAAAGCTCATTTCATGGAGCCAGCGTCTAGTGTCCCCCCATTCTTTTTTCGCTCTCCATACGATTTTATGTATACACAGTACCATTTATTGATCACTGCGGAGCATTCAGGTGCAAAATAAAAGACGGGGGAGGGGGAGAGAAATCAGAAAAGGGCTGTCCGCGTTGCAAGTGACACGCCAACACAAACACATGTCGTGCACAATCATTTAGAGAGTATGTTCCCAGGGATATTAATCAATACAATGCAAATAAAGCTTCATATTATTACACTATGGATAGTCTCGGTTCTGGGATGTGCTGAATAATGATTAGGCCACGCTGTCGTGATCAAGTAAGCCATCGTATATGACAGGACCATTGAATACAACCGGATTCAGTATTTTTTTTTTTTCGTGGTAACCAACTAACATTCGAGTGAACACTATGAACAGAGTATATTTTGTGCTTGCTTTTTTTGAATGCGCAATTTCAATGAATCGACCAAAGACGATCGAATATCTCTTGTAATCTTGAAGCCAGTGCCATGAGAGGAGAGATGAGAGGGAAAAAATATCAATGTTGCACAACTATACATCCCATGATTTCAACTATAATATCGACCGCACTGGAATAGTAAGTTGTCCAGATGTTGGCTGGATCACTTTGGCTCAAAGTCAAGTCCACGAATTCGCGGGCAGCTCAAAAATCGCTCCGCAAACATAAACTTTGTAATTCCCCATCAATCAACATCTGGTATACTACGATACCCCGGCAAGACTGTACCACCTAAAAAGGAGAAAAAAAAATCGTTGTCCGCCTTTGTTCATGTAAAGTCCATACCGTAGATAATGGTCCAACTCTCGACTGGGTTTGAAGTTCCTTTTAGGGGGGAAAATGTTTATCAAAAAGCGTAATTACGCCCTTTTGTTTATTATCGTAAGAAGAGCCGGAAAATGCTCACTCCATCAGCCACTGGAATAGTGTTGGCCAGTACACGCCTATTTGGACCTCATACCAGGGAGGTGGCTCCCTGCTCATACATTATGCTTTTGACAACATACAGTTGTTACGGTATATGTAATATGATACGATATTCGACATCCCGTATGTTTTCTCTCTCTCCAGTGATAGTAGGATTCGCGCCCAAATGGATGTGATTTCCGTGAGCAGTTGTCACTAACTGCAGTTCGGACTAAGTGTGAGGAGAGATTTATTGTCTTCAGTGACTCGTGGAATAGATACTGATTGATCACATGGTGGTGATATATTGTGCAGTAGGCCTACCGATAATTGTACAGATTTACCCACAGTCTAGATGAAGACCATTGAGCTAGGTACATGTACTTATGGACCTACTATTCCTAATACATATACCTCCTTGACGACATCAGAGACTGTGTTGGGAGGTGGGAGAATGGATCTTGCAATCTCGCCTCCCTTGGTCTGGTATAGTTATAGATATAATCCAGAGTCATTGACTCCTCCTACGTGTAGGCCTACGCTTTGTTCGTGAACAAGGTGTTATCAAAGCTCCGTGTTTAGAGTCATTCAAGATTATGGCGAAATATGCCTGATTGATACCATTTGCTGACTACTACTAGTCACCTGGGGGCGAACCACGAGGAGTCGGTATCTTTGCCCGTTTTCTTGTGTGGATGCTGGGTAAGGGCACAACTTCACTGGCTTGGCACCCTGCTCTTCGCGATGAATGAATGAAGTGAGATCTTTTGCCTGAGTGAGTGGTGGCTATGAAACTCACACACGGGACCTCCATTTAATGTCCTATCCGAGGGACAGAGTGTTTTGCCTCTGACTAGAGGGGACGGAATGTTTACACGCAACATTGTTCAGTGAGACTCGGGTATCGAACCAGGTACCCTTGGATCTGGAGGCAGACGCGCCCCAGCCATATCACTGTCCTATGCCATGGTTTGGGTTACAACCAATGTATCGCATCTACGCTTTGCTAAATCATGGAATTACGGTGTTGTAGCTCCATATAGTCCATGGTCAAATCATGGACAAATAATGGAGCTATACGGTACAGCACATTTCGATAATCATTTTATGACAATCTTTGATGGCTTGTTTCCCCGTCTGAGAACAGGAAGATGATCACATGGGTAATAAAAAAAAAAAATACGTTGGAATTAAAGTAAGTGTGCCTCTCATTACATTGTTTGTATTTCACTCATTTGTCCGAATCAAGGTGATGCTCAAAGCGTGATATTATCTCCTCTCGGTTGCTGACAGAAGGAGCCGCCTGTGTTATTAGAGCAGGCCACCTTCCCTCTCCTTCTTTCCGCAGGAGATTGTGCGGTTCCTTGTAGGGGAACCACTGCTGCAGGTTTCAGCAGGGAGGTGGAAGGGAGACCTCCCCGGTTTCACCAAGGAGGTACTCTGATTTGACCATGGAACTACAACACACTCATTTCGTAGTAGCTCAATGGTTTGACTATATAATGGCACTACAACACAACCATGGATGTGTTGTAGCTCCACGGTTTGATCATTTAGCTCCGTAGTTTGACTAGCAGGTGTGTATAAGGCTCTTTTAGCCTATATCTGTAAGACATGGGTGTAGATAAACAAAACGTACGGATCACATTGACCTGCGAAACTACACAGCTACATAGCTTAGAGACTCAGTTGGCAATAAAAACGACCCTCCAAACACAGGCCACAATGAATGAAACGGAATCGGGCACGATTACATCTCGGTGAAGCACCACTGCACAGTGTACTGTAGAGTGTTTTTATATTTACGTACACGTAGAAAAAAAAAGAGAGGAGATTTTACTTGGCTTGATGGCACGGAGCTGTGTTAATCTCGGCGCCGATTGCTAAATCAAATACACAATTGTATGGGTATCGAAAAAGGGACCCCTCCGTGAACGCTCCGGTTGACAAAGCCCTTAACGAGTATTATTCCGACCCAGTCTGGTGTGTGCACAAAACGCGTGTTTTCTGTCCCAAGCAAGAAGGTTGCGTGCACTGTCTCATATTATGAAACATCATTATTTATTCCCCCCCCCCCCCCACGAACAACATACTCGCCAATCTGTGCGGCGTGTTATGCTGTGGGAGTGATCATCCTGACAGTGTGTAAATCATGGCGTAAAAAATAAGAGATATTAGTAACTTTTAAACTTTTGAAAGTGTCGCCATGGAGCCGTGTTGTAGCCCCATGGTGTCACGATGATTTTGATGGCGGTATACTGTAGGACCTATATGTAGGATTAGAGATGCGTACTCCTTATACCGGCCATCTTACTAGAATGTTGGCCATTCAGACACACATTATAATCTTTCTAGAGAATGATAACGTGATCTTATTTATGTTTTTACAGTGCTCGTCACGATATTATGTAGGCCCTCTATACATCTATCAGATGTGCATAATGTATATATCTCCCTCTATCTCCTCTTTAATAATTATGTTAAATAATATACTTACATACCCGTGATTGTGTGCATATGATCATAATACCTGGTAAGCCTACTTCTCTCTCAAAGTTTTAATAGTTCATTTGTACATTTTAATGTCATTTGGCTGGTAAAGAAGATCACTCGTGTCTTCTTCGTGTTGGAAACGGGGTTTCCTATTTCCACGAAAAAGACAAAATGGATGGCAATGGTATACTTGTCGATATACACGTAGCAGAGGCTTTTTTTGGATATTTCCTCACAACATCTCTTCCCCAAATTTTGCTCGACTCTTAACCTTTTAACTTCCCTTGTTTTGCTGTTATGATGGTAATATGCATGGGTGGTAAAGTAAGACTTAAGAGTGAAAGGAAAACAATTTTTTTTTTTCTTTTTCTGGCCAGGGGTGAGGGGTATATTTAAATTGTAAGAGGTGAATGTATTGATAGAGTGCATTTTGCTGGGCACGAAACTCGCAAACAAATCAACGATGTGTTACATTGCCATTATTACAAGAGATGAGGCGTTACACGCAACAAACAATGGGGTTTTTTTTCTTCATTTTTTTTTGTGGAGGGGCATGCTGGAGTTCAGTCTGGCTCTGGTTTAGGCTGTTTTCATGTTTGATGGAAATATTGATATCGTCTCTATTCACGGGGTCCCATTAATGATGAATTCAGTGTGTGTATGATACGTCCTTATTGTTTGCTGGCTTGAAATGGACGGTTGCTTCCATTTCGTGTATGCTTCTCAGTAAAAAACGGTAATCTGGAGAGAGGGGGAGGGGGGACTAGTTGTACTCGGATGGGGGGGGGGGGGGGAAGCATCAGTTTGCGTCGTCGTTACCGGCACGTTTGAAAGATTGAGAACACCACTCATATATTAGCAGCCCTGGATGCCATATAATGGAACTTTCTTGTCTCACGTTGCCTAGATGATGAAAATGAGTGACTCATTCGTGGCAATGGTACAGAGGGGGAGAGAGAGCCAGAGTTCTTTTCTTCTGCGTTCGAATTCAGATGCAAACAAACCCGGCTTTGAATTTGAATTTCAGAGGTGCAGGGTCTCGAATAAAAACAGAAAAACAGCAAAAAAAAAAAAAAAAAAAAAAAAAAAAAAAAGGAGAGGATAATATTCCAAAAGGAACGTTGATATGTGGAGTGAGTGTGTGTAGGTGTGTGCGTGTGCGTGCGTGTTAGCTCACACAGAGCGGACGGGACAATATTTACGGTAAACCCCGCCAATTCTAAGTCTCCCGTCCATTGTGCTGCATTTCGGTGACTTCTGCACAATGGCGAAGGATTGAATCGAACTCGAGGCCGGGCCTTTATTCGGAACTGGTGAATATGGGATTCTTCTTTGTGCTCTGCTAAGCCACACATAAATAAATCGTACTCAGGAATTGTGAGATATCTTTTTTTTTCCTCGTCTATTTTTCCCTCTATTTTCTTTTCCTTTTTTTTTTTTTGTTGGTTCAGATTCTGCAGTAAGAACGGAGTTGCGTGTGCATGTGTCAAGGTGTATAAAACGATAGAATGGGGGTATATGTGTTTGAAGTGCGTGTGTGTGTGTGTGTGTGTGTGTGTGTGTGTGTGTGTGTGTGTTTCTCTTGTGAATTCAAGTATGGCTACGCATAACCAGGGAGGTGAGACCTCCCTGGCATAAGCAAAGGAAAACGTGATTTGTACTCTTGCTGGTGTAGAGTAAACGAGTCGCGAGTTATTTGCTGGAGGGACATGCTTAGCTGCTTGGAACTAAACTGTATAGTGTATCTAAAATAGAAGGGCGATGGGGAGTGGACACTATTTTAGCCTTATAGGTAGATTTCAAGACGAGTTCTGTCACTTGTGTTCGTGGCATACTGGTAGGATCAAAATTATGCAAACTTTTCAAACAACGCAAATCCTGAGGGGGGAATAAACATCCCACGGGTAGATGAAGATGACAGCAGAGAATTTGTGTCAGTCAAGGAGATGGGAGAGATACCACCACCTCCCTGACAGACTAGACAGCTGATAACGTCTTCATTCTCACTACCCCCAGATGTTCAGAGACGTACTGGGTATACGGTACAGTAGCAGTCAGTTGTGAGCTCGAAAGCCCTTGACAAAACAAAGACCAGTCTGTGCTCATGACCGCACGCAGTACAACGCCTTTGTTTACAGCTGTACATACTCCTAATTGATGGCGTGCGCTTCGTATTTCCTCGCCACACTTATTGCTGCGTGGGGAGCCTTCTTGTTGGGTTGTTAAACAAAAGAACGAAGAACAAACAAAGTTGATAAACAAGTAAACACGTCATGATCAAGGATATTTCCTCCAACTGGTCATAGGGTTGGGAATAATCGATCAAACTGTATCGTGATCGTTAGGCGTCGCAACAATTCGGTATGCCCTATAGCCGGAGTCTTGTCATAATGGCGCTCGTTACGATAAAGAGCCAAAAACGATTTGACCCAATTAAGTGATCAAAATAATGATGATTGATGATATAAATTATGCATATTTAGGAAGCGCTGCACGGTCACAGGTAGGAGCATTCAAGGACCATTGAGCTACTGTATAGTAGCTCCGTGCTGGGACATGATACCTCTGTGGTCCTTTACTTATCGCCCCGCCTTATGCAATGCCAGGGCTTGCCTGCTCAAACGAACCATTGCTGCAGACTTAGTCGGAAAACGTGACACTCAAAAGAGGAGCTGAACAATCGTAATATCTTGCTCATTTTACAGGAAAACGAAATCATTGCCTGAAAAAGGTCGGAAATCTCACAGGTGTACATCGTCTGGTTCCCATGTCGCTTCATTTGATGCAGTTTAACGCACTGCATCACAAAAATTGCCCTCTCATACCCTCGGAGAGAAAAATCATGAGTGTAATAACGCTCTATACGCATGTCGAACACAAAATTAATGTCTTTTTGCTGTCGAAGGGATGATAATTCTTGTAGGATACGAGTTTTGGGTGCAAGGAGATTAGTTAGTTGATTTGTGTGCAAGGAAGAGGGGAATGTTTGTGTGTGTGTGTGTGTGTGTGTGTGTCTACTATCAACCGAGACTTTTATATCTCTCATAACTCAAAATGAATGATACCATAAGAATGTCGTATAATATCATGATTCAACTTTCGTGCGTAATAACGTCTGCAATGTGTTCCTATACCGAATGTGATGATTGTAAATGCATGACTATAATACGAGTCATACACCCTTTAAAATCATACGTTTCTCATCTTAAAGTGAAAATATCTGACAAAACAACAAACAACTCGCGTTGCCTCATGTTTATGCTTAGTAATAGTAGTATACTTAAGTAGTTTTCTTTCTCTTACCATTTTGACTGGTTCGTCAATATCCATATAGGCCTACTGCATCATACTTTGTACGCTATTCATACACAGTCATAGTTAAGTTATGTTCGTTTACAAGACTTTCGTCCCTAAAACTGGGGATGTAGCCCAGCCAGGGATACCACGTCATACTGCCATCGCCATTTTGTACAAACTTGTTTGATGACGTTAACAATACATTTGCGCGCTTCGATACCGATTGACATAGAACACCCCGTAACATTCTATACACATTGTCCAAACTCTGAAGTCCCAGGCACAGAAAGGGTTAAATAACAAGGAGGCAGCTGCTTGAGGGAGTACTATTGTTTAACCTTGACCACGAGGGTTGTCTTAATTGTGATGTCATGTCTGTCTTGCGTAATTTGTTGTTTCGACACTATCACAATTTCACCCATTTATGTCGTCATTCAAAGTCTTCCCTGCAGTGAGCCTTTTTTTTTGTGATGGGTGGCGATTGAGAAGATTGAGTGCAGTGAATGGAGCAGTGGAAATGATATTTCTCACCCGCTGTGAGTCCTTATGGAGTAAGTGGTTTGGAAAGCAAACACGGTAGCTGCCATTCATAATTAGAGCCTGCTCCCCGGGTTTCGATTTGGATAGGTGTGTCTCAAGTGCATGTACCTGCCTGCTGCGAACTTTATGGCAGTGTCACGTGTCAGACAAACACCACAGTTTGGGTGTGTAATACAATATATGGCGTTTTCGGTCATGAACATTTTGTTTGCCTACATTAGTGTGTATAGCATGTCGATCTCTTGTAACTGTACCACAGGAAGCATTCTATGTCATGCAGCTAACATGGACTCGTTTTGATTACAGCCAAGGTTCACTTTAAAGGATGCATCAACTCTGAATTGCATTTGAAGAAATTGCTACTGTAATGGCCGCAAATACGGACGGCCCGACATCCCCGTGCATACTCCCTCAATCAGGGTGATTCTTCTGTTATTTAAGCACATAGCCTAGGTCTGTATCAAATAACGTCTTAGTTTCCACGGAGTTCACTGCGTGATCAAAATGTCTATTCAATCACACAGGTGAGACAGAATGATTGTGACCTTTGAATTAACTCCAAAATGTGACATTCCTCTCCTTCGTTGTTTGAAAGTTCCAAGTGCTTTACAACAGTACACCTCCTGTTATTCAAACCCTGGCAGTGCTTCGTGTCTGAAAATTCGGCAGAGTTGCAGCTTTGGCTGCGGACGCCAAACGGAGCGGAACGCCTCCCGTCACGCTCGCGAATCGATTTATCGATGGTCGCACCTCGTCACGAGAGGTGTGCACTGTGGATCAGAGCAGATCAATTGAGTATTAATGGGTGACGCCTTTGACCCCTACCCTCTCCTCCTTCCAAGTGTGCAATCAAAATCTGGTGAATGTTCCGACAAATTTGCTTAGCTACGGTAGATCTGAAACGATATACAAATTGTAATTTGATGTAAATCAATCTTCATACACTATTCATTATAGTATAATTACATTAAAAAGATAAACACCTCGAAAACCCTATATATCTGTACGAAAAGAAAATTCTATTCGATAGCGGGGTAAGCGTGTGATTTTCAGTGAGACTCTGAGATTTCGTACAACACGCGAAACTTCGACGATGCGGCCGCTCGCGATATGCGGCATGAATTGAGAAAATCCACAAGTGACATCATGGCTACCAAATATCTTTTCACTCTTCAACTTGGCTTCTGTTCAGAGCTGTGGTAAATATCCCCTTGGGTTTACTGCCAAGATGGCGACTTCTAGAACCATTCACCTGCTTGTCACAGGGTTAACAATATGTGACAAAAGAAGCGGCCTGTCCCCCCTGCTACAATGGTACGTGATCGTGAGCCGTCTTGCCTGGAACGCGCTGGTAGACAAATTCAAGCGCTAGCTGATACTTGCAGGTCGTTTTTCACTCCTAAGTTACAACACTTGCCTCTTTGATCACCTCTATACCCTCAATAAAAAAAAAAACAACAACAACAAACAAGCAAACAAACAAACAAGCAATTGGGTATCACCTGTATGTCAAAACGTACATGGTGTGTCAGAGGCTAGCTAAATAAGGGCATTTTACGACGCAAGCATACACGTATCTCAGATGAAAAATGATACTATAGTTGATGCCCTTACTCGCTTTGTATTACAAAGGAAAGATGGCATGAGTATAACATTACATGGAAAGTGTTCTCATCGTTTAATACTGCAAATTTTACACATGTCATGGCAACAGAGACCTCTGGCAGTGGACCAGCGATGGGTAATCCCATGACAAGCTGATGCAATGATTTATGGCGATAATCCAGAATTAGATTAGTTGTCATATCCGTGCAGTGGAACACATGCGGTTACGTGTAAAAAAAAAGTGTTGTGCTCCACCTCCCCATGTTGATTGATTATGTGGTGGATTATTCGATACACTCATTCATACATTCATTTACCGGAGGTTATCGTTGGCTTATTTTGGTGAACACAACAGAAGAGGAGAAATCGCTTAAAGGTCCAGTTTATCTTTGGGAGCAGTGATTTCAAAAATGTTCAAGATATCACATTTGATGCATATGTGTAGGTCTGTTGTATCACAAAACATCCTACCATATAAAATTTTTGCAATAAAGCCCAAAATATGAGGAGATGTCAGCATTTTTCTCAATAAACTATCACTGTATACGGTTTTGCTTGAAAGCATTCTTATTATAAGTATTGTTTACATTTTGTGTATTTAACAATACTTGACATCGATTATACGGATTCAAATTTTTACAGTGGTTGTTTCTATCCCTAACTCACATTTTAGAACTATTTTAAAGCACTAATGTTGGGTTTTTGTTTCATCTGCAAATGGTAAATTATGCCTTTAAATCTTTGCACAATGCATTTGGAACATGTCAGGGTGTAAACACTGTAAACGATGGAAAACTAGAAAGACATGCTCTTTTTTCTTTCAAGATGTCTGCGCTAACCAAATGATTGATATGATTAGGGAGGTGGTCATAATTAAAAAAAAATTGCTATGTTGTTTTTCTGGAGACATCCTGCATCGAACAAGAAATGCCATGTACACACTCGCGGTCCACCTACCTGTAAATCAATCTAAATGTTCTTTCCGATTATCCTCCGGATATGTGTGGAAAAAATCAGGCCGTTTAAGCTTGTGAGGATTTAGACAGATTTTGCTGAGAGTGAGACGTTTAGTATGCATCTCTGTCAAGTACAGGAGCCGACGAGTTTATCGGCAGTTAAGGGAATTCACCAAATTTGAGAGAAGTAGATAAAAAAAAACAACGACTTGAAAAACGTTTAGCGTCTTCCTCATCTCTTCCCTTGCCAAATTATCTTGAAATTTCCGCCAGAAATGTCATGTCTGGGGCGGAGAGCGTAGAAATCAATAGTGGGTATCTTTAGGGGAAGCCCGACACCCTTCAGCGTCTTAATAACCCATTGAAGACTAGTCACAAGAAAAACTCAGACGGATGTCTATGGGAAACGTGTGGTGTAAAGCGAACTCAGCTAGTCCTCGACGGGTTAAATGGCGGGAGTAAAGGAACGTATGGCCGTTCTGCCCTGACGATGATATCGTTCGCTGGTTTATGTGGTTTCAAGTGAGCATTTACGTAATTAATCTATTGATTTACTGCGGAACCACTGAATTATTACATCCATCTCTCCCTCTCTCCAAAACATGCAAACAGACAAATAAACAAACAATCAAACAGACAAACGAAAGGTAACAAGCAATAAACGCTGATAAATGAGATCTCTTTAGTGCAGACTTAGAACCTCTTAAGAAGGCTAGTAACTGATCAGTGGGAATCAGTGGAAATGCTGGGAGATGATTGTTCCAATCCTTATGGGATTCATTCAAGAGTTCATTGTATATCTATTGTTGTGTGAAAATGATTTGCTTCAGAACGGTCTCATATTCAAGTAATGTGCAGATTAATGCTCCGTCACTGACCAGGGACGCTAACCTGGAAGCATTAAACTGCACATTACTTGAATATGAGACCATTCTGAAGCAAATCATTTTCACACAACAATAGATATACAATGAACTCTTGAATGAATCCCATAAGGATTGGAACAATCATCTCCCAGCATTTCCACTGATTCCCACTGATCAGTTACTAGCCTTCCCCTTTAAATTGATGTAGGAATGAAAGTCCCACCTCCCTGGTCGGACCAAGGGCGTACTGACCAGACTGTATTACCTCCTTGGTCAGACCATTTACCTCCACCGTACGTTCGTTGTAGGTCCTTGGCCAGACCAGTAGGTCCATGATCAGAGTTACGGACATGCAAACCGATACATGCATCAGGTAACCCCTAGTATACACCTGTTAGTTATACCAAGGAGGTATACTGTCGACCTCCGTATACGAGAGGGTACACTGCAACCTCATCGTGCTTCCTTATCATTTACCCACCGAAGCCATCTGAACTCAACATCCTTAGTGGCTTACACGAAGTTCTCTCTCCTCATCGCAAAGGGATCACCGACGTCAAAATACCCATGCAGTAGGTTTTTGTTATGTTTTTTTTTTTTTCCGCGGGGTTTTGTGTTTTTCCGCGCGCGGGCAAGAAACAAAAACATGTTGATGTGGGTAATCATTGATTAGTGGGAAATGTCACGACATTCTACATGGTTTGGTGTGGTCAGGGGGCTCACTAATCTCTCTTAATGTACCTCAGCTTCGTTTCTTGGCAAACACGCCATCAACCTGCTTCCTCCCCTCACGTCATAACAAGCTACTTTTACTTGCGCTCTACTTGGCGAGATGAAAACTACAACTGGGTCACCCCTGTACTGCACCGTCTGTTTTTCTACAAAATGAAATGTTGTGCAATTTTCTTCTTACTTTCTATATATCGTTCCACTAAAGTAGGATCACGCACAAATTGTCGTAGCCTTCTTATCCAGCTATATGGCTGCATATTGATTTGTCCAAACTTTAAAGTTACTGTTCACCTGATATTTTGATTGTCCTCAGACTTCATCGATTTTGATTAACCAGTACTTCTGCAGTCACATCAATCCACAATTTGGAATGGATTTTCCTGTAGCACATGGCATTGTGAAGGACTTACAGGCAGTTACAGCTGTACCTACCACTCATTATTCTGCATTACGTCCCTAATTCTCCGTCAAATTATCGATCATGCGAATGTCATTTTAAGCGTAAAGTGGCGAAGCGCATTTTAGAAAAGAGACCGTTTGTCGTTGATATTTTATGGTGCCATTTAAAAGAGTTAGTGTTTCTTGTTATCCCGCTAATTGGTGTTTGTTTTACCATGGAGCTACGGTAGCTCCATGGTTTTACTACAGAGCGTCATATTATCTTGTCATGTGTTGTCACATGATGTGCGCAATTCTGTTGTCTGGAGGTAAAAGCCACGTGACCTCGAAGGTATAGATACCAAGCAGATTTGCAGGATCATAAATTCAAAACCTTCTCAAAGCTGTTTTTGAAATTCAGAAATTCATATTGGCCTAAAAGTATTGCTAATTGTACTCCGTGATCACAATACTGTAGTCCTTTGTGCTAATAGTATTTCCTCCGCCCATTCCGACCCTGTTTTCCTTAATTTCCCAAGCAAATTAGCTATGGATTCGTTTATGTCAATGAAGATGTTGTTCTTTCTAATAACTATGTAGTGGGCTGCAGATCCATGGATCGATTATTGGAGGATGCACGCGTCTCCGTTGGTGCAGAAAAAAGAAGGCAAAAAAGAAAATGCCTGTGCGTCATGGCGGAACATGGAAACATGTCGCAATATCGTACTAATGAGATCCCAGATGAAAATCTTGGCTTGGCCTGTTGATCGCATCGTGTCGAAAGTATATCATAGAAGAGAGAGAGAGAGAGTAACACCAGGGATAGCCTTTTGTCAAGGCCCTCTCGCTGTATGGTGAAGAGAGCCCAGCTGAGTGGGGTTGCGCTGGCGCGCTCGGCTGGGCTCGCTTCGCTCGCCCATTACAGCGAGAGGGCCTTGACAAAAGGCTACACCAGGGAGGTAGCACCTCCCTGGTAACACACCCTCCTTCGCTTTGGTAGCAGGTGTTTACATCTACCGACGAGTCCCGTTGGCAATTAACTGGATGTTAGTGGTAACGAAACACTTGTTACTGCGAGTTTGGCCATAAGCAGGTTGCTAACAGGACCATTACGCGATATTTCGATAAAGGTCAAAATTGGCCTTCAATCTTGATCAGTTTGCGTTCCCGTTAGGATAGACAGTGGCTTGAGGCAAAGCACATTTTGCGTCATTATTTTTGTTTTGTTACGTTTTAACTTGGAGATAGCAGGATGTTCGAGCATATCATATGTTTACTCCAGCAGAGCATCGTCAATATGTGGTATTGCGATGGCCAATGTTACTCTGTTTACGAATGTCTCGCTTGGAATTGAGCTCGGCAGCTCGCAATAATATGTCTTGACTTCATAGACGGAAGTCCTAAAGGTCCTGTTTACCTTCGGGAGCAATGTTCAGATGCATATGTGTAGGTCAGTTGTATCACAAAACATCCTACCATATAAAAATTTCGCAATTAATCCTAAAATATTTGGAGATATCACTATTTTTCTCACTGAACCAAAACTAGACGGTTTAGTCTGGACACATTTGTATTATAACTATTGTTCACATTTTGTATATTTAACAATACATAACATCCATTATACTGATTCAGGTTTTTACATTCGTTGTTTCTATCCCTATGTCACATTTTAGAACTACAATGTATTTTGAAACACAAATGCTGGGTTTTTGTTTTGTCTGCAAATGGTAAATTATGCCTTTAAATGTTCGCAAGAAATAGGAGTCATTAGGATAATGAAGCAGGGGAGTATTTGCTGTAAGCAATATGGCGACAAAGGTCAAGGGCGTTTCCCGGATGCGGATCACTTTACCTTGTCAGTGATGCAATGGACTTATCGCGACATACTTCGTAATCGTATAAGTGTCTGGTATCAGAAACTGGATTCTGAGTTGCGTGCAGTGTGCTGAATAGGTCTCGCTCGTTAGTTTTCGGAATAGATCGGCGCGGATATAAGTTTTGCGTAATGTGACGACCTTCACCTCCTCCCAACACGACAAACTGACATGATTATAATCTCGTAGGTATAATTTACCGGCTAGGTGTGGCAGTGGGTCACGTGTCACGACGGGGTCACCTGTCGTTGACGGCATGTCGTTCCAGCGCCATGTTTGGGAGCGTTAGCTTCAGGCACATCGCTCGACAACTGCGTAGAACCACAGAACATTCGACATTTACAGCCACTTCTTACACAGATGGCTTTCTCTACTCCCCCCCCCCCTTTCTCCCTCTGTCTCTCTCTTTCTTTCTAAATTTTGGAAGCATTTTAGAGTCTTATTACAACCCGTTACTACCAATGTGGGAGATGTGTGGAATAAGTCGCTCTGAAATGGGAGAGACCTCCCACATGGCGTCTCTTACTGACGCATAGAATTACACAAAAGTTGCCGCGTAATGACGTATGTGCTCATGAAGGAATTTTCAACCGATGAGTTTAATTTGAACACGAAAACCATTTTGGACGATTGTTTAAATTCGGCGGTGAAACAAGAACATTAAATGTTCTTGTTTCACCGCCGAATTTAAACAATTTTGAGTAAATTTTACTCAAAATCCGGTGAAAGTGTGGTGAGATTATGAGAATTCAAATACTGGATCAATATATCGTAGGATTGCTTGCTAGTTAATTAACATGCTCTTTATATGCCACAAATAAGAGTAGGACCTATTATTAACAATAGGGCCTACATTACGACGAATGGCATATTATGCCTTGTGGTGACTCGTGCTATCCAATGAGTGTGAAAGGGTATTTGGCATTGGGAAAAGGGTCACGGTCACCTTGTATGGATTGGATGCGAACTATTTGATGTAACCAAGGAGGTATGCCTTCTAGGTGTATGGCCTAAGGCTCCTCGAGAAATGTAGTGCATGGTTCTCCGGTGTTGGAAGTGTGTCTTGGAAGAGTAGACAGTGACCCAAGAACACCAAGGAGCAGCATGTTGTTACACGCAGAATATTCAGGTTTATGCGATATTCGCTTGACCATGGCGTGACCTCACGTGACCTCAAATGTCTTCCTTATTTGATGTCATCCAGGGATTGTCCGCCTAATCATAATGATTGTCAGAAGTGATGTATTGGATCAAGGAGTTACGCTTCAGTAACGCATTGATTGGACCATGGAGCTACAACACATTGGTCATAGCTTTACGTAGGGGAATTGTTCCATACATTTCTCTTTGCTCCACTGTGCTTAACACAATGTCTTAATTGTAGGGTCTACCTGACATGTTTGTTCCATGGTATTCAGCAAGCAATATCGGCACCCACATATTGAGGTAAAGCCCCTCCCAATATGCAGGATCTTCTTGGGGTCTCGAACTAAACTTGGTTCATTGGCTTACACACATGACTCATCAAGAGGACACATTGTGATGTTGGATCCCTATCTCAGGATATCCTGACACTGTTTAACGTCCATAAAGTGTAAGTCCTCTCAAAATAGTAGTTACGATAGAGAAAAAAAGAGTAAGGTGTTCCATACTTGCAACGTTAAGCGGCTGTTAAATGTTAAAGTCGTATTGTCTTTTTTTTTTTAAATTCTGATCTACATATAAGTTTATATTTACAGATTGCGTGTGTGTTTTTTTTTTTTTTGAGAATTAGAATGGTTTTAATGGAGAAGACTTCACATGAAAAACAACAACAACAACAACAACAAGTCCGCGTCTCATATTTCAGGCACTGAGTAGGTGAATGTTTGTGTGTGTGTGTGTGTGTGTATTTTCTTGTTAAAAGTAAAAGGGCAGGGAGGGTGGGTTGAGACAAGGTCTTGATCCTGCGTGACGGCTTCCATTCGAGGGACTGCACTTTTGAAGATTGATTTCCAGATTGCCGCCCAGACCGTTTTTTTTTTCCAGTCCATTGTGTAGAGGAAACTTTTTGTCATCTCCCCCCCCCTTCCCCCAACTGCCCGAAAAGAAGAAAAACAACCCAGCGAAACAAAACAGACCGAGCACTAATGTATTTTTGCTCTCCTTGGATGATGACAACCCCCCCCCCCCCAAAAAAAAAAGTAAAAATAGAAAAGAAATGAATGGAATATTATGTCCCCCAGGCTAAGGTCGTTACCAGTCGAGGTTTCAAGGACAATACAATTCGTATCATTATCATAAGTTCAAAGCACTTTCTTTATCATGTTTTGCGACTCTTGGAAGGAATTCATTTTCTCGTATGTCGTATACTTTTTCTCCTCTCAAGGACCGCACAAGAAAATGATCACGTGCATGTGGAATACTTCGTGGCTCACTGAAGGATCAGGTTGTAAGGGACAGCAATGCAGCTAATGCTCGTTTTTCCTGTTGAGTGCTCGTACTCTGAGAGAGAGAGAGAGAAAAAAAGGAGAAAAATATCACCAGCTTGACTTTCGCATCGGACCATTTTATACCTTCGTCGACATGATTAGATGACGTCATAGAGATGTCGATGACTTTTCTTACCGCCATCTGCAGGACGTCGAACTCGACTCGGAAAGACCAAGGAAGTCACACCACGTATCCCCCGACTGGTAGCATGGCTCATGTGTCCATGGGAAATGTTGGTCGTAAACGCCTCCTTCAATGTCTTCTCATTTCTAGCGGTGCCTAGTGGAAGTACTCCATGTACTTGGCTCAGTCAGTGAGGCATCTGTTGTGTGTAATCATCGCGTTCCCTCGGATTAGCCTCTTGTCGACGGCCATGGCGCTGTTGGCGTCCAAAGCTCACCAGAATGTTCTCTTCGATGTCCACTCTATGGACTCTAACCATGGAGCTACTAACAGAGCCAGGGTCGTTGACAACAGGCTACCCTGGGATAGGACTGAAATGGAGGTACAGTGTGGAGGGCATCAGATGAATTCACAACTCGCGTACTTGAAGAATGGAGCTTCATTCCCTCGCAAAGAGCATGGTGCAAACTTGGTGAATAAACGGAAGCTTCTTAGTGCCACCAAGAAGACGGGGTGATTACCTCACCTTCTCGACGTCTCGAATCCGAGGAGGCGATCTGTGAAATCTTGTCGTCTCGACGTCTCTGGTCCAAGAAGGCGAAAAAGGGCACATACTGGTCACTGGTGAAGTTTACGTGGAGGCTTGCTAACGACGATGAGAAATATGTCAGAGGATGACATAAAAACTTGTTTTTTCTCGGCTAGAACCCAGTTTTGAATGTCCTGAGACTACTCATCTCATGCTAAACGAGCGGGCTGCGCAACATCAGAGGTGTGACATCTTACCTCTAATGGGGCTTCCATTGTAAGAATGACGACGTACTCATTGTATATTTTGTGGTCCATTTGATTCATCCGCATCAGAAAATAGGTTATCGCCCTCTGCAAAGAAAGACGGATAGAGAGAGGGCGGGGGGGGGGGGGGGGGGAGGGGATTCGGAGGGGTCATGTCAGGAATTCTATGTGCAGGTGCATCTGATAGCCTTCTTGCAAGTCATGTATATGGTATTTTGTTTTGCTTGCGCTGGCAAAATGACCAATGTCTGCCTCTGCCCTTGGTTTACGTGATATTATAAACGTTACAAGCTAGTAACTCTATTAACGAACTATTGGTTTCCTTAAAAATCATGCCAAACTGTCCTGATGGCATAGGGAGATGTTTACTTCGCCATGGTTTAAAGCTGGAATAACCGAAAACCTGTTAAACTGAACTCGATATTGCTGTTCGATTTGTTGGTGGTAAACCACCCTGTAAATGTACGTAGTGTATTTCATCTACCTATCTCTCCACCTTTGTGATTGTGTGTTCGTGTGTGTACGTGTGTTTTTGTGCAAGTAATATGCCTCAGAATTATTGCAATGCAGGAGATGTGAGTTTCGGATATCCGATACTTCTTCGGTTCGGTGATATCACTCTCGAGTATTACGTGGAAGTGGGGATGTCAGCGCTGTATTGAACCGAAACCGAAATACTGATCTAACCCGTCCTTTCTTCCAACGATCCCAAAAGCGGATCCGAGCTTTCAGATTCTGTTCGTGTCTGAATTGCTAAATGTACATGAAATCAGCCCTGAGTAGTTGTATTTAAAGTAGAGCTCTCCTGTTATTTCCAGGGGAGGCTCACTCAACTCCAGGAGGTGTTCGCGACCTCTGCTCTTGGAAGCGTGGATTTATAAAACGCGCCAAAACAACTTAGGTCGTCACCTCGTCTGTAATGACAATCAGCAGTATGTGACTTTTTCAAAGGAAAGTGCGCAGACGTATCCACCGGGGACTACCCATTTCTTGGTGTTTCTTTTGTTTGACGCAAGAGATCATTATCTCTTCAGGGTTATGCGCTCGACCTCCTGAATAGAAGGAAATGTTGCGGGAAGACTCATAGACTATTGTTATCATAACTCGCATTCATGACAAATTCCAAGGCGCTTCTTCTTTGCTGCTATAATTTCCTGCAATTGTCATGTAATGGCCTTGCGCAAGGCTTGTAAAAACAAGAACTGAAAGCTCGATAGCGCCGACTGTTGTTGGTCTATAGCTTTCTTATTTGTCATTTCGTATTTTGACTCGTTGGCATAATATATACTGGCACCATCCGGCTTCCATCATGCACAGATATGGCATCCTATTCGTTTGTTAGGATACCCTGTAGTCTAGGTCTCTAGGATTTTTATAAACAGCTCGTGAGGTCTTCCATTAAACTTATTGTATTTGACCAGATATCTCCTACTCGCCGTCCTGCTCGTAATTATTTTTTGTTATTTTCTCCTTTTTAAAAAAATTTGTAGCTTTTGATAAAAAGTGTAAATTCCTTCAAATTATTACTGACATAATTATGTTAAGGGTAATGATAATAGTAATAATAACCGTAATAATAATAATAATAATAATAATAATAACATCTAGTATAGCGCATAATACAAGCATAAGTCTCTATGCGCTTCACATTCATAACATTATGCATAAACAAAAACAAACAAAAGTGGGTCTACAAAAAATTACAGAGTATAAATAACTGAAAATACACACCATGGTTAACAACAAAAAATACTAGCATGATTAATGTCTAACAATATTACATTCATTTAACCATATTCATCACATTATTCTAGCAAAAAACAACTATATTACACTTTACTTCATTACATTACAGATATACAATTCAACAGTGCGAAAAAGATAAGTCTTCAGTGAGTTCTTGAAGCTATTGACAGTTGATGCATCTCGGAGTTGAGGAGGAAGAGAAAGAGAATTCCAGAGTGGAGAGAATTCCAGAGTGAAGAGAATTCCATTCACTTTGCCTTCTGAGGGAGGTACGTCGTGAGCTCTTTGTTTATGCCACAAAAATGACATTTTGTGTTGCATTTTCTTTACATATCATTTTACTACTACAGTACTACTGTGACATCACGAATTGCTGAAGTCTTCGTATCTAGAGCTGATGGTACGTACATCCAACCTAAATTGTAAAAATGCATAACTTTTGAACAGATCGTCCACTTTTTCTCAAACATCAGAAATACTTTCTACTAACTTTTCTGCATTCACTGAACCCATGTATATTTGGGGGTACAGTCCCCTTTAATCGGACATCCACTGGAGATCACGAAGTGTCCTTTTCTCTATTTTGTTTTGCTCTGTTTAAATTTCGCTCTTTGCTTTTACAAAATGCGTTGGAGAGGAGAATCGGACATCAAACATGACAGAGGAATGCGGAATTGTCGCTCGTATGCCGTCCCTTCCTTCCACTGGGCTCCCGTCTGGGAACGACGCGGTGCAGCTGGGAAGCGGTGTCGATATCCGATAATTTGATAAAAGAGGGGACCTGAAAAAACCATACGGGATGGCATCCCCCTTTTCACCTCCTCTGCAGCCTAGTTCCCATGCGTTGTCACTCACATTTAACACACAATACATTTCAAACACACTTATACGCGTGATACTGGTACCAAGCACTGTCCCTGTGCTCCCATCGTATTGTTGAAGACGTACCCTCAGAAACATTATTCCTGACATACAGATTAAGTGCCAAAATCGGGCTAATACAGCGATCGTCAAGAGCTGAAAACGGTCTTTATGCACTTGCATTCTGCTCGTGCTGACAATTCTCGCAGAGCCAATAAAGCCGCTTACGAGGGGGTAAGTGACGAGAATGGCATTGCTGGTGCGCACAAGCATCTGCTCTGTTTCAAGAGTTGGAAAGTTCAAGTTGATGAGATTCCCATGTCGACTCGCTGGGCCGAATTACGGAGGGGCGATGGGAAGGTTTTGGTCCAGGTTAACGAGGTTAATGTGTCCAGAATGCGGTCGTTTTCTTTTGCATTCTTTTGTTCTTTTGTTTAATTCGACTGATCGTAATTGAGATGATTGGAAGCTTCTCCTTTTTGGTTTTGTATTGATATACTCATAGATGAACATTCATGATTGAGGAAGGTTGGGTCCTATCGAAACTAATTACAATCTCAGTCGAGCAGCCATTTTTAGAATATCATTCTTTGAATGTAGACTGGCAAGCCAGTCGTTATTGGCGTTTTTTTTTTTATTTGCCATAATGTATATTGACATAAGTGTGTGGGTTTTTCTTTTTTTTTGGGGGGGGGGGGAAAGTGGATGTGCAGTCAGAAATGCTGGCCCTAGATATTCATCCCTGCCATTGTGTTTTAATTCTTCTGCTCTCCTGACGACTAAGATTAAGCGGTCTAGTCCCTTCCGTTCCCCGAGCAAAGTCTACCAAATCACGTGAAATTTAACCCGTTCCATACTGAATTCTGAATTGCCCATCATAGACTTAAACGCAGGTCACCAGATTCCCGTACGGAACGGGTTAAGCAGGGAGGTCCCACCTCCCTGGGTTAAGCATACATCATGGAGCTACCTAGCTCCATGCATACATACAGTACTAGTAATTAGTGTCCAACTTGGCGTCGGAAACTCACCCAGCACGGATCTTCAGAGGTAGTTGGAAGCATTCTTCTTCTTCTTCTTCTTCTTCTTCTGATTAAGTCTGCCTCCTTCAATAGACTGAAGATTCTTGCAGACTGGTGCTATTTACATTATAATACAATTTATTTACAGATATTTACAAGCACATAGAAAAGTTGACGAAAAAAACTAGCCACTGTGATCAACCGTGAGACGGTTTCGAAATGATCCCACAGATGGCGCTGAAACAATTTCTGACGACAGGGAATTCCAGTTCCTTACAGTTCTTGGGAAGAACGAATGGCGATGCGATTCAGTTCTCGAATATGGTACCTGATAGGAGTGTGGTTGCGAGGCTCTCGTTAACTGAGTAGCCTGTTTGATAATATAGTCCTGTGCTGAAAGAGGAGTGAGATTATTGTGTATTTTGTACATCATAATTAGCCTGTCATTTTCTCTGCGCTGTTCCAGAGTGGTCCAATTAAGTTCTTGTAGCATTTTGGTGACACTCGAGGTGTTATGGTAGCGATTTAAAGTGAATCGCGCAGCTCTTCTCTGGACCATTTCCACTTGGTAGATGGGTCCCAAACTGTGGAAGCATACTCAACAATTGGTCGAACCAACGTTTTGTAAGCTGTGGCTTTAACATCAGAAGATTTTATGCGAAGATTGCGTTTTAGAAATGCAAGCACGTTATTGGCTTTATTGACAGTATTGTTGATGTGTTGGGTCCACTTCAGATCATTTGCCTAGTTTTGCCCAGTAACCCTCTGCGTGTCACATTCATTTCCGTTTCATAGGTTTATTCGTACGCTTTTGATTCACTGGCACAGAAAGGGATAGTTTGGATGTCTTTATCTATAGCATGACATCAATCAATGCAAATATAGTTTCACCGTGGGTTGTATTAGGGAGCTTTAGATTTTAGACGCGCGGACGTTCAAAGGGAAAAAAACATGGTCTGAGCGTGCGCAGTAACTTGACGTGCGCTACTGCGCACGCTCAGACCATGTTTTTTTCCCTTTGAACGTCCGCGCGTCTAAAATCTAAAGCTCCCTATTATTAGCAGTAGGGCGTACCCTTTTTTATATTGCGCAATCATCTTCCTTATAAACTAGTATAGTGGGAACATAAATAATTTCTTGTTTATCATTTAGTTAGGTATTTAGTTAGTTTTGCATCAGCAGAAGATTATTCATCAGTCACACCCATACTCAAATTGCCGAGAGTAGGCGAGGTTTTCTTCACTCCTTGTGTTGTGGTACGTCATAGTGTGACATTATCAAATCATGAGCTATACAAGCGTAAAATAAAGGGATGGTTTAGTTTTGGTTGAGAAGGGGCTTCGTGTTTTTAACTTTTTAGTAAGATTATGAGCAACCACTCCTGAAATATGAAAGAGCGTACAATTCTAAGAGGAATTAAAAGTTTCTTTTGATTAAATCGGTTTGGAAATGGCGGAGATATCCAAAAACAAAGTAGTCCTAGTGAAAAGTGGGCCCTATTGAATTTTACGCTCTTTCATATTCTTTCATAAGTAGGTTCTCATTATCTCACACACACACACACACACACACACACACACAAATCAAATGATATTAGAAATGTGAACCTCCGTGTCAACAAAAACTTATCTGTCCCTTTAAAGGGATGGTACAGTACTGGTGGGGATGAGAATTGGGCTTTTAACTTTTTGAGAGATACCAAGAAAGCACTTATGAAATAGTACAGAGCGTACCATTTTAAGAGGAATTCAAAGTTTATTTGATGAAAATCCGGTTTGGAATGACTGAAACATCCAAAAACAAAGTAAAACAAAGCGATCGTAATAAAGTGTGGGTCCCACACTTTATTAGAATCGTTCATTTTGGATATCTTAGCCATTTCAAAACCAATTTTCACCAAATAAACGTTGAATTCCTTATGGAATTACATGCTCTTTCATATTTCATAAGAGGTTTCTCATTATCTCACCAAAAAATGTTAGAAACCTGAAATTACAATTGTATGTCTCAACCAAAACTATACGATCCCTTTAAGCACTCTTGAAAGGGAGTTTCCCTTCTTGTTACGTCACGTGGGGTCTCGGCATCTTCTGGAAGAGGTTTGCACAGGTGATGTGCTTGTCTCTGGAGCATGTAACCATCACGGATGGCACCACTTGTAAGTAAGGGGCGCAGAGAGTGCTTTGCTGAAGAGCAAGGAGTGATGTTAGTCGCGTTCTTATGACCATTGGGAGGAGTGTCGTTCACCTGAACTGGGCTGACCTGACCGTGAATTTATGAACGCCTGTGACCCGTAAAGGGGTCTGCTCCTTCGTAAGTAGATACGACAGGTAGGGTAGCGTCGATGCGACAGGGAATGTTAGGTATCCTATCGAGCGAGAGGGGCGTTATGCGAAAAACAGAAGCGTGGGCTAGGGTGCATGTCATGGGTGTTCGCACATGTCCCTGTAGTTGTGATATTCGCTCATGTTGTATGTTCCTCCAGGGAGGCCCTAGCTGGCTCCTCACTCTGGTTCTTATTAGGTCAGTCGTTCAAGAGAAGTACAACCTTATTTCAGTCGCTGTGGGGAATTAATCAGCGAAAACTGTGTTGTCTAAATATTTGAGAAGTAGAAACCTGTCCAATTACAAATGTAGCTCATTGGTGTCATCTTTTGGTGCTGATTATGGGAACTGGACAACAGTATCGTGTTAAGGAGACCTGTTTTTTTATTGTTTTTCCTCCAGGAGCAGGTGGGCTGAATAATGTAAGTTAGAAATTCATTTTATGTTTCAATATCAATCGGTCTTGCAATGATCACGTGGGTTCATGCCGATTTCATTCTACTGGAAAGGATGAGGGTAATTTTTTCAACTGAACATTATTCGAGCACAAGTATGATAAATAACATCAGTTTAAATGGATATTTGGGGTCGAATGATATCGCAGGGGTTGTGGATGTTTTGATTTTTTTTAGTTCGTTATCATGATTGTGAGACTGCGTGTTGCTTGACAGCCAAGTCGAGTTTAATGACACCATCATCCCATCGCCCTCAAAACAATGCAATTATGCGGTAGGGTCATAATTGCAACATTAAACTTCCGATTTTCGTCCATCATTGCCCAAGTGGCTTTTGTGGTACATTGACCTTTAAATGCCCGTTTAGTTGAATTGAGGAGAAGTCGTATTCCGGTCTTATGTTTATCATGGCGTCAGGCAGACGATGGATTGTAGGATATGATTCTTAAGCCCCCACGCACCGTTTCGACCTTGATGCATGTCGAAGAGATATGAATTGAGGTGCGCTTGGAAGTCAATTGATGGTTGACGCCGTCTTCAGATGGAAGAGAAAATGTGTTTATCTCTCGTACTGTAATCCCAGATATAGACCTAACCAAAATTTGATCATTCGTTACTTTTTATTTGACCTGATTACCTGATTTTCTTCACATATCACTGATGATTTTTTTTTCTAATATTCTACAACTATCGAATCCGTGTAATTATCATAGGTTTGAGATGAATTTACCTGTAAAGGTAAAATTCCAAGTTACGATCTCTGACACCCTGAAATATTTCTCCAATAGGTTTCAGTATGCTTGGACGTATACTGACAAGTAATAGTAGGACATTCGAAAAAGGGGGAAACAGCAGAAAGTGCCACAAGAATGAATGAAGAGGCGGGAAAAGTAAGTCTCTCTATTGAGTAAAGACACACACGAAAATACAAACAAAACTAACCCCCCCCCCCAAAAAAAAAAAAAAAAAAAAAACAACAACAAAATCGCCCAGTTATATGACGTGTTTGGTGTGTGTACTTGCATTCGTTCAGTTTATAAGAGCATAGCAAAAGAGCTGACGCTGCAAGCTCGCTGTATCACCGTCGATCATTAATTGTACATTATAATGTCACGAGTCTTTGTATACGCACACTCTTCCACTGTACGTTCAAAGTTTGCTTCATTAGTACAATTTAATCAAAGTTAATGACCCAGAAACGCATCGTTATTACGTTTACCCACGTCAAACTATACGTATATGAATATATTGACTCACTTATTGGATAAGATAGATTCGAGATATTGCTATATAGCTCTGATGCAATGATACATGCATGTTTGTGACCAGTGAAATGTTTTTTTTTTCCGAGTCTTTTTTTTAAGGAAAGGGGGTGGGATGGGAATAGATGGCAAGGGATTCATGTTTACAACACCTTGTTCTTGGGCCTCATGTTTACAAGTAGCAGAACCAGAAGAATGAATCGTAATGTCGCAAATATTATGGTCATGCTGCTTTATTTCAACCTGCTACGTGAATGATAACTGCCAGGATGATTATGATTTATGCCGTTTGTGTTTTTCCCCCTCAAAATCTGCTTTGATCCAGCCGTAATCTCCTCTGGAATTTTCCGGCAGATATTTTGAGTTCACCGATCCCCGTGCACCGCAGAAAATACGCTGCGTGTTTGTAATTCAATGTGTGCGCGGAAGAATACTTGTACTTGAAGTTACAAGGATACAACTAGGGGCCTATACGCTACTCTTACTCGGGCTTAGTCCCTACAGCTTATTAAGCGTGGAAACTCCCATCAGGGAGGTTTTCCTCTCACCTCCCTGCTCCTATTAACCCTGGTATTATATACTGAGAATCCTGTCGTTTACAATATCAGTGGCATTTTTACACGCTGGTGGTGTGAGGGTTACCGTGATATTTGCATTGACCGATGTCTGTGACTGTACAGAAGCTATGTCTCAGTCGTGTTTCCCTTTGAGCGAGCACGGAGCAATTTCCATGTGTTGTAGCTCCATGGAGAGAGTGTAGTGTGACGTGTACTTTCCTGTCAGCCGGTCTGACGTTCACAAAGATCACGGAGGTATCACACACCCCCTTACAAAGATCATCATAGATGGTGTTTTGGGATCATTGTATCTCCCCGTAGCCACCTCTCTTTAGCAAAGGTTGTCCTCACCCGTTCTCCTTTTGCTGCAAAGCCCCGCGAGGAAGGCATGTGAATTTGCGTTCATCTCCTTCTTTGAATGCCAAGCTGGAGTGGAAGAGATGTGGCTACCATCAAAGGAGAAACACAATCCAAGCGATTGTCCATCACACCGGACGGGCGAGGCCGGCTGTCTTCCTGTTTCCTGGACACCACCCCAGATGTGGAATTATCATCAAGACTCGTGTTTTCCGAGATGATATGGTCAAATCCTCCTCGCTCACTAACCCCTCCCCTCCCCTTCCCCGCCCCTCCCCCAACACACACGAGCAGAAAAACATATTGTACGAAATATAAACAAGACTTTAAGACCTACACAGAAACACAAAAATAATGCCATATACACACATGGACATAAACACGTGTGCATGTTCTTACGGGTTTGCAACTGAGGACAGCGTTTGTATCATACAAGCATGTTATTCCATATTATTGTAATACTCGAAGAAAAAAAAAAAGAGACTACGCGCACGGTCTGAACCTATTATTCTTGTGTCATCCATAGAGCTCTGCTGTCATGCTTACGTTGTACTGTACCCCTTATGTCCTCGGACGATTAGCAAAACAAACATTTTGACTAGTCACATGCCTGTCGCGTTTAATGTGTATTATAAAAATACGCCTTTTACATAGTATAGCAAGTATACAGAGTTGATAAAGACATTGATCTGTTTCAGATGAACATTATCTGTTACATGTGTCCGGCACAGTTTTCACCTCTCCTCCCAGTATCTGTCAGTAAGAGGATGGATGAATCGTGAACGAGGCAGAAGGATGACCAAGTATCATGTTAAGGATGTGGGCCTGGAGGGGGGTAAAGGGGTGGAGCCGTGGAGAGGGGGATACCTTGTTTCTTTGTCGTCGGGCTCGCATCTGCGTTATCTCGTTAGGAGGATGCCGTCTCGCTGACTCATCGTTGTATCCATACCATCCGTTTATGGTCATATTTTTTCTTCTTTATCCATCTCAGGTCGCAGTGTGCTAGAATAAGTCATTGAATACGTTTTGTGGATTTTTTTAATGCTTTTCTTCTTTATCCATCTCAGGTCGCAGTGTGCTAGAATAAGTCATTGAATACGTTTTGTGGATTTTTTTAATGCTTTATGTATTCTCAATTTTTTTTCAAAGTAATTAATCTTGTGTAGTAAAATGTCTCCATTTAGAAGGAGAAGAACAACGCTGGAAAGTTGTCAATTGTCTATAAACACAGTATGTTTATGTGGCTTTTCTCAAGTGCTCCATTAACAGAGAGAGAAAGTTCGATGTGCTGAGCAAAGGACAATTCCTTTCCTTGAGAAGATGGTAGTGGCATATCTCTCGTTGACATCAGAAATCATTTATCGCGACCTAAAAAAGAAAATGCTCTTATACCTCAGGCCATGGTATCTGTACGCTGTTTTGGGATCTTTGAACGATGTGGTTTGTAAATAGCATGGCATGGGATGGGTTTAATAGACACGGCTTTACAGCGCTCAGTGCGCGATTAGCTTTCTTTTCATTAGTTACTAATGGCACGACAATGTGCTACCAGACCGAGTGGTTTATCAAGAGGCCGAATTTTAAGAAGCAAAAGACGCGAAGATTTCCCTCCGAGATATCCGAGATTTCCTGTTGGAGCTTTCCTGCCAATCCTCCCCACGCGCCAACCAGCAGCGCTGGAAGTCCCTTGCCACAACGACCGTGTATGTAGTCTGCGTTCCAGTCGTGCTCCAAACCATACACCCTCTCGTCACTGGGCTGACGAGGTACAATTATTCTTGCAAACTGTTATGTATCGGGACGAGGGGTTCTATGCAAACGGCATCCGTATTGACAGAACCATAAATAGCATGATCCTTCCTTAGATGAACCTATTGTATTACGCAAATGATTTATTACTACAAAGTAGGACTCCTATCGGCCGTAGGTAAAGCGAAATGATGCATGTATATAATATACAGTAGGCTACATCACAGGAGACGTCGTATAAGTCACAACGAAGCGGCCATTTTAAACCCCATACAGTATTCGTTCTCAGTGTATTTTTTTTTTTTGGGGGGGGGGGGGCGAGGCTTCAGGGATCGTCTTAGATGTCTTGGAAGGGATGAGATGACACGATTATCATGGTATAGAAATAACATGTAGGGTCCTATTGTTCATCTATTCTGTAAAGAGGGTAATCCTAACCCATAGAAACGCATTATTGAGAGTTACGTCTCAACATAAAAGCGATATGTTATAAGGCAAGAACTTATTATGCAGACAATAGTTATTGTCTAGACATGAATAGGTGATTATGTCTTGTCGCCAAGATGCATTGTCATATCGGTTGTTGTTATTTATCAGCAGAGTATGCATTCGCTTATCCATGCTTTGCCATGCATTTCTCAGGGACGAGAACAGCTCAACTGATCTGTGAAACTTGGCTGTATTATGATCATATCGTACTTGCAATGGAAGACTTGCTTGGTTGTTTCTTTTTTTCTTGCTGTATTTTTACGACGCAATTTCATGCAGAGAAAACTGTTGATTAGATTAGCAAGAGCACGGTTTTCCTTCTTACCGAGGAAACATTCATCGATGAGTGAATGAAACCGAAATTACATAAAATGTCTGATACTGTGCCTTACGACAACATCTATGTCCGCTTAGCTTTTTAGTGCAAAGAAAGATAACACATGTTATGTCGCCAATAGGCACAAACTGTATGTTCTAATCACTCATGCTGTAGACTTTGTGATAAAACTCACTAATTATATCAATGACGTATTTAGGGACCTTTATCGAGACCTCATCACCGTCTTGAAACTTTTAAAAGCTGATCCCCCTACTATATATTGCTTGAATTCCCCTGTCATATAGGTTTGAAATAACACATCACTCATTTTCGGAATGTCTCATACCAAAATAAGCTCAGTTTACCTGAAAATAACAACTTTCGATGTCTCCGTGTTCACGCGTTAGATTACTCTTAAATGGAAATTCCGGACTAGCTAAACGTGTGGATGTCTGAGAAGAAAGAGTAAAAATTTTATAAGCGCAAAAGTGAACCAAAAAAAAAATGATCAAAATCGGATAGAAATTAAGGAAGTTATGAAATTGTGCAGTTTCATAATTTTCTCAAAGCAAGTAGTTCTTGAACAGTCAGTGTGAAAATGCAAATACGTGAGCCGGTGACGTCATCACCAAACCACTTGCCATATAGTTTGTGCACACAATCTTGGAATGTCCAGTTTTTCTGTTCAAACGCAATTACGCTCCAGTCTCAAATCCTAATACGTTGTAAATATCTGACTCATCTTTAATTTAAAGTTATTAATAAGCTAGAGGTTTGCGCTTATAGAAAACTTGATTAATTTTGTCAGTTTATTGTACACGAGTAATGGAATATTGTGAGGTGATGACATCAGTAGGTCACCCATTTGGAACATTCATCTAGTGTTGTAGAACTAGCAAAAATCAACAGCCTTAATAACTTCCCTATTTTGTATCCGATTTTGACCAAATTTTCACTATTGTGGTCAGAGAATTACCCTTTCTTTTCAGATTTACATTTAACTGGTCTGGAATAATCCCATGAAAATGGTGCGCCATCTGAAATTATTCCCCTCTGTTTCTGATTTGACAGAGCTTTATATCTGGCGTGACATTTAAGATTGTGAAATCTTAGGTCATATTTATCAACAATCCTTTTATAGTCATTATTTGTTCTGATAAACTTGAATATTAATATTCAGATATGAACTGTTAACTGCACTGCGTAAATTCAGTAGGATTTCGGGAAGTTAATGGTCAGATGGCCTCTTGTATAAGAGATCAAAAAACACGCTTAAAATATCAGGTGTTAACTGAGGTACACGTTGTCTTTTGTGAAGTCATGGCAGAAAACGGTGGATGTGAAAGAAAGGAACCACGTATATCCGTTGCTAGGTAACACAGCCCCTACTTCCAACTCTCCTTTCATCCAATGAGATTTGAGGCGGACTGAAAATGATGAGATTGTCTTGATAAATCTGCCTCCTGTCCCTCATTTACCCACCATGCAATCAGATAACTACCTGAAGTTTGTGTTGCTATTAAGAGAGAGAAAGAGAGGGAGAGAAGGGAGGAACTCTGATAATTACCGGCAATTTATGTAATCTCTTCGATTTAGCCATCTCTTTCGTTTCACTTCCGAGTGGATGTTTTGAATTGTAGTCCTCCGGTCTTAGTGCAAAAAGATGCATATGGCGCGTAAGAATAGTCAGATAGTCAGCCCGTAAACCGACTCCCTGCATGGTGCACTGAAGTCTTGCGCTTCGTTCATTACGTCTGAATCATTTTAAGTGAATCACCTCGCGTACTATCAATTTCCATTAACTCGTCCCATTTTGTGTATGACTGCATCACTCCCAACGCGTTTTTCACTGGGCTGTCTGGCAGGATACGCCCCTCGTCGCTGCAGCGATCGGAGGGTATGTTCGACGGGGGAAGTGGGCGGTATAGTGTTATCACCCGGGCTGAAAATTAGACCGTAAGAGTTCATGTTTAGTCATTTTGTTGAGGGTTCACGAATAGTTCTTGATTCGATGTTGACGTCTTCGTTGTTGTCGTGACACGTTGAAGCTGTAAAAGGGAAAGTCCCAAGTTTATCCTGGGTTTCCATATGCGCACGCATGTTTATGCTATCCGGGGCGTTGAATCTGATGACGTGCCTAATGAGCCTTCTGGATTTATTTTTTCCTGAATGGACTTCAATGCTTTAAAATTAGCCCACAAAAAAGAATCAGTCACTTTTTATGGAATTTCGATGAGGAGATCGTCAAACTTGTCAAGGTGAAAAAAATGTTATATGTGCCACTGTAGAGGCAGAAATTTATTGATTGCGTCGATCGAAGCGACATGGAATTGGTTTTCAGTAATTCAGTCTGGACGTCGTTCCCAGTATTATCTTCGTGTGTAAAGAGAGTTGCGAGAAAGTGTGAACAAATCCTCTTTCTTTCTGTGGAAAGAAAACTGGTGTATCAAAAATAAGTGTTCAATGTCTTATGATCCATATTTCTGTTTTGGTTCAAACAGATAAGCTCGGTGCACATCGACGCTAGCGACAGTGGAGCCAGAAAAAATGGATGTGGACTATCACGCCAACATCGACGTCGATGTCAACGGGGTCAAAAGTGATGTCGAGATAGAGGATGCGCTCACCGGAGGCGGAAGTGATAAATATGTCAGCAACGGTATGGACATGGATCTCGAGGCCGCGTTCGATGCGCAGCTGAATGACCTCAACAGAACACCGGAAGCATTATCTGGCGACGATGCTTGGCCGTCGCCCAACGGTGAGGAACACAGCCCGATTGAAAACGGGGCCGATGTCGGCCACGACGACCAGATGCCGACAGACGCTATGGGTGGAGATGGCTATCTGGATGCCGATATGGACATTGCCACAGAAGGCTCTCTCGATCTCGAGGTTGACCCAGTGCGTGACATTGCGGCGGGAGGATCGCTGGACTTTGACACCGACATCCCCGCCAACGACCATCTCGCTGACCAGTACCCTCCAGATATAGATGACACGCCCAGGGACGAGGAATCCCCGGAGCAGCCCATCATGGATATAGAGCAGGATCCCATGCTGAGCCTGGAGCATGCGGCTACACTGGAGCCTACACCAGACACTTCACCAGAACCTACACCAGAACCTACACCAGAGCCTACACCAGAACCTACGCCAGAGTCTACCCCAGAGCCTGCACCGGTGCGTCAATCCACACCAACGCGAGAAGACAAGATGGAGGAGCCAGCACAAGGCGAGCTCCCGGAGCAGGGAGGGGAAGCTGCCGAGGAAGCGCAGCCCCTGATGAGCGACGAGGGTATCGCTGACTTTGGCGTGGAAGCGGGAGCACTTACAGAGGGATCCCTCGATCTGGATGTCGGCGACCACGTCATCGATGACGACGATGATGCAGGTATTATTTTTTTTTTCCTGGCAAAGATTTCTTTCCATTTTTAGAATTTCTTTCACTTTGAGCTTTATCCCCAGTTAATAGAAGCAAAATACTGCAAGAAGGTCTTTAAGGGTTTTTATGGAACAATAGAAGAAGAGCTATCAGACAACAGGAAAAATTATTAAAGCAAATGAATAGTTAGAAAGGTGAATAAGTAAATAAATTGATAAATGAAAATGAATTTAATGAATGAATAAATGATATTATTAATACAAATAATGCATTGGGCAACATGTTATTCAATGTCATGAACTACTTTCAAAGTGTTTTAGCATGGCGATATAATTTTTGCGATTTATTTACTTCCTAAAAGTGTTTTGGAGGAGAATAGAAAATCATGCACTTTAAACCGTGATTCTTTTATATTCCAGCTGTAAACGAATCCAGCCTTCCAATTGTCTTGTCAACGTGATCATAAAATCTGTGAGACACGCGACATATTGGCCACGAGTTGAATGTTTGGCAGGTATACTTTTCATGTAGTCATGCAGGTACCTTGCAATTACATGAATGTCGTCCATTAGCAGTTCGTCTTGCATCACATACATTAAATGTAATGGTGTGATATTAAGCAGAAACAATAACATTTGATGCAAACAAATACAATGAAAAAACAACAACCACAATACTATCCTTTGGACGAAAATGCATCTTATCAATCACAACACCGATCAATAAAAGACACTCAGATCTACATGTATGTTACAAGCCAATATAGAGAACTAAGTCTCGAACAAAGTCTTTAGGACTATGTAATTTTGTTTCCTAATTCCATATTTTCCCAGCATTCACTCTATGAATTTGAATGAATTAGCTGTATAACCATTTTCACAAAATAGCTAAAAGATCTGTAGTTGTTTTTTTTCTCTCCCAATACTGTGTAAATACTTGAAAGGTGCTTTAATATTGCCACATGAATCAGACATCGTGACGTCATTTCCGGCAAAGAGTCAACGCCCTGACTCCGAGAGTTTTTCTTGGCCCACTAAAAGCTGGTCGCCATTGGGCGACAAACAGGTACAGGATGCAGGCCAGCCCACGGATGCTCGTCTTAAAGGTCGAGTTTTACAGGTGTCGCCGGGTCGTGCTTGTTTACGTAGCCGAGCTGGTCTCCGCTACATCTTTGGCCGCTGTGATTGCGCATAGTGCCCAGTATCCAGCATCGAGATCGCTTAGATATCATATCGCTGTGTGCTTGCGTAGAATTGCGTATGTTAAAGATACACACTCTAAGTACAATATTGTCAGCAATTTTGACTACATCGCACATTTAAATCAGCCAGCAAGGACTGGCCCAGGAAATATGTTCTATACTACAGACTGTCTACCCAGTAATAACGATAACAAATCATAATGCCTCATATTCAATAGGGAATGGGACTATAGGTCTTGGAATAAAAGCTGACGGAACGCCAGAAACAGACCACATTTGCAAATTAAATGAGCGGTTTGTAGATATGGTTTAGGCTTAATGCAACTTATATATTTCAAAGATGAAAAGACATATTTTTATCTTTTCATGTACATCAGATAGAGGGTTCGCATTTTGGATAAATTTGAAAAGAAAAGAAACTGGAGTTTCAGGGAGAAATGTTCACCCGTTGATCCAATGAGAGCCGTTGCAATGTTTAGCGTCATGGGGCAGAGTTTGACGTTTGTCACACACACACACACACACACACACACACACACACACACACACACACACAAGATTCGATTGGCGGTACCTAGCAAGTGGAATCAAACCAGAGCATTTTCGTCGGAATAGAGCAGGACTTATCTCACCACTTTAAGTACTTGTGCCTTTCTGCGGGTAGTCGGCTTTTCGCTTGGTTTGACACAGACAGGGAAACATCGCCTAGATGAGCACTCTTAAAACAGGAAATGTGACCCGCGCTCAAGAACTGTAATGGAGAAATGATAGCTTCAGGAAGGGGTTTTGTTTTGTTTTGTTTAAGTTGTTGTTGTTGTTTGTTTTTTCCGTGTCATTAACGTTTTATTGTGTATCTAGACTCTCTACCCGCACGTAATTTTATGAGAGCTTGATACATGCTCGTCTCTTCTTTCAGCTAGGTTAAGTTAACGTTATATGCAGAAACGGGCGTACAGGTGCTGGCAAACGACAAAAGAGATACACAAGAGAGAGAGATTGAGATAGACATAGAATTTGATACTACAGCGCGTGACTCAAGCATATAGATTAGCAAAAAGATGGATACACTTCATATACTTCAAAACAATACTCTTCCAAACTGGATCATCAGTGTCACTGATCGTGGTTGTCCCGAGTCAGTCTGCACCATTAGTGAACGCTCTCATCGTTCTGGTGTAAATATTTACCATGATGAATGAATTTCTCTCGCTGCATCTACTTCTTGAAAGGTCCCGAGAAGCATTCGCAGCGAGGCACCGTTTATGACAGTGCTTGGTTGTCCGCTGTGACAAGTTGTCAGTCTCTTGACAATCACCATGGTAACAGTCAGTGGTCAGAGCTTCTCGGCCAATCAAAAACGGAGGATTTCACTGAAAGTGTCAGTCAAGACTGACAGCTTGTCAGGCGAGGGACTGACAACTTTTATGAAACGGTGCCCACGTCTCTCCCATCTCATCCAGCATTGCAGGAATAGAGAATGAAATCATTGCAACGCCAGTCCAACTGCAACCCATTTCGGCCAAGCAAGCGAAGCCAATGATTTCTAGCCACGCTAGAAACATATTATTCCGAATGATAGCCTATTTCACATCGTATCAACGAGAACTATACAAAATGACATACCGTGCTGTGCTGTGTTTACGGCATGCCAACTTTACGTGATTGCTTTCCTTGCGTCTTCCCTTACATTTAATGGTTTTGTTTTTCTGCGTTTTGCGTTGTACCTTCTGTTTTTGGCCCTACAGCAAATCTATAGATTCGATGTCATCGTGGCATTGTGATCCTTTCCCCTCTCCATATTACAACATGAGGGTTAACGATAGATTGATGTATTTTGTCCTCCTTTTTAAAAGAAAGAAAGAAAGAACAAAAATGAAGAAAAAAATTAATCCATCCGTTGCTCCCAAAAGAAGATTGCAAAAGTTCAGACAAAGGGCTCTAACCCTGCCAAGATGTAAAGGAGTGTCTCCAATCCATTTTGTCTGTCACGTTTAAAATAAACGGAAACGTGAAGGTCTGAAATCCAGACTACAATTAAACTTATACATTGACTTTTTGAGGAGCGTCTACCTACATCATCAAATTTTCGTTAATGTCATCATTGAACGACAAACATGTGTGGGGAAAAAAACACACACCAAAAAACATGGCCCCCACACATGAAAGTTATATCCGTCATCACATCAGCAATTGCCGCAAAATTTAGGTTGCTTGATTTGTGACGTCGTATGATCGTTTCCTCTTGTTTTTGTCTTACATCTCGAAAACAGAAACTTCCTCACATCAGCCTCCGCGTAACAATGGAATACCAACTAATTTTATACCCCTTCTAATCAATTAGTATTCAGATTGACATGAATATATAAAGAATCCGATCAATTGGGTAAAATCTGCACGCACCGACCCTTGGCTAGTACTGTAATCATAATAATCGTGGTCATTCTATTTTGTTATATTTGATGCATTTTTATTGAGAAATGTGAAAAAGAAATGATTGAATTGAATTGAATTGAAAAAAAAAAAAAGATGAAACTGAATTGAATTGAATTATCTCATTCTATCATGCAAGTGACTACTGAGCCGCCGCAGTGTGAGAGTGAATAGAATTTGTGCTTCCATTCACCTAAGGATGCGGAGGATGTCAAGTGGCGGGGGGTTGGAGGGTTACCCTCACGGGTCAAGTTGGTCCTCGGGCGGTGCTCAGCGCTCCTAGAGAGAAAAATGCAGGTTATGGAAGGATTTGATCTCTATCCCGAACGGCAACAGCGTGCCGTTGTTTGGGGAATCTCTCTTGTGCACTATTATTTTGAGGGTATAAAACACTACACGACTGGTGGTAGTGTTTCTGCCTCTTTATGAAGTACTTCGAGAGTCATGTATCTATTTATGTATGTGTCTTCTATCCAAACCGTGGTAGGATTCTATGAAGCTACTGCTGTTTTGTGGCACATTCAATTCCCCTCTTTCCTGTGCCATTGAATTAGACGCATGGTGCAACAAGATTAGCAAAATGATTGAAAAAAAAAAGACCAAAGATTTTTTGATGGATTTTTTTTTTAACCAATTGATGCAACATGCTATCATATTTGGCTGCTGAATAATGTTCATTAATTGTTTCCAAAGATGTTACACTCGTTCGAAGTTGTATTTTTTCCCGGTTGGGGGGGGGGGGGTATACCGTGTTAATATCAAATAAAGACTAATGACAACACTTATATAAGTGGATATAAGTATATTGTGTTTGCCTGGTAAGTGGTAAGTGTGTACCGTTTGTAGTGTAGATTATACGATAGTGTTCTCCGTGCACTTTCTCAATAGCCGCTACAGTCGAATGGCAGCTGATGCATTAAGCGCCGTTCTAATCCAAGGGTTTTATTGAATACGTTCTTCTGTTCTTGTCATTACTAGATATCAAGATTTTTGAAAGACACCACATTCTATATGGATGCCCAGAAAGGGAGAAAAGAGCAGTATTTTAACACTCGCCCTTGATCCTCTTACGACGGATTTTTTTTTTCCTTTTTTCTTTCTTCCCCTCCCCGCTGGGGAGAATATGAGTCGCACGCGGATGAGCCAACTCCAGCGGGTAGAGCCACACCAGGATTCAGGCTACTCTCCAGGGGCGAGACTCGCTCGTTTCCCACGGCTCCCTGTCGATTTGACAACACAAACACGCCATTATGCATGCGCACAAAAGCGCACTTTTTTCTTCTTCTTCTTCCTCCTCCAGTTCGTAAGGAATACCCGATCAAATGAAGGGAACACAGGTTAAGGTTTAATCACAGTTATTCGCAAAACTCGGGTTTCTTTCCCCAAATCCTCCCAACCTGGCTACAGGACTTTGCCCGCGAAACTACCTTGGGAGTATACGGGGTGAAGCAATGGCTGTAAAGTATGTCCTTGCTGTGTAATTTACAACGATGGATGTGGAGTTATAGTCATTTCGACATTTCGTTTCGTCGTTTTCATGCTCTCGGTGTTTCGAGCTAACGACAAGGGGCGTGAGGTTGATATAATATGTGTCCAGCCTGCTATTAGTTTTTAGAGCCTGCAGGAACGGACGGAAATACCACGGAGTTCACTACCATTTCCTTACTTATCCGTCAAGAGTTTAGAGCTCGAGAGTATACAGTGAAATGGGAGGGGTAACTGGATGTACACCGGTTTCCGACAAGCATCTGGATTTTAAGACGATCCAACTTGTACGTCAGTGAACGAGGATGCGGCGCGAACGCTTTTGCACGAGGCGGTGGAAAGATGCCTAAAACAGGTGGGTATATTGAGAAAGAGAGACTCATCCTGCATTGTGACCTAGTTACGCCAACACTAAACATGGTTGTACCCTACATGTATGGAGAAAGTTGTTCATGCATTACCAGGGATGTCACCTCCCTGACATTATACTGTATAGCCATGATAGCTTTTACCCCACTTAACTGGCCCTTTCTGTACTGCAACATACGTGTAAAGTACTGATGCATACATTTGTAGATTAGACCTGCAGTTGTATCATGTACAAACATGGTTCTCTCGATTTTGTCTCGAAACAGTCAATTGAAGATGCGTCTGTGTCGAAGAATATGAATATATTGACAGGATGAATATGCTACACACGTCTACTAGTGTTACAAAGAAATGATCCCCTTTCGCAACGAGGAATTTTGTTCGGCAATGTCTATCACTTTCTGTTTTACCTCTGCATGCCTCCTCAGTTACCTGTCTTTAGGTCTGTGTGTAAAATTTGTGCATATTTGATTAATTGGCACTGAAATGGTTAATATCGTCTGCTCAAATCGATGTATGGGAGGTTTCCAAACTTTCTTATGAGCAGCAGACAAATAGACTAATTGAAAAGGAATGATTAGTTTAGATTAATGGTGAGCTTTAGGGTCGTTCCCACGAGAAAATAATAATTCATCTTCTGCTTTCAGTTGGGTGGAGAAAGCCCCAAATCGTTGACCTCATTAAAAGGGCGCTCTTTCCATAATTGTCTTCCTCGGATAGTGACCTACGTAATTGTCAGCTGATGAAACTTCTGTAGTCTGTCCTATAATGTTGAGACCAGCTTGATATATATATCAAGCTGGTCTCAACCGATAACGTTTCGTAATCCCTCGTAAATCTCTGTTACTCTCAGCGATTAAAACGGCCATATTTTCGAAACTGAAGTCTAGGTCCCCACAGTGTTAGGGAGTTCTCCCTCTGTGCATGAAATGAGCTAGGAACTGGGTGTGTCAAGATGACAGTATACAGTGTAGTGCAGAACACTTCTCCTCAGATCCTGATACCAGCTGTCATGGGGTGGGGGGGGGGGGGGGTGATGTTGCACCGCCACAGGACTGAATGATGAGAATGCCACGCCACGCCACTCGTTTCTTTTACTCATTTGCTCGTTTACAGCTAGATTTGTATATTGGCAAGTATCATCCGAGGACACTGTCTTGTTGTAATGTTCCTAGCTCCGTGTAGTCCAAAGTCAAAGACGGTTTTTGAAGCACATAATTATTACATCTATTATTCTCTCGTATATGGTGATGGCTTATAGAATTATCTCGCTCCCCACCCCCTATCTTCTGATTTCAAATCACAATCATTAATCATTACGGTGATTATTTTTGCAAAGCCCCAGCCTCCGAACTAAACAAAGAAAAAAAAAAGGAAATAGAAAAAAACAGTTGAAGTAAGAATAAAACTGAATAAATGAAAAAAAAAATGAATGAAATTCAATCATAGAAGAAATTATATGAAATACTGTATAACGGAGTGAAATTATGAAAACACTCTGGTACAAGACATGTGCATCTTTTATAATCTCCCGCGGTCACTCAAACAGACTGTCTCCAGGCTTGATGAACCACAAACAAGGTAAGCCTTGTCATTGGTGGAAAGTCAAATCGCCACCGTCGGACTCCAAATAAGTACTCGATGTGACGGGGATGCTGGCGTCTCTATGATATAGAGATAGAAATTGGCCTCTCGAAAGACAATTAACAATCGTCCTGAATCCTGTATGAACCTTCCATATACTACCACCCCACATTTCCTTCTTTTCTTTAAATGACGAATAAACATGACGAATGTAAGCTTTAGGGTTACATGAATATACAACTTCTAGAAAGAAATGCATCGTCGAAAGTAGAATCAAATTCCTGCCAAAGTATACTTAGGACAGGAAATGTGCCCAGTGCAAATGACGATTGTTCCTTGTTGAAGGCTGAACAGGACAGATTATGTCTAGTGTGTGATTAGAAGACAGGTAATAAGTTTTAATTTTCATATGAGCAATGTTCTGTAAGTAAAAAGCAAAGTCCATACAACTCTGTGATACAAATTTGCTATGCGACACCAGTGACAAAGGAATAGACTGTACCGGAAATGGTTGTCATTGCAACTCCTCCGTTAGCTTCCGAGGACTCTTGATGTAGGACAATGAGATTCACCATAACGTACGTCTCACATGTGGGACTTTACCTATACTATGTAATGATGTCGAAATGCGACTGTGGTCTGAGGAGCCAAATGTTGCTTTTGGGTCACTACAACACTTTGCTATCTTGTCATCCTAGCGTCCAGTTCACACGGCACAATCATGGAGCTGCTATCTACTATATGATAGCTCCATGGTACAATCTTCCAGTTGATGGCCCTTCTCCAACATCATGATGATGGGAAAAGTTTTCGATACGCTCGGAAGTACCAGTGGGGGAAAAACCAAAAAATTGGCTGCTGGCGGAGATACGCTCCTGACACTCCTTGAAGAGGATGTGCTGGAAGGTAAAGTCGACAGCCGGAATTTTTGGACTGGTAGTAAGGTTGGGCCTTTGGAGCTGTTGAGTCCAAGGACTCATCGATGACGTCCATGGCTTGAATAGTTCCCAGACCCGGGCCAAGGCACATCCAGATGTTGCGTGGCAGTAGGCCAGACATTTCAGATTGAATCGACACGGTTTCCTGAGGAAGTTGTTCCTGGCAACCACCAAGGCCCTTCGTCTTGCGATGCAACCGATGCTACTTCTGATTCTGTTCTTCTAATGCGTTAAATACACTTCGTTTGTACTACAGGGGACCACCATTTATCCCTCTCGCTTTCCACTCGAAAGGAATCAGACGGACTTCCAAGGTTGACCCCTTCTTTGACCGAGATGCGTATAATGCTTATAGTAAGGCTCTTTTGATGGCACCTACTCTCCCATCGTAAAAGAGTTGAACCGTTCATCGTTTGGATTTATGTGCGCGTTGTTCCGCCTGGACTTGGTGAACAGTTTTTTCTGTTGATACCCGTTGGCAACTGTGGTGGAAAATCAACGTTCAGTAGTAACCCATCCCATGGAGCTCCCTGCCCATCCTGACGATTCGATGACTCTGCTGCTGATACAGCGCACGGAGGCCGAGATGAACAACGGTACTGTCGGCTGTATGAACGTAATGCTCTTGCAGGATAATGAAATGGCTTTTATATGTACCTAGGTCGTCATGTACGATTCTGCGAAGGTCGTAGCATTGCTTATGAATTCCGTTTGCATCATTACATTTTTTTTTTCTGTGCTCGGAACTGCAACGTACTTACAAGTCTTCCCTGATAGTGGAGAGCATATTATTTTTGTATGACAATCATAACCATCTTCCAACTTTAAATACAAAAAAAAACACTGCATACCAAACATTGTATTTTTCGATAGGATAGGGGACTGCTATCATAACATGCATATTATAATGTATCAGTTGTAACGATTGGAGTTTGTACACGTCGAAAGTAACATGACTGCAACACTTGCTGTCATGTGAGGATCACTTGGTTAGCTACGGCTGTTCAAAAATGTGCTCTGAGATGATCTTTCAAGATCCTACTTTTTTCTTATTCAGTAAGCCTCGTAACACGTGCGGTACATTGTAAATATAATAATAATGATAATAATAATAATAATAATAATAATAATAATAATAATAATAATAATAATAATAATAATAATTATTATTATTATTATTATTATTATTATTATTATTGTTATTATTATTATTATTATTATTATTATCATTATAATTATTACTTACTTTTAAAGTAATCCTCAGGATTTTTTGAACTCTTAAAGCATTAGTTCGTGTGATTTATTTCTGGCTGGAGCCATGACCATTCCCACGAGCTCGGCGCAGCCTGACCGGACCGGGGAAAATCCCTCGTGAATTCAAACTTTGCGTCAGTGTGGACACCTCATTGCCATGTGTGGTCAGTCATTATATAGTTGTCATATGTACTTGATCATCACTTTAATGGTCACCAGTTCCGGAATCGTCTCAAGGTATATAGTCTCTAATGACTGATAATGATGTACAACTTGACCAGGTGTCCAGTCATTTTTTTTTCTTTAGGGGGAGGGTTGTTCGTATCTTTCCGTGTGTTTCTCGCATTATTGATTTCAATTTCGCTCGTCTCTTCCTGTGTGTGAGCACACTTTGGATCGTATTTCAAATCCTGGATTGAAAGTGAATAAGAAAAATAACACGAATAGTGAATAGAAAAAAGTCACGCGGTACATTCTCTTCCGTGTATGCTTGTTTTGTGGTGTTGGTTATGATAGGACAGTCCGGTCTACGATGGCATGCTAAGTTTCAATAAGTCACTGACAAGAAGTGCATATCGAAGCATAGAGTAATAGATACTGCAGTTGTGATAAAAGAAAAATAGTAAGGGTCACGAAGTGTTTTAGTGCATGTGATGAAATTGATGGAAATTCATTTCGCCTAACAAGGAGGAGAAATTATCATTTCCATTGAGAAAGATAGATTCTTTGACCCACCTTAAAGGACATAGCACAAGGGGTCGTAATATTGTAATGAGATAAATGCCCTGGCCATCCAAGCATATCTGGCGCGCCGGGCATAGCTCGGCACTCCCGGACGCGGCGAAACATGTGCGTCGTGTTCGCGGGCAAGCAATTAAACAGCAATCTCGGGTCAATCAAGAGTAGCTCCGACGATAATTACCGAGTTCGCATGCCAGGCGATGAGTCTGGATGTCTTTTGGCTTTCGTTTGTCTGATTTTCTCTTTCTTCCTTTCGTTCGTCCTTTCCTCCTTCCATCCTTCCATCTTTCCCCTCTTCTGTCTTTCCGTCCTACTCCTTGTGCCTGCATGTGTGTTTGTCTTGTAGTGTATTGTGTTTGTCTGCTTCTTGTCTCGATCTCTCCGCCGATTATTGCATGATCATATCATGCGGTGCAGTAGTGTTTACATTTGCCGTAAAGCAAACTCAGACCTGAAGTAGAGTCTGATTGTCTGCGACGGCGCAGCATGTACGTTCCTGTTCAATTGTGGAGGGCGGGGGGGGGGGGGGGGGGGGAGGAGAAGGCGCATCTGATATGATTATCCCTAGTTCTTTGATTTGATGACAGTGGATATCACTCACCTTCCCTTGTTAACCCCTTCTGTATATGACAGGTAACGTGGATAGTGTGTAGAACGCTATGGGGTTTTCTATGCGAACTGGCACTCAAAGAACACAGAAGCCTTAATTCACGAAGGTGGTAAAATTGAAACCATGGTTTAATCCATGGACAATTTGTATGGAGCGCCAAGTGTCGCATGGCCTATTTCGTTACAAAATCAGTCATTTCGTCGACGAAATGTTGTCATTTCGTTACGAAACGATCATTTCATCGACGAAATGACTGATTTCGTAGCGAAATAGTCCATGCGACACTTGGCGCTTTATACAAATTGTCTATGGATTAAACCATGGTTTCAAATGTACCACCTTCGTGAATTCGGGCCTAGGGTTAAAGGGTATGTACAGTTCTGGTTGAGGTGAGGATTTAGCTTTTAACGTTTTGCGAGATATTCAGAAACCAGTCGATGTCAAAGAGCATGCAATTCTAAGGGGTATCAAAGGTTTATTTGATGAATATCGATCTGAAATAGCTGAGATATCCAAAAACAAGGTAAACAAAGAGATCCTAATAAAAGGCTTGGCCTGTCGCCTTTTATCATTATCACTTTTTTTTTGGATATCTCAGCAATGTGAAAACCAATTTTCATTAAATAGAAGTTGAATCCATATTAAAATTACATGCTCTTTCATATTTCATAAGAGGTTTCTCATTATCTCACTTAGGAATGTTATAAACCCGAATCCCCACCTCAACCAGTACTGGACAGTCCCTTTAAACACAACTACTAGTAGCTTATATATAATGGTGCATGGGACAACCATGGAGGTTCTTCCCTATTTGAGGTGAGGATTTGAACAATGGGGAATGTCTACCGCACTTTCGTTGGAGTGACGTCGATTTTTTTTCTCTCTCGATGTGAATGAACGTCTGTGACCATGCTGTCATGATTGTTTCCATTTAAGAGGAGTGTATGTTTGCCTACTTTGTAATTGAATTACTCATTATATTTACTCGTATTTGAGAGAAATAATTGCCCTATATTAAATCATTTACAATATGTTTATTGTCCTCGTTTTGAGAGGCGTATTTCGCCTACATTTAGATAATTTGCAGGTCGTTGGCCGTAATTGTTTCACGACATCTTGTTCCATTTTCGACAATGTGAATGTTGGAAAACCACAACCTGTGAACGGTGACGTCCGCGGTCATTTCATCGCGAGTTATGCCCTTATAGCTTTGCCATAATGTAGGACCTATATTATTATGTACATGTTGCAATGATTTTGAACTCAGTCCAGACAACATCACTCCGCACGACATCCGATTTCGATTAGTGGCGTCAACTTGTTATTGAGTAGGGTCTTCTTCTTTTTTTATACCGTTTGCCAACTTTTGTTAGTGGCCTACGGTGAGCGGCACGGGCGGGGGTCAGGATATTAAGACCTTGCTGACCACACTTATCTCGACATAATTTTACTTGTATTCGTACGTTTATGGTATCCGTTTACTCAGTTTGGGTTTTATGTACATCCAAATCCAATGTGCATGATGAGCGACTGGGGTCGCCCTTGCTACCAATGCTGCTCTTCGTAATGCACTGTCAAGGGATACTTCATCGACAGGAGTTGAATACAAGAATTTTGATGACAACCTGACGTGTATACTTGGCCGCCACCACTATGTCAGTGCAGTTGTTCGGTTTAATTTCCCCTCAGAAGTGTTATGTGCAGACACAAAAAAATACAAGTACATAATTTACTTCTGTACTGCTGCGGGTAGATAGCTATATAAAAGGGTGCTCTGTGAGCTATGGTTGCTATGTGTCAACACCTTTCGTATACCATTGATCTACGGAGCTCTGTTCCATATGCTAGGAAAAAATTTTCCTGCAAAAAACTGCAGTGATATTGCGGCTCCAAGAGGGTTGAGACACTGTTCACTGCTTCGCTTCAGCTTATGCCCCTTGTCACACTTCGCCGAATAAGGAAAACACATGAGAAACGAATGTCGATTTTTGGCATCCTTGATATCCGTTAAAGAAGTTTCATGTCCTTTTTATCCTTTGGATGGACGTTTATTTCCCGGCGATTTCCGTCAGAGCTAGCGGTCAGAAAACTTTATGCCTGCACAAAGTTTTTCCTCGCCAAAAACGGATAGGGCGATCTGACCCTTGTCCTAAAGTTGTACGTTTTTTCCTGTGTCTGTACTAGACTTTGTCGTTTTCCACTCGTTTTCATCCTCTAGGCCTCCTGTAGAGTCAGTAGGTCCAAGAGGTGGAACGGATGGCTATGCACAGCACATCGAACGCATAAGCACGGCTCTCTGATATTCGATGTACGTCTCATGCGTCACCCATTTGTTCCTTGTGCGTTTTGTCCTGTGGGTATGCGGTTCATATTGATTTCTCATGCGTTTGCTCACGTTCCACTGTCCTGTACACAATCGTCCCAGGTGCGTTGTTTGTTCGTTTTGTTTGGCCCCTAGATCGTGCATATCATACGCTCCTCTAAAACGGAAACTTACACTTTGTCCATCGGGTTGACGATTTGAACAACGGATGAGCAAAATATCACCCGTTTCTTGTACGGTGGGCCTATCCGGCAAAGTGTGACAGGGACTTTAAGGGGTAAACTAAAACCTCTCTCATCAACGCTTTTCCTCCGTTTGTTTGCTTGTCTCTCCGTCCCAGTCAAGACAAAATGTTAAAACACACTGCGATGGCAGGCAGGCGGTGGACCGTCGGACGGGGTTGTCTTCACCGAGCACGTGTTAGAATTTGCGTCTTTCCTGCCGACTGAGTCCAACAAGATCATCTCCTGAAAAAATTACGATGATAATTACGCCTTGAGGAGCGTGCCTCCTCAGAAAGAGTGAGAGAGAGAGAGAGAGAGAGAGAGAGAGAGAGAGGGGGGGGGGGGAACAAACGCAGTTTCTGCAATCCCTTGTGGATCGAGACATATGAACGGTAACTTTCAGATAGCATGATCAATGAGCGTTACCATCGTTCGAAGCGACCTTTTAATGTTTTCAGGGGCTTCCTGCTAAGACTTACCTTGAACTTTAGAAAAAAGTATGATAACGTAAGACTTTCTCACGGGAATAGAAAGAGAAGGGGGTAGCAGGCAAGTCTCATGGGGTATGATTAAGTGATATCGGCTTTCAGCGCCAATTTGGAGAAATTCAAAATATCATGCTTATGCTGATGAAGATGTTAGAGCACTATAATTGGTACAAGCAGCGAAAGCTACGATGAAGAAAACGGTTATCACAGTGAGAATTTGGATTCAAATGGGTTTATAGTAGAGATAGAATTGCTTTATTCCATGATCTTTGCCATTATCAAAGTGATGATTGTTCACACTTACAGAATAACCAGAATCTCCTTTGCATTCGGGATAAGCATATTCCAGTATAACCTTTGATCATCATGATACGGCGATGATCATCTCTGATTCAAATGATTTATGAACCTTTGATACCGTACTCCGTACTCCTCTACCAGGGCACCGTTTCATGAACAACGTCAGCCGCAACAAGTTTTCAGTCTCTGACTGTCTCCATAGTAACAGTGAATGGCTAGAGTTTCTCAGCCAGTCAAAACCAATGATTTTACTGACATTGTCAGACACTGACAACTTGTCAGGACTGACAACTTCCGTGAAACGGTGCCCAGACGCTTTCAAAATGTTATCGAGATCGTCACGTATTACTGTTGACCCAGTTTACCGTGTAAATTTTGCTGGGCTTTGAGCTTTGACAGCCTTGAGGCGAAAGGAGATGATGAAGATGAATACTGTGGCGATGGAAGAAACATACAGATAATGTTCTTACACAAGGGGTCGAAATGATATCGAAGTAGTTCAGCCCTGAGATGGAGTCTAGAAACACAACATATCCAAAATAAGAACATTCTGTGTATTCCCTATTATCTGTGATATGGGAAAGACGCATACATTGCAGTGCACTCCCCTTATAGCGAACACGGTTATAACCAAATTCCGGTTACAAACGAAGTAGATATTCAGGCCCCAACATTATCCGCTAAAAACTTTCATTATACATTTGTTCGGTTATAACGAATTTCGATATAACGAAAGAAAACTGCTAGTCCCGAGGATTTTGTTATAACGGGAGTCGAATGTATATTTATTTAAAATAACGCATACCGTACTTTCAGCTTGAACCTACTGTATCTCTAGCAGCAATTCCGCAGCATCTCCGTAAAGCCCGCAGCGTGCTTTGCGAACTTTTTGCGCCTCAAGCGCGCAGCGCGTACCAAAGTTTCATGCACTGCTTCCCTTTTTATCACATTTCCATATGTGACGTCAGAAATCATCATCAGTAGAAATTAATTCAATTCATCAAATGCCCTACTACTGATATTTTGATTTTTATGTTGTGTTATCGTGGAAACATTTTTGCGCACGAAAATGATCGTTCATGACAAAGCATGAAAAAGGTGACGCGTACGTGTATATAAGCGTATTATAATTCATAATTAACATATTCGTATATTGATTTATTGTTTATTCATAAACTTTTTTTTTTGGGGGGGGGCGCTAATATTCCTTTTTCATGTGTGTGTTATGGAGGGAAGGAGAAGAGGGAAATAGCTTGTATGGGGGAACAGATGCTATTGCCATTCCGGCCATGTTTGGAACGGAGCAGATAACTTCCTCTTGACAGCATCAGCCAACAGGCTGAGCTGTGATGGCCCTTTCGTTCCCGCTATCAGTCACCGACCCAAGAATGATAGGAACGCGCTGCGTGGGGGTATGCAGTCCCCCACCCCCCGCCATCCCCTTTCGGCGGTCATTCAGATGCGTCCAGTCCACTACGGCTCTGACCAATACAGCTCATAGTGTATTCTTTCAGATATGAGGCAGATCACATATTATATGTTAAGTTATCATTTTTTCTCCTTTATATATCCCTCTTCTGACGCTTCTGACGAACTTCGAAATAAAAAGAAAAAAAGAAAAGATGAATATGTTTGTGTCTATATACGTGTACTGCCGTATTTCTGTATACATAATATTCCATTAAGCACAAGCCCATGTTGATAAGATTGTAAATTTGTCAGATTTGATGGCACGGCTTTCCGAGTTTCAAGTCGCTAAACTCCTCTTTCATTCTCCCCCTCCTCCCCCTCCCCTTTCATGAAAACAACTACACTTGTATACTCTTTCGAGGCGAGAAGGCGAGGACATCGGTGGTGTACTTAATTTGATTAATTCAGTCCTTTCGAGACAGAGGATACCGCTGGCAGGATCCCCTGCCAAGCGGATATGTGGTTATGAATATCCCCCATCGTGGGTGCCATAATGGTTAGCTCGGCTCGACGCACTTGACCAGCGGTCAAACACAACGCGGGGAGAACAGCGCGTCAGAACGGCGCGTGGCTGGCGCGCGTGCCAGGGCGGCCCCGCCTCTGTGTGTGTGTGTGTGTGTGTGTGTGTGTGTGTGTGTGTGTGCGTGAGTGTGTGTGTGCGTGTGTGTGCGTGTGTGTGTGTGTTTTCGTGTGTGTTTGTTTGTCCGTGTGCCAAGTCGGCATCTGCTGCCCGACGAAAACGCGTGTCACGCGTCATTGAAACGGCAGCAAGTTAGATGAAGTTGAATCAGTTAAAAAAAAAAAATATTGCCTTGCTTCCCTGGAAGAGGGCCGTTTGGCGAAATCTCCCCCCCCCCCTCTCTTTCTGTGCACTGTGGCGAGTAGAAAGGAGCGGTACAGACATTGTGAATGATGTGGAAAAATCGACTGAAAAAGTAGGAGGATGGGGAGGGATAAAAAGAGAGCTACAAAAGGCATAAGGGTATGCACAATACCCTCATCAACTAGTAATGAATATTCTTATAAAGTCTTACGTCTTATTTATAGCAGACACACCTGAACCTCGTTGGACAAATTTTATTCTTAAAATGTATAGATATAGATCAGACTCGTCGATTGAGAGTGACGCTTGATTACTGCGAATAGCGTTTAATCGCGATGTTTTATCTTTCTAGCCTCCAGAATGCCATGCAACCTAGCCCGTTTTGTCCAATCTGATATGCGTTGTTTAGTTAACATAAAAGTTTTGTCTCATTTCTCCTCAGACGTTTTCGAATCGAACGAGAAGCTGGACTCTTCTCCCTCCGCCTACGTCAACACGACACTGGTCAGCAACGCCTCCTCCTCTCTCGGCGGCCACGAACCCGCGCCAGCACATGCGCAGAGCCTGATCGCGCGTTCCAAGGATGACGTCAACGGTGACGTGACGGTGACGGTCGTCGGCGGCGGAGACGCAGGAGGTGACGCGGGAAGGGAGCCGGCGGGCGACGAGGATATCACCGTGATCGAACCTACCACAGGTGATTGATTGAAGAATGTCATCCTGTACCGAAATCGTGAAAATTGTTCGGTATCATTATCGTTATTTTCCCCTTTCGTACCCCATGTTTTGTGACGGTTTCCGTGTTTCATTTTGTCCGATCCACAAGCAAGAAATAAAGATTAAAAACAAAGTAAGAAACCAAGTCACCCCAAGTAAAGAAATAGGAATCAAGGATTAGCAGAAAACACTATGATTAGAGAGTCGTAGCTGACGAATAGACAGTGCGATCAATATTAAATCTATAAGCTACTAACATAATAAATATACATCTGAGTGTATCTGATATCCTTACCTTTACGATCTGTATATTTTTTACAATTATTTTTTCTTTCCTCAGGCGGGCATATTGTTCCAAACAGTTTTATTAACGTGTTGATTTACACATATTGACGTAGCCGAAAGTGTTAAGTGTTGTTGAAGAGATGACATTAATATGTTTTGAGTGATGACAGGATAATGGGATGGTGGGACCCATTAGATAACATTCGTAAACTAATTCTAGCACTTATTATTCCGCAGTGTTATTTCCTTGACAAGATAATAGCAAAGGGTATTTTTGTCAGTCTGAGAAACTTATGTCAAAAGTTTCGAGATTGCATTGCTGTTGATTTCTCACCAGCCCAAAAAGCGTTGAAATTCCGGAGTGGGGCAGTTTTCATAAGTCGTCTCTATAATGTTTGCCAAACCAAATATGTAGCAAACATGTAGGTACATGGCAGTGTTGGCCAAGACACGATCCCAGACAAGGAAGTGAAGAAATTTGATCTGCTGTCATAACAATAATGATCACGTTTGTTCCTTGGTGGCGGAAATTCAGTGAAAGTAGGAAGAAAAAAAAAGACAACCCTCAACATGGCTGCTGCATAGTTATAATTTCTAACGATTCTAACGACAAGATTTTGTTGTTGGGGGGGGGCAAGATTGATAATTATTCTGTGTGGGATGTCACTTTCTTAAGGCACAGGTCAAAGTTGTGTGCTTTGCGATCACACCAAACAGCTTTAGTTCAGACTAAGAGTCAACAATCTCATCAGATGCCAATAGTTATTTGTTGGTTTTGATGTTGGCATTGTTTATGTCGGTGCAATGAAGGCTGTAGAAAAAAAATATACATGGCTCACCGTCAGCAAAACCAGACAATGGTGTCAAGTGTACATCATGATTGTAGCGCATCAGTGTTAAAGAGACAGGATATCACTAAAATGTTGCTACTCTGTAGTTTCTTTCACCGGAGTTTGGTTTTGGTGACGAAATTTCGTGTCCAGTGTGATCTGGCTTTTTGATTTATCCTGAAATTGCTAAACTCCCATACATGCATTTCAACCAGCAAAACGAAATGAGATGATTGATTAAATTATCTTATTCTGACGGATTTCGTCTCTATTTTGAGCACTGCTTTTTCAAAGGCTCTTTCATCAAATATCTTATCCTTACACTGCCATGCAGCACAGATGATTTGCATACATTAATGATGGATGGGAATAGCTGTCGTTGATGGACAACGTCTTTCAGCTCGTGATAAGCTCTTGGAAGGGTTTAAACTTTCAACCTCCCATATGAAAGCCCAGTGCCTCAGCAACAATGCAACATCACCCCGCAAGATGAGACTATGACAATTTGCTTCAGATTGTACTTATGCCAGAATCTCAACTCGGAATATATTATATCTTTTTACGAGAGCAAAATATCAGATACTTAGATTAGCATTATATTGTTTTACAAAGCGAGCTCCTTGTCTAAACTTTGCCTTCGCGCAGTTAGCTATGTTTTATTTCGTATGACTGTAAAGAGACCAATCGTTATTGGATTTTCGTCAGCTCGTTTCCCATCACCTATCAGTGTGCTTTCAACGAGCTTTCTTGAGCTAATATTTACGTTGCTCTCATGTTTCGTTCTCGTGAGCGAGAAGATGCATATACTGAGCAAGCCTGTTTCCGTCTGTGGAGAATATTTTGATTAAGAAAGACGAGCAGGTCATTGTGACATGGCCCTTCTCGTTTTGCCGCCATGTTTTCAGTACGAACATTGCTTCCTTCTTCACTACGTGTGACGAACTACAAAAAGTACAATTTGGCTGTTAAAGATCAGACAAGTTGTCTTTTGTCAATGGAACGTGTTTATATCCTACATTCTTATCAGGGATCTCATTTCTACCGACCATTTCTGAGCTTGAGTACAATGTAACGACAACGGGTAAGAATGTGGAAAAGAGCCAAAAGAATTCATGTAGACAAATTATGTAAGGCAAATTTAAAGTTCACGATCCCAGCCAACACGGCACTATTTCTGTGTTGTGACTGTTGCGAACATCCATAATGGCGCTCCATCTATTAGGATCTAACGGGGGTCCCTGTAGACTGATAGTTTGTGCAGGCATATTGGGTAGCTTGGTACCTGTAAATAAATGCACAACACGCACATTTCGGAGGAAGGGGGCGTAGATGGTGTGAAAATGATACGTTTACATCGACAGTTGACATGTCAAGCGGGTTTTTTTTTAGCATTTATAGTAACGCTTGACGCTAATGAAGATAGAGAGGAAGAGAAGGAGAGAGAGAGAGAGAGCAAGAGAGAGAGAGAGGGAGAGAGAGAGAGAGAGGAACAGGGCAAGAGAAAGCGAGCGTTGCAGAGCGTGAATATAATCCTACTCTTTGTAGGAAAGCTAAACGTTGATGTCTGAATCGAAAGTAGCCCTTTATATAACCCCGACATCTTTTTCCCCCCTCCGTCCTCGCAGAAACCAAACTTCTGGAGCCGAAGGAGAATGGGGACACCGTCGTGGAGAAGGCACTGACGAGGAAGGGGTTTCCCCCGCCCTTCCCCATCGGCTACATGGACGAGAACCTGCACAAGGGCAACTGGGGCCACAAGATGGAGTTCATGTGCGCCATCTTCTGCGTGGTGTTCAACATCGACAACTTCGTGCGGTTCTCCTACGGCATGTGCGAGAACGGAGGAGGTACGAGAGAAGGTCTCGCATGTTGTTACAATATGTACACGTACATCTCATTTTATTCGAATCAAACAAACAAAAAACAATACAAACAGAACGTTTTTGAGGTTCTTAGAGCTTGTATTTGGGAATTAGATAAAAACAAAACACACCAAACCTCAATAAAAGTCAAAGAGAAAAAGGTACACAACCCAACAAGATGAAAAACAAAGCAAACAAACCCAACAACACCAACTCGGAAAAAGCAACAACAACCAAGATCCTATTGACACATTTCACTAATGGCAGCAATGATCATGTTGCAGGTGATACTCAAACTTTCTTGTAACGAGCCGTATTGTACAATAATAACATCAATTATTAAGCTATAACCATATACTTTAATGTGTGGAAAACGGGGGAAAACACGACAAACACTTGCACTCTATTGAGGAAGTCGAGGATGTCTGTTTGTTTATGTTTTTATCTAAGCAAAGCAGTGGGAGGTGTCCAATATATTTCAGCCTGTAGCCTGTGACCAGTTCTTCCTGGTTACAAAAAAAAAGAGAAACAGTTTGTTGTCGTCCTGAAAGTGCTGATACTGTTTTGGGTCTCGTGTGTGACGAAAGTAATTTGCATTAATTAGTGTTTGTATTGGCAGTAGTTCAAAAAAAATTAGCAACTTATTGTCGGAGTGTGTAATCTGATTTTAATGACACCACAATATGTGTTATCAAGAGTTTTATTAAGTGGAAGATGGGCAATTAATGGTCCTACATTGTTACGGATTTTGACAACTCTCGGGCTGCGAACGTGTAGATTTGAAATACCGTGGTAGACAGGAGATAAAGTGTTCAGATGGGCTTTCACTTTTTACCTGACTCACTGCTGAAGGGAACAACCTATGTATAACCGTTTCATTTTGACGAGTTGGGCATCGTTCGAATTTACAAGAAGTAGGTTGGATAACTTCTATTTACTTAATCTGTGTGAAAACACTCGATGCTATTCATAGTCCCCGATTCAGAAGAGCAAAAAGGTGAAAACAAGCAAACTTGTTTTAGAACCCTTTGCAATAATAGATTTTGAATGCTTTTGCACAGTTAAGCATTGAATTTGCCAATACAGCCTTTTTCTGTACATGTAGCTTCTGGTATTTTGTGTTGCGAGTTGTTCTCAGTATGATTTCAGTGTTTTACTGAGTGATGGACTCACACACAGCCACAAACGGACATTTATGCACACACTCAACCACGCCATTTATGATGTGTGAATATTTTGAACATAGGTACGCACTCGGCAAAGCGTGATACATGTATGCAGACAGTCACAGACGAAGTATTGCGTTTACAAATAATGTGCTTGTCGAAAGGTTTGATCTCGTCGTTGAAGTATCCTCTCACATATTAGTGTCATATTCCTTGGGAATGCCTGAACGTAACCGCTATAGTATGAGACAGGAAACAGTTCTTGACGCTGTCATTCCTTGATTGAAGAATATTACTCTCCGAGTGAATGCACTAAAACACTGTTCCTAAGACTCGAGTTGATTCATATGATGTACACAAAGAGTAGCTACATATTCTTTTTTTACGATCATCAAAACTACAGCTTTCCTCTGGCATTCGGTTCAGTTCTTTCTCTATTTCCGAAGACAAAGCATCATTCTGAGAAGAAACAAGAACTGTAAAAACCATTTAATTAGACAATAATTATGTAGGCCTACTTGTCTGGCCGTGACGTCATACAAGTTCAGAGTGTTTTCACTTTGATTTGTGATAACATAAAAACAACAACAATAACAAAAAGCACTCAAAACAAACGTCTATGATAATAATGAATCGATTGCCTGGAATAGTTTGGTTTCAAAAGTACTTGTAGCAGCTAAAATGTGTAATTGCATCGTCAAGTCACATTCGATATATGATAATTTTCATTTAGGTCATGATAACAATGTACTCATACTGTTCTTGTGTATCTACTTTGTGTGTGTGTTTATGTGTATGTGTATGTGTGTGCACGTGTTCGGTTCATACGATAATGTTGTACAATGTACATATCACACATTTCATGAAAACTGACCTCTGTTCACAGAATTAGCCCGAGCACTATGTCGTATCATAGACTACTTGTTATTCTGTAAATTCCTTGTGGTTGATCTATGAACTTTACTCTCAGTATGCTCGTGGGGATTCCATCGAGTGGGAAGGCTGGCCTGGCTCTGATATATTCGAGAACCCCCGTAACGAATCGTGTGTATTATAGCTTTTTACTCTGATCTCTGTGTAAGTACACACACAGCCATTGAGTATCGACTGGAATCCGCCGTTACCGATGAGCTTACAATAAACGTACGCTTCGACGCATATTTGCTGACCGGTGCTATTCGTGGTTTTCGAATGTACCCTGGTGGGCAGCGAAATGAATCGGGCCACCCATAAATCCCCACGCTAATGGTTCTTTGATATCTGTTTGGGAAAAGACACACAAAAAGACACACGTAAAGAAGCACGCACATACACACCAAAACAAAAAGCAAAAGTTAGTACTTGCCTACTTTTTTTTTTTGGCAACCTTTAAATGCATATGTATAAGCTCGCGATATCATAAGTATAACACTGTTCATTCTGTAAATAACTAAACATTTGAACTCTGAACTTTGAACTTTGTACAGTGGTGTTCCTGATCCCGTACATGATAGCGCTCTTCCTGCTCATCCTGCCCTTGGTGCTTGTGGAGATCTCCCTGGGGCAGTTCAGCAGTTCCTCCTTCCTCACCTGCTGGAAGTTCTGCCCCTTGCTCAAAGGTTTGTTCCCCTTAAAGGTTAAAAAGTCCTCCTCTAAGGGTTTAAAAGTCCCCCCAAGGGAGAATGAAACCCAAATAAAAAAGTAATGTATGTTGATTGAGGGAATGCAGCAATATAAGAGGAACACATCAGTGAAAGTGTGAGGAAAATCGACAATCCGTTCAAAAGTATAATAAAGTTTAAAAGTTGTGATGCAGCCATCGCTTGATCAGAAGACTGCAACAGTATGTGACGTCATGTACGGACGATATAAAGAAACTGTAAAGAAAAGTCAACATATTTTGACATTTTGTGGAATTCTCTTTATATTCTTTTTTTAATCGTTACACATACGTGACGTACTCTCATCCAGCGATAGTTGCACCAAAACTTTGAAAATTCATCACTTTTGAACGGATAGTCCGATTTTCCTCAAACTTTGTTGATGTGTTCTGCTAACATTGATACATTCATTCAATGAGCATTAATATTTGAGTTTCATTTCACTTTCAGGGATTATGTATTAAGCCTACATCATACTCTCACTCCGTCTCCCATGTTCCTTTCATTCGGGGTGAAAACCCGTTTCTTAAAGAATCATATCATTATGAACTTCTGCTCAGCATGAGCAGATTTGAATCGGCAACGGCGATCCAATTTCGTCCATTTTTCGAGCCACACCTAATCTAGGTGATTTAAACGGGTGTGTCCAATCGATCGTCGGAGCCCAAGCAAACGCAGCTATTAAAGGTGCATTGTAGTTTTGAACCGATGTATATGAAGCATATAATATTGCCGCTTTTGCGCCTTTCGATTAGTATAATAAGATTGAGCAGACATTCGAGAAACTATGTTTTCTTCCCTCTATATAATCTAGTGTGTGCATTTTGATTTACGTGGTTATGGTGAATATTGTTTTGATTCACATGTATGATTCTTGTTTTTCCTTGTATAGGGCTCAGTATTGGCATGCTGCTGCAGCTGTTTGGTTTTACATTTCTGTCCGGTCCGATCTCCGGGCACAGCCTGTACTACATCTACAGCGTCTTCCTCCCGAACCCTGTCCACCACATCGCCTACATGACCTGCGACAACGCCTGGAACACGCCCGCGTGCCATTTGCTGATGCCCCTGCCGGACGTCAACGGGACGTCAGCGAACGATACCACCTCTTTGTATGACATGACTGAGCCCAACACTGTTTATGATCTGGTCTCGGGCAACATGAACAGCACTCCCCAGGAAGAATTCTACAGGTTCGTCACTAATAGATTACTTGAAAAAGAAATGAAACAAAAGCAAACAAGTAGAACGCACAGAAAACCCCCAACGGCATCACTGAGCCCAACACATCAAAGTTTTGATATAGTTTGGATATCAAAATGTATTGAATAGACACCATCTGCATTCTGTTCGAAATACTTGATCAGGCAAATTCTCATGTGTTCCTAACTGTTTGAAGTCTCGAAATGTCTGCGTGTCTGAAAGCGATTTCTTCCACTATTTTGAACTTGCACCGTATTTTGTTTAATTGTCAAACCAAAGAAAAGAATGCAATAGCTTCTAGTACTTTCTCAAGCTATGCCTCGTCGTTTCAAATGGAATATAGCCCAACCAAATACCTGAAAAGCAATGAAAATTTGCAGCATAGCTGCTAAGGGTATGACTCTCCATTTTTCTTCATATATTTGCATGTTCTCGACATTCATTAGTCCTAAGTTTTGCATAAAACTTGTTTGATATGTGATTCCTGTCATATATCTTAAATGAGTCATTTGTAAATCTGATCGCCGGCTGTTCGTTGACTTCACTTACATGTCAACTTGTCTTTGCTTTTAACAAAATAAAACAAAACAAAACAAAACAAAACAACAACAACAACAACAACAACAACAACAACAACAACAACAACAACAACAACAACATCATCATCAACAACAACAACAACATCAACAACAACAACAACAGGTTTCACGTGAAGATGCAGGCAGATGGGACCAATGATCTGGGAGCACCGGTCACCCATCTCATGATTAGCCTGGCCATCGCCTGGGTGATCGCATTCCACATCATGCTCTTTGGCGTCAAGTCTTTTGGCAAGGTGAGACTCTTTCACCCTCCTCCTCCTCTTTCTCCTCCTCCTCCTCCTCCTCCTCCTCCTTCTTCCCACTCCTAAATTCCTCTGCCCAGTGAACACTTCGTGTACAAGGAATCAGAAGTGGCCCTTTGTATCTGACCATGAGCAAAACACCGTTATGATGTATGAATTGATGAATAGAATAATTATGTGTCTGACTATCACATTGTTGACAATGACTTGCCACAAAGTTTAATGAATGCCAGGGAAATGTTTTAGATAATATTCACCATCTAAACTGACCATGAAGACTCACGAAATGACGTCAATAAATCTCGGTACGTGATTTAATAGCTACTATGAGTTCAGTAACCTTCTCTGGGAAGCGAGTGAGTATCTCGTTGACAGAACTGGCAGGCTTTTGAAACGCTGGAAGAAAGCACTTGAAAATGAATGAGAATGAATACCTCACGAATTCCCCTTCAAACTGAGAGAGTTAAGCCCAACCGAAACCCCTGATCGAAACAAGTGATTGATAGTTTGAAATGCCTCATACAAGCTTTTTTTAAGATGAAAATTGTGATAGACAAGAGGATGTAACGTTTACAGCTGTGTAACACGAGTACAACTTCCTTTGCTGACCATTTGGGGTAGCTGAACTGTATGTTTCCGATAACAGTTGCAATCAAGCTGCTCGGGTTAGGGGCAAGCTAGTGATTAACTTGTCGGTCGGATCAGGAACTACGCCATCTCTCTACTCAGACAGGGCACGCCTTCAGTTGCTCACAAATATCTTATTTCACAAATAGACTAGGAATGAACTGTCATTCCCATTCGCAAATACACAAGTGACGGCATGCACTGTATCCAAATTAGCATACAGAAAAACAGGGATGAAACGGGGACAACTCAAGAAAGCTGTATACTTTCTCGTACTTATGTGATTATGCATTCTCTTCACTAGTGATAGCACATCGGCTGTACACTCAAAGTACCCATCCACAATACACTCTTCTTCTCACTTTCTCTTTCACCATCTCTATCTCTCTGTCTGTTTTCCCCTTTCTCTCACCATCTTTCTCCTTTACTATCTTCCCTATCTTTCCCCTCCACCATCCCTTCACTCTATCCTTCCTCTTCTCCTTTCATTCTTCCTTTCTCTTTCTCTCACTGTGTACATTTTCTCTCCCTTTTCCTATATTTTCATCTTCCCGTATTGCATCCCTCCTTTCTATCTCTCTTCTATCTGCCTTTCTCCTTTCTATTTCTCTTCTATATGCCTTTCTCCTTTCTATCTCTCTTCTATTTGCCTCCCTCCTGTTCATCTCTCTTCTATCTGCCTCCCTCCTGTTCATCTCTCTTCTATCTGCCTTTCTTCTTTCTATCTCTCTTCTATTTGCCTCCCTCCTGTTCGTCTCTCTTCTATCTGCCTTTCTCCTTTCTATCTCTCTTCTATCTGCCTTTCTCCTTTCTATCTCTCTTCTATCTGCCTCCCTCCTGTTCATCTCTCTTCTATTTGCCTCCCTCCTGTTCGTCTCTCTTCTATCTGCCTTTCTCCTTTCTATCTCTCTTCTATTTGCCTCCCTGCTGTTCATCTCTCTTCTATCTGCCTTTCTCCTTTCTATCTCTCTTCTATTTGCCTCCCCCCTGTTCATCTCTCTTCTATTTGCCTTTCTCCTTTCTATCTCTCTTCTATTTGCCTCCCCCCTGTTCATCTCTCTTCTATCTGCCTTTCTCCTTTCTATCTCTCCTCTATTTGCCTCCCTCCTGTTCATCTCTCTTCTATCTGCCTTTCTCCTTTCTATCTCTCTTCTATTTGCCTCCCCCCTGTTCATCTCTCTTCTATCTGCCTTTCTCCTTTCTATCTCTCCTCTATTTGCCTCCCTCCTGTTCATCTCTCTTCTATCTGCCTTTCTCCTTTCTATCTCTCTTCTATTTGCCTCACTCATGTTCATCTCTCTTCTATCTGCCTTTCTCCTTTCTATCTCTCTTCTATCTGCCTCCCTCATGTTCATCTCTCTTCTATCTGCCTTTCTCCTTTCTATCTCTCTTCTATCTGCCTTTCTCCTTTCTATCTCTCTTCTATCTGTCTTTCTCCTTTCTATCTCTCTTCTATCTGCCTTTCTCCTTTCTATCTCTCTTCTATCTGCCTTTCTCCTTTCTATCTCTCTTCTATCTGCCTTTCTCCTTTCTATCTCTCTTCTATCTGCCTTTCTCCTTTCTATCTCTCTTCTATCTGCCTTTCTCCTTTCTATCTCTTTTCTATCTGCCTTTCTCCTTTCTATCTCTCTTCTATTTGCCTCCCTCCTGTTCATCTCTCTTCTATCTGCCTTTCTCCTTTCTATCTCTCTTCTATTTGCCTCCCTCATGTTCATCTCTCTTCTATCTGTCTTTCTCCTTTCTATCTCTCTTCTATTTGCCTCCCTCCTGTTCATCTCTCTTCTATCTGCCTTTCTCCTTTCTATCTCTCTTCTATTTGCCTCCCTCCTGTTCATCTCTCTTCTATCTGCCTTTCTCCTTTCTATCTCTCTTCTATTTGCCTCCCTCATGTTCATCTCTCTTCTATCTGCCTTTCTCCTTTCTATCTCTCTTCTATCTGCCTTTCTCCTTTCTATCTCTCTTCTATCTGCCTTTCTCCTTTCTATCTCTCTTCTATTTGCCTCCCTCCTGTTCATCTCTCTTCTATCTGCCTTTCTTCTTTCTATCTCTCTTCTATTTGCCTCCCTCCTGTTCATCTCTCTTCTATCTGCCTTTCTCCTTTCTATCTCTCTTCTATTTGCCTCACTCCTGTTCATCTCTCTTCTATTTGCCTTTCTCATTTCTATCTCTCTTCTATTTGCCTCCACCCTGTTCATCTCTCTTCTATCTGCCTTTCTCCTTTCTATCTCTCTTCTATTTGCCTCCCCCTGCTCATCTCTCTTCTATCTGCCTTTCTCCTTTCTATCTCTCTTCTATTTGCCTTTCTCCTTTCTATCTCTCTTCTATCTGCCTTTCTCCTTTCTATCTCTCTTCTATTTGCCTCCCCCTGTTCATCTCTCTTCTATCTGCCTTTCTCCTTTCTATCTCTCTTCTATCTGCCTCCCTCCTGTTCATCTCTCTTCTATCTGCCTTTCTCCTTTCTATCTCTCTTCTATTTGCCTCCCCCCTGTTCATCTCTCTTCTATCTGCCTTTCTCCTTTCTATCTCTCTTCTATTTGCCTTTCTCCTTTCTATCTCTCTTCTATCTGCCTTTCTCCTTTCTATCTCTCTTCTATCTGCCTCCCTCCTGTTCATCTCTCTTCTATTTGCCTTTCTCCTTTCTATCTCTCTTCTATTTGCCTCCCCCCTGTTCATCTCTCTTCTATCTGCCTTTCTCCTTTCTATCTCTCTTCTATTTGCCTCCCTCCTGTTCATCTCTCTTCTATTTGCCTTTCTCCTTTCTTTCTCTCTTCTATTTGCCTCCCTCCTGTTCATCTCTCTTCCGTCCATCTCTCTCTCTTCCCTTTCATTCCTCTGACCGTTTTACTTCCCTCCCCTCCAATCCCCCTCACCCTCCCATGCCTCCTCTCCCTCCGTTCTCTTCCTCTCGCACCTGCTCCATCTGTCTCTCTCACACTCTGTTTCCCATCTCTTAAGGTTGCCTACATCCTGGTGGGTTTCCACATCCTCTTCCTCCTGGTTTTCCTGATCCGAGGAGCCCTCCTCGACGGCGCCATGGAAGGTATCAAGCTTCTCTTTTGGCCCGATGTGGAGAAGCTGCGTGAAGTGCAGGTATATATATATATATATATATTATATATCGCAATTTTCTTTACAGACTTATAACTTGAAAAATGGGCAAAGAAAGTGGGATTCCATACGTGGAATCTCATTTTTTTTTGCTCATTTTTCATTTACATGATATATCTTTCTAGTCAGTTTCCCCTTTGTTTGCGTTTATTAGAGTCATGCCTTGTTTACATAATTGCCAGCACAGTACAAAAGACGAGCGCCAAATGTTTGTCGATTTTTTTTGTTTTGTTTCTGATGTAGATTAAAGAAACAATAATGAATTTCTCTGGTTTTAAAAACTACACGAAATTTCATAATACCTAAACAGAGTTTTTGTTAAGTTCTTCGATTGATTGACTGATTGATTTATTGAATTTTGATCGATTTATCGATCGATCGATCGCTTGCTTGCTTGATTGATTGGTTGGTTGGTTTGGTTGATTGATTGACTGGTTGATCAATTAATTGATTGATTGATTGATTGATTGATTGATTGATTGATTGATTGATTAACTGATTGATTAATTGATTGATTGCTCGATCGCTCGCTCGATTATTGATTGATTGATTGGTTGGTTGGTTGATTGATTGATTGATTGATTGATTGATTGATTGATTGATTGATTGATTTCTTCTCCTGGATTTGCCCTTCTTTAGGTGTGGTCCACGGCATTCTCTTGTGCTGTCTCCACTTTTGCTCCGATGTGCGGCATTCTCATGTCTCTTGGGAGCTACAACAAGTTTCACAACAACTGCTTCATGTGAGTTACAGCCTATCTTCCTCTCTTTCCCTCTCTCTCTCTCTCTCTCTCCCTTTCCCCTTTGCCTCTATCTTTCTCTCTCTTTCTAGCATTGTTATTTTTTCAGCAACTGTATGATGAAGTGCTGTGAGTCCCCCCTTCGTATTTGTTCAGTGAAAAATGACACCATGCACGTTTCCTTTAACGTTGAGGACTCTTCTCTAGCAACAACTGGCAAGGATTATGCACATTGCCTCAACCCCTCCCCCCCCCCTCCCGAAAATAAAAGACATCATAAAAAGAAACATGAAAAACAGAGTCTGCAATAATATGTCCAGTTATGTGCACTTAAAATCTCTGTCAATAGCAATGTGAATACATAGATGAATTTTATTGATAAGTGTCACCATGCATGTAATCTCATACCCTTTATCTTTTCTGTGAATTACATGGTGTGTGTCTTTTAAAATTTTAGGATTGTTTAGATGTCAATGTACGCTCAAAATAATAGACTGAGTTTGCCTGCTATGTAATAATTTATAGATTCATGTTCAATGTTTTTGGTATTAATTCCGTTTGTATTTTGTATTTTGTTAATATTTATTATTTGTATTTGATATATATGTTTTCTTTTGTCTGCAGGGATTCAGTTGTTCTGATTCTGGTAGCCTTGTTTGTAAACCTTTTGTCGGCCGTGACTTTCTTCACTTACGTTGGATATGGCAATGCCGTCGCTGGTACTGAATACCTCTATGAAACGTACTCGGAGACAGGTGTGTTACATTATATATGTTATTTTCATGGTATGCTTGAATTTGCGTCCACCTCCATGAATTGACACTATTTACTATCGAAAGTGTATGCGTGTGTGTGTATATATGTGTGTGTGTGTGTGTGTGTGTGTGTGTGCGTGTATGTGTGCAAAATATTTCATCATGAGTATGGTTATACCAGAGCTGTCAAGTGAACCTGAAATATCTTCCCTGAAGACCAGACGAAAGAAACTTCAAATCTTACTGATTTGGAAATTTTTATCACCAATATTAAGATGATATGGTGCATGCGATGTATCCCTGATACTTACTTGTGTACGTATGGACGTTTGATAACGACATTTCATAAATACAAGTTGAATATAAGTTTAGTAAAAGGCAAAAGGCATGGATCAGTGTAAACACTAAGATTGTAACTCCGCCAAAAATCTCAGGGAGGCTGCCTTTCACTGACTGAAATGCTAGTATGTTATAGATACATAATTATGCTAATGTTGTAATTATTTTTTCAATGTTTTGTGCATGTCGCAATTGTAAAGTGCGCTAGAAAAGAAAACGTATTTGTTTTATTTTCACATAATTTACTTTCACTATAAATGGAGGTTAAAGTTAAAAAAAATGAAATGACTCGGAATTTTGTTTATGTTGTTTCTGCTTTATGCTCAGTATAGATTTGCTATGCATCAAGAAGGTAACTTTTGCTACCCATATTACGTAATCTCCCCCTCAGGTGACACCATCTTTGTCCTGTTGGCGATGATCTTCGGCACCTTACCCCACGCGCGAATCATGTCTTTCCTCCTCTTCTTCTTCTCATTCCTGGCCAGTCTCAGCTTCCAGGTGAGATGTACGCCACGTCACGTGGCTGTCACGTGAGAATGGGGAAAGAGTGTCTGTGATAAGTGATTAGGAAATCTGAGTGGATTGGCTGTAATTTACGTGTGGAATCCTTCAGAGTGTTATGAGTGTAGTCACTGGTTCTATTTTAGGGAGAGGGGAATCTCTATTAAAAGTTACTGGAAATGGAAGGTGATCAGAAAAGAGTGTTCAATTTTATGTAAGTCTTTAAAGGATTTTACGTGTGATATAAGTGCTGTTGGAAGGTCAAAGTGGATGTGAATATTGTTAAATCTTGAGTTTCATGTGGGGGACATTGCTTTTGAGCACTGCCTCACATCAAACTGGACTCCGTGGAAGACCAGCTCTAGTGCAGCTGGATATGGGCTGTCCAGCCATCTTCGCAGATGGAAAAAATGAAACAAACACCAAACATTGTGAGAACAGATGAAAAGACATTGAGGTTTATGTCAAAGCATGAAAAAAAATAAGAAGGAGGAGGAGCAGGAGAAGAAAAAGAAGCAAGAGGAGGAGAAAGAAAAAAAATGATGAAGAAGAAGGGAAAAAAGATGATGATGATGATGGTGGTGAAGGTGGTGATGATAATGTATGAATGGGATGGAATATTCATCAGCGGGAATTTAAATGTATCTCGTGAGAGAGCGTGAATTATTTTAGTATGGTGTGATGTCATATCCAAAAAATGTGCTGATTCGTCGTTTCTTTTCCAGGTTGTGGCGGCCCTGTCCATCGTCATCGGCTTCATCGACGTCATCGGCTGCCGCCATTCGTGGAAGGCCCTCGTGCCGACCTCCTTCCTGATTACGGCGGTGTGCTTCGGAGGAGGACTGCTCTTTGTTACGCCAGTGAGTGCATCTGGTTTTTAACACAGCTATCAGTATAGGATAACATTTCTATGCAGACTTCATGAAGTTTGTAAGTCCCTTCGTTTCTCAGTATAGGCGTGCGTGAATCTGAATCCCATTGTGAAAGTTGATACGGTTCACAGTTACTATGGGTGTCAGAGGAGTATAAAATCCAGTGTAGGCCCCTATATTAGAGATAATGCTCCCCCACCCCTTTCCCTCTCTATACTCAATGTATGCAGATATTATCAAGAGCCAGACAAGCGCTAACGTCAATCAAAATTAATGGCATGGAACCATCTTCACTTCTCAGGCAGAAGTGCATAGAATACTTTGTGATAGAAATAGGTCTTTGCCATCTGAGAACTTATTTAGGCCATTTCTGCAGCAGTACAGAATTCACAGAATTCTTATTTAGGCCATTTCTGCAACAGTGCAGAATTTGTAGCGCTAATGCCTCTTTGCTTCTTATTACACATTGAGCTAAACTGTATTTCACACACCAGTAAAAAAAAAGTAGAAATAAATATTTTTTTTTTAAAGCAGCAGTCTGAGAGATAGAAAGTGTGCGTAACTTGTGATATTCAAAATGATTAATGTGGATTAAATCAATTCTCTATCCTCAGGAGGGACCTCATTTTGCCGACGTGCTGCGGAAATACTTTCTCCCCCACATTCCATACATCATTTCAGTCATCATGTGCTTGGCCGTCACGTGGATATATGGTGAGTTTTTAGAGCAAACAGACAAGGAAATTGAACAAGTTTTCAGCAGTGTTGGCTGGAAGAATGATCGATGCGCAGTTTACGTGATGATCATTTTGTAACTTCTTTTTACAACTGGGTTAACAACAGAGGTTTTCTTAGCGTTTCCTAGTGGGTTTGTGGAAATGAAAGAGAGAAAAAAATATCATACCCCATAGGCATACCATTTGTAGAATATGAAAATACTAAAATCGGGAAATTGACGTTCCTATAGTTTCATCGGCTTATTGTGTAGATTTGTCATAAATATTTTCCGTAATTACTCTTTATTACGATGTATCGGTGTAATTGTGTACCCAATGAGACGTATTAGAGCATGGCCCTTGTAAGCAAAGATACGAAGAGATTGTGTCCCCAAAAGACTTTGTATATTACCGCTTGTCACACTAATCCATTATGTTTGAAACAGCACAAGTAAAACGTTCAGAACTCCGTACAATCATGATATAGGACATTTATTGTCAATATTTCTTCTAAGTCGTAGTGGTAGATCATGAAAGACTTGAATAATTTTAGTTATGTGTACTGGCACAAATAAGCTAGATCTTCCAAATTAATGAGAAAATCAAAGTTTTGTGCGTCTTTGCTGGCATGGATGTGAGTATTAAGGAGTAAAATGCACTTATACTTGGTTGTTAAAACATTAGAAAATAATTTTCAATATTTTGGATGTATAAAATCTAGAATATCCCTAAGTGTTTCATCATGATGATAATGAAATCGGAAGAAATTTCTTCCGATTTCATCAGTTTCTTCCTAACCTTTGTCGAATAAAAACAATAGATAAATACAAGTGAAATATATTATCCGACACTTACAAAATGAAAAGCATGGCATCAAAGCACTCTTCATTTATAATAGCGATCTTTAGATATATTGACGCAAACGCTAAGAAGAGGCAAGCTCCCGGATCGAACAATGGAAACAGCTGTCTCACGCATGTGCAAAGAGCCATTTAATCCTAATAGCGTCGTCTTTAGCGTTGGCGTCGCAGATCTAAAGCTCGCTAATCTCACAGTGGGAGTACAGGTGCTGGACTTTATTCACAAGAACTCTTCACATTTGTATATATAGGCACGTTACCAACCTGGAAATTTTTGCGGTTCCAGCGAGACATCAAGGCCATGGTGGGGTGCTTCCCCGTTGTCTTCCAGGGCCTGTTCGCCGGTCTGGAAGCTGTCATTGTGCCACCGGTTCTGGCGGTAAGCAGATGCGAGCTGCATTTCATCATTTTATCTCTTAACCCTATTCTAACTGGGGGGGGTCAAATTGACCCCCCCCCCCTCGACGTTTCGCGCCACGATTCCGCAACGCGCAAAGATTTTGCCGCGTCGTTTCATGACTTTTTTCATTTGAGTCTCCCGCATATTTTGAGACCAAATTTGCGACATCCGGGTACACCGTTCTGAAGTTATGCAACGTTTTGCATATGCATGTCAACCCGAAAAACGCTCGAATTCATGATTTCGTGTGCAAATCCAATGCAAACTGTGTTTTTTTTTTTTTGTTTAATTGATATAAATTAGATTATTTCAACTTTTAACCATTGAAATAAATCAATTCTAATGTAGATAAGCTTGAAAAAGTGCCTCCAACGAATTTTGGCAAAAAAAAAAAAACAATAGAAAACAAAAGATCGAAAAAACAAAATACATAAGGAATTAACAAAACAAAAAACAAAAGAAAATGATTTTGATTGCGCTATTTTTTTACTAGACAATTGTTTGATGTGTCTTGAGGAACTCTGACACAAAAAATTAATAATCCTTCAGCCTTTTTGATGGAGTTATAGGTGAAAATATGATTTCATGCGTTAATTTGCATAATTAATTTATTAAAAAATATGAAATCAAAATTTTTCTATTGTATGACCATGTAATCTTGTAGTTGACATCCGGCTCTATGTTCAGGCAAAATTTTGCGGCGATCGCGCGATCGGCGGCCGAGATCTGAAGGGGGGGTCAAATTGACCCCCCCCCCCCCCCCCCCAGTAAAAACTTGGTCTCAAATAGCCCAGTTAGAATAGGGTTAAAGGACAAGTTCACCTTCATTAACATAAGGATTGAAAGAATGTAGCAATATTAGTAGAACACATCATTGAAAGTTTGAGGAAAATCAGACAATCCGTTCAAAAGTTATGAATTTTTGAAGTTTTTGTGCAGTCACCGCTGGATGAGAAGACTACTGCAGTGTATGATGTCACATACGTACAACAATATATGGAAATATAAAGAGAATTTCACAAAATTTCATCGTTTGAAAAAAGTACACATTCCCTCGACTCGTTACTGACACGTTATGGGTAATATTATTCCCATTGCCTTTAGAAAGAGGCAAGTCAAGTGCTCTTTTATTATGTGAAAAAAGTGAAAATATGTTGAATTTTCTTTACATTTTCTTTATACTGTTGTACTCATATGACATCACGAGCCTTAGTAGTCTCCTCATCCAGCAGTTCCAACACAAAAATTTTGAAAATTCATAACTTTTGCATCGATTGTCCAATTTTCCTCAAACTTTCACTGATGTGTTCTACTAATATTGCTGCATTCTCTCAATCCTTATGTTTATGAAGGTGAACTTGTCCTCTAACCTCTCCTGTTGATATTGCTTATTATTTTTTCTTTCTTTTTTATTGTATTATTTTTTTTTTTCTTATTTTCGAGTGTTTCCAGTGATGTATGTTTCGTGTATTCCAAAAAGCAAGTTGTTGTTTGAGATTTGCAATGCAGGTCTTACACTGTAACTACAAGTCACGTGTCATACGAGGTTGATTTTTGAACAGACAATTTCAAATATAGAAAGTTTCAAAAGTGCAAATACATTAATGGCATCAAAGGAAGATCTTGATTTATTTTTGGTCAGTATCAGGGAAATTTACATCGCCAATGTCGTAAGAGGTTGAAATAAAATGCCATATTGCTTTACTGTTTAAATTCTTTGAAGCTGTATTGCACGGGTTAGTCAAATACCTGTCGACCTTTGGATAATGTCCCTATAACGTGATGCTAGAACATTTGCCGATGGGGATTAAAAAAAAAAGAAACAACAACAACTAATTGTTAATTGCAGGGAACGTAATTTGTAAAAACGAACGGCAAACGATATGGGATTTATATTGCTGGGATGTTGTGACCACAGGGCTTGAAAAATCTTTTTCTCCGAGGTTCTTAGTCGTTGTCTTAGATGTTGCCTCATCCCAGGAGGTATAACTTCCTTTTTATGGCATTTCAAATTCTTGAACATTGCGATGTGAAGTTTGTAAATATCTCGCTGATCTTGCTATACTTTCGCCCTTGCCCCCGCAAACGTGCAGACGGCGTGGGTGTTCTCCCTCTACCTGCTGTTCAAAGGGCTGCAAGTCTCCGAGGAGCCCTACCAAGGCTGGCACATCGCCGTCGCCATCGTCTTAGCCTTCGTTCCCCTCATCATCGGCTTCCTCTGCGGTGCCGTCATGGAGCTGTGCAAGTACATAAAATCGTACATGTACTTCACGGAGGTGAGCGCAATCGTCAAGTTTCTCGAGTCGTTCCCTTTCAAAATGCTGAAATCCCCCGTAGGATAACATGCATCGCTCCTTTGGTTGTAGTAAGCAGTGAGTTAGCTCTCCCTGTCTCCCATTTTCGTGCTCCAGCAATTCGGGCAGAGGGCTGGATGTTTCTAAGCGATGGAATAAAATCAACAGATAATGGAGAAATTCTAGCATGACATCACCATACGTTTGTTAGTCAATTATCTAATACTGCATGACAAAATCAGGTGGATTTTATTTCAGGAAGTTGTGGGCCCCCGCATCTCTAGTAAAGTCTTTGTCATATCTTGACCAAGAATGATCTATTTTTAGGTTCAAATATAACGCCATAGTATGCCAATCGGTAATCATTTAGTGACCGCACATACATGTAGTCATTTTAATTTCAGATGGCCAGCATTTCTACTTACCTTCCTCGCAAAAACGATGTTTAGTAAAGCCGTGATATAAAGTTATCATGACAATAACCTTGCTGTTCGTCATCTGTTTTTCTAGCTGTTTTGGCGTGCCTCTGTCCCGCACCGCGAGTGGGGACCGGCGGTGGAAGAGATTCGCGCCGAGCACGGCTACCCGCCGCTCGACGAGCCGCGGGATGACATGATCCAGGAGGAGAAGTATCGAGACCTGTCCTGCGAGAACATCAACAATGCCAACAACAGCCGCCAGGACGTCGGCTACTCGATGTCGCTGCACGACGAAGTCAGCCACCCGCCGTCGACGCCCAGAGAGAAGCGGGAGATCGCGTATCCGGACGGCAACGACCTCGAGCAAGATTTGAATCCAGCCGTCAGCTCGAACGCCACGTTACCCGCCGGCACCCCTCTGCTTGGTTTGAGCCTCTGCTCGCACGAGACCACTTTGTAGCACCAACTCCCCTGTTTATACACCCTGGACTTGCAAAAGATCACATCTCTCTTTCCAGAATCAAGGGCTGTGCTCTATACGACTTACTGTCATTCGCAGACAGCAGAGAATGTAATGCCCTTTGCCGTGTATAACTTCCCACTCTATTTATGTTTCAGACATTTTTATAAGTTTTATATCACCTGTAAATAATCTTTTCTATGTATTTCTAATGTCTGCATATATTATTTTGTCATAAGCGATTTATCATTTGTATTGTATCATTTATAACGACAAGGTATTGTTGATTATATTCATAGACAAGGACAATTTTTCCAATGCTTCAGTAAAATGTCAAAGCATGGCTTTCAACTTCAACTAGCTCATCAGTCTGAAACAAATATATTCCATCGCAAAGTTGTTCACGAGCTGATGATGGAACAGACAACTATTCCAAGTTGCTTGTGAAGTAGGCTAACATGAAACTCAGAAAAAAGTACAACAGTTAACTCTTTTTACAGGCTCTGCTGAAATATCCAATACTACCTTCCGATGCTCGTATAGTCATTCTGAAATTGGACCAGACCTAGACTTGCAACGTTGTTATACATCATCTTGCCAAGAGCAGCGACGGGAAAAGTTGCTGTTTGCCACATTTGATTGTGGCCGGAATCCACAGAGACTCTTGAAGATCGGGTAGCGTAGGGAAACATGGGTGGTCCGATTGAACTGATCATCATTTTGCTGCCCACAAGGGGTACATTCGAAAACCACAAAGTGCGCCCGTCAGCCACGTCAAAAAATGATCTATGTGCATCGAAGCGTGCGGTCATTGATGCATTATGGGATAGCTCAGGGGACAAGCTTGCCCCGATTTTGGCTGCATAGTTATAATTTATGCACTCGGGTCATGTTCTGTCTTTATCCAGGGGTATATTTTGTTGAAGACTTCTTCGCTTTCCATCCATCCATCCATCAATTTTAACCGGAGATAAAAACAGCAAAGAAAGAAAAGCAGACGAAAATTGCATTTATTCGCATGAGAACTAAGATACCCGCAAGACAGCCGGAAGCGACAATGCTCCCGAGGAATCCCACAGTGCATCTGTGACAGGGCTCCCCGCGCAGCGTGCGCAGAAGTTTTTTGCGCATTGGCGATACGGAAAATTGGTTTGGGTCGACTCCAGTCGAGATTCCTCGGCTGTGTGTGTATCTTACATAGAGATCAACGATAAAGCTGTACACAATTCGTTACGGAGATTCCCGAATATATCCGAGCTGGACCAGCCTTCCCTCTCCATGGCATCCCCACGCTACCGAGTCTTTATTATACAGAGGGATAGGATTAGATGAAGTTATAGGGCTTATATCTTTTTTTTCGTTGTCCTCTTTTTATTCCATTTTGCCTTAGCAGCGTGATGCAGCGTCAGATAATTATAAAATGATGCACTTTTTTGTTTTCCTCTTAGGAATGTTTGTTATCTTTTGCATGCACAGTCAGGGACTTTACGGGACCAACATAAGACCACTTGTAAAAGAATTTTGAAAAAATGTTAACTTTTTTAAAAGAACTTGATTTGATAGTGTGGTGATTGAGTGAATTTAAAGGAAAAGGACAAAAATGAAGTAGGGCCTGAAGGGAGTTTATATCTCTCAAGTATTGGACACTAACTTGTGCAGAATATTACATGTCTATATGATGTAGCGTTGATTATTTTGTAGTTCATTGATTGATGCTTTTATGCAAGTCTCCTAAACACATAATACCATTAGAAATTGCTGGAATACAGTTGATATGGGATACATATACAGTGTATTTCATGTATTGTTTCAATTATTATTATTATTATTATTTTTTACTTTACCAAAGTAATCAAGATAAGCAGAAAATGGCGAATTCTGTGCAAAAATGCATTGGATCTTTTCAGTTACATCAATTTTGTGCATCTGATGTGCAGTAACAGAATATTGAGATATTGCACAAAAACATTTATTAATAAAAACCAGTGAAAAGATGTATTTCTGTAATAAATAGGTTGTGCATTTAAAGTGGAAAAAGTAAGTTGCACATAAGCAGGGAAGAACAATCTACATGCAAATTTGACTGTATGTAGGCCTATTTCTTGAAGCTGGGGTTAATAAATGGTTATGGATGATCTGAAGACCAATAGAGAAAAGTAAGTAAAGCAATAAATGAATGGGAAAAAACACAGCTGAACAACAAGTGGAGACAAAATACTCCATTGATGTTACTACTTGTATATACACATTACTGATTTGTAAATACACACTGTATCTATATGTACACATACCCTTAATTGTACAGATTTATCATAGCTGAGTTTGAATATGTCATATCTTTGTGAAGAAAATTCCAATTCTTCATTCTTCCCTAAAGCAAATGTAATGGGGAAGAATGTGAAATGGAAAAGAGATGAAGATTAAAGTCTTGCAATTTTGGTCAGAAATCCATTCTTCCAAAATAACAAGTAATCTTTGAATATTCAAAGATTGAAGTGAAGGACAGAATTAATATTTATATCTACTTGATGCAGATGTGTAATAGGAACGGAAAATTGGACTACTTCTCCATTCCCAGCATTTTGCTTGTTTCAGTGTCCTGAAGGGAGCGAAATTTCCAGACTGGCGTTTCATATATTGCATACTTGTTAATTCCAACAGTCGGGAGTTGTGTTCCAATTCAGTTTTCAGAGTATGAAATGTAAATGGATTTGAAAAGTAGTGAGGATTATCTTTCTTTTTTTTCCGGGTATGCTGTTGTTTCCAGAGATTCCATTACCAGAGTTAGGGCTTCCCGTCTTTTTCTGTAGCCACCTCTTGCCTTTCGATGGTCTGCTTTGGTGAATGGAGTCAACACTGGCTGTAAAAATACACAGATCGACTAGAGTAGATCACGCACAGTGGATATATAGTTCAGTATTATCGTGTAACTGTGGGTTAGCCGGCAAACTTCCAAGACTAGTGTACAGTACCTAGACTTCTTTATAGTACACATCGCTTGTTGTAAGCAGAATAATTATTGTCATTATGCTACCAGTGGATATACTTCCAGACACAGACAAACACTATATTGTTTCAATCACATGTTAATTGATCATCACCTGTCTAAATGGTAGTATACAAGTTTGTACCTGAAGTTATGGTAAAAGAGCTTAGAGTCTTCTTTGCAGAGATGCAGTGTTGCTAAGCAGTATGCTTCTAATACTAAACCTGTGCATTACTGAACAGTTTCATTACAAGATGTGCACTGCTGAACTAAAGGCTTAGAAAAGAAGGTTCTTTTGTTTCTTATATTTTTTTTTTTGTCTGTTCATGTTTTTTGTTTGCAGTGAATAGAAAAGCTCATGAGTCACTGAACTTTCTGGTCTGACACAATGAAGTAGATAATTATGACACACTGCTGATGTCTCTTTTTAACAATGCAAATCAAAACTATGTAGAATAACTGCTTCTTTAGCTGTTTTGTTTTTTAAAGGTGCAATTCTTACGGACAAGGATAAACCGAATATTTAGATATCTAATTGCCTACTTGTATCTTTGTGTATCAACAGTGGCATGTGTATTGCACGTACGCCAAGCTACAGACGTTGGTCACATTTAATACTTGAAACAAGGGAGCACCACTTTCCTGCTTGCAACTGTCACTTCAAAACTAGAATATGCTGTTTACATGTGTACCCCCCCCCCCCTTCTGTCTCTTTCATGGCTTCAATACTCGGCTATAGCTGGCATCATGTATTTGAACAGGTTTATTCAAGGAATGACATGATGCAATTTATAATTCTTGAAGAGTGATATATGACTTTTTGTAATGTAGAATAAAATTAAAAAATGGGTCGATGTTGCTTTTGTTGAGACTCTTTTGCCTCAACGTTGACACATGGGCTACATCACAATCACTCTCCCTGACGAATCTACTGGGGGTTCATGGCAGATGTTAAAAGAGCATCTCATACATAATTGGTCAAATTATACCCCCCCCCCCCAACTGTGTATGTTTATACAGTAGATGATTTCCTGGTACATTGGTATTGAATTGACAACTAATACATACCTGACGTTCATGATAGTCATTGATGTAAAGCCAGGGTCATTGGCTTGTTGGCTTGGGGGAGGGGGGGGGGGGGGGAAGGGGGAGGGGAATGGGAGAGGAGGGGGTGATGGAGTGATATGTGTGTCTTGGGGCTATTGCTTGTCATCAGTTTGGATGTGGGTGCTGGAAGTCCATAAGATCATCAATGCTGTAATGTTCAGTATGTGTAGGCACTTGACGGCTATAATAAGCACGGTAGTAATCCAGATTACTGGCACTTGGTGAGATATGTATCACCAGATAATCTTGATTATAGCAAGCATGTAAACAGGAACAATTTTCAGCGAAGCTTTTTTTGTTTGTCTGAAGGTGAAATATGTACAGCATTTTATATACATATGTATTTCATGTCAACATCGCTTGATAATGTTTGTGCATAATGTTCACTCTTTGATATAACCAGATCAAAATATTTGCCATACTTGTATGCTTGCACCACTGTCTTACATGTTGACCATGCCCACAGCACATTCTTTCTTTAAAAGGATGTACAGAATGTGTATTTGATTTTTATACTCGATTTCATCACATCATGTAACTTTCAGTGCTTCAATCTTTACCATTTTTTTTTTTGTACAAACATTTTCAACACCATTTTTATAAATCTTTGGTATTGATTTGCTGTTGTAATGAATATGTGCAACAGAAATAAAAACTGCATGTCTTCTATTGCCAATATTTCTTCTGTGCAAGATTCCTTTGATTATCTGTGTGAATATTATATAAATTTCTGAATGAGGGTAAGCAGTAATCATTCGCATAATATCATTGGCTAAGAACCAGAAAGGCACTGGCATGTTCTAAGATTTGAGTGGAAATAAAAATGAAACAATCAATTTTCATGAAATCAAAAAGGTTATTTAATTGAAAGTGGGTAGATTTATAAGTATTGTTCCAAATACATGTACAGGGTAAAATAGCACCCCTGTGGTTTTAATTTTGAACATTTTACTGAAAATGGTAATACAGTATATGCTGTAATTTTATATTGACACCAATATGTGCAGGAGATGGAGCTCTACAATATGATACCAGTAACTCGTACCAACCAAAATTGTGACAAAGTCCTTCTGGTTCTCAGATTACGATATGATAGTCTCTAATATAGAAATCCCTGCATCTTGTGGGCTAAAAATTTCTTACACAGTACAGGAGATTTATTGCATTCCTGATAGTCCTACAAATGGAGGCATCTTCTACAATCCATTTTCTTAAGAGGGAGCTTTTGAAATATGCTCACATTAGATAACAGAGAGAGAGAGAGAGAGAGAGGGAGAGAGAGAGAGAGATATGAATGAAACCATCAAAGTGTCACAAGAGGTGGCCATTTCCTATCATAGTGAAAGTAATTAACTAATATGATGGGGTCATCAATCAAAGCATTTATCACCCTGCATAATTATTGTTTGACAGCAACAGTCTGCCATTGTATAAGAATAAGCCAGTTCGGGGTTAGCTCACGTACAGCTGGGTACAAATGACCTTCTTCTTTCTCAGTTGATAAGGCACTCCACTAGTCTTCAAGCAACAGAATGCATTAGCTTGCCCAATGTAACAATTCATGGAATTCATCAGTCATGTTCAATTAAAGGATGTACTCGCGTAGACCAGGTGATCAGAATGATCCATCAATTGACACTTCGGAAAACATCCATTTATTTTGCATTGCATGTAATGACAATCTTCTTCTATTGATATTGCCAAATACAATGTACTGCTTTTGCTGCCAGGTGGATGTGATGGCAAGCACCACTTTAATACAAGGATTACTTGAATAATCATTGCATCACAGATGCTCATCTCAGTGAATTTAAAAACCAATATGCTCTGCTGGTACAAATGACCTTTTTCTGCTCATGCTCAAAGTGGAACCCCGAACTGGCTTATTGAAATCAGAGTGCAGTTCAACACTATGTTCAAATTGGTTTTGATGAGGAGAGTTGAATCAAATGTAAAATGGTGCAGTGTAGAGATATCATCCACATCAGACATTTGTTAAAGGACTTTTGGGACGTTCACAGGACTTTGAAAAGTTTCACGTTTGCATACACTGTTGAAAACATGGGGAATTTAGAAATTCCTTACACCTCATTTTTTTCAACTCCAATTTTAATGAAACAGTTACCATTGTATGTGCTGTCACTTGGTTTATCAAAGTTAACTTCAATATGTTGTGGCGGAACACTTCTATTTCAGTAGCACCGATCACTTCCTGACTAAAATGGACAGAGTTAAAAAAAAAAAATAACAACAACAACACACACACACACACACAAACACTCACACAGAAGAAAACAGAAAGAGGCAGACTACTGAAGGAGAGTCTGGCAAAAATGACTTTTTTTACAGTTTTTTTTTTAAATTATCATTATGAGTGATCCCATTCACATTCACAAAGTAACCATGACATGATTGCATAGTCTGTTCAAATTATCAACACACAAACAGTGTACAATTCATGAGTAGACCCATATGCTAAATTGCACATCGACATACGTGTATCACAATTAATATCTCAACTCTTAAAAGATTGTATCAGGGTACAGCGGACTCCCGTTATAACAAAGTCCTCAGGACTCGCAGTTTTCTTTCGTTAAATCAAAATTTTGTTATAACCGAACAAATAAACAATAAAAATACAAAGAGTGGACAATGTTGTGGCCTGAATTTTGACTATGTTGTAACCGGAATTTCGTTATGACCATGTTCGTTTTAATTGGAGAGCACTGTACTTGTTCTAATGTACACAGCCTGAATCTGAAAGAACCATTTAAATCCCACTTCAGAAATAAACAAGCAGCCTCTCAACACTCAACATATATGTACATGTGTTAAAATACAATACAGTACATTGTATTGACCAATAAGCTACTGCATACCTGCTAGAGGTATAATATGCAAAATACATGTATACTACTCAGGTTCCAAGTATAATGCCACAGCTTGGACCACGCTGGGAATGAGCTGTTCTCCAGTAGATGGTCCGATCAACCTTCTTTATCAAAATTGCCTTTGGGTAACCCCATGTCTCCACCTAACATGATAAGGCATACAGACAATATATTCCTCATAACACAGTCATGTTTCTAGTGACAGACTCATATGCCACCTACAAAGTCAACATTCTGAATGTCCTGGCACCATGCAATTACACAGTGTAGTGTCAAAAATGTACTTTGATACGTGTTCACATCATTGCCATCATTGTAGGCCTATATATGTTTGATTGAAAGACACCATACCTGGATAAGTGTCTTGGTAATGAAGAGCATCTTCATTGTTTTTACTGTTGTACTTTCTCGTGTGAAATATGGATACATCGTGTGTCAAATAAACAGTGAATTTGACCGGGAATGATACCTTGACCAGCATTGATATACACTTGTAATGCAACTCTACATTCGTAAAAACAATGAAGAGAGTGTAGAGATTTGGACGGATTTGTAATGATTGTCTCCCTTACGTCGACGTGTAATGTGAATGAGGAATGACCGAACAGTCATCGCACTACACGATTTCCGTACGCAATAGACTTCGAACGTCACACAGAGGTACAAGGTAGGAGGGATACAACTCCGTGTACATACATGAACAACGTGCGCAGATGCAAGGAAATAAAGAACTGCTCCCGTTACTTACTGACATGCAGTACAACTGAATATGGATGGCATCCTATCTTTAGGACAAAGAGTGATGGCTGTGTGAGTGTGGATTCTGCTGTGAAGAATAAGGGAATGAATCAAGTGACAGTCGTCTAAAATAGGGTCTAAACGACCGTTCTACTCAGAAGGTAGCGTCCACGTCAAACACGTAAGAACTTAGATAGATCAAGTGGACATGCCATTGACGATAAGGATCTGTCAGGTCCACAGCTCTGAACCGATGGTCATTCACCGCAGCATAGTGCAAAGGAAGAAAGTGAAGAGATTGCCAGAGCCAGCCACAGAATTAAGCCACTCATCCTGGATTCTCCCTCATCTCGATATAAATATCAAAGAGAAACAACTTTTTTTCCATACAACATGTATGTGCAGCCAGAAGCCAGTTCAAGAGCAAGCACCCCACCCGTGTAAAAGTGTGAAATATGGATACATCGTGTGTCAAATAAACAGTGAATTTGACTGAGAATGATACCCTGACCAGCATTGATCTAATGTAACTCAACACACAAATTTTTACCACAAATGTCTGTTTTTCGTAGCCACTGCCCTTCTACATGCATCGAAAAAAACCCTTATTCTTCCCAAGTTATCTTGTTTCCACATACAAATTGCACCTAACAACAAATTATTGTACTATCTGGTGTCATAGTGAAGAGTACATAATAATACTAATGTGTCTTTCATGCTGCAAATAAAATTTCTAAATTAGAGCAGATTCTGAAAAAAAAAAAGAAAAAACATCTTTGAAATGTTGAACAAAAATAATGTCTGGATATACATAAAAAGATACCCACCCCCCCTCCCCCCCCCCCCCCCCCCAAAAAAAAAAAAAGAAAAAAGAATAGACCCTCATAAAATTGTTTGAAAGTTTCTGGACAATTGCACTGATTCAAATAGGAGAACCAACCCTCACAAGTTTGACCCATCCACCCCTGGAATTGGAGTGGAGTGAACCAAATTGCTTCAAATTCAGCAACAAATGACATCACCCAGACGGATGTGGTTTTAAGCTCCACACTTTCATCCTGCATCCATCATGACTGGATGTGTTATATTTCTCTTCTTAAAGTTTTAAACACCCCTTAAACCATATCATGACTGGGGTAACATTCTGGCAACCCTGCCAGGATGGGAAATCAAGGAGTTCCACTGATAACAACTTGCTGTTCTTGGATGCACAGCCTGGTGTAACCTCATAATGCGATGGCCAATTGGCCAGACAGTAATCCACAGAGACTCACAGGTAAAGGCTTGGGTGGACTGAAGAAGTGAAGGAGAGCTGTTCCACTGAGTCAGACAGGGGGTGGAATCAGTGAGGAAGCTGCATGAGAACCTATCTTACAATTTCTAGAATCCTCCAATGATTCTAGAGAAATTGACATGGAAACCTTGACATTTCTTTCACGAGGGAAAGATATGGTACCCCTAGAAAATAGACTCCCATACAATTTTTGGAAAATTCTGGACATTGTGACTGGATTTGTTATTTTTCTCTTCTTACAGTTTAAACACCCCTTATCGCATCAGGACCAGGGTGACATACATGTAGCTCGTATCAGCATTTCTCGCTAGAAAACAAGGTAGTCACAGTGTGAGGAAAACAATGAGGTACAGTAGTCAATTCTCAGTATTCAGCCATTGGTGTTGGTAGAATATCGCACAGTATATTTCAGAGAACAGACAGAACTCCGCCTGTGCTGATAATTCACAAAAGTAATCTCTTAAAGAGAGTCATCTTTACAAGTTTTATATCATAGGTAACTCTTTCAAATGAAAAATAACTCAGAGTGTTTATGTGTCATGACACTTTGGAAATGTTGGACACTACTGATATTTGACAAAACAGCTGAATAAATACAATATTCTATCTCATCGCAAGTAGTGCTATACACTTGAATTACCACACCCTTTGATTGCTAGCAAAAAACACGAGAAATGCAAGCATATTTAAACTGATTTGAAACATCTGTGATATACATTAAGACAACAGATGAATCAATCATATGAATTCATGTCTAATCCCTTTGTACATAACTTAACCCGTTATAAAAGACAGGCTGATTTTTCTACAACATGCATTTCCCACAGACACCTGCCCAAATATACTCGGGACTCATACTCAACAAGTTAACAGATTCCTTGCATACCAACATTATCAAACAGGATTCACACACCAGTCAGAGACAAAGAATGATACCAGGGGTACTTCCACTAGTTACATTTATTGGATATTCTTGTCATTATGCACCTGCTATGAGTTATATTTTCCCTGCTAGAAAAAAAAAGTGAACATGACCATGGATTCATTAGTATTTTGAAATGTACAAAATATTTTAATGCTCTATCTTTGAAGAAAATATTTCAATGTTTTGCTCTATACTCAATCCCTGAGATCAGGAGGATGTCCATGCTGTGACAAAATGGAGAGGTTGCTCAGTCAGTAGCCTATATGTCTTTCAATCAAATGGCTCGGGTTCGAGCATGGGTTTAAACCCAAGTGAGTCTTACTGAGCAATGTTGTGAGTTATCAGACCCCCTCTAGTAGAGGCAAAACACTCTATCCCTTAGAGGGACATACAAATAGAGGTCCTGTGTGTGAGAGAGTCACAACCTATGCACATAAAAGATCCTGCTTCATCTATTCATCGCAAAGAGCAGGGTGCATAACCCGGTGAAGTGGTCCGCCCCAAGTACTATCGACTGGATCCCATGGAATACCAGCTAGTGCAGCTGAATATGGGCCATTCAGCCATCTTGTCAGATGGAAAATGAAACAAACAAACAAACAAACTCCAGAAAGTTTTGGAATTCATGACACATCATCATGTTCGCCGAGGAAATAACACAAGGCGAATCTTATGCATGTACATCATTTGATTCTGAGGAGCATGGGACTTCTATCACTTTCACCGCTGAGAAAGATGGATCTCGTATTGAGTAGTGAAAAGAGGAGAAACCATGGCAGGCTGCACCTGGAAAATAGAGAGAAAACAATGGGGGAATTAATGGTAAAACATAATTTTCATTTATGCCTGCAGAAATTGTCCATTTTTGCTCCAAAATGGACATATGCATACTTAGGAAATTTGTGAAATGAGGCAATGATATTTCACTGGTTAACATTATGATATGGCATCTCCTTGCTCTATCCCTAATAGTCAACCAAAAATGGTGGCCACACCCAGGCCTGTGACTCTAATTATTGCTCTTAGAACAAATTCCTTATGTTCTTCTCTTCAATTTCTATCATTATAACTTTAAATAATTTATATTAATCAACCTGGTTTAAACTAAATACATATTATCATAAACATCAGAAAACTAATTTCCAACACACTAATTATCAAATTGGTATATCTTAGAATTCCTTAATATCAAAGAATGTCAAATGAAATGTACAAGCAAAACTCTAACATTCTAATCTGATCATCCAAATCCTGTATTCCAACTTCTGAAAGAATTTATTATTCAAATATAAAAAAAAAAAAAAGCTGTAGCAACTTAATTAAAATCTACATGCAGTCAAAATTTAAAAGTCTCTGAATAAGGTATAGAGTTATTGAATTTTTTAGATTAAAGATAGCACTTTTTTTTTTTTTAAAATACCTAATATTCTCTTAAATTTCTCTAATAGCATGGCTCCAACAAAGAAAGAAAGGAAGAAGGGGCCCCAGTCTGAAATTCAAGAAAAATGTCTAGGACAAAGTGATATGTCAACTGTACTGAAAAATCAGCAAGAATGTATCTACTACATCAACAAATCTGCAAGGAAGCTCAAACCAAAGTGATATGTCAGCTACAAGGGCAATGGATTCATAAGGATGCTTGATGAAACTGAAATAGTGACCAGCAGGCAGGAGCCATTTCTGCCAGTCTTTTCACGCATTTCCAGTACGAAAATTTGGCGATGAGAAATTTACCAGAGTGGTTCCGAAGACGGAGCTGGTTGGATTATGACACTAAAAATGAGGTTGGTACATGTATCCATTGCAAGAAAGCCTACCGCAGCAAATTGCTTTTGAAACATGAAAAAACTCATGACACACTCGTATCAAAGGGTTTCAACTTTTGACGGAAGGCTATCGAAAAGTTTAATGTTCACAAACGATCACAACACAAAACAGCATGTTCAAATGCTTGAAAGAGAGAATGAGAATCCACTGAATTCTCTGTTCACATTGCAGCGTAGGAGGGAGCACACCAATGCTTCAGATGTGCTTTCTCTAATCTTAAGGACAATATGTTACCTTGGAAACAGGAAAGCATAAGTTCACCTTTCCAAGGTGATACAGCTTGTGATGGAGTGTTTTGGAACTTGATTGTGGAATGATGTGAGAGCAACAAAGAGCAACTTTCATGATTGAAACGCAGAAATGACTGGACCGCTAACACAATCCAAAATGAGATTATCAAAATGTATGGACATGCAATTCAACAAGAAATTGCCACAGACATTCAGGCCCATGACTTTTTCAGTATCATGGCTGATGGTACAACTTAACACAAATAGTGATGAGCAATGGTCAAAGTGTGTGCAGTATGCAACATCAAATTTTGATGTGAAGTTAGATTTCCTTGGATTCTACAACTGTCCCAAAACTAACTCAACAACTTTGACCAAGGTTATCAAAGATGAGTTGCTGCGCCTTCAGCTGTCCCTTCGAAATTTAGTTGATTTTTGTTTTGATGGCGCAAGCAAACTGAGTGGCCACCAAAGTGGAGTTCAGACACGTTTGAAGAGTGAATGCAAAAATGCATTCATGTCCACTGCTGTAATCATTCTCTTGACTTAGTCCTTCAACAGGTTGGGAAAGAGGTAGCAATTGTAGCTGATACACTGTCATTTGTTCAAGAGGTCTCCAATGTCTGAATGACCTAAAAGACAGGCAGTGTCTGAAGGCATGTTCAAGGATGGTGAAGCTGTACATTTACCAGCACTCTGTCCCAAACAATGGTGTGTAAGGGTGTCAGCCACCAAATGTGTGACTGATTCCCATGCAGATGCACTTCACAGAACTCTAACTGAGCTATATGAAGACAGCTAAACACTACCAGAATCCAGAGCATATACCTGTATACCTCACCTGCGGAAGTACAGATACACAGCAAAGACCTTTTTTGCCGTGTGCTTGGAGATTTTCACCAATTGTGAAAAAGGTGGCAAGGGTCATTCAGGCGGAAGGTGCAAGAGCTACAGGAGTTCATGACGTTTACATCCCCTCCTGACAAAAGCCCTACAGAAAGAAAGGTTCTCTGTGCACTTTCAAATGGTCTTCAACTCATTTGAAAAAGGAGAACAAAGGAATGAATTGAAAATGCCCGAGATAGCAAGAAGAAGCACAATCCCTATCACAATAGACAACATCCCAGAGCACTCTGTCGCTGACATGTGGCAAATGGAGTGCTTTGCCAGCTCTGACATTGTTATTCTTGATATGGAACAACATTTTGATCCGGAGGGCATGAGAGTTTCAGCAGAAAGAGAACAGGTGGTCATATCTGCTGCAAGAGTTGAATTGGATACTCAATGGTCTCTGCCTCATCTTCCCAAATCAATCAAACAGGATAAACTTAAAAAAAATAAAAAAAAACTTGCCATGCTCAGTGTCGTCTGCGAAGGTCAGCCTATAGATAATATCAAAGATTTAGCAAGGGTCCTCAGCAAAGTCATCTATCACTAAGCAAACTAGATATCTCTTCTGTGAGGTGGAGAGACTTTTGAGTCTCTGCTTGCCACGGTCTGTGGCACCAGCAGACCGGGTCCTTTTTCGCCCTTTATAGAAGATTTAAGACATGGATGCGCTCTACCATGATGCAGAAAAGGCTGACTCATTAGGCGCTTATCATGCACATCCAACATGAAACTCTGGATTCCTTAGATATTTCTTCACTGATTGAGAAGTTCTGTTTGAAAACCCCTGAATGCTACTGTGTAATTAGCAGAGGGAACTAATGTCACACCTTGTAATTACAGACATGAACAGAGAAATACTGTAAAATTGTGTGTGAATTTTACACAGATTGAACAACAGCTTTATACCATTATGATCCAGTGCATAAATCATCTTTTGTTAGCCATACTGGAAGCCCCTATAATTAGAAATTACCATAAAAAACAGTACCCAAACCAAATTGGTCTATAGCAAGACCAATAAGTCCAGTAAGTGTGCATTTCAGGTTTCGTTGACTTGAGTGGAGGATTCCTGACAAGGTATGTACAGGTGGACAAATGATTCAATGCACAGCTGTGGGTGATGAATGTAACAAAGATGATCTAAATCTACTTTTTCACACTTCAAAATGAGTCGATATAAGTTGGAATGACAATCTTGTTAGTCTTTATATTGTGGACTGCACAGGGACTGCCATAAAATGTAGGCATTTGCAGCTGTTGAAACGGAAAATTCATCACAGCGCTGTAAGTCCTGTATGAATATCTTACACCGCCCCTTTAAGTGTGTTGGCAACTCACTCAAGGATGTGGGCACAACAACTGCACATGTATACATCATATATTGCTCTGCAGTAATTGCCCTAATCGACGCACTTGCCATCTGCTACATTCCTCAACCTTTCTCGAAAAGTGCCTTGATAAACGCAGTCTCACCATAGCTACCGTCAACTCTTGCAGCGACGAGGGCCCCACTGAACTCGGGATAGTAGCGGATGATCCTCTGCAGTGCTGACTGACACGCTGCGTCCGGCATCATCCCATTCCGCATATTCTCCACAACCTGGAAGCTGGAATGAATGGAAGTACGAACAGAGTGACAGATTACTGCTGCATTGGTGAATGCAACTATGAAGAACCTCCACACATCCCCCACCCCATGTGACGTTTCAGCTGAAAATTCTCACAGCAAGGACAAACAAGTGGCAACCATCATACAAAGCGAACATAATTGTGGGATTAAATGAGGTCAGTAGCACTGAGTTGTAAAATTTTGCACACATTAAGCACTGTCAGCATTCATACCATGTCAGCCTGCCGCTAGTGCGACATTGTTACCTCCAGCATAGAGGTTATGTTTTTGCCGGTGTTGGTTTGTTTATCTGTTTATCAAAATAACTAAGAAAGTTATGAATGCATCTTGATTAAATTTTCAGGAAGAGTTGATAATGACACAAGTTGGTAGTGATCCTGATCACTCTCTGGATCTCGGATTTTTATTTTTTTTTTTGGAAGATTTGTTATCATTAGGAAATAGGGCAATTATTCTTGGCAGAGGTCTGTGCTCTCTTGCTGTTTTCCTTGTTCTTAACATTGGTTTGTATGAAGAAAAAAGTCCTGAAACACTCCTCAATATTTTGGAAAAAAAAAGGAAAACCGAGATAATTGATGAAGAAGAGATTAATGAAACCGCGAGTATCAAGTACTGACAAGACTGCAGTTTGATGACCAACATCACCTACACAATCCTTCCTTCATGATGGCATTATCATTATTATCATGATGCTTGTTATCATTATCATTATTATTCTTAATAATACTACTGCTTCGCTTATAATCATAATTACTGGTATTAACATTTAGTAGCAGTGGAAAGTATCTGGCAGTGCGAAAAAGTGAATGTGCCAGTGATGCTGCCGGGGTACCTTGGGAGGAATCTCATCATGACATCTCCATCACCAGTTCCTGCAGCACCGCCCACGTCTTTGTCCACATAGGCACCAGCTCCAGCAATAGGGGAATCCCCCACTCTCCTAAAATGGGGGGAAAACAAAAACAAAACAAAACAAAGCAAAGTCAGCAAATCCAAAACTTCAGAGGAACACTTACTGCACAAATCTTGACAAACAAAAGTCAGGACCTGTGAAAATTGAACTTGGAGTTCTACAACTGCAGGATAGTTCACAGAGATGAAAAGGAGGAAAAAAGGAAAGAGAAGTAGCATGTTGGCTGGAGGTATTCTTCACTAGAGCCATGCAAAGGGAAACCAAAATGAAAAAAAAAAAACAACCCACACTGCACAGGAAGGTGATGAATTGGTAAAGACATACATAAAACTATTGATGTGACTCCTATCACCCCCCCCCCCTTCGCTCATGCTGTTGTTATTCACTCTTTTCCTTTAGTATTTTTTAATCCCTGTGTTGTTCCTTTATCTTGTCTGATGTTGCCTTCCTATTTGTCTTTATCCTTCACAGGTGGCCCCTTGTGATCCTTGGGATCATCACTGGCCCACCTTTGCCTTTTGTCTGTTCACCCCCTTGCTTTATTCCCCCTTCATTATCTGTTTGGCTCCCTGCCTTTGTCTTTTAACCCACCCCTTTTGTTTTCATTGCTCTGTGTCCCTACCCCTCCTCAATCTGTGCTTGTTGTGTGTAGCCCATAAGTATGTGACTGCTTTCCCTATATGTTGGTCATTTTGCCTCAACCAAAGATTCTGCTAGGATCAAAAGCTCAGGTCCCTTTTGACTCCAAGAATTAGACTAAGAACATTAAAAACAACTTGTTTGCATTCATGTGACAATTGTTGTCATTCCAAACAAATTTGACTTCACCAGAGAATCAGTAATCTATGTGTTGGCCTACATGTGGAATCAAGCTTAGCAACAGCAGGGAGGTGGAAGAAAATATGGATACTCCTTTTATACTCTGGCTCATCTTTCTTCTTCAAAGGCAAAGTAAAGGCATGGTTTCAGAGCAATATGAAGATATGTTAAAGGTATTTCTAAAGTTTTGAGACCATTACAAATATTCTTCAGCAGAGGTCGTAATAGCAAAGTACTTAATCATCTTAATAATCAATCAGTTTGTTACCCAGGTACTTTGTGGTTTGCCCCGTTGGTTGATGTACCCCCTGCGATACGACCCTTGGAATCAACCGCTATCATTCCTATGGTGTCGTGATTCTTCCGGCTGACATCTGGGTTGTACCGCTCTTTGCTGGCCATCTGCTGCCTGCCATTTCTCACGGGAGTGTACGGGCCACAGGACTTTGAAGGATCGGGCATGACATTCTGCACCAACATCAAATAATAAGCATACAATGTATTATATACCTCACCAGAACTAAAACAATATGATTTACGAAAATATCACTGTGATAGGAAAGGAGTTGAGAAAACATTTCAACTGTTTTCTGAGAATAAAACCTTTAATCATAAAGTGCATATCTAAAGGTATGATTGTTACTTTGTGATGAAGGATGTGTGCTGTGATATTGTGATTGAAATTACTTTCATGCCATGGGTTTGATTACCTTCACCACACTGCATTTCTTCAATATGTCTTCTGTTTTTACTAACATACAGAGGAGACAAAAATTAATCCGTTGAGGACGAGTCCCGAGTATACTCGGAGAAGTGTTTATGGGAAATGCGTGTTGTAGCAAAATCAAACCGTCCTCAACGGGTTAAGGAAAAGTATATGTGCACTGAGGCACAATGATGGACAAATACAATATTGTTTAAACCATTAAACTCACCTGTCTATAATTTGGCTGACAATTATTTTGTCTCCATGCATTCCAGATTGCCCTGCAAACAACAACAACAAATATTTTGACATGCTGAAGATACGAAATCATTTAGATTTAGCACTTTTGCCTTTCTCTTTCTCTAGAGGCAGACCAAAAAAAAAAAAAAAAAAAAAGAAGTTTGACCATACATTTGCATCAAGTAAAAGACAATGAATGCTAGATCATTTACTGTCAATCTTCAGGGCTTGAAATACACCTCCTTGTCATTGTACAATTTTCATAGCTCGCATAAAATTTGTTGTGTGTTTGTTTGTTTGTTTTTAGACAATAATCATACCTGGATTTATTTGTTGTCAAATTCTCTGCCTTGAATCCCATTTCTATAGCAAACTTGGTAGCTGTGAGAGAGAGAGAGTAAGAGATAGAATAAAATATGAGCATATTTTTTTTAATGATTAAATCAATTATGAGATCTACCCAATTCTTGTTCAAAATGATAAATCATGCAGTTAATTTAATGTCAATGTGTTAAAATACTTGGCAAATCCAATGCTGTAGAGTATTTGGTAAACCTACACATTGTACCTTTACAAAGTGTACATGTAGACAAAATCCATGTAAAAAGAAAGAATGCTTGCAATTGCATACTTTAACGGACTACAGTAATAATGCACACGCACACTAAGCAGCTTAGAAATATAAAGCAGAAGTTAGATTTCTTCATGATTCCACAATATACTACTAATAATGAAAAAGTTCTTGATTCTCATACTATTTATCCTCATGTAAGTTTTGTTCACAGCTTTCCTCTATACAAACTTGTATGTGTCTTCTCTGAAAAATAGTGAATAATTGTAGCACTATTCTAGAAGCTGCTATTCCTAAAATATTATGCACGTGCCTTAATGGTGACCGTTGTACCCTAAACTTGTGTTTACCTGACTCTCCAACAATAAGGGTCTCTTTTGTGTAATTCATCACTGCCCTGGCAACGGAGATGGCGCTCTTGATGCGACGTAGATCCCCAACAGATCCCACTGCATGGGTTTCTCTGTTCAAAAGAAAGAAAGGAAACTAGAGATTGTAATTTGTCATCACTGACAAATTAAGGTGATCCGATTTTTTTTAATCAATGATTCGAGTCCTGATAGTGCAGAGTCTCAGCTACAACATATTAAAATCTGAGAGAAATTCACCAAAGCATAAGTAAGATAGTGCTCGATAAAGAGAGTCATGTCAATTTTCACATCTAAAAAATTCCCTCCCATAGAGATAACACGTCACAGCGAAGATAGAAAAAGAAGTACATATGACCTTTGACCCCACTTTGCACAGACAAGATGGCATCTGAGCAAAAAGTGGTTATTTTATGAAATGATCCCTGTAACATGGTCTTTACGTGTGCAAAATATGGGAAAGATAGGACATATATTCACCAAGATACAGGATGAAACATCTATGACCTTTGACCCTAATTTACATACCCAAGATGGCATCTGATCAAGTAGTTGTTATTTTATGAAATAATGTTTGTGACATGAACTAAACATGTGTAAAATATGGTGGTGATAGGGTATGTTTTTCTTGAGTTATTGCACATAAAGTTGCAAAAAGAAAGAAATATCGAAGATAAACTTTAATTTGAAGTAAGTTTTTTGACGTGATCCCGACATTGTATGAAAAAACGAAGGGCACACTTACGATAGCCCAAAGTCTCAACTACAACATATCAAAATCTTGGAGAAATTCACCGAAGCATAAGTGAGCTAGTGCTCGATAAAGATAGGAATGTCCATTTTCATTTCCATAAAAACTGCACTCCCATAGAGATTACACGTAAACTGGTCAAATTTGACAAGGTTACTTTCAATCCATTTTTACGAGGTGATGCCGTCATCCAATCAAAATTATGTTTTGCATTTATGAAAGAACATTTCATAAGCTACAGCATATTGAAATTTGGGTGAAAATTGGCAAAGGATAGGTGAGATACGCTCGAGTAAACTTGAAATTTGATGACGTCATTTTGAAAATTTACTTTTTTTACTTTATTAAGAAATTTGATATCTTTTAATCATTTTGTCAGCATAGCCAACCCATGAAATGACATGTACAACTCATCAGCTTTCAGAATGTGTCAAGAAAATGGGGGGTCACCATCCATCCTGACGAGTAAAATCGGATTAAAAATTGGCGGTTTTTTGGCATAGTTGCACTGTGTATCCCCATTGACGCACGCGCGGAATTTTGAATTTGACGGGCCAGTATGACGTCATATTGAGTCGGATCGACTTGAAACTTGGTAGAAATATTCCTTGACATTTTGGACATCCGATCCGTGTGAAAAAATGGAAAATTTCTATTTCATATTAGCTGTGCGTGCGAATATGTGCGCGCGCGTACGCGTCCGTCCAATTTTTTCAATTTTTCAAAAAATGCTCCAAATGGTCTGAAACGTGTGCAAAAAAAATTTGAGCTCGATTTGAGCATACAAATATTTCAACGCGGGCGTACGCGCGCGTTTTGAAATAAAAATTAATTTTGAGAACATGAGTAGAATCCACTTGACTTGAAATATATGTGACGTAAATTTCATTGAAATATTCCATTCCATTAATGAGATATGCATGAAAATGTGTTTTCATATAATGACGTCATAGTGACGTCACGGTCCACTGATCACTATGATTTTACAAGATTTGTCGTCTTTGCGACATGATACATATATGGTTTAAGTTTGACATTAAGAGGCAATGCACTTTCTGAGCTAACATCTGCACAACTTTTGAGGAGAAAGAAATAAAGAAGACTAAAGAAAGAATCCGTACAGAAACAAAAGGTGATCCGAGAAGATACTCAGATCACCTAAAAAAAAAGAGTCTGAGAAAAAATTACATACAAAGGAAACCTGACCAACTTCTATGGCAATCCCAACACAGTAAAAGGTTGCAGAGGGAAGAATGGTAATGGTTAGTGATATTTTGTCATATTGTAAAAATTGTTATACAGCACGCTTTTCTCTCCTGAAACATTTATGGGAAACAGGATATAGCAACTATGTACAAATGTCACATATAATGACACAGGTGCTCCAACCAAGAATGTGTATTTCTACCTCCCTGATCAAACAATAATGGTCATAATGCCCTTCAGCACCTAAACTGCTTGTGCTCCCATGTATGTATGTTTGTGTATGTTACTATGTATTAGATGTGTACCAAGGTACAGTTGCAAAATCTGTTTGTGTGTATGTGTGCATGTGCAGACTGGAATTGTACAAATTATGTGTTTGTGTTTGGTCAGCTCTTATCATTCTTGTATCCAAATACTTTGCCACTGAACCCCCAATACACAAGCTTTGTGACATTTACTGCTGCCTTCCCAAGAGTAGCAGTTGCTGATTCAAAAAATAAAAAATAAGAAAAAAAAAATAAATCTGTAGATGTCAGAAGACACAGCCCTGCTTTTTTTAGCACATCCTGTGCTGCTACATGTATGCAGCCACATAAAAGTGTAGTACGACTCAAAGGCACTATACGAACCCATCCATGATCATCGCATCAAGAGTTGTTTCTCCATATTCATCAGGGCTGTGAGAAATAATGGTTAGAATACAATTTTAACAAATTAGTCATCAGAATAGAAACAAACAAACAACGCAAAATCAATGTCAATTTTCACTTCTACATCACTTCAATTTGCAGTCTACAAGTGAAAAATCACAATGTGACGATGGATAGAGTAGCTTAATTTGAAAAGCATTTATCACTGCATACATGGCTTCGCAAATACAGTACATTGCATTCAGTAATATAACAATAGGGGGAATGACAAATTCATTATTCAGTGTGATTACCCAACTATTGACAGTCATGAATTACAGTGTAAACATATACCCAGAGAGACCACATTGAGGGGACGCAAGTATGGTACAACATTTCTTAATATAATGAAAGTAAAACAACAACAACAACAACAACAATAACAACGCACAAACAAATGCAAAACAAAAGCATCACATCATCAATGTAAAGGAGCTAAACAAATGTAAAATATTTGCAGAAATGTCCACCAGACTTCTTTGGGTTTTTTTGCCTCACCTGCCCCCGTAGCCCACGGTGCCATCACACTGCTCCACCTCGCAGACACTGCAGCCCTGCTCCACAGCATCCAGTGCCGAGAGACCACTGCCCAGGACTTCCCATGCTGGTCGGATAATCACATGACAAAATGAAGAATAAAGAACATGTAGCATCACTTGGCAGGCTGCCTGATGGCATATCAACCTATCTTTGGTTCAACTTTAATGTATCAAAAACTACAAAATGAGAGAAACCAGTGTCACCACAAAGTTTATACTATAGCCTTTAATAAGGTACACAGAGGTAACTAAGACCAGAGTACTGATGTTGTCATTTAGAGTATGAACAAACCTGTTTGCAGCAGGCTTTGTACCTGCCAGAAATAGGCACCCTGCCACAAACTGGGTTGATTACTCTATAGTTAGGCGAGAAAATTTCACTTTTGTCGGAGATTGTGGCAATATGCCCCCATTTTATCGGTAGATATTGGTAGTGCCCCAGGAATGTGTGGTATGCATGTATACATTGTAAAGTGTGTCGCTGTGTTTAGCGGTATTTTACCGAATATCGTGAATATGTTGTACCTGCCATGAACAGGCACACGGCCACAAACTGCCACAATTACTCTAATTATAGAAGCTATACATTCTCAATTGAACTTTGAATAGAATCTAGAACTTACTAAGCATTGCTTAGTTAAGATTAAGATGTAAACTGCGATGCATGCATGCTAACCACAACAGCGACCGCAGCAGCGATCCCTACATGCATACACGTTACTGATTATCACAATGGGGTTACATGCATGCATGAGATAAAGATTATTTAACCCTGGGCCTGGGGTGCAGACGCTCCTTCCTTGACCTTGAAGTTGTAAATTTTAGTAAGTTCTACCAAGGAGGTTTGAGAAATGGAGTAATAACAACAGTCTCATTCCCTTTGATCCCATGTTTCATGCCGCCACTCAGAAATATTTGAAGTAGGTCTATGTGCTAAACTAGAGCTGCCTCACAGATAGGAAGACAATTGATTCATGTGGCATTGCATCATGACTTGTCACTCTCAAAGGAAGATATGTCTTTATGATGGTAATTGCTTTTCGCCGTCCCTTCTTAGAAAACAAGTAGCACATTATTAGTATACAGATTGTAGGCACAGGGAGATGTGCGAATAAAAAGTGTACAAAAATTGATGAAATGAAAATCAAAATTACAAAATTTTACATGACTTTACACTATTCTATATAAATGAATAAAGAACTATTCTCGAAAATTATACCATATCAGTTGATGGAAAGATGATAAAATCGCCTTTGTAGTGAGAGTACAGTTTCAAATAATTTCAAGACATACAGCTCAGGTTTACATTTACATGTATGCACATAAATAATCTTGGACGGGATTTACTTTTGTTTCATATGCTTTATCATTTAGAGAACATTCATTCTATTTGACAAATAATTATAAACAAGCAGAATATAGGTCTAGACGATATAGAATCTATTAAATCCTAAGAGTTTAAAATGAATCTTCAGATTGCTCAAAAAGACAGCGGCATGGAACCCTGATCATCAAAGCTAAGGCACAATTGCACCTGTGGAATTCTTTTGTGCATCAATTAAAAAAAAAATGGCAGCTGTGTTGAATAATTCAATTGCAGCCAGTGGGTTGATTGGAACTCCATCTCTTAAACCTCCTGGACCTTGGTTGTACACAGTTCACGTTCGGGCTGATCGCAGTTAGCATAATGAGAGGTTAAACTCACTTCAACTGAAGAGAGCAAGTTAATAAAAGTTGAGGACAAACAGTGAACATGAAACTTTAGCAATGTTTAGAAAGAAGTTGGTCAGACATGTCATGTTTACCTCTTTCTGTTGCGTTAGTAAAAGGCCAGGTGTTGATCACGAGTGGCAGCGAACACGTGACGCTTTGTATAGAAGAAAGACTAATCAGAAGAAATGCTAACATTGCAATCAAAGACCGGGAGAAAGATATAGAAAATGGCACATTTGATAACTCCATTTTGCCTTCAGATCCCTCTCACACAGAGCCAGAGTAGCAGGTAGAGGTTGCTGACCAACAGACCGGACGTAGTACTGGTACTGCAAGTGGTAGTGGTACGCAGAGAACAGGTTTGTGGGTGAGGACAAACGCAAACTGTTTAGTCTAGTGTAACACCACAAATCAGTATGTCTGATCGCATGGCCATGGCCATGCCCATGAACCAATTCTTGGCTGTGGATCGTGAACGTGCGCTACGCTATCACCTGACTATTTCAGTTGTCAGGTGATACATCCATTCGCCGGCGATGATATGACGTCACACGACGAACACAACGTTAGAAAAGAACGAAGCACAAAGGGAACATAAATTATTTATCACATTCTGATCTTTTTGCAAGTATAAAATCACTATTTTGAACAATCTATGTAATTCACCTGATTTTAATAGCAACAAAGACACAAACAAGAACATTGTTTTAGACAAAATATATATATATTTATGATTTTGCCATGTCAGCATAGCAATCCCGTGTGGTCTAGTGGTTAGGATTCGTGGTTTTCACCCACGCGGCCCGGGTTCGATTCCCGGCACGGGAGGCCTGAATTTTTCTTTTTGTTTGTTTGTTTGCTTGTTTGTTTGTGTGTGTGTTTATTGCCCACTTTTTTTTTTTTTTTTTTTTTTTTAAAGGACAATATTGTCATTGTTGACGACTTTCCTTTTGTTATTGATTTCATGCTATTATTTTCCTTTACCATCGACGTAGATAGGCTATATCCTAATTTGTTTCTTTACAAAAATCAGAAAAGAATTTTACAAAAAAACAATAATGAAACCACGAGGTTTTACAACACACAAACTGTAGAAAAGTGTCTACAGAGTTTTAACAAATTAATGTTCCATTATCACAATGATGTATATAATGTGCAAGCCTATTTTATTGGTTTTCTGCATCTTATAGGACCTATATTATATCAGCAAACATTTTATGCTAAAAAAGTGTCACCAAAACAAACAAGTCCCCTCCCCCCGCCGCCCCACAAAATAATCCATGCCAATAGCAAAAATTACATAAGGCAACCTGTTCATAATGATGATAATAATGTTAGTTGCCTAATGGTAATAATGACGATAATACCAATTATATCATTGTTATCGTTATTAACTATGTATATGATTGATTATTACTTCCACTGACATTGTCATAATGATCTTTGTATTTATATTATGTTATCATCTTTATCTTCATCTGTGATTAACTTAAGGATAATGTAGGCCTACAGTACTTATTAACAATGTGGTCAACAGGAGACAATTGTATTCTGTATCTTATATAGTGTCAGAAAAAATGCAAAGCAAACAAACCCTCTCAATTCTCACCCCCCCCAAAAAAAAACAACAACAACAACAACAACAACATATAAACTTATATAAAATATCAAGAAAATTCAACATTCACTTTTCTAGCATAATGAAAGCGCACTAGACTCACCTCGTTCAGGAATTAAAGCAAGTGGAATGACAATATCAGGGGCAGATTCAAGAATTCCATAAAGGGGGGGGGGGGGGGCTTTACAAAATTACATGGGGCACACGCCCTCCATTTTTTCTTCTTATTTCTTTTGTTTTATCCCCAAAAATAAAGGGGGGCATGCGCTCGATGCACCCCTGTCTGGATCCGCCACTGTTACCTTTGATATATTTCAGTAACAAGTCCAGGGAATGATACTTTTCATATGAAATGATATTTCGTGGAATTTTCTTTATGGAAAAAGATTTTCTTTATTTGAGTTCTGTAGTAGTCTTCTGATACAGCGGTCTTGTCACCCAAACTTCAAAAATTCAAAACTTTTGAACCGATTGTCTGATTTTTCTCAATATTTTCACTGACATATTCTACTTTTTTTGCATTCGTTCACTCAACATCATGGGCTTCATTCCCCTAGAATTAGACATTGAAACCTGAAGATATTGAATTAGCTGTTTAAAGATCACGTGAAATGATCGAGTGATTTGGAAAAGAAGGCATAACATTATTTAGATTTGTCACCACGCTGTCTACAATAACCAGACTTTTGTACAACCTTCCCTCCATTCAAAAATTTTATAATCATCAGTTTCCATCGCTTGTGAGAGACAGGCGTTTCCTTAGATCAAAATGGTTCCTTTTACATCTTAGACTATTTTCTTTGTTTTTCTTTCCTCCTCCTTTTCTTCTTTAAAAAAATGTAAATCATGAATGATAAATGTTCATCAAATCAAGTAAAGTCCATGTTAGAAGGATATGATATAGGTTTGGTTCTGAATTGAGATGGTAATTCAGGTTTTAACTTCCTACGAGATAATTAGAAACTTCTTATTATATCCAAAATCAAAGAGGTTCGACCCACTTTTTTTTTTAGGACCACTTTGTTTTACTTTCCTTTTGATATCTCAGCCATTTCAACGCCCATTTTCATCAACTATGATTTGAATTCCTCTTAGAATTGTATGGTTTTTCATATTTCATATGGGTGGTTTCTAAGTAGTGTATGTATCTTGTAAAAAAAAAAAAAAAAAAAAATACTAATAAAGCCTGAATCCACATCTCCCAAGCACTATCGACTTATGCAGTACTTCGAAACTCACAATGATGATTATTTCATGACATAAAAAATAATATGAAATGAAGCAAAAAAAAATTGATTAATGTAAAAAAAATAATGTTATGACTATCTTATACTTGTTATAATTTTGCCCCAAAATTAAATTCCACATCTCGGTTTCACTCACAGAACTCTTACACAGGTGTGTAAGAGTTCTGTGGTTTCACTCCAGCAAGCATAAAATTGGCAACGTCACGCACAATATTCAAAATAAATAACAAAAACACACTGAAACACCTGCCCTCCGCGATCCGCCAGCTTCGCGATTGATGATGCGCTGTGATTTATCATCTACGACTCTGCTACAGGTTCCTGTAAAATATGTAAACGTAAGGTTGAGTCTTTCTGAGAGCTCGAAAGAACAGTGGAGCACTGGAAAGAAGGTACACTCTAATGCTTGGTTGTATACAGTGTATACAGAGATTATTGCATAATAATTTTTTGTGGTTACTCTCCTCCCCAGCAATTCTTACGTTGTGTGTGTGTGTGTGACTCGTGAGTTGCAGGCATATTGTTCGTCACTTACGGAGTGGGAGTAGGGTGTGCACTCTGCTCGGTGCAGTGTGACTGGTGGATGGGGAGGATACAGAGCAGAGGTCTTGTTTGTTCCTCAGTCCCATGTACCTGTGATCTTGTCTGCAGTTGTCCGTTGCCACCTCATACTCACCTCCCTCGCCATGTCTCTTATTGGTCACGTTAATATCACAGAAACATGCAAGTTATGCTGAGTCAAGGGGAAGGTGCATTCAAATGTCTTTTTTAAAACATAATTTAATTATTAGTATTTTAGCAATGACTGACTAGAGTGACAGATGAGGTCACAACACGAATACACAGACAAGTGTTGGTTTGGAAGGATTTTTTTGTGGGCGTATTCAACAAGTAATCTGAAGAAAAATAGAAGAAAAAAATATATGGAATGTCTCTACAAATGTAGATATTCATTTCACTGCAAAAGTGATGTTGAGGGTATCAAAATCAACACAAATCAACATGCATTTGATTTCAGGGAACCTAAGTGACAATCATCTAGGTCTATAATAGGCCCTATAGATAAAAGTATACACAGCCCTGCCCCTGTCGGTGTCTTGTTGCGCTGGGCTATCGCTAAACGTGTTGTAAGATCAGTTGATAGAGTCTAGTCGTAGTCTGTATTTTGAATATTTGTAATTCATAGTAGATGAAATTTGTAAGAATGTAACTGCTGATCTATGTTTCATACTTGTTGGAAAAAAGAACTGGCGCAGCTTCAGCATACAGCAGGAATCAAACCTGTCCACCAGTGTCCGTTGTCATCTACTGCTATTAAATGTAGATGACAGCCTCACAAGGTTTATCAAAATTGTAACATTAGATCAGCAACTTTGTGATCTTATACATTTACAAATGTCAGTTGTACAAAGGACAGCCAAATTCAGTTCGGGAAACCCACTCACAAGGGGGGCCCCTCCTTATAAGTAACCCGTCCCCCTTATAAGTAACCCCGTCCCCCTTATAAGTAACCCCGTCCCCCTTATAAGTAACCCCCGGGGCACCCCTTATAAGGAGTCTCCACGCTTTTTTGCAATGCAACGCGAAAATGAAAGGACTGCGGCAATTCGCTTGATTATGTCCATAAAGCTTCACAAGTTTCCTAGTTACTCACGAAATTTGAGCAAAATCGGTTTGAGGCATCATATCTAAAATCATGGATTTAAATGCGATGTCAAACGACCCATGCGAATGCTGAAATGCGAACGATTACTGGCGTGAGTGTCGCCAGGCGCGGCGGCGCGGCAATGCTTGAGTGCAGACGTGGCGACTGAGTACACGTACTGAGTCGCCACGTCTGCACTCAAGCATTGCCGGGCCTTACTCATAAGGGGGACGGGTTACTTATAAGGAGGGGCCCCCCTTGTGAGTGGGTTTCCCGAACTGAATTGAAATTAACTCTTACCTCATATCTTCATCCCTCTTCTGATTAATGATCCATTGCTTTTATTAGATTTAAATCTTATGTATGTGTAATTAGACTCTTAAATTAAATAACTAAGAACAAATGTCTTTTTCACTCTTAAATCATGTCATGATTTTTTTTTTTCTGATTTCAATGTTAATCAAAGCTCAAATATTCTTTTGAGAATGGCAGATTGAATCAGGGGTGGGAATCTTTTTCTCACTACTCGTGACACTAGAGCTTTTATCAGACATTATATAACATTCATGCCTATTTTTTTTTTCAAGCAAACATTTAAGTAAGATTTTTTTTACTTCTAATGTGTCAATTTTAGATTTTGTTTTTGTAAACATATTACTCCTTTTTTGCACCTAAAGGCTAATACTAATAATGGTCCTACAGTTGAAGTCTCATTCTTGATATATGTGACCAGCTACAACAAAAGGGTCCGAAAGTCGGGGGAGGGAGATTTTCTGAAAATGGCATGACCTTATTCTCCTACTTTTTCGCTTTAATTTTGTGTATAACATAACTCATAAAGATACCCGGTTGTAGAATTATTGGTGATTTTATGAGACCATGTCGAGTGGTCTAGGAAATCAACATTTCGAGAAAACTGCCTCCAAAGTTTTCTTTCCGACGCAAACATGATCACGGGGAGGTAAGACACTTTTTACCTCGTGACAATAGAAGGTTTGCCCATAGCAACCGCTCCGCGATGTTCATTCAAACTTAGCGCCAGAGGTCTATGCACGACCAATCAGTAACCAGGGTGCCACGCATTAACCAATAAGATCACTCCCTTGTTGCTTGGGGCGGAGTCTATCAGCACTGCTAAATCCAAATCTTTGGACGTGTTTCTGTTCCATTGAAAGTCACAAAATCTTGGCCCAGAAAAACGCTAATTTCTTGCCTTTTCTTTGATCATTCAGCTTCGAAATTTCAGCAGATGATAGATGATACATTAGACTACAAAATTATGATAACAGAAATCCATTTGTTTTGACCGATTTTGATGATCTGACTTCACACTCGAGTTTCGCGGCTCAGCTGTCAGCGACTTTAGGATCCTTTTGTTGTGGCGGGTCACATATATGTGTACCTGTACATGTGTACATGTAGATGTAGGCCTATTCCTCACATTTTCCTTTCTGTGTCTCTTCAGCAGTCAATATCATCGGTGCAAGGCAACTTAGGCAGGCAGTCTTGAGTATGGGATGGCATCCCTCATACCGACAACTACCTCTCCTACGGGCTTGAAGAGAAACCTAGAAATTGTCCGTCTACAGACAAAGAGACAGGTAACCCATGAATGTGCCCATTGTTTCAGTGAAAGTTCTGCGGCAAAATGTTTGGCACAAATGTGATGTTCATGCATGCATGTATCCATTGTGATAAATTTACACATTATTATTATTATTTTATTTTTTTTTTTATGTTGCTACAAACACCCTTTCTATTTTAAGCGCCCGGCATTGTAGAGTGACTGTGTAAGGTGCATAATTGTCTGTTTGGTCATCTAGTCTACTGAAATTGAAGCCCAGGATCTAAAAATTGATACACTAAAATGCTTGTCTTAACAAAAGCCGTCATCGTCTTTCAATGAGGATTATGAGCATGACAAAGTTTTTAAAAAAGCCAAAATGATAACACATGCTCAGGGCTGCACTGCTGCCCATTTTTTCCACTGGCGTGAGCTGTCTGTTGGACTAGTAGGTACCCAGTTTTTCCATTTTTGCTGGTCCATTTCTTAAAAAGTTACTGGTCCAACAGTGATTTTTATTGGTCTGGACTGTCGGACCAGTACCAGTGTACAGAGTTATTATAATGAATGTTTTCTATTGCTAAGATTGTAGATTTTTATAGTTAGTATGTGTCATGGATATATGACATGTATTCAAATTTGTCTGACTGGTACAAGATTACACAATAAGAACTGTCAAATGCACTACAATTTTTATGCATGACATTTCCCGAATTTCTGGGTTGGATGTAAATTTCTGCACTCATAATGGATTGCTTCCCCCTACCAACTTTGTTTTCTGCTTGTAAACTAGAATTGTCTCACAGCTGTTTGAAATTTTTCATGTCCAGAAAGCACTTTCAGTCATCGGTTCTTCTGATATCTGTTTTATGTAAACATACACAATATGATGAATTAATCAATTGCTCAAGTTTGATTGACATGTTACTCAGTGAAGTCACAAAATGTGGTTTTGTTTTCCCCTCTTATTTTGGTATTTGTTCGTCTGCAACATGTTTCCTTGTTCTGTGTACACATGACTTTAACTGTCTTGCTGTATATGACGTAAAATTGTGTATTAATTTTTTTTTGTGTGTATGCACTTGTCTTGCAACAAAATCTGTTAAATGCTTAATGCACATGAATGTATCTCAAATTTTCCCCATGGATTTCTTCAAACACAATACTGAACTTGCATCTGTTCCTCTGGTCTGTACATGCTGTTGTGCTTGTCGTTGTGTGTTATTTGATGTCGTGTCTGTGGACTGCACACTAAATCCCACCCTGTAATGTATGCACAAAGGCACAAATTCTCAATGTATTGCAGGAGGAGCTAGAGAGCAAGATGGAGGAGGTACAGGAGTTAAAGATCGACTTGAACATGGTCGATCCTGTCGAGGTGATTGCTTGCTTCATTTCTCCCTGCCCCATCCTCACCTCTTTCTAGTATAAAAATTGCATGTGTACATTTTGTGAAGAGTTTATCGTTCTCATTCATGTTATCCAATTGGTTGTTTTGTTTTGTTTTTTTGTTTTTTTTTTTACTTTGATGTCATTTTCCCAATGCAGTAATAAGATGTAAGTTGCTTGAGCACCCTGTTCAGTGAAGATTGTATTTTTATTCCTTTTCTATAAAAAATCTGGCTGAAAAAATATGTATACATGACCTAACTAATTTTCTTATCAGGCTGGATTACTGTAGCACTGCATGGGAAACTGGAATGTTGCTTTTCTGCTGATTTTTGTTGTTGACACAGGATTTCTTGTGATGCACTTTAGATGAAATTGTGTGGCGCTCCGTCGGAATGAGTCAAAAGTCGCAAAAAATGAAATCGTAGTTATGCCTATAAGTGAATTCTACAGACTCTGAGCTTTAGACTGATATGTAATACAACTCATTTCGACATCCCTATAGATCATAAAAACGAATATTAACCACGTTTGTTATGTCAGTTGATTTTCTAAATAACGGAGAAAATCGCTCTCAAAGTTCAGGCTATGTTCATGCTCACAACCTGTTTCTTTCACGGGACGAAACAATACAACTGTCCTGCTTAGCGACGGCGTTTATGCTCCATCGCACGCACTACCGTATAAGGCGATAGCTTGGGTATGTAAGATAATCAACCAATCGCAGGACAGGTCTATCATTAACGATTCTGACCAATACGGCAGCCCGAATGTAAACTTCGGCGCATTGTGTCCGTGCCGCTGCCGCCGCATGAATGAGTCGGTACGCGTTGTGTGTCAGCTGCGTTGTGGTTTGCCGCAATTTTTAACTCACAAACAATAGGAAACAGTAGAAAGAAAAGAAGGCATGCAATGCGTCTTACGAGAAGCGTCTTTTAGCGAGGGCGTTGATCGCTTCCATTCTCCTCCCATGTTGTTGTCAATGGAAACTAAAGAGGATGCGTTTAGCAAGTACCAATACCTAAATAGAACCTGAGAACCTATTGTAGGCGGGCACGCAATGCGTCTTACGAGAAGCGTCTTTTAGCGAGGGCGTTGATCGCTTCCATTCTCCTCCCATGTTGTTGTCAATGGAAACTAAAGAGGATGCGTTTAGCAAGTACCAATACCTATTAAATAGAACCCGAGAACCTATTCTAGGCAGGGGTTCAAAAGACAGCATAGGTAGAAAAAGTTAATGAAGTTGATTAACGATAGTCGTCTTTTGAGATCGTGTTCTTTGCGTGTACTTAAAACCCTCAAATTACGCACATGGTCGTAATGTTGCAGAGCATCAAAAACTGCTTTCGCGTCTTTTCTGCTGCAGCTGTATACAGCCGTAACATTATGAATTCCCGCCATATTAAAGGCACATTTCCATTATAGGCGTTGCGTGCACAGTAATTATCGCTTATCACGCTTGCCAATGCTGCACATATTATACGTATCAGAAGCAAAAGTTGATGTAGGTTTGACAGCTTCACGTTGGGTTTACAATGATTCTCAGTCACTTTTCTAATAGCATAGCATATAAAAAACAATTAACTTGTAGCTTAAGCGGAATTATTTTTTTTACATCACATGTGCAGTCTTTCTGCGTTTGAGAAGTGGATCATAAATAATAATACTGAAAAATATTCGGAATTAATACTTAGGCCTTCTTCACTTCGTTTTGTATTCACAAACCTTATCAGAAAAAAAAAAAATGATTGCTTGATTACTTTCGGGTAAAGGAACTACCGGAAAGGAACCGCATTTAATTCTCTTGTTAACGAACCTAAGCTAATAGCAAACCATATTTCATTGTGTGATTAACGAACCTTCAGAATAATCAATTGTATTACCCCCCTCCCCCAAGGAAAAAAAAAAGCATTTCAATGTCATGCGTTGTCAATAGCGATAAAAGGCCCGTTTTTATTTCGTAGTGTGTCTCAGTACTCCTGTGCTTATTTCTAAGGATGTGCCTCTCTTAATGATTGCGATTGATGTTCAACTATTTCTTTCACGCGAGCTTGAACAGGAAGAAGCTAAAATTCAGGCAATGAGACGAGTTTTCTTCCATGAGATGCAATCATTAAGACATCTATTCACGAAAGTTGTGTGATTGCTTATGTGCTAAAGAATTGTGTCCATTACATGAACCAGGCACTATACAAAACGGTTGAAATCTACTGAAAGTCGAACTTCGTTTTGTTTTTTGTTTTTTGTTCAATTTCATTTCAATTTTAAGCGGGGATAGACTAGAGATTAGTTTGTCTATGCTGGCAGGAGACATTACAGTTTTCAAGTACATGCTCCGCATTTAAACAGTCGCCATATTTTCGTGGTCAGAATCAGATAATGGACACGTGATATATTATAAAAATGAAAATAGAAAACAACGAACACGCCATATGTACAAACATTATGAACTTCAATGAATTAAACTTACCTGTGATATTCTGCATAAAAAAACAAGCACGCCGATTAAATGATTTAATATAATTAATAGAGCACACAGCGATATCATGCATGGCAGATCAAATCAAGTTCGATTGGTGAGAAAGCTAAATGAAGTTAAAAAGTTGACTTCTTTTCGTTTCTTTTTCAATTCAAGAAAACAGAAATACATTGTATATCTATTGAAGAGGATTGTCTCTGTTGCGAACGATCGCCATATATAGCTCTGTTAGTCTCCTGCGCAAATCCGAATCCCTAAATACTTTAATTTTTGCTTGATAATGTAATAACCTTGCTTATAATTTCATAAAGGACTCGCAAATTCAAAGTTTCAAACCGTATACTAAAACATTATATTGTATACGGTGTATTTCAAAAAACATTTTGAATGTGTTGCGTGTTAGCATGTTAATAGCACCAATCTGCCTTTTATTTTCTGTACGTAAAGCGCACAGAAACGTAACCAAATGTTACACTAGACTCGGAATTTGTCAAGACTGACAAATTAGGTGATCCGATTCTTTTTAAATCAATGATTCGAGCTTTCACCTGAGATTAGGGACATTGGTAGTGTGATGTTTGGATTCTCATTTTAAAAAGGGAGTCAGACCTGCCATCTTGGGTACCGAATTCCGTATACACTATCAAAGACGCAGAATGAAGTATATTTGACCTTTGACCACACTTTGCACCCCCAAGATGGCATCTGAGCAAAAAGTGGTTATTTTGTGAAATGATTCTTGTAACATGGTCTTTGCGTGTGCAAAATATGGGAAAGATAAGACATGTATTCACCAAGATACAGTTGAAACATTTATGACCTTTGACCCTAATTTACATGCCCAAGATGGTGTCTGATCAAGTAGTTGTTATCTTATGAAATAATGTACGTAACATTAACTAAACATGTGCAAAATATGGGGTTGATAGGGGCTATTTTTCTTGCGTTATTGCAAAGAAAATTGGACAAAGAAAGATGAAAATACATCGAAGATAACCTTTAATTTCAACCACGTTTTTGGACGTGATCCCGACACCATATGAAAAACAAAGGGGACACGTACGATAGAGCAAAGTTTCAGCTACAACATATTAAAATCTGGGAGAAATTCACCGAAGGGTAAGTGAGCTAGTGCTCGATAAAGACAATCATGTCAATTTTCACATCTAGAAAAATTCCCTCCCATAGAGATAACACGTCATAACGAAGATAAAGAAAGAAGTACATATGACCTTTGACCCCGATCTGCACAGACAAGATGGCATCTGAGCAAAAAGTGGTTATTTTGTGAAATGATCCTTGTAACACGGTCTTTACGTGTGCAAAATATGGGGAAGATAAGACGTGTATTCCCAAGATACAGGATGAAACATTTATGACCTTTGACCCTAATTTACATACCCAAATTGGCGTCTAATGAAGTAGTTGTTATTTTATCAAATAATGTACGTGACATAAACTAAACATGTGCAAAATATGGTGGTGATAGAGTATGTTTTTCTTGAGTTATTGCAAAGAAAGTTGGAAAAAGAAAGAAATATGAAAATACATAGAAGATAGGCTTTGATTTCAACCAAGTTTTTCGACGTGATGCCGACATTGTATGAAAAAATAAAGGGCACATAACGATAGCTAAAAGTCTCAGCTACAACATATTAAAATCTGGGAGAAATTCACCGAAGCATAAGTGAGCTAGTGCTCGATAAAGATAGTCATGTCAATTTTCATTTCCAGAAAAACTGCACTCCCATAGAGATAACACGTAAACTGGTCAAATTTGACAAGCTTACATTGAATCCATTTTTACGAGGTGATGCCGTCATCCAATCAAATTGTTGTTATTACATTAATGTAAGAGCATTCAATAAGCTGCAACATACTGAAATCTGGGTGGAAATGGGCAAAGGATAAGTGAGATACGCTCGATTAAACTTGAAATTTGATGACGTCATTTTGAAAATTTACTCTTTTTATTTTATTTAGAAATTTGATATCTTTTAATCATTTTTCCAGTATTGCCAACCCATGAAATGACATGTACAACTCATCAGCTTTCAGAATATGTAAAGAAAATTGGAAGTCACAGTCCATCCTGACGAGTGAAATCGGATTTAAAATTGGCGGTTTTTTGGCATAGTTGCACTGTATATCGCCATTGACGCGCGCGCGGAATTTCAACTTTGACGGGCCCGTATGACGTCATATTGAGTCGGATTGACTTGAAACTTGGTAGAAATATTCCTTGACATTTCAGGCATCAGATAAGTGTGAAAAAACCGGAAATTTCTATTGCATATGAGCTGTGTGTGCGTATATATGCGCGCGCGTACGCGTCCGTCCGATTTTTTCAATTTTTCAAAAAATGCTCCAAATGGTCTGAAACGTGTGCAAAAAAAATTTGAGCTCGATTTGAGGATACAAATTTTTCAACGCGCGCAGGAACGATAGCAGGAAGTTTACCTTTCATTGTTTAAGGCTTCGTTGATGCGGGGTTTACTCGGATACAAGGCGTGAACATTGCCGTCCGAGTTCTTTCATTCGAAATTCCTCAGAATACGCAATTCAATGGGCAATTAGCGCTGCTACTTGGCAAAGCTGTTAGCCAACCCAATTCTTTGCAGACTTGACCTCTCACATGTCAGCTACACGCAATACACGGCAAACAGCTATCATTACAAACATTCTGATGAAAAGACAAAACAAAACTAGAGATTGTAATTTGTCATTACTGACAAATTAAGGTGATCCGATTTTTTTTTTTTAATCAATGATTGGAATCCTGATGACCATACAGGTTTCATCTGTGTTTAGAGACATTGGCCGTGTGATGTTTGGATTCTCATTTAGAAAAGAAAGTCATATCTGCCATCTTTGGTACCAAATTCTGTATACACTAGATAACGAAGATACAGCAACAAATACACATGACCTTTGACCCACCTTTACACTCCCAAGATGGCATCTGAGGAAAAAGTGGTTATTTTGTGAAATGATTCTTGCGACATCGTCTATACGTGTGCAAAATATGGGAAAGATAAGACAAGTATTCACCAAGATACTAGATAAAAAATGTATGACCTTTGACCCTAATTTGCATACCCAAGATGTTGTCAGATCAAATAGTTGTTATTTTATGAAATAATGTACGTGACATGAACTAAACATGTGCCAAAGATGGGGTTGATAGGGCCTGTTTTTTCTTGAGTTATTGCAAAGAAAGTTGCAGAAAGAAAGAAATATGAAAATACATCGAAGATAAGCTTTCATTTCCACCAAGTTTTTTGACGTGATGCCGACGTCATATGAAAAAGTAGAGGGCACATGACGATAGCCCAAAGTCTCAGCTACAACATATTAAAATCTGGGAGAAATTCACCGAAGGTTAAGTTAGCTAGGGCTCGATAAAGACAATCACGTCAATTTTCACATCTAGAAAAATTCTCTCCCATAGAGATAACACGTCATAGCGAAGATACAGAAAGATGTACATATGACCTTTGCCCCCACTTTGCACAGACAAGATGGCATCTGAGGAAAAAGTGGTTATTTTGTGAAATGATCCTTGTAATATGGTCTTTGCATGTGCAAAATATGGGAAAGATAGGACAGGTATTCACCAAGATACAGGATGAAACATTTATGACCTTTGACCCTAAGTTACATACCCAAGATGGTGTCTGATCAAGTAGTTGTTATTTTATGAAATAATGTACGTGACATGAACTAAACGTGTGCCAAAGATGGGGGTGATAGGGCCTGTTTTTCTTGAGTTATTGCAAAGAAAGTTGCAGAAAGAAAGAAATATGAAAATACATCGAAGATAAGCTTTCATTTCCACCAAGATTTTTACATGATGCCGACATTGTATGAAAAACTGGAGGGCACATAACGATAACCTAAAGTCTCAGCTACAACATATTAAAATCTGGGAGAAATTCACCGAAGGTTAAGTGAGCTAGGGCTCGATAAAGACAATCACGTCAATTTTCACATCTAGAAAAATTCTCTCCCATAGAGATAACACGTCATAGCGAAGATACAGAAAGATGTACATATGACCTTTGCCCCCACTTTGCACAGGCAAGATGGCATCTGAGCAAAAAGTGGTTATTTTGTGAAATGATCCTTGTAACATGGTCTTTGCGTGTGCAAAATATGGGAAAGATAGGACATGTATTCACCAAGATACAGGATGAAACATTTATGACCTTTGACCCTAATTTACATACCGAAGATGGTGTCTGCTCAAGTAGTTGCTATTTTATGAAATAATTAACGTGACATGAACTAAACGTGTGCCAAAGATGGGAGGTGATAGGGCCTGCTTTTCTTGAGTTATTGCAAAGAAAGTTGCAGAAAGAAAGAAATATCTCAATACATCGAAAATAAGCTTGAATTTCAACCAAACTTTTTGACGTGATCCCGACATCGTATGAAGAAATGAAGGGCACACTTACGATAGCGTAAAGTCTCAGCTACAACATATTAAAATCTGGGAGAAATTCTGGGAGTAAGTGAGCTAGTGCTCGAGAAAGATAGTCGTGTCAAATTTCATTTCCAGAAAAACTGCACTCCCATAGAGATAACACGTAAACTGGTCAAATTTGACAAGATTACATTCAATCCATTTTTACGAGGTGAAGCTGTCATCCAATTAAATTTTTGTAAATTTATGTTTGAAAGAACATTAAATAAGCTACAACATACTGAAATTTGGGTGAAAATTGACAAAGGATTAATGAGATACGCTTGAATAAACTTGAAATTTGATGACGTCATTTTGAAAATTTACTTTTTTTACTTTATAAGAAATTTGATTATCTTTTAATCATTTTGCCAGCATTGCCACCCCATTAAATGACATGTACAACTCATCAGCTTTCAAAATATGTAAAGAAAATGGGGGGTCACCGTCCATCCTGACGAGTAAAATCGGATTTAAATATGGCGATTTTTGGGCATAGTTGCACTGTATATCACCATTAACGCGCGCGCGGAATTTCAACTTTGACGAGCCCGTATGATGTCATATTGAGTCGGATTGACTTGAAACTTGGTAGAAATATTCCTTGACATTTCAGACATCCGATCCTTGTGAAAAAACGGGACATTTTCGTCTTATATGAGCTTTGCGTACGCGTCCGTCGATTTTTTCTAAAATACTCCAAATGACCTGAAACGTATGCAAAACAATTTTGAGCTCGATTGGAGCACATTAAAATTTCGACGCGCGCGTACGCGCTCGTTTACCAGGGTCGTGATCAAATTTTATGAAATATATCGATAGAACTTGACTTGAACTATATGATATGTAAATTTCATTGAGAAATTCCATTCCATTAATGAGATACGAATGTGAACGTGATTTCAGATAATGACGTCATAGTGACGTCATGGTTGTCTGATCACAATGATACATTAGATCTGTCGTCCTTATGACGTGATACATATATGGTGTAAGTTTAAAAGTGATAGGTGAATGACTTTTTGAGTTAACCGCTGCACAACATTTGAGGAGAAAGAAATAAAGAAGAAAGATTCAGTACAGATACAATAGGTGATCCGAGAGGATACTCGGATCACCTAATGAAGAAGCACACTTTTGAGTAGAGACACATCTTTCTGTCCCTTTCTCAAATAGGTCCTACTATTAAAAAAAAAAATACACAGATGACTAGAGTCAGAATATCCTCCAAGGGGAACACGAGCTATCTGGGCATTAATAATGTTTGACTTCCGATTTCTCTCCATGCCGTCACGGCCCAAACCATCATAAGTAATAAGGCAATAAGTTTCATTAACCAGGGAAATAATAGTACGCATTACATACATTTGGCGAATTTTCACACAAATTGTCGACTTTATAAAAACGAGAATAATTGACAACTTAGGCCCTACTATATCTCCAGAGATGAACTTTAAACAGCAAGTCACATACCAGGGAACTAAAGTTATGATTATTTGAACAAATTCATTAATGAGGCCAATTAATAACCGTTGTAAAAGTACACACACGCATAAAAAGGTTTCGAGTTCGATATGTGATCATTGTATTAGCTCATAGATAAAGTATCATAAATTTTGCGTGATCGTTCGTTGGAATTATTTTTCTCAGTGCGATTTGTGCGTCATGTCAATCACCACTCATTGAAATGGAGTGCATGTATCAAACGAAACTCGCTGGTCATGCAATCAATAGCCTTGGTCAGCTCACTATTATTGCGTAATTCCATAGCCCTCGCCGCTTGGCCGCCGACGCCGCCGACGCACCATGCTTTGTTTTGTCTTCAAAGGGGTCAAGAGCAATGCCTCATTAGCATACACCCTAGCAACGGAGGCGGAGTCTCGATCTGGCAAAGAACAATAGGTGCAAAACGCAACGCAAAGGCGAGCGTTCGAAAAAAATGTAACTGAAAAAAATTGTCTCAGAAAAACGGTGATTTGGGACACTTGTACTCATTTTCACACGCTGAAATTTTCTGTACAAACAGATAAAACATAAAGGAATCAAAATCCGTCATAAAAAAATTTCGACCCGAGTAGTGCTTCCCCTTCATTTTCGCTTCATTACGGGAAAACTCCCCGTGCGACTTATGACTCATTTTGTCGGAGCGCCACACATTTTAGAATCCTTTGAAAGTAAGCACCAAAAGTCCAATTAATGGTTGACATGCTGCATAAGTCATACTAGTAGTCTGCAGGGTTTTTACAAATGTTGAAATGAAGATAGGGTTAGCACGTTGCCATATGGATACATATTTTAGGTGGTTTTACTTTTATTATGTGGCACTCATAATCAATGAACCTAGAATTCATTTGAGAACTGTTGCATTGTTTGTTTAAGGAAGTTTTTTTTTTTTTTAAATGGAAGAAAATTTGTTGTATAAACAGGACAAATGCAGCTAACTTTTTGTTATGCTTGTGTCAGATCACATCTTACAACAAACCAACATCGAGGGCGCCCTCCCTGTCTCCATCTACCAGCTTCTCTCCTGACCGAGGTGCTACAGTGGAATATAGGATGATCTCAGATTTGAGGTATGTGTGGGGGAACAGCACCAGAGGTGTTTCTGTAAGAGCGCCATCCCTTGTTCAACTTGAGCTTTATATGAAATGTAGATATGTCTGCCAAATGCTATTAAACATTTATTACAGGGGAGAGAAGGAAGAGTATAGGCTGTTTAATTTGTTCTATTTGAGTGACTTCCCTTATCAGCAATGCCAGTGTACTAGTATTTTCTGGCTATAAACTGTTTATGTATGTATATGCCATTTGTGGTTCCATGACATTTGCTCATGAAATATCTGTAAGCCTAAGCTAAGCCAAATATAAATTCAACCCACAAACGTAACCCTAACCCTAATCCTAATCCTCACATCAAACTAAACCTAAAACCCTATCACAACCCCAACTCTTACCCTAAGTCCCTGGAAAAAATAAGACTGGAGCAAATTTCACAGGAGCAAATGTCGTGTCACCACCTTGTATTTTTTTGTGTGTGCAAATTTCATGAGTCAATCAATACCTGCCAAATTGTCAACTCACTGTTAAAGTGTTGCCTCCTTGAACAAAATGCACTGTTGATCATCTCCACATTGGCAAAGTGCTAAATTTCCTCATGAAAAAGGAATAATACTTGTTTCTCATTTCTGTTGACATGATTCTCAATTGCAAATTGAACTACAATATCTAATCACAGTAGTGTGTGTGTGTGTGTAATACAATTTCTGAAATGTCTCTTCCATGATTATTTTTGTTTTTTATTTCATCCTTCTTCTTTTTTTTTACAAATTAAGAAATCAACTGGAAAGCCAAGCAGCAGAGAACAGGAAACTTCGACAACAGATTGAAGCTGCTACAGTAAAGCAAACGCACTCCTTCACTGATCTCACTGCACCATTGGCCCCTACAAGCCCCAGCGAGATGGTCTACAGGAGCGTTTCTGATTCCCGCTTGTCAACTCTTCCTCGTGCCACCGAAACAGTCGAGTCCATTCTAGCACGGGGTAGTAGGAGATCGCCGATCGGAAATGTGCCCCTCCCAACAGAGTCGGCCACAGAGTAAGTAAAGTATTAATATGTGACTGTTAAAGGGATCATCCATATTAATATGTTGCTTTGTCTGAAAACAGATATATATCAAAGAAGTCGATCAATGAAATTTGGTAAAAATCAGACACACCCTGAAAGTTAAGGACTGTTAAAGTGTACAGAGTATTATCACAAATTGGCAACTCTGTGTGGTGTAGGTGTTGAGCAGCTCTCCATATGGTTTGTTCACAAAAAGTCACTAATTTTCATTTTTCTCCTGAGAAAAAAAAATGACTTCAGACCTGTTCTTGGTGTGTGATAAGAGCAATATATTTGTGCATGTCTTCCTCTGCAGATAAGTTCTGTCTGTGCCCAGATATTTAGAAAATATAATTAATTTTGTTGAAAAATATAGTTAATTTTGTGCACAAAACGAATTGAGAGCTGCTCAACACCTTCATCACACAGAGTTGCCCATGTGTCGTAAATTCTTAACTTTAACATTCCATAACTGTTTTTTTGTGTCTGATTTCTTTCCAAAGTTTTCACTGATCTACTGCTCAGATTTTTCTGTTTTCATACAATACAACTTTAATATCAGGTCGATGGAATTTCCCTTTAAGTTGTCAAAAAGGAAAAACATGCTTGCATGAAAATGTTGAACTTACAATGTACTGCGGTCGCTAAAACAGCAGTACCTAGAGTGCCAAATTATGCATACTTCAAGGCTTCACACTATGAAGTGTTTCAACGCCCGTTTTCTGTGCAGATTTCATTACATGCATGAATGAACCCATTGTGGAGGATGTGCACCTGCGTCTTTGTAATTCACAATGAGAGAAATCTCTTCATTGGTGTTTGTGTTGTACAGATTGTCACCTTGTCTCTTGAATAAAGAGTAACACAGGTGAATCATGATTGGAGCATTATTAACAACAGCCTTGGCATATCAGAGCTTAAAGGGATGGAACAGTATTTTGTTGAGACGGGGCTTCAAGTTTCCAAAGTTTTTGATGATGATTTTTTTTTTTTAGATAATGAGAAACCTGTTATGAAATATGAAAGAGCATATCTCATGCTTCTAAGAGGGATTCAAAGTTTATTTGATGAAAATTGGTTTTGGAATGGCTGAGATATCCAAAACAAAGTGATCCTAATAAAAGGTGGGACCCACGTTTTATTAGGATCGCTTTATTTTACTTTGTTTTTTGATATCTCAGCCATTTCAAAATCAATTTTCATCAAGTAAACTTTGAATTCCTCAAAAATTGTTTGCTCTTAAGCATTTCACAAAGTGGTTTCTAAGTATCTTGCAAAAAGTGAAATGCTGAATCCTCACCTCAACCAATACTATACCATCCCTTTGATCTACTTTGGTTTTGAGAAGAAAAAAAAAGCACATATAATGAACACTTTGTTTTTGTTTTTCCATATGTCAGATTCGAATGTTTTTCAGCCTGGGCAAAATACATCAATTTCCTGTTAAACACATTGAAACTCACACCTCTCCAAGTACATACTGTAGTGTACATCCATTTTATCAACACAGAAATATACTCACACAAACATGTACAGCTTCGCAATAATGTAATTGAAGCAGAGAGAAAAGAGAAAAAAGAAATGATTAAAGATCTGGTTACACTCCATATGAAGACTCAAGTAGTACCAGTACTTGACAAATTTAAATGACAAAATACTGTATTTGTTTGAAAAAAAAAATCATGAATTTGATCTTGGCATTCCTAACTCTCTAATCAACAGATGAATGTCAGTGACAGTTCAGTTGATGAATTTGAATGATTTATTTTTGAATTTGATTGACAAGAAACAACTATTAATCAGAATTTTACTAAATCAAACCTCAAGGATATGAATGCAGTAAGCTTCTCCAGATAAATTGGAATTTAAAATTAATGAAATTGAATGAAGAGGTGGTGGAAATGAGCAGAAAGATGTATGGTATAATTTTTTTTTTTCTTAAACATTTCGTTTTGATACAGAGTGCTTCTCCGTAAGCAGCTGAGTGATGCACAGGCCGAGATCACACTTCTAAATGAGAAACTCCGGCAGGTAAACTAGTCTTGTTCTTGACGACTACAATGTAATAGAGAAGTGCAACTTCTTAAAAAATAACTGCTTCCACCACCAGCAGAGCAGATACTGTAAAACACAATATTTTCACGGCATGAAATTTTCGCGAATTGGAGCCGATGGCCTTTTTCGCGGCATGAAATTTTCACAAGTTGCCTCTAACATTCAATGCATATAGTATAGACAAGAACTTTCGCGTGCATTTGGATTTCACAAATCTTGGCTCTCGCAAAATTCGCAAAATTAAAATGCACGAGAACATTCCTCGTTTTACAGTACTCATGGCTGTAGCCCTCTCATCCCAAATATAGCAATAGTGGCACAGGTATAACTGGATAGTTTGATAGTACCGCATTTGCAATGTGCAGTGTGTCAGTGTGAGAAGTCAATTCACTCTGTGTAATTGGTCCCAGTATTGAGTCTTCCCCCCCCCCTCCCCCCCCCCCCCCCCCCCCCGCCTTCCCCATAAAGATGCAGAAACAAGCATTTTGAAAGTGCAGGAAAGTGGGAAAGTCATATGCCAAGTATTTGTCTGCTATTATTGATACACGGTAGCATAAAACAATAATTCCTGTATGATTTTAGAGTAAGTTCGATAATGTGTTTGATGTACAAGATATTCAGTGTTAATATCAGTCAAGTTTGAAACGACTGCCCGATCTTGAAATTCTAAATGTTATTTTTGAAATCACATGGATATAGTAAAAATTATTAATACATCTTTTCTATGAACCGATTTCTATCATTATAACAAAAGTGATTGGTTTGTTTTAGGTTGTTACAGTATACATATCAATTGTGTAGTTTTGGAAAAACAGAAAAATAATATCAAAGCTTGAACAGCATATCTTACATGTACAAGATTATATTTGTAGATTGAGCACATCAGTTGTTGAAGAAGAAAACTGCTTTGTGACAAAGAATTTGATGGCTGGCTTTCTTCAAAAATATTCATGTATGTGTATGTATACATATTGCAATAAAGAAAAAAAATAAAAAGTTTACCATTTCTGGATCTGAAATTGTAATTTATAAGTTGATCTGGCGAGATGCATTCTCTATTTGAAGCATGCTTTGTTTTAATGTATTTTGAATGATGAAAAAAAAATGTGGTGATGCCTTTCTGTGCTGTTAGGATGTATATGATGTGTGTGTTTATGTGTATGGGAGGGTTGGGTTTGTATAATTGGTATGATGATTTCATAATAGAGTGCATCGTTTTCATTTATTTTCTGACTCAAGAGCGAGAGTGGTCACTCCCAGCAGCGTGTCCAGTTCAGGTCGGCCATTGAAGACCTGCAGGCAAGGCTGAATGAGACCATTGTTGGGAGGGACTCGGTTCTGGAGCTCAGGTAAGAAAAAAGAAAAATATGACTATACCGTATCTGTGGTACGTCACTGTACATATGTATGTTATTAAAAGTATGTTCAGAACATTCAGATCGAGGTAAAATATGAAATCGTGCATATTGAATTGAATGCATTTTTTTTTTTCTTGCTTAGCAAGGTTAATGCAGTTGTCCTAAGTTTCTTGCAATGTTTGACTCAATAAAATTGTTTTTGTATGTTTAGGTTTTTTCTGTTTAGGATGAGGGTTTTTTACTCCACTCATCAAAACGATCAATTTACTCTCCCACCTCCCCCCCCCCCCCTTCTGCTCCCTAGGAAGCGTGAGTCAGAAGGCCAAGAGAAGATGATTGCCCAGCTCCAGCAATCAGTCAAAGACCTCGACACTGCTAACCGCCAACATGAGAAGGTTAGATTCTCTCCACCGTCTTTAAAGGTGCATAGTCCCTGAAGGCGCTGTTGATTATACTGCCGATCACCGTTAGCGTTGATACGAAGATTTCCGAAGTTGAGCTGTCATCAAGAGTAAAGTGCGTAGGTGTTGCTAAGTAACGTAGCCTTCGTTGTCTTCTCAGTGCAACGCGCAGTCCGTAGTAATGCCAGCGTGCGTGCAAATATGCTTGTTATTATGACATCACAAAAGAAGTTTGGTAAAGCTGTCATCCCCCTCAGCCAAATCTTGAGCCGAACTGTGACCCGACCACTGATTACAGTGAATCAGACTTCTTCGGACTCGGGGGAAGTGGGCCAAAGTGTAAGCGCAAATGAGGAGTCGATAGCGTAGGTCTCTATAGGAAACTTGCGCCCTGCGCCCGCGTAGGCATTTGACTAAAACACGGGGACCATGCACCTTTAATCTTGTAGTAAACAATCGTGTGTTTTGTTTTTTTTTTGGGGGGGGGGGGCCAGGGAAATTACTGGTAGTGTTCTTACTTGCTTGGAAATGCAGTTTTGTAAGATGCAAACAAGAGCTTCTACTGTCAATAACTTTGCGTTTGCTGAAGAAGTAAATGAGGCTAGATTAAGTCCTTTTATACACTTCCAATTACCAACCAAGCCTGTCTTGAATGGACTGGACAAACTGATTTGTGAATGGGGATTATGAAGAGGTGTTGTTATTGTTCATGGATCTTGTGGCCACTGCCAGTTATCAACTGTGCTGTTGTATTAAAAACAGGGGAGAAATCAGGCATACCAGGACCACGGATGGATGGGAGAAGGGGGGTTGGAGGGTAGGAGTAAAGGGGATGTCTTGGATATTGAGGGTGATGTTTAAAGGAGACCTCCGGATGAAATTTTTACATTTGAACATATATAAATTAGTTATACTGGGTACAGAGTTTCAGGATTTATGATGATTGGGATGAAAAATAAGAATGTTTTCGAAGTTTATAACAAATTGCAATGAACAAGGATGATGACATGGCAGCCTCACCATAAGAATGCATGAGATGTGGCTCAAGGAAGCAGCTCAAAAGAAGAAGGCATGCATAGATTACACACAGGTGAGCTTGCAAGCATGCGGTATTGTAATGGAATGACACTGCTACATTTCTGAGATATGTGAGGCTCCTATGTCATCATCTTTGTTCAGTGTAATTTGTTTAAGGTTTTTGAAAGTACTGTTTCTCTGCTCAAGAACCACAATAGATTCTACAAATCTATACATGAAGCTGTTGATTTATGTACTGCATGATGTGAAATTATGAAAATCGTCCGGAATGCCCCTTTAAAGAGGCCTGTCATCACCATCCATCCAGATGGTCCAATAAGAACCTGCAGAAACGGAGTAGCAAACAAAGAGAACAAAAAAAAAAAAGGGTGCAGTGACAACATTAGGAGGGTCCTGCCAATGAAAGGCTCCAATTTGTTTACTTTGTGTCGCATCAAACTGCAAGACTGTTCAATACAGAGGATTCACTAATCCCAGAACAACATCACTGATCCTGATCCTACTTTAATGCCTTCACACAAATGATGACCATAATCACCCAGGCATTACATGTCCCTCCATGGAGTCATTGTTCCTGAACTACTCTCTAGTGTACTTGAGAAAAGTTATTGAATTCCATTCAATGTTTGTGTAATCTGATTGGCACATTGACACCTCAATCAAGACTCCACTTCCTCCCTCCTTCCAATGGTTTGCTTATCTTCAAATCTTTAGGCCATGCGGGACGCCGGCCACAGAATCGACTCCCTCCAGAAAGCCATCGACGCGAGCGCCTCAGCCCTGCAGCACATTCATTCCCTTGTTTGGTCCAGAGACCGGCTTCCTGGACCCGCAGTTCACCGACTTGATGATGGCGCGCGGCCCCCTCCCCCGAATCTCATCGTGAGACTGGTGGAGGACAGTCTAAAAGAGAAGGCAAAGAGGATTGAAGAGCTCGAGAGGGATGGTGCAGAGGTGAAGAAGGATCTGGCTGAGACAAAGAAGGAGGCTGAGGTGAAGACTAGGCTACTGGCTGAAGAACACAGGGAAAAGTGAGTTTGCTGTGTTGTGAGCAGGATTCACATCTTGAGGAATCATGTCTTGTTGGAAATGCTGAGCTCACAAGATTCAAAGTTGGAGTTCATGTCCTGAACACGGAAAGAAGTGAGATTGCAATTTTTTGTTCAGGAGCCAGACTCGTACTTTCATTTCCAGTTGCTGTTCATATGCACTTGTCAGAATTGTTGAAGTCTGAGCCGAGGATGAGCAAAAATAGAATGTAAATTGCATACGTAATACAGTCAAACCTGTCTTAGCGGCCACCTCTCTATAGCGGCCACCTGCTTATAACGGCCACTGAAAAATCCCCCGAACGCAATTGCTGTATTATAGACCCTTTATATAGCGGCCACCTGCCTAACGCGGCCAGCGGCCACTCATTTTGTCTCCCGTGGTGACTATCAACCTGCGTATAGCGGCCACAAAAATTGAGTTGATCCATTAAAGCAGCAATGAGTACGATGTATTTTACGTTCATTGCGTGATTTCTACCGAGTCCTCGCTCAGTCACAATCACACAGACATGATTGACAAAATTAATGCAGCTCTTTGCCACGAAAACCCGTCTTAACACCAACTTGACTAGATTAGATCTAGTCTTCAGTAATGCAGCCCTGAATAGATGCTACAAAGGCAAAGGCAACTCCTAATAACAACTTATTGTTACCGAAATGCAGACTAATTGAGTAAGGACAACGTGTACTTGTCTGCCACTGGGTATTGTTTCTACAGTTTACGTAAATTTGACACATTATCAATCCTCCATCGAACTCAGCTCTCGTGAACCCCGTTCATGCCAACCGGTAGGGATGAACCAGAGCACTTCTCAGGCCCGAAATAGTATTCTTAACATCAAAAGAATAGAAGGAGGGAATGATCAAAAAAAAAAAAAAAAAAATGAAGTGAATTTTACAATGAAAATCCCCATAATAGCAGAGCTGCTGCACATGCAAACTTATATGTTGGTTGTTTTTGATTTGTTTTGTTTTTTAAGAATAACATGCGGTATTTTCGGCTATTATAAAATGCAAGTAATGAAATTCAAAATGGCCGCCACCCTGTCTATAACGGCCACCTGTCTATAGCGGCCACTTTTGTTGTTTCCCTTGGGTGGCCGCTATAGACAGGTTTGACTGTATATGCCTTCTAAATATTTTTGCATGGAAAAACTGTTCTGTGACAACTTTTTACACTGATTTTGTAGTGTACCCTAACATTCCTAATCCAAGATGAACAAGTTGTTGCAATGTACATGTAATCTTTTACACTCGACCAGGTAATTGGGCCTATGTGTAACTATCCACTTCACAAGAACTACTACACTCATGACCTTTTTAGTATAGCTAAAAAGTCAATTTTGTTTGACCATGCATTTTGTGTCACATGGCTGATTTATTATGATAGAGCTGTGTTGTGCAGTGATTGTATAAGACATCAAAGCCAGTGCTTGTAATAGTAAAATGAAGGCACTCAATATTTTGTCACTTGCTTGGATTTACACTGCTCTGTATTGCCCCAATGCCGATATGTACCTGACCTGTTAATGTAAATATGGTTCTTTGTGATGTCATTCTAGGCTCCTTCAGCTGAGCGGGGACCAAGAAAAGCAGCTAGAGGCCCTGACCCAGAGGGCTGCGAATGCCAGACAGCAGGCAGCTGGACTGCAGGCACAGCTCACTGATTTACAGTACGTACCCACCTCCAACGAAGGAATGTTGTATCCACATTGTGTACTCGATTATCAACATACTAGGGGTATGGTATGATAGTTCACTAGTCTTCAAAACACCATGGAAGGTGTACAATATCTTTCACTGTACCTTGCTTTGACTGTGTGTGATCAAGAGTCTTGATTATGTACATGTTTTGAATGTTTGTGTATTTATCATAAGTGGTTGCAAGACCTCAAACTGATATGCCAAGTAAGATCAACGATACAATATGTCCCATGCAGTGGTTTGCAGTGAGCTGTCTGAAGAATTGTTGAGTGAGAACTGTGCATGTTGTTTTAAGGATCTCTGTGAATTCCAACCTAGACTACTTATTGTCACCAGTGTTACATGTGATGTGGCTTTTCCCATGAAGGAGAGGCAGAAAAAAAAAAACAACAGCAAACATCAAACCAAACAAAAAACACATGTGTTTCATATAATGTAGACTAATTTAGACTCAAGTTACATTTGTTTAGTGCTTTTGAGTACCAAGAGAAAGTATCGACAGAACATCTTTTATCATTTCTCAATACATCTTAACTGTCTCATAGTATGTGCCATAAAAGTTTAGTATACTTTTCAAAATTTCTAGAAAACAAAGAGAAAACATTGCAAAGCCTCACCATTATTTTTGGTAGTTGCATGGAAATAGATAGAAAAAGAGTTCATCAAATCCCTCAATTTTAAATACAGTCATAATACAGGTACAACCCTGGGATTTATCAGCAAGCACAGTGTTCCATCTAAAAGCATTATACCAAACAAAATGAGGCAAATATTTCTTTTTGCGCTATGATGCATAGAGAAGCATATTTAAGTATGTGCAGAAACTCTCAACCCCACCTCACCATGAAAAAAAAAAAATAGTTGATTCTTTCCTAATGATTAGTTCTTCCATATTTTTTATCCCCCCCAAAAAAAGAAAGAAAAATGTATATATATATATATATATATATATATATATATATATATATATATATATATATGCTTACAATGTAGGTTGTGCAATTTCTATGCTTTCATCTTGTTTCCGTGCCAAGACATGCAAGATGAGAAAATTTGCTCAGTGGAGACACCACTCAAGATGCGTTGTGCATGATCAAGGACCCCAAAATAGAAAAGATAATGATTGTTGTCATAATTGGTAGAGAGTCTGGTGCCATGGTACTTGTGATATATTGATATTGATCCAATTTGGAACAAATTCTTTTCTTGCCGCTTCGAGCACCGGTGGCGGCGCTGTGCCACTTTGCAGCATTGCGATTGTTTGCAGAGCGTGCTCATCCCGAGCCTAGGTGTTGACAGCTTGCCAGAGATCGAGGGAAGATGTTGAAATTGATGTGTTGGTTGAGTTGGTTGTTTTGTTTTTTTCTTCACACGATCGGATGCCATAGCAAGACACTTCAGCATGTTTACACTGACATCATAAAAAAATCACTTGTGACCAGTCACCAACAAAACAGGACTTAAGTCACAATGTTAATCTTCCAGAAGTTTCAAAGCTGCCCAATAATGTCCCTTTGCTATTGAAATGATGCATGTCAATCAAATTTATGACACAGCATTGTCTGACAATTGACGACAAAATCATTGGGGAAAACATACTCATCTATCATAATCATGTCAATATTAATTAGAGAGTCTGGAGACTCTAAACATGTTGGAATGTAAGAAGAAGAAGTTTCTCGAGTACAGTGTATGTCTAGGATTGTCTTGCAGAACATCAGAGTACCTGATTGTGCCGTAGCCTATTGTTACTTCTTAAACTGGCAGAGGCTTTGCAAACAAAGACACAAGTGTAGAGTGAAGTACTTGACTCTTTGTCCAAGGTTGATGGACACATTCGTCAGCCTTTCCCTTGTCTGTGACATTGTGAGGGTCCGCACACTTGAACTTTGACCTGTCTTCTATACACCTCACTGTTTCCCTACTCAACTATTTGCTTGCTGTTTTTACATTGAATTCTTTATTTTCTGATTTCTTTTCACAAAGAACTGATCTGAAAAAAAAAAATAGTTAGAAACTTTGTTATTGCTCATGGAGTTTTCCTTTTAGGTGACTTTGTGTTCAAGACTGGTGTCATGACGATAGTCTAGATGATGTCTAGCTCTACAGAAATTTTCAGACAGACCCACTCCAGAATGGTGTCTTGCTGTCTGTGGGTTATATCAAAATGTTCTCATCGCCAAATGCTGTTGTAGAATTTGTTCATTATTTTGGAGTATTGCCGGACGTTGTGGTGCTCTCGTGGATGCAACATCTTCGACAAGAAGGCGATCGCAGGCAGAATTTCCAGTTGTAGTGTTCTACAGCATCTATCAATTACAGTGTATTTCTTCCATTTTTTTTTTTTTTTTTACATTTACTGCAAAAGTAATCACCATGTAGATCCGATCTGTTTTAGAAATATTTTTTTTTTTTTGCTACTTATCATCGTCGTACTGTATAAGCTGTTATTTTTGCATACAGATATTTTCGCGAATGAGGAGGTCTCAGACATTTTTGCGATTTGACATCGTGGCTACCGTAAATGTATTGTTAGGCTATCATATGGCGACATTTTCGCGTGTTGTAAATTCACGGTCCGACAGTGACTTGTGAAATTCACAAAAATTAAACCCTCTTGAAAATAACAGCTTATATAGTAAATCTATGATTACAGGTAAATGCAAAACAGTTGCAAAAATGGCTGCATAGATAAATGTGGAATTTTTGTTGTTGTTGTTGTTGTGAAGATGAGCAGCTGTTACCTATGGCTAGAGCAATATTGTATGCAGAGAGCTGAAGACGTATAGTGATAATGGTACATATACAGTTGCTGTTAAAAGTGCTTACACAGTGGATTCATATCATTGTGATAAGTTGCCCTGGACTCGAACAATGTCATGTTTCCCAGCATTGTGCTGTCATCATGAGGTGTACATATACAATGTACAATTGCAAGTCAGCATGTGTTGAAAAAAAAAAAATATATATATATATATATATATATTTTGTATCTTCTATCTGTTCTCTTACTTCAGAGATCAGTCAAGCAAGCAGATTGCCCTGAGGACAATGGAGCTCACCACCTTGGAGAGCCAGTATGAGGCACTGAAGAAGGAGATGGAGGCTGAAAGAAAGGAAGCAAGGCACAAGGTGACTCTAGCTCCAAGTACATGTACATGTCTCTATTCATCACAAGACACAAATTTGAGATGTTGGGTTTCCCCAGTACGTCATTGGCAATCTACCCAAAAAAAAAGAAGAAGAAAATAATAATAATAATAATAATAATAATAAATAAGTAAATAATAATAATAGTAATGAAAAAGAAAAATTTCATTGGTTTGTCCTGCCTACAATAAGTATTGTCAAGTGTGACCTTTCTGTTACAGGCTGATTACCTGGGTAATTTTTAGTTCTATAAAGTACATCTGTACAGGGAATTCCATTTTAGACAAATTGTCTGATGCTTTACCATTAAGCCACGATGAAACCCCATGGTAGTATGATTTACAGACCTTCAAAGTGTTGAACATCTTCACCTAAGTTACTAATTCATTTCACCAAACTGAATAGCTGGAATTGTTGTTATTGTTTTTGCTTCAAACAAAGATCTCTGGGGAATGAATGATTTTTTATTTTTCACAAATTCGATGTTTAATGTATTTTTACCCCATCCTTCTTTCTGTAGATTGAATCCATGACAAATGAATTGGATACCAACAGAGCTAACATGCAGGCGGCCAGGGAAGAGATCTCCAATCTCCAGCTCATGTTAGCCAATGCCAACATAAATCTGCAGACAAACAAGGTATCACGAAAACATTTGATGCTAAGTCCTGATGTGAGGAGTGTGTGATGACTACTTTTGTGCAAATTATGTTATGTCATTATTCAAATTATAGAAGACTGAAGTGCCCAGTTTTTCACTCATATTTTTTATTCTTTAAGGTAGGAAGACATGAAAACAATTGCCCAACTAAATTAGTATAGAATGGCAACAATTGATATGTTTTCATGCAAAAATTCTTATTGAATCCTGCTGTGTGTCTCAAGCAAGCCTCCAAAACTAAAATGTTATTAAATTTCTGTTTGTTTTTTCTGTACATCACTCATGAATGCATCATACAAAGTAACCAAAGTACAAGGTACAAGTAGGCAACTCCTTCAATGGTCATTAAAAGTACTAGCCCACATTTGCAAACCCACGAAAATCAAAACTGCATAAAACAGGTCTAATATGACTTCAAGTACAAGTTATAACAGTAACATACCTCACCTGTTGCTCTTTGTCTATACCATTCGATAAAAGAGAGAAAATCATCGTTTTAAAATCAATTTTCAAACCGGGTCAACCCGACCCAAAATTGAATTACGAGCACGGGCTATAGCTACGTACATGTAACTTACACGGTTGACACACATGTATCGCATGCATGTAGTACGTACGTGGCGAGCGTTAATGTACGCATGCATACGGTGCATTTTCATTTATTTTAATGAAAGTAACGGACTAATTGGAACGAAATTTTGCACAGGTGTTACTGCAATCATACCCAAACTCCATGCTAACTATGAGACCAATTGCTGCAGGTTTACAAATGTGGGCTAATACCTTTAAAAGTGCAAAGTAACTTTTTAATAGCATGCATATTAAGATTTCTTTTCATGAACGAGCATTTGATTTAAGCTCAAAAGCAAATGTGAGAGTGCGCAGGATCTTCAAAGAAATCAGTAGAGGGCTAATGCTATTCTGCTTCTCCACTGAAGATGCAAAGAAATCCATGATCTTTAGTTGTAGTAGTTTTCATCTTAAAGGACAAGTTCACTTAAAGGACAAGTTTACCTTCATTAACATAAGGATTGAGAGAATGTAGCAATATTAGTAGAACACATCAGTGAAAGTTTGAGGAAAATCGGACAATCCGTTCAAAAGTTATGAATTTTTGAAGTTTTCGTGCAGTCACCGCTGGATGAGAAGACTAACTGCAGTGTATGATGTCACATGCGTACAACAATATAAGGAAAATATAAAGAGAATTTCACAAAATTTCATCTTTTGAAAAAAGTACACATTCCCTTGACTCATTACTGACATATGTTATGGGTAATATTATTCCCATTGCCTTTAGAAAGAGGCAAGTCAAGTGCTCTTTTATTATGCGAAAAAAGTGAAAATATGTTGAATTTTCTTTACATTTTCTTTATACTGTTGTACTCATATGACATCACGAGCCTTAGTAGACTCCTCATCCATCGGTTCCAACACAAAAATTTTAATAATTCATAACATTTACATTGATTGTCCAGTTTTCCTCAAACTTTCACTGATGTGTTCTACTAATATTGCTGCATTCTCTCAATCCTTATGTTAATGAAGGTGAACTTGTCCTTTAATTACATGTGTGGATTGAGTGAATGCAGCAATATTACTAGAGCACATCAGTAAAAGTTTGAGGACAATCCATTCAGAAGTTATGAACTTTTATTTTGTGTGCAGCCATGGCTGATTGAGAAGACAACTACAGATTGTGATTTCACGTATGTACAATGATATTAAAAAAAAAAATTGTAAAGAGAATTTCACAAAATTTAATTTTTTTTTAATGAAAAGTACACATTCCCTTGACATGTTACTGACACATTTCAAGGGTAATATTGTTCTCCTTGCTTTCTGAAAGAGGTAAGTCAAGGGCTCTTTCATTTTGCTAGAAATACGAAAATATATTGAATTCTGCTTATATTTCTTTATATCATTGTTTCTTCGGTGTTGTCAGGAACTGTTGTAGTAGTCTTCTCATCAAGCGGTGGTGGCACGGAAATGTTAAAAATTTATAACTTTTGAATGGAATGTCTGATTTCCTCAAACTTTCACTGATGTGTTCTATTTATTTTACCAATATTGCTTCATTAATCCACAATCCACACATCTATTTTGGTGAACTTGTCCTCTAACCTGGCCTCTGCTTGAATCCAGGAAAAGCTGCTCGCCCTGCAGTCCCAGCTGAGGGAGGAGGAGGAGAAGACGGAAGAGCTGCGGTCTCAGGAGGGTCAGCGGCTGACCAACATGCAGAGGGAGCTAGAGGACCGGTCACTAGAGGTCAGACACATGGAGGAGATCCTGGTCTCTTACAAGGAGCAGGCCCAGTCCCAGCTGCAGCAGAAGGTAACCATGGACGGGAAACGGACAAGCTCTTGTTGAAGTGCCTTCTGTTTACCCCATGCCATATGTTTTTGTGTTTGTTTTTGTTTTTTTTATAAAATTTTGCAAGGCGGTTGATGTTTGCAAAATTATCAACATGCAAAAAATACTGCTTTCTGTAATACAAATGTAAAATATGTTGTCAATTGAGCAAATAGGGAACTTTGCTTCTTGCAAAGGGAGGATACTGATTTCTCTTTTGTCTTAAATGAACGAAGTAATGCAAATGCACTGATGCCCTCAGCATCACTTTTGTGTTCAAATGAATATCTAAATACAAGTTGTACGTGCCATTTATTTTATTATAGTTTTTCTAGTATTCTTTTCCAGATTACTCGGATATGCTCACAAAGCAATTTACAAACTAAGATTCTATCAATGACAGCATCTGTCAATCATTGCCATAGTACTACTAGATGACTAACTACACTGGACTACATCTTTCCCTAGACTGAGCATAACGAGCATGCTTCCATGTTACTAATATAAAAGTAAAGCATATAGATGTCATGTGTATCCAACTGTGTAGTGAATGTAAGACCTTCTAGTTTTTCTAGAAATTTGTCTGAAATCATTAAGATCACATAAAAAGTGATGCCCAGGCGATTCCATAAAATGTCTTGTGTTCCAGGCAAGCGTCGACAGAAGATTGAAAATTCAGGCCCTGCTTTAAAATACTAGGCATATCAGGGGGTGAAATTTTAACTACGTATTTGAATTGCATGCATTTTATTTGATAACAGATGTTTGAGGTGCAGTGTGAGGAGCAGAAGAAGGCTGTGGAGAATTCTAGCAAGCTGCTCCAACAGATCGAGTCCCTTCAAGCAGAGAATAGCAAACTGTCTCTGGAGATCTTGAAGAAGACGTCTGATTGTGATCAGTCCGAGCAGAGCAGGGATAGACTTAGCTCCGTGCTCGAGGAGACGACCTCCCAGTTCCAGGCTGCACAGACGGCCAATAACGATCTCAATAAACAGCTGGAAGAGAAGTCTAAGATGGTGACCATCCTCATGCAGGAGAGAGATCACTACCAGGCACTATGTGAGGAAAGAGTCAAGGAGTTAGACTCCGCCACCAGTCTGCAGAGTAGATTACAGGCCCAGCTCAAGGAGAAGGAGGTGCAGTACGAGGAGCTGTGCCAGCAGAGGGTGAGTCTCTCGCAAGTGGTCGAATCCAATGAGAGGACCAGCGCCGAGGCTAGGCAGGAGAGGGAGAGTCTGATCAAACTCCTGGACGACAAGAATACCGAGTTGCAGGAGGTCAAAGGGGTTAAGGACGACCTCAACAGGAAGCTAAAGGTCAGGGAGAAGAGAGTGCAGTCACTGGAGATGGAGGTGAAGACCTTGACAGGGGCTGTGGAAGAGAAGAACAGAGAGGTGGAGGCAGTCATCGAGGGAAAAGCAGGAATCCTGGAGGAACTCAAAACCATGCAAGAAAAGGTCAGTTTTTAATTTCTCAACATTGTCATAATCAGTTTTGAAACTGGAGCATGATTTGTGAAAATGGGCACAACATGAGGCCATACCTTGCTGTAATTTACTACCTTGCAATTATAGAAGACAAATGTTGGTATGTGAGCAAGACACAGAGAGTGATACTGTTGTATGTGTCAAAGTTCATCATTGATTTCCTGGATGTGTCACTAGTAACCATCATCCTTCATTTCAATTCTCTTTGAATGAGGATGAAATTTCTTTTAGCATTTGATTAATCATACAAATACAAAGATATAAAGTTACTACAAGGATTTCTATTTTTTACAATCATGCTGTCCTGTGATTGGCCCTCTTTGATCAGGTGATGCACCTGACTGCAGAGAAGGAGGTGCTTGAGACACGGTATGTTGAACTCGAGAAGACGACGGACAAGAGCAGTGGCCATCTTCAACTCAGGATTCAGGCCCTTGAGCATGACCTTCAGTTGACCTTGGAGGCGCTGAGGGCTACCAAGTCTGCAGATGCTCGGGGTAAGACGTAACGAAGTATGAATTCCTGTTTGGTCATTCTGTTTCTGTTATGATGGATGCATTAAGGGAGACTGTAAGTAAACTACTAAGCTGGGAAGGGAAATGACATTTAATGTGCTACAAAATGTAGTTTTGTTTCATTATTTTGTTTTTTCAACCAATACTGTAATGTGCATCTGATCGTTGTAGCACCATGCAGGAAATATAAAAGTACTTTATAGAGCATTGTTTGGCCCCTTTTTTTATGCCTCTGCAACGAAGTGGCCGGAGGCATTATGTTTTCGGGTCGTCCGTCCGTCCGTCCGTCCGTCCGTCCGTCCGTACGTCCGTCCGTCCGTCCGTCCGTCCGTCCGTCCGTCCGTCCGTCCGTACGTCCGTCCGTACGTCTGTCCGTCCCGTTTTGTTTTTGTCGATATCTCAAGAACCGTGTGGTGGTTTTACATCAAACTTGGTATGAGGGTATATCCTTGGGGGATAATACTTTGTGTGGATTTTAGGGTCACAGGGTCAAAGGTCAAAGGTCACAGGTTATTTTGTGAAAAAAATTGAAATTCCACTTATTTCTCCATATCTCGCAGATGGTTCAAGGTATCTTCATAGAACTTAGTATATATGCTTGTACCGATGGGCAGTGATTATCTAGGGAAGTTGGGGGTCATAGGTCAAAGGTCAGGGGGGGTCAAAGGTCAAGGTCAACTCCTCAAAATATCACTACTTTCCTTAAAATGCAATATGCCTGAAGTTTTTTTTTTTTTTTTTTTAAACTGGATGTATGGCATGTATTACCCAATATATATTTTTTGGGAAGTTTCTTGCCAAAAGGTCAAAGGTCAAGTGAAAGTGCTAAATTGCACTTTTTCCTCCATATCTCGAAAGTAACTCAAGGTATCATCATGAAACTTACATATTTATGCATGTTCTACCTAACAGTGATTCTCTGTGGAACTGTGAGGTCAACGGTCAAAGACCAGGTTTAGATAATGCTATTTTCCCATTTGATACTGAAATTATACTTTTTCTCAATACCTTGAAAATTACTCAAAGCATAAACTTATAAAAGGGTCAAAAGTCAAGTAGAAATCATTAGTTCCCCAAATACCTGCACTCTGACATTTGAATAATTCATCCAATTGAACCTAGTTCTAGGAAAGTGAACATTCAGCACATTTGTGGCAAACCTGTCATTTTAATATTTTGCCAATTGCGTGAAACTGTCATCACACATTGTCAAGACATTGTACTATAGACCTATTAGGAGAACCATGCATGATGGCGGAGGCATATCAGTCGCCGTAGCGATATATCTAGTTAAGCAATGTTACTAAAAGTAAATTTGAGATCAAGCTACATGTATGATGTGAAAAGAAGTTTTTTGTTTGCGGGGGGGGGGGGGGGGGGGGGGGGGTTGTGGTGTTCATCTAATCAAAATGAATTCTTTTTTAATCTAAAAGCTGTGGATGTAGCAGACAATGTCCAGAAAGAATTACTGTCCAAGCGGAGTGAAGTGGACTCCCTGCAGAACAAGACTCACTGGTTAGAGGAGAGCCTCAGTGCAGCCAAGAAGGTAAGAACAACCAATCTTATTTTCTTTGTGTGTGTTTATCGTAATCAACAATATGAAAGGTTCTGAAAGGAGTATGTCAAGTGCACTTTCATTATGCTAGAAAAGTTAAATTATGTCGAATTTTCTTTATATTTTTTGTATATATTTGTCCAAAATGACATGAAAAGTTGTAGTCTCCTTATCCAGTGATGATGGCACTGAAAATTTAGTAATTCATAACTTTTTAATTGAATTTTCCTCAAATCGCCACTGATGTGTTCTATTAATATTGCTGCTTTCACTCGATCCACGTTTATATTCCCTTAGGAGAGCCAGCATGGATTTCAAATATGTCTAAATAAGAGATTGTGTAATCCTAGTAACCCATGTTGGACCATGACAGCCTTTCTGTGAGACTATCGCATTTTAACAACAGAGAGAATATGTCACATGTACAGTATACTTTAGCCAAGGGTCAAGTAACATTTACTGAATGCAAATGAAGTTACGTAGCTTGGCAAGGTCCATTGAGTGCACTAAGATTTAGATAAATCTATGCTACCTTTATTTTTGCTGCAACTGATTGATACATTGTGGATAATTGCCCTTCATCGAAGTAAGTAGGCATACATACTCTGGTTGGATTTGAACCAACAATCTCTTTAGTTCTAGACAGGCACTGTATCCACTAGACTGCAGGGCTTTCACCTGACAGCTACATGTAGTTCTGGTTCTTATCCTTATAGCAGCAGGAACTGCATATTTATTAGAATAATGATAATACAGGATACATGAATGAATCCATGCTCAAGTAGTTTTTATGGCACATGATTGACTGACAACCAAGACAGTTAATCATTTCCATCAACTGACATAAACCCCAGCATGTTTTTGAACCTTACAGCTGAACCTTTTTGTGTTTTTGGTTTCAGGAGAATTCTGTCCTGTGTGCAGAGAAGGAGCTCCTAGAGGACCAGATGTCCAGACTGACCAGTCAGCTGGAGAGACTCCAGCACAAACTCAAGAGTCTAGCAAACAGACGCAGCTCACAGAAGGACATTGTCTCCAAGCTGGAGAGTGCCCTTGAAAAGGTAAAGGCTATTATACATTGTACTTGTCCAGTAATTTGTTTTGTGTGTTTGGTTGGTTGTTTGTATTTTCCGTCTGTCTACATGTCTGTTGTTTCGATGTGATAGTTGCAGATATGTAATCAGTATGGTTCCTGCCGCCATGTCAGCTTTTGTTGAATTTTAGAGAGTTCTGTATGGAAAAGCTGTACTTACGGTAACTTTTATGTACCATATGATTAGGCCAGTATTTGTGCCAAGACCGGCAGGTTTGTTTGATTTATCAAGAATAATCAGCAGTTGTTTGTTTAGTTTTTTTTTTTTAATGATTAGTTTGCACTTAATCTTTCTCCTTGACTTCTGTAACTTGCATCGAGTGATATTTTCTATGTGGTTGGTGAGAAAATGCACAGCGTATAAACCCAATATGCAAAAGAAAACTCAAACAACCCCAAAAATGTATGTCACTTTGTGTACCGACATTCTTAAAACACAGCAGTGATGTGAATATATCATGGGAACTGGCATATAATTTATCGAGTGCCAGAACTACTTCTTACTTGGAAGCTCTGATCAGTCGTATTCAGTTCAAGAATATGGGAATGTCATTAGCTATAGCAGATTGTGGTAACATATGCCAAAGAACTTTCCCAAAATGGTGCTTTGTTTCGAAATGACCATTCAGCTCATCATTGTATCTCTCTCTCTCATAATCAGGCTGCCCTGAAGCACACCGACGCCCAGAGGGTGATAGAGGAGCAGGAACAAGCCCTGACCAAGATGACCCTCAAGCATCAGCTGGAGATGAAGGTCAGAATGAAATGAACGGCCCCTTTAATATGAATATGTATATATTGGCATTCTGAATGATTATTCATGGGGCAAGTAGAATCAAGGAGAGCCTCATGTTTGAATAGCAGATAAGATACATACAAATGTGAATGAGTGAAGAGGAGCTGTCTCTCGTCTGACATGAAGTTCTGGTTTTGTTTGATTATTTCCAGTGTTTGCATGCTAGTTGAAAGAAGGTAATATGTTCTGTGATTTCAGAGTTCTCTTTTTACTCTCCCTTTCTCTAATACCATGATTGCGTAGAAACATCTCCACTGTGGTTGACAGTATTCAGTGATTTGATGAGGTGATCCCTGCTGCAGAAGCACCGTGTAATAATCTGAATATCTGTAATCACCACAAAGACACAAAAAATATGACATCTAATCATTCCATTACTTCCATATATTCCTTTCATGATAAGTTTTAATTGTGCAGTTATGCAAGATAATAGCATCTTCCATTCATTGACTCAATGTAATGTATGAATTTATCCATGAACAAGCTTGATATATCTCAGGAAATTATGTGATGACTGTAATCGCCACAGTGCCTCTATGATATGGCGATAAGCCCTTGTGATTTGAATGATTATACCTTATTTGGCTGATGATTGGCAGTGAATAAGTTAAGTCTGGTAAGGTGCAGTATCATGCACTGCATACGCCATTCATTTTGCAGGGTTTTTTCTTTTCAAATTTCGTGAGTTATGTGCTATTTGCAAATTTAACAACACACAGAAATATTGACTCTGATCCCAACATGAATGTGACATGCTCATGTACATTTCTCTGTTCATTACTGTACTCCACAATCGTGAATTCAAGCCCTCGCAAAATTATTGGGAAGTTCCGATTCACGACCAATCTTGCTAAATACAGATGGTGTATACAGTAGTCTATATTGGGTTCAACTTCAGTTAAAACACAGAGAGTTTTAATCAGCTGTGTTGTGTTGTTGTCCAGGCCTTACAAAGAACCCTTGCCTCCAAAGAAGCATCCCAACACATTCCAAGCAAGCCCCTGTCAGAGAACCCCGATGCCGTTGAGAAGAGGTGCCGGCGGACCGAGTCTGCCACCGCCACCGCCCTCGCACAGGTCAAGTCCTCCTCCACGGGCCGAGAAGGGAAGGCATCAGCTGGACTGGTGTCTGCCCACTTCTTGCAGTCAGCCAGCATACAGGCTGTAGACAGACTCAGCAGGAGAAACTACATCACACCAGTCCCAGTTGTCATCATGAATGCATCCACTGAGGCAGATGGGCATGCTCAGAAACTGGTACTAAAGACATTGTATCAATGTCTCCCATTTACACTTTCCTCTGTGAAATTCAGTTGAGATGGATCTACACTGCATATAGTAGAGGTTACTATGTAATCCCGTGAGATTTTTGTGCCAAAATTGATTTTTTTGGCTAACTTTGTCAATTTTGGGATGCTGAATCCAAAAAACTTTGGTTCCATTTTTTCCGACCACGTCTTCAGCCGCCATTTTGAATTTCAAAATAGCCGCCATAGCAAACTGTATTTTTATCCATATCTCATTAAGTGAACATTGTAGAAGCTTCAAATTTGGTGCAAAATGCATGGTTGTGATGTCAGACACTCTGGTATATCTTTTTCTGATATTGTGGATTGTTTTGATACAATTAGTAGGCTGCCATCTTGAATTTCAAAATGGCCGCCATAGCACACAGTATTTTGAACCATATCTCATACAGTGAGCGTTGTAGAAGCTTCAAATTTGGTGCAAAATGCATGGTTGTGGTGTCAGACACTCTGATATATCATTTTCTGATATTTTGGATTATTTTAATTCAATTTAAAGGCTGCCATCTTGAAATTCAAAATGGCCGCCATAGCGTTTTTACCTGTATCTCATGTTGCAATTATTGTAGGAGCATCAAATTTTCAGTAATGCACATGTTTGTGTTGTCCAACGTTAGTACAGCTGTTTCCTATTGTGGATCATTAGATAGGCCACCATCTTGAAATTCAAGATGGTGGCCATAGAAGAACATATGATACTGTGGTAAGTGTCTTAGATGAATTTGCCAAAGTTGTCCTAGTTAGACCGAATTCATTTCAGCTCACGCAGAACGACAGCCATCTCTTAATTCAAAATTGCTGCCATAAATTCAGACTGTAAGGACGAGGTTCCAATGACATCACCAAGCCATCCTGAGGGGCAAAAACTGCGTAAGGGGGGTGGGGGAGGGGAGGGGGTCCTATACCACTTCCCATAAGTTTGGGCAAGCATGTAGGCCTAAGCGTTACATCATCCCACGTCCCATACTTATAGCCAAGCGGATATGTGGTTCGTGTACAAGCGATTTGTTTTTGCCTCTCAGGCAAAACATTATTTGGTGTCGTTGAACCTCGTTAATAGTCATATTTAATCCAAAAAGTATTTGTACAAAAGCAAGTATTGATACGATTTAAGGTGATCTTCAAAAACTTGATGCTGCCTCGAGAGATTGAAGACATACAAGGAAGAGTCTCGCAATGGCAAGAATGTCATGGTCATCCTAGCAGACATCCCATTCACAAGCTTGTTTGTTGACTACAAAATGAAACAACTCATCAGGGAGCTCATAATTGCTGAATGTATTTCTGGAATAACACAGAATGAATAAGGAATGCCAATGGGGAGGTTTTTCCTGATTGCTCTTGTGTGGGTCATCCTCAATCAATACTTCCAAGATGTTTACTGCTGTACCGCCACTGATTCTAAAACTATTAATACAAAGAGCAATAATAGCTCAGTTCTGTGGCACTTTGGCTGCATCAGAATTCCTCAACAATTTAGAACACCATCTAACGAGGGTAATCTAAAAAAAATCGTCAATGCATTTAAACTGATGAATGTGGTGTTTGGCTATCAGGTATCCCACATTCAAGGAGGATATTCTAGAAAGAGATGGAAAGGGAAGTTTTCATGTTCTGTACAAAGAATTTGTATCTGAAAGAATAAAAAAAAAATCAGTCTGGGATAATATGAGAAAGACCTGACATTCAGCTCTTGCAATTGAATACACCTACCTTCTTATAACACTTCTACCGGTACAACAGTCTGATATACCTGTCATTATTCAGTCATTACTGGACGATGTGATTATCGGAAGTTATAAGTTCTACTGTTCTAAGTAATTCCACAATCACTCTTCATCTCACAATTTTATGGCATTCTCCTCATTCTCACTAACAAAGGTTCATTTTTCATACCCATGCCTTAGAAACCCACAAAACTGAGCCAAATAATCAGCCTGAAAGTTGAAATACTGATCAGTCAATTCCATCTAACACAGAACGGGGAAAAAAGAAACAAAGGGTTCATCAAAGATGCCATGGGAGCTGTCACCCATCACAACGAGGAAGCAGATATCCTCATTCCATTGCATGTATTCGATGCTACCTCAAGAGCAACAGGGAACTTCAGAGATATTGATGATTATTACGTATAGACACTGAAATTTTCATTCTCCTGGCGGATCTTTGCTTTACTTTTAATACTGAATCGCATGTTGTCTGCTCCATCACTGGAAAAGGAGATGATAAAGTACAATTCACATTGTTGAGAGATTATGTTCTGCAAATTGTTGCGAAAAAAAAAAAAGGTCTGCTTGGTCATGCCTTTCATGGCGCAGGCTGAAGTTGAAAATGTGATGATGTTTCAAAGAGCAGATGGATCAAGAATTTTCTAAGCCTTGAATCATGCAGAATGTGCAATGACACAGTCCATGCCTTCCAGAAGTTGGGAGTGGATGACTTCAACCTGGACACAATCTCCCTCTTTGTTCTCGTAGAGTCTTGATACAACACATCCAGAGAACAAACCGCGTAAACCTTCACAACCTAATTTGTGCCTCTACTTACAGGGGAATATAATACGGTACATTGTAGTTATATTCAGCGGATATACATAAACTGTGCAATTAAAAAATTTAATGCTTTGGGCTTCCTACACCAGCGGTAGCCACAGAATTCATTATCATGTTCATATGGCAAGAAATACAAGAGTCATTGTTTCTGGAAGAATTTAGAACCAATTCTCCCCTGTGTACAGCCCTGTACAAGTTCCGTGACTCCAAGAACACATGCAGGGAATGAGCCTACAAGACATTAACTATTACAGTGAATTTCCGATAAATTTTCTAGTACACGGCTAATATTGTTTATTTTTAAAAACTCTACAACCAAATCGTCTGAAATGGGGGCATTTAGTCACTCACACACAGTTATTTAGGCTCTTTTGAAAGTCATTTGCTTTGACACCAGAATCACATGATTTCCCATTCGCAAGTTTTACTCAAATGCAATGCTCTTAAAGGAATGTTTCCCATGGCAGCCATTTTGCATTTCAACATGGTAGTGTACCTACAGGAAGCAGTCCCACCTATGCAATAATCACATTATTGAAGTGATTGACATACACATACAAGTGTAGATCCTACATGAAAGTGCTCCAGCATGCTTGAGTTTGCAGGGTAAAGATCTTACAGCACCAAATATGGGTCGAAATCCATCTTGAATTTCAAGAGTGGCAGCCAATACGAATAATCCATTATTACAGAATGTATATAATCATGTGTGTACGTGTGTGTGTGTTTGTAAAAGAATGTGCAATGTACACCACCATAAACATTGATATGCCTAAAAGTTGCTTGTAACCACAGATAGGCCTATTAGCTGAAAATCAGCCATTTTTGAATGATAAAATGGCAGCCTTAAAAATGATCTGCAATTTTAGGGAGGGGATCAAAGTGCATCTGAATGTTCAACATCATGAGCCTAGTTTTTGCCCGAAATGTGAACTTTCTGTATTGTTTACAACATGAAATGTGGGTCAAAATATACATTCTGGTATGGCGGCCATTTTCAACTTCAAGATGGCCCCCTATAATATCAACATGGACCATCATTTCAGAAAAAGATGTTTCAGAAAGTCTGATAGTATAAGCATGGTCTTTGCCCAAAGTTATGTGATATAGGCCCAACTGCATTTGCTATGGTGGCCATTTTGAATTTCAAGATGGCCGCCAACCAGAATGATCCATCATTTAAAACAGAAATGTTTATATTAGCATGTCTGACATCATAAGCATGCTTTTTGCCCCAAATCTATACTTTCCATAATGCTTACAACCTGAGATACAGGTAAATATACATTTAGCTATGGCGGCCATTTTGAATTTCAAGATGGCAGCCCTCAAATTGTATCAAAACAATCTACAATATCAGGAAATGGTTTATCAGAATGTCTGACATCATAAACATGCTTTTTGCATCAAATTTGAACCTTCTATACTGCTCACATTATGAGAACTTGGTCAAAATACAGTTTGCTATGGCGGCCATTTTGAAATTCAAAATGGCGGCTGAAGACGTGGTCTAAAAAAATGGAACCAAAGTTTTTTGGATTCAGCACCTCCAAATTGACCAAGTTAGCTAAAAAAATCAATTTTTGCACGAAAATCTCACGGGATCCAATATTTCGACATAGCAGACCGTACTAATACTTGTAAGATATATTTCAAAAGTGTGGCAGGAGTGCTCATCATTACTCTTTTGAATTCATATTTTGTCTTAATACAAGGACTTTCCAAGCAAACAGAGTAGTAGAGATTTTCTTTTTTTTTCAAAATCTGACATATGAATTGAATACTGATGGGGATGGAACTGTAAAATTCCACATTTATTATGTTTTCATCAAACAATGATATTTAGTAATCATACACGTTGTATGTCATGGACTCGCAAGCTTCCAATTGAGCTACAGACAAGTATTTCTTCTGTTGACATGATATAGAAAAAGAATGGCTTGTGTGTTTGGGTGTTTTAAAGGGGAATGAATCTCAAACAAACATGTGAATTGAGTGAGTGCAGCAGGAGTAGTATGACACATCAAAAAAGTTTGATCAAATCCAGACAATCCATTGAAAATTTATGAATTTGTTAAGTTTCAGTGCAGCCATCAATAGATGGGAAGACTACTACAGTTAATGATGTCATGACATGTAAGTACAATGATGTAAAATAAATATAGAGAGAATTTTATGAGAATGAATTTCGTATGAAAAGTACACATTCCCTTGACTTGTTATTGCCATATATAAAGGGTAATATCATTGTCCCTGCAACATGAAAGAAGTACCAGTAAGTCAAGTGCTCTCGTGCTAGAAAAGTGAAAATGTGTTTACTTTTCTTGGTATTTTCTTTATATTGTTTTCCATGTGTGTTCCGTATGTATCCTAATACTGCTGCATTCCCTCAATTCACATATATATTTGGGTTTCATTCTCCCTTAAATTGATGGGGGGATAATGTGAACAGCCCTGTAAAATGTTATTTGTGTTTTTATTTGTGCCATGTTTGCATTATGAAAGGATAAGTCTGATTCGTCGGACCCGGACCATAACATGTCGGCTGAGATGAAGGATTTATTGCAAGAAATGAGGAGTGTCTTCACATCCAATATGGCTGCCTTGAAGTCTGCTACTGCTGCGGCAGGGCAGCCAGCGTTGGCCACAGGTAGCGGTTTGGACAAGAAGTGAGTCTGTTTGTTTTTGTGTTTTTTTGGCTTTCAATATGTTGTGTTATGTAGGTATCCCAAATTTAGATAAACTGGAACTATCAAATCATTATCATCATTTTTTTTAAATGGGAACAAAATGATTTTATTAGCCTCCTTCCCCCCCCCCCCCAACCAAAGTGGATCTTTGGTTAAATGGTCACAATGAGGAGCTGTTTTTCCCTGTCCTGTTACTTCAAAATATATGAAACCACACACTGTACATTTCAGATTAGACTTCATTTTTATTGATCTTTGCAAAAGATGCTTGGTAGTGAAAACTGATTGATGTACTGTACAGCATATTTGTTCAAAGACCAGATGCAATTTTAAAATAAGAAAAAGAAATGCAATTTCCACTGAAATTGCTGCAAATTTGTTTGGAATGATTATTTAGTGCATCTAGATCCTAGTATGGGATTGAGTTTACGAGCAGTAATTAGATGAGTAATTGTATGAAGATTGTGTACTACAAAATGTAGAAGCAGCTTATGTAGACATATAAAAGTCAGTTCTCCTTCCCACCCCACCAGCATTTACTATGAAGAATGCAGATATTAGATTCTCCTATTTTGGTCTTATATTACAAAACACTTTTCAGATTGCAGTCGGGTTTTGGGTCGGCAAAAGAGGTTCCCGCCCTGGATCGCCTCAACGGACTCTTGGGGCAGAAAGACCCCGTAATTCTTGCCAGAGACACCCAGTCAGCTCCTGAAGTTGGCTCGCTGTCATCCACAAAAGAAGGTAAAGTGTTTCACCTTTATTCGAAATGAAGGTAATTCAAACTAGAGCACTCTCAGATTCGTGCAATGTGTATCTGCATATACACACTTTACAAGGACTGTAGAAGCTGTTGCATAAAAAGATGCAATCAAACATAATTCAAAAAATCAAACATAACTCAGGTATCAGCCAATCAGAATTAAGTATTCAGAGGCTTATGTTTGATTTTCTGACTTATGTTTGATCTCAACTTTATGCAACAGGACCTGCTTTGCTTCATCTTTGTGGACCCTGCTTCTACATTATTTGTACTGTCTAGTGCTATACACAATGTGTGTCTATCTGTAACTACCGTATTCGCCGGTGATAAGGCCGCAACACCGGATAAGCCGCATTCCGACATTGGTGATGAAAAATAGAAGAAAAAATCAGAGGGATTTTGTTCTGATCAAAACGTTATTACTTTTTTTTTTAGTGAGAAACTTTGTTATTTCTACATGTTCTCCTTCCTAACAATAACAATAACAATCGGCACATTGCAATGTCCCGTACATGATTATGTGTGTCGGTTTCCATAGGCAGGTGATTCTCTTGAGTTGGAAAGACAATACAGTAATTATTGCTTGTGCTGGCGTATAGGCGTCACCCCGACTTCACTGCTTTATTTTTGTTAAAAACAGTGTGGCCTTATCGCCGCCGAATACGGTATGTGATTATGCTGAAAAGAAAAATGGTTGTCATTTGTTGTTTATTCTAAGAAAATATTACTTTCTTTTTTAGCTACATATTCTTACAAACTCAAACAACGAAATAGATTGATGAAACGTGAAACTATTGAAACTTTTTCCCCATAAATCTTATGGCAGTAGAAAGCAACAAAGCAAAGTTAAACAAACAGTCCGTAGTTCAGCAATTTCAAGTGAGATAGATATGATATCTCAGGCAGACTAAGTGAGGATGTTAACTGTTTTCACATGAGTATTTGATTCTTGTTTCACAGTGTGTGAAATGGACCCACCCCTCCTGACATCGTCGCCATACAAGATCGACGAATCAATCAGCGCCCCAATCAAGCAAGGTCAGCCACAGGATGCTGGTACCCCACCCCAACAGAAGCTCCTGCATCCAAGGAAAGGCCTGCAGCTGGATGCCCCACCCTCGCCAGTTACCAACCTCCTTGGTTTACACTCAGGCGTGCGCAGCGAGCCTAATTTCAATCCCGGTTCAGGACCGAGTGTGAACAGGCCCCATGAGCAAAGTGCAGAAAGACATGCAAAGAAAGATCAAATCGGGAACAGAGGCAGTGTGAATGCATCCGCCAGGGGTGCTTCAAAACACACCACTAAGCATCACGTGCGAAATGGCCTCAGGAAAGATGCCTATGTGAGCACAACTCAGTACAAGACAACAAGTGCCAAATCACATGCGGGAGATAATTTCGATCTAAGCGACAGCTCTGTCTCTGCCTCCGAGTATGGCCTCCATGCACCGACGAGAGGGAAGAAAGACTTTTCAACTCCTCTGACGATTCAAGTGCCAGATCCTGTGGATACTGTTCTTACCCGAGTGAACAGACATAGACAGGAGCAGTGGAGTTCCGCCGTCAGGGACAAGAACAGCAGAAACAGGGAGGGCTTTGGAGATGTGAACGCAGCGGAAGAGCTCATCATTAGTGATAGTGAGGAGAGCTCCATCACAACAGTTACTTCAGTTTCAAGTAAGTTCAATAGTGAATGATTGATAGCCCTAATCCTTGTTCGATAAGAATAAGGTTGCATTGTCACACTCTGATATCTTGTATTTGAGAGAACAGTAATTCTTATAAATTTGAAAAAAATAAATGCACACAACCTTTGAGCAGACTCTCAACTTGAAAATCACCAAATGACGATATACTGTGTATTAAAGTACAGTATCTTCACACGGATCAAACTAGTGCTCATTCTTTGTTTTTGTTTTTGTTTTTTTGCTTATTCCCTCCATTATTAAAAAACAAGTAAAAATGGAGATTACACAATTTTCTGATAGTCCGGAACATATCCTCGGTTAATCCTTGTCCATGATTAATTTGTCTTTCTAGGTGTTTCGCCAAAGACCGATACAGCCGCAAGCCAGAGTGGCAACCTGCAGAGTCTGCATGCAAGACTAGCGGCCTTGTCCCAGATGGGTAGCCAGCTTCAGAAGGGTAATAAAGGTGAGATGGCTTCTTGTGAAGATCTTGGTATTTTATTCATCATTAATGTGTGACATGTCATCACACAAACCATATATTGTCAGGAAAATGATTTGTTGGTTTTTTAATTCACCTGATGCTAAGCTTTAAATCGATATATAATTGGCCTACTTCGTTGGAAGGAAAATATAAAAAGGCATACAGTGAAAGTACGACAATTCTACAGATTATATTGCAAAGTTGGCTTTACGCACATTTTTTTTTTTCTTCCTTTTATAATCTCCAACTTTGTATGGGCATTGTGATGACACACCACAGATAGATTCCTTTCATAATTTCCCTTTACCAAACTCTGTCCTAATGGAGAAATTTAAGTGGAGAATTTAAGTGAGGACTATAGTAGTCCACATATTTTGTGCTAAATCTTTAATCAAGTATCTTAGTTCAGTGAGTTGACATTCTGTAATTCAGCCAAACAACAATAACAACAATTGAGGTCTTTGATAAAAGTATTTTTTGGTTCAAGAAAGTTGGTAGTTTCATCAATTACTCCTCCCCCTTTACAAACATGAAGAAAAACAAAGCAAATATACACCTAAATATTGAAAGAATTGAGATCAGTATCTTTTTTTTTTTTTAGATTAATATATTCTTTCAATGAAGGAGTGTACTGCATATTACTTTATTGAACAGTCTGTGCTATTTTTAAAGAGAGATGAATTTCATGCATTAGTGCTCACGATCACAGCATTTTACCATCACTGATTCAAGGAAGAATTCAAGATTCTTTAGTCATCAATCGGCTGGATGATTTCACGCACAATCCTGAGCGATGTCACTTATCCAACAAAAAAAGTTGTTGTGAGCGGTTCTCTTTTGGATTAATATATTCTTTCTCTGAAGAAGTGTATGATAACTTTTTTTGAATAGTCTGTGCTATTTAATAGAGAGTTGAATTTCATGCACTCGTGTTCAAACAGCTTAATTTTGCCACCACTGATTCAAGAAAAAATGCAAGATTCTGTAGTCTTGAATTGCCCGGATGTAAAGTCAAGATTTCATGAAAAATCCTGATCAATGTCATTCATCTGATGCTTTCCCATTGTCACAGAGATGGCTCGACTGATCAGGAGGCAGGACTTTAAGCTGAAGATGTGTCGCCAAGAAGAGAGCCAGGCGCAGCGGATCATCAAGTCCAAGTAGACTGCAACCAAACAGTCCAACTTATTTGCTACCTTGATAGGAGGTTCAGCAGATTTCATTATTTATTAGACTGACTAGATGAATGACACTGAAATATATTTATTGCAGGTTTTATCACCTTTTCAATAGTAAAAAGAAGTTCAGCATGATGCCAAAAAAAAAAAAAGAAAACAAAATGGATGTGTGCAATTGTTTTATGAGGAGCATTCCAAAGGAGAAGAAATTTAACCCTGCTTCCAAAGACAAGGTATTCATGGAATTAAAATGAGAGTATAGATGCACATATTGATATGTTATGTTTAAGTAAGCATAGCAACTCCTGTCCATATGTCAATGCACCATGGTGGGTAATAATAATATGTATTAATAGTCAGTGCAAATGTTGTTCACAATGAATTTTGCCCCAAACTTCCAATTTCTTCGCAGTCTTTTTTACTACTCATCTGCATCACATCTCACAATTGTTCATATTTTCTTATCCAAGATGTCTTTAGCAATGGTAACATTAGCAAAGGGGAAAAAACAATAACAAATGTTTTAAATATTACAGCTTTGGTTGGAATGTACATACACTCAAGCACATTGGAAGTAGAGCAGATATTAAAGATGTGTTTTTGATGAGAGACTCAAATAAAGGAGAGCTTCTTAAGCTTCGAGAGTTGGATAGGAACATTTCATTCTGGTATGATAATCATCTGGTCACAGAATCAACATGACAATGTACTGGAGAGTGGTGCTATGTGTGGCTACAGTCTCACAATTTCTCTGTCAAATTTTGATGGAAAAAAACAAAAACAAAAACAAATAAATTCACTACACAACAAGTAAAGTAGGTGTCTTTGTGTTTTGTTTTTCTGTGTAAGAAATCTTGCATGCTTTTGTCTTTCTTTCTTTTTTTCAGACCTGTACCTCACCCATTCAATAATGGAATATTGAGTAGGCAGACGGCAGAAATTGGTAATCTGTCTGACCTAGATATCAAGCTTAGTCAATAGTATGTGGGGAAAACACTTACATATGATATGTGGAGACCAATATTTGCAGAGGGAAATTCAAAGAATTGAATGCTCCGGGTATTCAACTTCCCTGTGCAGGATTCGACAGAAGTGTGAATATAGGTCACATAAACACATCTAGCCCAGCTGTATGAATTATTACAATGTACTTCATTCAACTCAAATACACATGATATGAATCAATTGACAGAGAATTTTCCCACATGTGTATTTGAATAGGTTCCATCAATAGAAATGTTTACATTTCAAGGGCTTTATCTGGCAGCCAGTCTTTTACATACACTGTATGTACATCTCCCATGCACAGGTCCTTAGAGCAAGATTCTGTTGGGTTTTGAGTGTGAGTGTGTTTTGTGTAAATTTTGCGAGTAATGGACCATTTCCTCCGCTAAATTGTCTTGTGATATACCAATTAGAGTGATTTTAAAAAAACATGGCACGAAATTTTTGCAAATTGGATCCAATGGCCTTTTTCCCGGCATGAAACTTCACGAATTGCCACTGGCATCCAATACATTACAGTGTGGACAAGAACTTTTGCATGCATTTCAATTTTGGGAATCTTGGCTCTTGCAAAATTCATGAAATTAAAATGCACGCAAAATTTTCTAGTTTTACAGTACATGTACTTTATTCAAATCAAATACACAAGGTATAAATCAACTGACACTGGATTTTCTCATACTTGGTACTTTGATAGCTTCCATCAATACAAATGTTTATATTTGGCAGCCAGTCTTTTGATTTCCCTTGCACAAGTTTTGTGTGTGTGTATGTGTGTGTGTGTGTGTGAGTGAGTGTGTGCATGTGTGTCTGTAAATTTTGTGAGTAAATGAACATCTATCCAAGGAAAACTAAACTTCGAATTCCTGCTGCTAAATTGTCTTGTGATATACCAGTTAGAATGAGTTTTTTTTTTTTTTTGTAACTGACCTGTTGACCCAATGGTGGGAAATAGGTCACACACAGCACAGTAGATTCAGTAGACTCTTTGCAGTAAATCTTTGTGATTAGCAATTTTGTCTACAGGGTGTATTATTAGGGTGGCAACACGAATCAAATACAAATACAATTTCCAGCTGTTTGACCAATAAAACCACCCATTTTATTCACAAACTGCTACATCAGTGTTTTGAATGACGAGAGTCTCGCTGTATTGGAATAAGGCACCAAGTACACTGTAGAAGGTTTACTTTCACCTGAGCATTGAATGCAAGGTTATAGAATACACAAGCTCTGTCTTTGTTCCAAATTACATACACTCAGGGAATCCCGTTATAACAAGGTCACTGGGACTGTTTATTTTACCTCATTATTCAAATGTAATTTGTAATTGATACCTCATTGTACACGTACAGTGGATTCCCATTATAACAAAGTCCTTGGTGGTACGTTGGCAACCAAACAGAGCAATGAATAAAACTGTATACCGGTACAGTACGGGAAGTTTTGCTCTGAAGAACTGATAAAACCACATAAGACAGTCATATGGAGCACAATTACATCAGTGTGGCTTATGATTCAGTAATGGTTCAACATCAGGAAATTTTTTGCTGCATTTTGAAAATGCACCACAAAATTAGCTATCAGTCACTTAAACGTTACATAATTCATTGTACACGGTAAAGACAAAACATGCACACACACACACAAATTATTCACACTGTATGAAGGAAGTTTTCTTTGAAGATGTGTATTAGTGCATCACTGATCAATCTTGAGTAGAAATATAGAAGAGTATTATATCTTTAAAGAAAATATCCCAGGCAGCATCATAATGCACATAGGTGTGGTAAGCTGGAAGCACCATTCAATGGGTCATATTAATTGTCAAATTCACTGAGTGTAGTCCCAATTTCTCCTGATATTTTGCTTTAATTTGTTTTACTGCATTCACAAGATGTAGAGTTACACACAAGCAACATTCTTCTTCTTCTTCAAAAAAAAAAACAAAAAACACACAAAACAAAACATTCTTCTTCAATTAAAGAATGAAATTATATTTCAGATGCATTCTCCTCATCACGCCAGTATTTATCAACTTGATGCTTCTATTAGCAAGGCAGTACGACCTCATAAATCATCTCATACTTACACCCATTGAGCACGAGTCCAAAGAATACTGGACAGGTGTCTATGGAAAATGCTTGTCATAGCAAACTCAGTCTGTCCTCAACGGGGTAGCATGGTTCACATGGTAGGGTTCATGATATACCTTAACACTTACTCTCAACTTGTGATGTCTTCTGTATACACATCATACAGAAGCTGGGAAGTTCAGGAAATACACACACAGTGAACGAAAACACCTACACAATGGACATAAATCAGAATGGCTTTAACAAACACATGTTGAGGAACAAACTTTCAGATTGCCTATGGAATAGCCTTGAATCTAGTGATGATCAAAAAATACCATCTTAAGGACAATGACAGGGTAAGCAGGCAAAGCCATTGGTTAGCTATAGTAACTTTTTATTAGGGCTTTACTTGTGATTTTGCAGTAGCACTGATATCAGAAAATATACATTATACAGTTGAACCTCTATTATCCGGCCTCCCTTTATCCAGATCTCTCTATCATCCGGACGCAATCTCGCCATGATTTTTTTAAATCTTTTGTTAAGAATTACGGGAGGAAAGGGGGATTCCCAACTCCTTGAGAACTCCTACACAAACACACATGAATTACATATACTTGATACATTTCTTGATAATTATTTAGGTAAATCATCCCAAGAATTTATAAAAGAACATTATTTCATTCTTGCAAACACGAACCTCTATTTTGGGGTCTGTTACTGAGTGTAACAATGAAAAGGTTGCAGTATACACATTACTACATGTGGTACTACAATGGGCTACATCAGTACATGTGTATGTATATGTACATGTATAAAGCATTGAGTCTCCCGTATCCGGCCAAATCCCTTATCCGGATGAACCCCGGTCCCGACTTGTCCGGATACGAGAGGTTCAACTGTATATATATATTATTGAGTCCACCAGACACTTTAACATGTGCATTTTCCCAGAGTTCATTTCTTAGAGAGAGTGATAGAAAGACCTGGGCCCCATTTCATAAAGCTGTTCGTAAAGTTACGAACGACTTACGAATGACTGGCGATCAGTTCTGATGTGCTATACTTCATCAGAATTTCAATAATTCAGCACAAGAACTGATCACCAGTCGTTCATAAGTTGTTCGTAACTTTATGAACAGCTTAATTATGAAAAACCCTCCAGGTGCAGGAAACCCTGTTATAGCAAGGTCTCCGGGACGTCCAATTGTACCTTGCTATACTAGTACGTTGTAATTGGTAACTTGTTGTAAATGTATGGGGGGGGGGGGGGAAGAGAGACCATCTAAATACAGTACCGAGGTAAAGGAAAATTGGGACCATCAAATTCATCTTAAAATCTTGTCACAAGCAAACTCATCATAACAGGGTTTCCCTGTACATTGTAAATCACACTGCGAGGATATGAATATCGTCTCACTTTAATACATCGTGCATCAATCTGTAGTACTGTCATATCACAAAATGAGGTATCAATCAATGCACTCCAAAGATTTTATTTTGCTTACATAGGTACACCAATATGTCACACCCATGATTGCTTACAAGCAAGGTCGCAGAATTCAAATGAAAGTAATCGGGGGCGGATCCAGGAATTCTGGAGAGGGGAGGCACAAAATAACAACAACAAAAAAAGATAAAGGGGGGCGCACGTGCCCCCTTTCATTTTTTCTTTTTATTTCTTTTACCTTAACAAAAATAAAGGGGGGCTTGCGCCTGGTGCGCCCCCTCCTGGATCCGCCACTGGTAATTTGAGACATGATTCTGATTTTTCCACCTCTCTCATAATCCACTCAACAAATTCATACCACATTTTTATCATTATTTTGTCCATGCACTCAAACACACAAGTAGGACAAGTACAGTGTACATTGTACATGAAAAGTCCTCCATACTGATTAAATTGAGAGGAAAAATTATGTTTCTTTGTTGGATTTATTTGTTTTCGTTCAATAGTGAGGTACCACTTTAAGTGAGGCCAATAGACATCCCTACATCGACAATATTGAAGCAAGTTTTCCTGAATCACTGAGTTGGGATATTCAGAGTTCCTCTGTACATCTCCAATGGGGTTTTGCATTCACTGTATGTATATAGACAACTCATGACATGCACATTCTGAATATGTGTTTACTTATTCTTAAAAATAACCCCTCAAAACCTAAGACAAGGGCTGTGAATGCAATTAGGGACTCTTAAAAAGAGATGATGATGCTTAAGTACTGGCAAGAAGGGTACACTCATATCAAGATAAACTAAGAATAATTCCAAGTCTTGGACTGGTAGAGAACTACAATATCATACAAAGGACTGATTCAATTTTTCTTGTCCCGATTTATGCTGTTGTGCATAGAGATTTATCATCTTTAAAATAGTGTATTTCCTCTCACCTGCTAATCCTTTATTTCTTTGCACACCTCATTGTAATCCTACGCTACAAAAGAAAAGAAAAAGAAGTGAAAAATCCATCAGCATAATGAAAATGAAAATAACATTACACTATGCTATACATCAAGCACTGTCAAGAGACATCTGAAATAAGGCTTTTGTGTTTAAAAAAAAAAAAAAAAAAAAAAAACCTTCAGAAAACTATTCTTGCTTATTCTTGTTAACACCACCCCTCTTCAAGGTGTTCCAGTACAGACATAGCCAGGAGTAGAGAACACCCACAGAGCAGTATACAGACATGAGGAGAAGAGGGAGGAAGGCCAGTTTTTGTGACAGCCCCAATGCGTAGTGCACCAGTTCGCAGTACAGGAAGAGCGGCACCAGACCCACAATGTACAGCGTCTCCACAGGGTTTAGCAGGGGAAAGTGCGGGAGGGAGTAACTCACAACGAGGGATCTGCCAAGAGAAAGGGAGAGAGAGAAAAAAAAAATCAAACAATAGCTAAAATGACACAGATATCTGTTAAAGAAAGTGAATTTCTGAGTCCACACAACTTGCTGGCTCACTTTGCCATTTAATTACAAGCTATAAAGTGACAGTGAAAGTCATGTATATTTTCAGTGAGATAGTGCAGGTACATTTAAGACAAAGGTTACACAGTCTATTTTTGTTCGCACTCTTGTTATAACGAACACGGTTATAACAAAATTCCGGTTACAACGAAATAAAAATTCAAGCCGCAACATTATCCTCTCTTTGCTTTTTTTCATTGTTTATTTGTTTGGTTATAACAAAATTTCAATATTAAGAAAGAAAACTGCCCGTCCCGAGGATTCGTTATAATGGGAGTCCACCGTATAAAGTGAAAATTGCTTGCAAGTCATGTATATTTTCAGTGAGATAGTGCAGGTACATTTACGACATAGGTAACAATATTTGTGTTGTTAGTACCACATACAGTGTACAATGTATGTTACAATTCGTGAACTGACTACATGTGAATGCTCCGTACGTTTTCATACTTCTTTTTCTTTTTTCATACATGTAATTCTTCGAATCTATTACCTGCCCTAGATCAGTAGAGTTGAGTAGAGTTCTATGAATGTGATTCATCTGATCACCAATGCTAATTAATGAAAAAGACAAAGAAAAATATAACATATTCTTTATTTTTTCTTTTCGTCGCAGTCTTTGGAATGAGAAGAGATTCTAAACAACGTCATGAACTTGTGATGTCATCAACTTACCTGTGGCATGTTTCCATGGCAACAAAAGTAAAACTGGTATATGCAATCATCAGTGCCACTTTGATGGGTGTTTCTGCAAACAAGAGTTAGACAAAGGAAATAATATTAGACTTATACATTATCTGATTGCACCACAATTGAACAGATGAGATACAACTGTGTATAAATCACAAATGCAAATCATGTTCCTTTGAGCTCTAGAAAAAAAGGAACATGCTCTGCATCAACAACAAACTGTAATAAGATGAAGCTGTCTTGTAAATTCAATTAAGTCAGAATAAATAAGTCAGTAGGACTTTTAAAGCATGACCATTAAAGATTTTGATAGAAAATATATATCATTTCTACTTTAAAAGTTTCCATGGTTGCAGTACCTGAGAAAACATGTAAACCAAACAATTAATGTTGATTTTTTTTTTTTTCAGGGACAGATGAAGTTAAAGGGATTGTATAATTTTGGTTGAGACCTAATTTCAGGTTTCTAACATTTTTTGGTGAGATAATGAGAAACCTCTCATGAAATATGAAAGAGCATGCAATTCCATGCGGAATTGAACGTTTATTTGATGAAAATTGTTTTTGAAATGGCTGAGATATCCAAAAAGAGCGATTCTAATAAAGTGTGGGACCCCCACTTTATTATGATCGCTTTGTTTTACTTTGTTTTTGGATGTTTCAGTTGTTCCGAATGCGATTTTCATCAAATAAACTTTGAATTCCTCTTAAAATGGTATGCTCTGTACTATATCATAAGTGTTTTCTTGGTATCTCGCAAAAAAGTTAAAAACCCAATTCTCATCTCCACCAATACTGTACCATCCCTTTAATATGTTTTCCTATGCAAAGGGTAATATGGTACTTGCAAAAGAAAAGGAGAGAGAGAGAAAAAAATATGACAGGTAGAGGAGTTTAGTATTGTAAAATATAAAATATTCTTTACAAATGCACACAGTATGGTGCTAAATGTAGGCTCGCTCCTTGCCCTTCCGACGGTGCATGCCTCAGATTATCTCGCGGCAGACTGGACAGAAAATTTCTGCATTTGCTCTCGGGGCTGAATTTTAAAATGAGAACGCAAGAGCTGGAGAAAGGAGAAATTCTTCAAAAATATGAGATTCATTCTTACCGGCAGCAGTAAAGAGCAGTGGAAAGAGAGAGAAATGGCCGACGGTCGATAGGATGAGAAACACCTGGGCATCCTTGAAACTCTGAACGGCGAGCAGACTATGGAAAACGAAAAAGAAAGTGGGAGGAAATTAATTCCGGCGTCAAGTTCACTCACCTCCTTGATGCTCCCAGCATTTCACACAAGATGTAATAATTCATTTATCAAACGACATCAAGACAGGGTGCTTGACTGTATGGAAATGACTCTAACTTTCCCAAAAATTCAAGCATTTCCTCTTGGGGTTTTTCCCTTTTCTCCAGGAGAAAAAGTAGGTGGGTTCAAACACTGTTTCTGGCCAATTCTCCTTATTGCATAAAAATGTAGACAGTTTGCCATTAGTGATTGGGTCCATACACTGGCTGTATGCTATGCGCAAATAAGTGAGGTGATCTTACACACCCATTCGCAACACGTGGAGGTCAAATCAAGCGGGGTCTACTTTTTGTGTCGACTCGTGCACTTCCGGTAATGCGGAGTTACTGTGCAGCAGGCACGGGCAGAGCGTATATGCGGTAATCACATCTAATTTTTCCCTTTTCATCATGACTAAAACATTGTCACTTCACAGTAGAAATGCATTTTCAGAGCTTATACTTCATATTTCTTTTCCCAACATTCAACAATTGCTTAGAAAATCTGTAAAACTATAGTGATCTGGAGACAGAGACAGTGCTCCATATTTTTCCATGTACAATCAGAGAAAAATTAGATAAAGCGCCACTGCTGTTTTAGTTTTTACAATACATGCAATAGGGAAAATTTATGTTTCTCCTTTATTTTTGTTTCAAACATGCTTAAAACTCCTGAAAAGCTGATTGCACCAGCATATTTTTCCAACCTGATTGTTCCTGCTAAAAAATGATGATGAAGTCAGCAATCTTTTAAATGCATTTTATATCTCATACTTTTCAAAACCTATCATCGTGACCTTGAAAGAGATGCCAGAATAATTCAATTCGATCTCTTCATCCATAAACATGCCCACCACCAGTGGGGCAAAAAAATGGAACATTGAATGGAACATTCAACATTTACTTGAATATTTCACATTTGCAGTAAGCAAGGCCTGTGAAAAGAACCTTGCAGTATCTCTGAACAAAAGATATCGCTCATACAATATGTTTGCAATAATCTTGAAGACTGAAGAGGGCTGAATACTGCAAAGAAAGAAACATTCGCGGTATAAATTTTCGCGAATTGAGCCGAGGGCCACTTTCCCGCCATGAAACTTTCGCGAATGGCTACTGACATTCAATGCATCACGTAGACAAAATCTTGCCTGTGTATTTTACTTTTGTGAACTTTGGCTCCTTTCAAAATTCATGAAAGTTTCATGCACCAAAAAATTACTGGTTTTACAGTAAGAAGAAAAACCGAATATAACTGACTATCAACAGATCATGATTACCCCGTTGAGGATGGGCTGTTTTTGCTATAACATGCATTTCCCATAGACACCTGCCCGAGTATACTCAGGATTAGTCATCAAAGGGTTTAAGGGACAAAACCTACCTGAGAGGAATGATCATGAGGAGTACGGCCTTCTCGTGGACGTGCCAACCAAAGATGAACGAGCTGAAGGCGCAGAGCGTCAAACAGCGGATGAAGCCCTTTGGGCCACCAGGGTACCGCCACAGATGGAGCAGTGCTGGCTACAAGGGGACATAACGCATCATTAGCAGGTAAGTCAAGTAATCATACAAAATAAAACATCTCCTTGCATGAAACACAGGAACATTTTGTAGGAAAGTGATACAGATCTTGTAGCTGAAGTTTATACAAGTACATGTAACACATCAAAACGTAAATGTTGTAGGCAACTTACACATACATGTAGAAGAGTTTGTGGGAAAACTAACCATATAACATACATGTACCACAAAGAAAGAAATACCTAATGTCACATAGGGTGAGAAAAGTTACACAGACCTAACACACTGTGAGAAAGTGTAGCAAACTGTGAGAAAAATACATTTAAATGATACTACATATATGCCACATATTTCCTAAGTATATTTTGCAAATGGGACTTTTCATATGTGGTTAGATTCATGCAACTGCAATCGAGTATGCCTAATTGTAATTCCCAGAGATATTCTTTAAAATTCTTTGATTTCTTCAAGAGCAAACAAAACAATATAAAAACAGCTCAATATGGAATACATCCCATCATTGCTGGAATTCAATGTGGTTCATTGTTTTTCTCTCTTTCAACAAAAAGACTTACAAGCATGGCGACACCAGTCAGCACAAAAGTTGCTATGGGTGGGACTGAGGGAAGAGCAGTGTGCTGGAATTCTTGCACGAGACCTCCAGTCATGGCTGCTTGCTTGGTTGCACAGTCAGCTGGAAGTAAGCCCAATTTCAGACCTGAAAGATATGGCATGTAAATAGACAATTATATTGGGGGAAGGCTGTATACAACAACACACACAGTTATAGGACGAAAGTAAAAAAAATTAAAACAACCAACATCTTTTTTATTCTAATCATAAAATTAAAAACAAAAACAGATCAGCATCATATAGTACTGACAGTGGAATATTTTTATCTATTTTATTTTTTTATTCATGTCCCATATTCCACACTTCATACAAGTTTTATATTCCACTTGATTTGAAGCAGAAATGTTTTTCACACAATGGTCAGTTTGAACCAATAATGCACAAATGTATAAGGACATATAATTGGTGTGTAATATGAGGAACCCACTAAAAAGCAAAGCTTGTAGGATGTGGGCTCCAAAAATATAACATAGGTTTTAGTACAGTATATCAATGTCAGAAGTGACATTCTATCATACAGAAAATAATAATCATCATCATCATCATCATCATCATCATCATCATCATCATCATCATCATCATCATCATCATCATCATCATCATCATGTAAGTTCAGACATATTGTACCAGCGAGAGTTACAGTCTTGTCGGCAACATTGTAGAGAGCCCAGAAGTTTGGGGCCCAGTAGGCGTGGCAAAGGCCTCGTTTAAACGGAAAGAGCCGGGAGAGAACTTGAGGTAGCTGGTCCTGCAGATCCAAGAAGACAAAGTCATCATTATCAATCACATTGATACTCTTTATTACCATAATTAAAATCATGATATCATAGTTACCATCATAACCACTATTATTAATAAATGTCATAAATACTATCATATTTGGAATAGTATCAACTATACAGGTTGTATCAAATTCACTTGGCATCATATGCGCATGTTGGAAATTTTTATATGCAATAGTCTTGGTTGCCAGGGGTGCAGAAACAATTCGCTCAACCTGTTGAGGACGAGTCCTGAGTATACTCAGGCAAGTGTCTATGGGAAATGCGTGTTGTAGCATAATCAGCCCGTCCTCAACAGGTTTAATAATAAATACAGTCGTTGGACCCACCTCACTACACCAAGGCCACTGCACGTACAGTTCATTGTACAAAACTGTATATGCATCACATAATATTAACTAAAAATACTACAAGAAATAAAATTTCCATCAAAAAACGAAATAAAATTTCCATAAAAAAACAAAACAAAACAAAGTAAAACAAAAAACAAATTTTAGGTTCCTATTAAATGCAAGCAGTTGGGAAAAGTAGGAAGAACAGTAAGAAGAAAGAACAGGGGGAATCATGGGTACAACTCAAACTTCCTCAGTCTTCTTATTTTGAGCAGGGTCATCTTTTCTTCAGGAGTATGTGGAGTATAGACCATTTCTCAAATACATTATAACATCATGATTTGTTTTACTCCTGAAAAGTTCAGCCAGGACAATTCCCAAACTTTCAAGAAGTTTGCTTTATTACCAACAACTGCATAAGGTGAAACAGAATGCAGCCCCAAGCACAGAGCTGAAAGACCTGGGTGCAGCAAGCAGCTTGCGAAAGCACTGTGCAGGTAATACCCATGATCTTTGAAATACATTAAGAAATCTGTCTTTGGGTTAAAAAAAAAAGTTTGAACAAACAAGTAAGAAGAATTGCTATAATTGATCTCAAATTGACATGAAAAAAAAAAAAAAGGCCCCCAGCCTGATGTTCACAATGGGTGTCCATACAAGATTCAATCTGTCATAACTTTCTTGATTTTTGCCAGCATTCGTGATTTGTTTTTGAAAATCTATTCCTTTTAATCTTGCTGCTGCAGCCAAAGTCACGTCATCTTCCTTTTTCGGTCAATTCCCCCCTGACGGATTGAACAGACCGTGAGCAGGTGCTTCCATTGTCGGTGGTGGCGTCATTTTAAGGTTGGGGTGGAGGGGGGGAGGGGGAGGTGGGGGACGGGGGTTGTTATAATGAGGCCGGAGGATATGTTACGTGTAAATTATTGACCCCTTAAGCATACTTATACTTCAGTTCACTTTCACAAAGCAGTCAAATGATGCACCTGGCACATTCAACTAAAGACAGATGGATGGTAGCCAGAGGGATATTGATGTATTTGGCCTAAAGCCTGCAATAACCCATGGTCAACCTACAATCAAATCTCATGAAAGTTACTTGCCCAAACAGGAGCTTGCCTTTTCACTTAAACACGACATAAGTTTTTATTTTTTTATATTTTTTTTATTAACCCGTTGAGGTCGGTTTGATTTGGCTACAACACGCATATCCCATAGACACTTGCCCAAGTATACTCGTCTTCAATGGGTTAAAGTTTCTGATGCGAATGGATTCAATGTCACTTTAAGAAAATGTCTTACACAGGTATGGCTGACATATTAAGATGGGTTTCGAAAAGTTGCCCTCGACAAAAAGAAAACAAAAATGAAATTAATTTTATAGCTTTCAAGTGGTCTTGCAGTACAAGAATGATAACAGAATGCACATTTGGGGCAAGGATACTCAGGTACCTGGCAATACATATGATCACATGCAAAATGCATCACAAGAAGTGGGGAAAAGTCTGAGGAAATCTCTATTCAAGGGACTATGCAGTTCTGGTTGAGGTGAGGATTTAGCTTTTAACATTTTGCAATATATTCAAAAACCACTCTATGAGGTATCAAAGAGCATGCAATTCTAAGGGGTATCAAAAGTTTATTTTTATTAAAATTGGTTTTGAAATGGCTGAGATATCCAAAAACAAGGTGAAACAAAGAGATCCTAATAAAAGGCGTGGCCTGTCGCCTTTTATTATTATCACTTTTTGACATCTCAGCCATTTGAAAACCAATTTTCATCAAATAAACATTGAACCCTTCTTAAAATTACATGCTACAGGTGCAATTATTCATATACATTGTATCAACAATGATTGAAGATGTTTTTATGACATGGGGATGGGGGGGGGGGTGGGGGAATCTAATTCTATCAGAAGTTTGGAGCACATGATCATTCAATTAGAGCTGATCCATTTATAACCACATTTCTCCCAAAGGAAACCCTGAATATATAAGGACCAAGTGTGAACATGAAAACAAATGCAAACGTCATTAGTTGTGATTTTTTTTTTATGTCTATTGTTAATTAGGGAACCAGCTCTACAACTGTAGTAACGCTAAGCTGCAGTACGTTACAGACATCTATAAAAATACTTGATATGGAGCGTTTACATTTATCTTTCTGTCATAAAAACTTCATGCTTCACAAACAATAACCAACATCCACATCTACATATTGCAATTAGTAAACTCTCATGTACTATTGCATCTCAAGTCTCAAGGGAGGGTAGACTCCTCTACAAACTAATGCAAAACCAGAAACATTCACGGCATTAAACTTTTGCGAATTGGAGCCGACTGCCTTTTTTCTTGCAGCATGAAACTTTAACAAATTGGCGACTGGCATTTAATGCATTATAATGTAAGTCGACAACAAAAAATTGCATGTATTGTATATCTGCAAATCTCAGCTCCTCATAAGATTTGCAAAAGTTTCATGCATGTGAAAATGTCTGGTTTTAGAAGTAGTTTCCGCACTAAACATTGATGAGACTTGACAACTTGCATTCATATTGAGCGAGCTCCTCACCATGAGAATGAATGGTCCAAAGGACAAGGCACACATGGCGATAACGAGGACTCCAAGAGCCAGGAAACGGATGATGGAGAAACTCCTCCATCTAACGCCACCATCTGGGGAAATGAAAAAATAATGAAATAAATCATAAAAGTAGAATTTGGAGGTCACTGACACATCCAGTGCCAAATTGCAACACTAGAAAATGTCTTCATTTGTGCTAGGAGTTGATAAGCCATTTTACAAGGATAAAAAAAAACAACAACAGTAAAAACACTGGACACATTATGACAAAATTTGAAGACCAGAGTGACATACTGTGTATTTCTAATTACACGCCAAGTTTGCTCTAATGCTCACCTGCCTGCACACATGTGAAATGTGCACATTCATACAACGCAGTTTGCAAAGGCCACTGCTATGTCATGCTCATAGTTGCATGAAGCAAAAAGCATGAAGCACGAAGCAAGAAGCATGCATGCATACATAGACCTCCCACATATTTCTATTTTTTGTTGTTGCAATGTGATGAAAAACCTCAAACATCGCCATTTTGGTGCTGAGGTATTCTGTGCATTACAATGAGCCTACAACATGGAACACATTCAGTAAATCCTCTTACAATATTGAACTCAGACAATGGGCAATATTGATTTTTTCACTTCTTTTTTATTTCTTTTGAACCACAGGTGCAAATCTTGAGAAACAAAGCAAGAGCATAATGGAATGTCTCACAACAAAGATAGTTATTGACATTAACACCATAAAGTGAGTGTAGAAAATGTTAAAAACAAGCAACATCATAATCTACTAACATTCCTCATCTGATACAAACATAATTATGTGACCGCCCAGCTCAAAACCCACAGTAAGTAGGCCACAATATAAAGTTCTGTTTTTATACATAATTCATAAGAGTAAGTTCTAAGTTTCAAAATTATATACACCTTAGGTTTGAGTTTCTTCAGTTTGTCTCCCTCTACAAATGAAAATTTGTTAAGATCGCAACTGCTGATCTGTAAGTCCGCCTTGGACAACTTAACATAACAATGTCGGAATCTCGGAGCTTGGGTATTTGTTCCATGTTCATCGTGTCACTGCCGGCAACCAGGGACAGCCTGGTGGTAGTGTCGCTGCCCGGAAAGCAGTAGATGACAGGTTCAAGTCCCACTGGTTCCTTTTTTCTGACATGTTTGTTAATTTACAGATCAGCAGTTGCGATCTTAACAAATTTTCATTTGTAGAGGGAGACAAACTGAAGAAACTCAAACCTGAGCCTTCACCCCTCTGAATAATATCTTTCTTTCATTTATATACACCTTGCCAGAATTGGACCATCCTAACCTATCAAAAAGTGATTGAAATAATATGAGTTAGGAGGTGCAGTTTCATAGAAAACTGAGGGAGAAAAGAGGATTTTGAGATTAGGGTCACTCGCGCATGCTGTGAAGAAGCATCAATTTCCCAGTGAAACAGTTCCTGTCCCACAAACTATAGTCAGGAAATTTGCCAATATCTCGATTTCAGTTAGGTTTTATCTAAGTTGTCAAATTTTGACAGTAGGTACAGAAAAAATTACTCTCCTAGGTACATGTAAGACAAATTTTTAACAATTGAGGCGGTCAACCTCAATGATATATATACATATATACATATATATATATATATATATATTTTTTTTTTTTTTTTTTTTTTTTAAACTATTACAGTGTCCTATTCTGCAACTTTTTGTGAGTTTTGAACTGGGTGGTCACATATAGACATATTTTTCTGGGAAAAGTCATTGCATCACTATACTCAATCAAAATATACCAACATCATATTGACTATTCTGAGAGAGTTACAGCAGCATAATGTTTGACACCTTCATCTCTGCTTTGCTAAAATTGCATTTTAATCTGGAATATGTGGGAATTTTCACTGTAACATATGATCACACTAAGGGCAAGGTTTTGTTCCACTTCAAAGAAAACAAGGAAAAGTAGAAATTACGCGGTGCGTAATATATGTCCCCGCCGGAAGTAGCATTTTGTAACAAATGTAAAGGTCAAAAGTCAAAGGTCAAAATTCTATGTAGCAGTTTTGAAGCCCTCACCTAGTGCCATCACATAAAGCAAATAGAATCGAAATCGGGTTAGAAATGGCGAAGGAGTAGCATTTTGTAGCAAAATGTACAATACAGGTCAAAAATCAAGGTCAAAGGTCAAATAAGTCAAAGGTCAAAATTCTGTGTAGAAGTTCTGAAGCCCTCATCTGGTGCCACCACATACAGCAAACGGAATTGAAATCGGGTTAGAAATGGCGAAGGAGTAGCATATTGTAGCAAAATGTACAATACAGGTAAAAAATCAAGGTCAAAGGTCAAAATTCTGTGTAGAAGTTTTGAAGCCCTCATCTAATGCCATCACATAAAGCAAACGGAATCGAAATCGGGTTAGAAATGGCGAAGGAGTAGCATTTTGTAGCAAAATGTACAATACAGGTAAAAAATCAAGGTCAAAGTTCAAAGAAGTCAAAGGTCAAAATTCTATGTAGCAGTTTTGAAGCCCTCACCTAGTGCAATCACATAAAGCAAATAGAATCGAAATCAGGTTAGAAATGGCGAAGGAGTAGAATTTTGTAGCAAAATGTACAATACAGGTAAAAAATCAAGGTCACAGGTCAAAGAAGTCAAAGGTCAAAATTCTGTGTAGAAGTTTTGAAGCCCTCACCTAGTGCCATAATATAAAGCAAACGGAATCAAAATCGGTTTAGAAATGGCGAAGGAGTAGCATTTTGTAGCAAAATGTACAATATAGGTCAAAGGGCAAGGTCAAAGGTCACGACTGAAATTCTGTGTAGAAGTTTCAAAGCTCCCATGTAGTGCTATCATATAAAGCAAACAGAATCAAAATTGGCTCATAAATGACAGAGAAGTAGCAAATTGAAGATTTTGATCACACACGGACGCACACACGGACACACGGACGGACGGACGGACGGACACACGGACACACACACGTACGGAGCCCGTTTCATAGTCCCCTGCTCGAACTCGTTCGGCGGGGACAATAAAAAAAGATGAATACATATAATGAACTCAGGGTGAACAGTAAGAAAATCAACAGCTTCATATTTATCAGAGGCTAAATTTTTATTAGAGCTTGGGCAATGAGTAGGATTGACAGACACCCAAAGCAAGTAAAAATAACACATAATAAGCTGTAAATCAGAGGGCATAATTATACATGCTGTAAATAATCATGAAGCATCCTGACATTCAACAAATCCTAATATTTACACATAATCTGGCACAAACTTGCTGTACTTTGCCAAAGATCCAAAAGAAACAAGAATAACAAAAAACAAAATAATAACAACCAGACAAACAAACATTTCAATGACCACTACGATTGATATCAAATTAAAAGCTATCACACTCCCCTATTTCAGGAATTTTTTTCCTGAATTTTCATAATTTCAAGTTGGTGCTACGCTCCTTGGTTTAATCATAATGATGGGCACTTTAAGAGTTGTTCATGCATCAACACACTGGTTGGTTCATACTTGCCTTGGTTTGAGGCGGTAAAGCAGTACGTCCTCAGCAGATACACGAAGTAAGCTGGCGCAACATAGACGTAGATGTGCTTGAAATTCAGAAGCGCAGCAAACCAGACAGCTCCCTCCAGGGTTCGGTCCTGGAATGGTACAATACAGATCAATTTACCAAATTTCAATTATTCTAGTCCAGTAGGGAAAAATAGGAGGCTCACTACTTTGCATACTGAGGTGAAACTTGCCAAAAATTATTCCTATATACCCCCATACACACTATGTGTGGGTCCCCATCCTCTGGGTACCCTCAAGGTATCACCACCATTTTGTACAAACTATTATTTCCTCCTCCTACTGATGATTCTGGCCAAGTTTGGTCAAAATCCAGCAACAAGTTTTCCAAGAGAAGATGAAAATGTGAAAATTGTCATGTGTAACATATAGTGTACAACCCACAATTAAAAAACAAAAAACAAAAACAGAAACAACAGACAATGCATAGGTAAACTTGAGAAATCAGCACTTGAGCATGCAAAAAAGAAAAAAAAACTGAACAACTTGGGATTATGAACAGGTGAACAAGTTCAGTTCTGACATGCAACTGAAAATTTAGTGAAAGTACCAATGACTCTAAATGGCAAAAATGCTTTACACTCCTTGGAACATCTCTGATAAATGGAAGTCAAACACACAAAAGTTAAGCCTGTGATTCATCTGCTGATTTGAATGCAGGTGAATTATTGAACCCATAAGAATGTACTTTACAATCCACTAAAAATTTTTACGAACATTTATGTGATTTGAAGATTGGAAGATATTAACCTGTTTACTTACTTTCTTTTTGATACTCAAAGTTCATGTAAATGTTTGGTAATCAACAAGAGCCTAATTACAACATACAGTACGGAAGCTAAATCGATAAGAGCATACCCACAGAAGTAGTAAGTACTGTAGTAAAGCTTTTGCCCAACCTGCAATAAATCTTCCTCTATCTTACACCTCTGTTCCACAGAGATTTTTGCTCATCGGTCACATTGTCAAGGGTGTGATCCGATGAGGCAAGATCGTCTGATGAGGATCACGTGCCACATGTCTGAGACTGACCTGATAGTCGACAAACACAAGACGGATTCATCAGACTGTGATCCAATACAAATGTACACTTCGGTCGGTGGCTGGAAGCAACAAACTGTGCTTCTGACGAGTGACCAATGAGAAAAAAAAAACTCTGTGGAATATTAAAGGGTATAATGCTCAATCCCTGACTTCAAACTTATCTCATAAAGTTTGTTGGGTGTTTGTACACTCAGTGGAAGAAGGAAAAAAAATATTGGAGGGATAATTCAATGTATATTTTGAAGATGAAAATTATGCCATATTCCATGAAAACTATAAGTTTCTATCAAGGAGGTTTAAGAGATTGAGTTCCAACTGGCTGTAATTATTCAAACAGTTGTCACTTTTCTATTGATGTACAAAAGAATTCCACAGGTGCATCTGTGCCTTTGGTGGCAGGGTTTGATGCCGCCATCTTGCTGAGCAATCTGAAGATTCATTTTGAACGTGAACTTAATGTTGGCTATATTTTGCTTGTTTATCTATTAAATGAAATGAAATCTCACTTAATGATAAAGCTCATTAAACAAAGGTCAATCCTTTCAAGAAATATGTGCAAAAGTGTAAATCAGAGCTGTATCATGTGAAAGTGTTTAAAACTGTACCCTCCTGGAAAGCCGGTTTTATCACTTTTCCACTTAATTCCTCCAAATAAAACTGATATGGAATAATCTTCGAGTATAATTCTATATTAATAGATGTATCAGATTAGTGGCCGGGCACGGCCAGTCGAGTAATTTTCATTTTCATTTCATCATTTTTGCGCAATTTCTATTCGCGCATCCCCGTGTCTTTACCATTATATACTACCTATCTTTTATAAGTAGGGATGGTGAAAAGTAATTACCATCACAAAGACATAATTTCGTTAGAAAGTGGCTGATGATTATGCAATGAGACATGAGTCAGTCGTCTTCCTATCTGCATGGCAGATCCAGTTTGCCACATGCTTCAAATACTTTCGAGTGGCGGCATCGAACGTGACTTCAAAGGAAATATGACAGTTGTGACTCCATTCTCTTGAACCTCCTTGTTTCTATTCAAAACTTTTCATAAATATGCAATTGCAAGGACTGACTCTAGTGTGGGAAGGTTCAAGGAAACGGAAGAATCTGGGCAAAAAGACCGGAAGGTCTGCAGCATGGCATGACTTTACGTCCCACTAGGTGACGGATTATAAGTTGGGCACAGGAAATGCAAAGCTTCAGGGAGAGAAAGAGGGAGAGAGAAATTTTGGGCATCAAGACAAGTGGAAATGAGACAGGAGTCAGTGTTTGTTACGAGATGAGCAATGCACGGAGTCTCCATGGCTTGATGCACCGTAACCGTACACCTTTGCAAAAAAATACCACACCCGGTGGAGGTATCATCTGCATTTCCCATTTCACAGTTTCAAAACTGGAGTACTTGCCTGCAGAGCGTAAATCCTTCTCTCTTCTTCTTGTTTTCTTCACTTTTTTCAACATCTTATTCTTCTTCTCTCTCTTCTTCATCATCTTCATCTTTATCTTCATCTTCATCTTCATCTTCAGCATCCTCTAATCTTCTTCTCCTCACTGTCTATCTCCTTATTTTTTCCTCTGCATCTTCTCTTTTTTATTTTTCTTCCTCTCCTTTTCCTTTTCTAAGCATAGAATTTGATGGGGTGATGATGCTATTGCTTTACCATGTCTCACGCTGACCTATCCAAATACATCTTCATTAAATCTTCTTCTTAATATCATATCTTCCTCTCATCAGATTATTGTAGTGTTGTGAAAAGTCAGTACCAGGGTTATAATACCTATTGCTTTCACAGGGAGAGGGCAGAAGCTGATAAAACATTGACCAAAAACATGACTTCTATTTTTTTTTTTTGAGTTGTGAAGTGATAAGATAGTGATTTCATTTTTTCAGCAGAGTATTTGCCTCTTTCTTAATTGAACTTTAGTGGGGTCTGCTGAAGTTGAACCCAATGAGTCTAACTATGACATGTCTCTACAGATTTTTTACAATGTGAGCAGAAAGTCACATTCCTCAAAATCTTAAATCTTCTTTATGTGTGTGTGAAAATATGTTTGTTTTTTTTTTTTTTGAGAGCCAAAATATTCAATAAATATTGTTAGATCGATTCAAACCCCATTGCTGTTTTATCTGTGCATTACAGTAACAGTTGATTTTGTCATTATTCAATGCATTAAATGAGAAAGGAAAGCGAATATCAGTTTAACTCCATCTTGAACTGATAACTGATAATAGGTCAGATATCCACAATTAAGTGCTTCTTTCCATGAATGATATAAGCAACTTAGGTATTTTGAAAGACCACAACAAGAATAGAGAGAGAAAAAAACAATAACAACTACCCCCCCCCCCCCCCCCCCGGAAATCTACACTTTTTTTCTTTATTTCTTTTTTTACTCTACAGGTCAGATTATCTTCCTCTCTTTGAATAACATTAAACTATATCTGCTGACACCTAGATGTCCATGGATACTCAATATGCTCCTGGATGACATATTCCCCAATCACTGCAAATGGAGATAACATCTGAGTTTTTCGAATAAAATGGCAGCCTGGGCTTGAGGTACTGGACTGAGAAGCCAGTGGCAAAAGTGTAAAAAGAAGGATTTATCCTCACTTGAGTAGGCCTAGATTTGCCACCTAGGTAGAAAGTAAATGTTTTGTTTTGAGGGCAAAAGATGAAAAGTGATGCCCAATGACATATAAAGAAATGGGAAAAAAAAACGATGAAATTCAAGAAGAAAGAGGAGGAAAAATGGTTTGAAATGGCTCTCAATCTCCCAATGCCTCACATCACCAAAGAAGTTTTTGAGGCATCTATGACGGCAAATCTTAATGGATCTATCCCAGTTTTCAATCCGCTTTGGTAATCCCAAGTGAGCCGGCAAAACCGGCAATGAAGTGCAAGAAAAACACCGCCCCGGCAAATATCCATGGATCACCTTCCCCGGTCTGTCCCTGCTCCGCCGTGCCTTCCCTGCCGCTACCACTGCTGCCACCGCCGAGACATTTGAACCGTAATCCGATCCCGTTCGGCAAATGCCCACCACCTAGAGGACACCACGCTTCGCCGCATCTCAGCTTCGGCGCGACAAATCTTTTGATGTGAAATTGACAAACAAAAGAGTCGGTGCCGTCTCATTCATCACATTCTTATGTCACGGCTTTCTTGGAATGCTGGTCCTACACCGGGAACATTTTCCTGTTCTTTTCTTTTATCCCCTTTTCATTTTTTTTTTCTTCGGCAAACCAAACATGACGTGGGTTGAACTGATGCAAAGCGGATGGACTAAAATGTCACGGTCAACTGGATTTCCTTTCTTTTCTTTCTTCTTTTTTTTTTTTGCATTCCTAAACTCAAGGGGAAGCTCTCACAAATTGCTCAGGTAATGTCCACTTCCCCGCATCTTCCCTGGGGCCACAGCAAAATAGCGGCCCAAATCCCTCAATCTGGATGATCGGATTTCACCACAAAAGCCGGACAAATTCAGCGCTGCACGGTCCCCCGGCTCTAACAAGTGCATGTCCCACTCTTCTGTGCGTCCATCCACATTATACCGAACAGAGCTCAATTTTGGCTGCATCCACAAACAGCTTGACACGAATGTGCCGGTGTGGTTCAGGTAATGTGTTCTCTGCTTTGCAAAAGTACAGGGAATGTTTGTAAATGGTGACTTCATTCATCATTTATCTCATTAGCCATATGACATACTCCATATCACTTGGGTAGTCAGTTTTTAATTACTACCAATCAAGCAAAGTGACATCATTTTACAGAACTCTGTGTTTGCACTCTTGTATCATAAAAGCATCCATTATGTGTATGAATATTTGTAATTTTCTCTCTTTTTTGATAGAAATGCATCACCCTTGTGCATCAACCTCATTCAGATACAGAAGACCCTCAATCTTTTGGATCAGTCTCATGTAACACATAATCCTAATTTCAAATATTTTGCATAATGAACATATCTTTTTCATAGCATTGTCTCTGAAATGTATGTGTACTGTAATCAAGATGTTTGTCCTAAAGTTAAACCTAGCATGGCATTCTTCTGATTCAAAGTTGTTATTTCAGATATTTGCTAAGACATACATGTACTGTCCCCCTGATCATTGGGACATCAAGATTGTGATATCCAGCTATAAAATCATGACACATATATTATAGATTGTCATGTAATGCACCCCATAGTCACATCCTCTTATTCATATCTTAATAAGGATGTCATTATGATTTGTCATAATGATTTCATTTGTACAAATGACAAAATGAAACAAACTGAAACTGACAGAATGGCAATGGCCATTTGCAAACATTGTGTTTCTGTCATTGAATCATTTCTTTTTTTAAGAATGAGAAACCAATTGCAAATATGAGATCCTAGTGAGCAATTGCATCAGCACAGTGGACAATGTCACTTGATTATGGAATTCACCAGAGCAGACAATGCTTACATGATCTGTTCTTTTATATTCACTATCCTTGTCTGTCTTCCATGTCCTTTTGATTGCTTTGCAAGACAAGCTTTATATAATAGTGTGCTTTAATACATTCTCGCAATAACTGTTAGTGCAATCATGCGAGAGGAAATTTGAAGTGTATACTGTAAATCACTGGACTGGATTCTCTTCTTTTCTTAATCTGCACAGACACGCTATCCAATCATAACAGTCTTTGCAAAATCTATATGAAATCCATAAATGCTGTACACACGCATATGATGTGGCACCACAAATGATGATTAAACTCACATTGTGGGGTACATTATAAGAATGATTGCAACACTGAAAAGCAGTTTTAAAAGAATTACAGGGTATGATGGATTGGACAGGTTACTTCCAGTTGGGGGGGGGGGGGGGGAGGAAGAAGCTTGAGTCTATTTGAGGCGTGTGAATTTGTCCGACATTACCGTCGATATCACACCATGAAGAGGCATACAAAGTGGCATAAAAGGGAAAGGGTACAAGGGAGGGAAGAGACAAAACTAAAAATAAAAGGAACTTACCTGACAGATTCTGGTTATAGAGAGAAGCATGATGCCAAACAGGAATCCATTATACTGAAAGTGGATATCTGCGAGTCAATTGATGGCGGTGTGTAAAGTCAAGGAAAGGTACAATCCAAACACACACTCTAACCAGAAGATTGCTCAGCGTTTGGGGTTTTTTTTCCCACCCACCCCACGAGTCGGCGCTCGGCAAACACATTCGAGCGAACTGCGACTTGCGAGACATGAGGAATCCCAAGTAATGCAGTTCTGGAGCGAATGATAAAAACACAAAATGTTGTGACCTCAAACAGTTGAGTCTAACCCATTTGTTACTCATTGCCTGGGGAAAAAAAAAAGGAGACCACCATGCATCACTGATGGAAACACTCTCTTTCAGACTGATGGAGTCGTTTTTGAAAAAGAGGATATTCACAATGCATCACTGATCATAGCATTTTGGTCCAGTTGAAAAGCTGTACTGCATTCCTGACAAGAATCGTTACCTCAAGAGAAGTTACAGTACCTTGGCATTGAAGGAATTCAAGGAATGATGTAATCACACTATCTCAGCCAGGTATTTTGACATGCCTACCAGGTAATCAGCAAATTATGAATTAATTACCTTCAGATTTTCAAATGTTATAATATCTTTTATCTAATTTCACCAAAAATTCAACTGTCCTTCTCAATATTGATTACCTGATTTGGTGATATAATTTTTGCTATGATGAACACTCCTCCAAAAAAAAAAATTCTGCCAGAGATTTTCATCCCTAGATGGTATCTGACATCTGTACAGATGATGTCTCAGTTCAGCTAAGTACCAGGCTCATTGCTCAAGAGGTCCACATCAAGCACATAGACCTTAAAATTGAGTCAGGACTCTCATACAAAGAATTTGTTACTCATTGACAAGACAAAGTAACACTGCACTACAGACAGGTTATCACAGAGCTCTCAGGTCAGAAACACAGCACCAGCATATTGGGTCCTCACACTGAAAGGGTTAAAAATCACCCCACGTCTGCGGGTCGGGCATGGCTGATGATGGAGGGAGACTCCAGTGGCTTAAAGGCATAATTTACCATTTGGAGATGAAACAAACACCCAGCATTAGTGCATTAAAATAGTTCTAAAATGTGAGTTACGGATACAAACTACCACTGTAAAAATTTGAATCTGTAACATCGATGTTAAGTATTGTTAAATACACAAAATGTAAACAATAGTTATAATAGAAATGTTTCCACACTAAACCGTCTACAGTTCTGGTTTATTAAAGGGATGGTACAGTTTTGGTGGAGATGAGAATTGGGCTTTTAACTTTTTGCGAGATACAAAGAAAACACTTATGAAATAGTACAGAGCATACCATTTAAAGAGGAATTCAAAGTTTATTTGATGAAAATCGGGTTTGGAATGACTGAAACATCCAAACACAAAGTAAAACAAAGTGATCATAATAAAGTGTGGGTCCCACACTTATTAGAATCGCTCTGTTTTGGATATCTCAGCTATTTCAAAACCAATTTTCATCAAATAAACATTGAATTTCTCATGGAATTACATGCTTTTTCATATTTCATTAGAGGTTTCTCATTATCTCAACAAAAAATGTTAGAAACCTGAAATTAGATCTCAACCAAAACTATACAATCCCTTTAAGAGAATATTTTAGGCTTTATTGCGAAAATCTTGTATGGTAGGATGTTTTGTGATACAACAGACGTACACATTAATGCATCAAATGTAATATCTTGAAATTTTTTAAATCACTGCTCCCAAAGGTAAACTGGACCTTAAAAAAAAAAAGGGATACGATCGATGATGAGCAGGCCAAAGTTGCAGATGAGCAGGATGGCGAGGGTGAAGCCCGGCTCGGTCCAACCCCCGACGACTCCTTCCCGCCGGTAGCTGGATGGCTTGGGTAGAGTTAGGCAGAACCTGGTGGAGGCAAAAAGAAGAGAAATGGGTGCCAAGAGAAGCCAGAAAGACAAGAAGAAAGAGAAATAGATAAAGAGAGCGAGAGAGAGACCCAGACAGAAAGAAAGAGAAATAAATGAAGAGAAGAAAGGGGGTAAGAAAGAAAGAGAAAGATAGATAAAGAGAGAGAGAGAGAATGGTAAACGAGAGGACAAAATAAGGGGTCAAAACTTACAAGTATTAAAGCCAACTCATTAACATGATACACACTACTGACATGCACGATTGTTGTTGGTCTTGATCTTGATAATGAAATTTAATGTGTCATATGTGCAGGATATACTACACATGCAATATACATACAAACACTCCTGTAGAACTGAGACAAAGAGTTAGGCAATTTTCAGTGTGACTGCAAATCAGAGAAGACATGTACAAAGTTGTATGAGGGAAAGGCTATAATAACAAAACTCGTTTGCATTGCAACCGCCGTAGGGATCTCTTTCCCCGGGGAACCTTGCGCGCAACGCCAGGATCGCTTTTGCTCACAGCGAGAGTCAGCCACAAGTCGCGCCGCAAACGTGGACCAACAGAGCAGACGGCAAGCCAAAGAGGATTCAACGATCTTCTTGCGGCGAAAGTTTGCTCGAGATGTTTGCGCTCCCCACTGTGTTTGCTCATGGATGAGACGCCCTCTTCCAGACGACCATCAGTTATGTGTCCATGTACCCCGGGTGTGACGGTTGCCTAGCAACCCTTCCAGAGGATCGTTTCGAGCCTAGCTCTCAATCTAATTTTCTGGTTTCCTTAATGCTGCCTGATTTCTTTCAAATCTAATCAAATGCAAACAAAAAAAAAAAAGATGCTGAATGATGCTGCTTTTTATGAGGGTGGGGGGAGGGCATTATATGGAATACTAGCTCTTTCATTTCTGTGTTTGCAAAAGGCTTTCGACTCATTCAATTTTATCACACTGACTGAGCTAACTGTATGTTTGCATTCCTCCTCCATTTTGTGGAGCACATGACTTCCCATGCTTGCTGTCATCAGAGCGCTGATGAATAGGTGCATTTTTTTTTGGGGGGGGGGGGGCTTTTATAATGGAAAGTCATTTCTGCAATCACACTGGAAGATGAGTGAAAAATAAGGCGAGGTAATGAATTATGAATATTTCATGTGCACTATCCCAGTCTCAATGTTAGTTCATCAAGGAAGGCTCAATTTACAAACTCTCACATCTCAGAAATCACACCATTAGATTGTTGGCTACCTGGAATATCCAATATTCATGGGTATGTGCGCACATACTTTATTTCCTTGCACAAAAGAGCACAAAATGTGTTTGGAGTCGCACGTCTCGCGGGATGAGAAATTGACAATTCAATGTACATTGACCCGATCGTGGTTATCCTGGAAGCTGATATGATGTCAAATACATGCTATACTCAGCCCAGGCCTCGCTGCACATGACTGGAATTCTTAAAAACAGATGGCTCCAACCAGTCTACAATGTACCTCTTCAAAAACTAATAGAACCAGTTCCTTGAAAATGAAATCTTTCCCATGGCTCACATTTTGGTCATGATGTACCTCCCTCATTCATAAACTATAAAACACTACTTTCACTTATCACTAAAATTATGGGATTTCTTTTTCATGTATCAAAACTCACTGCATCCCATCATCCTGTGTAATAGTGACTGTTTGTTTACTAATGTCTTTTCTGGTGTCTTGTTTGAGAGATATTCAGGGACTCCTTACTTGGATTCCAATGGAAATTTTGTAAAATACCTTTACAATGGGTGCGTTCGAGCACTCTAAAGCGAACCAAAGCGTACCGTACTGAACTATGCCAGATTTGAAGCGTTCAAGAGCTCTGCTGAGAAAGTGTACCTCACAAGTTATTTTCAGAAAAGGTCACGCATTTCTGTAGCAAGAATGTCATTCACATGGCGCTTGAACTACTGACAGCTGTCCCGAACAAAGAGAATGATGTTTTTGCATTGTGACGTATGCGCATGATACGCGCATGCTTTACAGCGAACTTTTGGTATGCTTTTGGTATGCTTTTGGAGCACATTGGGAAGTGGTCCATTTTTGGCTCGGTACAGTTTGGTACGGTACACTTTAAGAGCGTTCGAGCGCTCCTATGGCGCGGGTATGGTACAGTACGGTTCGCTTTAGGAGAGCGCTCGAACGCACCCTAATTTTCTTGATACTATTAGTCACCACTTTCAGCTATTGTTTTGTTTTTGTTTTTTTTTACAGGATAAACTGGTAAACTGTAGTCTGAATGCAAATGCAAATATGTTGATTTGTCGCGAATTCAAGAACAAATCATCTGACCCGTGACATACGGCTCTCAGGGTACAGACGGGTCACAAGTGTCAGCTGCATGATTTATCACATTCTGTCACGTTGTGACTTACGACACCCTTGGGCTGCAAGCGAAGCCAAATGAAAGAGCAACTTTTAATGATATTTGAAGGAAACTGAAGCAGTATCAATATCCACATCCAAATTTGATGGTAACTGGGGCATGGTGAAATGGAGCCCTCTTTAATTGGTCCATCCATAGAATGTAACAGATATGCATCATGAGAATACATTTCACGTTTGCTCAGCAGAAAAGCAATATAATTTCAAGGAAGTGGTGCTTTGCATCACCATACCATAAACTGAATTTTAAAAAAAATATTGAAAAAAAGTAAAACAAACATAACACATACAAATGCCATGATAGGATCCCATTTTATTAATAAGGTAGTAGCAGGATTAAAAGAGTATGAAATGTGAGTTGAATTCTATCTAAAGCTGCATCATACACTGGACAGCAAAAGAAAGTACCCACTTCTGTCAAAGGCTGCACACAAAAATTCACCACCTAGAAATAAACAATTTTTGTACACAGGTATGCTGCAATATCCATTTTTAGTAATCACATACCCAATAGCAAGTGATTATCTTTATTACAAAGAAAAAAAATGACATGCACAGCATCCTGGTCACTGAATCAAAAGTCACAAAATGTAACAGAATGAGCCTTACAAGCCTTACAAGACGTGGCATCATTTTCCTGATGGAAGCTTGCTTAGAGCAGAGTAAAGTAATGTCCAGTCTAAAGAGCTAACTGATTTTATTCTGAGAATTAGCATAATCAGGAAGGATAGCATCCCTAAATACAGAATACACTCATTAACATCATTTTTACAAAACAGGTGTTCCACTTTGACATATTGGTTGTTTAAAAATGTTATCCATTCAGTGGCCATATTTGCATGGTGGAAAGTCCTGTTGTGTGGGACTTTTGATTCTGTGACCAATATGCTTTACAGGTCAAGTTCTTCTTTGTTATGAAGACATTCACTTGCTTATGTGCATGTGATAAGTAAGGGGCATTGTAGCACACCTGTGTACAAAAATTGTAGATTTCTAGGGGGTGAATTTTTTTTTTTTTTGCGGCCTTCGACAGAAGTGGGTACTTACTTTTGCTGTCCAGTGTATATAGGTTCAGCTACGGGGAAAAAAAAAGCATACCAACTACTTGCATTCCTTTTTACTTCCTTAGCATGTTTCTGGTTGTCTCTGAATTGGACAAATAGAGAAAGATTACTAGGTATTCTCTTTATATTGTCCTAAATTCCATATCTTACCTTACGCCTAATTACACTTCTCCTTGAATGATCATGATCGCGCCCCCCCCCCCCCCCTTTGTTCGCAGGGGAGGGGGGGGGTGTATATTGGAATTGTTACAAGAGCTGGGCTGACTAAAATATTTGTCCACCACTGTCTACCAAATACACTTTTAATACTCATACAATACTTGCCAACTTGCACAAGAAAGCCCCAAAATGTATTGTCATTTGACATATCTTGTAATCTCTAACCTGGTTGTCATGGTTTCCACATGGCTGCAGATTTCATTTTCCTCCATATCAGTATCAGCTAGACTATGACCACTCAGCAAGTAAGCATGTAACTTTATAGATATTTTTTTTTTTTTCAAACTGTGCTTCATCATCACATGACATTGGGACATTTCTCAATTAGCCCGTTGAGGACGGATTGATTTTGCTCCAACACGCATTTCCCAGAGACCTCTGCCCCAGTATACTCGGGACTCGTCCTCAATGGGTTAAGCGTGGTAGGCAGGAAATATTTTTTAATAAATATGTACCAAATACTCTGGACATAACTTCATTGAATTTTCCTACAAGGAGAGAACAGGATTTTGAAAATCATTATAAGCTACCACGAGGGGGGGGGGGGGATCAGTTGATTGTCACTAGGGAGTATAAACAGATTGGTGAGGGTTGAGAGAGTTGTAACGATCGGCTAAAACAAGTTTGTAACAGTTTTGCATGGAAATCTGCACTCTATTGTATCATTTTGTTTTAGTCTTTTGCTTCTATCTGATAATTACTGCTGCAACAAGAAACCCTTTCCTGTCCTGTAGTTTTAATAACCAAAATGAGTGCTCTCTTGAAGCAATACCTGTCCAAGCCAGCACTTTAACTTTTCAAATATCAGATGGCGATGCTTCCGTGCGAAGAGCAGCCCTGACCTTGGCCTATATGCTTTTCACCCATCACAGAGAAAAATGAGCAGCCTCTGATACAAAAATTGTGACATCTCCAAGGTTGAGAAGCCATTAAGTTTTCTCTTGAAGAGGGATAATGTCTATTCCTCATTTCCTCACTGCGATTCTCAATTACAAATTCAACCACTCGCAGATACATCTAGGTCCCAACTCATGAAACAGTATGCTCACAAAAAGTAAAGGCACTGCATACAGAACATTTCCTGCATGGGAGTACATGAATGAACTCCCGGCTCAACCTATCGTTGGTCGGCTGATGGAGAAGCGCAACGGAAGGTGCCAATGGCCTTGATTGCGGTAACCAAGCCTCGACGCTGCCGATGAGTCAACGCCCCCCGTCTTCCGCAAAGCTCTGCGGTCTTATAGCCCAGTCGCATAGAAATTCACCATCCCAGGGTCCATGAAGCAACTCATGTAGTTCATCATCCTGGCATGGATAAGTGCATCTCAATGATAGCCACACTATCCCATGTCTTGCCCTTTGACCTGTATCGAGGCTTGCCCTTTGACCTATACCCAGCCTGCTTGCAATGTCACATATAGTTATATGTCCTTCAAAGACCAACAATGTCGCAGTACAACAACTGGTGATGAGGGGGCCATTCCAGAAGACTCAGTATTTTCGAACAAAGCCAGGTGCATGCAAATACCTTGTTGGCAAATAATTGCTGTAATGATATCTACATTCTATGTATTACAAAAGAAATTCTTTCCAAAGATTGGCACCGATTTTCTGATGATTTTCAAAAGAATATGAATGTCAGCTGTTGAGTCCTCACAAATTTTGTCATCTCCCACTGGTAAAAACTGTATATGCACTAAAAAAAGGGGGAAATGTAAATAAAACTTTCCATTCTAGCAAAGGCGAACTTAGGAAAAAGAGTACAGTTGAACCTCTATTATCCGGCCTCCCTTTATCCGGATCTCTCTATTATCCGGACGCAATCTCGCCGTGATTTTGCCCAACTCCTTGAGAACTCCTACACAAACACACATGAATTACATATTACTTCCAACATGATTAACATACATTACATCAAATTTCCTTCCAAATTGATTACCCTCAGACATTTTAACATCCCCAAACATCCCCAAATGTAACAATGAAAAGGTTGCAGTATACACATTACTACATGTGGTACTACAATGGGCTACATCAGTACATGTGTAAGTATGTACATGTATAAAGCATTGAGTCTCCCGTATCCGGCCAAATCCCTTATCCGGATGAGCCCCGGTCCCGACTTGTCCGGATACGAGAGGTTCAACTGTAGTTCATATCTCGATACAGCTAATGAAAATGCTTATGACTGTAAACTTTAAAATCCACAAACCCTACTACACCTGCAGTGAACGAATTGTGGGGGGGGGGGGGGGAGAGAAATGAACATCTAGGAACAGTATACTCATGACAGAGAGACAGAAATTGCTTACAGAGGGTTATGTTCGTTATTCCAAAGGTTCGTTTATCCAAAAATGAAATGAAGTTTGTTATTCAAAAGGTTCGTTATTCCAAAACACACAAAATCTGTATACCTACAGGTTCATTAATCCTACAATGAAAGAGGGTTCATTAATCAGAACATTTGTGGTATTATTCTGAAAGTATGTTATTCCGAAGGTTTGTAATACCAAAGATGGAATAAGGTTCATTATTCCGAAGGTTCGTTAACCTGAAAATGGAAAAAGGTTTGTTATTCCAAAGGTTTGTTAATCCGAATATGAAATAAGATTCGTTATTCCAACGGTTTGCTAATCCGAAAATAAAATAAGGTTTATTAGTCCAAAGATATACATACTGCATGTACTAAAAACCTTTGAAATTACAAACCTTATTCATTTTTGGATGAACAATCTCTTTTCATTTTGGATTAACAAACCTTTGCAGTAAGAGACCTTGTATCATTTTTGGATTAACGAACCTTTGGAATAACCAACTTAATTTCATTTTCAGACTAATGAATCTTTGGAACCCTATTTCATTTTCAGATCAACAAACGATTGGAATAATGAGCAGTAATCCTTACAGGCACATAGTTCTCACTGAGAAGGGCTCAAAATTCATCTTCCAAAATTTGAAATTTGCTTGCAATGTATTGAAAAGTCTATCGAGAAACTTTTTCTGCCAACAGGATAATGAGTTCTTTTGGAGTATTTTGAGATCAAATATATAAGATAAGTTAAATTGTTTAGTATAGTAGTAGGGAGTGGGTAAGAAGAATGTTACATGAAGATCGAATGTGCCCAAGCAATCATGTTTCCCAACATGCTTCATGCAATTTATTCTCATGTCAAAGATTGATGGATACTGCTATGGTTCGATTTGTCTATCACTGATAATCGATTATAAAACATTACATACATGTAGCAACCACAAACTGACATGCTGTCAGACTGCAATACTGTTGACGTACCTTTTTGGCTAATACAAATGTATTTCGCATTTTCATCGTTAACCAACTGAAGTTGTTTTATCACGGAGTTACTTCACACATTTCTCACGCCTACAATGTGTTCATTTAAAAACAAAAATTGACAGCTTCTGCATCACATGGAGACAACGTCTCACCTTTAACTGCCTGAGAGAGAAATCCACTTCCCAATATCCTTATTAGAGTTATTAGAGTCTCAAGAATCAACTCACGTATAAGTGTGACCACATTTCATGTGAAAAGTCCCGCTGGTCAATAACCTCCCTTACCTTGCAACTCAATGCCTAATTCTCCCCTCCCACTTTTATCGTTGAACTCATTTGTCTTCACATTTCAAGAACTCATTATCTTTAATAATTCAATTTTGGTACAACAGGAGAGAGAGAAAGAAAAGAGCAACGGGCAAGTCGTACTTCTACAGAGCAGGCTGATCACTTTGTAATAAATTGGATTAATTTTCACAAGGTGCAGTACGTTAAGAGGTATTATTCGCACATATGTAGGGGATGGGGGAATGGGTTTAATAATTTTCCCGGCAGATCTGTATGCAGAGACAAGACAACTGTGGACACTTAGTGACATTACCTTTATTACGTCCGCCGACGAGGTTATGTTTTTGTTGGTGGTGGTTTGTTTGTTTCATGACTTATACTAACTTTCAAAGCAGTAGCATCATTGTTTAAAAAGTTATTAGAGTTCAAAGTGAAGAGTGTGTATAAAAGGGTTTTTAACCCGTTGAGGATGGGCTAATTTTGCTACAACATGCACTTCCCATAGACCCCTGCTCGAGTATACTCAGGACTCGTCCTCAATGGGTTACGAAATGAAAAGGAACCTCTCAGACATATCGCATCACACTATAGGAGAAAAGAAGTGTTCTAGATAAACTACAAAAATACACCTACAGTATCCACTCATTTTATGATTCCACACTTCAAAATTTGAATGTAGAAGAAAAAATACTAATTCAGAAAATAGAGAGAGAAAAAAAAACAGAAATCTACTGCAAGTATTGACCCGTTTCTCCTATTTTGAGCCTCATGTTATATCAGGTCACGCAACCTCTTTGTTGAATTTGTGATGCACCATAATATAAACTATAATCTGTCTCTAGCATCGACTTGTTATATTTCTGCATTTGCAATGGACTTCCAGTTATAGTAGTCATATGCAATAAACTGTATATATTGACTGGGGTCTGGTGTCTTTTTCTTCCACTTCTCTTGTGGTTCTTACTGTGTCATCCCTCTCTCAAATGTTCATCTTCTCTGCACATTTCTGCTCATGTACCTATCTAACAGACGCAACTTACAAATTACTGTCACCATAAACTTTTTTCCATTTCATGAATGATACTTTCAAATTGAATTACAAAGGCTCAGAAGCTCCATATGTTTCCTGGACATACGTAATGTATCTTTAATGTCAGCAATGAAAAGCAGTGACAAGAAAAATTACATTAGCAGATCCGACATCTGTTTTTCTGTTTTCTCCAAGACATTCAACATAAATGCTACATGTCTGGACAAAATAAAAAAGAAAAGAAAAAGGAGAAACGATTGCATTCGAAGCATGGCTGTACAAATTGGGCAATTCTCAAAATAATCTCTGAATGAAACTAGTAATGGCAATCACGGATAAATAGCATCTCTATGTGAGAATACAATGACTCCATAGTGCAAGAGCCCATCTGGAATCGTAAGTTCTCGTTTCACTGGCATTTGTCGTATTGGCCAGCTGATTTCTGCATTCCTGTCAGTTTCAATACATCACTTTCAAAACACGTCGACTCCCCATTCAGAAGATTAAAAAAAAAAAAATGACTGAATGGATTTTGTTGTTGTTGTTGTTAAAAAAGAGTCACCCAACAGAGTGTCATCAATTGCCTGCTGAAAGCTCTTACTCCCTTCTTTTTTTTTTTCACATCTCGGTTGTCTCTCACGAAAATGTCACTGCTCATTTTCACCCCGATATATATTGCTCGCCGAATCTGACGAGCTATGGTATGAAACGAAACACTGAGAGGAGGGACCATCATCACAGAACGGGCTGCATTAATGTTTGTTATCCTCTGGCGGTGTCATCGCATCCCTTCATTATCCCGCGTCCCTAATGGGAATGGTTACAGTAACCGGAGGCGCTAAGAAAAAATGCAGAGATTGCTGACTGCCGTGACGACGCCAACTCCAGCCTAAAATGATACGAGCATCGAGGTGGCTTGGATTTTGACGATGCAGTATACTCTGGGGGGAAAAAATGACTTCTCAATCATTCGTGCATGAAAATAAGAAATGGGGAATTTGAAATGATTTTGGACCACATAAAATTTGTACGTAGGCCCCTACATGCATGATCATGAATCCAATGAATGGCAGTCCACAGTTGCATGTTTGCATGGTGTTGATTAAAGGACAATTCACCACCAGTGAAAAGTTTCTAGTCTTTAAAAAGAAAGAGACAAGTGCAGTTGTACAAGCACAACACTAACAGTGCAAATTTGACCAAGATCAGGTAGACTTTTGGGCAGTCATGAAATCATGAAGGTTTGCTATTCTTCACAAAACAGTTTGTGAACAGTCAATCTGAATGGCTGAGCAAATGAGTGAATTGATGATGTCTTCATAACTGCAACTTGCCACATAGTTTGTCCACAAAATCTCAAAATGTCAAAGTGTTTTTGTTATTGTTCAAATGTAATTATTATGCCCCAGTCTCAAATCCTCATGAATATTACTGATCATTATTTTGAAGCTATTCAGCTATGAATAGCATTAAGTTTGACACTTCACAGCAGAACATTTGAATTTTTGTAAAGTTGTTGGTAAACAATGAATAAAAAAAAAAAATAAAATTATAAGGCGATGACATCATCAGCTCAATCATCCCTACATTCATATCGACTATGTGAGAACTGTTTTGCAAAGTTAGCAAACTTTGAAATTTCATAACTTCCTTATTTTTTTTTTTATAGTACATTGACAGAATTTTCATTGTGCTTGCAAATTGTTCATCTTTTTTTCTTTTCTTTTTTTAAACAAGGTAATTTCTGGTCCAGAATTGCCCTGAAATTGCGAATGTTAATCCTCATTCAAGTTGAGTTGAATGACTGGCGAGGAATTTATCTGACAGTATGGTGGAGGTTTTAGCAAAACCAAGAATGAAATAGGAAAGTTAAGGAATCTGAATGCGTCGCACGCTTCCACGATGCAGCCATACTGGTGTCAGTGGCGTGCAAGGCAATAACACAAAGCGATGGTGCCAGCACGTCCCAAGTTTCCCATTTAACCACATCCTTCTGAGAAGGCCTGGCATGAAATGAATTCAACAAGAATATAAGTCATTTCCTTAGCATCAACTTTTGTGTTTGTAGAGTTCTGAGTAATCAATGAAGTCTTTCACACAGCTAATGGTGAATTATAGACCAAAAATCACTGGAGGAAAATTCTTTGAAAAGAATCCGTGGCTCAAATACAGTACAGTTGAACCTCTATTATCCGGCCTCCCTTTATCCGGATCTCTCTATTATACGGACGCAATCTCGCAGTGATTTTTTTTTTTTTTTTTAATAATTACGGGAGGAAAGGGGGATTCCCAACTCCTTGAGAACTCCTACACAAACACACATGAATTACATATTACTTCCAACATGATTAACATACATTACATCAAATTTCCTTCCAAATTGCTTACCCTCAGACATTTGAACATCCCCAAACATCCCCAACTGTAACAATGAAAAGGTTGCAGCATACACATTACTACATGTGGTACTACAATGGGCTACATTAGTACTTGTGTATGTATATGTACATGTATAAAGCATCGAGTCTCCCGTATCCGGCCAAATCCCTTATCCGGATGAGCCCCGGTCCCGACTTGTCCGGATACGAGAGGTTCAACTGTACAGAGATCAGTGAGGGAGATTGAGTGAAAGCAAATGGGTAATTCCATGAAGTTGGGGCAGTGTCCATGTAGCATCATGATATTTAAAAAATACATTTCAGCATAACTCAATATTAATTATGCTATGTACATTTATTGTTTGTAGGCTTTACATTTGCATTGAGGCCACACATTTTCCTGGAAATTTTGTACCATTCAGACTCAATTTTGATGAAGTTATTAAACAATATGTAACAGTGTCCTGTAGCATCGTGACGTGTCCATGTAGCATCGTGATATTTTAAAATTTGGTCCTGACAGACAAATTATGGCAATTAGCTTGACCAAAATTTGATGCAATATGCATTTACAAGATATGAATGAGATAGCTAAATATCTCAAATTTCCTGTACACAGTTTTAATTTTAAAAGAAAATTACAAAATGTATCACGATGCATAGTGACACATTGTGTAATTTTCTTGTAAAAGTAAAACTGTGGAAAGGAGAGTTAAGATATTTAGCTATCTGACTAATCTAGTAATTATGCATATTATATCAAATTTTGGTCGAGCTAATTGCATTAATTTGTCCTTTAGGACTAGATATTAACTATCACGATGCTACCTGGACACATCACGATGCTACAGGACACCGTTACATATTGTTTTAATAACTTCATCAAAATTGAGTCTGAATGGCACAAAATTTCCAGGAAAATGTATGGTCTCAATACAAATGTAAAGCCTATAAGCAATATATGTATAGCATAATTAGTATTGAGTTATGCTAAAATGTAACACTTTGTGCCCCAACTTCACCGAATTACCCAAATAGAAAAATGTTACAAAAGTGAGGACCACTGTACTTCCAGAGCAGCCAAATACTCCCAACTCCTTAAAAACTCATTTTCAATCCATGGACAACACGACCATCATGGATGTGTGGTTTCTTTCCCACGCTCCATCCCCCAACGAATACTGGACCGCCATCAGAGCTGGGGGAAAACGTGATTAATTGCTCTCGCCAGCACTGATGGAGCGGATGATCAAATCTGATAATCACACGCAAAACTTTGCTCTGCTCCGCCCGCGGGATGAAACATGGCAAAAAATGAATTACTGCCATGATGTCTTCCAGCAGATCGTATGATAAACTGATCGTCATGACTAGCAAAAAAATGTAGGCTCCTACAGAAACAACTCAGGAGGACCAAAAGCAAAAACAAAAACAAAACAAAGATTTTTTCCCCTCCCATACACATGTACACACACAAGCATGAAATGAAACAAAATGTGTATAAAGTGAAATATTTAGGAGCAAACTAAGTATTTTTTGTGATTTGTAATTGATTGTATCATCATTCACACTTCATATACTACGGCTGCCAAATTGGACGCTATCATGCTCAAAATTGAAAATTCGGGCTGCAAAATATGTACGCCTATCTATAGCACCATTGTGGCTACAGCTGGGCTCGACTGATTCGTAGCCCCTTAATTGTAATTGCAGTTCACAGCTGAGAGGAGGGTGACGCCTTCAATGTGCCGCAATTTCTGTTTTCACAAAATTGGATCAATTTGGCTATTTAAGAATAAGGGGGCCCGTTCTAAAGATGAGGGAGCTTTCTGCAAAATGGTGCCAGACGCTTTCTATCTTCGAGACTCATTCTGGTCACACAAGAGCATTTCACTCTTCATACACAATGGGTTACCACTCTTAGAGGCACTGTGCCCCATTAGGAGAACGAGAGCGCCAGAGAAGTGTCCCCTCAGATGGCCTGCTCTGTAAATTTGTGCAAAGGATTCACAAAAAAAAAATTCTTGTCATAAAAATCTTGTCTGATTAATGAATTCACTGCAACTTGTCTCCCGGCTGTCCTAGATTCATAAACAAATTAGTATCCCGCCTAATCCCATAATGCCGCCTGAATCCAAAAGCAATCTTGGTAGAAATGGGCGGGTTAACCCCTGAGAATTGGTGTACCTTGAATACCATTCTGGCTCTGGATTGACGACACATGTTCCAGACATTTTCAGGTCTAAATTATTCTTCATTCGTACAATCTTTTTTTTTCTTTCAGAACAAGAAACAGGACTTTCTTTGTAACCTCTCACTCGACAATCTTCAAGCTTTTTGTCTCTCAACCCATTGAGGATGGACTGGTTTTGCTACAAATGTGCAATATGCATTTCCCATAGACACCTGCCCTAGTATACTTGGGACTCGTCCTCAACAGGTTAATAATTCTCCTTATCTCTTGTTTTCCCTTAAAGTCAGTGTGCTGAGATAGGAAATGTCTTCACATTGGTAGTATCACCCAAAAAAATGACACTGCCATCATCACATTTAACATTCTAATCCTGACACAATGACGCTCTAAGACATTACAGCCGCAGATATTTCAAATGGGACTACACTGGATGAAAGGTAAAGCAGTCTCATCATGCCGAATTTCTATTCCATAAGCTGGATGAAAAGGGCGAGTAAATCACAAACAAAGTGATGATGAAGACCAGGTTTGTACACTACAATAGCTGAAGAACAGACTGGTAATGTAAATGCGGATATTTTCACACGAATAATTTTTCGCGCTGAACATGATTATCAATTAACCCACTGAGGATGGGCTGATTTTGCTACAACATGCATTTCCCATTGCCCGAGTATACTCAGTACTCGTCTTCAATGGGTTAATATATTAAGTTTAGGCATACTGTCTGACTTTATGGTGTTTCTCTCACAAGTATACATGCAAATTCTTTCCTGAAAATTTTATGGGTTTCTTGTTTTTGTTTTGCTTTATTTTTTGTTTGCTTGTTTGTTCATTTGCTTTTTGCTTTTTGTTTTTGTTTTTGTTTTTGCAAGGGAACTCTGATTCCCTTGTCAGCTTCTGCTAGCTTACAGATAAAGATCAAGATAGGGTTCACAAGGGCACACTAACTTTCGGTTGCATTGATATCATGTCCACAAGACACAAACTATGAGTGGGGATCCACTGCTACTTATGGAATGAGCGTAAACCCTAAAATGTCTTGTGGTTCTAATCATTGACTAATCATTAAGGTTGCTCCCCTTCAAGTGCATCTACTTGGTGCTGATGTACAAGCTAATTATTGAAGTTCAAAACCATGAGTTAATCTTTTAGACTAGAAATGTCAGGTGAACCTAACTTCTATCAATACCTGAATGCAGCAATTAATGATTCTTCCAATTTCAATTTGCTTTAATTCCCGTCAAGAAGACCATACCTCATCACATCACACACAAGTGATAATGTTCAAAATATAGCTGTAAGACACATAATCTGTCTAGAAAAGATACCATGCCAAAGTTAGGAAACTCAGTTTCTAGTCTGCAGATATCTTTCCTGGGTTTTAAACAGATTCATATTGTCCTTCTCCTCACGTAAGAACATCATCCACTTCCTTTTCCCTATCTACACCCCCATGTCACTCGGAAACCATCCCCGACACTGGCCATTTTTTCGATAATACTTGAGATATGACATAAGGGCACTGGCAAAGAGATTAACTGGTCCCAGAGTGCCCTTGAGTGGCCATTCTGAATGAGAATGATTTAAATAGCAATCCTCTACCGGTCAAGAGATGAAGTTTCAAGTCCGACGGGCTGATGTGGGCAGAATACCAATTAGGATGAAAGTCCATGATGGTACAGTAGGGGGAGGGGGTCCACGTCCACATGATTATAAGATGTTAAGGGTTTGTCCAGAAATTAGCAGATATAAATGGGATGCCCTCCCCATCGATGACCTAGAAATGGATCTCTTCATCCATAATATTCGACCATCAGGACCTCGTCCGTCATCACTCGCAGCCGTTTTGACAGACCCGTGTGCAAGCGCCGGCCACTCGCCGAACGAGCGAACAGAGGCCCGGATCTGACCGGGAAGATGGAGCGCGTGTTTACCCTCCTCCACTCCAGCGCTCGGCAAACGGAATTGACCGTGCTCTCGTAAACACGGCGGAAGAAAGCCCGATGCCACTCGAGTCGGGGATAAGTGCTTGGGTCAACAAGTGAAGCCCATTGTCATGACCTCATTATGACCATCTGATATGTACGAGCCCGCAGATCAAGTTATTGATGCTCCGCGCCGCAGAGAAATTGAGACGTAGTGCAAGAATAGAGAGGCAAGTGACCATTCAGTAGACAGATAAATCAGACAGTGAGAAACACAGACATGCATTAAACCTCAAAATTCATTCAATTTTCAAAATTTTTGGTGCCTTCATTAAGGATTTTTTTCTTTTGTTCTTTTCAGTGCACTCTCATGGTAATATGTTCTTTCATTATTTCTCAACAGAAACTATGAAGTAATTGCAAAATTTGCAAAACTAAAATGCACACAATCATTTCTGGTTTTACAGTGTACAGCACTGGGTTTGTGTGTACATACTAAGAACTAAAGAAGAAAATGTGTGAAACATGGCAATATCTTCAGTATTTAATATAGAATATAGTCATTGACTATATTCAAAACAAATTGTTTAAGATTTATCCGCATGCTTTAACTTTTCTCTTCCAATGAATCCAATAAGACCTCTTTTTTTTTTTTTTTTTACATTGTCACACCCACTAGACTTTTTTCTTTGTTTTGTTTGTATTTATATACTGTTCCTTTTTCTAAATCGTTAAGGTTTTAGTTTTTATGTATACATGTAACAGATGTGTAGTTAAGTTGATTTCTTTTGTTTGTATATGTCACTGATCGGTAATTGTGTGAATCATGTTACTACAAATGTATTTGTTGTTTTATTTTGTGTATATACAGGGCGCCATTGTAAAGCAGTTAGCAAACTGAATGTGCCTACCCTGTATTGTTTTTAAAAGAAAACATGAATAAATAAATAAATAAATAATGAGTCTCAATTACACTTTGCATGGTCCTCATATTAATGTATCACACATAGGGTTAAAAAAAAAGTATCTAGTTCTTCAGAATCTACTTGAAGACTTTTGATTTATGGGCATGTGGGCAGAACATTGACTTAACAGCCTTTGCAGGAATGCCAGGTGTACATGGAAAATGGGTATAATGCAGGCAGACGGTACCAGGCTAGTGTTTGAGTACAGCACAGAGCTTGAAAAGCGTGGGGTAATTTGTGTAAGAAAGAATGTGATTTTGGCTGTATCATATTAAGCTATTCATGATTACCCCATTTCAGCACTGCAATATTCTCTGATCAATGTAGTATGCAATGGGTTAGAAGAGCACTGAGCTCTTTTAGAATCAACCTTCATACTTCTGAGTTATGGGTATGTGGGTGGAAAATGGACTAATAGCCTTTGAAGGAATGTCAGGCTTATACTAAAAGTGCTTCACCGACCACTGACACAACATGACATTAAGGAAACGCATGTTATTCATACCCAAGTGAGCCATGCTTAAAAACCTCCTTGGCTTGAGAACAGAATGTATTAAAGTGAGAAAATGGGAAGTATTTTCATGGATAAAAAGGTCATCAGTAAGAGTAGGAAAACAGAATATGTTGAAATTTTACAGGTAGTCAAGCCGTGACAATCTATCTATGACTACAAACTTTGTGATGCTCAATCCCCACCCACCCCCCCCCCCCCCCAACCCAAAAGCCCTCAGGGGTTCCTGGCAAGATATAAGTCCCACTCCAGCTAGTGCTTGAGACAATCCCCTAAAATGTCAAGAAGCTATCACGCTCCGAAACAGCCTCCGGAAACTCCCGTCTCTCCTCAGATCCTCCCGTGAATGAAACAGAGTCTTATTTTTGTGGCAGTCGGGCATGCTGAATAGAGCTGTACATGTTCCACTAGTCAACCAAATATATTTTTCTCTGGCGCAAATTTTCCGAGCCCCCGCCGTCACGGCAACCCCTGGGAATAGCTCCCTCCTCGCACGCTCTGAACAACAGCTGAAGTTTTGTCCCCGCCACGGAGTGCCATTTTACTCTCTCTATTCCTGCTTAAATAACAACCAACTGGAGCTACAAATATTCTCTCTCTCTATCTGCTCATTGAATTCCCAGGGCGACGACTAAATGCTTCAAGTTGTGTGCCCGAAAGGACAGTGACACCGCTCCAGGGAAAGATGGCCATATAACATCTCCTCTTGGTTTCACAGTAGTGGTCACGGAAACAATTACCGGTAGTTCACTCCCATCTCCCTTTATAATCTTTTTTTTTTTTTATATGTGATCCTGCATCACAAAACCACCAGAAAGTCGCCAAACATGGATTTCCAGCTAAGGGCAGATTTTGAAAGAGCAGGCTCTCTTGTAAGCTTTACAATGACATACAACTCAAAACAACCAGACTTTCGAACCCAGCTAAATAATGGAAAAAAAGTACACCCTCTGGAAAAGTGTTTACCAAGAAGAGAGGCTTGAAGTTTAGAGTCTATTCAAGCACTCAATCTCCCCTGTGATGCTCTGTACAATGAATGGGGCAAAGAACAGGACGTAAAACTCCTAGCCATGCACTGTGACGGGATTATCAGATTAAACTGAAAATTTTAGCACCTTTTGAGTAAATTCTATTCAGGATTAAGACTAAACTTAAATGCAACAGCGTCATCCTATCAAAGGTTACGAGCTGAAAATGAAGAGTGAGTGAAGGGATTTAAAGAAATGAAAAAAGAACATTTACAAGCTATAAAATTTGTACCTTATTACACAGACCAAAGAAAAAACAGCAAAAGCAACAATTTTCCATTTGTTTTATGATCCCAAACTTTAGAATCACAGAGAAAAATTGCTCATTAAGAAAATGGAAGACACAAAAATTGACTGGGTTGACCCATTTCACCTATTTTGAGTCCTGATCTAAAATCAGGTCATTCAGCTTTTTGCAATTTGTGAATCATTCATAGATTTTAGTAATCAAGCTGATTTTGAAAATAGTTCAATGAAAATATGCTAGAAGTTTTGTGTTTAAAATGAAAAGGACTGACTTTAAAGACGATATTTTTACTTTACATAATAAAACACTATCCATAAAAAGGACAGATTTGAACAAGGAGACACAGTATCACACCTCAGAAATGTAGTTTATGGGACTTGTTGGGTTAAGTAACTGGTCATCCTTTCAACCATAATTCTGGTCAAAGTTCATTATTCCAAAGTTTGTTAATCCAAAGGCTCCTCATTCCATAGGTTCCTTATTCAAAAAGTTGGTAATTCCAAAAATGAAATAAGGTTCATTATTCTGAAGGTTTGTAAATCCCAAAATGAAATAAACAAATGTCATTCAGAAGGTCCATTCATCCAAAATGAAGTAAGCTTCATAAGTACACATCTGTTTTTTTTTTTTTGTTTTTTTTTCATGTTTGGATTAATATACATTATTTAATTTTCTATTGAACCTTCAAAACAATGAAACTTAATCAATTTTTGGACTAGCAAACCTTCAAAATTGCAAACCTCTAGATTAACAAACCCTACTTCATTTTTGGATTGAGCATCTAGGTAAAGATACAGACTTTAACTGTTTAGTTATGAAAGCCACTTCATACACCAGCAAATAATTCTCGACACAAAATAACTTTTATGCTTATAAATGCAGAGAAGCAATTGGCAAAAGCTTTCAGATCAGACTTTTGCATCAATCTGGAAAAGAACACAAAAATAACATCTTCTATTATGTCACACAAATGACAGAGCATAGAGTTACCTTTTCCATATTTGTATGCCTGAAGTAAGAAACTTTCTCAAGACACACACAAAAAAAAAAGAAGAAAGGAAGGAGGGCAGGGGAAGAATAACACAAACACAAACTTGTTCTACCATTTGCTCTTAGAAATCTGGAAATGGAACATTAAAGTGCCTCAACCAAAATGCCCCATGGGTAGAGGCATATAATCAAACACTTCTTTGAAGACTTCTTTCACATCTACCAAAGATCAGAGAATCTTTATCATCCAACCAATCAGGAGGGCAAAGAACTTTGAAGTAATCTTTCATTGTTGAAGGCAGTAGCCACAGACTGAGATTTAGTAAAGTTAATCATAGCGCTTTTTTCACTTCACAAAAATACAATGAACAAAACAAAACAAAACAAAACAAAACAGGACCAAAAGCAAGAAGTGGTCTCCATACTGATAATGTGATGGTAAACTAGAAACTCATAAAGGTAGTATGGGCTACATGTATTTCTTCTGTATTAAGTACATGTAATTTGTCCCCGACTTTTATTGGAAGCTGTAGAAGAGCTTTTGTACATGTATTGGCACCAGTTCACATGAATTTATGGCCTCCTACTCTTTACTGTGGGTTTAATCCTACATGTATGTAACATCAACTTCACATTGGCAAGTCATTTAATCTTCTAATACAGTGCTTGAATGGAAAGTTTATAATCTAACATGTAGCTATATAAGGAGAAATTCTTTAAATTTGTTTCGGAATATATAACAAAATACCCGCCCCCACCGAATAGAAAAAAAGATAGAACAAACAGATAACAAAAAATAATGTCACTGCCTCAATTTGAAAACAGCTTTATTGCAATCTATTGCAATCATTTACAGATTACTGGAGAATATACAATATGTGACACTTCATATTGAGTATTTATGAGTATTCTTTGTCAGCTATATTCGTTAGTCTCATAAAAACAACAACAGCAGCCGCTCTAAAATAAGAATCCCTGCTTAGGGTCCTACTCATCACATATGGAATATGCTCATCCAATTCCCATCCTTCCCCTATCCTCCCCTACCCCCATTTCATGACATGTAAAGGCAGATGGGTCTTTTCCTACGGTATCCAATTACACACACCTTCAGCAGATCAACAAGATATTATATGCATTCTGGTTCATTACACCTGAAAAGTGAGATTTCACAGCATCCGTTAAGCTTTTGGTGAAATTTCATCTCTCCCCTCCCCCCTCCCCTCCATCCGTCTGTACAAGCTGAGAGAGCAGCAACTCAGAAAGAACATCTTGACGGCATGATGAGTACCCCCAAGTGCATCGTGGGAGATAACTGATTCAGAATCTTCCATTCATGAAGCAAACCATGAAGGGAATGGTTTCGTTTTCTTTAGTTTATGTGTTGTTGTTGTTTTTTTTACACTGCACTTGTCCTTTACAACATGCCCATCCATTTTTTTGCTCATAAATCACACACGGAATCAAAATCGCTGGGTTTCCCCTTTCTGCGATTCGGTAATCACTGCGACTGAGCATGAATCATTAATGCATGTGAATTGATATCACTACCTACACAGCGGGAGCAGTCACGCACGCTGCAGGAAATGGCTGAATGCGAAATTTTCAGACAGATGCCAGAGATGGGTTAATACCATCACATGACTGGCAGTAATGAATTTTTCATTTTTCTGAAAAATCACGCATGTCATAATCAACATCAGTGCATGCATATATGTATGCTAGTTCTCAATGTTTGATTAATGTTATATTTATCATTACCATCATCATCATCATCATTTTTATGTGATAAGAAGCAATGCACAGTGCAGGACATTACAACGAAACATTCATGCATTCCACAAGTCATTTTTGTCACAAGTGTAATAGCATAGCATTCTAAGAACAGAATACTTCTTTTTTTTTGAGGGGGTACCATACATGAAATAAGAATACTCACTGCTCAAAAGTTGAATTTCACTCAACATTTCACCTCTATTAATCTTGTTTGAAAGATCTGCAAATTTTCTCTTCATGAAGAAAATTTCTGTGGGTAGCTCAACCTACAAAGAGCAATTCACTGTTTAGAAAGCAGCACGCACCATTTGCACCCTTTTCTTTAATACAAAGCATAAAACACTCTGTCCCTCGGACAGGACATTAACTCTTTATGTGCCACAGTGTAAAACCCCTGTGTACCACATTATCTGGAGAGTGCAATGCAGGCATGCTTCGGGAAAACATTCTGTGTTTCAAAGCCATGTAACTTCTTATAAATTGTTGTTATGCTTGACATTGAGTAATGAGCAATGTTGAAGAGAAAATCCCAAGATTCCCAAATTCCAACAGGGAACATCGCTCAATATTCAATCACCACATAATGAAAGCAGTACATGTGAGTGGATTAGAATCGCGAGCAACGCTTTCATTGTAATGTGGCATTTGGCGATTTATCGATCGGTTTGGGCGGGATTGTGCGTTTGAGGAACATATGCGAACTTGGCACGCCGTCGACCGAGTCGGGCGTGCGAACGTGGCACATAATGAGTTCAAAGAAGGTCCCAGTGTGAGAGCTGGCCTTGACTCACACACGTGTAAGATTCCACTTTATTCATTCATTGCAAAGAGTAGGGGGCTAACCCGGTGAAGTGGCCTACCTAGCTATCCACACAGAAAACAGGCAAATGATGCCAACCCCTCATGGCTAGCCCCAGGCGACTAGCAACAGTCAGCAAACGTAATCAACCAGGCACGCTGTGCCATAAGAGAAGAAGAAGAACCTTCGTAAGTGACCTTTTAATACACTTATGCTGCTTACTGTATATGGAATGTTGATCATACTGTAAATCTGTAATCACGCCGTACTTACTTGTAATTCATAACACTGAAATCCATCCTGCTCTCATATTGGCTCAGTTGCAACTTGCAAACATAAATCTTTTGGCATAATTTCATATCATCGTTATCCCATAATCTTCCCACACTTTATGCTCTTAGATATCAGTGCAGACCTTTCTACCTTTTTGGGAATTTAAAGGAATATTTCCTTCAATCTTGGGAGTTTGAAAACAAGTTTGTAATCTGGGTATGAATTCTACTGGTTGCCACAAATGTCAAATGCAACTTGCGCTTTACATGTGCTGAATTATCCTGAACTTTATGATCAGGCAAACAATGCTCTGAGGTGATCCAAACTTATCTCAATGGCATGGCATAAAAATGCCTATCATGACTGTTACAGGGAGATGTCTTGGTACTTTGATGACAACAATAATAAAGTTAATAAAAATGATGAGGATGAGGATGAGGATGAGGATGATGATGATACTGATAATGATAATGATAATGAGGGTGATGATGATGATGATGATAATAATAATAATAAAAATAATGATGATAATAATGATAACAATGATAATAATGATTATAATAATAATAAGAAGAAGAATAAGAATAATGATAAGAATAATCATTCATAAACACTACTAAAACTACTTAGAAATTTTTGAATTTTTGAAGCATCAGTTCTTACACTGCCATTACAGAAGCTTCTTCTCTTTTCTTCACTTTCTCTTGTAAGATCAAAATCATATCTCTGTCTCTTGTTTACATCAATTTCTGTTGTTTAGTTTACTTTGGAGTATGACCATGATTAAGGAACAACAGTCATATGTTGGTTCTACAGCAGACACAATGTGATCGAGTTTCAGACTCTTAGAGTGGAATTGCTTTCTGGCATGGCCTGAAAGAAAACACTTCTTTTTTTTAAGCAATCAAAACAAGGGAATTCCACTCAGTAGAAATGAACATGCCAGACTCCCCCATAACTTTGCACCAACTTGTAGCAGTTAGTCTACAGATTCAGACAGGAATTGCAAAAGTCAGTTACATGGATTGCTATATTTGAATGATTAATGATGAATAAATTGATCTGCCACAAGCATCCACCCATTCCTAGAGAGATTATGATGTCATGTCATTAAAAAAATAACATTAAGTATTACATTTCTTAAACAAACAATTGTTAATAAGCCATAAAGAGCAGAGGTAATACATGTATGTTAACTGAAATGGGAAGATGTGGTATATTTTCATTTTGAAAAACCAATTTCATGAACACACATTTGATATTTTGTTTTTTATGAGTAATATTCAAACAATACTTTAATCTTCTGCAGCATAAAACTTCACCACCACGAAATAATACATTTGGCAAAATCAAAGTAGAACTTGTTTAGGCTTTCAATAAAAATATAAGAAGATGAAACTGTAACTGTCATGAAACAGCTTATTAGACATTTAATCAATGCACATTTTTAAGTATACAAAAAGGGTAGATTTCAATTAAAAGATATGAAAAGAATATATGAATATATATGCATTCACCTATATATATAATATTATATATATATATATATATATATATATATATATATATATATATATATATATATATCAGACGGTTATGTCATAAACTGTCACTAAACCATGTGGGCCGACTTCTGGACGATTGAAGAAAACAATGGCAGCTGGGCAGCATGACGACAGGACAAGATTGTTTTTCATGTTGAACATGACACGTATTCAGAGCGACAGTGCGACGACACCCACACCCACGCTCCGGCAAATGATCCGCTCTGAAAGACGGCGCGTTCTGTTCCTGCCCCACCGCCGCCGAAGCGCATCCATTATGGATCAGTTTCTGCTATGATGCCGAATGGCTCACATGAATTAACTTAAATCCTTTGCGCACTCACTAAATGTAGCCCAGGGCGGCAGTCGGGCTTACTGAAAAACAGTGAAAAAAAAGCAAATAATAGGCAAAGAATGTTTGCAAGTGTGGAACCAGTTGATGTAAGAGCTCTTTGAAAAACATTCGGCTTCAGTTGGTAAAAACCTTTCATAATCTCTCATAAGTCCCAAAAGTGGCAAAGAAGGTGATTGTAAAACCACAGAATTTTTTTTTTTTCCTTTTTCCAAATTACATAACTTATATTCAACTTTGATAAGAAGATATTCTATCACTTCTAACATACACATACCACTCTCCTCAGACCCTTTGCATTGTTATATAATTGAACCTGCCAAATTAGGTTTTTTATTAAAGTGACAACATTGGACTAATTTTTTGTTTGGGTTTGGGTCTAAGACTAAGATATTATCTAACTGCTACTGTCACAGAACTCATATTATGCATAGTTTCTTTTATCATGTATGCATAGCATAAAGCTAGTTTCTCTCAGGGACAAATAAAACTCTCATGAGCTGGAAAATTCTAAACTTGTTGCTTGGGAAATGGATGAGTTCTGGCAAACTTTTACTACTCTAAATGCAACTATCTCACCAATTGTCCTTCCTTCTAAATATCCAATCTGACAATCCAAATAAAACTCTCATGAGCTGGAAAATGCTAAACTTGCTGCTTGGGAAATGGATGAGTTCTGGCAAACTTTTACTACTCTAAATGCAACTTTCTCACCAATTGTCCTTCCTTCCAAATATCCAATCCGACAATCCAAATAAAACTCTCATGAGCTGGAAAATTCTAAACTTGCTGCTTGGGAAATGGATGAGTTCTGGCAAACTTTTACTACTCTAAATGCAACTTTCTCACCAATTGTCCTTCCTTCCAAATATCCAATCCGACAATCCAAATAAAACTCTCATGAGCTGGAAAATTCTAAACTTGCTGCTTGGGAAATAGATGAGTTCTGGCAAACTTTTACTACTCTAAATGCAACTTTCTCACCAATTGTCCTTCCTTCCAAATATCCAATCCGACAATCCAAATAAAACTCTCATGAGCTGGAAAATTCTAAACTTGCTGCTTGGGAAATGGATGAGTTCTGGCAAACTTTTACTACTCTAAATGCAACTTTCTCACCAATAGTACTTCCTTCTTTCCTGACTGCCCCTTTCCAATATTGTTTTGTCTACATTTTATTTTCCTGATCATTTGTGTTCCTGTGTTCATGTGTGTGCATCTGTGCACTTCCATTATTTTACCTTTTTTTCTTTTGTAAGTCCCATCAAACTGCGTGTACCACATCTCTACAAGTTTGTCTTTTACATTGGCCCCTCTTTTCCAATAAAGCAATTATTTTGAACCAATAGTTTCCCATAGATTTCACACTTGCTCATTAAATCTTCCACTTTCAAATTTATGTTTATATATTTTGTATTGCATTAATTTGTTGTAATTGTTGCATTTGAAAGAATCTGTGATAATGGAAATAGAATTTGATTTGAACTGAATTGACCTGAACAAACTGTATTAATGTGTTATAATTGTGTAGTTGAAAGAATTTGTAAAACTGGAAACAGGATTTGATTTGAATTGAATTGGTCTGAACAAACTGCATCAATCTGTTGTAGTCGTTGCAGTCGAAAGATTTTGTGATATTGGAAATGAGATTTGATTTGAAATGAATTGAATTAAATTAAATTGAACAAACTGCATTCTAATTTGTTGAAATTGTTGTATTTGAAAGACGTTGTGATACTGGAAATGGAATTTGAATGGAATTGAATTGAACAGACCAAACTGTCAAGCAGGCAAACAAGAAGTCTGTGATTTTTTTTAAAGTCATCTCCTGTGCCTTCAAAGCATCGCCATCTAATTTTTGACAGCTTTGCTCTTTATTTCACTCTCACTAAGTGAAACAGAGACTGTACAGTGTTCTAAAAAATTCCCCTTTCCCTGCTCTCTTCTGGGGCATCTTGTTGATCTTACACAAAATGATGTAAATGGAATATTGGAGACTATCTCAATGTTACATCAGCCGGACACTCAAAACTGGACTATGTCACTTGATTCTGATCACTCTTTTTAGATTTTAGGGGCATCATTTTTTTTTTCCAACCAGGACAGTCTCAAAAGACACAGGGCAGATTCTAGTCCATACAATCTGATCTTGGCTGTGGTATCTCATGTCTCCCCGATGAGAATGGAAGCACTCCTCTCAGGCTGATTAAAACACAACTGGATTTGACTCTCATGTAGCTCTGGCAAACATTTATCTATCAAAAGAATGTTTGATAGAATGTGCATCCGCATATAAAAAGTCAACATTTGTCGCAAATGAGGAATTTACTGGTAGCCCATTGGGGATTCTTTTACATTTGCTGCAAATATATGGGTAAAAAAAATACAATGCAAGAGTATTTTCTCACAAATCACAATTATGAACTGAAACAGGCACACTTTCTTCATGTAGTTGACATCAACAGCTAACCTGCTCAAAGGGATGGTATAGTTTTGGTTGAGATGGCCGGCTTCAGGTTTCCCACTTTTTTTTGTGAGATAACGAGAACCTTCTTAAATGAAATATGAAAGAACATACAATTCAAAGAGGAATCAAAGTTTATTTGATGAAAACTGATTTTGAAACGGCAGAGATATCCAAAACAAAGCAATCCTAATAAAAGGTGGGACCCACCTTTTATGAAGATCATTTTGTTTTACTTGCTTTTACTTCCTGCGAAACTTCTTACAAATCTTCCCACTCCAACTACGAATCTTCCCACTCCAACTACAGATACTTCCCCCACCCCCGCCAAACTTCTCCATCTTTTGCCAGTGTGACTGGTAGAAACTGAAACTTTGCAAAATTTGTCAGGTGATCAGTCCACCACCTGTTTCCGGGTGGTGTCTCCGAAGAGCGTGGCCATTGTGATGCATAGGTGTTCATTGTTACGTCGTAATAACTACAGTGTAGCCATCAGACAGCGAACTCTTTTTTTTTTTATTGCGCAAGTGCACTAATGACACAAACTTCTTGATCCAAAGATCGAGAAGTCTGGCTGTCAGTGTGATCGGATGACAAAGATTGCGAAGACTGCGCGATCTTGAACTTCTCAACCCTTTGCCAGTCTGAGTTTGTTTGTCTTCTTGTTGTTGTTTTTTGTATCCTTATGTAGTTTGTTCTCATGTATTTCAATAGTCACAACTTCCAAACTATTTATTGGCAACTGGTCTCTCATGCATCGCATTGTAATATATATACAATATTGTTGTACAGATAACATCACAATATCATTAAAAATATTGTTTTATAAAAGTAAGTATGAAATGAATTCCCATTTATGGCAGCTTGTCTTGGCACATCCGTGCTTACATGCTAATGAAGCATGGCTAGAGATGTGCAGATAAGTATTTTTTTAAAAGATAAAAAAGTGTAGTAAGAATTCAATGAAGACTTCAACTGTAAATGCATGGATATTGATAAAGTACCTCTATCAAACCTGTCTTAGCAGCAATCTTAACCCATTGAGGACAAGTACCGAGTATACTCGGGCAGGTGTCTATGGGAAATGCATGTTGTAGCAAAATCAGTCCGTCCTCAACGGGTTAATGGCAACAGAAAAATTCTTCCAAGAGGAAAGCTGTGTTAAAGACCCTCTACATTGCAGCTATCAATTCTGTATCCTGCGGTAGATTTCAACCTGCGTATAGCAGCCACCAGATCCATACAGAGCAGAACTGCAGTTGAGTCAGTAATCAGCCTGTTTGGGTTTTGGGGAGTTTTCTTTTGCTTTGCAGCCATGCCAGTAATATATATATTAACAGTTTAATGCGATCTACCCCTGAATTCACCTGCCTTTCAGGCATAGCGATGCCTAAAAAGCTTGATTCCTGTATGCATGCTTGTGTGTAATAACATGATCAATAATGACATGAAGCATGTGCATACAAACCACCAACATTTAATAGATGTACACAATGATAATACATGTACAGTTGAACCTCTCGTATCCTGACAAGTCGGGACCAGGGCTCATCCGGATAAGGGATTTGGCCAGATACGGGACACTCAATGCTTTATACATGTACATATACATACACATGTACTGATGTAACCCATTGTAGTACCACATGTAGTAATGTGTATACTGCAACCTTTTCATTACACTCAGTAACAGACCCCAAAATAGAGGTGTATGTTAATGTTGGAAGTAATATGTAATTCATGTGTGTTTGTGTAGGAGTTCTCAGGGAGTTGGGAATCCCCCTTTCCTCCGGTAATTACTAAAAAAAAAGGCATGCCAAAAAAAAAAAAAAAAAAAAATCATGGCGAGATTGCGTCCGTATAATAGAGAGATCCGGATAAAGGGAGGCCGGATAAGAGAGGTTCAACTGTACATGCATGTGATACCGGTACACACAAAATGTTGGAGAACCTGACTGTAGTGGTCACCTGTCTGTAACAGCCACTCTTTTTGTCTCCCTTGGGTGGCTGCTGTGGACAAGTTTGTCTGTAAAACATTTGGGAAGGTCATATACGTACTCCTTGACAGCATAGGCCAGCACGAGGTCTGTGAAGACAACGGAGAGCCTCTGGAACAGGACGGTGGCCGGCGAGGCGTAGTTCAGGTTGCTGACTTTCAACATCTCGGGGTCAAAGTGTACAGCGACTTTGGACAGGAGCCATTCGAACCAAGCAAAGAAAGGTGGGTAATCCAGTGTCCACTCGGACGTGTCCTGTGGGGGGGGGGGGGGGGGGGGGATAGTGAGAGAGTGGGAACTTTTGATTACATCACTGCAAATCTGCAAAATATAGTGATTATTTAAGAAAAAAAATATATATATATCACACGTTTTCATGCCACCTGCAATTCAATTGATAATCACATGCAACACTTGGTGCTTTATATAGTTTACATGACAAATATATGAGGAGAAAAAAACAAACAAACTGTTGATTGTATTACTAAGAATTTGCAAAACATCTGAATTCTGAAAAAAAAAATAAAAGCAATATCTCACATTTCCATGCTATCTGCCATTTCAATAACAACCACATGCAATACTTTTACATGATTTACATACAAAACTACAAAGTTTATGGGGGAAAATTGACTTGAGATACTATGGAAATAATTAACAAGTGGAAGGATATGATAAAGGACAAAGACTGAATGGAAAACAGGAGGAAGAAGACACTGCTAGACGGGGAAAAATGTGCAAAGAAGGAAAATGCTTCGACTATTCAAATCAATCTTCTAACTCTGCAGCATGAAAGTGTATTTGTGACAATCATGTATTCTATTTTTTTTTTCCCTCGGGCATGTACAATTCTCCTACTTTCTATAGCATCAATACATGATTTCCAAAGGGCCTTTATAGTAAAAGGGGTGGTAAAGTTTTGGTTGAGATGAGAATTCAGCTTTTAACTTTTTGTGAGAAAATTAGAAATCACCTATGAAATATTAAGGAGCGTACAATTCTAAGAGGAATTCAAAGTTGATTTGATGAAAGTCAGTTCTAAAATGGTTGAGATATCAAAAAACAAAGTAAAACAAAGTGATCCTAATAAAATGTGGGTCCAACCTTATATTACGGTCACTTTGTTTTGAATATCTCAGCCATTTCAAAACCGATTTTCATCAATAAACTTTGAATTCCTCTCAGAATTATATGCCCTTTCATATTTCATTAGAAGTTTCTCATTATCTCAAAAAAAAAGTTAGAAATCTGAAGCCCCTTCTCAAGCAAAACTATACCATCCCTTTAATCTACATGATGAAAATCAAAAAGAAGTAGCAGATACAGGATGCGTTATGCATGGTTTAGATTTTTAAAGGGATCGTACAGTTTTAGTTGAGACCTAATTTCAGGTTTCTAACATTTTTTGGTGAAATAATGAGAAACCTTTTTATGAAATATGAAAGAGCATGTAATTCTATGAAGAATTCAATGTTTATTTGATGAAAATTGGTTTAGAAATGGTTTGAGATATCCAAAAAAGAGGTGATTCTACTAAAGTGTGGGACCCACACTTTATTACGATCGCTTTGTTTTACTTTGTTTTTGGATGTTTCAGTCATTCCAAACCCGATTTTCATCAAATAAACTTTGAATTCCTCTTAAAATGGTATGTTCTGTACTATATCATAACTGTTTTTTTTTTTTTTTTGTATCTCACCAAAAGTTAAAAGCCCAATTCTCATCTCCATCAATACTGTACCATCCCTTTAAGCCATGTTTTGGTTTTGAAAATGTGAACAATGATGCATTTATGTACAACAGCCATCTCCTGATGGTATAGACACAGAAAACTTGCACATTTTCCTACAGATACAAACAAGGCATATATAAAGGGTGTAAAAAAATATATCATACTGCCAAACATACAGGCACACACACATACACATTTACATATTACTACATGTTACGGGAAAAAAAAAAGGGAACTCCTGTAGGCGATTCAATTGCTTTACATGAAGTGGCTGCTTATAACAGTTATGAATGAATAAGCAATCAGATCATGTCTAGACACAAACCGCCAACGTCGACAGCATCTTGATTGCCATCAATTTGAATTGCATGTGGGCAAACATGTGGACGATATGAATGAAATTCTCTGCTAATCCCGCTCTGGCCCAATTCCTGGGTAATCGAAACTGTATGTTCCTCCTAAAGCAATCAAATAAATTGCACTGCCAGATGATTGGGGTCCATGACTTCAGCAATGGACACCCATCAGAAATTAATGGACAAGCAGCAAACATGTGTGTAAAAAGAATCTACATTACATCACAGTGGCGGATCTAGGAGGACAGCACCGGGCGCACACCCCCCTTTTAAAAAGAAAAAAAGGGGGAGGGGTGTGTGTGCGCCCCCCCCCCCCCTTTAATTTGTAAACGCGCCCCCTCTTTACGGAATTCCTGAATCTGCCCCTGCATCATCTGAATTAAATGTAAAAAAAATGAGTATGTATCACAATTTTAAATGGCCTTTTTCTCTCATTTTTTTTTTGGGGGGGGGGGGGGGGGGGGGGGGGGAAGGGGGGGAGGGAGGGAGAGAGAACGATTCTCTATTTTATTGGCAATGGGGAAAAGGAAATTGGCAATTCTCAAACTGCAGCCACTGTAAAGAAGTGTGTAAATTTTATCGTCTGTCACCACTGAATGTTGTGGTTCATAGAAACATACTTACTTTTTGGCATCCAGAACTGGATACTACCACACTGTTTCTTACATGTAGGAATCATTGACATGAATATTACATAACATACATTTTTTTGGCAGTTAAATAACAATGAATTCAATGACATTTGTCTGAAATAACAATAACATCATTCAAAACAGGCCACTCACACGCTATGAAAATAAGAGCTTATTCTTACCTCATAGTACCACTTTGAGACTGGAAGACTGTGTGTGATTGCCAGCCAGTTTCGATGTACTTCAAAGTCTGTTGATCGACTACAGGAATGTTTGGAGAAAGAGAAATAGAGAGTTTGGATGTTGTTATTTTCATGGAATGAACATTTATAATATAAACTACAACTGCAGCAGTGGAATAACTTTACCTTTCCACAAATAGAAACAATAAATGTACTTTATGAACATTGAGCATTTGGTTAGTTCCACAGAGGGTAGATGAGGCATAAAATGTAACTTCACCTTATTATCTCCACTCAGCAAAAAACAAACAAACAAACAAACATTTTAGTTGAACGGTCAGAGGGAAAGAGAAACTAATGTTTTCAGTCATGTTGGCATGAATTCAGTCATAGTACAGCGGACAATGCAACAATTCAAAAACAGTAAGTTAAATACCTCATGTCTATGGAGTAAGACCTACAGGTAGTGCTACATAAGGTAAAACAAGCCTAGGAATGTTGGCATGCATTTTCATTATGCAAATTTCACGATAGCCAAGATTCATAAAATTAGAATGCACGTGAAAGTTCTCGTCTACACTAAATGCACTGAATGCCAGTTGCCATTCGTGAAAATTACATGCCATGAAAAAAAAAAAAAAGGCTGTCTTGCTTCAATTCATGAAAATTTCATTCTGTGACTATATACTGCTTTAACAGTACATTTTCTCCGGCACACTCTAAACCACCCAACAGTCTTCAGACCCCCTTGTTTTTCTGTTTATTTGGAGGATACCCGTAGTATGCTAAATGTCTTGCTGTCCCTCGTGAATCCGTTTCGTCGTTGTCTTGTCTTGCTTTGTTTTTATTTTCAGTTTTATCTGTGGTTTTCCGTTTCTTCCTTTTCTTTTTCTCTTGTGATAAATGCTTTCTCCTTGATGCCTAACTCTGATGGAGTGGCGGGAACTTCTTTCCAGTGTTCGCGGTACATCTGTACAGGATGTTCCGATCAATCTAATTCTTCCTCCTCGACATGGGGGAGAATGATGGTATCTTGATCAAGCGTTAAGGGTGCACGGGGGAGCAAGGGATGGCCAGAATTTAACTCGATCAATACAGAGTCATCAAGAAACTTTAGAAGGGGAAAAAGGAGAAGGGTTTCTACAGGACAACAGGAGGGAGGGGGTTAAGATGATTAGAAAAAGTGCACCGTGCCCTCTCAATGTACTACAAATTGTTGTGTAATTCAGAGTGAAGAACTTTTGGATCAGACCCAATATTCTCCCCGAGTCGCCTGAAGAGATTTTAGTCTGTTGGTGCTATGGAATAGCATACTGCTGTCTCCTGCTGTATTCATGATAGGCTTAATTGTACAAGCCTCATCAAAATTGGTACTGGAATAGTGTAAAACCAGAAATTTTCGCATGCATGAGACTTTCGTGAATTTCGTGAGGACTGAAGATTTGTGAAAGAACAATGCACTCAAAAAAACGTTGTCTAGCCAATGCATTTTCAATTCAAGTGGCAATTCGCAATACTATCATTCTGCGAAAAAGGCCATTCTTTTTTTGTTTTCTGGTTTTACAGCGAGACATTTATGGAATCTAATGGAAGTTGAACATGCTATCATGCAACAATGATAGTTTAGAAGCAAGCACAAGTCATGCAAATTTGATGAGGCAATAAAATCATGGTCTCACAGTTCTCCAACCTTGCCTTTACATGTCCCGCGAGTGCTTAATTTCAATGCTGAAGTACGACACGAATGCAAATTACGATTCAAATCATCATTCATTCACATGACCGAGGAAAAAGGCTTCACGGATTTTGTGGTTTTGAATTTCAGAGCGAGGAGGGGAGGTTTGACTTACTTCCAAGTTCCCTTTAATCACTCTTGAGCTGTCTTTCTGCGGGAGTGATTGGAAAGTCACCATAATCTCTGCCCCCACCCCCCCCCCAAAAAAAATAAAAACAAACAACTGGAATTAATTATGTTAACACCGTTAATTCCCGTGAAATGTGACTGGAAAACACCTCTGAACAACTATTTGAAACATAATTGGAATTATGTTTCAAATCACCCTCTGCGATTCCAGTTTGTATTCACGCGGCAAGAATGCTTAAGTTGAAACACGATTCTAGCGATGCTTCATTACAATTGTGTTTCAAATAAAGCAAACTCAGTAGGTGTGAAAGTTAGGCAAGTGACCTACACACCAAACTTGCTTTTTTGACATTAATCACAACCAAACAAACAGAAAGATGACATAAAGACAGAAAGACAGACACAAATACAGCAAGAGAAATAGGCAAAGACAGACTGAGGCAGAAATAGGGATAGAGAGACAAACAGACAGATAGTCATACAAACACACACACACAAACATACACATCTATGGTGAAAACCGAGGACCTGTTAATACCCATATAAGCATTTTACCAAATAACCGAGGACCTGTGTGTAAGTAGGACTCTTGTCAACCGAGGACTCATTCACATATTACCATCCAACTCGGGACTTTTACAACAATGCTAATCGAGGACGTACAAACATGTACCCCTACATGCAAAAGCATGCAAAAGCAGACCGTTTGGAATGGTCTGCATACAGAGGATGTCCTCAGTTCTACACTTGTGTGTCCTCGGTTTAAATGTAAAGTTTGTATATGTGTCCTTGTTTTACACCATGGGTAAGTGCACACACACACACACACACACACACACACAAAGTGAGAAAGAGAGTGTTATGTGTGAGAGAGTAAGAGCCAGAGAGAGAACAGAAAGATAGGGCATCAGTACCGATACAAGAGGACACTCTCCACACTGAAAATCCCTAGGGAGCTGTACCAGGTGTGTGCACTTGATACAAAGTCATAGAAATAATTGGTCTCCTTGCATACAAAGGATGGTAAGATTCCACTGATCTCACCTAATATCAGGCTAAATCCACACAGTCCCTATTTAATTTAGAAAATGCATCGGGATAAAGTCCTGTAAAGTTAAAACAACTTGTGAAAAAGTATTGTTCTTGATTCTCTTTTCGTTTTGTTTTGTTGTGTTGTTGGTTTGTACTTTTTTTTTTATGTGTGCATGCTTTTTTTTTTTGAGTTCTTGTCTTTGTTTTGTTTCTGCTCCCCTTCTTCATTTCATTTCGATAGTCTCCATCCAGGGTAATTGCAATTTAGGGTTTTTGTTTTGTTTTGTTTTGTTCTGTTCTGTTTTCAGCTGAACAATTTGTCTCTCTTCACAATATGGCAGGAAGTAATATTTCATGTGAGGATGCAAACAAAAATGGCTTAAGATGAGAAAAGAGCAGGGGGTACAGACACTTCATAACAAGCCTTTTTTGGCAAATATATGAATCAAAGCAGAAATACATTGTACATGTAGAAAAGAAAGTCATCTGAAATACATGTCTGTTGTATTCGTCGAAGCCAAATTTAACATCTCTATGCAGTAAGTTGTAGGATTATATATTCAAAGAAACACAAAGGAAATACCAACTAGAAATGTCGCTATGGCGACTGGTATGCCTCCACCATAATGCATGATTCTCCCAATAGGTCTACTGTACATGTGGACAATGTGTTGAATGTTCACCTTCGAGAGCATGTATTTGGGGATTTGAGGACTTTTACTTGACTTTGACCCTTTTACAAGTTTATACATTGAGTAGTTTTCAAGGTATGGAGAAAAAGTGCAGTTTCTGTATTGAATAGTAAATTGTTACCATTTTCATCTAGCCTTTGACCCTTGACCTTTGACCCTATGATCCTAAAATTCATAAGAGAATCACTGTCAGGCAGAACATATGCACAAAGTTTCAAGATAACTTGAGCCACTTCCAAGATATGGAGGAAGAAGTAAAGTTCAGCACTTTCACTTGGTCTTTGACCTTTGACCTTTTTGACAAAACAAAACAAAACAAAACAAAACAAAAAACTTCCCAGAGAATCTCTCTCGGGTAATACATGTATAAAAAAAAATCCTGCAGGCATTGCATAAATATGAGGGATATAGTAACATTTTGAAGAGTTAACCTTGACCTTTGACCCTGACCTTTGACCCCATGAACCCAAAATTTCCTATTTAATCACTGCCAGTCAGTACATGCAATATACTATGTTTCATGAGGATACCTTGAACCACTTCCAAGATATAAAGAAAAAAGTAAAATTTTAACATTATACTTGACCTTTTGACCTGTGACCTTTGACCTGACCCAAAACTTTCAACAAAGAATCTTACTTGGGTAGTACATGTATACACTAAGTTTCAAAAAAAAATTTTTTCAGGCATTGCTTAGATATGGGGGAAATAGTGAAATTTCGAGCATTTGACCTTGACCTTTTGACCTTGACCTTCAGCTTGTGCACCCAAAAGTTGATAGGCACAACTTCACCCCCTCATACACATACATGCCAAGTTCAATCAGGATACCTCAAAAGGTCTTTTAGTTACGGCGTCCACAAAATTAATTACGGACGGACAGACGGACGGACGGAGGGACCGAAGGACGGACGGACGGATGGACAACCCGAAAACATAATGCCTCCGGCACCACTTCGTGGCGGAGGCATAAAAAAGCAGTGCCAGGGGTATTAATACTGTATAAGCTGTTACTTTCAGAAGGGTTTAATTTTCGCCAATTTTGTGAATCACTGCTGGACGGTGAATTTAACAACAGCAAAAATATTGCCATAACCTCGGGATAATGATGCACTTATGACAGCTTCTTATCAAATCGCAAAAAGAACATCTTGTGAAAAATGTCCGTGGCCTCCACATTTGCGAAAATATCTGTACACGAAAATAACAGCTTATACAGTACTTACAGTGTGAGCACAACTGTGACAAAAAATGAGTGTCAGAGGATGGGAGAGAGGGCAGAGAGAGAACATAAAGAGAGGGCATCAGTACCGAGACCAGAGGACGCCCTCTAGACTGAAAATCCTGAGGGAGCTGTACCAGGTGCGTGCACTTGATACAAAGTCACAGAAATAATTGGTCTCCTTGCATACAAAGGATGGTAAGACTCCACTGATCTCAACAAATGTCAGGGAAAATCCACACAGTCCCTGTTTAATTTACAAAAATGCACCAGGATAAAGCCCTGTTTTAAAACAATGATTATGTGAATTTTGTTGTTTGTGTTTTGTTTTGTTTTTGGTTTGGCTTGGTCTCTTTTTTGCTGTTGTTTTGTTTTATCCTCTCCCTTTTTCATTTCATATCCAGTCTCCAGTCAGGTTAATTGCATCTTTGTTTTGTTTGTTTTTTTCCTCTCTCTCTCGCTCTCTTTGTTGTTGTTTTTTGTTTTTGTTTTGCAGCTGAACTCTTTGCAAATGGCAGGGCGAAAATATTTTCAGAGGAAAAAAAAAAGCAGAAAAAAAGAGCGACAACACAAAACATTATTGTGTCATTGCTTTGTTAAATATTTCATTTGATATGTACACTGCCCCTTTGTCACAATTTTTCACCAGTATTTAGGAACAAAAATTGTGAAGAAACAATTGTATTCATGAAAATGATCACAATGACAAGCAAAAGAATACACTTGAGACATGCCATCTGCAAAATGTTTAAAAAAAATTGTTACTCTCATTTTTATTTCTTGGGGTTTAAAGGTAAATTTTGAAGAGTATACAAAAACAAAAATGACTAGCAATAGACTAGTTGATCACCCGATTATTTCAATTGAATAATCATGCTATCAATTTTTTTCCCCCAAAAAAATTTTATGAATAAAAGTGATTTGCAATGCGTAATAGCTAGAACACGCACACATCAGTACTGGCACTTACAGAGCAGAGCTTCAACACGCAGCTGCACAAGTGCCATATTGTTACAAAAATATGTTCTGATTGATCGAAATATGTATACTTTCAATGGCTGTCACAGGTGAATTATGATTTCTTCTTTTTTTTTGTAGCTGTACACAAATTTGATTTTCAGCCAGGTATGGTACACTTTGAAGGAAACCAAAACCCAAAGAAAAATGTGGATTTGGTGAAAGCAGCAATATTAGTAGAACACATTAGTGAAAGTTTGAGGAAAACCGGACAATCGATGCCAAAGTTATGAATTTTTAAAGTTTTGGTGTTGGAACTGCTGGTAGAGGGGAGACTACTAGAGGTTTGGCGTCATGTGTGGACAACAATATAAAGAAAATATAAAGGGAATTCCACAAAAATTCATCTTTCATGAAAATTACACATCCCATCAACTTGATACTGACATATGTTAAGGGAAGCAATTATTCCCCTGCTTTCTGACAGCGGTTACTCTTTCATTATGCTGGAAAAGTGAATTTTTGTGGAATTCCCATTTTCTTTACATCATTGTTCACACATGACTTCACATGACATGACCTTTAAATCCCTGTTATATCAATAACAACATCCTGATGAGGGGCTGCCAAAATGCAACATCCAGGTAAACTTCATTTTACTTAGATATCATTGCCATGTTGCGGGAGGAGTGAAGTAAGTGATAATAAATTGGTCACAAGTTCAAAACTAGCAGAGATGGAAATGTCAGAGGTGAAAATGCCTGAAATATTGATGTACCGGTCTACAAGGTCAATTGAATGATGGCAGCTAGATTTTGCTATTGTTAGTGACATTTAAATACTACACTGCGACTCTTATCGATCTTCAATTTCTTGTGAAATGATACATTAAGTTGAGTTAAGATCAAACGAAAAGGCCACTTTAAAGTGTAGCTTTTGTTTGCAAGGGGTTACTCACACATAATTCATCAAGTGCTACTCCTTCAGAGGCTATCTAGTCAAATAAATTTTCCATCATGACCAAATGATTTCTTGATTAATGATTCATGTCCCAGTTTGGATACGTGTCTGCCCTGATGTCCTTTTGAACTGCAGAAAATGATCAACATTTGAAGTACTGGTATGTTGAGACTCTCTCCCTTTCCCTGTATATTTATTTTTTTTCTCTCTAAAACTATTTTTCAAATTATCTGTATGCAGAATGCTCGCAGTTGTACAAGCAGTGCCGGAAGAATTTATTTCAGTGAGAAGTCAATATGTGCTGAATAATCAATTGTAATTTCATTCCAATAAAGAATGACATCATATTTTGGTCTACTCATACACTGGATGTCTGCACAGATATGTAACAACATCAGATGACACACAAAAGTTGTAAAAAATCTGCTCGGAAGACCTAAAATATCACTCTCAGTCAAAGTTTGAGCCATATTTTCTTGGTAAAGATGGATAGAAAGTTTTGTCAACTTACACAAACATTTGTAATGGCAAAGTACTCTGGTTGAGAACGGTTGTGGCATTGCTTAGTTCGCAAGTTTTTTTTTTTGTGTGTGTGTCTGTGTGTGTGTGTGTGTGTGTGTGTGTGTGTGTGTGTGTGTGTGCATGTGCATGTCCCAGTAATCTGAAGAAAATAGTAGAAAAGTTACTCTGAAATATATGGCTCATATTTAGATACATGTATTCCTTTGCCCATACAAGTGACAATCAGGATATTATGAATACTGAGTACAACAAATTTTACCATGCATTTGTATTTTAGTCCCTTCAAGCTACCATGCCATCACAATTTCATCACTAACTGTGAAAGTGATAAGTTTCAAACACACACACACACACACAAAGAGAAAATAGCAAGTAGGTGATGACTGGAGTAAATCACATCCATCTCACACTCCTATATTGCACATCAAAGAGAGGAAGGAAAAAAATGGTATAAATGCATCAGTAATGAAATTCAAAAAATTCAAACGGCCTAGGAGAGGGAAAGCCATCACAATTTACTATTTCACTCGGGGGTTACAAAATATTAAGACATCTGTCCTAAAAATTCTCCGATCACAGCAGCTGATTGGCAGAAGATTACAAACTAAATGTTAACAAAAACTTCAGAACTTTGCGAGGAACCCCTTGATGGACACAGACTGCGTCGGCTCCAGGAATGCACAGGGGATAGACAATATCATGCAAATGTGTTTATCGCAAGATGACAAAAATGCCATGGGCAAAGGGGGAATATTACCCACTGAATTATTAACTTCGCTGTTATGACATATATTCTATGATCTGTTTGAGTGTGTGTGTGTCAGCCATGGCAACATGCCCAGAGGCGAACCAAATGTCAAAGCTGAATCGGCGATGGCATTTTCTTTCTGAGCAGCTTACCCCTATCAATTCCTTGATGTGATGAATTAATCGGTTTACCTCACAGCTATCCCGCACCCCAAAGATTTGCTAAAATCTCTTAAAGGCAGTAACCCTCTTTTCGCACAGCCTCCCACCAGAATGACAAATTCACATCTATGACCATTTTGATTTTAAAAGAAAAACGCTTGTACGTCGGCATTTCTATTAAACAAGATTGTCGACTTTGCAGTTTTGACCATTTAATTTTTGAGGAAAAAAAAAATAAGCTGAAAAACTTTGACAATTCAAGTTAACATTCACTGAATCTCAGAGAAAATACATGGTCAATCATTACACTGCCACTCTTAAAAATGTCCTGTGATACAGCTTCCATTTAGTGTCTCACAGACACATACACACACACACACACAAAATAAAGCAAAGACCAAATTTCACTGGAATAGAAACTTTTTTTTACAGGTTGTTAGTTTTATGAGAAGTAAATTGTTAACTACATGTACTACTACTATATCTTTTATGACTAAAAGAGCATTTCCTTCTATTATAGATACAAGAGATTTTAGATAAATAGTACACACAAAAGTTTGAAAGAAGGAAAAATCACATTGCAGTTTTAAATGAATGATGCACAATTTAGTGTGAAATATTCTACGAAATTTGTAGGCTTTGAGCAACTGTAAAATCCATTCCGACTAAAATCTGAGCTTCAGTTGATATAAACTTTGCATTAACTATGAAAGAATGTTTCTAAATTGTCCTGTGTTGAATCTGATAGCAGACAGCCAAAGAGAAAACAACAAATCTGAGAGTAAGTAACATTTCAAATCAGTCACTGCTCCCATGGTATAAAAATGTGTGTGTGAGACATGAATTCTCTCATGTAGTCATCCACAGTGAAAAAATTCTCAGTCAGCATAGAATCAATGACATATGAACTTGTTTGTTTGTCGAAACCAAATGCACCTGACATAAAGCTAGGGTAGCATGAAAATTTCTTATGGTCAATTTTCATTGTTACCTGCATTTTTGTACTATACATGTATTAAATCAAGAATTGACAATTCTTAAAATGATTCTACAGGTGTATTTCACACTAATTTAGTACCATATTTTTTTTTTTTTTTAGAATACCTTCTAATGTCTATCAAAATGCAAAACACAAACATTTTGCCCATTGATATTTGGTATCATACAAAATGTGTTTTTTCCCCTTATTTGGCTGAAAAACTACAATTTATGACACTGAGAGCACTGGCTTAAAACTGGAAGGCATGATACACATATCCCATTACCTGCCTCTTCATCAAGCCAGACTTAGATGCAAATTCCCTTTAACCCTTAAATTCTGCAGTACTGCAGTTTTCATAGTTAATAGATGGTACACCCAGTTCCTAGAGGCTATAGGTCAGATGACACTACCACTCAACAGGCTTTCTCTTCCCCCTCCATCCCCCCCCCCCCCTTCCTCGCAATACTTCCCCCTCTCTCTCTCTCTTATTCTGGCAAAGCATTCTCATTCTTATACTCAGATTCAAATGCACGTGACCGACTTCACAAAGGTTATCCATTGCAACACCCCAAACTTGCACACGGGGTTTTTTGCCCCCCGGCTTGCCTGACCTAGTAACACCTCACCGCTTCCAATTCCAATGGTGGAAATATGACGGAGCGAGAACAAGAATGAGAGAGAGAAACGGGAGGGGAAAAAAAAAAAAAACAAGGCTCCGGAAGAGACGCACCGTCCTAGAGTGTCATGCATGCGCAACAATTAACATACCAAAATCGTGGGTGATACCGCAGTGCCTGGGATGACACGGATGTGTTACTGTAGTTAACCTCCCCTCCCCCTAACCCCACGCCACCAACCTTTACATTTCCCCTTGACCAAAGTCAAACAGTGCTAAAAATTGGCTGATGTGTCTTTAGGAGATTATACTTTCAAAAATGGATATTTGATTACCATTTGAAAAAAATAAGGAAACCGTTGCAACTGGAAAATGTGGCCTTTGTCATGTGGCGTGTACTGACTATTTAAGAAGCTCATTTGCCACTGAGTTCTAGTTTTGCAGTTGTGTCACATATGTCTGCACATACGCCCAAAATCTAAAGAGATACCTGAACATAAATGAAATTTACAGTGATCATTAATACTCTATATTTATTACTTGGTAAAACAACAACAACAACAAACAAAGTGTACATATAAAATATGAAGTGGACATACATGTTCATCATATACAACACTCTGGTTGTCAATCACTGTGACATGACATTCTGCTTCTGTCCAGTGGTGCTGTCTTCCCCAGTCATTAACCTGTTGAAGACGAGTCCCGAGTACACTCGGGCAGGTGTCTATGGGAAATGCGTGTTGTACATGTAGCAAAATCAGTCTCTCCTCAACAGGTTGTTTTGTTTTTGTTTTTTTGTTTTTTAAATATCTATGTACACCAGTTTTGCAGAGAAATTGTTCACAGCTACTGAATTCCGAAGTATCCACAGATACCACATAATTGCATCATCGGTCGTTCCATGTTGCAAAATCACAGGTGCAAAAGCTGGAGACCGACAAAGGGGGGGGGGGGGGGGGGGGAGAGGGGAGGAGGTGTGGAGGAAGAGGAAGGGAAAACAAAGAAGTTTATGTCTGGTCATGTAATCGCATACTGTGGAGCAGGCAGTAGTACATCCCTTTCAACTCGATGAAAAGTGCTAAAGATTACAGGTATTACATCCACTGCGGCGGGATGCATTCAGTTAGCTTGTAAGGATCAGTGGTAACCATCAGGTGTGCATTTGCATCTCACACGACTATCCACTGTCTCTGCGAGGCAATGAGTGATGCGCTTGCATGCAGTTCAAATTTTTCTATTCTCAGAGATGTCTGCATGAAGGCAAAAGAAAAAAAAAATTACGGTAAACTTGACTAATGCGGCATGCATATGCAGGCTCATTTTTCATGCTTCGACTATAGCCAGTTTTCATTTCTAAACATTGATGGTGGCATATTCTGTAAATGTGTAAATGCAAAATTGTGTATTTTACGAACGCATCATGAAGTTAATACACAGGCCTTCACATCGAACAGGTTCACACTGCTTGTAAAATGTGCACTTGTATGCACCCACTGAAGACAGATTCTTACATTACTTTTGATGGTAAATTTGTTCTAATATATCAAAAGCTTATAGCAAGGATCAATGCACAGAAATGTGGTAAATAGCAGCTCATAATTTGATCAAGGGGAAAGGCTATGCTCAACATACACCTGGTAGACTATGTGATGCACTGTCCTGCTATGAACTTTATTAAAGCTACCATGGTTGAATACTCCTGAAGATTCTATCATTGCTACAATTTTATCAATTAAAGATTGCTGGCCATATTTTTGCTGTAAATCTATTGAATCACAACAAGACAAATTTGATACAAATGTTCCATTTTTTCTCATATCTGACAAATATACAGCTGTATAGATTAGTGAAAAAATGAGTAAAGAAAATGGGATTCGAACCCAAGATCTCCAGAGCTAGCCCGGTGCTCTAACAACTGAGTTATACGTGTAGAAAGACCTAGTACAGTGTTCGTCCTAGAAACCTCTAATTCTTAATGCTTGGATGGTCAGAAGTTATAGCAATGTGTATGTGCACGACACACATGACATAAACCCAAAGGATAATACAACTTAGGGATAAATAAGAAGAATCACCACAGTGATGCAGCTTTTTGAGTATGTAACAAAATTATGAAAACAGAAGGAAACTGACCAGAAATGAATATCATTTATTAGTGGAAAAGTGAGCACAGAAAATGGGACTCTGTAGATCAGGATTCAAACCCAAGACCTCCAGATGCTAGCAAGGTGCTCTACCGACTGAGCTTTAAAAAGCCCTAGTACAGTGTTTGTAACATCCTGTGCCTACTCAACCAGCATCTCATCCCAAGGAAGCAGTCAAGATAATGTGCTTTGGATACGTTTTTGGGGTATTGTCCCATGAAAGCAGTTACTCCTCTTACCAAGCCTTGATATTACAAGGATGACTATCCAATGCCATCATCTCTGCAAATACTGTACATAATGTGCACTTGTGGGAAGGGCTTGTGTGTGGGCCTCCAGTGACGGCAGCGGCCCCCGAGCCACATACATGTGACTCTGAACCCCCTTGACTCAGGGCTCTCCCCAGTAAATTTATAAGATATAACTGCATGAAGGAGCGCCTCGGCCCGAGGTTAAAGGGACTGTACAGTACTGGTTGAGGTGGGGATTCATGTTTTGTACATTCCTAAGTGAGATAATGAAAAGCCTCTTATGAACTATGAAAAAGCATGTAATTTTACGAAGGATTCAACGTTTATTTGATGAAAATTGGTTTCCAAATGGCCGAGATATCCAAAAAAGTGCTAAAAATAAAAGGCGACATGCCACAACTTTATTACTGAATATTAGGATCTCTTTGTTTCACGTTGTTTTTGGATATCTCAGCCATTTCAAAACCGAATTTCATCAAATAAAGTTTCGATACCCCTTGCCCTTAGAACTGCATGCTCTTTGACATCTCATAGAGTGGTTTCTGAATATCTCGCAAAACGTTAAAAGCTAAATCCTCACCTCGACCAGAACTGTACACAATTATTAAGTTATTCACAATTCAAAGGCACACTCACATATGGGTGACTCTCTGCTGGTAGAGCTAGAGCACAGTACCTACCGTGTTAGTATACGTGTATGCCGAAAATTGCATACTAGTAATACCAAAAACTTAGACCTACAACACTGCAGTCAGGCAGTCTGAGGACTATAGGTCTAGTAGAGAAGAGCTCATGAGTTGTGATGAATTATAGTGAACACTAATCACACACGATTATAAGCATATGGGACTAATGGAGCGCACATCGAACATCTTGACCATCGTTCTCTATATACCAGTGCAATTAACTCTCTTGGTAGTTACAAGTATAGTAGTAAACAGGTTAAGAATGACTACATTTGACATGTAACAAGCAAATGACTTACTAAGCAGGAATGAGGAGGCATTTCACAGCTGAGATACAAGCCACGACGACCCACACGTAGGCTGCCATTTTGATAGATATGTCTCCCTCTACGTTACGATTAGTCATCGAATTTCCAAGGGTCTTGCATCTTTTCGTGGTCACTGGAGTGCGAGACAAGATTATGTCAATAAAACGTGTTCAATGGCACAACGCCGTGCAAGCAATAAAACTTTCAGTTGCGTGTCAGTGAAGGTAATGATGACTTTTGTTTAAAAGATATTTAAGATGAAAGTAATCGCAGATTCTCACTGCAACAGCAGCAATTTGAAAATGATATCAATTCTGGTAACTTAAAGAAGAATCCGAATGTCAAACTGCTTATGAGGGTATTGTAACGAGGTATATACATTTACAAAAAGAAAGAACAGAATTGATGATAATGAGGAAAATGATAAACACAAATAATAATGCAGGCAATGTCATATGCAACAACACTGACAGTGGATAAAATTTTAATGATGATATCATTCTAGTGGTCGAAATTATAATTATGTGATACTGAATAAGATTAGAGGAACAATGGATAAGTAGAAGTCATACACATATACACAAAACAACCAAATCATAACAGCAGATTTCATGCAACAAGGAAAAAGATTTGCAACTGATTGACAAATTGCCCTACCTCGACGCAGGTAAGCACTAAATTTATCAGTGTTTTGTAGTAGCCGTGAGTAAAATATCATGGGCGTAGGACCTACATACTCTCGCAGGATTCGAACCTACTACCTCCTGATCTCCGGACAGGCGTCCTCTCCACTAGACCAAGGGCGGAACCAGAGGCGGAAGCTCGGTGGTCTAGTGGAGATGACGCCTGTCTGGAGATTAGGAGATTGCAGGTTCGAATCCTGCTCGAGTACGTACGCCCATGATTTTTTTTTTTTATCGTAGCTACTACTAAAATACTGATCAATTTAATGCTTATTTACGTCGAGGTAGGGCAATTTGTCAATCAGTTGCAATGAAAACATCTCGACGGAAGAACTTCATGAATTTGAAGGAAAACGAATATTGAACTAAGATTTTAAAAAAAATGATATGGAGTGATCACCTTGATCATCATTATTTTCTACTCATGAGTATTAAAAAGTACCTTTTCTGACGAGTTAATCATAATTAGTCTACACAATATCAAACAAAAGTACGGCTACTTGTCATTTAATGGTAACTACAATGTGTATAATTTATAGTAATTATGCATGGAAGTCTATGTTTTACATTTTTACTATAAAGATCAGCTGATAGTCTATTGTTATTAATATTACCAGTTACTTTGTGTATGTGTGTGTGTGTGTGTGTGCGTGTGTGTGCATGAGAGAAAGGGTGTGTTTTATGTGTGTTTCGACAGCTACTTTAACACAGAACGTATGCACAGATCACGAATGCAATACTATAATACTGGATGGCAACAAAATTTTGGCGAATGCAACAAGACATTACAAGAAGAAAACCTTCATTATACTCCGTACGGTATCAACATTGCACGCAGACTCTGATGTTCGTCGAAAAAAAAAAAACCCAGTTTTTCAAATAATGTAAGTGGTTAGCTTTTTGGCCCTCTTTTCTCTTTTATAGACATTTCCATTCATGATTGCCAGTTGGGAATGTTGTGAATAAGTCCTCCCCAAAAGTGAGGCTGTTAGGCGCTTGCTGTACTTATGCTTCACGACTTGCTTCATGAATGTTTGCAAAACGTCATGGATACCTATACCATAGGGCCTATATGGGCGTGTGGAATGCAGGCCTACATGTACTCGTACTACAGGTATCCACTGTTCATTGTATACACGAGTTAGGAATATTTGAGGGGCCCACATCCTACAAGCTTTGCCTTTTTAGTGGGTCCCTCCATTTTTCGAATTTTGCATACTGTTTATACTTACTTCTAATCACTTGAGTTTTATGATCATGTATAATTATCGTAAGGTGCTACAATCATTGTACATTCTTTTCATCCTACATAGTTTTACGCACCTTATTTTCAGTTACCCAAAAAGTTATGTCTATATGTTCTTGTCGAAAAATGAAATGAAACATTGAATTGAATTGAATTGAATTGAATTTGTATTATGGCCTTCGTCGTCTGTGCCATTCGAGAGCATTTCACGGTGCCCTAGCCCGAGTACGAGTCGTTATTAATTATTAGCTACTAGGGTCTATATCATTATATTCACCATACATACAAGACTTCAATACAACATTCCTACAGACAACAGGGGTGGATCCAGGAATTCTGTAAAGAGGCAGGGGCGCAAAAATATTTCTGGTGCCACTGGTTTTGGTTTAATCAGCTAACAAGAAAAAAAAAATCTTGTTTCTGGTGCCACTTCCGGGTTTCATCAGATTCAGCACAATTTCCTGGTGCCACTACAATCGGCTGACAAGGATGGTTTCTGTCAAATATTAAAGGGGGGGGGGGGCACGCGTCCCCTTTTATTTCTTTTGTTATTTCTTTTATTTAAAAAAAGAGTTTTTTTTTTTTAAACGAAATTAAAAGGATGCACGCGCCAGGTGAGCCCTCCTGGAACCGCCACTGGCAATGTATCAATCATTGTGTACTCATAGATAAGATGTATATATGAGTGACACTTGGACCATGGCTCACAAAAGTAGCATTCTTTCTTCTGTTACCCGGAGGCATGTGAGCCCTCATGTGTCACTCCCTACCACCAAATAAAGGTGTTTATATTAGAATCCCTTTACGTGACTCTGTGCAATAACTTTATACATGCATAGAGTAGAATAGTAGTAGTAGTAGTAGTAGTAGTAGTAGTAGTAGTAGTAGTAGTAGTAGTAGTAGTAGTAGTAGTAGTAGTAGTTGTAGTAGTAGTAGAAGTAATAGTAGAAGTAATAGTAGTGGCAGTATATATGCTGCACCTCGACTTTAGGAAACCGAAACTCAAATACAATGTGTATTGACTGAAAGCAGCAATATAAGTAGGACACATGAGTCAAAGTTTGAGGAAAATCGGATAATCGTATAAAAAATAATGAATTTTCAAAGTTTCGGTGTCGTCATTGCTGGATAAGGAGACTACTACAGTTCATGGCGTCAACATGGACAACAATAATAAGAAAATATGCAGAAAATGAAACACATTTTCAATTTTCTAGCATAATGAAAGAGCATTAGACTTACATCTTTCAAAAAGTAGGGGAAGGATACTACCATTAACACAATATATCAGCTACAAGTTGCCTCCAATATTTAACATAATATTTCGGTCAAATTCAGAGATTCACTCTTATCAAACCAGACAATCCACAAATTTACATTTATTTAACCCCAAAACCGCACTCGCGCATCATTCTATCAGACATTCCGGCCCTGACACTTGGAATTCCCTTCCCATTGAAATTAAAAACATGACCACTATGTATTCATTTAAGAAGGCTGTAAAACTTCACCTCCTTAAGCAGTATTCCCCAGGATAACATTCTGATTTCTTTATTGTATTATAAGCAAATGTATATGAATATGTACGTGATACATAATGCATGGATGTGTGCATACATATATCGATTTATTTATCTATCCATATTATGAATATGAGTATGCATATGTATGTATAGGATACATCATGTATATATTATGAGCATGCATGTGTACGATGTGCCTGACCATTACTGCGTACATAAAACAAGCACGATATAATTATGTTATTCAATGTCAGATAACAATACGTATAAGATATTTTGTATTCACATATTATTATTTTCATAGTGCATATTCGGTCATTACTCCGGCAAAGGCAACTGAACGTGTTAACTTTAATATCATTATCATATTGTATTTATCATCATTACTATTATTGTAAAGTAGTTGGAGTGGTACCCATACACTCTGTAACTTTCCCTATTCCCCTACCCTTCCCTATTTCTCTCTTTCTCTATTCCCTATTCTATTCAGAGTAGGTAAGCATATAGTCTCCATACCGTCAAGCCTCGGCTTATTTTGGAGACCCTTCTGTTTAAGTTCCATAAGCTTGTATGTTTGTATTTGTCTTGTATAATTGTACTAAAAACTATGTGTCGATATACTGTTTGTCGTAAATGACATGTACATGGTCCTATCTGATGTAACGGAATTAAGCAGAAATAAATCAAATCAAATCAAATCAAGTCGATGGAAATTCAATGAGTACTTTTTGAAAATGAAATTTTGCGGAATTCTCCTTATATTTTCTTTAAATTGTTGACCAGAATGACGTCATGAACTATAGGAGTCTATTCATCCAGCAACGACTCCCTGGGGCAATGACGGAACCAAGAAGCTGTATACAATTTCATAACTTTTTAATCGATTGTCCGATTTTCTTCAAACTTTCACTGATGTCTCCTTCTAATATCCACATATTATTTTGTGGGTTTCAGTTTTCTTTAACTTGGAAAAAAAAAGTGGTCGAACTACTTATTCCTTCCTGTTGCTTCGTCGTGTAATCGCGCAATGGAGAGCTATTGCAAGATTAATCTTGATTTCCTGCAGTAGCGGGCTGCGGCGGGGAATTTGCACCCGTATGTTTCGGCGTGCGAGTGCTAACCGTAACTGAAACAAGAGCTAGCTGTCGTATACGATTGACATAAATTCTGAATGAGGTTTCCATATCGATGTGCTTCTATATGGATCGAACGTGATCGTCGCCTTCATCACCATTGCATCGCAAATGCCGGATTGAATATTCGAATCGAATGAAAGCTTGAACTGAAACATGAATGAAGTGTGCATTATAACATGAGCTTATTTGTTGGAAATCAATGCACAATGCATGATCTCTGCTGTCGATGAAATTGATTTATATTACATTCAGCTCTGAAGGGAGCTGGCTCAACACAAATGAATTAAAGGCATTTTCTCTACTCATCAGCACATGCTGATTCATGCATAAAGGAATATAATTATAAACTTTTATTATTATTCATGCATAAAGGAATATAATTATAAACGTTTATTATAACTGTGGTATCGCTTATGAAGCAATGCTGATAGCATGCAAGGCCGAATGACGTAGGTGCCTATACTCAGACATTCATACATTAGCACGTTTATAGTAAATTGAAGTTAATAATCAACATGAAGCATAATTAGACTTATTGAGGTTAAAATTATGCGAACATGCCTGCATCAGAGATTAGAGTTCCCTTTATTCCCTGAGACGACCGGGAAATGAAGATTAAAATTCTCAATCCCCTGCCTTAATCCCTCGTGCATACGATGTGCATAAGAAGGGAATGAAATGAGATTGACTTCACATACCTGCCTGCTTGGTCGAATTAAAGTGGAATAACACACGAAACATTGAGACCAATTCCTTTAGCAATGTTAATAAGTTATCCCACTCTCCCGATGACATCTGTGTAGCACATCATTTAGTAATGGAGATCGTTTCTATGATCATGGGATCTTTCTTTTCTGGAGACGATTAATTCTACATGTGGAGCGTTGAATTCCTTGAACTTTAGAAAAGAGTGCTTCTGGCAATTCATTATATATAAAAAATATAACAACAACGGCGTCTCACCACAGAGACAAGATCTAGTTTACCTGTTGTGGCTTGATACTGGTATACTGCAAGCATGATTATTTTTTTCCCCAAAGTCATGTGCTTCGCACGTGAAGACAGCTAGCATCTTTTTTTTTTTTTTTTTTTTTTTTAAATATGTCACTTGCATTTTACACCGGTTGTCAAAATACATATTCTCTCTCTCTCTCTCTCTCTCTTGCTGTCTCGCTGCCTGTCTGTCTCTTCCTCCTTAAATCCCTACCCTTTTTTCTATCTATCCATCCATCTATCTGTCTAATATATATATATATATATATATATATATATATATATATATATATGTCGATATACTGTGTGTCATAAATGACATGTACATAATCATATCTGATGTAACGGAATTAAGCAGAAATAAATCAAATCAAATATATATATATATATATATATATATATATAAGATATATAAATATACATATAATAATATACATTTCTCTGTCTATCTATCTAATTATCTATCTATATATTTCTCTGTCTATTATCTAATTACCTATCTATTTATTTATCTATCTATCTATCTATCTATCTATGTATTTATCTACAGCAGGACAACAGAGAAATTCTCCCGAAACTTGTCATGTATACACTGAATATTTTCAATTCACAAATTTTCGGGCACCCTGCCCTTTGTCAAGACAAACTAGTGATCAACAAATATTATGTGCATATTTATACTTATTTATTTATTTATATATTTATTAATTCATCTATCTATCTGTATCCATGTATGTACACATATATACATGACGTATATGTATATATATATATATATATATATATATATATATATATTTATTTATTTATTTATTTATTTTTCTGTCTGTATAAAACAGTTTAATACGGATACACATATTTCTGTCTGTGCGTGTGTTTGTGTGCGTCTTTATGTATGTGTGAGTAGTGTTTCAAAGCTATATTGCTCACAACACGATCATCAAAAGAACAGATGAAATGGCGTGCTAAAGCTGCTTGCTTAGTACCAACAACAACAACAACAACAACAATAATAATAATAATAACAACAACAACCTTGCTTGCTCGTGAGCACTTACGTCACACAAACTATTGCACACGTACAAATGCCCGCGGATTAAGAACAAAGAGATAAAAAAAGAAGATCTATACGTGTATTCATACACACACCAATAGACACAAATCAAGAGGAGATGTAACACAAAATACCACACTTGACCTCATCCCCTCCACTTAAACGGCATTTAGGGAACTTTCGGAATCACTCAGTCACTCACTTTGCGCGTTATATATTGCGATCCATACAATCAGCACGCAAAGACCGTACCGATGGGCTTTAAAGAAACAGTACAGTTTTGGTTTAGGTGGGACTGCAGGTTTCCAACTTTGTGTGTGTGTGTGTGTGTGTGTTTGCGAGATAATGAGAAACCTCTTATAAAGCATAAAAGAACATGATGTGTAATTTCTTAGAGGAATTAGAGTTTATTTGATAAAAATTGGTTTTGAAATGGCTAAGATATCCAAAACAAAGCAATCCTAATAAAAGGTGGGACCCACATTTTTATTAGGATCGCTTTGTTTTATTATATCTATGGATATCTCAGCCATTTCAAAACCGATTTTCATCAAATATACTTTGAATTCCTTTTAGAATAATATGCTCTTTAACATTAAGTTGAGATTTTCATAGAGTGGTTTCTAGGTATCTCGCAAGAAGTTAAAAGCTAAATCCTCACCTCAACCGATGCTATTATTAATTATACCATCCCTTTAAGACTCTTGGGAGCTGGTCAGCTTCTTGAAAAACTCCGATTAAAGACATTCCGTTTCTCACAGAGAGGTGTAAATCTTTAACGATGCGCAAAGTAGCCCTCCATCTCAAGCTCCGCCAAGTCACTTTGCATGATTAGATAATCGATACTTAACCCAAAAGCCAAGGCGACGACGCTTACATTCGGGCTACTGCGTGGCGTCGACACGAAATTATTCAGACAACAAATAGATAAGTAGTGGGCACAGAAAACAATCCTTGACCAGATTACTTTTGAGACGTTTCCATTAGGGAAGCCAATTTTATTAGAAATATTTTCGTAGTCAGCTTTGTTTATTTTTCTCAATTTACTACGCAGCCATTAAACAGGTTTATAGCCTTGCATGCATGGTTCCCGCTAATATTCAGTCACCGTCTGGGCGTAATGGCAGGCGCAACCATTACTGAACCTATACCCCACAATATGTTACACTTCCTTTTCTTCACGTCAATAGGCTAATAAGTCAGAATAAATTATATATAAATATATATGGAGAAAGAAAAAAGAAGGAGAAAGAAAGCAAGAGAGAGACAGAAGAAGAGAATCTACTAATCATTTTTCTTTAGTCGCCATGCCAGTTATGAACTCATAACATCTTAAACGACTGATCGAGGACGCAGTGTGAAATTGTCGCCCCGCCCTTTTGGCGCACAAAAAGTGTGAATCTGAGAAGGAGGGCTTCATATTTCCGTTTTTGCATGTTTCTTCATTGAAATAGGATACGCAGGATGGACTGCACAACACAACTGATGAAGCTGTACAGTGTTTTGCGCACTAATCGGAGTGGCGTCCGCGTTGATATTAAAGTTGTCGATCTGTGACCCGGAAAATATGACTGCTGTGAGATGCGGAGTGGAATCGAACTCATCTAGTTTGGCAATTAGCGCCATTTCCTGGGGCGAAAGTGATGGAGGCATATAACTCAAGAACGCGTCGACGCGTGAAGGGAATTTCGAATTCGGAACTCAGGATCTTTTAAACTTGTTTTCTGTTAAGTGGTGGAGTAAAAACGCCGTCATCAATTTTAAACCGCAGCTCCGTTTTGTGAAAGTTCATGACGACAAAGAAGTACATTTAATGATCAGAAAGTGACTGAAACAATATCATTATTTGCACCTCAAAGGGACCTCAAACAACCTATTAAGTGGTTGCTTTTTAATGTAAATTCAAGATAATTTGTTTAATGATACGTCTACAGATATTATGTTAAACCAAATTGTTGTGTCACCTTTATTTGCAGTGCAATATCTCCGCAAATTGTTGTGTCATCTTTATTTGCAGTGTATTACCTCCGCAAGAGTTACTTACTTTTGTCACGATGAATCAATGTTCTTAATTCGTAATTCTACTAATTAACCAACTGATACACACTCTATGACATCATGTTTCAAACAATTTTTTGTTACGTCGGAGGTATATCGTTGATATGCATTCACAGTATAGCTGTACCCTTTTCTGCTCGTGGACATTCCTGCCTGTAATTTTGAGTAGTTTGCATCACTATCAACAACAACAAAAATGACAACAGAAAAATTGTGCCTTGTAAGAGGGCCTTGAAAGTCCAATGACAGTCCAACCTCCACGTTGATGAGTAGAGTAATATCAATAATATATGGCAAATTGTCATCAAAATTGATATGAATTTGAGATATTATCATTGAATTTCAAAGTTTCCAACCTTCACTGTCCAGCGATACATTCAAATTAAATAAACTGATAAGATCATCATCTTACGATTTACCCAGTTGTTTGTGCATAATGTAGGCCTGCTATAAAGTATAGCGTTTTTAGTCGATGATTTAGGAAACTGTAACCGCTTTCCTTATAAGCAAGTTATAGTCATCGTTGCGAGGTTATTACAGTATTGTCTGACTTTAAGTGGGGGAGAGGGAGTGCCCTACAGCACTTCGCCCATCTCCCGCGCAATCCTAGCAGAAGACTTTCCCACTTCTCCCAAACCGCTGTTCAAACCCAGATCCCCTTGTTGTTGTTTTTTTTTATTTGTCCTTGTTGCTTTAAATCTGCATTCCTTTGGATTTAAATTTACTCATCATGACGATTATTTCCTTTTCCTCTCAGAGCCTAGAACATTCCAATGATGATAAAGTCAACATTATCTGAAAGTATGCTGTTGTTGCTCACTCCGTAATGAATCACCAAAGCAAGAGAAATTGTTTGTTCGTGGAAATAAATTATGTGCAACATTATCAATTAAGGCGTAACCAAAAAGAGTAAGCCTCATCGTGGCTGTAATGAACATGACGCATTTCATGGCTGCCATGCGCTTCTACGTCTGCATGTATTCATCTATCAGTATTGACAAGCTCGTTTTTATTTGTTTATTTGTTTTTTACAGAGAGTTTTGGTGATATTCACCAATATTCTACCTTGCACATTTTAAATTTTAATGCATACTCCATTGAGCACAAGAAATATTCAATGATATCATTCCCATGTCGTGATGGCCATCGTCCAGTAGACGGAACGAGCACAACGTGTAAATGACCGTTAGATCACAGGCGGAATGTCACATCACGTCTAAATGTATTACTTTCTGAGAATTTATACGTTCGTCGGAGTCATTTACCTCCCGCCGAAATTGGAATGGGATTTGTTTGATTTGATATTGCAAAAGGGGGAAAAAGCCTCAGTCAAAACGAAAGATGAAAAAAACAAACAAACAAGGAAATACTAAATTGCGAGAGAATAAAGAGAGGGTCAGAGATATAGGTATGTTATGAAAATAGAAATAATTTTCAAAAGTAATAAGTATCGGAAGAATGTGGGAAAAGCCTTGAAATAAAAGTGTTGCAATCTTGAAAAGGGGAGGGAGGAAAAGAGAGATGGGGTCATGATTGGCTTTAGTCAATCTTTGTCTATGTTTGCATAAATATAAGACAGTTAATATCAACTATTGATGTATATGATAACATTTAGTCCCTAAAGCTGGATCCAGAGCATATATCAAGAGTATATATATATATATATATATATGTATGTATATATACATATATATATAAATATATATATATATATATATATATATATATATATGTATGTATATATATATATATATAAATATATATATATATATATATATATATATATATATATATATATATATATATATATATATATATATAATATACATATATAGGAATACATAAGTGTGTATGTGTGTGTGTGTGTGTGTGTGTGTGTGTATGTATTGTGTGCATGTCTCTTGTAGCTGTGTGTCGGTATGTTAAAAGTGTAGGTATTGTAATAATGAGAATGACCCCAACCTCCTCTGTTGGATAACATTCGCAGTTTGTTTTAAACAAATAGGGACAAAATAGAGTAGTGCCGATCCGAATAAGAATTGGACGATGGAGGAAAGATAAATAGAATAAGGACATACATTTTAACAGGGGAGAAAGAGAAAGAAAGAAAGAAAGAAAGAAGGAAAAATAGAGGTAGAGAAATCGGCGTCTTTTTATGGAAATGTCAGGAATCTTGAGAAATCGTTCACTGTGAAAGGGTGCGCGTTGATAACAGGCCAAGAGCGCCGTTTAGAATTGCATCGGTCCTTTTCGCCGCTGCCTGAATGAACGCTCCGGCTGCAGTGCGCCCGTGTGGCCGTTCGCTGGAACGTACTTGATTTGCTTCTGGGAGTAGGCCATACGCACAGTGGAGTGTTTACCGAACTGATCTTAATCTTTCAACCTGTTTCTTCTCCAGTGTGTTGAAATTATCAACAGGGACGGCGGAGGGGGGGGGGGGGGCGAGTGGGGTAGTTGCGCTCCCCCATACATTGGCTTTAAAAAATGGAAAAAAAAAAAAAACACACACACACACGTAGAAAGCAATGACTTCTGAGGGTTCTGCCTCGAGATTTTCCCGTCGAAGGGAGGGGGATACTAATCCTTAACTCCCCCCCCCCCCCCGTCTACAGACCCCCCTCCCCCACACACGCAAATTAAAAAAAAAATAATGATAATGATAAAAACGTTCTGCGGCCCCTGATCATCCACGTATTGCATGTTCGCCGTTTCAAGCTCACCGGAAGGAGGCACGCCTATCGAGTTAAAAAGATGATGTATAGGGCCTACTCAACTTGACACGCCTGAGACAAGGGCATTTTTTGTCACAGATCTCCACCCCCCCCCCCCTTCCTGACATACACGCATAAACCGTCGAACGGGAACCTTCTAGCATTCACACTGCACCATGGTCCTCTAATTATATCTAAATGATGTATACAGCGGTATCGCTGGCGTCTTAAAGGTATTGTTTGAGGTGAGGATTTAGCTTTTAACTTTTGCAAGATACTTGGAAGCCACTTTATGAAATTTAAAAAAGCATACAATTCTAAGAGGAATTTAAAGTCTATTTGATGAAAATCGGTTTTGAAATGGCTGAGATATCAAAAAACAAAGTAAAACAAAACAATCCTAATAAAAGATGGGTCCCACCTTTTATTAGGACTACTTTGATTTGGATATTTCAGACGTTTCAAACCCAAGTTTCATCAGATAAACTTTGAATTCGTCTTAGAATTATGCTCTTTCATATTTCAGAAGAGGTTTTGCATTATCTAAAAAAATCATCATAAAAAAGGTTCGAAACCTGATGCTCCATCTTCGTCGAAACTATACTATCCCATTAAACTTTTTCAGCATTTATCGTTGGAGGAGAATGGAGACGGGGTCATCCCCAAAACCCGACACCCACGAGTCATACAGCGGATGTGTCTGGTCTGAGTCTGACAGAGTAAGCAAACAAGGCCCACGAGTCCGACACTAGGCGAAAAAAGGCCCATAAGACCGACACTGCTTTCATTTAAAAAAAATGTCCCGTGATGTAATGTCGGTCTCGTGGGTCTTGTTTGCCTAGTGTCGGACTCATGGGCCTTTTTTTGCCTAGTGACAGGCTCGTGGGCCTTGCTTGCCTAGTGCAGAGCTCGTAGGCTGTATAACTCGTGGGCTGTATGGCTCGTGGGTGTCGGACTCGTGACGTTCACCCAATGAGACATGTCTTCCTTTAGGTGACCAGGAAGCTGCTATAAGTAATTCTGAAAATGTCTATCAATCTAAATACGTGAATAAACCTAATTTTGATGGTTAATCACAAAGGTGATGGTATTCTATCCATAAGTGTGAAATGGTATTTTATCCCAAAACAATCAATCTGTTCACATAAGTTAAGATGTACTTCAGTACTAGAAGTTATGTTATGTTATCCGGCTGAGTATCGGTAATCTGAAAAAAATTGTTTCTCTTAAAATCATTTTCTTCTTCTTTTTCTTTTTCTTCTCCTTCATTTCGTCTTCTTTTTTCCTCTTCTCATTCTTTCCTTTCTCCTCATTTTTCTTTTTCTTCTTTCAGTGGTAAAATGTACTGGGTAAATGACGGGGCCTGTAGTTATATAGTTGACACAAATATGCCTCATTCTCCACTTTTTGAAACCACGACTTTTTAAAAGGTAGAAATGTGGTTGACATCTAACGCCTATCAGTTTTTAATGACACCTAGCAATTAACATCTGCACATTTCTCTCCATCTCTCTCTCTCTCTCTCTCTCTCTCTCTCACGCACTCACACTCACACAACTTCTGTAGAACTGAATCTGAGCAATGATTGCATGATTCGTCATTTTATCGAATTCTACTGGTGACTCTAATTGCTATTTCAAATAGATGAGAAGTATTTCATATCACGTTCAGGTTTTTTACAAAGTAAAATCAATCTACGGATCAGAAGGTGCCCGAAAAGATAATGATTTGTTAACACCGTTATCGCAATTGCAGGTCAAGTCAGGTCAACCCTTTACACCCCTGGCATGTATAGGGCAGCGACGAATGCTCTCCACCCGTCTCTGTAGCTAGCCATCCTCTGGAGAGAGGCCCAGGACAGTCTGCGGTCTGATATTTCACCCTCTACTGTTCTTCTCCATGTCTGCTTGGGTCTGACACGTCTTCCTTTTCCCTTCAGGTGTCCAACGAAGACCCACTCTAATAGGAATGGAGTTTGCATCCATTCGTAAGACATGTCCAATCCATCTCCATCTCTTTCTGGTGATTAAGGCCTCCAGGTCCTCAGTGCGGCACTGCAAGAAGAGGTTGCAGTTGGATATCTTGTTGGGCCAATAAATGCGCAGGATTCTGCGCAGGCATGTGGTGTGGAATGCCGATAGTTTGCCAGCATCGCATCTGGTCATTCGCAAGCATTCAGATCCGTGCAAAAGGTTTGACAGCACACATTTATTGTATAATTTCATTTTGATTTTCAGGGTGTACTGCAGTGATTTCCAGATGTTGTTATAATACTTCCGATAACGTGTCTTGCCTTAGTCAGTCTGTTTGTGATGTCAGTTTCTGCTCCACCATCCTTTCGTACTATGCTGCTCCGGTACGTGAACTGTTCTGTGCTGGGCAGGTCGACACCATAGACCTTGACTGGAGTTGGGTTATTAGTATTAAGAATCGTTGTTTTCTTTTGGTTCACATCCTATCCAACCTGACCTCCAAATGTAGACAGACAATTAGTCTTCTCTTAGATGTTACCTATGATGTGAATGTGACAGCGGAGTCAGATCATCTGCAAAGTCCAGGTCATCCAAGATGGAGAAGAGAGTCCAGCGGATTCCTTTCTGTGATCCCTCCATTGTACGTCTCATCGTCCAGTCAATGACCATGTTAAACAAGGAAAGGTAGAAATTACGCGGTGCGTAATATATGTCCCCGCCGGAAGTAGCATTTTGTAGCAAAATGTACAATATAGGTAAAAAATCAAGGTCAAAGGTCAAAGAAGTCAAAGGTCAAAATTCTGTGTAGAAGTTTTGAAGCCCTCACCTAGTGCCATCACATAAAGCAAACGGAATCGAAATCGGGTTAGAAATGGCGAAGGACTACCATTTTGTAGCCAATGTACAATATAAGTCAAAAATCAAGGTCAAAGGTCAAAGAAGTCAAAGGTCAAAATTCTGTGCCGAAGATTTGAAGCCCTCACCTAGTGCCATCACATTAAGCAAACGGAATCGAAATCGGGTTAGAAATGGCGAAGGAGTAGCATTTTGTAGCAAAATGTACAATTATAGGTAAAAAATCAAGGTCAAAGGTCAAAGAAGTCAAAGGTCAAAATTCTGTTTAGAAGTTTTGAAGCCCTCACCTAGTGCCATCACATAAAGCAAACGGAATCGAAATCGGGTTAGAAATGGCGAAGGAGTAGCATTTTGTAGCCAATGTACAATATAGGTCAAAATCAAGGTCAAAGGTCAAAGAAGTCAAGGTCAAAATTCTGTGTAGAAGTTTTGAAGCCCTCACCTATTGTCATCACATAAAGCAAACGGAATCGAAATCGGGTTAGAAATGGCGAAGGAGTAGCATTTTGTAGCAAAATGTACAATACAGGTCAAAAATCAAGGTCAAAGGTCAAAGAAGTCAAAGGTCAAAATTCTGTGTAGAAGTTTTGAAGCCCTCACCTAGTGCCATCACATAAAGCAAACGGAATCGAAATCGGGTAAGAAATGGCGAAGGAGTAGCATTTTGTAGCAAAATGTACAATATTGGTCAAAGGTCAAGGTCAAAGGTCACAACTGAAATTCTGTGTAGAAGTTTCAAAGCTCCCATGTAGTGCTATCATATAAAGCAAACAGAATCAAAATTGGCTCATAAATGACAGAGAAGTAGCAAATTGAACATTTTGATCACACACGGACGCACAGACGGACGGACGGACGCACAGACACACACACGTACGGAGCCCGTTTCATAGTTACCTGCTGGAACTCGTTCGGCGGGGATAACAAAATGGCAAACATCACACATCCCTGCCTCACGCCTGTTTCCACCTTGAAGTAAAGCTTGCGGTTTCCAACAGTGCAGGAAAGTTTTTCTTTTGTAGAATTCCAGAATGTCGCAGTATTTGCCAAAGTCTGTATCTGTAGATGCTGCTGAAGACTTTTTCAATGAAGTTGACATACAGTGTTCATTGCCATTCTGTGCACTGTTCAATGATGTTGCGTAATGTGAAGATTTGGTCGATGCAACCCCTGTTTTTTTTTTTGTTTTTTTTTCTGAACCCTGCTTGGTCTGGCCTAAGAGCTCCGTCCACAGCATCTTACGTACGTTGCACGATGATCTTTGCCAGGATTTCAGCACTCAAACCATCACCTACAGGGGCTTTATTATTCTTCAATGTCTTATTGGATGTAGGAATTCCTTTTCTACTTGGGGGTTCAGTGCTGATGTCCAAATCATTCTCTGCTGCTTCTATAACTGTTGTTTCTTCAGGTGTAGCTCTTTTCAATAGTTCTTTGAAATATTCTGTCAATCTTTCCTCTATTTGTCTTTCTGTATTGAGGATCTTACCCTGATTATCTTTAATTGGTCTATTTCCATGGGTTTGGCACTAACCGCAAATATGCTTGGTAATTTTCTATAGAGCTCTCCCTATTCCCCTAATTCTCTGCGCAGCAACTTCTGCTTCGGAAGCCAGGCTATCCAAATATTCCCTTTTATCCTTCCCGACTGTTTTCACTTTCCTGCGTACTTCATTTTAGTCCTGCTGATATATTTCCTTCATCCGAATTGATTGATTTTGGCATCCATTATTTTCTCCTTACTTCTTACTTTCATTGCTGTCCATGTATTCTCACGCCTGTATCCAATTCATGTCTGACTGCTCTTGGAAAACATAGTCTCTACTTCTTTCCATATACTGTGTCAATATTTCCTGTGTCGGCTTCTTCAATTTCTAAGTCTTGTAATGCTTGGAACCTGTTTCTCAGTTATAATGTGAAGGCTGCCATGACTTTTACTTTTGGATCTCTCCAATCTGTCAGTGTCAAATCGTTTTCTTGGAGTTTGATGTCTATCTACTCTCTTAAAGGTCCTGTTTAACTTTGGGAACAGTGATTTAAAAATATTCAAGATATCACATTTGATGCGTATGTATGTGTAGGTCTGTTGTATCACAAAACATCCTACTATATAAAATTTTCGCAATAAAGCCTAAAATATAAGGAGATATCAATATTTTTCTCATTAAACCATAACTGTAGACGGTTTAGTCTGAAGACATCTTTATTATAACTATTGTTCACATTTTGTGTGTATTTAACAATACTTAACATCGATTACATGGATTCAAATTTTTACAGTGGTTGTTTCTATCCTAAACTCATATTTTACAAATATTATAAAGCACTAATGCTGGATCGTTGTTTCATCTGCAAATGGTAAATTATGCCTTTAAGCTTCAGCTTGATATTTGCCAGAACAAGTGATGGTCACTGCCAACATCAACTGCTCCTCTCTTACCTATCACATCCTGTAGCGATCTCTTCCCTGTGCCATGATGAACAGGCGGTCGATTTTGTTCTTCTCTCTTCTGTTAGGAGAGTACCAAGACAGCTTGTGAATTTCCTTGTGAGTAAAGTGTTCCTTCGATGACCAGATTGCTCAGGGCGCAAAATTTTACCAACCTCACCCCCATTTTCATTTATTTTAGTTCATCGCAATTGCACTTTCCTAGATAAAGGTTTTCTTTAGGGGGTTAGGAACACATTCCAGCTTACTAGATGGTACATGTGTACTAGTACATGTATTGCGAAGATTTTGTAGACGCCCCCCCCCCCCAAAAAAAAAAAGAAGACAAAAATATGCAAGAATGTCAGTGTCTCCTTACGTATTTTTATTTCTTGCATTTCTTTCATCATAGTCTGTTCTTATTGTGTCAGTAATCAAGTTACTAGTAGTATACGAGCTTCAAGCGTGGTATACCCTGCTGTTAACTATTGGTAATAATGTTGTTTGACACTAATAAACTAGTCAGCAACAGTAATGGAGCAATGTGATATACAGTATCCACTACTAACGACTCTTGACTTTCAAACGGAAGTCGCACGCACGAATCCCGCCAATCGTTTATAAAGGCCCTGTCACACCTTTCCGAGTAAGCTACGCGGGCTTGTTGCGAGTAGGGATTTTCCAACACGCAGGGGAATTTTCTGCGGGCGGACAAGGATGTTGGCGAGTTCCGTACTTGCGTCTTACCTGCTAGACGCGTGCTACTTACCTGCCACTTGCGTGTATTCCGTGTGACCTGCGTGAGAGCTTCGAAACCGAGCGACATACGGGGACTGCGAAGTACCTGCGTTACAGCTGCGAAGTACCTGCGTGGGAGTTGCCTGCGAGGTGCTGCCGCTAAGGGCCTCCTACTGGTGTTCTGCGTGTACCTCTGAGGGCAAACCTCCGCGACTCACCCGGAACGAATTTTGAGGCTTGCCCGCAGAGGTGTGACAGGGCCTTAATGGCCTTCTTGACCCAGGTTTGCATCGCTCGAATAATGATAATGACGATAAGGTTCCTCTAGAACAACAGTGACAACAAGGAAAGAGCTACCATGACGGGTAGATATTACTACATTAATGCATTCGTTGGCAGGTGTAGTAAATTAGCAAAACGCGAATCTGCAGAATTAACTTGTACACAGACTTTCTTGATAATAATATATTCAGGTGGGAATTTCGTCCACTGGCTGTTGACAAAATGACGAGAAATCGTTCTACTGAATTTAACCTCGTTGTTCTGAAATGAAGGATTGACCTTTGTCCCCATTCATACTGTCGCCAGTGGCCCTACACGTGACCTTCACAGTTTCGCGAGTAGGCAGTAATCGGTGTCCCACATACAGTAGAGGGGAGTTACAACTTATTGAATCGCGGCTTCTCATTATACAGCTACAATGGCAACTGCAAGCAACCGAGGTGACAACGGAATATTTCTTTTGTGCCTTCTGTGTTTTCTAATAATATACCTTTCACTACACCTTCACTATAAAATTCTCTTTTTTCTTCCCGCTTTATATGATAATTTTATTCTTGTCTTTTTTCCATACACGCATGTGTCCATACATCCGTGCATGCATGTGTCACAGTATTTTACTCCTACTTCCATTTTCACGCAGAGGGAATTCCCGAAAGTGATGAACCCATCTTTTCCTTCGAAGTGCCTTTGTGTGTAAAAGAGACATGCCACGAATATCGTGGTGTTGTTATGCCAAACATCTCGTCCCCTGGCGCCTTAAAGGCTTTGGAAAACTTCAAAGTGCGGCCAGATGATGTCTTTCTCGTTACCTATCCAAAGTCGGGTAAGTAAGTTTGATAAATGTTTCTAAATCGTCCTGTCCTAATCGCGCCTTTGCGATTGCTTTAAGACGCCTTATGATATACGAAAATACTTAGTATATCGGCTTAGGAAAAAAAGTAATTAGTAATTGTCATGTCACGACACGGCAATATTTCACCCAGGACGTGATGCTTATAAAGTACAGGAACAACTCCAAGCAGACACTCTACTCCTCAGTAAATGGTTTTTAGACAATGGTATGATTGTTAATTTAGACAAAACGAAAGCTATGTTATTCAGACCTCGCCGAGGAAAACAGAGACATTCTCTTCAAATTTGTATGAATGACAGGCCTTTGGAAACTGTCGCGAGAATCAAACACCTTGGGGTAATCTTTGAACAATCTCTTGACTGGTCTCCCCACATCGATGAAGTAGTCACGAAAATGTCTAGTTCTATTGTATGTATACGAAGAATCAAATCGTGTTTGACACGTAAGATCATGAATCAGTTGTATTTTTCTTTCATACTTCCACATATTGATTACTGTTGTGCTGTATGGGGGTCATTAACAAAGACAAATTTAAATAGATTGCAACGCTGTCAAAACAAGTATGCTCGTGTAGTATTGAATGGAGGTTATTACATGTCAGCGCAAGCTCTTACTCATGCTCTCAAATGGCAGTCAGTTGAACAAAGAATTCAATACCATTACTGTGTCCTGGTGTACAAATTATTACACAATTTAGCCCCAACGTACATAGCCAAACTTGTGACCAAACGCCCTACTACTTATACCACTCGTTATGCCCTTTCTTGCCAATTACATATACCCAAACCTAGAACTGAATATAAGAAATGCTCCTTCACATATGCTGCAAGCAAATTGTTTAATGAGTTACCCATTTTTATTCAAACAGCCTCCTCATTGCAAACATTTAAGAATCGTGTACGCCAACATCAGTCTCTCATTTGATATAAACCCTTTACACTAGCTACAAATTATTCAGATATTTATTTTCTCTGCTCGTTTTATGTTCTTTCTTATGTGTTTTATGTTCTTTCGAACCGATTGTTCTTTAGCTGTATCATATCTATGTTTGTGTTGTTTTTGTTTTTGTTTTTTTTTAATTGTGTGCACATGCAATGTAATGTATATCAACTCAGGGCTCCCTTGTAAAGCAGGCCTTTGTGGCACTGAATGGGACTACCCTGCTTTTAAAGAAGACTTAATAAAATAAAATAAAATAAAAGAGTTATACGATAATCTTCCTCTCCCCGTGTGGCGCAATATGGCGGCTCGGTATATACTTCATGAATGCATACGTAATTATATTCACATAAACACTTAAGATAAACAATATATATATATATATATATATATATATATATATATATATATATATATATATAGTGTGCGAAGAAGAGCATTCGTGGACGTAGCTAGTGAACGCTCTTCTTCCCGCACTGAATATAAATAATGAAGGAGCTACACTGGTGCTGTAAATGGTCGAGACCTCTTCTCGCTCTCTCTCTCTCTCTCTCTCTCTCTCTATATATATATATATATATATATATATGAAAACAAACAATGGGAAAACTGACCAGAAACGAATGATTTATTACTGACAACTTTGAGCATATTTGCTAGCTCAAAGTCCGGGCTCAAAGTTCTTTCATTTTGTGTTTCATCTAAACATTTCCCTTATATTCGACGCAAAACGTATTATAGGAGATGATAAAATCATTATATTTCCTCTGTATTCTATCATCATGAGATCAAAGAGAAAATCTAACCAAAGCTTTCATCTTTTTTTGCCCAATCAGGTACCACGTGGATGCAGCACATACTGCTGCTAGCTCATCATGAGGGGGATGTATCCAAATTGGACGAGGACCATATAATTCAGATGGTACCCTTTTTAGATATGGTCGATATCTTTAATCATACCGATGTGAGTACTCAATACCGTGAATTTAATTTTTGTTTTCACATTTTTGTATACAGAAAAGTTTATGGCGGTGCTCTCAAGAATAAAATTATAGTTTGATTTAAGACAGAATATTGGAAAATATATTGGAAAAACTGGAGACGAGGCATCCCAAAGAGTGTTCACAGTGTGTTCACAAATAGTCGGTTATGTGAAACGCTTGAATTTAACAATGTGAATGGATGATTTCACACTGTGAATCGGTGATTCACAATGTGTTCATAGTGTTAAAACCCTCGAATGTAACATGATGGTGTGTTCACACTGCGTTTCACACATGTGTTTCACACAGTGATACACTGTGATCTTTCCAGCAGAGATTCCATTGTCAAGGAGACAGGGAAACAACAACAACAAAAAAAAAACCTTTTTTTTTGACGTGAATGTTGACAAGAAAAGAAAGTATTTGAATGGCAACAACAATACGTCGACTGAATTAAATGGTCATGATGATGGTAAGGATGGTAAATGAAGCTGTTGATAATCATGTAGTCAACCCGCATTTTGCTTGCTTCTTTGTAGGTCCATCTATTTTTCATTGAAAATGTCTTACCAGGAAATTTGCTTTCCTTGTTATGGAAAGCATAATAATATTGTCTTTAATTATACGTGTCAATCAATTTCACTGTATCGTCATTTCATTTGCATTCCACGTTACATTTGTGTTCTGTTGATGAGGTAAAATAGATTTAGATTTGAATTTGAAGTAAGTTTAAATTGAACCTCTGTCATCTGCTGGCATGATGGTTCGAAGGAAAATTGCTCGAGTTTCTTTATTCATTTCATTTGCATTCCACGTTACATTTGTGTTCTGTTGATATTAAGGTAAAATAGATTTAGATTTGAATTTGAATTAAGTTTAAATTGAACCTCTATCATCTGGCATGATGGTTCAAAGGAAAATTGCTTGAGTTCCTTTATTTCCATAAATATAAGATAATTTGGGGGAAATTCTCCATGATTTCTAGCAGATATTAATTTCCTTACCGAAAATGGCCTTCACAGATCTGTGTAAAGTGGAGTTAATTCTTGTCAATATTATCATGATGATACATGTGTCAATTGAAACCGTACGAGGTAGCGCGCAATATATGCGGACATGCGCTCTTTCAATCGTAACACCGTTTAATACCAGCGCAGCAAAGCTCCAACGATGGCAGACGTAGTGAGCGAGATGCCGTCTCCACGTATCTTGAAGTCGCATTGCCGATTGTCATGGCTACCCGAGGACATCCGAAAGGACGAACCCAAAGCCAAGGTCATCTACGTGGCGCGAAACCCCAAGGATACCGCCGTGTCTGTCTTTCACTATTGTCGTTTGGTACGCAGTCTTCCATCCTACGACTCTTGGGAGGTCTTTTTCGAAGAATTCATCGCTGAAAGAGGTTAGGATAAACGTGGGAAGAAAATAGATTAGTCACAGTATCATCAGGGAGGTGTTACAGATGGATAATGAACTTCTGTTCTCCGTCAGAAGGTAATAAAAGCCTCGGCACACTGAGTACGGTAACCGAACGGCAACGGTCCGTTGTTTTGCTATGGTGCGCCTATAAGGGAGCAATGTCTGGTTCTGTTGTGAAAAATCAATTGCATGGTGCAAAATCACGCAAAACTTTCTTCTTATGTCAAAATCAAGGGCAACAACATCAACACTTGAAGATTTATTTTGTATAAACAAAATTATTAGCGGGGAAGTGATGTTGCAACAGAACGAGACATGGTTCCTTTTGGCGCACCGCAGAAAAAAAAAAACAAACACACGTTTCTGTGCTCCGTGTGCCATATCCTTTAGTTATGCCCAGCACTGCTGCTGAGAAGTTATGCCCCCAAAAGAGCGGATCAGTTATCAGGACTAGCGCACTCACAGCAGAAAATACTTCCCCTGCTGCAGTTCGCTCTCTCTTTCAATGTCCTAGCAGCAGTAAATGTGTGTGCTTTAAATAGGAGCAGCGAATCAGTTCAGTTCAGTTCAAATTTATTTCCACTTTCTCAATGATGAAATTACAAAATTATTGACAATAAAACAAGAATACAAAATATATGCAACCATGTCTTTTGATTGAAGAAGAAGAAGAAAAAAAAAACATACTCAACACAAATGTACATGGTCATAACATATGAAGATGTCACAAGTAAGTATCGGAAATATGATAGGGCCTACAGTAGATTCCCGAATTCATAGGTATATGATTATACGGAGAACTGATATGTTTGTCTTGACCAACTAAAATTATACCAGTACAAAAATCGATAAAGAATAAACTAATGAACCACACAAACCAGACTGTATACGGATCTCGCGGTGTTTGAAAAAGAATGCTATATACTAAAAAATATGTATCGGTACCATTGAATAACTTAAATAACTTGGTGCTGCGGACAAGGACAAAAGACTGGGAGTATAAAAAAACGTTGCTAAAAACTTGGTAGTGTATATCCACTAAGTAATACTTGTTTTAATTTGCGTTTAAAAGTGAATAAAGATAATGAAGAAGTAATATGTTTAGGGAGGTCATTCAAATATCTTGGTCCAGTAAATATAATTGTTTTCTTTGCAGAAATAGTGCGAGTACGGGGAAGGTGATAGGCGTCACTCTGGCGAGTGGGATAACAGTGGATAGAGCGATTCATTTTTAACATGTGGATAAAAACAAATGGTAATTCATTAGTTGTTAGTTTATACATGAAAATTCTGAGATTGTAATAAAATAGGTCTGGAATTTTCAGAATTCTGTTTTTATGAAAAAAAAAAACAGTTGGTATGAGCAAAATATTCGGCGTGTTTTATGATTCTTATTGCACCCTTTTGAATACGGAGAAGGGAATCTAATAATGAATGAATTGCATTTCCTCACGCCAAAATTCCATAATTAAAGTGTGGAGATATTAAAGAAGAATATATGCTCTGCAAAATATAAACAGGAAAGAAATGTTTAAGCTTATTCAAAATTCCGATATTTCTGGACAAAATTTTACTTACAAAATTAATGTGAGTTTTCCAGGATAATTCTCGGTCAATCCAAAGCCCTAAAAGCTTTGTGTTATTAACCTGCTTTAAACATAAATCATTTATTTTGATATCATATGGGACAACATTCAAAGAATAATTATTACTGAATAACATATAATGAGTTTTTTCTGTGTTCAAGGATAATTTGTTCGCATGAATCCAGGATTGCAAAGACCTGAGCTCAGTATTCATCATATTAATTAATGCATTAGCTCTCGATGTGAAAAAAAAAAGCTTGTGTCATCGGCAAAACAAATAAATGATAAAATTTGCGATGATTTTGGAAGATTGTTTATGTATAAAATAGATAAAAGTGGGCCCAAGAGGGAGCCATGTGGGACTCCACATGAAATAGATTTTAATTGCGAATCATGGCTATTGATATTAACAAATTGCTTTCTTTCTGTTAAATAACTCTTAAACCATTCTAAGGGGGTCCCGCGGATTCCATAATGACACAATTTATAAAACAAGATTTCGTGATCTATTGTATCGAAAGCTTTAGAAAAATCAAGAAAAACTCCAATTGTATGTTCAAAATTATCTATAGCATGAGCTACCTTGTCTGTGAAAGTAAGTAAAGAATAGGTTGTGTTGTAATGTTTTCTGAAACCAAACTGAGAATCCGACAAAATGTTATGATCTGTGAGAAATTTAAATAATCGTGTGTAAACCAACCTTTCAAGAATGTTAGGGATTGAAGTCAACAAAGAAATTCGTCGGTAATTATTCACCAAATTTTTGTTTCCCTTCTTAAAGATAGGGACAACATTTGCGACTTTCATCTTATGGGGGACTTTGCCATTAAATAAAGATTGATTAAGAATGTTTGTAAGAGGAATAATAATTTCACTTAAAACATTTTTCAACAGAAAATTTGTAATTCCATCATATCCTGAACTTCTTTCATCGTTCAATTTCTTGAAGATATCTATAATTTCTTCTTCAACAATAGGTTAAAAAAATATTGATTGAGAATTCCTTTTACCTAAATATTTATACAATTCAGTTAACGATTTCGGGATTCTACTGCCAAGATGTGGACCAAAAAAAAAAATATTTAAGATTTAAGAGTAATCCCTGAGGTCACACCAAAACGAGTGAAAATGAACATTTTCACTCAAAATTCACCCCAATTCCACTCAAAATTCACTCTTTTTCGTATTCACTCCTTTAAGAGTGAATATTTTCACTCGATTTTTTTTTTAGAGAGTATATGTTCATATATTTCTGTATTACACTGTATATTTTATTCTCCTTTAACTTGTATAAAAAAAAAATGTGATATTGAAATAAAGTTGGATTTGAATTTGATTTGGAAAAAAAAAGAGTAATGACAGACAAACTGTCGAAAAGAAAAATTGTCAGAAATTTAAATATTGAATGACAGAAACTCCTTGTGAGGTGTACAATTTAAAGCCCATTGATTTTGCTGTTGGTTTTATTTTCCTAAGCTCCCCAAGGATCGTGGTTTGAGAATGTGCTCCCATGGTGGGAGAGACGCAACTACCCCAACGTGCTCTTCCTCAAGTACGAAGACATGAAGAAGGTATTTGTTTTTAAAGACTTCAAATTTGTAGTTTTCCTTTCCAAGGGAAGCAGGCAGCCTACAACTACAGGCTTAATAATAGATATGCACGTCAACCACCCCGCTACGCAACTTCCTCCCCGCCCCAAGACACAAACGTTAAAACTATCATACCGGTCATATACGTGTGTGGAGCAGAATGACATTAAAACCTAGAGTAAGTTGAAGAAAAGATATTTCAATAACTCAATATGGCATAATACAAACATGCATTTCATACCCTGAAAAGAGTACCAAAATGAATAAAGCTTGCACTTCACTGTACTGCTCTTCGCTATGTAATGGAATTGGATCTCCCAAGCACTGTTATACTCGTTGAAAAAATACTATACAAAATATACAAAATTGTCTGTACAAATAAACTAGGTATAACTAAAGTCTACATGTTTTTTTTTCTCTCTCTCTTTCTATGACGTAGTTAGGTGTCGACGATACCAAACACGGAATAAGCACGCACAGACTATACTGTTTACTAATAATCCTATTGTCTGTTCTAGGATCTCCGTGGAACAGTTGAACGAGTGGCGCGCTTCATTGGCAAATCCCTCTCTGATGACGTCATCAATCGCATTGTGGAGGCCTCCACTTTTGGCGCGATGAAAAAAAGCAAAAGTGCGAACCCAGACTTTTTCGTGCCCAAAGTGGGTCGTGCTCAGAAGGAGCAGGAAAAGAAGAGTTCGTCGTCCTTCATGCGGAAAGGTATTAATGGGACATTTTGTGTCATTTAACACTACCAGCCATGTGAATTCAATGTTCTGGAGGCAGAATATGACATCACAAATGGCAATTCACGAAAGCGTTGCTTGTTTTAAATCCTTGTGTGTGTATGTAGTTGCGTGTGTGTGTGTGTGTGTGTGTGTGGGCACGCGTAAAAGTATATCAAAATGGTAACGAAAAAAGAGTAACAGGAAAATGGACACAGCCTTCAACAATACGACTTTCTTATCTTGTTTGGTGACGTACGTACGCTGCAAAAACATCGGTGTTAGATTGAACACCACGGGTGTTATATCTAACACCGATTAAGTGTTAATAGAGGACCACACCCACAGGTGTAGAAAGTATGTTGTGATGGTGTTGAAAAGTGTTCACCTGGCACTTTATGATGTCAATTTGACACTGCATCGGGTGATATTTTTGACACTGCGCTGGTGTTAATTCAACAATGACACCGCATGGTGTTGATTTGATATTGTTGTTGTTAATGTCAATGGTATAACACCCGTCCAGCTTCAATAGGAGACCACACCAACTGGTGTTACTGTGGTGTTAATGTGTTCACACCTTTTTTTTTCAGAAATCAAATACTTTATGGGAAAATTCTTCATCGTCTTGTTGAAATTGAAAATCAAAAAGAAAAACAGTAAGTAAAAAACTATTCAAAAAATAATTTTATATTTTGAAGTAACACCCGGAGGTGTTGATCTAACATCACAAATGAACACCGAAAATTTAACACCAGCTCGGTGTTTCATATTTACCACCGGACTTTTTGCAGTGTATGTTGCCAAAACGAATCGGGCTAGCAAAGCAAAGCGACCATTATCATGATATAACGTTTTCTGGCTTCGCCACTACAATCTTAATAAGGCAGGTCTTCAGAGAGAAGAGCGCCGTTGACATAAGAAGGTGATATTTTAACGTTGATATTGATGTGAAGTGTTGCGTCATGATATTCAAGAGTTTCATAATGCAATGCCATAAAACTGTTCTCGCATTAACACAGGGAGTTGATAAGGCTTCTGTCTCCCCGTCAAGACATCTCTTCATCAGTAATACCTGTTGTCATTGTCTGATTACTGATAAAACCTTACGGTATTTTTTGTTTTGTTTTGACAGGTGTTGTAGGCGACTGGAAAAATTACTTCACGGAAGACCAGAGCCGGCGGTTTGACGAACTCTACGCCGAGAAAATGAGGGGCTCTGGGCTTGAATTTCAATTCGAATGAAATTCCAGGCAACAGATAACATAGATTTGAATAACTTTAATATCATGAAGTATCATTTAATATGATATCATAACATAGATTTGAATAACTTCAATATCATGAAGTATCATTTGATACATACATATGCATTTTCTTTCACCGTTTGGTGTTCATGTTCATTCCTTTATGCGCAACGCGTATACGTTTAAATAAAAAAAAATTGTAGGTTTGACAGAAACATGGTTGACTCCCAATATAAGTCATTTATTTTCTATATCCGATTTTGATTTCGTGTACAGAAATAGAAAAAAAAAGAATGGGTGGTGGCGACGGTTTATATATCTCGAACAAATTTGGAGATTCTATCCACGAAGAACTGAATGTCATGACTGATGTAGTTGAATCTCTTTTTGATGAAATGGTAAACCCCAATGGGAAAATCATATTGATTTGAGTTTTTTACACACCCCATGGATCGAATCCGAATGATTTTTTTAATTGTATATGCAAAATTTAATGCAAAATTCTATTTCTTACATATAAACATGTATATTTAATGGGTGATTTTAATATTGATCTCATGACATGTAACTCACAACATATTTCGCAAGAATTTGTAGAAACCTTAATGTCTGTTTCTTTATTACCGTTAATTTCTAAGCCCACCCGTGTTACTGACCGATCAGCCACTTTAATAGATATATATATATATTTTTTAATATTCTCTCATTCCCGAGTCTAGTATTGTTTTATTTGACATCTCTGATCATTATTCTATATTTACATAAGTGCCAATTAAGTTAACTCCTAGGCAAAATAATTATTAGAGACGTCGTAAGATTACGTCCAATAATCTTATTGATTTGCAAAATAGTTTAAAAGATATTGATTGGTCTTTTGTATACAATAGTACCGATCTTGATTTGTGTTATGATTATTTCCTGAAAATTATCACTTGTAATTATTGATGAACATAATTGATATTCCGTTTTGTACAAGGAAAAGTAGTTACAAAAGAACTCCAACTGAAGACTCCCGTGGATAACCCAATCACTTTTAAGATCGCTTAATAGAAAAAATAATTTGATTTATAAGTATAGGAGCAACCCCACAGACAAAAATAGACAAAAATATGTGAATTATAAAAACACGCTTATTAATTTCTTGCGTTTACAAAAGAGCAAATTTTGTGTTAACCAGATAATGAAATATAAAAACGATATGACGAATATTTGGAAAATAATAAAAGATGTTATGAATACATCTAATGATGTATCTAGTATTTCAGAAGTACCATGGGGTGATACCTCGAGCAATGTACCTTGCTGGCGTGGCCGAAATTTGTAATGATTTTTTTTGTTGTTGTTGTTGTATTGATTGGAAAAAATCTATCACAAAATATCCCTTCATCTATAACAAAGTGGTATATGATTTTTTTAGATATACCTCATCCATAAACTATATTTTTGGACCCCACGTATAATAGAGAAGTTATTGATATTATTTATAATTTGAAGGAAGGAAAAAGCCCAAGTTGCAATGGAATCGATAATTATTTGTTGAAAAATATAATTCCTCAAATAATAGATCCTTAGTACACGTTATTAATTTATCGCTTATGACTGAGCTCGTACAAAATCAGATGAAGATTGCCAAAGTTATACCTATACATAAGAAAGGGGAGAAGAATGATGTCAATAATTACAGACCAATATCGTTATTAACTTCAATTTCCAAAATTTTGGAAAAAATAGTATATATATATATATATATATATATATCCAAACTGTCATTTTTTTTATATGAGTAATATATTTACGAATTTTCAATTTGGATTCAGAGAAAATCACAACACCACCCACGCTTTACTTACCTTTGTGGAAAAGATTACACATACACTTGATACATTTTCGAATACAATAGGCATCTTCCTGGACTTTTCCAAGGCTTTTGATACGATTAATCACGGTATACTTCTTTCTAAGTTATCCCATTATGGTATTCGTGGAAAAGCTTTGCAATGGCTCACGAGTTATTTAGCTAAGAGATTTCAATATGTACATGTTTTTGATTTTTTGGTTTTTCTTCTGATTCTTCTATGAAGAAAATCGAATGTGGCGTTCCAAAAAGAAGTTTGTTAGGCCCTCTGTTGTTCATAGTTTACATTAATGATATTTTGTTATCTTCAGATAAACTTTCTTTTATATTATTTGCGGATGATTTCCGTCTTTTTCATTCCCACCCTGACCGTAATATTTTAACTGGTCAGTGAATTATGAAGTAAAGAATGTCTCACAATGGATATACATAATATGCAAATAAATTGTCGCTGAATATTTAGAAAACTTCAAAGTGAGGCCAGATGATGTCTTTATCGTCACCTATCTAAAGTCGGGTAAGTTTGATAAAATAAATGTCCTGGTCGCCCTGTCCTTATCGTGCTTTTGCGGTCGCTTTGAGTCTTCTTTGAATGATTATACAAATACAAAGGGCATATCGGTTTCGGAAAAAAGTAATACGTAATTGTTCTCTGCATGACGATTACAATTTTACGAAGATCATTTTTCTTTCCCCATGTAGCGCAGTATAACGGCTCGATGCCTTTTGAAGACTATTACTCGTCACACCTTTGGGTCGAAAGGTCGAGGGGTCGGCCTCTATAGCAAACAACATTGCTCAGCATAACTTAAGGGAACACGAACTCACTTCGCATTTTAATATTTAGCGTTACAGCTGTGTATCTATCTGTCAAGCAATCAATTCCTCTATGATAAATGTACATATGATATATATATATATATATATATATATATATATATATATATGTGTGTGTGTGTGTGTGTGTGTGTGTGTGTAAAAACATTTTGAGAATTCATGTATTGGCTCCACGAAGAAATGAAGATACCGTCATTGTCACGACTCCTGAAGAAGGCGGAGGCCGCTGAAAATTTGAATCGAACAAACTCATTCTTTATTAGCCAAAAATGCATAACCATTTTTTTTTTATCATTATGTATACATGTATATATATATATATATAGATATTATTATTATTATCATCATTATTATTTTATTATCATTATTATTATTATTATTATTATTATTATTATTATTATTATGCTTGCTCAAAGCTTTTTCATTTTGTGTTTCATTTAATGATTTTCTGTGAATTGTTCGAAGCAAAAACGTATCAGGAGATGATATTATCATTTTTCCTCAGCCCATGCTCCCTGTATTCTATTAGCTAAAAGAAAATTATCATCATGTCTCTTTGTTCATCCAGGTATCACGTGGATGCAGCAGACAGTGCTGCTTACTTATCACGAAGGGGACGCGTCCATATTCGACAGGGGCCATATATTCAAGAAGCTTCCCTTTTTAGATGTCATCGATATGTATAGACATACTGATCTGAGTACTTAACGCTAAAGCAGTGAATTCAAATTCTTTCTTCAATATGTTTCTAATAAATTTGCCGTATTCATGAAAATATTTATCACAGTGCTGTACACAATGGGCTAACTTTCTTTGTTTAAAAAAAATATAATGCATATTGAAAAAAGAAATATAGACGAGTCATATAACGGGAATTCCATTGTCAAACATGTCAAAGAAACAGGGATACGTTACCTGCAGCTGAAAGTATGCATGGCAACAGCTGCTGCTAGGAGCTCCAGGAGTGTTGGTGATGTTAATGTATGCAGCCATTCATTTGTAGTCAAACGATAGGAAACGGCTAATAATATTAAAAGCATTGCTTCATGTTACGTCCTCCATTTTTCACTGAACGTTTTAAACATACCCGATTTGTTATGGCATGCAAACTTGTCTTTGAAGAATAATATGCACCACTTAATTGCACTGTGTCGTCATCTTATTTGCATATGTTGTTATGACTTTTTGTTCTGTTGAAAAATTAAATATAAATATATATATATATATATATATATATATATATATATATATATATATTTGAATATACATACAAAGTTTGAATTCATTTGAATATACATACAAAGTTTGAATTCAATTTCAATTGAAACCTTATCATCTCATTTCACGGAGGTTGAAAGAAAACTGTTTAAGTTTGAAAAGAATACCAGGTGTTCAGACAATAAACGTGGTGGAAAGTCTTCATGCTTTTTGCTTTCCCCAGCTCCTAGTTAAGTGGACTTACGTAGGCCTATTGCCAATGCGTTCCAGACCCTCAAGAATACATGTACACCTTGACACTAACAATACACACATTTAAAGTATGTTGGAAGAGATAGCCAACGCACACTGCCCTGTCATGCCCAAAATTGTGTGTGTCAATATCTATATAGCCATGTGAATGGTGCACTGAGCTTACCAAGTAAGCACAGACTCGAAAATAGCTGAAGTACTTTGTACTTCACTTCCATTAAAACATGAACACACACACACACACACAATGAGACGAAATATTCAGTGACAGCAAATGGTGAAAAAAGGATCTATGTTAAGTGTTTATGTTTGATGCCAATTTTTTTTTTTTTATCTCACTGCAACGGGTAAAGGATCCTCCATAAAAAAAAAAAGAATGAATCTATACAGTTACTGTACTTGTAGCACTAAGCTCTATTGCTTTAGGTGACAGGAAAAAACAAACAAACAAAGAGAAAACAAACGAGAACATTCAATTTTGAAAAGAAAAAAAAAAGAGCAAGCCAAATATCTTAGGGTATTTACTCTGACTCTGACTTGCAGACTTCGTTTCTTGCAACGTGTTCTTCATGTTCTTGGCTCGACCTTTAAACTCTATTGAGTCTTGACCGCTATTGTAGTTGTCATACAAAAAAAAAAATGTGTCAATAGCATCTTTCATCCTTCGTTTTTTATATTTTTTTTTCCCATTCTTCACCACTTCGCATATCGTATTGGTACTATTCATACATTTGGAGAGTATAATATTGAAATAAAAATTCTGGTACCTCTCTATATTTAGATTTTTTTTTTCCTGTGTATTAGCAGGACTATCATGTCTTGAAGTCTACGATCTAGTACATAAAATAATATGTTATTCCAAGACAGTTTTAGCTTTATACCTGAACCAAAGGCCAGTCATATTCCGGCGCCAGGCATGCGTCGTACATTGTGCATAAACTTTTAATATTAACAGATTCTTCTTGTAATCTTCATGACAGATTTTCATCAAAATTGACAGGTAGCATTACTGAAGGTGATGGGATATAAATTTCTGCGAATAACATTGTTGATAGCTCAATAGCCCTAAATTAAGCAATCTTGAAAAAAAAAAGTTCTCTTACGAACCAGGAGTGGAAAAAAAAATTCTTCTTTAGAACCGGAAGTGATAGAGAATAGTTGGTGATATCATTGGTGACATGTAGTTTTAAGTTTGCTTGTGGTGGATCCGGGGAGTTCCCCTTCCCTCTTTCAGGGCCCGGGATGGGAAGGGACCAAGTTTGGGCCAAATTTTCACATTTTCCCCATTTTCTTGAACGTGCACGGTCAAATTTACCAAACTTAGAAAAAAATTGCACGTTGATATAATAGACACTTGTAAAAACGGGCTCCACGCCCCAATTGAGGGCCCAAGGGTGTCCAGATCCCTAGATTAGAAAATCTTTTTTTTTTTTTAATACATCGATTAGCGCACCTGCAGGTTTGTTCATGGCAGATCTGTCGGTAGCCCCCTTGGGTCCTGGACCAAACTGAGTGCCAGTTTTCACTTTCTTCTTTTCGAAAACGCCTTTGTCAACTGCCAGCAGAAGATCGATTTAGACATTGACATGCGGGCCCGCTAAAATCTTTAAATCTGAAATTTTGTCGGCCCGAAATAAACGGAAAATTACAGTCCATTGTAAATCTTAATTGCCCCATCAGGCCACCAAAAGATGGCCTTTTCGGAAATTTGGTGGACCGACATCAATGTTTAAAGGCTTTTTGCCCCGGGGCAACAGTAATGTTGAACCATATGTGTAATACTATATATATATATATATATATATATATATATATATATATATATATATTAATATATATATATATGAAATATATACAGTATGTCCCCCAAAAAATTACAATCAAATTTTCGCATTGATAACACCCAATATGATTAAACTGTCTAAATGCTACTTCAGGGTCTTAAAATATGACATCTTAGCTCTATTTTGCAGAAAACCCCATTCAGTTTGGTTAAGCGGTCACAGAGAAATGTGAAAAGTTGTAAAGCATGTCATGAGTCTGATTCTTCCAAGTTTAGCACTTCGATGCTTTTGTGTGTGAATACATAGACAGAACTTGGAGGGAAGAGATTCTTGACATCCTCTACAAAATTCCTCATTTCTCTTTGACCACTGAAGCAAATCGAATGGGGTTTTCTGTAAGATGTGGGCAATGAGTTATAGTTTCATACCCTGAATTTGTATTTGGATTGATTCACTATTTTTAAAGATATCATGGCGGAGGGTCCCGTTGTAATTTTTTTTTTTTGTGGGGGGGGGGGGGGGACATACGGTATATGTGTATATATATATGTAGAGTGATAAATATAAGTAAATAGATACATAAAAAAAATAAAACAGAATTCAAGTTCATGCTATCAATACTAATAGTTTATTTTGACACACAAATTTTTGGGCGACTCACCCTTTATCAAGTGTTCTTGATTCTTATGTGAAGCCCTTTGATAATTCACCAATTTTTACATAATTACCAAGATTTTTAATCATTTTGTAAAATGCTTCATTCAATCTTTCAACATTCTTATATTGCATACATATAATCATTGTTTTTATATAATGCTTATCGATAAGATACGGTGAAAAGTGAGTACATCCGTGCGTCACACGTTTGCTTTGCAAGTGTTATGGTGTAAACAACATGATACTATGAAGCCACCTTGGGAAAAGAAGGTTAAAAAAATTGCCAAGACTCTAGAAAAAGGGTGTCACTGGGGCCACTGAGGTGAAGTGTCGCTTTCGCGATTGAGATGGCAAATGTCAAAGCCGCCATTGCCACCTTTGAAAAGGGGTCCATCTACAGTTACAGTAGTTTCAAGACTAAAAAACTAAGACCTGGCTGTCGCGGGGAAGCCTGGCCTTGACTGTTCGACGTCTAGGATATCATCGCATGACGTTATCGTGTCGTTTATCTCCCTGTTATTTCAGATTTCGTCGTCTTTTGTTTCGTTCCATTGCGATGGATGAAATCTGACAGCGGACGATTAAGACGCATAGCAAAGCCTTTATGTATCTCCGCGGGACGACGCGTGAGATTTTGGATTCGACGCACGCACGCTCCGCTGTCCCCTTGTTAAACCCGAGCCGCATTTTAACTGAAATTCAAGCCATTACATGCTCATTGCATGCAAGATCCGAGGCGCCGTGTGGTTATTTGAAATGATCAAACACTGTCGACTGCCTGAAATTTGGCGCAAGTAACTATTACTAGGTTTTCCTCGAATTCTTTCTGTTCTCTTGCTATGATGTAGATTTTCCCAGCGGTGGCGACTTTGAATGAGATTAATGTTTATAACGGAGAGACGAAAAAGATAGCCACTCTAAATATTCTGATAAGTTTGCATGCGAGTGCAGAAGAATCGTGTCAACTATGATGTTACAGCAATGTTCTATATGTATCAATTCCTTTGCTAATACCCTTTTTGTACCCACTATTTAACCTTTGCTTAACTGATGATATGCCGGGATGAAATGCTAGATAATTTTGCCTGGGGCCAGGCAAACTTGTACCTTCTACTTCTCAGACCGAAATCCCGAATAGTAGCCGTACGAATGTTAACAACTGCAAAAACAGGTGTGATGGCACTGTGCCGTTTTATGACTTTATCAAAGCCACATATGCTGCAATGACAAAGTGAATGCCACTGAGTTTGAATTAAGTTCACACTCTGTGAACTATGACACCAACACCGAACTTGAAACGTCATTTCAAGTTCGATGTTGGTGTCGATGTGCAAGACCCACGTATGTCCACGGTTGCACGGGCTTTGGTCTCCATTAATTTTGATACTCTCTTGAGGTTGGTGTTAGCAAATGGGGAAAAACACTCGAATCGCCGACAAGAATAGTGGAGGTTGATTCAGGAGACGACATTTAACAAGAGTTACCCCCATTACTCATAGCGTCATACTTTGAAGTCAACCTGCTAACACCGACTGATTTCAAGTTTGGAATCGTCGTCGGGGCTAGTGCTGAGATAGCACTCACACCAGCACCTTGCACTGCACTTGAAATCACCCACCCTTTCCAGCGCACGATGAGCATACACAGTGCAAACCCATCTTAATCTTCATTTCACTCCAACCACATTTTTTCACTAATCAAACAGTGATTTCGACGAGTTTGTCACTGATAAAAAGAAAAATTTGAGAAGCGCAAAGAATGCGAGATGTAAATCGTGTGAACGTGGCTCAAGGTAGAAGGAATATTGATCAAGAAAAACGACTTGATGCAGACTTGCAAATAAGGCGAGTTATTTCATCGACTTCCGAGCTTATGGATATAATGAGCATTTAATGATTCTTTGTCTCTGCCGACCTGTGTTCTTGGCTTTGTATTGCGCATGCATTGAAAAGAGAGATATTTTCATTAATGGACGAACATGAACAAGAGTTTGAGTTCAAATAAAATCAGTTTGCGACTAAGACGTGAGGTACGGTCACCTTGCAACGGTAAAGATCATGGACACAAACTGAAACAAGAAGCTGATCGTGGGAAAACACAATATGCCTCCAGTTAGAGTGGTGATAGAGAAAAGTTCTCGACAACAAAACAAGAGTTAATCAATGAACAAATCAGCAACTTCCGAATCCTTCGTGGGGTGATCGTTATTTTTTCCCCTTTAAACTATGCTTTTAAGTCCCGTTCGATCGTGAAGATTTTGCCAGGAGGATAAGAAGCTGTGGTCGAAAAGTTTCTACAAAGAACAAAAAACAAAAATTGTCAGATGACGGGGGTAAGTAAACCGTCGATATCGAGCGAAGATTTCCCTTGCCTTGTCGAGCGAGTTTTATTATCTTTCATATATAGAGAGCTTGTATTTCTCTCTCGTTTAACTGATCTACCTAGCGTTTTCTTTTCATCCCGCCCGGAAAACCCAAGTTTATAGCGCACAGCTAGCAAATGTGGGAAACACCAATAGATTAAGCAGCAAAGTAGCATAGATGGAAAAAAAAGTTTGAAAAATATGATTTCTAAAACGTTTACTCAGCCCCGTAAAGTATTTCAGGCAGAGTCAACGACCTCCCTTCAGAGGTATAACGGATTTCTAGGCGAGAATTCAATATCTCCTCGCGATGCTCTCTTAGCAGGATTTATTGGCTGTAAAATTCAAATCGAGCGTAAGCCGGCTGATGGATTGTGGCAAGTTCACGGATAATCTTGTCACGCATGTCGCATCGTTCGTCCTGAAAGACATCTGCGAGATGTATCGAAAGGGAATGTTACGGCCCAACACATTCTTTTTTCCACTTTTAGAGACGAAAGGGAATGTTACGGCCCAACACATTCTTTTTTCCACTTTTAGAGACGACTTTCTCTGCTAATCTGATCTAGCTCCTCCTTCTCCTCCCCCTCCCCTTCTAAATCAATTATACGTCTTTTCCTGACTGATTTGAGATTGATATTACCTCGTCAGTACGTTGCACTAATTCGTAAATATAGTATACTGTAATAAACCATACAGCGGTTATAAAGGAATTGCGACGTTTATTCACCTACTTCTTCGATTTGCCTATATTGGCTAAAGAAAAATAAAACAACTGTGACATGCACATCCTTCCCGCTTCCCTTCCTTTTTTTTTTTTCCTGTCTCAAATGTCACTGTCTGATCTATTGTCGTCACTTTGGGCAGCACTCGTTGATCTGTTTAGGGGCAATTTTGATGCGTTCGGGTTGATAGTCCTCAAAGTCTATCCCAAATGAAATGCCGAATTCTTGCCAGAAAAGGGGAAAGCCCGCCCCGCTTTTCATTACCAATTTGAAGCGAGCTACCCGCGAAAGTTGAACGCGAGTGATCAAGACGTTATAGAGAACCGGCAATTCTCTTCAACCGAGCCGACCTCGGCTCAGCACCGATAAGCCTCTCCGTGAAACGCATTCCAGTGTCCCCCCTTTCTTCCCGTCTTTCATTTTGTTCCTTTCTGTTTCTTTGTGTTCTTTCTTTTCATTATTCGTGAGGAACATTAACATCTGATGCAGCCTGATTGGCCTGATGCTTACGATTTCATCATCCTGAATTTCCGCGCTTGATTAATTGGTTCGAGCCTAAATCAGACGGTAAGCATCATGAAGCGCCCGGCTATCTGGGTTAATGACGTTCTTTCTGTTGAGAAACCAACTGGAGAAGAAACAGAAAATCAAGAAGAAGAAGAAGGAGATCACGAAGGAGAAGAAAAAGTATAGGAACAGGGGATGGCGGCAGGGTTTGGATGAGCAGCTCTGAGAATGCGAAAATAAAAACAAATTCGTCTCCAGATCATAACATGATTTAAAACGAGAAGACTCCCCTGCATGGGACGTCGTGATGTAGGAATAAAAGGTTGATGGAGATGCAATGAGCAAAAGCAATATTATGAAGAAAAATTCATAATATTTTTGTCGGTCTGTGTGCATGTGTGTGGGGAGAGGAAGGGAAGGTTTCTTGCTTGAATTTGAAAGAAAAATAATAGGATGAAGTACTTTGACGCCCCTTAGTATTTCTTTCTTTGACGCGGATGATGCAATGTCATAGATTCAAATATTCCAGGCTTTGCCCTGTAGCGTTAAGATGAGTTTTGATTTCTACGAAAAGATAGAATTAACGTTGCAGGCATGCAGTAATGACAACCATATCAATATAACATGTATAAATGATGTAATCATTCCATTGTCGATTTTTAGTTTGATTGTGTTCGCGGATGGCACTACTGTCGGAGTTTTAAATTCTTAACGAACCATTATAACCTTTAGATATTGAATTCAGAATTGCACAAAATTTCATCTTGGTTTAAATGCAACAGATTTTATAGCTGAATAGTGGTAAAACAAATTTCATGCATTTTTAAACACCACACTCCGATGTTAATCCGCAAACTGATTATGATATAAAGATTGATCATTGATGGCATATTATTAGATACAGAGAATTGTATTAGATTTTTAGGAGTAACAATTCATGATTATTTAAGCCGGAATTGTCATAATTATGAGTAATATAATGATTTTACAATTTAGCCATTTGAATGCGGGCATCCCACGAGACCGACACCCACGAGTCATACGGTCCACGAAACCGACATCAATAATAGGTCCATGAGTCATACAGCCCACGAGTTATACGGCTCAGGATTCATACAGCCCATGAGTTCGACACTACACACAAAAGGCTCATGAGACCGACACTAAGCAAACATAGCCCACGAGACCGACACTAAGCAATAAAGGCTCATGAGACCGACACTAAGCAAAGAAAGCCCACGAGACCGACAGTAGGCAAAAAAGGCCCACGAGACCGACACTAAGCAACAAAGGCTCACGAGACCGACACTAAGCAAAGAAAGCCCACGAGACCGACAGTAGGCAAAGAAGGCCCACGAGACCGACAGGATAAACAGCGCCATCTACATGTCAATCACCTGTAAAGGGTGTTCCATGAACGGAAAAATAACATACTGGCGCGTGTAATTTCGTAACGCTATCAATTGAAAGATGGTGACCATCTACATAATTATGACCGTCATCAAATATGTATTTCTACATACTTCTGGGGAGGGGGGAAAGAGTGTCAGGGAGCGAAATTGTTATCAAGTAGAAAAATTGAATTGTATTCTTCATGCCCCCACCCCCCCCCCCCCAAAAAAAAAATACAAGAATTAGTATTCTTCATCCCCCCAAAAGAGACAACAAAAAAAACACAAATGAATTTAAAAGAGGACAATGATGTATGGGTTAATTTTAGAGTTTTGATAATGCCATCGTGCTATAGGCTTTCCCAGTGTTTAGCTAGAAGATGGACAAGAAATAAATTTTACCTCTTCTCTTTCCCGATTCACTAGTTACTTATTCTATTTTAGATATTCTACCCTCCTGCTTTGACGTTTTGCAGTAAGATCTATTTGTAATTTTCTCTGTAACTATAATGCAATTCTATTGATTAAAACGTTTTATATCGCAGGGATTCAGCTCAATTTTGTGGCTTGTGTTATTCTCCTCCGAACAATACATTTTATCGTGAAATACAATAGCTGTTTTCATTGATGCGTCTGGTTTTTTCCGAATTCCTAACGCTACCTGAATAGACGATTACGTTATTTTTTTTTTTTTGATTAATACTGAATCAACACCCTCGCAGGTTTATTGTGGAAAGATCTGTTACACACTTTTACTGTACTTTGTTTTTGTTTTACCTTTTTTTTCACAAACACACACCCATGCAAACACAATTAAAGATTCTGATGGCATTTCAGGGGGGGGGGGGGGGCAACCGATGGGGTAACACCCTGCCGGAGATGGCAACTCTTCTTTTCCATCTCTCATATCTTCCTATGCTATTATCAGGACACCCTATACAATTTATTGGTCTATAGGTGGCGCTGTTTATCCTGTCGGTCTCGTGGGCCTTCTTTGCTTAGTGTCGGTCTGGTGAACCTCTTTTGCGTAATGTCGGTCTCGCGAGCCTTGTATACGTAGCGTCGGTCTCGTGGGCTTTGTTTGCTTACTGTCGGTCTCATGAGCCTTTTGTGCGTAGTGTCGGTCTCGTGAGCCGTATAACTCCTGGGCTTATTTTACTTGATAACGAACTCGTGGGCTTTATAACTGGTGGGCTGTATGACTTGTGAGCTGTATGACTCATGGGCTGTATGACTTGTGAGCTGTATACTTGTGGGCTGTATGACTCGTGGGTGTCGGTCTCGTGACGTGCACCCATTTGAATAGGGATACTGTCTGGGGTAAATAATCTCTTGCCACAAAAATTCCTCTTAATGCTTTATAACACTCTACTGTTACCCTGTTGACCTTACATACTGCATCTCATTATATGGGCATTTTGTAGTAACTCCAAATTGAAAAGTATTTTCATTTTTTTTTAAAGGGCTTTTTTAAAACTAAGAATCCGTCTGCTCAAGCTTTCCTGAATCAAGAATAGTTAGAAGACTTGAGACAGAAGTGGTCCCACCCAAACACTCCCATATCGGCCTGCGTGAGCTTTTCTGGGTTTTGTGTAAATAGGCAACACGCATAGTATCAATACAGAATATGTAGGATATATTTTGTGGAGCAAAAACATAAAATGAGATACAAACATACTGTAGTACGTTATGTTGTAAGCATCAAGAGAGGTGGTGATATAAACCCGGTTTTTTTTTCTTCAAACTCTTCAGTTTGGATACATTTATGATAAATGTGCCATCAGGCCGTACCTCGAAATTTTCCAATGCTTTGAGGCGCAAGTGGGATTGTAATAAGGCATAATCACCATGCCTTGATGTCACTGACATGCTTCCTCTATACAGGAAGGAAATCCGGGAAAAAAAATGAATTCCTCACTTCGAAAATCTCTGTTTGAATGTTTATCGGGGGAAAAAACACAAACACACAAAACAATGCGATTAGGCGAACATAAAAAAAAAACTTTCCTCCACACGCAAAAGGTAATTTTCTCTGCAAGTATAGGCATTATCGAACGAACAGCAATAACCTTGCAAAGAACCCCCCCCCAAAAAAAAAAAGTAGCAAAGATGGTTATTAAAAATTTATCTTTACTTACATTGCAATTCCCCACCTAGTGCAAGTTGGCTTTGACAGACAGAGTAAAATTACACAAACGCAACGACAAAAGCTTCATTAGAATCGGACACAATGTTTAAGGAATGTTAGTGTTTCACATGCTCTTACCGACTAGAAAGAGGCGATAATACCTCATTAATACTTTTTCAAGTCTGAACCTACTCTATTCATTAAAGCAAGCTTATACGTGGTGTGGGATTTTACTTCAAATGTGAACAAGATACATACTTACTCATTCATCTCTGTCCACTTCCCACCCTTTTTTTTTTTCTGGAAGCCACCATTTTTGGTGGTTTCAGATGTGGTGGTAAACAAAGCTGTATAAATGGACTAAGTCGCCATATTTCTATATTGAACAGAAGTGCAAGAATATCTAGTTAAAACATCTTTTGCGGAAATAAACCAAAAGCAAAACCAACAGTTTCGGTTTTGAAACCACATGACGCAGATTATTATGACAACCATAATTTTTACTTTTGTTTTGTCTGCAACGGTTCATATCTACGTATTTATTCATGTGTTTAATAATATTCTTTAAGCAGGGCAGCCCTTTCCGTTTGCTAGCTGTCCTATCAAGGGGCCCTGCTATACATACTATAACAAACACACGAGTTATGTAGCATAACAACACGGAACTATATAAAAATGGAGACCATTGTTGACATATACACATGTAGGGCAATAATGATTAAAGGAGAGGTTTATCTCGTGAAATAATTTATTACATTGTGTAAATCAGGCATCATGCAAACACCGGTAAATGTATGACCGGAAACATAAAACGCACACGTTCTACACATAAGATTTACAGATAAAGAATTTAAAAACAGATAAGATTGGTTGAGTTAAAAAGAACATCAAATTGCACTTAAAGTCATAAAATCTTAGACTTTTCATTTATACTATCTTTGAAACATATCAACATTTTCCACAACATGGACATTGCTTGTCAAATGATAGTTTAGAAATGCATATGATATTTAAAAAAAAAATAATAATCCTATATGCCTAATATTGAATTATACTAAAAGCCATGTTTGGTAGTCTAACTAGTGTATACCTACGGTAATACAATATGCATGGACTAAAGAAGGTTTTTTTTTTTTAGTTGTTCGATTTTGGTATAATATCAAAGAATGGAGAAGGGATTCCGTATGCAGTTTAATGGGGAAAATGACATCAGATAGGCATATGCTTGACGGCAAGTAAATAAAAAAGTAAATACAATTATTTATGCACACATTGTCATACATCAAAACAAAATTTTACCAAAATACGGACATCATGATATTTGTTGTTTTGGATGTGTTTCGCTTCGAGTTTTTTTTTTCTTCTAAATTAGTAGAAAATACACAATTGATACAATGATACCAACATTACGTAACGCATATAACAGATATGTTTAGTTCTGTTCAACGTCCCATAAATCAATTGTTCTGTGATGTGTTTGTTGTGGGTATTGTAAAAATTTGAATAGATTTCGAGGAAAGGATAATGCCCTTTGAAGTAAGGTTCATAAATTTCTTTAAATGCCCTGCCACATATTAATAATCAAATAGGCAGATAATGTAATGCGTTCACATTAAAAAAAAATACTCAAAAGTTTATAAATGCTGCACAATCAATGTTATATCGCAATTTGAACTCGGCCCTATTGAGTTTTGTTTGAATCAGACTGTAAATCAATATACATCAATTAAGTTTGTTATGAAAGATGGAATATTGATGACCATCCAAGCGCAAAACCCCCAAAAAGTAGGCCGAAGTGAATATCTTCTTTCTACTATATCAAACAGAGTAAGTTCTCAGTTTTGAAATGATATATGACTTGTTAAATTTGAACCATCCCAACCCATTCAAATGGTGATTGAAATAAGAAAAAGGTTTAGGAGGTGCAGTTTCATAGCAAAGAAATAAAAGAGAATTTAAAGATTTTGGTCATTTGGGCGAGCTGTGCAGAAGTATCAATACAAACAATTCTGGCCCAGGAAAAAAAAAGAACCGCCAGTATGTCTATTTTGCTTTCAGCTGCCAAATTTTGATAGTATAAGGTAGATAAAATTTCATTTTCCCAGGTAATATAGGACAAACTTAAAAAAGTAAGTCAATCCAAATAACATATTTTTGTCCATTACAGATAATTCTAATCTGAAACTACTCTTTGCGTGTTTTGGGCAGTGGTCGCATTGTATCACCTGAAATGAATTCTAATCACTTTCTTACAAGTTTCCGAAATCCCCGTAGTGTTGGTACATGACTAAAAAAATACCGTATCCAATGGGGTATCATTATCAAACAAACGTCTGCACAATTTAGAATGGATGAACGTCAGGATTTCCACACCCACGAATAATGCAGCCCACGAGTCACGCAGCCCATGAGTTCGACACCAAGCAACAGAGGCCCATTAGTCCGACACTACATGTAGACAAACAAGGTCCACGGGTTCGCCACTAAACAAACAAGACCTACAAGTTCGCCACTAAGCAAACAAAGGCCCACGAAACCGACACGATACCTCCCCCCCCCCCCTACCCCCATGTTGTAATGTTGTCTCGCGGGCCATTTTTGGCTCGTGTCGAACTCGTTGGCCTTTTTTTTTTTTTTTTTTTTTTTTGCTTAGTGTTGAACTCACGGGCTGTATGACTCGTGGACTAATTGACTCATGGACCCTTTTTTCAATGTCGAACTGGTAGGTGTCGGTCTCCTGGGATGCCCAATTAAGAATGAACATACGTATACTTCTGTCGTATCTATATTCATTATGTTACCTGCCTTCTGGGCATTTATTCAAACTGAAATCGAGCCCAGAACCAGTCATTTTCTTGGCATAGAGTTCGTCAAACCGTCGATTCTGGGCTACGGTGAAATAATTTTTCCAGTCACCTACAGAACCTGACAAAAGAAAAGAAAGAGATATTACCACAGTAATCAGCAATCAGAAAGGGAATAAAAGCATTATTGATGACAAGATGTATTGATTGCAAAACATTTCCTAAATAACTTCCTATGTTAATGCAGAAGCACCCTTTTGAAAGGTGAACGTCATCTCTTGTAAACATTATGACGCAACACTTCACATTAGCTTTGAAGTATAATCGTTTCCAATGGCAAGAACACTCTTCTCACCAGAGACCTGCTTTATCAAATTTTGTAACAAATTAATTAAATTTGCCAGAAAAGCATATTACTTGCCTACCTTATTCCTTCTGACAACATACTTCCGTCATTGCAATTGTAAATTAATTTGAATACTAATATCACAAGACAAGAAGAGTCACGGTTGCAGGCTGTATCCATTAAAAAAATCAACAAAACAAACCGACAAATGATTTCACTTCACTTGGTATAAGTGTAATCCGGATAAATATGTTAATATTGACTTATATTACTTAGTATGCGATGTGTTTTGAACAACATGTGTCATTAAAGCTGGTATTTTGAATGTATGCCCAATATTCAATGCTTTATAATCGGGCAAAGTAGTGGGTTAAATTTTTCTCCCGATTTTCCCCATTTTCTGTAAAATGCTTCTCAATTATGTTGGATTTCTTTTTGCGTCCAAAGATTTGGAATCAGTAAACAGTGCTTCAGTGAATTTCGATATATGACATGAAATCTATGCTGCCTGTATAATATTGAATCTAATATGGATGGTAGTAATGACCACAAAAAAAAAATATATATATATGTTCCATAATACCTTTTCGCATGAAGGAGGACGAACTGTTCCTTTTCTGCTCCTTTTGAGTAACGCCAATTTTAGCCAGGATGAAGTCTGGGTTCGCACTTTTACTTTTCTTCATCGCGCCAAAAGTGGAGGCCTCCGCAATGCGATCGATGACGTCATCAGAGAGGGATTTGCCAACGAAGCGCGCCACTCGTTCAACTGTTCCGCGGAGATCCTGTAAGAACAGACAAAAGAACTATTAGCTTACATTATAATCTGTGTGTGTTTATTCCATGTTTGGCGTTGTCTATTGCTGACAGCTAACCACTATCAGAGAGAGAACACGGGGAAATAATTAAATACGTCAATTAATAACAAAATTTCATTTTAATTCGGTGGTGCAGACACCTACAAGCATTGTGTAACGTCGAATATAACAGTACATTCGTAATTCAATCAAGTATCGAAGAGAAAACGCTGGCCTTATTATTGTTATGCAAGTGTGCTTTTCAAGGCAGTAATTCTAGTCAGGTATGGGGCGCCAAGTGTCACATTGTCACTTTCGTCACGAAATTGTCATTTCGTGACGAAAGTGGCAATGTGACACTTAGCGCCCCATACTTAACCACGAGCTTAGCCTCGAGGTTAAGGATCACCGTCTAAACGTGACTATTAAGATTTTGAAACATTCTTCTTTTTTTCAAATTGCTCCAAACTGAACATTGACATTAAGTTCGCTCTAAATACCGTTCATCTCAGTTCATGCTTTTGGATTAACACTACTCATCAGACTTAGACGGTGCGTTATGTCACGAATATTGTGAAAATGAATGATAGTGAGTGATTATAGAATGCCAAATTGTATATGCTTAAAAAAGATGAGAGCATATACATATTGGCGTTCTATATGGTCATACGGCTGTCATTTATTTTTATTTAACAGGTGGAATATTTAGAACCTTTACATTTTCACGTTTAATTTCAAAGTGTTACGATTCTGAAATTCCACATGATAATCAGCCAAGGAATATATATCATTTTGTTTGTTTGTTTGTTTGTTTCTGAAAAGAGTTTTTGAATATTTTTTTAGTGTGTGTGTGTGTGTGTGCGTTTGTGGATAAAGAAGATTAAATCTCTAATCAAATAGTTGTGCTACATCACTTCATCTGGCTTGTTATAAAATTACTCACGTTAAGTTTTTGACGTATGCATTTACATGTTCAGCCTGGAGTCTTCTGCTTACTTCACTTCGAAACAAATACTACAAATTCTAAGTCTTTTTTTTTATCAAAGACGACATACCTTCTTCATGTCTTCGTACTTGAGGAAGAGCACGTTGGGATGGTTGCGTCTCTCCCACCAGGGGAGCACATTCTCAAACCACGACCCTTGGGGTGCTTTTAATAGGAACATACAACCAATAAAGTATAATAGTTAAAGGGTTTTAGAATGTACAACTCAAAATAATAATTTTTACCACTCCCTATATGGATTTCAGACAGATTGTCTATTATCATCCACTACAGGGAATTGTATGATTGGTTGGCTGGTATTCATTTTCTTCAAAATAAAAACGATTATGGAAATACAACAATAATGGATGATGTATTTACATATGAAAAGACTGGATAGCCTCACCCAGCGAAGAGCCAACATGGCACCGCTGTATTATAAGAGAGTCCAGTTTATATTGTACGTGAATGAATTGGACAAACAATCAAAACAAATGAACATCACACTTTTAAACCTTAAGAGAGCAATGCGCTCTTTGATTAATAGTGTATAAAGCAAATGCCGGCATATCAGAGCATTGAAATATGCATGAATGTGACATGAAGCATTTATGATTGTGTCAGCGTATCAATTACGTATAGAGTAAAATATTCCGTTTGGGGCAGTTTAAGCATTGTTAAGAGTTTTTCCAACTTGTAAACAAATCAGGCAAATTATTTTCAACCATTTCATATATCATAGACAAGATTATTCATTAACGCAATTGTTTTCATGAAAGAAATTTACCATTGACCAACGCAGTTTTCATGATTTACCAGGGCAAAACCCGGCACAATTTTCGCCGATTAGGGCGATATGCGACGTAGTATTTCTGCTTGCGGCACGATGTACAATCCCTATGCAATACGCGCGTGCTCCGCGATCTTTAGCTGAACGCCTTCACATGTCTCGCGAACATTGCGTAAGCGCCAATTCCCATTGCGAAAGCACGTGAAAATAGCGTGCGCACATGCATTGGCCGCAAACAAGATTGCACTTCTGGCGGTGTTGTTGATGTCTTTCTCGTGTTTTTCTCATTTTTTTCGATGGTAACATCCACTTTCTGAAAAAAATGGCGGCCCACATCGGCTCGCGAAAATTCTATTTTACGTGAGGATATGTTTTCAAAATCCATGAACATCGAGAAAACGAAAAAAAAAATCCAGTTTCTTGGACCATTGTTTCTTAATAACTGTTAAGAAGTACCGAAAATTTCATTTTGGATGCGATATGTTGTCATTTAGGTGAGAAAATTTCACTTTCGTCAGAGATCTTGCCCATTTTATCGGTTGGTTTTTGTTGATTGCTAGTGTGTTAGTATATGTGCAGTGTGCAAGTGCAATGCTGTGTTTAGCTGTATATTACCGTGTATGTTGTACCTGCCGCGAACGGCTGTACGGCCGCTTACTGACGCAGTTACTCTAGGACCTTTGTTTAGTATTGGCAAGGAGTATAAAGGTTTACCTTGTCATTGAGTCAAAAGGTTGATTTATCATCTGGAAAGAAATCTTTGATATAGAAAAATTTGCCTGATAAGCCAAATTTTCCTTGTTGATTACTTATACTCAAACAAAGCACTATGATTCTATGATCTGATGATAGTGGTATTCTCTTCCAGCGTCGCTTCTAACCTCGTGCAGCGATGAATTCTTCGAAAAAGACCTCCCAGGAGTTGTAAGATGGAAGAACATCTACCAGTCGACAGAAGTGAAAGAACGATGCGGCGACATCTTTGGGGTTTCGCGCCACGTAGATGACCTTGGCTTTGGGTTCGTCTGTTCGGATATCTTCGGGTAACCAGGACAGACGGCAATGCGACTTCAAGATACGTGGGGACGGCATCTCGCTTGCTACGTCCGCCATCGGTGGAGCTTTCCTAGGCTGGTATTGAACGATACATGATTTATGATTGAAAGAGCGCATGTCTGCGTATATATTGCACGTCAACACCATAGGTTTCAAATAACACATGATCGACAACTATACACTCACCTGCGGACAGCCATCTTCGATAAGAAAAAAAAATGACTCAAATCAAAATCACGACAATTCCCCCCCCCCCCCCCCCCTATTGTCCTCTCAAATAGCTACCTTTCAACTAAACAGAAGCGAACGAATGGTTTCTTTCATATTACTACAAATAAACAGCTGTATACACAAACACATTACATTCGTTCCGGTCAATTCGCTTGTCAGTCAATATGTACGTTCTCATTAATACTCTCAACATTTATGATTCACTTGTTTTCTATGTCCCTGCCTCAGAACGACAAAACGTTACTTCCAAATCCCACGAACAAACACCAAGGCAGTGGAAAGCACGTTCTCCTAATTTGGATCCATAATCTGAAACATCCTACCACTACGTCTCCGTCAACGCGTTTCAGAAGAAACTTTCAAAACTAAATTAAGATATAAACTGTTTGAATCATAATCAACTTGTACGTGTTTCTGTTTCATAAAATAACGTTGAATGTTGTTTCAGCACTGTGAACAGGTCTCTGTAAGAGCATTTCATAGGAAATAAATATCATAATTATCATCATTTGACTTTTGCATCTCCGTTACACATGACTCGTTTTCATTATTTTTCAATATGCTTAACATTCTTTCTAAGAATCGGAGTGCCCATTGTTTATAGCACAACATTATAGATATTTATATGGAAATGTTAAGAACAACAAACATTGCAAAAAACATCAACCAAGTTCACAGTTTTAAGTACTCACATCAGTGTGATTCCACACATCGGCGATTTCTATAAAGGGACTCTTCCTAGTTACATGATCTCCTTCCAGTTTGGACACGTCTCCTTCGTGGCGAATAAGCACCAATATATTCTGCATCCACGTGGTACCTGATGAGGAAAGAAAGATGAAAGTTTTTTCACTTCTTTTTTTTTGTACGTTCTTTTCAACAACAAAAGGCAGAGAGCATAGATTGAGGGAGAATAATATCACCATCGTGTGATTTTTTGCTTCCGACAATATACAGAAAATTATCAAAATAGACATAAAACACAAATTGAAAGAGGTTGGATCGTAAATATATATGCATATGATATATATATATATATATATATATATATATATATATATATATATATATATATATATAATGTTTTATGTTAAAATGAAATAAAAGCACCCTCAACAAGGATTTTCTATTATAGTGACGCAATCCAAACACACAATTCATTCGTGTTTATTTATCTTTGTTTAGGTAAGCATGTTCTCACCCATCCATTCGCTATATTTTTTTCTTTCTTAGATTTTTGTTTATATATATCACCCTGGTGAGACTGCCTGCATGCATGCTTTAGTGATTTGGTTATTTGTCATAATTTGCCATTCATGCACTTCAAATGAATGCAATATTGAATTGAATTGAATTGAATTGAATTGAATTGAATTGAATTGAATTGAATTGAATTGAATTGAATTGAATGGAATGAAATGGAATTGAAGTGAAGTGAAGCGAAGGGAAGTGAATTATCCCTGATGACGTAGGAAGGCCATGAAAATTCGGATACAAACGATACATTGACTTTTTTTTTCTTCTCTTGGGTTGCCCTACAGACAAAATCGTAATGTGGCTATGACTTGATTGACAGATTGATATATTAATCTAGAGAAGTATATTAATAGGCGACGTGATCCAATCGGTAATCTGTCTATATTGCAATCAAGTTGAGGGGGTTTGTGTCCCTGTTACTGATTAATATCTTTAAGAGGCAGTCTACTTGATACCAAGGTGTGACGAATTCAATTCAATAGTTTATTTATTTCATCATGAAACAAAGAAAGTGAGAACATGATCCAAAGCGGTACAAGTTTTCGATTTGTCTTTCATTTGTCTGTTAAGGGCATTTTTTTTTTCAAATACAATATAAAGTATATGCACGAATGATGTCATAAAAAAGGAACAATGCACTTTGTCATGGCAACAAAAATAGTAAATAATCAAAACGACGGAAAACAGTGTTCCACTAAAAGGCAAGCTTGTAAGACGTGGAACACTGGAACAAAACAACGACAGCACCAATTTGTTATACCAATAAAACATATTCATATTAAATTCTTCTATATACTATTGTACATTTACTGATTGATATATGATGCTGATACTATAAACAACACTATTACTATGATTTTATGAATTTTATGAATTTATAAACTATATAACATATCACATTTGTGGCACAGACACTATAGCCCTCAAACGGCATCTATATATGGCACAGGCACTATAGCCCTCAAACGGAATAATAGCCCTCAGACGGTATCTACCCCACATATTGCTCCATACGGGAAGACAAAAAATTCACATAATAATTTTTCTAATGCCGAACTGTAACAGATTAGTTCGCTTTTCCAAAATCGATATGCTGCATAAAGGCATGATAAGTCCAAGATGATTGAATATATTTATCAAACTTACCCGACTTTGGAAAGGTGACGATAAAGACATCATCTGACCGCACTTTGAAGTTTTCCAGGGCCTTTAAGGCGCGAGGAGGCATGAGGTTTGGCATAACCACACCCCGATATTCGTGGCATTTCTCCTTTACACACGAAGGAACTTCGATCGAAAAGATGGGCTCGTCACTTCCGGGAATTCTCTCTGAGTGAAATTGGAAAAGAAGCAAAACGGGATGACACACACATGTATGGGAAAGACAAATGAAATGCTATCATAAGCGGGGGGGGGGGGGGTGACAGATACAGTGTAGAAGATGTCAAACTTTCTCAAAAGCAATAGCCTTAGAAAACACAGGAGGCACCAAAAAAGTACTCCACAATCACCTCCGTTTCTTGAAGTCGTCATTGTAGCTGTGTAATGAAAACCCACGGTCAAGTAAGCTTCGATTGCCTGTATTATCTCCTCAACAATTAATTGCCTCCTCACAAAACTCTTGAGATCATGTTATTAAGCTCATGCTGGTCAGTATGAATGGTGCAAAGGTGAATCCCTTATTTAAACAAGCGTTTTCAATGTAACGATTTATCGTCATTTTGTCAACAGCCAATGGACAAAATTCGTAAGTCCACTAGTTGATACTGGTTGTGAGCAACCCAAGATAGCGTAAGAAGGTTAATGCCCCAGTCACACAGTTGCACAAACAATGCTCTGCGTCTGGCGTACAACTTTTAAATGGACTTTTAGGACGCAACGCTGGACGCAGAGGATTGTTTGAGCGACTGTGTGACTGGGGCTTCACATTGTAGCTGAACTGACGTCGAAGCTGAGAGAGTGTTGTACGATAGAATCAAGTTTATTATAGCAGTAAAGTACGTAAACAAGGAAGTATTGCTTCGTAGAATATAAATCCTATTCTTACGTTTTACAGTTCCATTATCACATACAACACCGATGAAGGGATTATGCCGCAACACAGGTTACACAGAGTCCCTTGTTTTATTGCCATTATTATCATACTACTTCAAACAATTAATTTTTTATCATCAATAGTTAAAACCAGGGTATACCAATTTTGAAGCATGTGTAGCAATCTGATTATTGACACACTAATATCTTACTGGATGGTAAAAGACACAAGAATACAAATATCGGATTTACTAGAGTACCTATAGGTTGAAATAGATGGGTGTATCAGAAGAGAGAGACACTGACCTTCGTGTAGAGTTTATCTACATTTTTTCTTTTGTTTTAAATCTGCACAATTGTATGTCTCTTACTGGAATGTGCTCCCAGCCCTTTAAAGTAACATTTTATGAGCAAGGTGCAATTACCACTAATACCAAAGAGACCCATCATTGCTACGGATCGTTGGATTTGAGCGGCTGACTGGTTTATCGGTTTCAAACAACCCCTGCAAACAATGCTATCACCAATAGTTAAAGGCATTATTTACCATTTGCAGATGAAACCAAAAAACAAAAACAAAAAACCAAACAGTTTTAGAGCTTCAAAATAGTTTTAAAATGTCAGTTAGAGATAGGAACAATCAATGTAAAAATGTTAATCAGTATAATTGATGTTAAGTATTGTTAGATGTACAAAATGTGAACAAAATTGTTTCTAGAATAAACCGTCTACACTTACAGTTTATTGAGAAAAATTGTGATTATCTCATTATATTTTAGGCTTGATTGCGAAATTTTCATATGGTAGGAAGTTTTGTGATACCGCTGACCTTCATATGCATCAAAATGTGATAACTTCAACATTTTCTAAATCACTCCTCCCAACGGTAAACAGTATACCTTTAACTCCAGGGTATATACCACGCTTGAAGCACGTGTATAGAAACCCAATAATTGACACAATAAAATTTTGCTGGAAAATAAAAGAAATAAGAATACGCATGTCTGATTTACAAGAGTACGTCAGGGTTAAGACAGATGAGTGTTTTGTATGTTTGTTCATTTCCATCTGAGAAGATAGCTGGATAGCCCATATGCAGCTACGTTAAGCTGGTCTTCCATGGCGTCCAGTTGGACGTGAGGTGGGACCACTTCACCGGGTTCAACACCTGCTCTTTGCGATGAATAAATGAAGCGGGATCTTTTAAGTGCATGAGTTGTGACTCTCTCACACAAGGGACCTCCACTTTATGTCCTATCCGAGGGACAGAGTGTTTTGCCTCTTGCTAGAGGGGAAGGTATGCTTACACACAACATTGCTCATTACAGACTCGGGTTCGAACCCGGGCCCTTAGGATCGTGAGGCAGACGCTCTAGCGACTGAGCCATCTCACCACCCTAAGGGCAGAGACGGTGATGTTCTTGCACATTTTGTCTACCCCCCTTTTTTTTTTTCATGTTTAAAATCTTCGCAATTGCATCTCTCTTGCTGGAATGTGCTCCCAGCACCCTGAAGTGACATTTTATGAGCAATGTACAATCACGATAACGCTGTTATTAACGAATCATCATCTTTTCCCTCCGCACCTGATCCACGGATTGACTCTTCGTTGTTAAAACCTGATTGTGACATGGAATATTTTTCATCTATCTAAAAATTGTGATTAAAGTCTTCGATGTAATTTGAAGAAATGTCGTATCATATGCAATCATTGCGCTAAGAAGCTACAGGGAAGGTGTTTTGGGGAGATGGGTGAGGGGGAGGAAATGATCTCCTAAAGAGCAGTAAAAGTTTCTGTTTCAACCTCAGTTGAATTTTTTTTTTGTCCGAAAAAAAAATCTCTATTTCAAAATCAAGGGGTAGAGGTGTAAAAAAAAAGAAGAAGTAATAGTTCATTTCTTGACGGTCAAAATAGAGCATGGTTTTAAGGATTTCTACTGGATATAAGATTGGGAAAAACAAAAACAACTTCTTCTGTGCTGCTTTGTTAGACAGGTTCGATAGGCCTATATGGGACATGAACGTTATGTTTCCGGACCATTTAGATTTCACAACGCGCGACCGGTTGCATCGCCAAATCGTTTTGACCGGAAAATAATATCATTCGGAAAACACTAAAAAGAAGGCAACAAGAACAAGAACAACAACAACCACAACAAGAACAACAACAAAACAAAACTCGTCTATCTCCGTTTCTCTATCTTTTCTTCCTCTCTCCCTCTCTCTCTCTCCCTTTCTTCCTCATCTTCCCGATATCTTTCCACTATATTACCGTTTCCATGGTTACCCTTATACTCTTCCTCTAGAACTTTCTCCCTACCCCTTTCTTCCTGGCTATAGCTTACACGGCAGATTACTTTGTCACGATTCCCGCCTATAACGTCAGCATTAGTCAGGCTTATCACGTTCTTGAGATCTGTTTGCGCTGCTTACTTCACATCCGGAAACGGGCAAAAACCATATCAGAATTACGCAAAAGAAAGGGGGGGGGAGGACAGGGCCAAGTCGACGCGTAATGAATGTCGGTACAGCATGGGAAATGCTGTCATGAGAGATGAAGGCTAGGGGGAGGGGGAAGGAGCGGGATAACATTTGGGCTCCGTTACCAGCCTACACTAATAAACCTTGCCATTCATTAAGACGAAGAGAAGAAGAAGACGTATTTTTGTCATTCCCCTCCGGGTCCTCGTAGTCATAAGATGATTCTTATCAAATTCGAAAGGCCTCCATCCGTAATTCTTGTTTTGCGGCATCATTAAAAAAAAAAGAGGACGTGATCTTTGGCCAAATATTGAGTTGTCCGAAAACGAAGTTCAACCATGCCGATGACATAAAGAAAATATAATTCTACATCTTGGCCCGAGGCTAACTTGCCAAGCGCCAAACGCTCAAAAGACACCCAGCGCTGCATGCTGTCGTATACACCGATCTAAAGTCGAGTGGCAATTACGTGCACTTTAGATGAAAGGGTCGTCAAAATATTGTTGTACGGGCATGCACAAATATATGAATGCTCATAAACGGCGGTCACAATCATGCACATCCCACTTTGTGGCTTCCAAACAGGAAAGCGTTTAACCCAGATCTTTTCTTCCTTTCTCTTATATTTTTTCCCCTCACGCCCTCCAAAGTAGATCACGACACGTCCTTCAACACACCAAGGCGGTACACGGCGACAGGAAGAAAGCAAAATTGACATGAATTTGAGGGGAAAGAGCAAAGGTAAAGGGGGTCTGCGATGGTAAGGACAATTTACCGAATTTGGGGGAGATGGGTGGGGAGGTGGGAATGGGAAAAAGGGGTGGAAGAGCATACTTTGACTCTAGGATGTCGAAGGAGTAAGCTATATAGTTCGAAGGGTCTTAAACTCAATACTCGTTCAATTAACTTGTAGCCAGAGCGCAATATCCATTCTTGCCCGTCACCATTTCTAAAAGAACAGACCGCAGTAAATGCAGGCCATTTGCACAAGGTCACCTGAAATCTATTGACTGAATAAATTGACAAAATGATGAAGCATGTGAGAAAAGTAATATTATTTCCCCCATGTTATTTAAATAACCAATTCAACTGAATCATGAGACGGCAAGTAAATAATCTATAAAGGATGGCAAAATAGAGCTCCTAGAGAGGCGAAAAGGCGGGAAAATAACGAGATAAAGAAGAGAAAGAGATGAGAGCGAGGACAGAAGCTTTGGCTATAGCCGTCGGGGGAATTTCAGTGATGAGCAAACTTGAAGCTTCCAGCGATTGGGTTGACCATCCTCAGAGACAGGTGACCGGATAATGTGAGAGAAATGGCGTGAATTCTGACACTTGTCCTTGGCATTTTTTTTTCTTTTTTTTTTGTCACCGCTTTAAGGTGTCGAAAGAGGATTTAATCAATAAACAGCTAAGACAAAACAATAAATGAGTCCAGTGGCGTTATTTTGCTTTAACGAAAGAGGGGTATGATATGAGGTCTATCCATTTTGTGTTTCTTGTGTGTGTATATGTGTGTTTGTTGTTGTCGTTGTTGTTGCTGTTGTTTTATGAACACACCACGGCGGATGTTTTGGGAGTGACACAATAGACCAGTTCGTAATTCCACTTTGCGCATGAGCAGAAAAAGGTCATTTGTACCAACAGGCATTTCAGTTTGTATATTCACTGAGATAAGCATCTGTGATGCGATAATTATTCATGTGATCCTTATTTAAATGGTGCTTGCCAGCACATCCACCTGACAGCAAGAATGGTATTTCGCAATATAAAAGGAAATAGGCTGTTATTGCATTCAATACAAAACAATGAAATGGATGCCCGCTAAATTGTCAACTGATGGAGTATTCCGATCACCTGCCTTAAACGCGAGATAATTCTTTGTTTGAACATGAATTCCATAAATTGTTACGTCAGGCAAGCTTAGGCATTATGCCGCTTTGAAAACGAGTGAAGTGCCTAACTAAAGCCCTGGTCACAACTCGCCGTGCGTGCTTTTCGTCCGTACGTTCTTGGCGGAGGCCACGGTGTTCACGTTTTTTTCTAAAAACGTGGGGAGGAATTGACTAGCGCAGGGCGGAAGTACGTCAACGCACGACACTCGCACGGTTGCGCAGGATGTAGGTACGCGGCCCGCACGCCACGCCTGGCCATGAGGGGTTACGTGCATCGTACGTTGTGCACGTGGTAAGTGAGTTGTACGTGCTTACAACGTACAATCTGCGTGAGATTGCTACGTTCTCTTGCGGAGGCTGTAATTACACGTGCTGCTCACGTAAGGTATCCCTACTCTGTCGCATGTTGTAAGTGCGTGCAAGTGCGATGATTTTTTTTTCTCCCCGTCAGATGCTAGGGGAAGGCCTAATTATAGGATCACCTTCCAAGGTTCTTCAGATGTATAATCATACTTCTTCTCCATAGATGTATATGGTAGTTAAACCTTCTGTGTGTCATATTCATTTCATGTCTATAGGTTTTTATATATTCTGTTGAAAAAAATGAGAACGAAATACATAAACTAAGTGAAATATGTGAAATGAGTGCATATTTGACTCATTGACAGAGAAAGGGTCAATAGGCTATATCAGGTATAGGACCATAGAGCTGTACAGCTCTATGTATAGGACCTAGGTTACATCACGTATAAAATGGCATTGTATACCTGATGTAGACTTATAGGCTAATGTCAATATCAGGTATACAATGACATTGTATAACATTATTTGGGTTAAAACATCCTAACACATTGGCACTTGAGGTGTGATGCGTGTGATTTGCTGTTATGAAGTCTGCCATCTTTATACCCAGTTTCAGAGGTGGTGGCACATCAAACATGGAGGCATTTTTTAGCTAGATTCATCAGCATATTAATAGAACAATGAATGTAGGTCTATGGGTTTGCAGTTTCATCTGAGACTTAAAGTGTCACGTTTGCAATTAAGGCCCTATATATTTATTTATTTATTTATTCAGTTTTCTTTACTCAGGGTAGCCCCATCAGTGGTTTACACACTGTTATCCTAGGGGGCCCTGCAACAGAATGACAAAATATAACAGTTCAACAAACATAAAATAACAAATCAAGGACATTCCTTTTTACATCATAACATCAACACAATATCAATACTCTATATAAATGAAGAAATGCAAAATTAATCCTTGGCGATAATAATGCACAAACTCATATTATTTTAGAAAAAATACCTGAACATTAAACAGAAATATATAGAATACCCGAATTCTACTCCAAGTGAGATATGTATGCTCTTACGAAGGTAATATATATATATATATATATATATATATATATATATATATATATATATATATATATATATATTGTCATAGAAAATTCTTCCTTGCTTAATTTCAAAATATACACATTCTCAATTTCAGAGAATGGTACTGACTTTATCACTGTTCTGCATATACAATGATGATCAATGCCTTTTAACCACGCTTGTGCAGATCTTAAATGTAACATTTTTTTTTTTCAAAACTCCAAAAATCTTGTCACTTCATGCACTGACCATTCAGAGCTCAAGGTTTCTATATGTTTTGCTTCTTCAAGAAGTTTTTTACTTTGTCTTATGTGCCACAAAATACGGCACAAGTGTATACTAGTGTGTGTATATACACACACATATATACTAATCGTCTACCGGGCAGAAGGGTCCTATAACATAGTCATTTTGGTTTGTGACACAATTCGAAAGAGTTTTGAAAGCTCTTTCAAGTGATATAACAATCATTTTATACTGTGTATGCGATTTTTTCGATCCTATAATCCTCACAGGGAATTTCTGCCCGGTAGGTGAAATAGAACAGTGTGAATATACAATTGCCATCATCATGATATCTTGGAGACGAAAATGATGATACTCGTCCGTCGGCACGGTTCGTGTACCTTGCAGAGATCACTGCGCACAACTTGCGTTTTAAGTGCGGAGCAGGTGCTTATTCGGCAAGTTCAGTACGGTCTGCGTGCTCTGTTGAACAGTTGAACTCAGGGAAGTGTCGAATAAGCACGGGCTGCGCACTTATTACGTGCTCAACACGTACGTGCTACGTGTGCCGTCAGCCGAGCAAGTGACGGTGGGAAAATGTAAAAAAACGCACGGAGTCAGTGCGTTGTACGCACGTTCGCTGTAGAGTGCACGTACGTTGCCCGCACTTAGGGTGAATCCGTAGCCCGAACGCAGCGAAAGTTCCTCGGGTCCTAAAAGTGCTACGGCGTGTCTGCGTGCTCGAAAATTCGTGCGGAGGCGGTACTTACTATGTACGGATCCCCAAATTTTGCCCACGTTTTTGTAAGTAGACAGCACGCACTTGCAAGTACGGCGAGTTGTGACCACGGCTTAACTGAGAAAAAAGAAAGGTCATTTGTACCAATGTGTACATGAGCTAATTACGAACTGGCTTATTCTTGTCGGGTCCAAATCAACACACTGATAGCAAGACATGTCGTTGGAGCAAGTGACTTACCGATATGTACAATATGAGTAGTGTTGGTTATCACAGTTTATAGTAAAGTCGAGCAGTAGTAACCGTGGAAGACACATGAATAGTGAAAGCAGTCGAGTTGTTGTTGTTGTTGTTTTATTGCTTGTAAATTGATAAGATTAATATCTACATGTGGTATATCATTATTTTATTCGTATGAATTTTTTTATCATTATTATGGAGGAGAGGAAAAGATGGTGGCAACTCAACAACATCTCACACGTGATGTCCTCAGTGACACCAAACAGATCACCATCATACCAGACTTTCTTGGAGTAACAGCAACTGAACTTTATTCCTCTCCTCGATCGCCATTACAGTCGGTCCACAGAGTCTCGAAACTTCCTCTGTCCCACGTGAGGTGAAAACGTTACACTAATTTACATAAATGCATATTCATAACGATCATACTCGTATAAAGAGGACTTTTTACGGAATCTCATGAAAGCAGACCCATGTTTAAGTATATATTCAAAGATTCTGTCGTTACCAAATGAAAATGCATTACAATTCACCCACTCATCCCACGTAAAAAAGGCTAATACACGCAAAGCAAAGAATCGTCAAGTATCAAGTTTTGCTGATTCATTTTCTTCTTCTTTTTTTTTTAGCTTTGTTGCCCATGCAGAGTGGGCTACAAAGCATATACTCTAACTTACTTGATATTTCTTTATAGACTTTATAGCAAATGTATAAACTACCATTTACAACCATTTTGATATATCTTTAAAGCAAATTATGTTTGAAATGCCTCCTATAGCAATCCTACTTTACACTGATAGTCTTCAGAAGAGAGTAAGAGAGTCGGGTGGGAATCATGTACAGCATACATAATCCCCCTTGTGTGCACAATCGTTGTTCCGATAAAAATGTACTTGTAATGTAAAATGTAATGTGAAAAGTATCAAGTGGTGTCTGTTTCATGTAGAATTTGCAATACTGTGAGTTAGAATTCTTTGTAGCTAGGCACTATAGCACTGGCTCAGGTACATTGAATTGGTTTTCTCTTGCCTGCAACTGTAACTATTGCAACTAACAATTTTAATTGTGGAAATGGCCCTAGACTGATACTTCATAGGTATCTAAAAGACATCGGCAAGTTGTATTTACTGGATCAAGAATAGAATGGTCAGAAAAGAAATGCATAATGTGGACAAGCAACCCTAATATAACCCTTATACGTTCAATGTGCAACTTGCTTTTGATACTCGAACATATGCCACTAAACTAGACATTTGATCACCCTGAAATCGTTCTGTTTCATACTTCTCCTTTTGTAAACATCCTTCATTAAATTGCCAGTGTTTTGTTGATGCCTGAATTAAAATCAGGGGGAAAAACACTAAAAAATGAACTCAGAGATTACAGACCTCATTAAAGCAGGTCATTTCCTTCCATACTGTGATTTTCCATTGTGTAATGAAAATCGATAAACAGTCATCATCATAATGTAGAAGAGTGATGGCGATACAAAGTAGCCTAGTTATTTATTGTAGAGTTGCACATTATGCTGAAAATACCATTAGTTTTCAATGATTAAGAGTCCTTTTTAAAAAAATCAACAAAATTCCTGGATCAAGACGGTGATCCAGATCCCTACCAAAATTTAACCATCGTTTTTCCCGTCATTATTTTTTTTTTCCTGAAAATTCCATCCAAATACGGTCATAACTGTCTGAGTTATTTTTCAAACAAACAAACCAGCACCGGCTATGATAAAGTTTGGCGGAAGTGACAATAACATAACATGTATATAATGTATGTCAGAGATCTTTTTGACAAACGCCAACAATAATAACAATAATAACAGTAATGATAACAACAATGATAATAATAATAAGGATAATAGTGATTTCACTCGTTTCATTCTTCGCTTTGTCGCTTTTAAGGGCTTGTAGGACAAAAGTACTTCTACTACATTTATCTTTGTCTTTATTTATATTTTACAACTATTAGTCGTAATGATCCTAGTATTTTTACCCCACTAAGGGCTACATTTGACCAGAACTTTAGCTGTCTGCAAGATCGTTTCTTCCTCTCTACAGCTCATTGGATGTCGAAAACACCCATTGCTATCAAATTCATTCCCCCGGAATACACATACTTAGTGCAGTGTGCGTGATGAAGTATCCGTGTAGATTTTCACACGGTCGTCTATAAAAGTGAAGGAGTTGTCGGGTAATTCTATGCCAGCGTCAGCTACAGTATGTCTTCAATAACACATGTCAAAACAGAATTTTTCAATTTTTGTCGGGAAATCAGCACTCCAGGAAAAAATCTGCCCAAAACAGATAAGGAAATTATGATAGTCATAATGATAATTGTAATAATGACAGAAATGATAATGATAAAAATAATAATAATTTATAACACCAATAATGAAATATATGTGATTTGGTTTAGTCGTTAGCGCTTCTGCCTCCAATTCCAGAAGACCCGGGTTCGATTCCATGAGAGTCCAACTGAACAATGTTGTGTGTGATCACACCGTCTCCTCAATCAAGAGGCAAAAACACTCTGTCCCTCGGATAGGAAGTATAAGGTCCCGTGTGTGAGAGACTCACGTCTCATGCGCGTAAAAGATCCCACTTCATTCATTCATCGAAAAGAGCAGGGTGTTTAACCCAATGAAGTGTTCCCGCCTCACATCCAACTGGACCTCATGGAAGACCAGCTAGTGCAGCTGAATATGGGTTGTCCAGCCATCCGCTCAGATGGAAAAATAAAACAAACAAACAAACAAACAATAAATCAATAATCATATTAATAGCAGGAAAACGACAACAAGACGTCATGTCCTCCGCTTCCTGTTTGCTTCCCATGGAGAAGTCCCGTACCGCTGTTAATGTACACCCAAATAAGCATAAAAAAGAAAAACAACAAAACTGTTTACGAACATGTTGATCAGCACAGGACGAGGCGGTCGTAATGGGCGCGAAGCATCCTTCAAGAGCGATATATTTATATACCATCCGGGATATTTTCAAACTCTCCTGTTGTTGTTTTCGTTGCTTTTGTGAGTTTTTTCACCTTTGCAGAATCGTTTCACTCCTGTTACCGCTGTTAATGTACACTGAGCAACCACCAATCAGCATTTTAAAAAAGGGAAAGCAACAACAAAGCTGTTTTTGAACATGTTGATCAGCACACTCCTTGGTAAACTCGTACGCTATACGAGGCGTTCGTGATGGGCGCAAAGCATCCTTAAAGAGTGATATATTTACCATCCGGGATATTTTGAGATTCTCCTGTTGTTGTTTCTGTTCCTTCTGTGAGGTGTTTTTTTTTTTTCACTTTTTGGAGAATCGTTTCAATGAAGAAAAAAAGAAAACAGAGGTGAGGTCAATGACCTCCATTGAATTCGGTGGAGTTGGGACTTGGTTGCGAGTTTGTGCATGGCCACTATATTTATCTACGTGTGTGCGTGAGTGTGAGATGTGAGTGTGTTTGTGTTGTAAGTGGGTTTGATAACATCGCGTTGTTAAATCATGAGCTATGCAGGAGGGACCTAATAAGCAGGGATTTTTTTTTTTCATGTATCATATTATCATACACAAACACAAGTATGCACGTATAGCTATGAAGAACACACACACACACACACAAACACACTCACACACAAAATGTATGCAAATAATATACAGGGGCAGTGTACTCTTCTATAATAATAAATTTCTGAGCCAGTCTCCCGTCCTTTTTTTTTTCTTCATTTACCGAAGTCAACTCTTTACCTGATAAGAAATAACTTATCATTGTTACCGAGTGGCAATGCTTCGATATTTGAAGGCACTATTGTTTCTCCTTTTTTTTTTCTTTTCATATCTACTCAAATGTTGCCTTACAAAAATATGCACTTCTTCTCCAGTGGTTATTTCTTGTTATTACCTTCTTTTGCCAAAGTGCTGCGAGCAAAATTGTTGTCGATCAAACAAATTTGCCAGAATGAATAAAAGAAATTCGCATACTAACATGATGCAGTGCATATACAAAAGAATAGCGTCGGTTTGAAATTGATTTCATCAGATATTGACAACCGTAATGTGAGGATATCAAGACGTGGAGGAAAGGCAAAAATACATAATATTTTCGGTCAACTCCCTAACTCGGTGGTGCGTCACAGAAATGAAATGTTCATGTTTGCATACGCGCCGACATCCCCCGAGCGTCTTTTTCTCAAATGAGATCATTACCTTTCATTGGCACGTTTCTTTTGACGTCAAAGGATTTATTGCCACTAAACTTTTGACTACACACTTCCCGATGATCGCACATTGCGTCAGCCCCGATCCCGTCTCTCTCTTCACCTATATACAGAAGATTACTGGATGGAAGAAAAATGGCTCGCATCGAAACTGAGATGCACGAAATGGCGCCAAATTACGGCGGGAAGCAGACGATATCGACAAAGCAGTGAATGTGACCGCCGAGACGGAAATATATCCATCCCCGGTAATTGTCTGCTTTAATAAGTAATTGTCTTAGATTCATTTGCGCATGCTTAGAGCGCGTCAAAACTTTCCTCGTGTTGGTCGCGTATTAGTAATGATATTACGGCCCTGATTTACATTTGCTATGAACGTGGAAAGTCTCAAGAATGTGCGTTTTGTGTCTCAGTTCGCCCACACTCTCCTCACCCCCCTAAAAAAAAAATCTTAAAAATCCTGCGTAAACTGTGATAACACGCTTTGAGAATCCGTCACATTATATTATGCTCTGCATATTCTCAAGAAATAGATTGCTGTCTAAGAAATAAATCTCTATATTCTGTCTCAATAAGATCTTCCCTTTCTTTGCGTTTATAAGATAATGATATCTTCTTACCTGCTAGTCCCGAAAAATCGGTGTTGCTTGACCCAATTCTATCGATTTACTTCCCATCCTGTTCATTTAACATGTCTGATGACCACTATCATGCGCTTTTATAACAATACACCAGCTGTCCATATTTTTTGACTCCCCCCCCCCTTTCTACTGAACGTAGTGTTTTCTTTTTGTCGTTTGCTTGTTATTATTATTATTATTATTATTATTATTATTATTATTATTATTATTATTATTATTATAATCATTATAATAATTATTATTATTATCATCATCATCATCATCATCATCATCATCATCATTATTATTATCACCATTATTATTATCAATATGGTGATTACTATTATTACTGTTGTTGTTGTTGTTGTTGTTGTTGTTTTTGTTTGCTTCAACAAGACGTTGCTCCTGTAACGAACATGAATAACACAAGCACCCCGTGGGGTTTCAAACAGAAGCAGACTAAACCGTCTTTGAACCAACAAACACAAGGTCATAAATAGAGACGAAATACGTCGTGAAACGGGCACAAAATGAAGAGCGAAAGTGCCGATAATAGTTGCGTTGCAACTGAGACATGCTTTCCACACGACATAGTACCCCCAAACCTTTTAAAGCCGTACTCTGTGTATTCATATTTGCTTCAATCTTCTTTGCTCGTTGGAGTATACCCATAAATACATCGAGGCCAGTTTTGTTAGCTTCTGCTGTCAGGGACTACGTTCTTTCTATTTCTATCGAAATGATCTCTTTCCCAATTTTCTATCCTTCTTTTCTCTCTCACTCTTCGTGCCCATCTGCACATCCATTCTTTCTATATGTTTATCAATCAAGATATCAATCGGTATCTCTCTGTATTTCTTCATTCTAACTTTTGGGAATGCTTACTTTTTTTTTGAGGGGGGGGGGATTATTCGCTGTATTTTGATTCTTATCCCCCCCCCCCTTCCCCCTTGTTATAATTCGAGCCAGACGTAAGAATGTTCAAAATATAAAATCGGTACGAAAAGATTATTATGAATAGCTGCTTTACAAAATGCTTTCTCCATCAGGAGCTGAGGAGAGGAGGAGGAGGAGGAGGAGGGGGGGGGGGGGATTGGGAGGGGTGGGGTGGGCAAAGGTGTTATTGCCTGTTGGAAGCCGCTAGGTGAGTGTCTCGAGTTTTGTTTTCATCTGAGGTAGATGAGCAAAAATTGGAGATAAGTGGGCGCCGAAACACGCGACACAAGCCACTGACCTCACTATATCGGGCCCGGCTCCGGTATGATACTCGCACCTGTTAACATGATGATGAAAACTCTTTGCCCCATCTACATCACCATCTCTTTGTTCAAAGGCATTATGGCATTATTTACCATTTTCAAATGAACAAAAACTCAGTCTTGGTGCTTCAAAATGGTTCTAAAATATGAGTTAAGGACAGAAACAACCAATATAAGAATTTGATTCAGTATAGTCAATATTAAGTATTGTTAAATATACAAAATGTGAACAATAGTTAAAATTTGAATGTTTCTATAGACTAAACCGTCTACCGTTATGGTTTATTGAGAAAAACAGTGACATCTCCTTATGTTTTAGGCTTTATTGCGAAATCTTTATATGGTAGGAAGTTTTGTGATACAACTGACCTACACATGTGCATCTAATGTGATTATCTAGAACATTTTTTTTTAAATCATTGTTACCAATGGTAAACAGTTCCTTTTATATTCTGTGGCAACCGTAATCATTATGGCTGCGGCTGCAGAATGTATTAAAAATGAGTGTTGATATGACCATATTGTGCTACATGACATACCACCTTTTGAATACTCTTGTTATATTTTTCATCCCGTTTTCAAATTAAGAAAACAGCAACAACAACCATAGGTAAGTACAACGTCATTACTGTAGATATTGCCGGGACATAGAATCAGAACAAAAAGACGCAAAATAGTTAAGTTTCGAGAAGCATCATGCAAAGCAAAGCATGTGTCGTTGTTTATTCTAAGAAAAAGTGATTAATGTTTTTGTATTCTTGTAGAAAAAAAAAAAAGGAGCCCGCTGTTGGGCAGCGGGGGTGGATTGTTGGCAGCGAATGGGATATTCGTTATAGAGAGTATACTTCTTAGCAAAATGAAATGATATTTATTCTGTCTTAGTTGGGTCATTGTGCTGTCCTGCGAGAAGAGTATTTTGCTTACCTTTGATTCATGTATAGGGGAAAACATCATTCTGAGAAAAAAAATACTGTCCCAATGTTTGTTGCTTTTTAGAGGTAGAAAGGGCATTAAATGCAATGCAAAGGCAACATTGAGATCAACATGACCGAAGCGCTGTTATTATACTTGAGATATGGACAAACACGGTTCTTGCCCCAAAATTCTCATCTATACTCACTTGTAATCACAAATATATAACTAATTCATTGTCAGATGTTGTCGTTTTAAGGCATTTTTTACCATTCAAAACAACTCGCTTTTATGTGTTTTTTTTTTCAAGGGTAAATCTTGGGCCTTGAGCTTTGAATGACAAACACGCACCTGACGCGTTCTATGAAATACGCCCGAGGAGTTGTTTAGCCTCATTAGCGAAACCGGGGGTGATTCCCCCTCTCTCTCGGGGGGCAAAGCGGTGTAATCACCGTGGCACAGAAAAAAGGAGCTCATACCTCTAGGCTTTGTGTCATCCGTGTCATTAGCTGATATGTTCTATAGACAAAGTGTTACAGCGCGTGTGTTTTTTCCCTTCTTCTTCTTCTTTTTTTTGTAAAGAACGTGGTGACACTGATGCGAAAAATAAACCGGCAAACATGAACTGAGTAAGGTCGTGACTACCATTTACATGATATCTGATCGCTTTACACACGTTACCTATCACGCTTCTTAATTTAATGGCAAGAATCACGAAAATTAATGGGAGAACGGCACGTTTGATGTAGAAAGCGATACATTTTCCACCGTCATAATTCTGCACAAAAAACACACACAGACAAACAAACGATAGTTTTTATAGTTACTGTCATAGTATTTATAGTTACTGTCACTATAAATACCAGCAAGATATATTTTGTACTAAATTCACTAAATGTTATCTGTTTATAAGAGTATGTCTTTCTTTAAAGGTTATTCTGGCATATGATTCAGATAAATGCATTATTTTTATTATCAACAGGAGGATCATAAAACTACATTATGTATTTTTGATAGACAGTTATACTGCTGCCTGTTTTTTGTTTTTTTTTTCTCTCTCTCTCTCCACAACTTTCACAGATGTGTTCTGATTTATAATGGTTGATTGGGGGGAACGACAGAATGGAGTGCATCTTTCTTTTAAATATACATACTGTATATTTTTTTTTTCATGAATTCTGAAGTACTCACTCCATGCTTTACTACAAACTTACGGTATAATGCAAAAGGACCCTTTTTGAGGGGTTTTGGTATATTCATTTTCTATGATGCAGTGTACTTTACCTAATGAACCTTATCTTTAACTACACCAACTCAATTTTAAACTCAGTTCATGGACCAAACTTAAGTCTGCAATTATTGTAAATTGTATCAGGGAGGGGAGGGTGGGTTGGCAGTCGATATCTCATGACTCTAAGAAATGTATAGTTTGACATTTTTTGTCACCTTATTATCACTTGTGATGACAGTAATGTGCTCTAAGATAGAGCCAGTGTTGTACATGCTTATTTTTCTTTTGTTTGTTTTTGCGTTTTTGTCTAAATGTTACATTTTCGTATTTATTAGCAATGCCAAGTGTGCATGTCTGCTCTTAGGGAAGGTCACATGTTCGCAATTTTTAATTGAACCTACAGAAATGTTATTCGCACCAGTTGAATCTATGTATCCACTGTATCCGTTGTATACATTGTTTCACGCGTTATCCAATCGAGTGACACATTCCATTCGTGTTTGCAGAACCCCAGTACTTTTTATTTGCTCACTCGCTATTTGCACTTCCGAATTCCATGCGTTGATGCTGGTGTATTTTTCCCCGTTCTTTCGTAAACATGTTTTCCCAATGTCGGCAATAGCTACTCAGGTGCATACATGTCCCCAGGACAAATATTATACCGTGTCTCTTACCACCATGTATCTTGGTCAATGGCAATATGTCATGTTTAGTATTCCTGCTCATTTTGTCACATTTCTCAACGAAAATACTGTGGAAAATAGGATGATTTGCATAGAGTTTTTTCCCAATGAATATGAATGATACTCTTGCAGATGTTCAGTTATCGGAAGGTGGAAGTTCCGTAACCACTACAAATAATGAGAACGATGATAATTTTGCTTCTAAAATGTTCTTAACTACAGAATCTGATGAATTAAAACTTGATTTTGATCTAAATGACATTCCAGCATATATGTTTTCTGCAAGTTACTGCTCAGAAAAAGATCTCATTTCATCATCCCATTCTGACCCAAATCAACTTTTCATTTCTCATTTTAATATAAGGAGTTTAAACCAACATTTTGATCAATTTCTTCTATTCATTGATGAACTACGATTTACTCATGGTGTCATCGGCCTCAGTGAAACATGGTTACAGGAGAAGTCACCTTCCTCCTTGTTTCACATTGATCAATTTAAACTTATAACAAACAATAGATTATGTAAGAAAGGAGGTGGAGTTGGTTTTTATGTCACAGAAAATTTAAACCATCGGTTATTAGAGGAGTTCAGTTTTATGACAGAATTTTTTGAAAGTATTTTCATCGAGATAAAAGTACCAAATAAAGGAAATGTAATTGTCGGGGAAATTTACAGGCCACCAAATTCGAATTTAACTGAGTTCGTTGAATTACTCGATGGCATTTTGTTGAACCAGTATTTCAGAAATAAAACATGTTTTCTCATGGGTGATTTTAATTTAAATCTTTTAAACTACGATAACCATAATTGTCAAGAATTTCTCAATCAAATGCTGTCTAAGTCTTTCATTCCTCTTATAAGAAAACCTACAAGAATCACTGATATTTCTTCTACTTTAATCGATAATATATTTGTTAACAAGTTATCTTCTCCTATTTCACCTGGTATTGTGGTTACGGATATCTCTGATCATTTTCCTGTGTATGCACTTATTGGTAATGTTGACACTCTGACAGAAAGTGCGCTCAACACTTCCGGTTTTCGTGTGATGTCAGAGTCAAATATTAACAGGCTTAGAGAAAAGTTAAAACTCGTTGATTGGTCGATTGTTTATAATCAAAATGACGTAAACTTATCATTTGATTTTTTCATAGATATTTTCATTACTCAGCTCAATACTGTTATCCCTTGTCGTAAATGTTTTAAATTAAATCATAAAAAAGTACCTCGGCAGCCATGGGTTACTAAATCACTTTTAAAATCCATTAATAAGAAAAATAAACTGTTTCGTAAATATCGTAAAGTACCCACTGTTATAAATAAGTCCCGATATACTCGGTATCGTAATATCCTTACTTCTTCACTACGGTTAGCCAAACGGATGTATTTCATGAATCAATTCGATAAATGCAAATATGATGTGAAGGGTACGTTGAGGGTGATAAATCAGGCGTTGAAATGTAATACTGACAATAATGCTCCTAGTTATATTCAAGAGGATGATGTTCGTATTGACGACCCCATAGACATAGCTGAAGTTTTTAATGATTACTTTGTACACATTGGCCCAAATCTGGCTGACAAAATCCCTTCAGCGCACCAGGAAATTCACGCTTTTCTGGATAATAGGAATGTGGCATCTTTATTTTTTGTACCGATTGTTGAAGATGAAATAATAAAGATTGTTGATAGATTAAATAACAAAAAAAGTTCGGGATACGATGGAATCACAAATTTTTTGGTAAAAAACGTGATTCATGAAATAATTTCACCCCTTACTTTTATTTTGAATCAATCCTTATCTAGTGGTAAAGTTCCTTGTAAAATGAAAGTAGCCAGAGTTGTTCCCATTTTTAAAAAAGGGCGAAAAGATTTTGTTAATAATTATCGTCCTATTTCCCTTTTAACTTCCTTTTCAAAGATACTCGAAAGACTTGTGTATAAACGTACCCTTAATTTTCTTCTTCAGTCAAAAATATTTACTGATTCTCAATTTGGATTTCGCAAAAAACATAGTACAACTCACGCATTACTCAAGTTTATTGATAAGATAGCTCATGCTATAGATGATGTATCTCATACTGTTGGTGTTTTTCTTGATTTTTCAAAGGCGTTTGATACAATAGATCATGATATTTTACTTTATAAATTAAATCATTACGGAATTCGGGGTAAGGCGCTAGAATGGTTTTCTGATTATCTGACAAATAGAAAACAATTTGTAAGTATCCACGGTCACGATTCCCAACCTAAGTTAATTTCTTGCGGGGTTCCTCAGGGTTCCCTGTTAGGTCCACTTCTTTTTATTTTGTATATCAACGATATTCAGAACTCATCTAAGATCCTTTCCTTCGTTTGTTTTGCAGACGATACAAACTTGTTCTTTTCTCATCCAAATCCTGATGAACTTATAAACATAATAAATGAAGAACTTGTTTCTGTTCAATCTTGGATTTTTGCAAACAAACTTTCCTTAAACCTTGAAAAAACTCATTATATTTTGTTTAGTAATTCCCCACCTGTACTACCTATTTCTGTCAAGATCAACAACATTGATTGTCACAGGTCAACAGTACAAAATTTTTGGGTCTTTACATTGATAGTGATTTATCTTGGAGAACCCACGTTGGTTATGTAAGTAGAATTATTGCTAGAAATACAGGGGTTCTAAACAAACTTAGTTATTATTTTCCATGTAATATTCTACAGAGTATATATTCAACTTTGATATCTCCCTATCTTAACTATGGGATTCTGGCGTGGGGAAATGCTTCTAAAAATCTTATCGATTTGTTATTTATTGTGCAAAAACGCGCTATTAGAATTGTAAACCACGCTGGATATTTATCGCATACGAATGAACTTTTTATGAGCAATAAAATTTTGAAAATTCCTGAGTTATTTTCTTACAACGTTTGCCTGTTTATGTTTCAATTCTCAACTGGCCAATTACCAGATGCATTTTCCAAAATGTTCACAAGAAACTATACAGTTCATGATTATCCAACCCGCCAACGTTATGCGTATCACCTTCCACGTACCCGAACAATTTTTGCGAAAAAAACTATCATGTTCACTGGACCTAAGTACTGGAATGAACTCCCTACGGAACTTACAAGCTGCACCACTTTAACCTCATTCAAACGAAAATTAAAACAATATCTTTTGAGCAGCTACGGCATGCATATTGTATAGTACTTGTTGCTCAGTATTTCCTCCCTTGTCTATCTTATTTATCTTCTAGTAGTAGTCCGACGGGATCCTAACCATGTACATTATTATTCTTCGATCAGTCTGCCTGTTGCGCTCTCTAAGTTTTTATTGTTACACTCGATTGTTGGAATTCTTGCGCGTGGCAGCTGTCTGTTACCATGGTTACACGGCCTGCATGGTTTAGGACCCCCGCTGGAATTTGACACCTGAGCTCCATTGTCCTTGTGTGTATATTTTATATTCACGACAAAATTCTTTTAGCCCACCTTCCATTTATCCATTTATGTATTTATGCCAATTGTTACGTCATCATCTATACCTCCACACCCACTTAAATCCTTACAATCTCAGTCGTTGTTCTCTCAATGTCCTTACTTGTATATAGTAGGTTATAGTTGCAACATGTGACCTTTCAGTGTTTTATTCTGTATTTTATATAGTAACATTTGATTTGATCTTGTTCGTTTTAATCGGATCCCCCAATTATAGTATGGTCTAAAAATATCTGTACTTACGCTTCCCCTAATCTGATTTTACCACGGGACCTGCGGCTCTATACAAGCTTGCTTTTACGCAGGCCCCATCATATTTTTCGCATTATGATCTCAGTTTAACTCGCATGTATACAGACCTTGTGTATACCAAGACAAACTTTTGAACATTCCGGTGAAGTTCTATTTTGAATTATGTTCTGTATAGATTTCGTATCAATTTATTTTATATTGTGATATATGTGAGAAATATGAAAATAAATTGAAATTGAAATTGAAATTGAAAAAATAGTATAACCTGATAAAAAATGATCGGCTTCAGAATCGCTACACGACGGGAAGACCGAGAATACGCGGAAGCAATCAGTTGTGACAGTCCCCGTACTCGGACTCCCGTCCCCATATCTGAGCAGTTTCGCTTTCCTGTTTAAAAATAGGACGGAGGCGTGGGGACAAGATTGCTGATTGGTTGGCTGGCTGGCTGGCTCACTCCAGCCCAGCTGCATCGGGACCGAACGCTATTTTGGCCGAATACCGTACTCGTTTTCCCCAGGACGGGACGTTTCTCGGATTTGATCATGCGCAGAAGCAAATTTTGCACACGGCACGCTCAACTATCGGCTGCGTCGTGTAGCGAAAACTCCCTAATAACGTAGCAGACAGACAACATAGAGAACCAAGGAGGTTGGTATAGAACTCATCACATTTAGTGAACCGAAAGGGCTTGCTACATGACCACGTGAAAGATGGGTAACTGAGTGGTAGGCCTACATAAAATAAGCGAAAACACCTGATTATTTTGCTGGACATTTGTAACAATTACTCGCCAAATTGAATGGGATTTTGAGAAGTGAGAAATGTGAGGACTTTCAAAACAGAAATAGTGTTGACTTCATCAAGTTCGATGTAGGCTGCACACAGGTGATATTAGTTATGACTGCTACCAGCATGTCATAAAAAAATCTACCGATCAATCAATTTATTTTCATGACGTAATTGTCGGTTAAAGTTCATTTATGACACGTCACATCCCCCTGAAGTGTGTTATTATTATGATTATTATAATTATAATGATGATGATGATGATGATGATGACTGTTGTTATTATTGTTATTATCATTTTTATTACTATTATCATCATCATTATTATTCTTATTATTTCGAATGAATAAAGGGCATAGGATGCATATTATAAACTTTACAAACATGAAACAAAAACCAGAATGAATATTACAAAGGGATACACTGTACTGTACATGTGTCAGCAAATATATCAATTACATTTCTTCTACTTCTTCTTCTTCTTCTTCTTCTTGGTGCAGGTCAGGGGACGTTTATCTTGTCCACCATGCATATTCCGTAGGCATCATCCATTTTTTTTCCTTATTAGCTATGGAGGATAACTGAGAATATCCGTTAAACTTTCATACGTAGTATACTTCCTTCATACCCTGAGGGCGTTTTCAATTCGCATTTCGAGAAAAGGTCTCTTTTACATGTCGAGTTCAGCTCGTTCAGGGCCGCAACCTTACCGCTATTGTCACAACTGCATTACCAATATTTCTGTTGTCGTGTTAGGCACCCGTTATACATTTCTTTTTCAGAACTCAATAATGATAGTTTGCTCTTTCTCTAGCAGCCTTATACGACACTTTGATCTTACTCTCATAATGATATTCATTTTGCTCTATCTCATTCAGTCCTGAGATCGAAGTCTGAAACTTCAGTGCGTAGACAAGAGCGACTTCTAGCCGGACATACTTCAGTGCTAAAAATACATGAAATATGACATGCATCTCATGAGGGTTTCTACGAGTATTTGCTTCGATGCACTCAGTCCTGTGCATGATTGTGCAATACTTCTCGTCGTTTAACCCCTTTACATATCACATGTTTGATGCGAAATGTTGTTGTCATACTGAAAAAAAAAACACCAACCATACCAACAAACAAACAGACGCGAAGTCCTATACTTGACATAACAGTCTAAGCTGTTGATATAGTGTAGAATATGTATTGCTTTTTTGCACTATATGTTTTGCAAACTTATATTCTTTGGTAAAAATGAAATCAGATAGATAAGTAAGTGTAATACAATGAGTGTCCATTATATAGGCGTGACCTTGTTATGTTCATCAGTCCGAGCCAACTGAATGCAACTTGATCAAAGACTAGACAAAATGTTACATAAACAGGAGTTACAGTAATTTTTAGAAAGCATTCTGTAACTCATTTTTGTGTTTAATACAGTATGTTGATTTTATTTTGTTTGTTTGTTTGTTTGTTTGTTTTATTCTAAAAGGTTATCGTAAGACACGATATGTATATAAACTAGAGCTTTAAACGTGTTAAAATGAGGTCAATTGGGGGCGCTGTCGAAATCGAGCTCCGACTATCGTGGAAATGACTTTATGTCGTATCCATTTACATGCATAAGTCAAACATAGTGCATGTCAGAAAGGGAAACGAGGAAATTATACGGTTTAGAATGGTTGTTCAATCAGTCGCCACGTTTGGTGGGTTCATTCATTCGTATGTTTGATATGGTCATTCGTTTACAGGGTCCTCGTATTAATGCATGGAGGAGAAATGCCGCTTAGAGAATAAAAAAAAAAAATGTACATTTTTTTTTCTGAGGCTCAGGTTGCATCGGAAGAGATGACGTGTTCAGAAAGCACTCCTCTTCATTCGTGACACATCAACGAAAATATACACCCAATAGTGGCCTAGTTACCCAAGCTCACACTGCATCTAGCTTGTTTGATCAGGTGTGTATGTTGACAGACTGGAGAGGCCTAATGTGTCTTCACTCGAGATCTCCGATCACACCTGTAACATCACCGGCTCATTTTTTTTTTCCTCTCATGAGAGTGGAGGGATCAAAGTAGAAACACCAATCTTGTGTGTTCAGATTTTTCATGGAATTTGAGAGACTGTAGGATACTCTCAGAGAGAGTATTATAATGTAAATAGCACAGTCTGCAAGAATCTTCAGCCTATTGAAAGAGGCAGACTTAATCAGAAGAAGGAGACTGCCGCAAGTGAAAAAGAAAGTTATAGTGAATAAAGTCGGCGAAAATCAAAGCAACAGAACAGCGAAAATCTAGCACGATCTTTTAAAAAAAGGAGGAATGGTAATGATAATTTTGAGACGGCTGGACATAATGTGAATGAATGGGTTATGTTTGTTATTCCGGAGGCTCGTTAATCCGAAAATGAAATTAAGAATCGTTGATGCGAAAGTTTGTTCATCATAAAATGAAGCAAGATTCGTTATTCCGAAGGTTCGTTAATCCGAAAATGAAAAAGAAAAAAAAAAAAAATGTGCGTTGGTTTAAACGAAACTTCGGAACTACGAACCTTATTTCATTTCCGGATTAACGAATCTTCGGAATAACGAATCTTCGGAATAACGAACCTTCGGACTACCGAACTTTCGGAAACCGAACCGTGACCGAATAAATAAGTCCTGATCACTCATTCTACCAGCCAGTTGTTTCATTACTCCTTGGGTTCTCTAGGGAAAGAGCGAACGAAGCAGTCTACCTGGAAAATTTTCAACTATATCATGTTCACCCTCACAGTGTGGTGTTAACTGTAACACACATCACTCAACTTGTTATCGAAGGACTGCGAAACGCCTGCCTCGTTCATCTAACAAGATCGTTTTTAAATCCAATCTTGTGATGATATATAATCCTGATGCATGATAAGTAGCATTAGGTGTCCAATACGCTGTAAGAATAGTCGCCTTAAAAAAAAACCACACACACACAGAGTAGAGAATATTTGACTCAAATACAAATTGCTGCGTTCCCCCCAAAAGACGCGCGCAATGCAAATGCATGCTGACATGTGTTGATTTATAAAACCCAGGTCATTACTTATGAGGCAAAATGAATTTCTACACACGTGCATTTATTTTCAAGTCATTTTATCTGCTATTTTTTTTTCAGATTGCTTAGATGCGCCTACAAAAAAAAAAAAAAACCAAGATTCTGTCGATCGCATCATCTGCCAATCACTGAAAAAAAAATACTAATCTGATTTTAAACAAAGATTTTGGAATGCGGCTTTCCCTAAACTGTGTAACTTGCATGTTTACGTATTACCAATATGATTAATGAAATACATTCATGGAAACATGGAAGTTATGCTCTGTCTACAAGGAAAGATGCATTCCGTTGTGTTTTTGTTAATCGTATCAGTAATTTAATGGTGATTTACAGATGATGTCATCGGCAGAATCTCAGTCTGGATATTTTGTGACCATATCCAAGTTATGTAATGACAAAATGGCAGAAAAATTATGACAAACTTATGGCACATATTTAGACATTCTGTTGTCCACATTCAATGATGATCAGGGTATCACATGAATCTAAACAATTCAGCACTTGTAATTGTATATTGCATAGAACCTTTGGAACTATATTCATCTTATTAACTAATTAACTGGACGGACTAAACATAAGAATTCACAATCAATTTACTTGCCACGTGACAGACTGCTGTTTGTCACTCACTTATTTACAGAAGTTTTATGACCAGTTTAGTGATAGAGTATTTACATATAGGGTGCCTCTATAGCCTATTTTTTTTTTATATCTTATATCAACGTAAGGTGATATTATGTTTCCCATATCTTATTACATATCATTTCCATATCGATCGATGAGTGTGCATAAATTATTGAAAGCTTTGTAGATTTTTTAATTTGACACAAACATGTTTTTGATTTTCACCAACAACAACAACAACAAAAAAGAAAGAAAGAAGAAAATGATAAACAAAGTATACCTTTAGTTGTGTGTTAGAGAATGATTGATCCTCAGCTATAGTCCGTTCCCACAAATAACCATGATATCTCTATAGTTGGTTTTTCTTGCGATGTCTTATTGTTTTTGTGGGGTTTATTTTTCTCTATCTCTTCTTTTGGAGAGATTTTAGCACCGAGTGTCACTCAGGTGTGATCTTCTTTCTGCCTCCTGGCGTCGGCAATTCCAGTAAGAATATCGCTCGATCAGATTATCTCCAATGGGCGCATTTCCGATCAGAGATCGCGCGATATTGCCCCCTTTTGCCTGAAAGAAAAAAAAAAATGTTTAAAACAGAATTACTGACAAGACGGTATACCCTGCGGAAGCATGCAGAGAAACGATAACCGACTATCGAATTAAGAGTGACCATGTGGAAGGCATGATTACATTTCACCAAATCCTCAGGTACAATTGATCTCTTTCTTTTTTTTTTCCTCTCCATGACTCCAAAGGCTCGATTAATTCTCTCTCTGTCTCTTATAGCCAAAGACCTGTTTTAGAACTATTATACCCTCCAATGTAGATTTCACGGTAATGTGAGAGATTAACAGTGGACAATCTCCTTCCCCCGCCCTTTCTCTTTTTCTCTCTACTATAGACGTGTACCAATGTGAACAGAAATGTATTTTAGCTAATTAAGTACACATTACACATTTGTGTTTTGTACAGCCATAAATCATTGGTATCATGTTCCATTATTATTAATTTTCGTGTGTGTGTGTGTTGCAAGATGGATATATTCGTATTTCCTTTCTGCCTATCTCTCTCTCAGGCTCTCCCTCTCTTAGTATTTTGATTTTTTTTTTCCGGTCTGTTGAATCGCTAAATGCATTCATGTTATGTTTTTTTTTTCTGCATTTTTTTATCCGGAACTCCTGACACCCTTTTGCGTCTTTACATCTCGATCGTGACGTCAGAAGGATTTTCACGCTTTTCGCACTGGTCGTCCGATCGAAAGGGACTGCTAGGTCATTTCATTTTACATTATTTGTTTGTTGTTGTTTTTTTTTCTCCTCTCGCAAACCACTTTTCCCATTGCATAATTCATAGCGGAAAGAAGCCGACAGCTTGGATGTATGTCCAATCCTTTATGACAGAGTGAGTAAAAGAGAAAGAGAAAGATATAAAGATATACAGAGATATACAGAGTAAGAGAAAGAGAGGGAGAGATACGAGACAAAGAGACAGTGGCCAGAGGCATACTGACGTAATGCGTTCACCCGCTGCCATTCAAACAGTCTAGCAGAAATGATGTTGTGGTGCAAGGGTAGAAAGAGACAGACATATGGACGTAAATGGATAGACAGAGACACACAAAAAAAGAAGATTGAGGGAGAGACAAAATAGATAGATGGAGAAAGAAAAAGAGATAGAGAGAGACAGACGGGGGGGGGGGGAGGGAGGGGAGAGATTATGAAAAAGGGGAGAAAGAGTATAAGAAGCTGTTAATTTGCTTGACTCTACGCTCCGTTTAGCCTTCCCTTTTTTCGATTGACGCGAAATCCGGGGCAAGACGGGGGGAACCGCGGGTAAATTCGGAGTTAAAAAGCGTTAATGTCCGGGACAGGTTGAGCTGCGGGATGAAGGATGTTGATGGTCCTCTCTCTCTCTCTCTCTCTCTCTCTCTTTCTGTTCTTTCCTTTTTTTTCAACATCCTATAATCCGTGGCTTAAAGGGATGGTTCAGTATTAGTTGAGAAGAGGATTGAGCATTTTACTTTTTTTTTTGCGAGATACTAAGAGACCACTCATGGACTGTTACAGAGCATATAGTATTCTAAGAGGAATTCAAAGTTTATTCCATGAAAATTGATTTTGACATGGCTGAAATATCCAAAAACAAAGTAAAACAAAGCGATGCTAAAAGGTGGACCGCAGCTTTTATTAGGATCCCTTTGTTTTGGATATTGCAGCCATTTCAACACCAATTTTCATGAAATAAACTTGAAATCCCTCTTACAGTTACATGCTCTTTCCCATTTCATAAGAGGTCTCTCATTATCTCACTAAAAACATTTGGAAATCTGAAGCTCCATTTTCCAACAAAAACTATACCATCCCTTTTAGTGAAACCATGAGTTAAAGAATATAGGTAGATGCTCACCATTAACGGGGTAATATTCCTGTTTCGTATATACACAGTGGTATGTTGTATGTTGTATGTATGAGAATGTTTAGTTGCCCATCTATCTGGTCTCGGGTTCGAATCCCGATGGAATTCCATTTTCTTTGCTCAATTTTTCCACTAATAAATTGTATTCATTTCTGGTCAGTTTTCTTCTGTTTGCGTTTGTTACATATTCAAAAAGCTGCATCACTTCGGTGATCCCTCGCATTTATCCCCAAGTTGAATTATCCTCAGGGTTTATGCCAGATTTAAGTGTGTGCGTGTGTGTCACACACAACACAATGATATATATAGCTTCTGACCATCCGAGCATTGAGAATTCAGGGTTTCGGGGACGAAAACTGAACTAGGGCTTTCTATAGCTCAGTCGGTAGAGCACCGGGCTAGCATCCGGAGGTCTCGGGTTCGAATCCCGATGGAATCCCATTTTCTTTGCTCAAATTTTCCACTATCATAATAATAATCACACCTGTTAATCTATCAGGTGAAGTTACGCTTGATTATGGCTGATATTGTATTACGCTGCTGATCTATCTGGAGTTTTCCATACGCTATCAATTATGCTGCAATACTAATGAAAAGGTAAGTGGGGAATAAACAAACAAACAAACAAACAAAACAACAACAACAACCCCACCTTGTTTGTCGTGATTTATAGAAAAAATCGGACAAATATTATCATTCACAATATATCTTAAAGGCATAATTTACCATTTGCAGATGAAAAAAATAACAGCATTACTGCTTCAAAAATAGTTATGAGATGTGACTTAGAGATAGAAACAGCCAATGTAAAAATTAGAACCAGTATAATTGATTTTAAGTATTGTTAAATATACAAAATGTGAACAATAGTTATAATGATAATGTTTCCAGACTAGGTCGTCTACAGTTATGGTTTAATGAGAAAAATAGTAATATCTCCTTATGTTGTAGTCTTTCTTGCAAGAAAAATCATATGATAGGATGTTTTGTGATACATTACTGACCTACACATATGCGCCAAAAGTGATATCTTTAACATTTTTTTTAATCACTGCTCCAAAAGGTAAACAAGACTTTTAACGTGTTTCACGATCTATACCCGGTCGTTGGGAGCAATGGTCCACGTAATAGGAGAATTATACACATTCCCAACGGAAAATTCCGGCCGGGCTGCACTCTGTACGGTGCACATGTGCAACATTCAATTAAAATTCATGTTCACTTCCTCATCGGGCATCCGTTTATACGACTAGATAGAATGAGCGTGGTTGATAAAGTGTCTCACTTAATGACAAAAACGTCAAGAAAGGACTCGAACCTTCGGCCTTCTTTTAACGGCACTGCCCAGTCCACTAGACCGCGACGCGCCCATTTGTCAAATTGTACTATGCCTCCCTTGTCTACGACGATGGACAAAGGTGCATGATGTCTTGTATATTGTTTAGGTAGAACAGGAACAAAACTAACGTGATAATGTTAGAAAAAGAAGAAGAAACAATTGGGAATTCTGTGCTAGCAAAGTCTCAGTCGCGTGGTGCCTTCAGAAAGTCATTGAAGATGACTTGCGTCAAAATGAAACTGCGGTTTGAGTGAGTTTGGCTTTCAAACTATCTTTAATGTCGCTGAATCTGTCACAGAACATGTTGCTTTTTTTTTTTGGGGGGGGGGGGGTAATCACTTGTTGAAGCCTGCGTCATCATCGTATATTCCCTGTAATCAGCGTCAGGAGCTATTTGATTCTGACCCATCTCACACAGGCATCCCACAAAATTCTCATGTCCATCAATCTCTGGAAGATATGAAAATTTCCGAGGTTTACTTTAACCAGGGGGTGCAGAGCTTCCAATTAATTTCAATACCGGAAATAACAACCTTCGTCATCGCTCTTCCATGTAGTGCCATCCCCCCCCCCACACACACACACACACAACTACCATTATATACTCCTCCCTCCCCAAAATCACTTTGTCCAACTCGTGGCTGGTAGCGGCTACCTCGCCGATGATGAATTAGAACGCCGGGCTATATGACAGGATCGACAATTACCAACCGAGGTTTCTGTCGATTTCAATTGCACGAAGTACGTCTTAACATCCCGGGGTATGAAAAACGTGATGCATCGGGGAGATCAGTGTGATAATATGCGAATAAAAAGCCCCCCCCCCCTTCAAAAAAAAAAATCTCAACACTGTTTTCTCCTCTCCGACACATACAGTTTCACACAATTAATCGGCAACACCCATCCACCCCTCCCTCACACCCCTTTTTTTCTCAATCTTCTCTTTCTTATCATCTTAATCCTCCGTTCTTGCCTCATCTAAGGTTAGTGATGCGAAAAATAAATCTCGCGCTTTGCTAACTCACCATCAATCAAAGCGAGCAATGGTGCGACAAACCATCACGCCGTGACCACAACGACTCGATTATTTCACTTGGGAAGCGTCGCGCCATTTGTTTGAATTTCTCGAATTAATCCAGGACATGACAAATCCATATAAGAGTGTCGGAAGCAACTTCGCAAAGCAGAAATATTTCGCATGATAGATGGTAAAGAGGGTAATTTTTGGCTTTGAAAAAGAAAAGGAGAAAAAGCTGTACAACAACAAACGGTCGGCGTTCCGCGAGGGAGAGGTATATAAGCATTATTATGTATTTCTATTCATCAGTGCCACGTTTTATTTTGTTTTTGTTTTGTTCTTCATTTAGCACTTTGAAATTCAAAGATTCATTTTAAGAGGTATTATTTTTGATGACAGAAATGCAAGACACGGACAGAAACAGATTAACATGAAAATACTCTCATCCGCTAACTAAAGATTTGTAACTGACTCTATTTCCTTTTTGGTGGGCAATCCGCATATGTTTGTACTACTGTTTGTAGTGCACAGCAATGTTAACTTTTGCGCATATCTTCTGTAAAGGATATAAGATCCCTAACAGCACCTAAGAGGAAAATTGACTTCGATAATTAATGGAATTATGATATTTAAAATGTTAAACCAGCTATGTTCCTTATTCACTATAATGGTAAAGCAGCACCCAGGACACACACTACAAAAACCAGATGGTGCATTTTTCCCCAAAGTATATATTGGAAGAGTTTGTTGTGAGTGTAAGATGAAAGGACAAACAAAAAAGAACCCAACCGTATTCAAACTACACTGTCTCACTTGTTATGCGTTAGACATTGTTTTGAAAACAAACAACAAAAAACAAAATGATTATAAACGTGACGTGCATACCGTGTGGAGTACCTAAAGGTTTAAAGGTAGCGAACATACTTTTAACACCTCATCACCTCTGAATGTGGTTTGGAGAATCTAATTTAGCTCAGCATTAGGCCAGTTTGACGAGATAACAGTTATTACCGACAACACATCTGCTTTTGTGGCCAAGATCGGATTGCGCAATTTTCTTCTTTTTTTTTTCTCCCTGCCTACCATTATAAAAGGGGCTGGGTATGTCATACCGGCGACTCTGGGGGGTTTCAACGGCTCGGAAGGCATGTTTAACGCCAGTAATCAGCAACCTGAGGAAGTGAGAGAGAGGGAGAAAGGGAGCGGGGGTTGTAATTTCCGTGATCACTTAGACAGATCACCGCAGCATCTACTAGCTCCTAAAGCCCTTTCGTGCACTCCGTCTTAACTTTCGTCTGTCTCTTTCTTGTCTTTTTGTATTTCTGTCTGTATGCCTGTCTGCATTTTTTTTTTGTTTCGTCACAGCGGAAACTCTCATGGTAATTAATCATGTACTAAAAGTGCAATATTTGTTTATTGCAGTTTGGACGTTCGAGTAAAAAAAGATTATACTAGGAAAGCAGCAAGGGAACAAGACTGAAGGAATTTTAGGAAAGATATTATGGTGTGAAGGGATGATAGTCAGACGTGAGCGCTTGTTGTCTTGCTTGTTCCCGGAAACAGCGTGGCGGTCTTGTCACCACGTATGGTTGCTAGGGAGATATTCAAGTGTTTTGCATTCAGGAACATATAACAATTTTTTTTTCTCGTAACTTTATGGGAAATAACTTCACCATTTCCGAAGCTGCATGAATCTTCAGTGCTATACAGAAGTTGTTTAGGGAGATATTTATCACGAGCAGATACTGCAAGAGCATCTGTAACGAATTCCCAACGGAATGTATCAAGAGCTGACGCTCAAAGAAAAAGTTGCATATAAATTAAGATAGATATTAACTTTGTAAGCACCTTATATCAGAATATATGGTCTTCTCCGTTGGATGATCATACTTTCCTTTATTTGTCTGATTGAACTACAATCGTATAGTGTGTTTAAAAACATAAGTCTAGTTTGAATTTCCCCTGTCCCAGAGGCAAAACAGTTGTACAGGTATTGCACCATAATTATCTTGGTTATCTGGAAGCAGTAATTTGGAACATAGTACCAGAATATAATTGATATCGGCATTTTGCATTCTCAACATAGAATATAAGGCGTATGTCGGGAGCAATTACAAGTGGTGCCTTGGTCTGCCGTTCGCAATACTGCATGAAAACAACGCTCAGTGTGAACCGACTTTTATTCGTCTTAAAGTACGCTAGACTGTTCCTTCGTCAATAAAAGCGAGATGATAAGATGCATTCTTTTGATCCCTTAAGAGAGAAGCGACTGTAAATTCGAGCTAATAATAGAAGAACTTCTAATGGCAAAAGTGAAAGCGACGTTTCGCAAGGATACAATACCTACCAATTCAAACGGAATTGTTCATCATATTTCATTTGTTGGCGGGGGCGACTCGGTCGGGAGGCAGTGCAATGTGTGTGTGTGTGTGTGTGTGTGTGTGTGTGTGTGTGTGCGGGTGCGTCTGTGTGTGTGTGTGTTTGTGTGTCGACTATTCGCCAGTCCCCCGATTCGTGTTCATTTAGGTCATTACCCATGTCGATCTGCTGAGTGCATTTTGACCAGATTCGGAGCAGCGTTTAATTCGTTTCGCCGGCTTAATTTGCGGGACTTAAGGAAAGGTCATCGTATTTCCAGCGTTTCATTGAAGCCACCTTCATTTACAATGATACCGAAGATCAAACTGCCCGTAATTTTACCCCCTTTCCATCGTATATTATGTGTGTCTGTGTGTGTTCTCTCTCCCACAAACTCTCTTTTTCTCTCTCTCTCAAAAGTTGAATCTTTGAGTCTGAAAAGGCACCTGCAATATCGTCAGAGTGAGATCGTAGACAAAGTCAAAAAACTCTTGAACAAACTCATCAAATAAGAAACGTTCGCATTTCATGTAAATTCATACGTACTCTGTAACATATATGTTACGAAAAGTGTTGCCTAATGGTTCTTTCCAACCAACAAGCCTGAAGAAAATCCCAGGAAAGACACCAAAGGAACTATGATATTCGGGAAAATAATTATGTTTCAGAGTTCAAAACGCAAGAAATCAAATGACTGGTACTCACTATACCAAGTCCCTCTATTCAAAAATCTAATAATTTCAATGCACGCCAGCATTAATCTCTTCATGTTCGTGAATTCGTGGCACAAAACCCGCTCTTCGCCCTCCCCGCCATCACTGATGGAAATACATGTAATACAAATGGACTCCAACCGTAACGTATCTGTATAGAAAATGTGTGTAAAATAATGATATTATGGTGTTTATCTGTGAACAGACACGGCACTTGCAGAAGAAGATAAGAGAAGAAGAAGACTATATAGAAGAAGAACAAGAAGAACAAGAATGAGAAAGAAACAAAACAGCAAAGACAAGGACAAGAAAAAGAAGAACATGGAAGAGAAATTAAAGATCTCTCTACGTTCTTTTTCGTTCCTCATACCCCGAGTAAATGAGTAAACTTATAAATGACCATTATTTTTAAAGGGAAGATAGCATAACAGCTTTTATTGTTCTAGTAATTTGATCGTAAACGAACGAATTAAGGGCTCACTTCTGAGTGTACTGATGATATAGTATTATTCTGATCAGTGATATTAGACTGCATGCCTGAAATTTTCCATATTTTCTTTGCAATGGTATGAAATATACTGAGATAAATAAAGTAACATCGGGAGAATAAAAGCATTACATTTACCCTAATGTTCACAATGGTATGCATTACTTCACCTGGGTCGGGAGAAGCATTGTGGGTAAAAACGTCTTGTCCAAGGTATAAAGGCCTTCCGTTTGCAAATCCGCAATACCATGATGAAGACCCGTGAAGACCTACCCACCCATCCACCAACACCCGCACACACACACACACACACTACGCACAAACACAAACAAGCTCACGTAGTATATCTACAGGTGGCATTTATGCATGCAACCACTCTCTTTTCTTGACGTTTGTTGTTGGTTTCCGAAGATGAGATTTACGTTTGGTTGTACGTATGTTTGTTTGTGCCTGTGTAGTAGCATGCGTGTAAATATTCCTCAGTATCGTGAGCAAGACCCTTCTTCACCGGGATAAAGAGAAACTTAATCGAAATACCGAAATATCTCGCTTTGAACTGAATTGTCTTATCAAGTAGTTGTGCTGGTTTTAAGTCATATAGACTTTGTAATAGGCGTTTTGTTTAAGGTGTGTTTATGTGCGACTTTGATGAAGGCAAACTATAACTCGTTAGTCACCAGCATCTAAATATAACACAGCGGTGTGAAACATGAACAAGATACAAATGGGGCGCGAGAATGTCCTAGTACACATTTTCCAACCTGACAGACGAATTCATCCTGCTGTCATGCGCCAATCTCAATCGATTGCTAGTAAGATTGTAGCCGTAAAATAAGAAACGAGGCAAAAATCATCTTCCTATTAGTGTGGAACAAGGCACTGCCGTACTGTGGCACCCCTTCATACGCAACCCTCCCCAAGCAGTTAATCAGGCTAAACAGAAAAATCTAGTATGAGGCTTGACGCTATTTCAATACAAATTTCCCTCAAAACGTTATTCCATTTACTTTCCCCACCCCCTCCCCCTCCCTCTGTTCGCGCTTGACGTATATGAGAAATCCAACGTGTCACTACTTCGACCTTCATCTGCAAGACCTGCCGCCCTCGAAGCAGGCTCAAATTGCAGACGATTCGTCAGCCGGCGCCAAACCAATCATTCGCGCGTACAACACGCAGCACTGGAAAAACGAGTGAAAATAATTGCCCGCGTCGGGTGCGGCAATGTTCAATTGTGCTTCTGATCTCCCATAAGCCCCTGCGTAGACCTCTCCGTCAAAAACGATCATTTCACCGTATTAATATGTCTCTTATCTTCATCTTATATCGTCTTTATGATGTAGCATGTTATGTGTATTGACAAGGACAAAGACAAAATAATAAAGAAAAACAGTTGTCGTCTAATAGATATGTTGAACGATACCGGATAACCTTGAGAGCTAGCCAAGTCATGATATTGTTTTCTTTCTAGAGTGTTTTTGTTCAAAGACCTCAAGAGTCTCTCTCAAATATCATTAGTATGTCAGATTCAACCTTATTAGACAAATGCTTTCGTTGATTAGATATTCGATCTTCTGGAAATCGTTAAAACTCTTCTAAGATCTGAAGAAGCTGTTAATAGTTAATGAATATATATGAGTATATTACCAAGAGATTAAATGGCAACTAAGTAATGGAAGACTATTGTTAAAAAAAAAAAAAAAGTAAGGAAGGAGTAGAAAGGAAAAAAATATTATCATGTGATTACATTATTCTTGTCCTCTTTTTGCTTGAGATTGGCCAGAAATTCCTGAATATATAAAAGTTTTGATTGCTAGAATGAACAGTTCCTTTTCATGATTGCAACTTATTGCACGTAGTATAGTTCTGACGTGTGTGTGTGTGTGTGTGTGTGTGTATGAATATGTGATATGCCAGTACATCACTATTCTCATTTCCTTCTCTAAAATGAATTGCTTAAGGATAGAATTCACCTTTTTCTCACGTCAGGGCGTTCAATGTTTATATCATTTTCAGTTTTGTCAGTAAAATACTCAAAGTAGTAGTTTCACATCTCATGAAGATAGTCGCAAATTTACATGCAAAATGAACGCAGCAGCCACGCGTCGACAAACACACTTACATAATCTTATCACTATGACAACAACGTTGTGCCGACTCATCTGACGACATAGGGAATAGATTGACTCTTAAGACACAAGTGACTCCTGGGATTGATAATCATGAGTATTTACTTTTACTGTACCTTCCGTTGTAAAGTTTTCCACAGTATCACAACGAAATTGTTTCTGCCTCCAAATTACGGTTTTATATATATATATATATATATATATATATATATATATATCCTCGTGAACGTGATAAGGTTATGCAAACATACATCTTGTTAAATTATCATTTACTCCTTCGTGCAGACCGGCTTACATCAGTATTTTTTTGTACGGGCGGTTCATTATTGTTTAACTTTCAGAATAACACAAAATAAACATAACACCTCCTATTTCAGAGGTGAACGAACTTGATTATAACCTCCTACTGAAAGTTAGTCATGGTAATATATATATATATATATATATATATATATATATATATATATATATATATAAAAACAAAAACAAAAACCCCCACCGTAAGTGCATTCGAATGCCTCCCATGAAATCACGCACGATGACTTTGACACGCATGAGTGAACATGGTTCCCGCGCCCGATGCTGTATGCGGGTGGCGCCTTTACATCTCTGTGGCCAGTGCACAGTCTGTGGCGCCATGTAGGACGCCCCCAATCCGAGGAGGTGAGAGCTAGCTTAACGTGTCAAACCGTGCACACTTTACACCGCATACAGTGCCTATAGGCTGATTGCACAATAACTGATCTCGTTAGAAACAAACATCGAACGGAGTTTTAATACGACTTTTAGCTGCCTGTGTGACATTATACGGATTTTCTTTTTTCTTTTATCCCATCGCTTACTAGTATGTGGCAAACGAATGACCAAATGCTTCTAGCCTGTATGATAATGCAATTCTTCGGAGCAGAATACTCCGACAAAATTGTGATATCCCACATTTTATATTTTCTTGAACCCAAAGGAGTTTTCTACGTAGAATGTCGTATAATTGCCATCGGCATGGCGTCTTCTTGATCACGGTAACTTAGTACTTTGTCTAACTTTTTTGATATTTCTCTAGTGCACGAACTTATCAAAACAATATCGTGCAGTAGAGAAATTAATTTTGACTATAACAGTAGAAAAATGAAATCACCTTAAACATATTATATCTTCATTAAAATGAAGACATGATGAGGCGTGACGAATAGGATTTAACCTTTCCATTTAAAAAAAAAATATATCTTTTTTCCGTCACGACATATCACTCTTCATTTTCTGTGAAGAGTTTTAGCATAGTAAAACTCTTAATTGGCAACAGAAAAGTAGATAATGTTTATACCTGTATTTTGGTAGTATGACTGTGTTTTAAACAATTAACTATATGACCTTGAACTATAGGGAATAAGGTAGCAAGAAGATGAATGAATGATTAAGAATCATTCCCCCACATATACAGAATAAAAATAAAACAAACCAAAAATTCTCCGTAACATACTCGCCCTTGACGAAAATTTATAATTTCAATATGAGCAATATTTGAGCCGGCACTTATGAAATCTTTCTCAGCGAACGGTGGCTTTAATCTAGATTAACGACAATATTGGAGGCAATTATCAGAGAATTTCGTTAAGATTGCGAGTTAACGAGCTCATCTAAGTATCATAAGACAGATGCATCGCATTTCGCTTCCCGCCCTCAGTCCCGAAGGGGGAAGATTTTTTTTTTTTCAGCAAGTGATGTATGGCTGATATTAGACTCAAATCCCCTCAAGGACCGACATCGAGAAAAGTGATTTGATTCACAACATCTATCGTGCCCCCTCGATCATCATTTTTCTTTATATTCAGTTTCTTTTTGGCATAACAAACGGCCGATAAAAAAAAAAATCAAGACTTTGAAATTGTGACGACCGAACGCCATATTTTATGTCTGCGCTTTAATAAGACGGGAACGGGCTCACCCCCCCCCCCCCCCCGTATTCCCCCTCAGAATCCATGCAAGTTTTGCTTGAGGACATGGGCACCGTCTGACGCTGAAAATCTGAGCCTTTCATTCCCAGGATAAGAACCCGTAAAGCTACCTGATAAGAAAAGAAGAAGAAAAAAATGAATCGAGTCGGGAAGGTATAGAATTACGAGTCCCCTCTCCAGATCCACTCGTACGCTATTTCTAAAGTGAAATGTTTATGGATCGCTCACGTTACAGTCATAGCATGTTGTGTAGGTACGCCGGGGGGGGGGGGGGTCCTTGCTAGTGCAGTTTGACTCCCAAGAAGCCCAAACCGTGTTATCATTAGAGCCAAAATATGACGGACAAACGGATATTCGAGACTGTGTGACTTCACTATAAACATCATTGTATGCTTGGTCAGAAAAAATAATATCATCTGAGAGACAGGATAGGTTAAGACAGGGAAAGGATTGGAGATAGAGTGTAGCTATACTGAACTGCGAGAGGCTTGTTGCATCGGGTTCGAAAATCTTTTAATTTTTTTTTCATCATGATGTCAGAAGCAAACGTTACATTTCGTTAGCTTTTAGATCTCACTTCAAAGGATATTATTAAGTTAAACTCGTTATATCTGTCTAACGCATTATAGAGGTGACATAGAACACAATTCCGCTCTCAAAAGTCGAAAGAAGAAAACGGTTAAGCTTGATGAATAACCAAGAAAAAATACATTCATTTCTTTAGAGGTGAGCAGCTATCGTGATGTACGGCTTAAGTTCTCCGCACAGATCTAAGTTACGAGGATTTCTAGTATCTTGATTAAGGGCACTCAACTGCTGCTGCCCGCGGATACAAACCAAAGATATCAAGATTTGTTGGAAAATCAGTAGGCATATCCACTGAACCACATCCCGCTCATCCTTTCGTGGAAACAAAAGAAAAATCCATTTCACTTCCCAAATTTGTTGTTATCGTAGCATTACGGGTATCCATATCCATGCAAAGAACGACGGCACTGTTTTCAATTCAGTTCAGGCTTATTCCGCTAAAGCGCCACAAGGTTCTAATAATGTTGTATGCATTTTGTGTGCGTGTGTGTGAGAGAGCGCGCACGCCAGGGTGTGTTTGTACATGTAGGTGTATTACAAGAACATTTTGCAGTAACTGTAAAGAGTGCTTAGTGATATTCTTCCTTTTTCATTTGTGTTTTTTTTTTTTTGGGGGGGGGGATGGGTTACTCGTGGAGAAGGAAAGTGCTTTCTTTCTTTCTTCCTTTCTTTTTCACTCTGTCTCTACACGCACCTAACCTACTTCTGCAGGAGATATCCCAAATTGAATATGGACGTGAGATTTATCTCCGGCACGCGCTGGAAAGGAAACTAAGGTCGGAACGATTCGTGGGGGGGGGGGGGGGGGGGAATGACAATAGTTTTATAGTTCAAATGTGACGTCATATTCGTGTATAATGGGTCACTGCCATGCAGTGTACTCTGAACATGTATATTGTACTGAATTTGGGGATTTTTTTTTTTTTTTTTTGGAAAGAAACTTTATTACCATCAGGGATTTTCTTCATTTCTTTTCACACTGATGATGGGTGTCGCTTGAAATTGTTCACTGGTATGATATGAGGTAGCCCAGCGTTTTAATGCCACAACTAAAGCAACGAAAGGTATGTATCACCACGAATTTCACTCCTTCGGAAACAACTCAAAAGCAGCTTAATAAGGATAACTCTTGGAATCAAACTTTTTGCTGTAATTGCACGTGATTCTAATAATTGATATTATTTCTAGAATTCTTGTGCTGACACGTGAATTGATTTCCTTTACATAAACAGTCACTGACAGTGGCCACTACATACTTTGAGGTAGCGACTTACTAGTACTATTGTTCCTGCAAGTATGTTGAAGCTTTATTTTATTTACAGTCACGTATTCATGATTCCTTTTTGCTTTCTTAGTTTGTTTGTTTTGTTTGTTCATTTCCATCTGAGAAGATGGCTGGATAGCCCATATTCAGCTACACTAAGCTGGTCTTCCATGGGGTCCAGTTAGATGTGAGGTGGGACCACTTCACCGGGTTAAACACCCTGCTCTTTGCGATGAATGAATGAAGCGGGATCTTTATCGTGCATGAGTTGTGACTCTCTCACACACGGGACCTCCATTTTATGTCCTATCCGAGGGACAGAGTGTTTTGCCTCTTGCTAGTGGGGACGGTTGTTTACACACAACATTGCTCAGTCCAGACTCGGGTTCGAACCCGGGTCCTTAGGATCGTGAGGCAGACGCGCTACCGACTGAGCCAACTCACCATCCGTTGATGGATCTTTAACTGCTTTATATTTCGATTGACAACTTCCACAAATCTAACACCATGCAGTTATTTACCAATCATTCACAACAAGAATGACTTAAGACTGTAATCGAGATATCAAAGAAGCCGCTCGCACTGAGGGCGCTTTATATTATCACTCTTTGTTTTTCATTTATTTTGTTTCCCTTCTTGTTGTTGTTTTTGAGCGACTGAGCTTGGGGCACACACTGCTTCCCTGGGTAAATGCCATACCGCGCCTGGTATTCATAGTCACGTGCTTTATTATTTCTAAGAGACATTTCTATTTCTAAGAGACATTTCTAACTCCTCTAACTTCTCCCCTCATTCCCCCCCCCCGTTTCTCTTTTCCCCCTCGCCTTCCCTTCTTCCTCTCTGCTTGATAATCTTTGTTGTACTTCACACCTGCTGCGTGACAAAACAGCGGTGATTATGACTGATGTTGGCTAACGGATAAACAAAAGATGTAAGTGAAAATTACACTTGTAAAAGGGAAAAGAGTCATCTATACTGCAGAAAAATATAACGCAAAAAACATTTCGGTGAAAACAAAACATGTATAGTGGTTAGTCTTAAAGTTCAACTTAAATGTTTTCGTTGTTGCCCTAGGGAGGCTTTACAAGGATTAACAAAAATGTTCTTGCAGATGAATAATCAGAATACCTTCGAGGAGAATTTGTTTACTAGTGCTAGGAAATGGATCAGTATTATTGAATAGTAGATTCGATATTTCGAACGTATCATGAAGTGATGAACTGATGGAATGACTGTAAAATAACATGTGTTCACGCTTCTCTTTAAACATTAAAGAGACTTTTGCTGTCTATTAGAAGTGAAGTGAAATCAGAATATGCATGCGCGATACCATGAAAACCAATGATATTGTAGAATAAATGAGTGAAGCTTGAGGAAAATTGGACAATCCGTCGAAAAGTTATGGATTTTTGGAATTTCGATTCAGCCACTGCTGGATGATAAGACGTTCATATTTTGTTACGTCACGTATGAAGATTTATATAAAGAAAATATAACAAAAAACAATATTCCACGAAATTTTAGTTATATAAAAAAAAATACGCATTTCCTCGACCTGTTATTTACGTATGATAAGGGTAATGTTAGATTATTTGCTCTCTGAGAGAGATGAGTCAGCTGTACTTTCATTACATTAGAAAAGTGAACATTAAGAACTATGACTTCTCTTTGCAGTTTCTTTTAATCGTTGTCGATACGGGACGTCACAAAATGTTGTAGTCTTCTCATCAAGTGATGGCAGCACCTGAATGTGAACAATTTATCACTTTTGAACGGATGTCCGACTTTCCCTAGATGACATGTGTTCTACTAATATTGCTGCTTTCCCTAATTCCATGTGGGTTTCATTTTCCTTTGATATTTTCTAGGATTCCATACTTACTTGCCCTGCACATATGAAAGCTACCGCATGTACGATACTCGTCTTGAAGTACATTGTCTTGAATAGAATAATGTTTAGGTTTACGAAGTGGTTCTATCGGTAGTGACTGTGTCAGCCTCTGCACTCAAGAGTTCTTTGTGCGACCGGCCGTATGTTGTGTTTCATCACCCCCACCCCTTTCTATCTAGAGGGCAAAAACAAAAGCACTCTTATGGATAGGACATGAAACAGAGACCAAGTGAGAGGTAAAGAAAGAGAGAGAGAGAGAGATAGAGAATGACATTTGTAATACGCATGCAAACGACCCCCACTTCACTCCTCGCGAAAAGCAGGGTGAAAACTTGGTGAAGTGGTCCCGTCCGACGCACTCTGTCGAAAACGGGCGAACGATGCCAACCACTTGGGGGTCGCGCCAGGTGACTAGCAAGAAAACATCAACGGCAAGGGAAATATATATCAAAAACAAACAAACAAACAAACGAATCCCTGAAAATCCACAGTCACCTATTTAGGGAGCTCTCGACAATTCAAATATTCGAAAGAAATAACTAAAGGGAAGTAGTTCCTTCTGGAAAAAGACGATTTTTTTTCAGATTTGCGAAGACTCTCTTGTGTTTAAAGGTTTCGGGTGAGCAAAGTTTGGGCACTTTGGACATGTTAACCACATATTCACATCCCTCTGGCGACCTTATAACATGCCGGATATTCCCATCGTCACGCTTTGCACAAATCGCGTGAAACAACTCGTTAACGAAACAACAAGGACATCTCAAGAATTCACCCCGAATCGAGTGACGCAGATGGTAACTTCACGCAGGGAGTTTACAGTAGTTACCGAATAGCGGGAATCGCTGTCAACTGATCGGATTAGCCAACCAAAGTGGATCCCCTCTCCTGCGACGTTCTAGTTCGCTGTTACAATTAGACGCTCTGAGTGGTGTCCCAATTAGCACAGAGGGTCCGTTGATTGGGACTCGACTGTGCAGCTCCCAGATGTGTCCCAGTGAAGTGGCGGAGACGAAACCTCATCGCATGGTGATCACCGATACCTCTTGACATTTTAGAGCGCTCGGGTCCGTCATGGCGGAATTGATCCCTCTGTAAGGGGAGTGGAATAGCTAAGAATAATATTGAGGACAGGAAACATCTCGGTAGATTAGACCTAATGAAACAAACTCCTGTCAAAATTCGCCATTTTCTCTTTCCTTTTTCTTTCTTTTTTTTTCTTTTGCTTTACACTCGTTGAATAGTTGTTGGTGGAGAATTCCTGAAAAGATCCCTCCCTTTTAGATGGGATTCTTTGAACCAGTTTCCCTCCGGGCAAACGCATTTGAAACATTGGACATGCAGTCTTCTTCTGGAGACGAGCCTCTGTAATGGGATGGCGGATATGAAGCCCGGGCTGGACTAAAATTTGATGGGTATTCTCCTTCTGCCCTGCCTTTTCTCACATGGTAATTGATATGTCTTCGAACTCCGTCATTTTTTTTAGCGATCACGCACTCTCAACTTCAGATACTGCACATTATGTGCAGCATATTACTTGATATAATTTCAAACACTGAGGTTTCGCTCAGAAAGTTAAAGTGTGTGTGAAATTCAAAGATTTACCCTGTTTTCTTTAATTAGATTCGACCTTGCAGCAGCAAATTAATGAGATAAAATGTCGTGGTGTAAGAATAGAACTCATTCAAGTCATTTGAAGAATGAAGCAAAAGAAAAAATGAATTCTACTTACACTTGATGAATAAATGTACCCTTGGTAAGCTGCTACAGGGTGTAGGCCCTGTATTGGCCTTCGGAGAATAATGTACAAGAACGCTTTTAGGCAAATTAAATGAAGAAGTCAAAAATGCACGACTGTTTATGTTGTTTCAGTGTTGCGATAAACGGCAATAAGATGCGAATCTCCACCCAAACAAGAAGAGATCAGGTTCCGGGGACGCACAATTTTGGCGGGATCAGTGCTGATAGCTATCGATCAAACAACCGATCATGCAATCGCTACTCACTTTATGGAAGGTCCCCAGACACTGCCAGACACATCATCCTTTGACCCGTTAAAGGTGATTCAGATCGCAGATTGAGAGGGGTCACTAAGACACTCCGGTCGTGGCATTCTTCGGGACATGACAGAAAAACATAATTTATACAAATTTCGCCCAAACGACGTTTTTTTTTTGTCTTGTTTTTTGATAACAGTATTCTACGAGATATATCCGGTATCATATCGTTATTCATAAAGAACATGATTTCCACCTCTGGCAGATTCTTATCAAATATTTCACCATTTAGGAATTAACATTTTAGCCGCCGTACTTGAGCATACGAAAGTGCGCACCGTGCTGTAGACCTACCTACTGTAAGTGCATTTTAATTGGCTATCGTCGCTGAAGTCATAATGTGAGTTAGCACATTTTGAACGTAGACTATTAAAGGTAACCCTCTGGGATTTACCGTGTAATAGTCAAGAGGTGGACGTCCTGACCAGTCTATTAGCTCTGCACATGCGCACTTAAGACGTCGGGAAAATGGCATTAATATTGCCCGCGATAAAAGTCACCCATGACCACAACGTTCATGTGCTGCAATGTGCATTGTAATTGAGTATGATGACCAACAGAACCTCCAAAGCGTACAGTGTAGACGCAAGTGAGGCGTTCATACACTGGTGTGCTGTTTAATAGAGAGCTTTAGACAACGCTAATCAAGACAACGCTAATGAGGCAAAAAAATGGTGTTCTGCACATGCCCGAAACAGCTGTGTCCATTGTCCAACCCGGGAGGAAGCGTCGTCTTAGCTTTCGCGTCGCAGATCTACAGCTCGCTATTATTCTTCACGAGAAGTCGCATGAACAACTTTATATTATATGAATACTTCATGAATTTTGTGATATTTAGTTGAATTTATTTTAGAGAGAATGCATTCTTCGTGAAAGGGATGTAAATAACCGTAGAACCAATGCTCAAACTTCCACTGGTAATTTGATATGTGTACGTTAGCAAATCCAACCGCTACCGCAAAATGAAATACTAGCAGTAGCCGAGGCGACATATTCATAATGATATAAGGTATAACTCGCCTTAACCGTTTTGCCCCGTTCATTGAATTACCGGAGAATGCAAACAGGTAAATGCAATTATGATTCACCTGATTTTTCATATTATTCTCCCTACATGGCATGGCCACAGTCATGAACTTTTCAATCAGCATCCCCACAATTCGATAAGCTGCCACAATTTACAGGGAGACTTGGCAGAGCTCGGGCAGGCAGAACGAAGACGGGTATGCAGCTTACGTCTCGTGGGGATTTTACGGAGCATACGATTTACATGCAGCAAGCGGAGGTCTCGGTTTGAAAGCGAGACGAGAGCGTTTCGGAAAAAGAAACTGGAAAAAACACACTTAAAAAAAGTGCACATCCCGCCCTATAACTATACAAAGAATTACAGATTCACTGCATGAGGCCATTTCTAGTTTCTCCACAGCCTGAATACTGTTGATCGCTGAAGTTTTAACTCACAAGGTGTCGGACTTCATTCTCTCTCAAAATTTGGCCAAGACTCTATCAGGGACAATCTATTCATGGATAACGTGAAGATGCTAAACATTAACACACCATTCCTGCGATATTGTCTACGATTCGCTGAATTTTATTCGAATTTCGTCCATCACATTATCGATTAAACCATACACACATGCGCACACATACACAAACATACACACACACACACAAACCACCAATCAACAACTCTATCAACAGATTCACAAGATGTTAGGACGAACCTAGAAAAATAATCCAGTAAGATTGAAGATGCATGAAAATATTTTGATGTGTTGATTGTGATAATAATGACGAGCTATTTCGATACTCTTAGGCATTAATTTTGATAGCGTGGGGGGTTCGCACAAATTTGACGTCGCAAAACCTCCCTTTCCTTTACCAGTTAGTTTGGACAGTTATCACCAGAACAATCATCCCAGAGCGCAATTACTAGCGGATAATCATCGGTGGCAAATTGACTGGGCAGTTGTCCATTGATGTTTCTACCGTGCTTTGTACGGGCATCGGCCATTTCTACAAGAACAATGTAGAAACGTTCGGTATTACGAATAGGCTTCTTATCTTGATTCCAGCAGGTGACTATCTATCTCCCTCCCCACCCCTCCTTCCCAAGTCCCTTACCTATACCCCCCCCCCCATACTTGATTTTTTGGAAGACCAGGACGGAAGAGGTAAGCCGTGATGTTTGGACTCTGTGCTGGATGAAAAGCAAAACGCACTGTTAGATAAATCATAATGAATTGCGTGATTACGCTTACCACGAGTTCAGTCCTATAACTAAATCGCAATAATTCTATGATACTGATGATTCGCTGGGCTTGATTTAGAACGTATTTCTGACAAAAATGGGTTTTGTTACTTTATGTCAGCAACACCACCACCACCACCAACAACAAAAACAACGACAACATCATCATCATCATCATGATCATCATGAACAACTCTACAGTGAGACAAAGCAGGCATTCTCTCTTCACTTCGTTGATAATGTGTGCTGTCAATTATTTTTTGCGATGCTCCTTCAACCGTGTCCATGTTTTGAACGTGAGACGAACCACCTGTTGTCCCTGCGTGAGAGGGGGTCGTACACATTCATTGGTCTTCCTGATTGGGAGCAATAATGTGCAAAAATAATCATAAAGAAGTGTTGGTTGGATAATTCTGTTATTTGTAGGTAGATATACGAGAGATCTCAATGGGCACTGCTCTCTCTCTCTCTTTCCCCGTGTGTATGTGCGTGTGTTGTGTGTGTGTGTGTCTGTGTGTGTGTGTGTGTGCCTTTCTCTCTCCCTCTCTCACCTTGTCACCCCATGATCGCACTTTATGATTGAAATAAGTTTCTTCAATCAAAACAAAATGATTATTTCAAGCCAGTCACTCCCCTGTAACTTCATTTCTTGTCGTTGTGTTTTTTTCTCTCTCATTATTCCGTACTTTTAAAAATGGTTCTGCCACGTGCCTACACGTCGCCCTCTCACGACAATCATCCACATTTCATAAGTGTTGACCTTCGACCTCTCCGGCTATTGAACGCCATTGTCTAGCTTCAGTTACATATTATGAGTGCCAGGTGGTTAGTTGTATATAGGACGAGAAGAAACCTTATGGCTTACGCGTAGACCTTCCGATTAGATATTGCATAAAAAAGACAGCTCCTGCAAATTACCGTCAATCGTTTATTGTTTTAGTTTGTGTTATTTGTTCGTGGTTGTTGTTGTTGTTGTTTGTTTTGTTTTTTTGTTTGTTGTTGTTGTTGTTTTTTTTTTTTTGGGGGGGGGAGTTCCCAATTTTGAGGAGGTGTGTATGTCTTTCTGCTTGAATGTAACATGTGTAAACCGAACAGTTGTACCTAGAGCGACAATAGTGAAGCATAAATATATATATATATATTTTTTTTTTGTGTAACGCTGTGATCTCTTTTACGGTCCGTGTATTTTTTTTTTCATAGGAAATATTTCGAGTTACGGTAAAACGAGAGTCAACCAAGGTCGCAGACATCATGCTCTTTTGGCTTCATTAATCCGTACCTTTAATTCTAAATCAGAGAAAGGTGGTAGAAACCTTTCATCATTCTATTCTCTGTCTTCTTTTTATGTTGTTGTTTATACCTCGGATTGTTTTTTCGATCTTTCGTATATAAAACACAACGTCGTGTGCGCGTGCGTGCGTGTGAGGCAAAGACAGCCCGGATTCCTCTTCACTGCGCACCGAATCTGGGACATGGGCAGAAACTGGTCTAATGAATCAGATGTTTTTTCCACTGGAAGTCAGGGAGCGAGCTGCAACGACAGACAGCAAGAAGAAGAAGAAGTTGGTAAAACATCGCAGGGCATCTCGAATGAAGCCCAGATGAGCGTGACTGCAAAAAAGATTCTTTTTTTTTTTCGCTTTCCTTCTCTCTCTCTCCTTCCCGCTCCCCATGGATCTTCATCACGCTTTCATGTCCTTGATCTGTTTCGTGTCTACATGTTTTTCTTATTCCCTTCGAGCATGACCCCTATACTGAGCGTATGTGCATGGAAACTAATTCAAGCATGAATGTATCAAAAAAATTAAGTCTATCTCTTCTTTACAACAACAACAACAACAATAATAACAACAACAACAAAGCAGAGGTCAGCATTCAGCAGCCCACATAAACCGTTCACAAACAGGTTAATCACGGTGGTCGGTGGTCGGTAAGGTGTTGTATGAATTTGATACGTTATAGGTAGGGCAGGACATTCTCAGTAATCTGAACTCTTTATTGTTTTTCATCAATTATTATTCCTTAAATCTGTTGAACTGGATAACATTTTAACAGCTCTGATCGAGAGAATGACCCTAAGCTCTCATAAAGATTGTGTCCATTAGCAGCTTCTCAAGAGAGAGATAATAAAAGCGAATATGACATTAACTTACTCAGTTCCACCATCTCGAAAACATCTCATTAGTGCGGTATATAAACCGTTCACCAATGGTATCAACAGAGTTAAGAAAAACTTGCCAAGACACCGCTCTAGAAATTCATCAGTCTGCTGCCTATAATCGGTCCACATTGTGTGTCTTTCACATAAAATGCAGCATCCAAATCGATCCAGAATTTCACAGAATGATTTTAAATCGATCTTGAATTTCAAAATCGTCTTAGAGTCATGGTATGCTGTGTGTGTTTTCAATGATATTCTAAATTCCCAAAGGAAATTTTGGAGACTTTTTCATGCAGACATTAGTATACAAAACAACATGAATTCTGGATTCTGAATACATTGAATAAAACTCAATATTGAAACCAATGGCATGCCGTCATTTGAAGTTGATCTTAAATCTTAAGATCGCCGTAAGTAAAATACACTGTAAAAACATGGGTGTTAGATTTAACACCACGGGTGTTAAATCTAACACCGATCAAATTTCAATAAAGGACCACACCCACAGGTGTTAAAAATGCACTGTGATGGTGTTGAAAAGTGTTTACCTGACACTTCGTGGTGTTAATTTGACACTGTACCTGGTGTTATTTTGACACTGTACTGGTGTTAATTAAAAAATGACACCACATGGTGTTGATTTGATATTTGTTGGTGTTAATATCAATGGTTTAACACCCGTCCAGCTTCAATAAGGGACCACACCAGCTGGTGTTACTTTGGTGTAAATTTATTTTCACATTTTTTCAAAAATCTAGTATTTTAAAGTAAAATTCTTGATCGTCTTGTTTAAATTAAAAATCAACAAGAAGTGCAGTTACTAAGAAACTCTTAAAAAAACAGTTTAAAATTTGGAAATGACACCCGGGGGTGTTAATTTAACACCATAAATGAGCACCGAAAATTTAACACCAGCTCGGTGTTCACTATTTAACACCGGACTTTTTGCAGTGTACCCTTCCCCCAGTCTTTATTCTTTGAGTGATATTGCGCAACGGAGTGCGACAATTGGTAGAGTCCTGAAGGCCCTACAATGATGTCGCCGCAACTACAATAGACACCGAAGGTCCCTGGTTCTACATTTATACATTAGTGAACTATTCTCACCTATATGGACCCAGAGAACGGTGCTGTGTGTAGGTAAGCCACGACAGATGAGTGTGACGAAAATCACGACTTAAATCTAATATATCTAATATATCTAATATAATCTAATATATGTATATATATATATATATATATATATATATATATATATGAAGAGTTTGTTTGCAAAAACCGATAAGTCCATTTTTGAAGATTTTGAAGTACAATCTCTGTCATAAAGTACAAAAAAATACCTTTTAAATGATGTATTGGTCACTACATATAAAGGTATATTTTTGAAGTTATGGTCAAAAGAAGCAAAAATTTTCTTATTATTCTCTTTATTTATCTTGACCTTTAATCGCAAATATCTCTATTTGGCAAATATGGACTTATCGGTTTTTGCAAACAAACTCTTCATATATATATATATATATATATATATACATACATACATACATACATATTGTTATATATATATATATATATATATATATATATATATATATATATATATATTCAAGATAGGCCTCATCCATGTCAAGCTCTGCTTATGATGCTTTGATTCATGTTATTACAGACTGATGTTATGAAATTGACTTTTCCGATACTGATTTGTATGTTATACTCTCCTTTTGTTTTGTCATACTCTGTATCACTTTGTTTTCATTTGTTATTGTATTTGAAGAAAAAAATGCAGAAATAAACCAAACCAAACCAAACCAAATTAGTTGATATCAATATGAATCCTATACCAACATATATGACACTGATTAATGTCTTAACAGGACATTTATCTTTCATTTCTCCCTTACGTTATGTCATCTCAGCTTCTACAAATGAACGGATTGTGAGCAGGTTATATGTGTTTGTTCAGCTTGATTGTTTTCAAAGGACTTGCCGTAGCAAAATTGGAAAAGAATGTATACATTTCAGTTTAATATGTGTTGATTGTTATTGAGACAGATAGATTTCGCATTATTCTGATAAATGTATTATTATTCATATATTACAAACTGTGAAATGAAGAGAATCAGGAAACAATAATATACGTATTGTATTATATTAGTTTAGGCATTTGTTTTTTCTTTGAGATCCCAATACATTCCTTCTTAGTGAATACCAATGCTATAAATGAAGCTCTTTATGTATTTTGTATTTCCGCAATACTCAACAATGTGGCCATGTTGTAATAAATTGTACCTTACAGTAACTGTATATATATATTTCTTTTTTTTTCATCTTTCTACATTATGTGTATTTTGTGATGTGTGTGTACAAGCAACTGTGAATAACTGTGTTTGTAGCCACTGACAGAGCTATCCTAATGAAACCAAACCAAACAAATGTATAATAAATAAATAGTTTTTGACACTTTCGTCTTCTTCCGGCGGATAACAGATGCTAATCACACACGTAACGTGCGGATGTGACAATTTGCTGATTGGACAACAGGATGTGATCAAGCTCTGACGTCAGAGCAGTTTCCTTCCTCTTTCTTTCTGTCTCGATTCCTCTTTGAAAAAAAAAAGATTTTTTAATCAACAGTAATAACGATAAAAATAGAGAAGATAGAGAGAGAGAGATGATAGAGGGGAGAAAAAGGAAGAAAGAGAGAGAGAACAGAAAGTGAGAAAATATTGGAGGAACTTTACAGAAGTGTGCAAGACGATTGTGGACGACCTTACTGTAAGGTTTCTTCGTTAACAGACCCGTCTGGATGCCTTGAACCGGTGTCCCTGGGACGAGTGGCTGCTAATGAGGCCGCCACTCTCGGCTGATGAAGCTTTAGAGAGCCAACAATTTGATTTCAATCAGGAACGGTCAGCCGAGGGAAGTAATTTTTGCTTTGACTTGTTTCTTGATTCTGCTCGCTGAGATACCAATCAAAATGGAAGTAATTACCACGTCACAACTGCACACCCACCATAAAACTGCAACAGAAACCAAACAAAAGCCAGCAAAGCGAAACCAAACAGACAAAAAAAAAACACAAATGTATTTGTTTTGCACAAGCGTAGCTTACGTATACGAGGTGTATGGGCACAGATCCGCAAGCACGTCTCGACTGATTCAGAGAATGTATTTCGGAGAGCATTGAATCTAAAACATGATTCTCAGGAAAGCTCAAAATTCATCTTCTACCGTTGGGAATTAAAGATTTTGCTTCAAGTATATCGGAAAGCCCTGCCGAGAAACTTGGTCTACCTGACGCGATTTGCCGGGATAATGAGTTGTTTTGTAGTGTTTTGAGATCAAAAGTGTGAAGTAATACAAGTTAGACTATCCCACTTTTATTCCTGAAGCGCCCCCCCCCCCTTCAGGAATGGGAATGTAGAACGCTACAAGGACATGATGATCGAGTCGCGTCCTAACAGTAGTATTGAATCGCATACTTCTAACGAGCTGCAAGCAATTCATTCTCTTGCGCAATGGATACTGCTATGGCCAGATTTATTGTAATCGATGTAGACGAATGTAAAGCTTCACTTGGCACCCACGTTCGGAAAAGCTCCGAGATTGTACTACTCCGGGCGAACCTTTTTGGATAATATTTTGTAATTTCGCTGTTACCCAAATCAATTCGTGTTATTGCATATTCTACGCATTTCTTACATTTGTGTTCATTTGAGAGCAAAAATCGAACGTTATGCAGAAATGCGAGAACTATGTTTTCACTTTTGAAAGGACAAAAAGGATCCAACCTCACTGGTACCCATTCGGCCGTTGCGCGTACGTGGTAACCATGTGGAGTCTCGGCTGAAGTGGGGTGCAGTCGTGTGCAATGGCCTCAAGGTGAGCCATGCAAGCGCGTCAGGCTTGCCTCACTGACGAAAAGAAAGCTAATTGCTAATAAACACCTTGCCCGGGGAGTCTAATCAAATAGTTAAATGACAAGAATCGTATGTCAAAAGAGAAGTTAAGGCATTTTCCCTTCAAAAAACAAAACAAAACAAAACAAAACCGTTCACTCTCCAGGGGGGGGGGGGACAGGGGAACCATAGATGATTTAACCCCACAAAAAAAAACACGTTCCGCTGGGCCTTATAAAATAAATACCGCAATACACGGACACACACACTAACATGTATATATATGTATATTGCACACACACACACTCACACACACACACACACACACATATACATATATATTTATACACATATATATGTATATTTAGATATAAATACGTACATATATGTAAAGTGTATACTCATGAGTATATCAAAAAAAAAAACCATACAAATGATTAAGTTAGTCAGTTAGTCAACATATTTTCCCAATGCAGTGTCATCACTCTCTGTCGCATTTGTCATAGTTTTTGTACAAAATGGCAAATACGTACCCATGGTCGGCGGCTCCAGCTCGTATCCCAGCATTGGGTTCGTCTATTTCTCTACTGTCTCCCCGGCTGATGTTTATGTAGAATGTGACTTTCGAGTCCAAGCCGATGTTGAAAGAGAAATGTGCAGGATTCGCATGGGAGGGTAGGTGCGGATCGAGGGTGTTGGAAACGCTCTTTTCTTCTTCTTCGCTTTATCTCCTCGTTTTGCTGTCTGTTCTGTTCGAAGGAGTTGGTCCCATTGCGGATGGCAGTTCTCCACCCTGCCCTGTCCACGGCAATCTGTTCCCATGTACACACACACACACACACACACACACACACACACACACATTTGAATATATATTTATATATATACACATATATATATCTGCTTTGTATGAAATACAACATTCAAATACTGTATTCAAATAACCATGGTAGATTGGAAATAAAGACAAGCTGTGTACAAGACAATAATGTGCTTATTTCACCCTGTATGAATGTAATCACGATTGGATTCTTTTGTCAGTGGCAGTTTTACTCGAGATTTGTCCTGCCTTATTTGCCCCGTTACGTGGCGACATCTCTGCCGAATGACCTTCGTCACATATACCGCAGTCTCCGAGGCAGGGAGGCAAGGGGACTGCAGCAGCTATTTCGTTGTTTTGAAAACTTATTTATCCGTAGCATAAAGACAGACGTCACGGTTGTGTAGGTGGGTGGTATAGATGTGCAACACGTTCTTTCGTGATTACAACACTCCTCGTCAGATTGTTCTAGAATGCACCCACGCAAGAAAAAAAAAGGTATAGAAAGAAAGGAAGGAAGAAGGAAAGAGTGTAGAAAAGAAAGAAAAAAGAAAGAAAGGGAGGGAAGAAAGGAATAAAAACGGACATGCATGCACAGCAAATGAAGAAAATCATAATTTTTGTCCCTAGGTTCCTTACCAGATGTAACCATCCCTCCTTCCCGCCATTGGCATTGTTGGAAGACAAATTGCAACACAAGCAATGAAGTCGTTTTGTGCTATCTACCTTAGATATGAAAGTGTTTACGATTTTAGCATGATCAGAGATCTGTTGCTACTGGTCAACATTTTTGCTGTTGGTTTTGTTGTTGTTGTTGTTGTTGTTGTTATAATTATCAACATAGTGTCCTCTTGAGTGGAAAATTAGAGAAAAAAAAACACAGTTGCCTCATCTCTGAGATCGATTTTACCAATGCCTAGAAATAGCATGAAGAATCTTAGGGAGAGGATGAGTAGTCATAAGAGCTTGCATTTAACTTGAAACAAGGACGTCAAAATTTATTTTTCGGAATAATCTTTATCCTTGCAATGATGATGTTGAGAGAGTAAAAAGCAATTTCATTTGACAGCCAGACTTTCCTTCTCTGCGGGTGTTTTATGTGAAAATAGGAACATACTACAAGAACTCATACTGGCTCTGCATGCTGTGTTGGTTTCTACACAGGGGGCGTTTGAGAATTGGAAATCATGTGGGTTGAATTGAATTACATTGAAATATACATCGTTTTATAGCGAGGCTGCTAATGCATCAATGAATGTCAAACATCTACGGGACCGATTGTTCCAGAGGAGGATATGCCATTAATGGGGACAAAGCACCTTGCCTTGGGGCACAACCCCAGCTAGGGATTCGAACCACGAATACCGTGATTGACAATCAGTTGTCGCATCCACTGAGCAGCAAAATTTCTTCTGCTGCATGGTTTATCCCAGTGTGTGGTTATCCAAGAGGCCATGCAGAAGGTGCAACTATACCGCCTTGGGCGATTATGATGGGTTTGGAAATCAAAATGTCCACAAATTGTCATAGCCCATCGGAGACGTCCAGTCAAGAGACGGACGTGTTCAAACTGATTTTAATCATACAGCAGTTTGTCTTCGAGGTTTGAATTGCTGTTTGTTTACTTCTGTGAAGAAAAGGAATGTATTTTTAGTAGTCGTCGTAGTAGTAGTAGTAATAGAATAAAAAAGCAGAAAGGAGGAAGAGGAAAAGACAAGAAGGGGGAGAAAAGGAAGAAGAGAAAAAGAAGAGGAGGAAAAATAGCGGTACGTATACTGGTAACAGCGCAGAAGCAAAGTATTTGTAGGAAGAGATGTAGTAGAATAAGACCGACTTAGCAGACGAAGTAATAGTAGCAGTAGTCATCGTGGTGGTCGTGGTAGTAGTAGTAGTTGTAGTAGTAGTAGTAGTAGTAGTAGTAGAAGTAATAGGCCTAATAGTTGTAATAGTAGTGATAGTAGTAGTAGTAGTAGTAGTAGTAGTAGTAGTAGTAGTTGAAGTAGCAGTAGTTGAAGTAGTAGTAGTAGTAGTAGTAGTAGTAGTAGTAGTAGTAGTTGAAGTAGTAATAGTAGTTGAAGTAGTAGTAGTAGTAGTAGTAGTAGTAGTAGTAGTAGTAGTAGTAGTTGAAGTAGTAATAGTAGTTGAAGTAGTAGTAGTAGTAGTAGTAGTAGTAGTAGTAGTAGTAGTAGTAGTAGTACAGTAGTAGTAGCAGTAGTAGTAGTAGTTATGGTGGTGGTGGCAGTATAATACCATTAGTTGCTTCAGTATAAGAAGTAGAAGTAGAAGTATAGAAGTAGCAGTGCTGGAACGCCGATGGCTCTTGAGTCAGTGACTAGTAGTGTAGTAGTGGTAGTTAGTAGTAGTAGCAGTAGTAGTAGTTGAAGTAGTAGTAGTAGTAGTAGTAGTAGTAGTAGTAGTAGTAGTAGTACTAGTAGTAGTAGTAGTAGTACAGTAGTAGTAGCAGTAGTAGTAGTAGTCATGGTGGTGGTGGCAGTATAATACCATTAGTTGCGGCAGTATAAGAAGTAGAAGTAGAAGTATAGAAGTAGCAGTGCTGGAACGCCGATGGCTCTTGAGTCAGTGACTAGCTACTGCGGCATCGACCACAAGCGATTCATTCTAAGAGGCAAGAAACTGGACTTGCTGCATCGTGGGGCAAATGGGAGACTTTGACGTATTGGTGAGGACTTGTCCATTCGAGCGAAAGGGGGGATCGGGAGTGAGACACTATAAACGGATAATTGTCTCCTCGGATGTTGCATACGTGAAAACCAGAGGCTCGGAATGCCTCCCCCCCCCCAAAAAAAAAAAAAAAAAAAGAGCACAAAACCAAAAACAAAAACAGTCCCTTTTCATTGTTTAAGTAAAATTAAGCATGCGTCAATGGCAGAAGATTAGATGCAAATATATTTACACTGTATGTTTATTAAGAAAGATCTGCTTGTTGGTAGAGTATTAGACTATTGTTTGTTTGTTTTTTTTTTTTTTGTTAGAAAGCAAGAGATTATTAAGAGGAGGGGTGAAGATATGGGTATGAGTTTTCTTCAGTGTTCTCCCTACCACCAGGGAAAGCCGGTGGTAGTGTCGCTGCCTGGAAAACAGTAGATGACAGGTTCAATTCCCGCTGGTTCTTTTTTTCGACACGTTTGTGAAAAATGTAGACCAGCAGTTGCAATCTTACAAATTTCATTTGTACAGAGGGAGACAAACTGAATAAAACTCATACCTATAGTTGTTGTTGTTGTTGTTGTTTTTTGACAAAGAAGTATCATAGGAGACATCAGGGGTGTGATGTCAATGCGCAATTCTGAAACGTTTGTTCCCCGAATCAAATTGATTTTTTCCTCTATCAAATGGCACACGCACGTGAACGTGACACCATAACAGACTGATAGAGAGAGGTATTAAAGGAGAGCTCCGGATGATTTTCAGACTTTCACATTTAGATAACTAAAAATTAGTAATACTGGGCACAAATTTTCAGAATTTGTAATCATTGGGATAAGGAATAAGAATGTTTTCAAAACTTATAAATAATCACAATGAGCAACGATGATGACCTAGCAGCTTCACCATAAGAATGCAGAGTGGGGGCTCAAGGAAGCAGAAGAAAGCATGCATAAAATTGAATGCTACACAGGTGATCTTGTTAAGCAAGCGGTATTGTAATGGAATTACATTACTACATTTCTGAAATATGTGGGCCTCCTACTCCTATGCATTCAATCCAATTCAATTCAATTCAATTCATTCTTATGGTGAGCCCCCACTCATGCATTCTTATGGTGAAGCTGCTATGTCATCATCCTTGTTCAGTGTAATTTGTTTTGGGTTTTTCAGAGTATTGGTTTCTCTGCTCAAGAACCATAATTAATTCCACAAAATAATGTAAGCGTAGAGCTGTAGATTTATGTAGGGCCTACTATATACATGATGTGAATCCCCCTTTAGGTACTTTACAGTCAGAGTGACGAATATCTGAGTGTACACGGAGCAGGAGTACAGCCTTTCATAAATCTTCATCGTAATGTAAACTTTCTCTATAGGTTTATATGATGCAGTAGTATATTATAGAAATGTGTTCTTTATCTAAAGGCCTGTCATTTTCTTAGAATTATTCCAATGGTTTGTGCACAAAGTTTTATCAAGGTAGGTCATGTTGTCAAAATTTAGCATGTACCACAATTACCCCATTGAAAATCAACATATCCCAAATCATTACAATTTCATTACAATTTGATGCGAATATTAATATTTTTTCTTTATGTTTTCATCCGTCAGGACAGCCCCCCCCCCCCCCCCCCCGGCATGCCCGGACGAGTACCCCAACTAAATACCGGTTGGCGATAGGGTTGGAGTTTACATTATAACATAGGCTTAGGTTTAGGGTTAGAGTTTGGGTTAGGGTTAGGATCAGGTTCAGGATTACGACAATGGTTAGGGTCACAGGAAAGATCTTGGGTAATGGTCCGGGGAGTTGGTGTCCTGGAATCACTTTCATCAAAATTGGGAAACGCACGGCAAGATAATGAGGTGAATGGTGGTGATGTAAATTGATTACAAGGAGTTATCATCGCTGGTCTATTGGAGGTGTGGTTATGATCAGTTTCGTGTCTCCTGAATGGTCCAGTTCCATACCTTTCATAATTTTTCATGTTTAATATACTTATTTTGACTTCGACTTTCGATCAAAGTTTAATTGAACACTGGCAGGAGTTTATAAATTGAGCTCTAAACACCCGCCTGAGTGTGCATGGGGCCTTGCTGAAATACAGCTGTACTTGTAATGAAGAATGACCATCCATATTAGAAATATTCGACATAGTCACATATTCAACATATTCAATACCTGCTGAAGGAGGCTCAGGATCCCCTGGCTTGTTTTTTTTTTTGTATCAGGTATGACATAGGATGCCGTAATCACACATGTTTTTTTTTTTCTTCTTCTTGCAAATCAATACACCTCCTTCATGCTGTCAATGCTGAAAGTACAGTGCCCTTTAAACTCCTACGTGCACTCGCACGATAACGAAGAACACGCAGTTTCGAAATATGTCGAACGAATTCGTGATTAGAAAAGGGAAACATTTGTACATCCCCACCAGAATGAACATGTTAAACCAATCTGTGTTGATGTATCATATGACAGCAATGCTTCGAAGGTAAAATGATAATACAAAGGAACAACGTTTTCTCACTCTGGCATCTACTTTATGATTATGATCAATAAAGATGTTGTAATTATGATATGATAAAGTTATACTTTTTTATCATTTTACATTCAAAACAAGGGAAGACAAAATCTTGAAATTTCACCAAACTGCAAGCAACCGTATCTTTGCCACACAAAATGAAAGCGACGAGCATTTGGGATAGAAAGAGAGGGAGATGAGATAAGATAGTATTCGTCTGCTTCTTTTCCCATATGGCTGAAGAAGAAAGTAACGATAGTTCTTTCTATATTTAGCTCGCCCATTAGTCAAACGAGTGAGAATTGCTTCGATAAGATTCATTAATGAACTCGGCTTGCGCAGCATGGCTGGCTTATCGCTAGTTCCAACAAAAATTATGGAGGACAAACAGAGAGATAGGGATAGAGAGAGAGAGAGAGAGAAAGAGACAAGAAAGAGATATAAATAAATAGATATATAAGAGAGATAGAAAGAGAGAGAGAGATTGAGAATGAAAGAAATGAGTAAGTTACATATCATTAAAGGAGTCATACAAAGGAAAGACGAGAAAAGAATGCAGGGCATGTCGGGTTTGCCGAACAAGCGCAGCAATGGTATGACACACCAAGACAATACTACAGAGAAACGTTTGATTGAAAACAAATGGACAGAGAATAACCAAGATATAAAGAGAAAGAAAAACATACAGAGAAAGAGAAATATACAAAGAGAGTAAAGGGGAAAGGGCGAGAGTTGGGAGAAGCAGAAAGGGTAAATGATAAAGGTGGCCAATAAGAGTGGGGGCAAGTTTCAACCCATAACACAAAGTAGGTGCGGTATACAAAAACAATAAAAAGGAAAGTAAAGAAAGGGATCAAAAGAAAAAAAAAGCGGACCGTAATATTGATCCATCCAAAATGCAGACATAGTAGAACTTGAAAAATACAGACAATGTAAGAACGGGTATACAGAGAAAGAAAAAAGAGGAAATGAAAAAAAGAGAAAGAAGGAGAAGAAAGTAGATAGGATTAATTGATTGAAAATGTAAACATGAAACAACTCACCAAAGTGTAGAAAGGGCACACATAAGAGTGAGAGAGAGAGAGGGGGGGGGGGGGAGGAAAGAAGACCGAGAGAAAAATGAAAAAGGGGGGGGGGGCGGGAAACAAACCATGCATATATGGAGTAACATGAGTATGTTTGTGATTGTCATCGCATATGTCAAGGTCAGAGTATATGCCGGGGAACCATCGTCCAACCCAATTCGATTAATCGAGACGCTCAGTGGGGATTCTATATGGCGAGGCTCTTTCTATCAAAAGCGCCTATATCTCCTCATCTCTGGAATATTACATCGAAATCTCACAAGCGGTGGCTTAACGGTGTCTACACTTAATGAGAGTGGGCTTATAAACCAATAAGTTCTTTTGTTTCCTTTCATATTTTGTCTAGTTGTTTTTTAGCGCTGCGTAAGGATTACATTCTCATCCGCAGAACTCATCAGTTTAGATATGATTGGATCAAATTTCTCCAGTAAAGATAATTTGCACTTCACATGTCATAAATTGTCGCAGAGTTTACGTGTGCCATCTAACACGCACGGTGATCTGCAGTAATTTACACAACATGGGGACGTAAAAGGAAAAATTATATTCTGATTTATGAAACATATATAACAAAACACCTGATTCAAGACCGCCGTAGCCACCGATATATCCCCATTGACCTTAATTATATAAACAAGGTTTGTTTGTTCTTCTTGTTGGTTTCATCAAGCTTTGATTTAAATACGGTCGGAAATGGCTCTTTGACTTGTGTTTTTTTTTTATAATTTGAATCAATGCTATCTATCAGCGAATTTAAGATATGCCGATTAGAAAGTTATGAGTTATGGTGTTGTATAGTTAGACATACTTTCATAATCGCTTTTGAAATTTCTGAACAAATTTCATCTCGAATCATTTCCTATTGTGCTGTGGTATCTTATAAAACGTTCCTATGTCAAACAGTGTTCTAATCTTCCCACAATTAGAATGAATGTAATTGCTTACACTTGTCTGGTTTGAATTTGGAAAGTTGATTTATGTATAACATTTTCAGTATTTCCTATATGATTCTTTATAATGTACACTGGCAATCAATCGTATATTATGCGATATAAAACAGAAGTTTTATTGCTGCTGTTTCCTTTATGGTTATTGATGTTATTGCTGCATTAGCACAATCATCGTCATCTTCTTCATCATCATGTTGTCATTTTTCTAGCCTTTTTGTTTTTCCTTTCTTTTTGTAGCTGTCCAGTCTCCAGTGCGGCTTCCGTGTGCCTCCCCGATCAGACGGTGTATCCCGCCGTGGTTGGTTATGGGCGGGAAGGCAACCTCGGATCGGCACGTAATGACCCGTTCGTGTCTCGCGGGGATGAAAAAAAAGGGCCGATTTATTGCTTTGCGCCCGGCGACCCCGTCGAAACGCAAATCTGCAAGTTTACTCACATTTACCCGGCTACGATCATTGGTAATTGCGTTATCCCTGCGACGAATCGATCGAATATATGACCGGGGCTAACAGCGACATTCCCCCCTATGCCTGCGTCAGTCAAACACATACTAAAATACGTGAACACAAGTATGCTATCTCTCATCTACCGCTACATTTTTGTTTCCTTTTTGCCACCAGCAAAAACACGAAGCCTCTTATTTCGGTATATATCCGTTTCATCAATATTGGAACTTTGATATGCGTTAATACCTATTGGATTGATTATTAGATAATGGCATTGGAAATATGATGATTCATTTCCTTTCAACAGCACAACCATTTCCCTATTTTGCTCATTATCTTGACTGTGAATGTCACTGTTATTTGATTCCAAGAGCCCGATTTTCGATTTTCCGATTTGTTGACCCCCCTTTTTTTTATTCCTGCCTGAAAGACAAAAAAAAAAAAACAACAACACACATTTATGAGAGGCAATCCTGAGCTACATTCCCAATGAGGCAGTCAGCCCAGTCAAGCCATACTTAGGCTGACGGTCTCCTGCTCCCTTGTTGAATCACGTGTACGGCCAGAAATGTTTTGAAATTATTTCATCATAGTACAGACTGTACATTTGTTTTGCTCCTTTGTTATTTGGTTATTTTTTGTATAATTGTTCACAACCATGTAATTTTATATTTTGTTTTTATCTGAGAAGCAAAATAAATGCGAACGAACGAAATTCTACAACCACATAAACCTGTTATATGAAGTATATGTTACTGTTTTAGACATGCAACACCCTCCCCCCCCCCCCCCCTCCGTTAAGAACATTTCACTCCAGTTCAAGATGGCAGGGAGAGTATTTACAAAGAATTTTCTTTGTGCACATTCGTCAACAATCCAGAATGTCGTTTTTCCACAATAAGTCGGAAATCTAAAAGAGGATTTTTCATCCATACGACAACGAGACGGCACCATAAAATAAAACAAATCACGGCCACGAATCCATTGCTCAAGACACAATACAGCTTGCTTTCTGTCTTTCACTAAACAACATCACGATTCTTTCGTCGCGTCTGCGACGGCACCCTAACTCAATCTTGGACACCAGCGTCTTTGGTGTACCGATTGTAGGGTGCTCCTTTATTTACGCAACCCACATTCCATATTTCGTTTTCCGACTGGAACCCATCACAGAAATTAGTTCGTGTTGTCAACATATTACATTGCCGTCGCATGTGCTCGGACGGCCATCACACCCTTAGCTGTTGTTTGGGCCTGCCGCGATCCACTGGTAAAATGTTCAAGCAACTAAACTGACGGTGGAAATTTCTGGCTAGATTTTTTTTTTTAGCGCAACTATGAGTCGTAATCAATATTGTAAATATTGAAACCGTGTCAAGATGAAACGGATTTGATTGTGTTTTCTAGTTCCTAACACGACGAAAGAGCTATTTAGAAGAAAATAAAACGTGCGCAATTGATTGAAACGTCATATCATGAGTCTTTCAATATGATTAACAGGCCTTTGGAAGAGTTGGTGTTATTTCCCTCCAAACTGATGCTTTGGTTATAAAGACCGTAACTGAGTTTGTCACAGAGAAATGTCATGCAAATCAAATGAAAGAGACACCACCTGATTAGTAACCTGGAATTGATTGGCAATTGGTTTGTAGAACGCTTGCAGAATTTATATGTATGATAGGAAGTAATCACATTTCTTTGATGATGACAAAATCCCATTTTGTGGTAAAAAGAGCATGACCATTTTACGTAATCTATCAAGTGACAGAGAAAGAAATGAATAAAATCATGATCATCATCTATCCTGATATCATTATTTCTCACTTTACTTAATCAATTACAACAGACGTATCGGAATGAGAATACAGGAAATGAAAGATTACTCAGTAACTAAAACAGATATTTTGTTTTTTAATGATTAAAATGGACCCAGAACCTTTCGAACTCGAGGTTTAGATTCTCAAAGGAATTGAAAATTGAAAGCTGCATGTCATCTCAAGATGCACACGTGTTTATTTCTTTGATATAAACTGTATAACACTTTGTTGTTTTTATTTCTTTTTCGTGTACAGTGATTGTAACCTCAAAGATAGTGTGGCAACACATCAATACTTTTTCAAGAAGATCACAAGAACTCTACTAGCTCTGCGCATATCAATAAGATATCGCCCTTTAATGCCCATTAGCTTCATATACAAAATGAAATCAGCCAAATGGCTATCTTTAGCTGTTGAAAGGGCAGATGAGGTCACTTGCACTTGGCCATATAGTACTACATTTTCTCTCTTTTTTTTTTAAGGTTTGAACTTTTGAAGACGTTCCTCGGGTTGTTATACTGGTGTATCCTACAGTTGTGAGATGCAGATCAATAACTTAAGCCTCAGGGACAGTCGAATTATCTAATCACACCGGGCACGGGATAAACATCTTAAGAAAATAAGCCCAGCCCAGCTTGTTTATCGAAAGAATGGTGGTATTTCCCCCGACAATCCGAAAACATTCTCATTTACAGTTTTGCTGCTGATATTTTCCAAAACATAATAATGCCCACGCATGTGTATATGGAGAGCGTTACTTTGTTTTTATCGAGTTTTTTTCTCTTTATTCTCTCAATGTTTTGCACTGAAGAATTTAACTTCTCAACCATCCCAAGTTTATCTCGTAATTATAGTTATGAACAAGGAAAAGAATTCTTCGACATGAACAGTCAAAATTGCCATTAACATTCCGTATCAAACTTTACGGACCTCACTGACATTAAAAGAGCACTCTTGTTGGGAATATCTGCACCTTTTTATTGTCACAAATGTACACACTAGTAGTTATGTACATGTATGATATACTGCATGCATGGTTGTTTAATGTGTATGTACACAGGTGGACCAGATTAATGGAGAACATTCTATATGATATAGATATAGTACATACAGGCTGACCAGATTAGTGGAGAGTTTTCTAGGTGGTATACAATGTAGCTACAGTACATGCATGTGACAGGAAATACATTATAGCTCACTCAATCTAGAATGATTTCACCCATTCCAGAATGTTCTAGGAAGTGCTTACATATTTGGCTGAGTGATGCACTGTCCCTGTAGCCCAATGTGATTGGTAGTTATTTTTGGTAGGCTGTTATGCCAATAGTTAGGCAGTGAGTCAGCTAGGATTTCTGGAACAGTCTTGAACTTTGCAAGTATGTGCAAGTAGGTAGAAGAATGTGGCCCCAGGTTGGAGCAAATTACAGAATGTTCAAGAAAGGGGCGAATGGATAGTATATAAGCCGGAGAAATTCTGAGGTAGGCAGAGTACCTAACGCCACTGCTCTGAGAGTTACGTCACTTCTGGTTCTGAAGCGACTTGTTATAGTTAGTCCTGTATTACCTGTTTTGTTTGTGGAGATAAGGCCTGGGAGACATTTTGCCTGCAGAGAATTAATTTGCCTACATTGGAGATAGACTCCATATTTTGATGTCAACGGACATTGCTACGGCAAAGCTGTGACGGGCTGGATTCCTAGCTGGACAATATAAAGTGAATCATCATTCAACGCATCGACTGGACGTGGTCGTCATAACGTTGGATTCTGCACATTTCGCTGTGGACCAATACCCTGGATCTAACGTGGATCATTGCAACCAGCGCCTCTGGATTTACTTTGGAGGAATCATTCATCGGTGCATCAAGGATCATTCATCTGTGCATCGAACATCGTATTTGGACCTTTCCAGAGGATTGCATGGACCTTGTGATTTAAGATTTGGCTGTAATACGAGTAAGTGAGTTCATTACCGATTTATAACTGTTTCTATTGATCATTATTGTACTGATGTGAAACCCGATTATGAGTCTGTACCCACAATATCACTGTTAACAAACCGCCTGAACATTAGTTGATGGTTTCTTTTGTGCGATCATTCTTAGAGTGATTTTGGTCGTAACATTATCAACAAGTAGTGCCAACGCACTTTTATTTAAAACTTCATGCATGCATATCAGTGATTGACCTGATACATCGCGCTTTGCATATTCTTAACAGTTTAAAGGATCTAGCAAAGGGTTTGTCTTATTACAAACCCACTCTATTCAGGTACTGTTTTATGTAAATTGTTCAAACTTTTAAATGTCACGGTGGTGCCAACAAAAAATAGTACGGTTTCTTGTAATCGGGTACATAAATTGCATTCACAGATCATAATACACTATATTTATGGCCGCTGCTCAGATCTTATAGCAATGGACCATGTGACACGACTAAGTTGCACTTGTAAGGTATCTCTAAAGGGTTTTCTAAATAATATGTTTTATGCGCTTCTTGAACAATCTGGTGATCTGTACAATCAAGGAAAAAGAAAAATGATATAGAAGTATTACATCATTCTTTTTTTTTTGTAATATACATTGTAAGGTATACTATGAATTTGTATCTAGCACATGTTTATCAACACGTGTCCCGAAAATCTAGATACTAACTGCCTACACCGAGGAGTAGAACATTGAATCACCGTGATATCGCGCGCACGCCACTGGGTAGGTGCAGAATCGCTATTGCGCTTACCGAACATTTCGTCAAAAGTTCCAAACAATCGCATTCTAATTCGTACCTCGGGTTGTTTACCAGGCTTAAATTACTCTTTTGCAGAGAGATTTGTTGATCGAACGGGGAACCATGAACTTGAAGTGAAAAAAAAAAAAGGGAGAAGGAAAACAACACAAAAAGTCATTCTAGCAAACGTAGTTTAATTCTCGCTGCTGGCCAGAAATTGAGAAGGTATCCCAACACGTTAGCTGTGGATAATCAGCAAACAATATCTAATAGACACATTACCCCGCCACGCCGGAGAAGATAACGTAACAGACGAAGTAAATTAAGTTTTGAAATTCAGCACGTTTTGAGAAACAAGCAAAACTAAAACGAAATGAATCGAAACATGAGATATTCAGAGGGGAAAAAAAAAAACTCCTCAAATGATCGTGTTTTCATTTCACAAGGTAATCATCTCGCATGTTTAGCACTTCTGATACGCAGCATTCATTTATCTACAAAGTGCACGACGCAGTAGGAATAAAATCAGAAATAATAGTTTTCTTGAAGAAATTATGCAAACACATATCATTTCCAAATCAAGAGATTATTAGGCAGAGGGGTGAACATATTGGGTATAAGATTTTTGTAATTTGTCTCCCTCTGTACAAATGGAAGTTGTAAGTTCGCGACTCCTGTGGCCTGTTGCATAAAAGTTACTATTGTGGTAACTTTGCCATCAAATGGTAACTACCATGGCAACAATAATCAACAGCCAATCAAAACCAAGAATTCCATGGAAGTTACCATTGGAAGGCAAAGTTGCCTTAATAGTAACTTTTATGCAACGGGCCCCTGATCTACATTTCTAACAAACATATAAGAAAAAGAAGAAGGAACCACAAGGAGACAAAATGAAGAAAACTTATTCCCCTAGCATTTTAATTTCTCGGAATTTATGTGCAAAAATTTAATCTAGGTCATACAATCGAATAATCCATCTGATATGCTGATTTTGATGCCCGATTTCTTTTTCCTTCGCCCACTCGCCACTACGATGAAAAGAAACTTTTGCAAAAAAACAAACAAACAAACAAACAAACAACAAATCAGATTACACTAGCATTCTTTTCATATACACATCATAGGTGGCATTCAAATCCAGGGTTCTGTCCAAAGACATCTCATGGTCTATAACTTTGAAGCTAGAACGGAGTGTATTCCTTGACCACTCAAAACCACTTCGATCACTTCTGTTTCTTTTGTACTACAATGTATAATTACTATAAAGTCCTCAATTATTGTACTGTCTTTTCATTTCACAATGTTCTGTTTACATTATTCTCTGTTATCAAAGGAAGTGAAACATATATGTTCAGTCGAAAAATGAAATAAACTTTGAATTGAATTGAATTGAATACTTGTGAGTTACTTTGAACAGATTGATCATGAGAGTATGTGTATGTGTGTGTGTGTGTGTGGGTGTGAGAGAGAGAGGGAGAGACAGACAGACAGACAAAGAGAAGGAAAGAAAGAGAGATAGAAAATGATGAAGAGTTATTAAAGTGTCTTGCTTTCACGCGACCTGTGCGATCTTTCTTTTTTTTTCCCCCATCGTGCATGTCGTGAGATCAAAATTAGCATCACCCTGTTGTATTGCTTTACATGACATTATGATCCATATTCAGTCTGCGTTTTGCTTAATACTTGTTTGGGAGGTCCCATATGGCGCCACTCAAATCTACTTTGTATGCAATCATACGAGAAGGTTCTCCCCCCCCCCCCCCCTCTCTCTGGTAGGGTATAAATCATCACAATGTGTTTCCAGCCATGGCCGCATCTTCCACCTATACTCCTTCTTGACATGTATTGATAGCCAGCGTTTCCTTTTTTTTTCCTTTTTTTTTTTTGAGCGTCGCTTTTCTGGAGTTTACCTTCCCTAGCGGATTATGTTCGTTATTCCGAAGGTTCGTTCATACGGAAATGACGTAAGGCTCGTTATTCCCAAGGTTTGTTATTCCGAAACACAAAATTCAGTATGCCAAGATTCCCCTTTAATCCCTTTTAATTCCATTTCGGGATTAAAGAACCTTGGTAATAACGATATTCATTTCCTTTTCGGAATAACAAACAAATGTCATTTTCAGAGCAGCAACGAACCTTTAGATTAGCCTAGTAAATCTGAAACTCTCCAGCGCAGGGACACCAGTCAGCTATTGTTGGCTTTTGCACACTGCATACAACAGAGTACATTGCAGAATATTATCTGACATTGTCACTTAAAGATAATAACAACGACACACAGATGAAAAGGTCATCATGCTAAGAGCTTCCAAACATATTTTCAAGAGTTTTGTTAACAAAAAAGGCTTATGTCGGAAAAGAAATCGACTTTAATTCCCGAAATACATCATCATTGAACTTTATACAGTGTGGCCCCTCTACGACCATTTGCCTTTTATGGATACTTCAAAGACAAAAAACAATATCTAATACAAGGTTGTGTGTGTGTGTTTGTGTGTGTGTGTGTGTGTGTGTGTATAATGCTTCGGGCTGAAGACGTAAGTATCATTTGTCGTTAGTGGAGGGATCATAATGTGAGTGTATGAGCCAATAAAAGGAGATGCAGCTGGCATCGGTGCCATTGGCGTTGACGCTGATATTGATGGGTTTACAGTCTCTCCTTTTGACTCTGTGACGTCGCTGTTGGTACGAGAACTTCGCGCCACTTGACGCACTTTACGAGAATAGTCCGCCACTTTAATGCCGTTAGCTATCGAAAAGAGTCTGCGCGGTACTTACTGTCCGTAGGAGGACGTAATGATGGGATATTATCCGGGCGAACGTCTCTAACTTTGTTCTAGCGATACAGTTTACGTAATAACAGGGGAGGCGACATATTCCGCATTGCCATCACTATAATCATGGACTTCCTTATATGCATTTTTGTTTTCTTAATGCTTTGGCTTTGAGTGTGCTTGTGTGATGTGCGTGCGTCATATCTGTTGCAGTGTCTTGCAAATAGCTTTGCTGTATAAGTTGACCACATCATTCTTTCTTTTTTCTTTCTTTTCTTTTTTTGTCAGTTAGCACACTCTGGACGATGTAGTGCGGCAAAGAAAGGCAATGCATGGCAAATCCTCAAATCACAACCTTCAACTCCGCTACCATCATAACTGGAAATTGGATCTTAAATGCGACTGCATTAAAGTTGTTAGGATGTAGTAATCTTCCCTTAATCATAAGACGTTCTCCTTTAAAAACAGCTCTGAAAACATATTTGTTCTAAAAACAAATCATTAGCTCTGCACAGATATGTGTGTATATGGCTGCATTTTTATATGATTATACTTATATATGCATTATGAATTTACCTTGAAGGCCACATCTCCCTACTACGCTATTACTGTAGATAGTGTGGTGTGGCAGGGTTAAGGGAGTCCCATATGACCCATTTAATGATGATATGATGTGAGTATTTGTTGTCTGTCCATTCATTGAGACAGAAATTTGACACTTCTATAGCAAAATGAATGTCCATCAAAAGGATGTCATGATTGTAAAAAAATTAAAAAAAAGAAAAAAAAAACTCGGTTCCAGTTGTCTCCGTAACGTGTCAGGTGTTTCCAATCTTGAGAAATGAAAATGTAAAGACATATCTGTTCTTGATAGATAACACAAGTAACTACTGTTAAAGTGGATCTCCAGCAGTAGTTTGTATTAAAAAAAGTAGTAGTAACGTTTATAAACCTACTTTTGTCATCTTTAATTTTGAAACTCTGTTAGCACTATATCTTTTCCGGGAATTAATCTGAACAGTCAAGTAAAAAAAAAAAAAAAAAAAAGAAGAAGAAGAAAAATGCCAGCAGACCGCTTTTCAAGCCTTGACGCTCAGAAAGCATAAGAAAGATTTGGAGCAGCGCAGTTACATATTACGAAGGATAGCAAAAAGGTAGGGCAATCTAGCAAAAGCAAGATATTCATACGATGACGAATTGTGCTGTCAAAATCTACACCCTTAACAAGCAGAATATAAATCATAATTGTTGCAAACTGAGGCTTTTCACTTGGCCGAATACTGACTTAAGAAAGAATAAATAAACAGTGGCCCACCACTCTGGAAAACGGGAATACAACATGGAGACAGATAAATCACGCTTCCGATTCAGATATGAAAACATTTCCATATTCAAACATTTCAAACTTATTGGAACAGGAAAACCTACCGCGTTTTACTTTTAAAGACTTTCCTTTCTAGAATGAAATATGGTTCACTATATCTGTAGTTGTATCGGAGAGCATCATCATTCAAGTTAAATTATCTAGGAGAATCGCATGTATCTGTGTACTGAATAATTAGGTTTTCTTTCACCAAGTAGGCATAATTCATTTAGTTATGTAAAGCTGTCTTCAACGGTTTTATGGTTTTAAAACGTTATATTCCACAGCATATTATATATATATATATATATATATATATGCGCTTTCCTCGCCAGGATAAAGCGTTTTTAGTCTAATTATATATTTATATATATATATATATATATATATATATATATATATATATATACATATTTCTATTTCGTGTATACCTCAGGTAACAGAGAGGTAAATGAAGATTTCCCGGTGGATGTTGTGGCTACGCAGGTATGCCGTTGCATTGGATGATATGATATGATATGATTATGATATGATATGATATTGTATTAAATTAGATCATATTATATTACATTAAACTATATTATATAGTATTATGTTATGTTATAACATGTATTTTTGTTCAGATATTAATGTAACTGATGTGAATTATGTGAGTATAGGTTCAACTAAGAGGAGATTCGAACTAAAATGTCGATGCTTTGTTGATGTTGTATTTGGTGTTGATTTTGTTATAGGTTTTTTTGCAGATGTTGCTGTTGATGACATTGTCCACGTCCACTCCGATCCCACGGTCCACTTCACCATAGCTAAAACCATCAAGGCCTAAAATCAAACTGTATTTCGAAGCGCCACGGATCGTTTATGCAGAGAATCTGACCTGCCACGCAAGAGAACTTCATCATCTTCTGAAATGCTGCAGAAATAAAGCTGTAAAATGACATCACCATAAGCCACCAAAAACAGCAACGGTAACAAGAAGACGGAGTGATTCGAAGAGACGGTAGCTCGGTACATTTGAATGCAGTGATGAAGGTCTTATACCGTTCGATATCTGACGATACTATGAAGACGAGACGTCCAGATGGTAGGTTATATCTCCCAAAAGGTGTCATTCTATAATACTCTCACTATCGCACCCTTCAGGGAAATCTTCCAGATTAATAGGATAATGGTTTCAAACAAAACAATACGTCATTTAGTATGAGTAAGATCGGGAGAAACAGAGAGGGAGATAGTAAGCGAGAGAATGCGGAGTTAAAGATATTAAAAAGACAGGGATGAAGAAGACGACTGAGGGGGTGTTAAGAAAATTAGGGACAGACGCAGCGATTTACGTGTTTCTTGCACATCGTTATCATTAAAGATAAAAAGAGTTAAAGAGCATAGAGATGGAGTGCTTGTCCTTTTTTTTTTACTGTCAAACCTACAGGATCTAGCCAATTTTAGAATAGTTAAAATATATCTGGACAAAAGAAAGTAAAAAGAGCTGACAGCATCTTATCCTCAAACCCGCGGGGCATTCCTGCGTGACGCACGCAACAGCGCAAAATTATCGGCAGGTTTAAATTCTCGCTTTAATTCAGCTCCAGTCTCTCACTCGTCTTTGATTTTTTTTTTCAACTGCGTACTACTTAGATTAAGGCTTAGTAACGTAAATCCTTGTGCGATCTACGTATTCCGAGATAATGATACTGAATAGTATCTCAGATTTTGCAATTTTAGTTATTCTATAGCTACCAGCTAAGAGTTGAGAAATGCTATGGTGAGGAGATTGAAAAACGTGGGAAGACAAAAGTGCACTTGAAAGAAACTGTAACAGACTAACAACAAAAATGTTCATACGATAAGCAAAAGAAATTCCACTTTCTCAGGAATCCCCCCCCCCCCCAAAAAAAAAAAAATGGCACTGACACAGATGTCAAAATTAACCATAGAATATCAGAACGTAAAGACGTAAAGGGTACTCGGATTACCATGCCAAATGCGTATTACCTAACTTGTCATCATTGTTAAATGGACCGGCAATGCAGACAGTGCGCCAATGAAAAAAATGTATGCCACTATCCATGTTCACGTTTGTTGAAAAAAAAAAGATAAAAAACACACAAACCGTCAAATTAAAAGGAAATAAACAAACAGAGAGAAAGAGAGAGAGAATGTTAAACAAAGCTGACTTTGCTTACTATGACGCTGAAAAAAACAAAACGATAGTATCATTAAACTCAGCCCTAGCCGTCAGTTTGCCATCCTCGCACGGGCATAGTTCTTCTTGGTTTCAGTGTATTAAAGTTATGCGTGAACCAGTTAAGTGTCCTGAGGCATAAATGGATTTTTAGTGACACATCTGGAATTTCTATGGATTTCTGTGGGTAATCGAATAATCGTAATGTCATCATCTGCCGTGTCGATATTTTGGAGAAAACCAATAGCACTCATTCTCAGCATTTCCCTTCATTCTCCATCGTTATATGACCCTCAAGAGTAACTTTATAGCGATCATTCGCCCTGAAGGCAACCTAAACTTGCTGAATGTGTCAGGGTTCCCCCCTCTCCCCCTCCACACTGCACCCCTTCCCCCCTTCGCCGCGCCTCGGGAAGGCCCCTGAATATCAAGGCTCTCGCTATCACCTGGGAAATTAATTGTCACCGCAAGATTGGAGGCGCCGTCGCAGCGAGGACTATGTGCAATATACCGAGCCTTCCCCTCGTGCGGGACTCGTTCTGGGCTATACGGCGATGGATCTTCAATGGATACATGGGATACGATTCCCACTTCCATTTCGATATAAAGAGATTAATGCTCTCCTTCGCATTGACCTCTACCTCTGTGATCGAGCGATATCTCGCGACTCAATTTTGCGATCGGTCCCGACAGGCCAACCAAACGACACCACTTCAAGGTATAATCACCATAAAATTAATCTACAGCGCGTCGAGACTTGATAGCACCATTCACTCAAAAGCGAAGCCAGTGTAATTTATACCCGGTAATCATACACGCTTCTTTCACATCAAAGCGTGGAATCACCTTTTTATTGCATTTGTTTTTATGTCATCTGTAAATTGATATTCATGACTTGCGTAAGTTTATCTTCTTTCTGCCACGTTAAGGAGATTGGTGTTACCAGCAGTGCTATCAAGAACACGTGCAATTGGAAAATGCAACCTCACTTTAAGAATTTATTTTTCTTAAACTAAACGTATTTTTATTGTGAAAGTGCCACAGTTAGCCTATTATCAAATTATTCTTTGGGAATATGAAAAAAAAAAACACTGCAGGCCACGGTTTTATTTCGAAACAAAATTCCGACTCGAGAATTACAATTGATAGAATATCCATTCAGAACTTGATGCGAGTGGGTAAGAGACCTGAAATCCAGTTCTCCGTAGACATTTTGTGTGAGCCGATGTTTACCATTGCAATACACATACATACAATATAATTCTCAATAGGTCAACTATACAAATGACTCTGGGTCATTAATACTTTAATTGATGCACAGGCTGACGAATGAGTAAGAATTCTGACTCTGACACTGTTACACACTGGCGCTTACGAGCTCGGTTAATTGACAAAATATACAGATACATCAATGTGTGAGTCATGATTATATCCAGTATGTAAGGTCGTTATAAACGGGGGACATTCATTACGTGCAGACGTGGCAAGCATTTAAAAAAAAGGGGGGGGGGGGGGGAGAGACGGGGCCTTAGTCCATGGCGCGCCATTTAAAATATCAGCACTGTCATTTTATACGATCTATTTGTTTGATCCCATTTTATCACGGAGGGTTTGTCTTCTAGAGAGCTGAACTGTGTAGATGCTTTTTTCCCCTGGATGATAACACTTGTTATTTTTTTCTTCTTCCTTCTTCAGTTTGGTCAGAAGAGGCGGGGGGGGGGGTGGGAAGAATGATGGGGAGACGTGCGCCATCTGGGCTGTATCAAAAACAGAAAGGACTCAAATCACCAATGACGACGTTTGCTCCAAATTGCCCTTGTAATGATCAACCTTTGTGAGTATTCTTCTCTTTTTTATCCTAATGGTCGTGTTTACCGACCGAACGACGATATTGAGTCGTCAAGTTTGTTTGAAAGCTGCTCTGCAAGGCCGTACCTCATCCCACATGTTCCAGAGAGCAATAAATTTACAACATATGAGAAGAAATGAACATATATACGGGCAATATCAAAGAAAAAATGTTGTTGTTGTTTTTTATTCTATTCACAAGGCCATGTCCTCCTTCGCAGATTTTTTTTTTTTTGATATTTCGATCAGTGGAAAGGATCATAAGTACATACAAAATCAAGGAAAGGAAATCTCTTTTGTAACAGTCATGACAGTGCCGCCTTCTTCTTCGTACCATTGAGTATGAAAATAGAACACTGAAATACTTCAGGTAACAATGTTTATTTCTTAAAGAGTACATGTCATTTGTAGTTTTACATCCCCCACGATGTATTTCAAATTCGTATTATTATATTTTTCATTATATTGTGGTGAGGCATAAGGCTGTCAGCTTCAGTTTTCCGGATTGTAAGACATATACAATAGCCACTGTTGCACCATTTCTTGACATGATGGCTGGTATTATTTAGAAAAAAAGTACAGATGTTACTTAGCATTTGGCTTGGCTGAAATTGCCTTATTCCATATTCAAGACTTTTTTTATCTTCACATTAGGCTGACGACAGCTAAGTAAGAAATGAAGCGCAATATCATTGTGGCATTACACTTATCGGCTGAAGAGACAGGTGGAGAACATTAAAAATTCTCCATGGCTATTTGCGTGTTATCAAAAACAAATGTACAGTCATTTTTGTCCGGTGGATTTCTGTAGGATTTGAGCGCTTACGTAGTAAGAACTTCGACCGGATATTTGAGAATGTGATTATAGCGTCACCATCAAATTGTTCAAAGCATCGGGTGGCGTGAAGGCGTAAGGGTTTGAAGTGCCATAAAGACCCTATATCTGCCTATCATCTGAGATGAAATTGAATGATTTTTGTGTTACTTTGGTTGGTGTGATGACTTGTTGCATTTCATCACAATTAAAGTGATATCTTTTGTTAAATTTAGAGTCATTTTATTAAAGAAGAGGGTGTTGGCCCTATTTTCTGATAACCAGAAGTGATAGGCGCATTTCTTAAAGGGGAAATCTAGTCCAAATTTAAGTTAGTCTGATAATACAGAGTAAAATATTACGAGTTCAACGGTAAAATTTTGATCGAAATCGGGTGAAAAATAAAGAAGTTTTGACATTTTGAAGTTTCGCTAATTTTTCAGGAAACAGTTCTTGAACAGTTAATATGAATATGTAAATGGAAAAGTGATCATGTCATACCCTCACAACTTGCTATATATTTTTGTAAATAAAATTTTGGAATTTCCAGTTTTTCATTCAAACGCAATTATGCCCAAGGCTCAAATCTTCATATATCTAACTGATCACTATTCTGAAGTTATTCAACCAGGAATAACATCATGTTTTAGACTTCAATGACAGAAACATTGAATTTTCGTCATTTTTTGTACACGATCAATGGAAAATTGTGAGGGTGTGGCATGGTCAGCTCACTCATTTGCATATTCATATTCACTGTACAAGAACTGTTTGCAGAAATAAGCAAAACTTCAACATTTCATAACTTTCTTATTTTTCATCCGATTTCAGTCAAATTTTTACCGTTGAATTCGTAACATTTTACTCTTTTTATCAGACTAACTTATTTTTGGACTGGATTTCCCCTTAAATGTTGATTGTGGAGATGAAGATGCAGTCATTTAAAAAAAAAAAACACGTAAAAGGGCAACGAATTTGGATTTATCATAATAATTGTTCTAAGTGTCCTACCAAGAGTTAGCCAAATGCTTAGCCCAAAATATGATTTTGAATAACAGGCGTAGTTACCCAGTATGCGAATTATTCGATTACTGATTTAATAAGACGAATAACTTAACGTATAAAGCTAAATGCTTAAGGACAAATTTTGCCCTTTCAGTACCATTTTTTTTGCCCAGTATTTGATAGAGGTAAGATATTAAGTATTTGTCTTTTCCTTTTTGTTCAAGTTTTGACTTACGTAAAATCCAAGGCGTTTACCAACTGTTCCCCTATAGAACGATGTGATAGAAAATTCGACAATGCTACAAAAGTTTTGATTTGAATGAATTAAGCATGCCAAGGTAGCTTATGTTCTGTGTATAATATGCATCGTTATTGAAAATGCCTTTCGATTCAGAATCATAACTTCATAACACCCCCTATAAAAAGAGAACAGAAGGGCGCCAAAATCGTTTCCATAGTGTTTTTTTTTTTTTTATTTAACATCACTATTCCTTCGGAAGGGATATCAGTGTGCTAACACTGAGCGATCGTCATCATATCAGATGTCGTTAAAGTAGGCAAGATGAGTCTGATGGAATCCACTGCGGTCACGTGGAGTAGCAGGAAAAAGAAAATGTTCCCCGGACAGGACTAATAGGAAGGTAGGAGAGACTGAGACAAGGCTATCGGAACGTTTTGTATGTGTGAGTACGTGTGTATGTGTATTTGTTTGTTTGTTTGTTTGTTTGTGTGTTGTTGTTTCAGCTATTTTTATTTTTTGAGGTGGGGGGTTGGGGGAATAAAGGTAAGGATGTGGGTCAAGGGTGTCGCTTTACTGCTCATATAGCTGGAGGGTCCAGGGGCAACGCCGGGAACCTTCCTTAATTCCTTTCTTCCTTCCTCTTCCCTGCCCCCTTCAGACTCTTCCAGATATTCCTTTCACGATAAGAAAATCCTTTTTTTTTTTCATAGGAGAGCCGCCTTGTGTTTGTTTGTGTGTATGCGTGTATTTTTGGTATTTCTTGTACTTTTTTTCAAGGCACTTTGCCTAGATTTGTTACTTCAATAATTAGCTATTGTTTATGACGAGATTGCAAACTATATACAAGCTTTGGGGTTTTTTTTTTAGCAGTCCCTCCATTTCCAATCAATTTTGATTCGGCTTTTGACATAAAAGTCACAACATCTATTGTACATCCTGTATTTCAGTTCACAATATTTTTCTTTATCATAATGTTGCATCGATTTTGTGTAACTTTGTGTATTCAAATGGCTATTTGCAATTGCATCTTTTTTTTTTTGGAAATGAAATACATGATCTTAGCGAAACATCAGGAAAGGGTTTTTATTTTGTTGTTGTTTGTATGTTCCCCCCCCCCAAAAAAAAAAAAAAAAATCCTCCTAAAACCCAAAGGCCCGAATTCACGAAGGTGGTACAAACAAAACCATGGTCTAAACCATGGACAAAAACCATGGAGCGCCAAGTGTCAAACAGAATATTTCGTTACGAAATTGGTCATTTCGTCGACAAAATGACTGTTTCGTTAACGAAATTATAATTTCGTGGACGAAATGTTGATTTAGTTACAAAATGTTGTCATTTCTTTACAAAATAATCATTTCATCGACGAAATGACTGATTTCGTGACGAAATGACTGATTTCGTAGCGAAATATCGCATGCGACACTTGGCATTCCATGGTTTTTGTCCATGGTTTAAACCATGGTTTCATTTGTACCACCTTCGTGAATTCGGACCATTGGGTTTATTAGGCTCCGATGACCCGTGAAGAATGAGTAGCTTCTTTACATCGTACGCGTGATCATCTCCTTGACTGATACCTAAGACGTGGGGTGCCATGGCACCTTGGGACGGCACTTTTTACCTCTGAACAGTGCGTTTTCATTGTCATGTATAGGCAGAAAATTATTCCACAGCTTTCTCCTCAGAAATACGCTCTTTACGGGTCTATTTATCTCTTTGCTGAGCCGTCTGACCCAACATTGCAATCCCTCACACTGACAGGTTTTTGTTTATTTTTTTCATTCATCAGACAAATTACATTAGATGTAATCTGGATTTTTATATCAAAATTTAATGATATCTTCCTCTTCTTCTCCTTCATTTACTTGTTGCTCTTCTTCCTCTTCATTCCTTTTTTTCCCCTTCCCATTTTCCTCCTTTTTGTTCTCTTTCTTTGTTTAGCACAAGATGCTGGTATACACAGGGGAAAACGCGGGAGTGCTGACCGCTACCATTCACCTGGGTCGAACCACAAAGGGGTCGGTATCAAACGGACCAATCCAGTAGGTAAGGATTACACCCTGCGCTGCTCTCTGGGTGAGAAGTGAAGTTGCATCTCTACGTGCTCGAATAGTGGTGGCTGTCTCTCACAATTGGTACCCCCATGCTATGTCCTATGTCCTACACGGGAGAGAGGGGGAGGGAATGGAAGATGGGAGGGGTGTGCTTTGCCTGGTAAAAAAAAAGGGGGGGAACACTACACATTGGCTCATTTTTTTTTTTTTTTTGCCAATGTGTATGATGTTCGTTATTCCATGGAGGTCCATGGTTATTCCGAAGGTTTGTTATTCTGAAACAAACAAATTCCCTATAACTAGATGTTCGTTAATCCGAAAATAAAAGAGGGTTCGTTGATCTGAACATTTTGCAGCCTTACTCCGAAGGTTCGTTATTCCGAAGGTTCGTTAATCCGAAAATAAGATAAGGTTCGAATTACGAACCTCATTTCGTTTTAGGGTTAACGAACCTTCGGAATAACGAGCCGTCGGCATAATGAACTGTAACCGCCTATCCTTCTATTGTATCAGTTTCTATCAAAAAAACTTTCCCGTAAATCTTCCCCAATAATGTCGTTTCATTGTGCCTCTGTACCAACGATACTTTCGCCAAGTTTTCTCTGCTGATCGCCATTTCATGCAGTATTTTACCGATCCCCTCTTTCAAAGACAGAGGCCATAATGGCAGATCAAGAGTGTGCATAGGGATGTGAAGTGCTCTATCAAAAAAAAAAAAAAAAAAATGGAGCGAAAATATTACCTTGATCTTCCATGTCTCCGAATTTGATATACTTTTAACAGTTCTGAAGAAAATGATAATCCCTTACCAGGATTTTGCTATTGCCATGTATTCACAGAGGTCATGACTTTGCTGCTGTATTTTTTTTTCTTCTTTAAACTATTATACTCCGGAGGAGCTACCTGTACTGATTACCCATGTCAAGATGCGTTTCGTGTGACGAAAACATTATTTTGATATGACTTACACAGTACATGTATTCACAGCATCGTGTTATACAACGTACTGTGCAATGAAGCCACATTGGTGGTTTATGCGCCAAAATTGCTCTAACTCGGAGACTCACGATCAAATAACAGTCATTCATTTCAATTGATTTCATTTATTTTTCCATTTCAGGCAAAAAGTTCAATTTGATTTTATTGTTCCACACCTCAACCACAAATGTAATAATACAATCGATAGAAGATAAGACAAGACAAAACGTCGTTATCAAGATAATGGACAATTTTACAAACATGAAATGTGGGGAACCTACTAAAAAGCAAAGATTGGTATTGTATAGGACCCTAGCTGAAAATGTTAGAGTCTTATCAAACAGACAACATGATAACGAAAAAGTTGTAAGGAAGAGCGGGACGTAGAGGAAAAAGAGAGCAAAAAGATAAAAAGAATTAAAGCAAGAAAATGAAACAACGAGAATACATCAGTACCTACCGAGATAGCCACCTGTTACTGTGTGATATGCTTGTACAAACAAGGATCCCTCGTCACCCAAGCAACATAGTTACGTGACAATGTACAAAATACACATGATACATGATAATTCAGGAATAGCCTTGACACGAATTGATATGCTAGTTCTGCACAATCAGAAAGACGACATGATAATCTGAATACAAAATACTTCAAAGTATGACATCTGTCACATGAATTGTCGTGTGATAAGGTAGCAAAGATTCAAACTAAGTCATAAGGCAGTACTCAACGTTGTATTAACTGTTCAGGTAGGATGTACATGCTCGTCATATTCAACGGAGGGATACAAATTCACCTCTCTACTCTTACATTTTACCCTTGGTTAGTTTTTAATGGTCTCTCATTGCATGTTAGAAGACGTTTCCTACACGTCTCTCTGTCAACCGGTTGTACAATATCATGACCTCGGTCTTTCCGCCGTCTTCACAAAATTAATTTTTGATGAGCGGACGCCAGAATCCAGTGGGTATATACCGAAATAGCCAAGGCCTGGACGTTGAATCCTTTCATTTTTCATCAGGTCGAGTATCTTTCCTTCTCTGTCTTGGGCATTCTCATAGTCTCTCTCTTTGCAGTTGCCTCAGGGGAAACAAATGGTATGCCTTGCGTGGTATACTCGATCCTAAAGGTATGTCCCTTTTTATGCAATCTTCGCTTTCGTAATGGGCAAGCTAAGAGAGATCAAGAAAAAAAAAAATCAACAATGAAAACAATAACTCTGAATCAGAAGTAAAGTCAGGTGTTGTGTAAGTACATTCTCCAGGAATGATAATCCACAGGAACTACAAGATGCATTATCTTCGTTTCTTCTTTCGAAATCATGGTGAGAGTCCATTTCAAGCATTGCCAATGACAGATTCATCTTGGCGTATGGACCAAGGACACATTTCATGAAGCATTTTGTCGACTTTTTTTAATGACAAATTTGCTCTCAGCCAATCAGATGTAAATATCTAACAAAACGCTTCATGACATGCCCCCAAAAGTGTTGCGTATTAAAAGCAGAATTAACGGATTTTTGCCCATTTGTCTTATTCAAGACGACGCATTTCAAAAGATTGTCGTCACCTTCAAGTCTCGTGACAGATATGCATTGGATATACAGACGACTCCCGTTAAATTGAAGTCCTCGGGACCGACAGTTTTCTTTCGTTTTATCGAAATTTCGTTTTATATCGAAACAAATAGAGTGTATAAACATATCTAGATGATATATGAATGTTTCGCCCTGAATTTTACTTCGTTGTATCCGAAATTTCGTTATAAGCGTGTTTGTTATGTATCAAAAGGGTAAATTTCCCTTGCTTCTGACGATGAGAATACAGGGAACCTTCGTTATTAGTTAGTGCATAGATGTATTGCAAAGCATGGCACCACACACTCAGCACGCAGTTCAGTCGGCCACTCAGGTGAGAGAATATCTAGTATAAAGTAGAACGGACACAATCTCTTCCGGACATGACAGCAAATTTATTGTCTTATCCCAACTCGCAGTGTTACAACTCAGAGCAGAATCTCTTGGCCGAATCTCCAACCCGACTCGAAGTCTCTCGACTCGCAGTGTTTTCAGTAAGGTGACGACTCCCTGAATGACTCGCAGTGTTTAGTCCGAACTCGCAATGTTTTGATCTCTACAAGTAGCCGGTATTCATACCATTTATACGTCCCTGGACGTGGCCTGGGCGGCACGCGACCAAGCCCCAAGAGAGTACAGATAGATAGCCACAAGGCTGGACCTAAGAACTTAGTCCTTGACCTAATTCGCTCAGGGCAAGTTGAGGACATGGTCAGGTCAGGTCAGTGGAACAAGGACTGTGGTCCCGAAGGAGATGATAACAGTCGGGGAAAATCAAAGAGACTTGGAAGGGAGAAGGACTCGTCGCAGACAGAGTAGACAGAAGAGGGACCAGAATAGCAGATGGGGGAAGGGAAAGCGAGACCAAGACCGTTACATTCCAAAGCATTACGTAACCACTGATAACAGACTATAGTCTAACTCACAAGACGTATAGTTAATTGTAATATCATCAAAATCCGTAACAGTTATAATGGGAGTGCGCTGTATACGCGTGTCAAATTTATGATTCACACGTGTACACTCTATGGGGTCGACAAAGATTTTGTGTGAAAGTGATGTTTTCAGAGAGGAAATTTACAAAAACCCAGAACAAACAAACAGTCAGGTATATACATAGTCCTATCAGATGCTCTGCCTCACGCAGTTGAAACCAAATCAAGCATAAATTTAGAACGAGAAGTTACTGGGCGAGATGAAATGTGATATATCAATCGAGACGCTATACAGGGTGGCCCAAAAAGAACGGAACGCCTAAGATCGTTAATTTCAGCAATATCGTTGCAAATATGTCATCATGTTGCATACTATTAGAAAGGCCATTCTTTTTCCAATAGAATGACACCAAGCTCTTTAATTTCAGTTAATGCGTTACGATTTTAGGCCCATCTTTGTCAACCCTTGCAATTTTCAAAATGTGATCATTTTGCACTCTCAGAGATACAGAAACCAGTGAGAATTCGGCTTACCGTAGAACCAGTAGCGTTCGCAATGTGCGGAATGTGGGGCGGACAGTGTTATTGTTGTCAGGTAGTCTCATTCACAATGGTAACGGACAATGACAGCCACATTCTACACATTGTGAACGTTACTGCTTCTATGGCAAGCCGAATTCTCGCTGATTTCGATGTCTCTGAGAGTGCAAAATGATCACATTTTGAAAATTGCAAGGGTTGACAAAAATGGTCCTTAAACCATGATGCATTAACCAAAATTAAAGAACTTGGTGTCATTCTTTTGGAAAAGGAATGGCCTTTCCAATAGTATACAAAGTAAGGAAATATTAGGAAAAATGTTGCTAAAATTAAAAATCTTAGACGTTCCGTTCTTTTTGGGTCACCCTGTATAGTAAAATGTGTGACACGACGTCGCGTCGTTGTGTTCACTGCGCCAAGCATAGCGTTTCGCATTCAGCATCTGTGTCTCTAATCTTTAGATTCACCTTGTCAAGCATGGGGATAGTATTTACCGGGTCAATATGGAATTTACATCCATAGGATTTTTTAAAACAAAAAAAGGTAGATCTCTCCATATTCCCCAACTTTTCTATTCTTATTGTAATCTGTTATCTTATTGTTATCTCCTTGTCAATGTCTATGCGTGAGGATATCTCATAAGCGGATTATATTCGCAGGGATCTCGCCAGCGTATATCACCCTTGTCGGCCCCGACAAGCGTGCGGTTTGAAGAAGCAATTGCCGACAAGGGTAAAACTTGCCGACAAGGGTAACACCACGCGTGAACTTGCCGACAAGGGTAACTTGCTTGACGAGCCAAGTTCGGACCAATTTCTCGCCTTTTTCAGTCTTTATTATCTGGCTAGAAAAGAAGCTGGATGTTGAAAGCAGCAGCAGTTTACACACTTAAACAAGCGCAAGAAATTATCTACGCAGTCACCGCACCGATCACAACAACGCGGCTCAACAGAGCGACGTACTAGCCGATTGATGATACACACCACATCACACACCGTACTTGCTCACTCACATGCGCTCTGATTTGGGATCCACACACACATGCACAAGCACCCAGCCGGCCACTTACAGCCGCCTGCGTGTACAACGGTACAGTGTATTGTGAGAGGGAGAGAGAGGACGGAAAGAGAGGGTCGGAGGCGCAGGCCGAGGGATCGAGGCTGAGGAACGCTGACACGTGCTCGCTTGTTGTCACGCTTGTTGTCGGGTTACGCAAAAACAAACGATATGAAATGCATGCCCCCCTCCGCCAAAGGTTGTATTTTTTATTTTTTTTTGGCTGCTTTGGTTTGTTTGTTAGTTTGTCTGCCTGTCTGTCTCTCTATTCGCAAAATAAGTCAAAATTTGGGAACAGATTAGGATGAAATTTTCAGGAACAGTTACAGTTGGTTGGTGAAATGGCGCAAGGAACAGATGATTAAATTTTGATAGTGAGCAGGATTTATAAAACCATCGAAATTCACCGCCAGGATCCAGGATTTTTAGACTTTGTTTCGTATATTTGAAAGGATTCGTATCAATTCTTTAGGAAGCTGGCCATCGGCAATGACGCAAAATTAGATGCGTTCAAAGCATTGCCGCAGAGAGAAAATTAACTCCATTTTTCGTTAAAAAAGAAAAGAAAAAAGAACGTGCGATGGAGTAAGCAAATGCAAATTGTTATTTAGGTTTTGGTAGTTTCAGTGGGTTATCTTTTTTTTTTTTTAATCTAAAAAGCCATGCGTTCCATTTTAGCCTTTTCAATTTCCATGGATTTGTAAACGTCATCGTGAATATTCCATTTTCCTTCTCCGGGCCGAAATTTATAGTAATTCTGTCATGATGGTCTTTCAAGTTCAACGTACGTAATGCTCCACGTGCTTCTGGGTTGGTTTGTTAAAAGGTGGGTTAGGGGGCCTTCATGGGCAGAAAATAAATGGATGATCATTCATCAATATTCCCAGTTGGTTTACATGCTATGTACACGCTGTTTACGACCACTGAAGCAAGGTGGCAGTACGCGCGACATTCTTTATCTGACACCTGGCTTTCGTGGAAATTTCATGGAAATTTCCACAAGCCATGATATCAAGTTTCCCCACTGCTTGAGGTCGTGCTTTTTGTTTTATTCTTCATTACGAACATCAATTTTTTCAAGTTGAAAAGTGTAGATAATTTGCTTCGAGGACGTGTTTCTTTCTTCTTTTTTTTTTCATTGCAGCGTCGGTAACATTTTGTTTTGTTCATCGTCCGTGCATGGCAGGGGTTCATGGAAGGAGAACGATGGGAATGACTGGGGAGAAAATAAACTGAAAGAAGGAAGCATCTTTTGAGCGAGCTGTCTTTGTTTTTCTCTACACCAGCATCAGTTATCGCCACCAAGGTTCATTTTTTTTTCGTTACTCCGACAGATTAATGATAAAATGATGCTATAGATTCTTTATTCTGAAGGTTCGTTAATCCAAAAATGATTAAGAAAAAATGTCCGTTCATTTCACGACGAAATCAGTTTTGTTATTTCGAACGTTCTGCCAGTGAAATTTCGGAATAAAACGACGGCACAAAACAGCGTGTTTTCGTACTCTAAGGGTCTGTTATTCCGACAGAAGTAGTTATGATGAAATAAAAAATTGTAGATTCTTTATTCTGAAGGTTCGTTAACCGAAAATTGAATAAAGAAAAATGTCCGTAAATTTCAAAACGAAATCAGTGCGTCATTTCAAACGTTTTGCCAGTGAAATTTTGGAATAAAACGACTGCCCCAAAACAGTTGCAGTTTTCTTACTCTGAGGGTTCGTTACTCCGACAGATTAATGATAAAATAATGCTAGAGTCCTAATTCTGAAGGTTCGTTAATCCAAAAAATGATTAAGAAAAAAATGTCCGTTCATTTCACAACGAAATCAGTTTTGTTATTTCGAACGTTTCTGTCAAGTGAAATTTCGGAATAAAACGACGGCACAAAACAGCGTGTTTTCGTACTCTATAAGGGTCTGTTATTCCGACAGAAGTAATAATGATGAAATAATAAATTGTAGATTCTTTATTCTGAAGGTTCGTTAACCGAAAATTGAATAAAGAAAAATGTCCGTAAATTTCAAAACGAAATCAGTGCGTCATTTCGAACGTTTTGCCAGTGAAATTTGGAAGAAAACAACTGCCCCAAAAAACAGTTGCACTTTTCTTACTCTTAGGGTTCGTTACTCCGACAGATTAATGATAAAATAATGCTACAGTGTATATATATTCCTTATTCTGAAGGTTCGTTAATCCAAAAATGATTTTTAAAAATGTCCGTTCATTTCACAACGAAATCAGTTTTGTTATTTCGAACGTTTCCGTCAGTGAAATTTCAGAATAAAACGACGGCCCCAAAACTGCTAGTTTTCTTTTACTCTGAAGGTTCGTTACTGCGAAAGAATAACGATAACACTTTAGATTCTTAATTCTGAACGATCGTTAATCGGAAAACGATAAAGAAGAAATGAAAACGGTTATAGTTTTCTTACCCTTAGGGTTCGTTACTCCGAAAGAATAATGGCAAAATAATACTCTACATTCTTAATTCTGAATGATCGTTAGTAGAAAAATTATAAAGGAGAAAATATTCGTTTATATCCAAACGAAATCAGTTTTGTTATTTCGAATGTTCTGCCAGTATAATTTCGGAATACAACAACGGCCCCAAAACGGTGTTTTCTTATTCTGAAGGTTTGTTATTCTGAAACAATAACGATGATAGATTCCTTTCTGAAGGTTCGTTGATCGGAAAATAATAAAGAAAAAATGCTTGTTAATCTTCGAACGAAATCAGTTTTATTTTGAACATTCATCTGTAGTACCGACCTTTGGTGTTGTTGTTGTTTTCGATTACAAACCTTCGAAGTACTCAGTAATGAATCGTTTCATTTTATGATTAAACAAACCTTCGGAATAATGACCATCATTACATTTAAAATTGTATGATATCTCTTTGATGTCACGGCCAAACTACCGCAGTATACCCAGAAAGGAAAGTGCAACGATGTCCCGAAAGTTCTCGATCGCTTCTCGCGCATCTGCATGCAATAGGCCTACCACGTGGTCGAGCAGACGGCGAGAAAGCAACACGGCGCGCGTTGTTGCGATGCAGAGGCGGCTAATTATTGCAACAGTGAAACAGGAAAGGCCTAAAAGAAATCGGAACCTCCACCATCGGCACCTACTTCTCTTTCATTTGTTATTTAGGAACTGCCGCTAACAAAAGGTATGGAGTTTCTGCATTGTTTCTGTGAGAATATGCCCCTCACAACGTTCATTACATCTCCGTGAAAATGTCGCATTTAGTGGCATTTTAGCGGCGATTTATCTGTGTTGTATTGAGCATAAGCGACGGTTTCCGCGCTTCGCGCGGGAGGGGGAACCCCCCTCCCGTACCCACCCCCACAAAAGCGCGCATAAATGCCGACAAGCGTGAAGAAATTCCTGGCGAGAACCCTGATTCGTGTGTAATATATAGATTTTTACTTATAATGTTATGCAATAATCCCTGTATGGATATTGACAAAGTCACGTGTGTGACTGTGTGTGGGCGCGTGTGTGCTATATAATAACAGTGGTTATCATCCGTAATGGCGCGGTCAAGAAGTTGCGCGAGAGATCCGTTTACTATTTTTTTCACACAGAGCCGAAAACAATTTCAGAAGAGGGAAGACGTGAAAAATAACATGCCTTTATCATGAGAGTAATGGTAAGAATAGTAATGATAGCAATGATGATAATAATGGTAATGATGATGATTATGATAACAAAAGTCACAATGATAATGATAATAGTAACAATGACAGTGATAATGATAAAAATGATAATGATAACAATAAAAACAATACTCATCATCATCATCATCATCATCATCATATTAATGCCAATGATGAAACTCTTGTAAAGCGCATTTCCAAATAAAATATTACCGATCAATGCGCTTTACACGAAGACATTGCGATCACAAAAATGTAATGAAACAGTAAACATTTCATATAAAGGTTCTGTTTGAAAGTAGACATTGACGGTGACAGACGAAGTTCATTTGGCTGAATATTCTACTCTGTGGGTCTTCGTACTATTATACCAAATGTGTCCTACCCCCCCCCCCCCCACACACACACACATTGACTCGTGGTACCCTTTAAAAAAAAACTCACATCATGACACGTGATGCCGGTCATACTACTCGCGATCAGTAAAACATGGTAAAACAGTAAACACACCACTATAAAATGATCGTTCCCCTTCTCCCATGTCAAACTTGTGTACAAGTGGACAAACATCACGAAACCACAAGCAAAGGGATGAGTCGCTTATTGCATGCATGTTATCCCGTTGATCAACGTCAGGGAAGGGCTAATCACGTGTATATTGAATGATGGGGACGAATATCGCGCGGAACTTGCGGGGTCAGCGGATTTTTATCTTAACAAGAGATGCAGTTTGTCCTTTCCTATGTACGCCATCGCATATGTATGTATAACCTTCACATAATCCTTATCCTGCGCTTGGTTCTTATTATGTACAGAAGACATCGTTCGCTGTTGATTTATCCCACTGACCAGAAACTGATCCGCCACTGACGCTCGCTTTCAGTTGGCGGAATCTTGATAGCGATAACGGCATCGGACAGCCGAAGGAAACCTGACAGAGAAACTGACCGCTGGAAAGTGTCTTCACGCTTGGGAACAGATTCGTGTTTACTTGCCAGTCAGATCTGTGGTCAGTTTATTGTCTATCCACGTCAAGTTGCAAAATTGCAAAGACACGGCTTATCAATATTTTCTCCGTTTTGCTTTACAAAGGGCAGATATATAGTACATGTACTTCGATGATAAATATGCTAAAATGTATCTTCTCTATGAGCAAATTAAAGGGCATGAGTGAATGAGAAACATGGAGCACTTTTTTCCCTTTACGTGTACTGACACAATCGTCATTCCAAGGCGGTGACGTATTTTGGTTCCTGCTTTTTTTTTTCATCTTAAATGCTTTTTAGCGATTGAATTTTGAACAAGACAGTGTATATAATAAGTTTTTAAAGGCAAGCGCTAAATATTTCTCTCTCTCTCTCTCTCTCTCTCTCTCCCTCTCTTTCTTTCCATCAACAGATAATATTCTACATCGATATTAAGTTAAAAATATGGCGGCTTACAGTAAATGCATGAATGCGCATGCAAGTATGTTTAGGGATCGTATCCAACATGAAATTAACAACCTTACTGTACGGTGGGTAAAATAGACCCAGAGAGAAAGCATAGGTGGCGTTTACGATGGGATTTTGACGTACATATTGCATTAAGATGTCACAAATTTTGGGTTGTATGATGGCTTTTCCACACTATTTTTGTTCAGGGTATTTTCGCTGCTGCAAAAGACATCATCTTGTCCTTATCGGATTGGCAAATCTGAATTTAACTGTGGGTATCCTAAATTGGAGACTGATTATAGATGGAAGTGGTGAAGTCATTAATCTGCACAAAATCACAATTTGAGAATTGAGGGAAATTTTGAGAATTTGAGACAGCGTATTAAATCTAATTTTCTAAAATGCGTTGCCAATTTAAAGATTAGTCATACAGTTTAGGATGGAGAATCTTTATATAATCTTTCACCGAAAATTGATGCGTGACCTAAATAAGAATCAAAATAACGAAAGAGAAATTCTATTCTACCCTATGAAATACTCGTCATGAAAGGAAGAAAGTAACAACAGAATCAAACCATAATGTATCATATACTGTGGTTTATAGGACCTGGTGGGTTTTTAAAGGCACTGTTTATAGCCCAATTAGGATAGTTCCTCTCGAGATGGTTTTCATATCACATATCAAATTGTAGTAAGGGAGCAATATTATAATAATGCCAAGGTGAGAGTGCGTTAGTGGAGATGCAGCGCACCTTAGGGTAATGGTGTAACATGCACTACATTGTGAATACCCAAGACTGCGCCGCATCTCCATTAACGTCCCGAACTTAAACCCGGGCATTATTTTCTTTATAAAGACTAGTGGTTCGCGTGAGCTATATTTTTAGTAACCTTTGTGGGTAAATACCAGTCTGCGACATTAATTGTATAGAACTTTCTTTTGAAAAAGCCATGGTGTCCGAAGAAATGTTCCAGCACACTGGTACTGAACACGAACTTGTTTACAGTAAATATTTGATTTAAGCTTACGCTTGTAACTGACTGAGTACGAATTTCTAAAGTATGCAGTTGTGACGTGTCATTAAGCGTGATTATGGCAAGCCACAGTCACGCCCTATCTTAGTCATTAGTCATTAGTCATCGGTCATTAGTACGCGATCAATGGTAAAAAACCTACACCAGCTGGGCATGTTATGAAAAATAAAAGCCAATCATTTGATTAGGATCCATATATCCACTTTATAACAACAAGTAAATGTCTAGGGGCATTTTCATCTGATTGGCTGAGAGCAAATTTGTCTGACAAGTTTGTCGGACAAACCGCTTCATGAAATGCCCCCCCCCCCCCCCCCCCCGATCTGTGTGTGGTTGGTTACGCGCGCATTTGAGCCTCTGCTCGCTTTTCCTTTCCGGTGGTGCAACGTATAGCAGCAATAAATTTACAATGAAAACTTCATAAGATAGTTCATTGATTTCCCCGGGAAAAGAACAAACTAAGTTTTCCCAAGATCTCATCACTTACCGACAATCAATTACTTGTGTGCTTTGATTGTAGTTCAGAAAGGTCTTTTATCATAATGTTTGCTGCTGTCGGACAAGAAATGTCATGGGAAAATAGAATTAGGAAAGAGTGGAAGATCTGGTGCATAACAGATTACTGTGCAGCGACCTCTGTTTGTAGTGATTAGCAGTACTTCACACCATTCCTCTTCTGTTTGATAGGTCATATTTTCTTCTCGCTGGTAAACCAGATCAAAATTCGATGTTTAGTTTAGAAGTAACAATTTTCATTTTCTCTGAAAAGGGAGGTCGATACTTATACTAATAATTCTACTTTTGAATCGGTTCTAGAGAGTTCGAATTCGGCGTAATCTTAGGCAGGAGCACTGGTGAATGTCAAACTCCTCAACGATCGATGCACGATCGAACGCTTGTCTTCATTTACAGTTGTCAACTCGCTGTCGAGCCCGGTGTTCCTTCGCCGTTGGCCATGAGCGAGTTTCGACCTAGGTTTAAGGGAATATAACCCTTGTTGCTTGATTCAGCAAAAACGATCTCCCACCCCCTCCTTCTCTGCCTGTCTGTTTGTCTGTCTGTCTGTCTGTCTCTCTGTCGTATAGATTGTAAATATCTATATCTATGTACACATAATAGGATATACCTTGTATATTCACGTACAGAGACAAAAAGGGCGATACAGTTAATCGAGAGTAAACATAAGGACATTAGAAAAGAAGACAAGATTTCCGAAGTATCGAGTTTGTGCAAGGATATTGCTGGCATTAGGTATCCCGCTATTACTTCTGATATCATTGGAAGATATACCTTTTGGAGACAGTATAGGGTTATGATTGATACTTCTATGAAGACAAGAGGCATTATCAAAGGAGACAACTTTGCGTCTCAGTAATGTTTTATCCCATCCATTCCGTGGTTTAAAGCTGACAACGCTTTGTAGGCTCTGCATATTTTCCATTATTATATACTGTCTTTGAAACGTGCCATAATTGGATATATATATATATATATATATACATATATATATATATATATATATATATATATATATATATATATATATATATATATAATGTACATACATACAGCGTTCAAGTAAGTCAGTGGGAACACACTGTGAAGCAACAGCTTTGCTATATTCTTTTCGGTCAAAAGGAAACTGAAGCTGTTTCTTTCGCGATTTTTTTTTCTTATGGCCAGCTAAACAAAGCGTCTCCTTCGATAGGGACATTTTCATTTGGTTGGATTAGGGCCGCTTTGCGGTGCCACGCGATATCTTTGTATCAATGAAAGTCGCGATTTCTCCCTGTCACAATCGATGGATTAGTGCCAAGGAGCCAGCACTGCCCCATGTCAAGGGATAATGTGTCCTCCGGGCAAAGCGTCTTTCCCCGCGCAATATATAGCATTACCCCGGATACTATTGACACAGAGCAAATGTTTCAAACGAGCAGTTTGAATCGTAAAAAAGAATACCGTAATATTATAGCTTTGTGCAATGAACGCGTAATATAGGCAACAATAAGAACAAAACAAAGACAAGTTCTATGAATTATTCAGCTTTTTAATCACGTGTGAACTAAGGCATTTCCGCTTACACTTTCTATTTTCGATAACGTTCTCAGTCGAAGTCGGTTAGGAACACGGAATGGCCTACCGAAGCCCGACACCACTAATATAATCCGATTACCAACGCCGAACTTGACGCGCGGGACTGATGATTCGATTTGAAAGTATTTATTCTGCCTGTAAAATGCTGGGACAGCTGTTTGTCCTAAGACTACCAATCTTCAACGATTGCTGGCATTCGAGTCAACACTCGAAGAAACGGGCTTAATGAAGGATCAAATAAAGCATAGATCGGTAGGAATCTAATTTAGAAGGCCTTCAAATGGGATGACTGGAGGGGAGACTAGCGGTATTTTTGTTCCCTCTCTCTTATTCTGTGTCAAAAGGTCATCGAGTTTATGCAATTAGATTAAATGCACGTGATTAAACTATCTAATATCATGAACGTCCAAATCAGGACGGGACTGCGCCGTGAAATATTTATGGGAATCTCTCCTGCGTCAATCTGAACTTATCATTTAATATTATTGCTATATGTTTCTTTCTGAATCAATACATTTTTCTCTCTCATTCTCTCTCTGTCTCTGTCCGCCTCTCTTACTGTTTCTCTTGCTCTCCCCTCATTTTTTCGGTCTCTGAAATGGATCACAGAGCTTTTGGATTTGCGAAGTAGCTTGTTGTTGATTCTCTTTATAATGGCTTCAAAGTTTTGCAGCAAAATGAGTGAAGTGATTTTTACCTATCAAAGGATAGTGTGAAAAGGGCTCATCTGGGACAAACTCACGGAACTCAGGGAAATTGGACCCGTCGGAAGACCAGCACGACCATGAGGGCCGAGCTGAGCAGCCGTTTCTCTGCAGCTTGTTTCTATTTGATATCATGTTAAATGAAATACACTTTTATTTTTACGGTTGTAATATTCATGTATATTGTTACCTCCGCTAAGGGAGGACGATATGTTTTCGTTACCGTTGGTTTGTTCGTTTGTTTGTTCGTGTGCAAAATAACTCAAAAAGTAGTTAACGGATTTGGATGAAACTTGCAGGAAAGGTATGATACAAGTAACAGAATGATGATTAAGTTTAGACAGTGATCCGTGAATATTGGGGAACTTTATGAAGGATTTTTGATATTTTGGCAGGTAGGGTCAATGAACTTGGGAATTCAGGCTGCGCGTATTTGAGGTTTGCATGCGCGCACTATAGTGCATGCCAAAGATCGTGTGAACGGTTGCAAAAAATCTCGAGATATGGAGTGCGATCGTCATCCCGCTATTTCGTACGTGTGAACCCGGCTAGTATAGTCTTTGGTGCGTGCTCTAGCTTCTGCTAGGGCGAGGCGCACCGTGCAGCTGAGGGTTTATGACGTAACAAAGGCTTCTATACTGGGAAATCGGGCGACTTTCAGCACACAATGCTATATGGGTGGAAATCACTGATATCTCTATGGAAGAACAAGATCAGTGGTGGAAATGAGCTGCATGCATGTGGGAGGTCTGGGCTCTCAGAGTGTTTCTCTAGTTTGGAAATGAAAATAAAAAAAGGAATGAACTGAACCGAACTGAACTGAATTTGTTATTCAAACATTCTCTCTCGGTCTCTCTCCCTGTCTCTTCATCTTTAATCTTTAATAGTTTCTGATGTATGATGTCCCTTTAGCAGATCTCTGGAGAAAAAAAAAATCAGAAGCAGAATGAGAGAGGAGATAGAAAAGGTAGAGAATGGGAGAGAGAGAGAAATGTTAGCATTTCAGTTTTCTGCTCTGATCGTTTGAAAGAGTTATGTCATCGTGCAATGCATAACCTGCGTGGGCATTAAAATAAAAGAGAAAAGCACTCTCGGTAAATTTGACAGAGAATTACTGAACAACATACATTTGGGGATTTTTTTGTAGGTTGATTGACAGTTTGTTCGCTCTTATCTATATAGTAAGAGTAATCTCGTCATAATAGTATAAGACAAGCCTTAAGTTTTGATAGTGTTTCTTTAAAGTTAAAGTCTCTTGTATTCTTACAATTTGATCTTATTTTTTATGAGGGGACTGCATACCACAAGCTCTGCTTTTTAGCAGTTCCCTTCATTTCCACAAACTTTGTTTCGGGGTCTACCATAAAGATATTACATTTGTATCTCTGTTAACGATTTCCTGCGTTTTTAGTACACGTTATTATGTTCATTACATTGTTGTACTGATGTCGTGTCATTATTTGTATACCTAAACATTTCATTGTATCCTCAATTTGTTGGAGATGACATAAAACAACTTGAACTTAAAAATAGGTAAACAAGGCCCATGAGTCAGACACGAGGCTAAAAAGTCCCACGAGACCAACACCACGTGCATTTAATATATATATATATATATATATATATATATATATATATATATATACATATGTATATATATATATATATATATATATATATATATATATATATATATATATATATATATGTATATATATATATATATATATATATATATATATATATATATATATATACATGAACCTCTCCAACGCTTTAAAGCGTTTATAACTTTTGACAGGCTGTTTTCGAGACACCGTAATATCCTTGAGGCTTCCACGTTCCGTAATCAATGAGTTAGACTTTCGGACTCGATGAATGTATCAGACCTTAAGTAGTATTGAAGTAGAATGTGACAGACATTAGGTCGGTTTGCTAATGTTATCAAATCTGTGGAAATGTTGTCTGCTTGTCCGGATGAATTATCTAATTCAAAAGCAATTTCGTTACATGTAGACTGATATTGAAATATATGGAGAAGTCATAAGCATCTCACCGCCATCTCTCTTAATCTACCCCTTTCTCTCTCTTTCTCTTTATCTCTCAAAATATCTCTCACAAAATATAATCTCTCTTCCTCGCCCGCTCATTCACTTGGCCCTTCGGACCTTAATCGTCCAAAGAAGTTATATTAATGTTTCTCCATCGGGGCCCTTCGGACCTTAATCGTCCAAAGAAGTTATATTTATGTTTCTCCATCGGAACCTTTTTTTTTTCTAGATTTTTTACGGGTGTGTGTGTTTGTGTGTGGTGATTGTATGTGTATGTGTGTGTGCTCTACTGACCGCACTCACTAGCAATGTGATATTCTATACATTTTGCACGTACTCGCACTGCTGTTGCTATTGTTGTTTGTTCTATGTACCTCTTTGGCATCAGAGTGCATCGCTTATAACATGTCTGGTACACGAAAATTTGTTTACGTATAGTAGTCATACATTTTATTGCAAATATCGATGTCTTATCGCTGTTTGTAAGAGTAAGCAAACTGAAATTGAAGCACAGATTTGGAACCTTATGCAGGGGAAATTATCCATGATTCTGTGCGTTCAAAGGGGAAGATATTTTTTTCCACTTTTTTGAGGGGTGGGGGGCAAAGGGGGAGACTGGTTCGCTCCGGGTACTTCAAAGAACCACTCCATTCCAATAAATGAGCGCGAATTGTGGTTTTATGAAGATGTACCACCGGCCTGTTACACTGCAGTGATGTCTAATCGTGGTTCATTTCGCCCCCGTTTCTCTGCGGTGCACTTTTTCCCCACCGGACATTTATAACAGACGGCATGCCTGCAGCACTCAGCTGATCTTTCCTACAATGTCGTAACAGATTTGTGGTCCGGACGAGGCTCACAACGCGGCATGTCGCAACTCCTCGATTAAAGGCTCGTCAGTTTAAATACTAAATTGGACTTTAAAATCGTTTTCCGTACCCATTTTTAGACTTGCATTCATTCTTTACAGAGTTTGCATCGTCATAATCGATTCCGTTCAATGATGTTTTAATAGGCCACTGACATTTTTAGGTGCTTTGTCGAAACGCTAACAAAAAAAAAAAGAAAGTCTTCTGAGTTTATATTGGCGCTAAAATGCCATGAGCATAAACATGTTAAGCAGCTTAGATATCAGGTTTCATGAAATGCGCTCTCTGAGTCGCAAAGGGAATCAACTGCATTTGTCAACATGGATCATGAATGTTCAGTCTTTGAATATGAAAATCTGCTCACAAAAGGGTATTCATCGATCACAGACATCCACGAAGAACGAAGCCTACTTTCGGACGCCCATGGGAACGCGGCTAAACAGGAAATCGAAGTTGAGGAAATAGGAGCTTCATCTTTCGAATATCATGAGCGATTCCAAGTATGATTCATATAAATCGAAATTTGCCCCAAGCACCAGGACTGTTTCCCGTGGGACACATAATCAGGGGCTAACGAATAAGTCCGGAATGTTTAGCTATTGCGCATTTTCTTATATAGACAACCGTACTTATACGTATCAAATTCTTCAAGTTATGAAACGGACGGGTTTCTTAATGTGTCTGGTTCGGTGTCGAGAAGGAGATGGTAGTAATCGACAGTACACAAGTCTTGTTCATCCGCGTTGGTTTCTTCCTACCGATTCACGAAAACATTAACTTGCATTATCATATGCATATTCTCGACAACTTTCACAACTATAAAGTGTGTTCCTGGAAACCAGAAACCTTGCCCGACTTCCCCGACCTCTATCATGTAAAGTGTACACTTCCCTCCCCCTTCTCTTGTATGGGAAGAATCTCCGGGGCAACTTTTTAAAGGCGAGTTGTGGGTTTTTGTGACTTATTGTCACTACGATTCCCCCATTTCTGTACAATTGCACTTGTTTTAATGGGGGGGGGGGGGGGGGTAGGGGACGATAAAAATTCCCCCGCCCATTCCCTGATCCTACGGCGTCTGAATGGCAACCTCCAATAAAGGTAAATTAAGGCATAGGAACAGATGGATTGAATAGCTCATTACCGTACCCTTAGGCATGTGTTAGGGTAAAGCCAATAAATAAATCCTGGTTAAGTCCTATAAAGTTCGTTCTTAATTAGCTCATGTGCACATGTGGACGAATGATTTTTTTTTTTCCTCCCAGTTGATGAGGCACTTCACTCGTCTTCAAAGCGACATAATGCATAACCTTGCCCGACGTAACAATTTGTAGAATTCATATTGAAATAAAGAATCAACCTGCGCAGACCAGGGCCCCATTTCATAAGGGATGTTAGGATAGCAACTCTTGATATAATGGTAACTTCCCATTGCAATAGCCAATCAGAAAGCTAGATTCATGTCGTTACCATGACGATTGCCATTCCAGCAAGAGTTGCTACCATATCAAAGTTTTTATGAAATGGGAAAACAATGACTAGAATGACCAGTCAACTAACACTTTGGGGGTTAAGCATCCATTCCATTGATTTACATTGAAGGCATAAACAAGCCTATTTTATTGATATTGCAAAATACTTTGTTCTTGTCAGGTGAATGTGCTGGCAAGCACTATTTATAGGAATCACACGAATAATCATCACATCGCAGAATGTTATAAAGCTTGTTGTTACAATTTACGGTTTGTTTGTTTTTCTGCTCCTGCGCAAATTAGTGGAACTATGCACGAACTGACTTGTGGCCCTCTTCCTAGGAATAGCGCTGCAGCGTCTCGAATACTGTGCGAGGGCATTACTTGTAACAGGGTCATCCCTGAGACCGATACCAACGAGTTACAGAGCCCTCGAGTTCGACAGTAGGCAAATAAGACCCATGAGTTCGACACTAGGTAAAAAACAGCCAAGAGTTTGACATTTTAACACGGGGCTCGTGGGCCTTCTTTGCTTAGTGTTGAACTCATGGGCTGTATGACTCGTGAGTATCGGTCTCGTGACGTGCACCCCTTGTAACCACGTCGGGAAAGTCCTTGGAAAGCCTTATGAATAAATAACTAATGCTTCTCTGTTTGAAGTTATGTAGAAAAAAAAGAAATAAAAATGAGCAATTAAGTGAGCAATCCGGTCTTTGTAAAAGCTACTTCTTCAGGGAGAGAGACCGACCCATGGCGTGATAAACGGTGTCTCTTCGTTAACATTCATTTTGCCTTGTAAGTTTTTGAGCGTGGAAACGCGCAGGATTGGTACGTGTTCATGATTAATAAGAAAATAAAAATCGTCATATCTTTAATGGACTACCCTATTTTCGGCTAGTCTTTGTAGTATAGTCCTTATATATATATATATATATATATATATATATATATATATATATATATATATGTATATATATATATATATGATATACATAAAAAACATTTGATCAAATCGATGATATTCATTTTCATTGATATGCAGAAAATAGATTTTTTCAGTTTTTTGTCTTTAAAAGTACGTGGCCACTTTTACGCTACAGCGTTTTGGGGTGTTTTTTTTTATTTTTTTTAATCCATTGCTTTACTAGTGGGAGGTGTTCTAAAATACCGTTCGGATTTTCGTGACTGCACAGTTGGGGGAGGGAAATCAGGCAGCGCGAAGAAGGGAAACTACAGAGGATCGCCGTCCTAAGTGGCCACGTGGGTACACGGACGTTTACAAGCGACCAGGAGATCACGACAGAGAGCGAAGCCTTGGAGAAGTATGCACGGTTGAAAGCTATTTCCCGAAAATGGCATGTTTGTGCAAAGCACTGGTGACTGCTCACGGCCTGTCGTGGCTCTCTCTGCTCTTGCATTGCGAGAGTTCCCAGTGGACACCAGCGCACATGCCAAATTTGTGATAAAATCACGTTTTAGCGGCGGTACAAAAGTCGCAGAACCGGGTTACCTGTACAATTCACCGTCTCCCACCGCCGCGCCTCCGTGGCTTAAAATGCAAGAGAGTGCGCACTGAAGAGAATTGAGAGACAGGCGGCAAAGAACACACGTATATATAAATACCCCGGGAGCCCCCCCCCCCCCCCTCTTTTTTTTTTTTAGCAAGCACTGAACTAATCGATTCTCACAAATATCTGTGGTTCTAGCCTATATGTGTAAACTACATATTATGCCATGTCTTATAGTGGGTGTCATTAGACATCCACGCAAATTTTTCGTAAAGCAACTGCGAAATGGACGACTACAGAAAGAATCCGACCTGTTTCATCAGATGAGGACGCAATAATGGAGTTTCTACCGTCATACCAATCAGCTTCAAATAGTTAATCACAATATATCTACATTGAAAAAAAAAAAGTTTATGGTTTCTTTTATCATTAAATCATTTTGGAAATGCCTATTCAATGCACTGGGACATTAAAGGCTCGCTGTCAAAAAAACCAAAACAAAACAAAACAAAACAACTATAATACTCCATCGTTGGTAGACTATTGATTTTGTGTGTGTGTGTTTTTTTACTAGTTTGCCAAGGAATCCACGGTGCATCGAATGCAACAGAAACCTTGAAAATCTAAAATTAAAACAAATCTCGTCATTAGGAACCATATAGAGGCAAAATTATCTAGACATGTATTCTTCTTTGGAAATCATTTTCCCTTTCCTTTCCCGCCTCTTAGAGAAGACCGCTTAAGCTGTCAGAAAATGTGTTGATGTTTCCATCATAATCGTTACATTTCTGTGCATGACTTTGTTTTGTTTTTGTTTTTCATTTTACAACCAGAGACTGAATCGATAACAGAATGATGATAGATAAATTTTTAGACCACAGGGTTGGGAGGGAACTGGATTTAAACCCGACAAGTGTGCTGTCAAAGAGCTACAGTATATCTTTCCCATCACAATATAGCAATTTTTATGAGTATACCAATCTCTTTCGAGAGAGAAAAATAATTGTAACAACTCGACAAAAGGTGACTTTCCTTCTCCTTTTGACATCATCATAATTATCTTTTTGTTTGCAACTTGCTGATGATGACATTGACAGATATGATAAGGTACACTACTAACATATCAAAAGAACACCACAGATTGTTAGTACATACCACATCGCTGTGAAATACATATGTATCAGGAAAAAAAATCAACAACTATGGCTTGGAAATAACGTAAAGGTGAATATTAAAATCCTTGTTATTCTTACTCATATGTTTGCATGATTATGTACATAATGTGCGTTAACCGATTCATCGACTACTTTATCTTTTTAGGATAACAGCCCTACTGTCCCCTTTTGATTAATTCTGCCTGCTTTTATCAATATATCATTTCTTCCTAAACTGAAGATTCTCTACTTGGCGTTTCTTCTGTCAATGTCCATGTTGCTATAAACTTCAAAAAATATGTAATTTCTAAATGCGACCGTGCATCATAAAACAAATAAAAAGTCGCACACACTGAGCTTGTGTGAGGACTGAAAATAGGTGAAATGGGTCAGCCTAGCCGATCTTGACTTTTTCATATTTTCTGAAAGAGCAAGTCTTCTCCTACAGTATAGTAAAATTTGGGATCATAAAACAGGCAGGAAAGTGTGTTTTTAGCAGTTTATCTCGAACACTTTTTGGTGGAATAGTGTGATTAGGTGTGTCTTTAGAGTCCCCTTGTCATTTCTTAAGAACCTTGTACACACTCTTCACTTTCAACTCTAATAACTTTTGAAAGGATGATGCTACTGCTTTGAAAGTTGCCATTAATTATGGACAGAATGTGTTAATAAGACATGCTCAATTTCAGTTTAATCTAATAATCCCTTCATTGTTGTTACTCCGGTGGTTTACACCCTGTTTTTTATCCCATTCATGGCACAGCCAGCACGGATTGGTAAAGATTAAGCATTTGAACAGACACTGTAGTTCAAAGCCTCTTTTCTCAGTTCACACTTTTCCTGAGTGTGTGCTTTCTTTCCAATATTTACATAGGCTAGGAGAGTCCATTTGTTTGGAGTTATACATCATTTTAAAGCTTAAAGTCCTCTCTTTCAGAATATACTCTTAACTAAAATTTCATGTCTGGCGACTTTCTGTTTGTTTTGTGATGCAGTGTCACAAACAAAGCTTTGTTTCAATTAACAGTTTTTTACCTGGTGAGGGATTTAAAAGCTATTTCTCCATCCACCTAAGCATCCAATGAATTCATCTTTCCTTGCGACTTTGTTGACTAGCTTGGTAGCGATATCAGCAAAGTGTATGCAAGACACAATAACCCTACAACAACTAGTAAAGGGTTTCTTCAAACGTAAACGAATTGCTTGCTTTTAAAAGGTCTCACGTTACCAGTGATTATAAATGAGATGGAATTTATATAAACGTGTAACATACGCCCAAAGGGTAACAGTCCACTTGAAAAACAAAACAAACTGAAACAACAACTGGTTACAAGTGCACGAAGGGCGTCTGATAGGACACTCAATAGAAACACACTTCTGACGCAATGCCTTCCATTATTAGTTGCCCCCTAGACGCTTGTGTTCCCGTTTGAATAGGGTGAAGAAGCTTGTATGGATGTCTACACGCCTCCTCTCCGACTCTCTACTGAAGGGTGCACCCACGCACCCACCCACCCTTTTTATTTCCACTCTCTCCCTCGAGTGTATTTTTTAAACACATTTCCTTCTTTAACTTCTTCTCTCTAATTCTACTTCATTTCGTTTTCTTCCTGCGACTATAAGCTGTTGAACAGACCGGGGTATTTCATGCCCATCCATTCGCGAGAATTTCTCGTTTCTAGGGCAACAAGAGAGCGGTTTTACGGATGTTTATGGCAATTAAACCGATGTTATATAGGCAATTTGCTCGTGTTTGTATGCGTGACCGGCAACAGACGAAGAGAGTGAATTTGAGGTCATAAGCCAAAGGTCAGAGAGCTGAGTTCAGAGAACAATGGTAACCAAACAGGTTTCCAAGTCCATTTTTTTTTATTCGTGTTTCAAATAATGAATATATAGAAATAAGTATTCTTCATTGCATTTCTTTGTACTTTGATTACAATAATACAGTTTGGTGACTCACTACATGATAGTCTGCAAAACAAAGTAAATGTGTTGTTGAAAAGTGTTCATCTGGCCTTCCTGGTGTTAATTTGACACTGTAGCTGGTGATATTTTGACACTGCGCTGGTGTTAATTCAACAATTTCACTAACTGGTGTTGATTTGATTTTGCTGGTGTTAATGCCAATGGTAACACCAGCCCAGCTTCAATAGGAGACCACACCAACTGGTGTTACTGTGGTGCAAATGTGTCTACAACTTAAAAAAAAAAATCAAATGCTTTATCGGAAAGTTCTTGTTCGTCTTATTGAAGTTCAAAATCAACAAGAAAAACAGTAACTAATTACCTATCTAAAAATTAGTTTTATATTTTGAAGTGACATCCGAATGTGTTAATTTAACACCACAAATGAGCACCAGAAATTTAACACCAGCTCGGTGTTTCATATTTAGCACCCGATTTTTTTTATTTTTGCAGTGTAATCTAAACCAGATGTGAAACTATTGCAGAAGATGCCCCTTGATTGTTGACAATATGGCGAGGTGGTTCGTCAGTTCGTCATTATTGACTGTAAATCCTTTAGTGTTTTGGAAGCTATATCATTTCTTATTAGACATCGAAATAATACTATATTTTGGGCGATTAAGAATTTTTGTTTTGTTTTAACGCTTGTTACAGGCTTAACTTTAGAGGGTTTTTTTTTTTCGCTCGTAGGATGATTTTATATGTCAAGTATCAATGACATTTTAAGGCATTATTTACCATTTGCAGATAAAACAAAAACCCAGCATTAGTGCTATAAAATAGTTCTAAAATGTGAGTGAGGGATAGAAACAGTCACTGTAAAAATTTGAATCCGTTTAATTGATGTTAAGTATTGTTTAATACACAAAATGTGAACAATAGTTATAATAAGAATGCTTCCAGACTAAACAGTCTTCAGTTATGGTTTATTGAGAAAAATACTGATATCTCCTTATATTTTAACCTTATATATGGTAGGATATTTTGTGATACAACAGACCTACGCATATGCATCAAATGCGATATCTTGAACATTTTGAAAATCACTGCTCCCAAAGGTAATCTGAACCTTCAAGGATAAGGTAATATCGATTTCTGTCGGTAGATACCGCAACAAAAGCAACTGTACAGTCATATGATCACTGGCTAATGCCGTCGAATCTGAAAATATCAAATTGTTGTCATAACTGTCAATATACAAGCTTGCGTTGATCAGGACTACAAATAAGTAAAATTAAAATTGGAAACAGATTCGGTTTAGCCTCAGGTAAGCCATCTAGATTACCATATCATTTTCCACTTGTATATTCTTTTCTGAACTTAAGGACTGAATATGGAGTTAGTCGTATTAGAGTCTGGACAGGTATCTCAAATGCTTTGCTTAAATTGAACGCATAATTGGGTTTTATTGGTATGAAATATCATTGTCGGTAAAAATAATTGACGTCACTGATATCGGGATTCTTAGTGAAAAATAAACTTTAATATCAAGAATACACTGACTCTCATCTGTCTACATTACTATTATAGGCCTCTGCTCGTTAAAGCGAATAAAATCAAGAGTAGCCGTTGTGTGGAGGAAATGGTCCATCTATCATTGCGGGGGGGGGGGGGCTATAGTTCGTTACTAAAATACTGTCGCTTCTGTCTGTCGGAGAAAGGGGTTCCATTTATAGACCTTCATTCACCGGAGAAGGTCAGGCTATGTCCTAATCATTAGAAGAGCCTATAGTTTACCCACATGTCATCCGCACCCTTACCTCGCACTTCATTTTTTTTTTTCTCTACTGAAACATTCTTCATTAAGCTGTCGATATCAATCCGGGATCCGCGGCTACTCGTCATGTATAGTAATGCAAGTATCATCATGTTTGTTTCTCGTCCTCTTTTTCTTTCCTCATTCTAGAGATTAATTTTGATCACGCTACTGGACACGTAGCAGCGTGCATGATTGTTCAATATTTTGAGGTAGAGTACACCTGATATTAAGGCAAGACCAGAACAAACAGGGGAGCATACTCTACCCTCGATGATGGACGTTTTAATGAGTTTGGATAGATACCCGTCAAGAGACTAAGTGGTAAAAAAAAAAAGCCACACGCAGAGATACACACACACGCACACACAGAGAGAGACTAGCAGTGTTTTTTTTTTCTATGTAAACGTTATAACCTTTAATGCATAATTTAATTTAATTCCCAAGATTTTTCTTATTTTGAAAAAAATGGCCACTGCGTAGAATCACATAGAAATTCCAGTGTTATTAATTGGGTTATCCTTAAAACTTATAGTGTGTTCCAGTATTTGTTCTTTTTCTAAGAAGAAAAGAGTAAGATCTCTACCAATCACTCCTGAAATCGGATAACTAGGAAAAACACACTTGCAGGATCTGACGGAATGAGTGTGAGTAAAAAACAACGAACTAAGAACATTGGTGCCTATTATTTATCACTGAGAAGTGATCAATCATCATTTTCGAGTCAATTTCTATTAATTAATTTCTTTAGCACAAACAAAAAACACCGTGTGTTTCGTCGTTCTTTTTTTTATATAAACTTCAGCATCATACGGCTCATTCTGGGCGCTCAATCGATAATTTTCCAATCCTGGAGAAGGGAAAAGGGGTGGGGGATGAGGCGGAGAGTAAGCTTTTACAAAGTATGCTCCTAATTCCATGCAGGAAGGATGATAATTCGCGGTGCATTATCACCATCTGGCGACCATGTGGTAGTTCGGCACTGTAAATTCATAAAGTTATTCACTTATCTTCCCGACTGCACGGTATACTTCCAAACGTTCTACCGACTCAAACGTGTTACGGACTCTCTCTCTCCCTCTCTCTCTCTCTCTCTCTCTCTCTCTCTCTATATATATATATATATATATATATATATATATATATATATATTATATACATATATATATATATATATATATATATATATATATATACATATGTATATGTATGTATATGTCTTTATGTATTTATCTCTCTATCTCTCTCCATCTATCTATCTATCTCATTCAATCGTAGTAGAAGCGCAGAGATTCTATAGCAGGTAGATTCTTGCAGATATATAAGGTATAGCTCTGAATGAGACGATTTAGGGAAACATGAAAGTAGAACACAGATCAATACAATGCGCGTACGTGGAAGTACGTGCATGAACATTATACACTTAATAGACAGTAAAGACAGTAAAAATGTAATTTGTTAAGGGAGATGTCTTGTATATGATCTAGTTTATTCCGTGTTTTGTTCTTCGCTAATGAATCATTTATTTTGTTGCTGTTGTTCTTATTCTTAGCTTATAGATGTCTAGATTCCAGCAGTCTCATCCATGACATTATGAAGAACAACACTGTAATACCATGCTGGCAAATCGGGAACAGGATTATTTCTGCCTATCCCATGTCGTCACGATAGGCTCATAATTTATGTGAATGGATAAATATATAGATTATGAATAAATAAATTGATGAGTAAATAAATAAGATTTAATTTTTTTTAAATGAAAATGCGTATTACAAGACCGAACGATTATTTTGTCAAAACTAGTGCCTCAGCACATGTCGAAGTTCGATCAAATTTCTCGCAGGCTTTTCGTTAACCTGCGTTCTTTATAAAACAAAAACAAAAACAAACAACGTGATTGGAGAAGGTATAAGGTCCCGAATTGGTCGTGTATTACTGTCGCTTACAATCACTGCTGGCTCAGATGACACACCTCATGATATTAAATCAAGTGCCGGTGTTACTCTTATCCCGGTAAAGAATTCAACAGACTCCTTAAGACCCCCCTCAAGCCGACCCTATAAGACTCCCTGAAACATTAAAAATGATAAAAGACAGAGCCCTGTTACATACTTCCATTTCTTGCTGGCTATGTACTCATTAAACCTTGATTAGTAATATTTTCGAAGGACGTCGTAGAAATAACATGGTTTCAATGAAACGGTGAACTCTCTTCAATGCCCACTATTAAGTGAATTTGACATTTTGGCGCCATATCGGCTGCTAACGATTGGTGCATGCGTCAAACGCCATCACGTAAACTGTACAGAAGGGGAAAAAAAAAAGAAACTCAACCCAAAAGAATGTCTGGACTGGCGACACGAAAAGTCGGAAAGTTGTTTAAAGCAAGGGGTCCTATGGAGGGCATTAAAGGTAGTGTTTTGGGTTTTTTTGATTTGTTTTTCTCGAGCAACAACGTCACTAACAAACCGCACATGCGTTGCGAAAGCTTTCTCCTCGCTATCGAGCATGTCCCTGCAATACACAATACGCTTGTGGGACGTAATTGTAATATTTAAGGACAATACTTACTTGTTGATTAATTAAGAAAAAAACTACTCAATCTAAAAAAAAAGGGTATCAAACTATTTACAATTACTACGGAAATTGTAATAAACTGGTATTTAAAATTGTGAGGTTTTCGATAATGTTAAAAACTATCTAATTTAGAAAATGTTTCATTAATAGTGCACATACAATTTGATAAGTCTTCAATTTTTTTTCTGATATAGAAATATAAAATCATGTTATCCCTTGCTGAATAACTTCACAATAATGTTCAGTCAGATATAAGGACTAGAGGTGCTGAGGTATAATTGGGTTTAAAATCATTGTAATTGTACTGTAACCTGCTAAGCCCAGGGGTAAATTTACTGCAGAAATCATAATCAGTGTTTGAATCACCATCTCACATTTACTGCATATCTTACATTGGAGAAAATAACATCGAACTGGTTTGAGACATTAAATCAGAATTAAATCAATACGAAGTTTACAAAAATTTGCCCTTTGAGAGAGAAACCAGAAAGTTAATGTTCTAAAATGTGTGGAGTGAATGAGTTAGGAATCTAGCAATTAACTGTTGAAAATTCTTCAACAGAAATGATCAATTCTGTACTATGAAGTGCTCAAATGTGAAGGGGAATGTTTTACACTGCCGTATGAAACACTAGCAATGGTTAGTAAAAATTGTGATAAAGTGGAAAATACTCTTTCACTACAGAAATATGGCCTCTGGAACCCGATTGATGAAGTGGAGAGTTGGAATGGAAAATAAATTTAGCAGTACATGGGCGGTAACTGCGCCTGCTGTAGGAATATCGTGCAATTTACACTGAGAAAGAAGCGTGAAACGAGAGGTCGAAAGGTAGACAAGGCGTATAAAGGATAACACCAACAACAAAAGTTCCTAGAATAGTTCGTGCACGGGAAATCACCTGCCGAATATCGATTGTCATGCTATTTTGTGCGTTTTTAGAAACATGATGTTTTTAGAAACATGTTTTGATGACCCCTAGGCATATGTTGCTCGTATCCCACAGGCAGGGAAGGGACTTTGTTTATTTGTGATTTTTGTATAAAAATCAATCTTTGGAAGAAAAAAAAAAGACAAATCGAGATTGGTTTAAGAGTGTAACTTCTTGCGTTATAGATCTGTAGTGTCGACGAAGGATAAAATAATGTGTTCCGCCCATGATAACTGTAAATGTTAACCCAAAACCCAAATACTACTGCTGGGAATCATTAAATGGAAATAAAAAAACCAAATATGAATAATTGTATTTGGATTAGGCAAATGTAGCGGCAATATGAGTAGGGTGTTCCTCTCACAGTGAGGATTACCACTGCAATTAATAATTCGGACTGTGTTCTTTATCTGGTATATGTTTATTTGTTGTTCAAGTTCAAGTTCAAGTTGATTTATTTCATTTCCAACAAAGAAAATAATTGGAAGTACAATGAAACATTCATATACACAGATGTCAGAAAATCAGTACTACAATGCGATGAACAGAAATAACATTGTAAAAAAGATACAGGTAAATTATCAACAGAGATACAAAAAAAAAATAACTGTCACTGTGGTAAATGCATAAACAATATTGCTGGAAATGGAGGGGACTGCTAAAAAGCAGAGCTTGTAGAATGCAGTCCCCTCATACAGAAAAAACCCATAAAAAACATATAGTAGCTTGTTTTCCATTTTCTTCTCTATTGTCATGTTTGTAAATGTATTTATCTATCTTCTTCTTTTTTTTTAAGGGCTGGCCACGAACACCAAAAGGTTGACCTTTGCGCTATATAAGTAGCCACTATTATTATTATTATTATTATTATTATTATTATTATTATTATTATTCAAACAATTAAGGATGAATAATAAGAACTGCATATATTGATCACTACTCATCACATCCTCTCTATTTATTACATTCTCTTCTCAGCAACCCCTCCCTCTATTTTCCTTTAAGTATGGATGACCTTTGACCCCCACTGAGAATTTTTACAGGGTCAATCGATGCGCAGTTGATTACCATGGCCGTCTACCTCGGAACAGTGTATTAAATTTCGGTGTGCCAGGTGGTACTCCACGTCTTTTGACCTCTTTCAATTATCAAGCTGTGTTTCTAGTGCATCAATTAGACCATCATTAACCCTGGGAAGGAAATCAGTTTTTTTACACACATTCTATATCCTTAATGAGAGGTTTGGGAGGTGACCCTACTGTTCAGCTTATTATGTATGTACATGATTAAAACCAAAAACGAGGAATGGCATTTCCGTTTCAGATTGGATTTGAAGCCATTAGGGCGGGCACTTATAGTTTTGTGTTTGTCAAGTCTTTAGGGACCTATCAAATGATTAGAATTGCAATCAAAATATTTGCAATCAAAAATTTATATTACATCCTTTATCCTTGTTGATACTGATAATAACAATAAAAATCTTGCTAAACAGAAAAGAAAAGGCACCGCTAATTTGATATCGTCAAAAGATGACCCGCTCTCATTGTAGACTGTCCACTTTGTTTTTGTCTATATGTCTGTCTGTTCATCCGTCTGTCTTCCACACTGTTAAATGTTACTGTAGCAAATTCATTCTGGCGTTCTCTTATTCGTTGTCCTCTGAGTTTTTGTTTTGTTTTGTTTGTTTTTGCTTTACCTTGTTCCGAGAGCAGGTGTTCATACGGCTTGTTGCCAGCTCGCGCTGGGTTATTGTCGTTGTGTTTGCTCACTGCATGAAATCGACACCCCGCTGGTTATATTATTGTTGTCATCTTTCAAATAAAAAAAGAAAAAGTCCCGAGAATGATTTTCTTGCTCAATAAAGCCCGTATTGATCGGCGACGGCTGTGACGTCCCCCATTATTTCTGCTCAGCCACTGAGAAAACCGGAAATGTCCAGGAGCACTTCCTGTCTCGGATCTGTGGTGGTTACATGTTTCAGACAGATGTGTCCTGGTCAACGACCTGATGGCGTCCTGTGAATGCAGTAACGATAACTATTCCTTTAGATGTACATGTTATATAATATGTCACGTAATAGCAAAAAAGAGAACACGATTGTGGGTTTTTATGATTACCTATTGAACGCATTTTGTCCCTCACTTATCATAACTTTTGTTAAATGTATTAACCTTAAGCTTTAAATGAATAAATATTATATATATATATATATATATATATATATATATATATATATATATATATATGACCCTGCACCATAAAACCAATAAAAAGTCGACAGACATGGATTTTTAGTTAAGGACAAATTCTGAAAGAGCAGACTCTAAGCTTTAAAATGATGTATAACTCAATTCAAGTGGACTCCCCTAACCTATCTAAATACTGGAAAGAAAGCACATACTCTGGAAAAAAGGGAACTGAGAAAAGGGGCTCTGAAGTAAAGCATCTATTCAAGCGCTTAATCCTTACCAAGCCGTGCTAGTTGTGCGATGAAAGGGACAAAATACAGGATGTAAACCACTGGAGAAACAACAACAAAGGGATTAGCAGATTAAGCTGAAATTGATCATGTTCTATGAACACATTCTGTCCATGATTAATGCCAACTTTCAAAGCAGTAGCACCATCCTTTCAAAAGTTATTAGACTTGAAAGTAAAGAGTGTTCAAAGGATTTCAAGAAATGAAAAGGGGGCCTCTAAGACATACCTGATCTTCTACTCTCCTCCAAAAGAGGGTTGTAGAAGAACTGCTGAAAACACACTTTCCCATTCATGTTATGATCTCAAACTAAAGAATAGTGTAGAAGAAGGATAGCTCTTTCAGAAAATATGAAAAACGTAAGATTGACTCGGTTGACCCATTTGACCTTTTTTGAGTCCTCACGTAAAATCAATGGGTGCGACTTTTTGTTCGTTTTGTGATTGCACATTGGGCTTTATATTATAAAGCCCAATATGTAAACGTTCGCACCTACGTTATGACGTCAGACAAGAAAACATTTCATACTAACCACGTATTATCCAGCCTCTTACTTGTCTCTTACAACCCAAAACCTTACGGGAGTAGGCCTACTATTCGACGTGACAACATTAAAGGAACTATGCAATGAATGCAAATATGTGATGACTTGGGTCTTTTCATGAAACCTTCAACATCAATTTTATGTGGCTGAATTGATATCTAGAAGACTTTTTTTTATTGTTTTTCTGTAGATTGCTTAAGGATTTCTTAGATAATCCCACTGTCAGTGACGTCACTTGTCAGTCTTGCTAAAGAAGTACGATTATTAAAATACGTTTCCCGAGACTGAGCATGACACGCATTACACGTCACTAATATAATTGACAAAGGACATGACAGGGAAAGTTCACACACATTCCCTCCAAGAACGTCCACACTACTGATCTATAAAGACGTTGCTTTAGGATGAGTAAGAGGAAGGAGAAGAAGAAAAAAGACAATGAAGAGGAAGACGGAGAAGAAGAGGAGTAAGAAGAAGAAGAAAACGAATCAGTAGCCCGGCTAACAATTACTGTAGACAGATTTAGTGATAGTTTTGCTTTTCAATCCGCCTGCATAAAGTTGATGCATTTTGGCGTCTTTGGAGTCCAGTATGCTTGCTTTTGTTGTTATCTGGCTGGGAAAGACTGGGACAAGCTTTCTGGTATGCGAATGTATAAGGTGTAGCCTGTATTATGAAAATATACCTAAAATATGCATATGATTCAAATTTCAGCTTAAACTCAGGGTTCCCGAGATGAAGACTATGTACGATTATATTGTGACGTCACTATGTGGTTTTCACGTTGATGCCTCGAAGCATGGCGTTACGTTGTGTCGCATCAGGAGTATCGTGACCGACTTTGGATCTGAAGAAATCACAATAGCCTCAGAATAAACACGCGTGTTTATTTCGGATCCAAAGATGGTACGTCGTGTGACGAAAAAGTCGTATAGTGTGCGGTTGCCTTTCCTCTCCCTTCCATACATGACCTCGTATCAATGGCTGCTGTGAGAGAGCGGAATTCACCCTCATCAACTAACAGCTCACTGGCTTCCATTTTAACTGGCATTCCTAATTATTATTCTTCTCTTTTTTTTTTAACAGAAATTTCTCGGTACTTGAAGTGTCTTTTACTATCTTTTGCAGTGCGACAGGGGCCAGGAAAGAGCAATTTCAGGTGGTAGACCATCAACCCTTCTTACTCATCAACCCATCTCCCGGAAGACGCCGCTCTAGCTAGACCTAAGGGGCAGACCACGCACCACCTGCATGTCCAAGGCGGGCATCGATTAAGGGAGCTGCTCCCATCAGCTGCCGCTAAATGGCGTCAGATTCTTCAACTTTAATGGGCGATGCCCTCAGTCCCGCACCATGCATATTGGCGTGTGGTGATTCTGCATGGGTAAGGTGTGCTGGCGAGTGTGATACGCCCATTGCATTCACGATGTTGCATGAATCATGAACTTGTTAAAGGATTCAATTGAGGGTCGTATCCGATGACGAAGTTAACAAGTCTCGTTCCATTTCATCTTCTAAAACCGTTTGAATCGCCACAGAATTATCCCGCCTAATTCGAAAGGATTAGTGTGCGTCATGAAAAAAAGAAAAATCAGCATCTGACAGATTTTGCCTTTTTTTCCTTTTTAAGATCTGCATTTCGATTATAACAGAGGTACTGCTCATAATTTTTTTATTCCCATCAATTGAAGCACGGACGATCAGGGCATTAAATCAACGAAATAGCACATTGTGCCATATACAGGCATATTTGTTTTCTGTCCATGCTTACACTGTGTTCTTATTTGTGTATACACGTATAGAAAGGAACTTACTTTACAAGGCCTCTTTGACTTCATTAAAGTCCTCTTTTTTCATTTTTACAGTTATTTTTATGTAAATGATTGATTATATTTGCACTCTGTTGTAAGATTCAATATTGTTGTATTGTGTATTAGAAAATGAGATGAATTGAACTGAATCGCATTGAATTGAATATACAATGTGTGTTTTCACGTATAAAAATACAAGGATGATAAATGAAATACACCTGTAGACGTGTGTTGTAAGCACTTGTGCACTAAGTTTAAACATCATGAAGAGCAGGTTTTCATCCACGACTGTTTGCACATAATTATGAAGATTTTTATACAGCCCATGAAACTCAGATGTTTAGCATAGTTTATTTCGACAAAAGACTTTCTCTATCCATGCTCTGTCCAAGGGCTGTCGTTTACCCTCTTCAGTGCACGCATTTTAAGGACAAGTATACCAAACCTTGGATGTTCAAAGATGATCATTGTTTTACATAATTATATATAAATTTACACCTGTAGTCGATTGAACTGCTATAGACCCAACATGTGTCTGTCTGCACTTCCATTGGTTCCAGTGGAATAAGTACGGCGAAACCTCTTCCAGTGACTTATACGCCAACTCTACGTCTATCTAACTATTTCAGTAAGTGTAACAGACTCTTTGGCAGACTATACGTCTTTTTCTCTTCATATTTTTTTAATCCTAAGCCCTTCATACATAGACGCATTTCAAAGTCGAACTGGAAAACTGAATATAAAAATCTATGATATAGATTATATCATATGTTTTGTGAGTTCTCAATTTGAAGATTTCTAACAATGATTAAATCGCAATTTAAGAAAGGTTATTACGACTCAGCCGAAGCAACATTATTCTGTTTACTTCATAACAACGTCTAGATTGAAAAGATGTGCTTCAATCAATAAACGGGGTCATGGAATAGAACATCGCTGTATTCTCTTCGTGACGTGGCTAGTTTTCTTTGTAAGGCCCTGTCTGTTATCTACATTCCAGATGTCACGCAGCTATCATTATCCTTCTCCACCATCCTTCCCAGAAAGCTTCGCCGAAACCAAACACGGAGCAGGAAGACGTTGTGGAACGTCTTATGTCATCGAACCCCCTAGTCGGCGGGGCCAACACATTTTCTCTTCTGCGAACAGACGACTGCTGTTGCTTTTCTCAACAGGGTAACCTGATTGCCCCGACCACGTGATCAGTTGGATGTCACGTGACATAGAAGGCTTTGATAATCTGTGTAAAGTTTGTGGTTCGTTGTGCTGCCCGTTTCGGAGTTGTCGTTTCGGATTCGATATGGTTGCTCCGCCTAAGCCCCCCACCTGTCAGCCATAGCCGAGTTGCCGTCGCATTGTTTGTTTCCCTCCCCTTCTCTCCCAATCCACGTTATCATGGCAACAGGCCGCGCGGAATGGAAGAAGAAGGAGAAGAATAAGAAATCGACAATCAGGCGCCCTACTAACTATTTCTATGTACGACAACAAACAATGCAAAACACAGGGGGCGATTTAACCCACATCGAGACTAGAAAATATATAAAAGAGGAAATCCAACCAAATATTGAACACCGCGCCTTCACCTGAATGCTGACGGGGTAAATCAATGCTCCAAAAAATGTCGATTGATTCGGAGGGCATCCGTAGGGAGGAACGGTGATATGCCAGATAGGCCCCGGCGGTAATAGTTGTTATTTCATTATCTGGAATAGTGGAGAAGTCGCGCAAAGAACTCCGAAGATCGGAGCTGGAGCCCGGGATGAAGAACTCCTCCGCCCGCGCTCATCTATACCGTCGATATGACAGTGATGTTTGCTAAACGTTGACAGGAAAAACAAAGGCTGTATGTACACAAGACGGAAAGTCTACAATGACATGGGAATGATAACGAAGAACCACTTTGCAGAGATGATCCCGTAATCTTTCTGGGACAGAAAAAGGTTGTCTACCCTATCTCGTGTGGCGAGCAATGAACAACACGATCTGAGCCAAAAAGTGATTCTCAAAAGAGAAACAAGATTGTGGCATGGCGGTTTTCTGTGTGTGTGTGTCTGTGTGTGGGATGTGCATGTCTGTATTTTACTTTGAAACGAAGAGTGTGTTTTCTTTGTTAAATGCGACAAGTAAACCTCTAATAAGGAAGAACAGACCCTTCAGAAGATCTTAATGAACGTTCCATGCATCGTTGGATGAGATTGTGTTCCATATCATAATCTATAAACACGTGTATCTATAGTCCGTTTGAATTACGATTTTGAGAACAAAATGATACAACACTAAGAATGATTAAAGTAAAATGTGTTGAGTTACACAGACAACCAAGAAACTGAATTTTCTTTTAAACTTAGATAGGTTCATGTCATCCACAGTACTTACTGCGCCAGCCGGCACTAAGAGCACTTTTATTGTTTCTCTTTCATTTCCTCCCCCCTGCGATCACTTTCCCTTGCAGCAGCCCGTGGAAACTCGTTAACTTTCCCGAATCTAGGTCTCATGCCGAATATAATATTACAAACAATGTCATCTTCATTCTGTCCCTCCCTTTCTCTATCTATCTATCTATCTATCTCTCTCTCTCTATCTCTCTCTTTATATATTTCTCTATTATGTACTTCTTGCAGCAAGTGCAATCTCTTCTTCTTCTTTTTTTTTTGGATATGTTCGCGAAAATTTTATCCTCATTTCCTGTCTGTATGTATGTGTCTTTCTTTCCTGTCTGTGTGTCTATCCATTTTGCTGTCTCTATCTCTCACTCTATATGTTTCTCATTTTCCTTTCTTTCCCTTTAACACTTTATACCCGTAACGGTTCCACATCGATCACCCGTCGTAATGAAAGATGTTCTCTTTTCTTCTTCTTCTTCTTCTTCTTCTTCTTCTTCTTCTTCTTTTTCCGGCCACCCACCTAAGTGTATCTGATCGCAGTCTGATGAATCCGACTTGTGTTGGTCGAATATCAGACCAGTGTCAGCTATGAGCTTAGTTCGCCATAGGACACAATTTATAGGGACTTTTCGATTTAACGTCCTGGACGTGGACGGCGAGGTAATGACGTCTGTACATTTTAAGGAACTGCCCATTTTCCAGGTTCTCCAGCACGTCCAACGCCAGAATCGAGAACGCCTCTTCGAGGGATTTCACGGCCTCCTAGATTCAGGACGGGAATGACGTCATCCCTTGTAAGCATGGACGACATCGCCACACACGTACTAGTAAGCCTCAGTGATTCTGGTGTCAGCATGGTAAGTATTTCTGATAATATGTTTACACGTAAGAAAGTATTCCATTGAACTATCAGTAGGATAGGAACTATGCTATTCGGCATTTACTAATATAGCATTCTACGCTGTAGCATTGCCCAGAAGTCTGAAAGTTTGAGTCACTTCACAAACACCAACTCACTCACGTCAGACAGTCCTGTCCTGTCGCTATACAGCTACATACAGCAAGCCGCGACAGGCGTCTGGTACTGGTCGGAGGAAAATACAAAGTCTAGGTTTAAGGCCTACATAGTATAGTGCCTCTTTTAAATAAGTGACTGTTCTAGGCTCCACGAGGGGTCTGCGCACAATTCCCAGATAGATCTACTAGAAAACTACAGTAGGGCCTTCTAATAGGCACCTACATGCGATGCAGTAGGTAGACCCTGGGCCCTATCATCACCAACTGCCCGCACAGAACTGGCCACGCTGTGTGACAGTGTATGCAACTGGTAGCCACTGAAAAGTTTTTGCTAAAGAAGATCTGATGACAATGTCATGGACTATCTAGTAGTGTTCACTTCGCAAGTCGACTCAGTGTCGGATAGGTATCAAGTCAGTCCAATGTGTATCAGATTTGCGTTGTGCGGTTATCGGACGTGTGCAGCCGATGTCCTAGGACAATCTGTTGAGTTTACCGTGATTGAACAGTCATCGGACAGGTTAACTCGAGTCTTGGTTCTGGGGCTCTTCTGGCGTTGGTATCACCCTCGATGAACCTGGGTTCGAGTGTCTGCAGACAATTGTCTCATCAGATTTCTTCAGAACCCATCGGAATTCTTGCATTTCGAGGACCAGCGAAGCCCCCAAGGGTAAGTAGAATAACGGTTATTACTCTGTAGTCTGCGTTGTCTTTATTTATCCGTCTCCTCATTTATTCCTTTCAGTAAGACGACATTTGCTCATGCGACAATTGCTCCGGTCTCATTTTCCCCAAGGACTTAGAGCTTGGGGTTGCGATAGGATTTTAAGTTTAGTTTGATGCCAAGATAAAGATTAGGGTTACGGTTCTGTTTGTGGATAGATATTTGGCTTTATAGCGTGCAGGGAGCAATTGTCGCAGGAGCAAATATCATGGAACTATTTCTTTCACTGCGCCTGCGTCTAATTTTCCCCTCATCTCTCCTCTTTCTCCTTCTTGTTGACTCCTTATGTCACATACAGGTACCTTCTTTTTCTCTTGTATGAAACACAAATACGAAATTTTGCAAAAACACACACAAAAACCGTACAATAGGATTAAACGATTTGCACAAAACATTAAAAACAAAATGTACTATGTACTAGTAGTTGCTATTGATATGATATATCATATATTTTTATCAGAAAACTATATATTCATGTTTGATATTTCGTAGCCAGCATACGTTAGTATTCCATCGTATGCAATCTAAAAGAAAATAAACTGTTGTTGTAATGTGTATCCCTCTGTGTACCGCATCTTGTACGGGTCAATTGTAAATATGACCGCATGCGTGCTCGGTTTGCAAAATTTACATAGATGCGAATAATTTTATACTCTTTTGAAAATATGGAGAGACGAAAGCCAAGAAAATTATACTCTATACTATCCACAATCCTCCCTAAGGCTCATAACGCATGACTTATGATGAATATAAGAACAGAATCTAATATACAGTAGTATCTATCTCGACGATCTAACTCTACACTGTCCACACTCCTCACAAGGTTTATTACGCATGAGTTATGAATATGAGAACAAAATCTAATTCACAGTAGCATCTATCTCGACGATGTACTGTCCACACTCCTTACAAGGTTTACTACGCGTGACTTCTGATGAATGTGAAAATAAAATCCAATTCTGCACTGTCCCACTTCACACAAGGTTTATTATGCATGACACACTCCTCACAAGGTTATTCACGTAGGACTCATGATGAATGTGAAAACAGAACTTGCGATGCATTTAAAATAAGGCTACCAAAGTCAAACAGAACATAACAAAACCAAACATAAACAAAGAGAACATTTTTTTTTCTTCGCTCATGCGTGATGCCCTCCGTGTTCAGGTGTTATTCTACTGGGTGCGTGGAGTTAATGAGGGCCTGATTTCTACCCAATCTGATGTCCAGTGCAAACTGTGGTAATTGTGACAGGTTACGTCAAAGAAAGAACATATAATTGTGAGGGGGAAGGCACCAAAAAGAGGGAAATGTTTTTGTAGAAAAGGTTTTGACGTGACTTTTATAAATGTTGATACACATTCTAAACAGCTGAACACACCAACGGACGTACCCACGTCTTTGTGAACATTTTCGTGAATTTATCAAATAGATAGACAAATCTGTCTACAGCAGCCACCTGTTTCCAGCGGCCATGCCTCAAGCGCAGTTGAAGGTATTTGCTGGAGCAAGAAACAACAACAACAACAACCCCCCCCAAAAAAAAAAACAACAACAAAAAAAAAAACGATGTTACAATGTTTACAATGTATAGCTTCCTACCAGGTACCATACTCGAGAACTGAATCGCATCGCCATTCGTTCTTTCCAAGAACTGTAAGGAGCTGGAATTCCCTGTCGTCGGAAATTGTTTCAGCGCCATCTGTGGGATCATTCCATAACCGACTAACGGTTGATCACAGTGGCTGGTCATTCTCTTCAAATTTGTTATGTGCTTGTAAATAATTGTAAATAAACTGTATTATAATGTAAATAACACAGTCTGCAAGAATCTTGCAGACTGTGTTGGTCGACTATAAAATCAGGTGAGTGTCAGACGTGTGGAGCGTGATCTTCATCGGCCGATCTTGCCTCATCGGATCACATCCCGATGTGGATACCTGACACTGACATGACAGCCGGTCAACACAAGTCGGATTCATCGGACTGTGATCAGATACACCTCGGTGGGTGGTCGGAAGCGATAAACTTTGCTTCCGATGAGTGACCGATGAGAGAAAAGCTCAGTGGAATGGGGGTGTAAGTAATATCCCCATTCCACAGAGATATTTTTCTCATCGGTCACTCATCGGAAGCAAAGTTTGTTGCTTCCAGCCACCCACCGAAGTATACAGGGTCGCAGTCTGATGAACTGATTTATGTTGGTCGACTATCGAGTCAGTTTAGACATGTCGAGCGTGATTCTCATCAGAAGATCTTGCCTTATCGAATCACGCCCGGCATGTCTGACACTGACATGATAGTCGACCAACGTATGTCGGATTCACCAGATTGCCATCCGATACATTTTGATCGGTGGCCAGAAGCAACAAATTTTGCTTCCGAAGACTGACTGATGAGAAATAAAAATCTATGTGAAATGGGAGTATAACCGCTTAGCATTGAGATGCTTACAGCATCATGGTGATATGACTATACTTACGTGAATTTCTGCCGAAATGTCTGTAATTATTGGTAATATTGATGTTTGCAAACTATAAAAAAAGTAATACGCACACGCATACCCCCACAAACATAAACACACACAATTACAATCACAAACAAACAGACAAACAAACAAGCAAACAAACAAACAGTACGCAGGGAGGAATGTGTCGATTACTCTTTCCGGGGAGTTGGATTAAAACTTCATCCAGTAAAACTCGACAATACAGTGACGTATAACGACAGAATCAAGCTGCGTCTTGACCTAAAAAGTTGATTTTTATTAGACAGAGTAAGAATGTGTGAATTCTCCAACAACAACAATCAACAACAACAGAAAGAGAGGGGGAGGGGACAGTTAAAGGGATCGTAGGGGTTTGGTTGAGACCTAATTTCGGGTTTCTAACATTTTTTTGGTGAGATAATGAGAAACCTCTTATGAAATATGAAAGAGCATGTAATTCTATGAGGAATTCAACGTTTATTAGATGAAAATTGGTTTTGAAATGGCTGAGATATCCAAAAAAGAGCGATTCTAATAAAGTTTTATTACGATCGTTTTATTTTACTTTGTTTTTGGATGTTTCGGTCATTCCAAACCCGATTTTCATCAAATAAACTTTAAATTCCTCTTAAAATGGTATGCTCTGTACTATATCATTAGTGTTTTCTTGGTATCTCGCAAAAAGTTAAAAGCCCAATTCTCATCTCCACCAATACTGTACAATCCTTTTAAACATGACTTTGATGGCGGGAGGGAATCTGGCCGATGATATGCTGGCAGTATGACGGGCGTGCAGTATGACGGACGATGATTGCATAAACCTTTTGCTAACTCTGCCCGTTGGCGAGCTCCATGCCACTCATTTTGTAGCTTTCGTAAGGATACCCAAATTAAGGTCCCAGGTTTTTGCAAGGTCAAGCAGCATGCAAGCGGTATTCAGCTCAATAGATGTAAATGAAAGGTTACAAAAGGCTACTCAAGAAAATGTCATCCCTATAATCATGCAAACCTGGGATAAGCATTGGACATTCATTGGTAGTCATCTTCATGCATAAGATTAAAAAAAAAAAGGAATGCGTATCAACCTCTTGTCCGACGTTGGGTTTTATGCGCAGTGATGAACATTATCAAGAAGGGTACATACATGTCATTGCAGCAATACGATCAAAAAGAACGGCGGCAAGGTATTTCATTTTATAAAATCATGGTGATGATGATTCTGGTGATGATAGTGATTATGTTTATGATGATAATAACAATGATTACAACAATAGTAATGATAATAAGAACAAGCTCAATTCTGTTACTATTATTATTATTATTATTATTATTATTATTAGTAGTAGTAGTAGTAGTAGTAGTAGTAGTAGTACTATCACTAGTGATAATAATAATGATTATGTTTCAGTTTTCTGCTTGGTATGTTTTATGTTTACAATCAGAGTATACAGACTACAGAATACGTTCACTGCCTCGTTCTTGGAAATAGTCATTTAATTTTTGAATTTATATGTTTTATTCTGCCCTTTCTGCCCTTTCTTTTTACCCTTATAATTCCTTAATCAGTTTTGCATTTTCCTTTTAATGCTGTTATGCTGTTTTGTATGTATCTTGAAATTAAATAAAATTATTGACAAAAAACTACAGAATAATCGTCTTTTATTAGCACTTGTATTTACGTGCGTGCTTGTGTATAATCCTATTATGTGGTCCACAAAAATATACGTTTCTCAGAAGGTGATCACTATACGCAAGTGAATATATCAGTATCAACCCGGTCTTTTAATTTGTAAACGGGGCTCCAATATGTGAGTCATGTCATCCAGACTATCCAGATTTCAGCAAATGACTGATCTTCGGTCACCTGGGAGCTGTTAATAGTTTTGACTCCCATGGTTTCTCAAACGACATCCCGAAAATGTGGCTTCCTCCGTGCATACAGTACTGCAGGGGTGAACGCTGAATCAATCATTCATGCTCTGTCGGCGGGGTACTCTCGTTTAACCCCCTTTCTGTCCCAGGGACTTTGGGCAGTGTGTACAATGCTATGGGGTTTTGTGTTCCATTCACCACTCAACGCACACGAAGGGTTAAACACGATTGTACCGTCGAGAGATCCGAGATTTTACCAGCGCTTTCGAATTTCCGCCTCACAAAACGATCGCCCTCTACCGTCGAACATGCTAAAAACAAATCAAAACAAACCATGTCTACGTCACACACATGCACACACACACACACACACACACACACACACACACACGCAAAGACAGAGCATTACACACGCACACTCACGCACACAGCATAACGCAACAGTTTTTAGATGATATTCTTTATTCGAATTCTGTTGGATATCAGCATCGTATTCATCATGAAACGAATACAAAAATTGATTTTTAATACGTAGATTCATACGAACAAAGGGACTTGTACAAGAACTAAAAACATGTATACAACAATCTTACGATACAAAATTGAGCATAAATCTTATATAAAGCACAGAATTCACCTGGATGAACATAATCAAACTCAATAACATTTGCTTTAAAAAGCAGGAAAAAAGAAAAAGATAACATATCGAGAGACAACATGACACAAAAGCACGGAGTATACTAATACTCTCATAAATCATACTTCATTTAATCTACCGAAATCCGTTTGTAAGTTGTACACATGTACACACACGCGCACACACCCACACACGAGCTATGCAGTCGGTAAAACACGTAATACCTACTTCTACATGGATAAGTAAAGATAATGTTTCTCCAAGCATCTTCGCCCACGGTGTCGGAGCATTTATCGCGCCACGGTCAGGTAAGTCCATCCAAGACCAGTTCCCCACTGAATTTGGATGACCCTCAAGCCGTGCCGAAGCTAACACCAATTATCACTACGGAGCTGCATAGACCGACGAAGAGTTCGCTTATACACCAGCATCGTACCGACACAGTTTAGCTTGACCAACACTTGAGACATTCGCTGCGATAAATTATTTGTTTATTTTGCCTGTTTACAGACTTGGGAAAATAGGAAAGCTATACGATCATTCGCTGTTTCATTCTTCTCTTCAAGGTCATCACTAAACAATGACAACGGATTATTTGGAGGACAGCATTTTGACTATTTCACCCGACTTTTACTACCGCTGTGTTTCAAACTAAATGAAATGAGTTAAAACAACACAGTTGATGACACTCCATGTCCATAGACTCAGAAAATGAAAGAAACAGTCTAAAAACTAAAGGAAAATAATTATAGTAAAGCAGCGTTACCGAAATCAAAATCCCTCGAGAGCGAACTGTTTCTGACAAGCGTGTCTGTCATTAATCGGTAATGAGTGCATAAGGACCAACTAAATTCATATTCCACGATACTCTCATCGGCACAATAGTGGGTAAATTCACTACCACAAAAACATCCAAGATACATATATACACACTCAAACACACCCACACACATCTCAAAGAATGACAAAAAAGTGATTCAACTGTTACAAGTAGCAAAGTCGTACTTCAATACCGCAAATATCAAAATGACGCACACATAAACAGACACACATACACACGCTAACTGAGTTTCGATCCTGTGTTTGGAAGCGTCGACATCAATAGTGCTTTATGCCTATAGATGATGGGCAAATTCGGGGAGGAAAGATGTAACTATTGCGTAACAAAAGAAGAAGAAATTTCAGGTAAACCGAATGTGGAATATTCTGACGACGTAAGCTTAAAAGAAATTAACTCAATAAACCTTGAAACTTCCTTGTTACAATAATGGCCATTCTGGTCATTTTAGTCGCTTTTTGGCGGGTTTTTGCTGCCCTTCTCTGCGTAGTTGCAAAATAATTGCTCCCCAAAAAATCCCAACAACAACAACAACAACAACAACAACAGCAACCATCGGAAGCCATGGAACCTGTGACATTTTGATGGTGTCGTAACTTTCTTTTATATAGAAGCGTTTCAGAAGCTGAAGTTCACTTCCACTTGTTGATATTTATAGCCAATCTGTATTGGCTCGAGCCCACACATGCGTTCCAACGTGCCAATAATTACACCAGCACGTTGCTTCTCAGTGATTTTTCCTATCACCCCTTCCCGCTCTCTCACAAGGTCTGTCCAATAAACTCCGGCTTAAGACAGGGGGTACAAAATAATTATTGCAGTAGCTTTTGCTCATGCGCAGTGCGGCGCCGTGGAGTGCTGATGGGTGGCTTCGCAGACGGGCGCGGATACAGTAAGTGCCCCATAGTGTAGTATTGTCCAACCAGACGACGCTTTTTTTCTCCCGCTTCTTTTATTCTCGGATCGAGAAAGCTCGCATCACACTTGGCGCTGCGTGAAGCTATTCTCTCTGCTCGTCAGTGGGTTGATAGCCTTCTACCAATAGCAGCCGGGCTCACTCTCGCCCCAGTCATTTGAGGGCTCGTGCGTGCACCGGCACGAATTCCACTTGAGGGGAACAATCCGACATATCCCGAGTCAGTGAATCCCCGATTAATATCAAGGATTAAATGTCGCTCTTCTCCTAAAGTCCATTCCTCGGAAATCTGACGATGTCTCGTTGCCTATTGAAAACTATCAGTCACACACTTCAGAATGTGCGCCAGTGGTGGTAGATGTATTACTCTGTCCTCTGATTTTGATCGACGGGAGCTAAGGTGGGAGGAAAAACTCAAACGTAGCATATGCTAACAGTGCACATCGAAGTGGAGGTCTCATTTTGATCTCCTCGTTACATTTGAAGTTATTACCCATCGTTTTCGTGCTTCTTATGCTCCTGTTTTTTTGAATGTTTGATTTGTTTTGCGAGCTCAAAATTATGGAATATCTCGTCAGGCTTCTAATTGCGTGGATGCTCCTGGTGCTCCTCCACCGGCGGGCGCTTTGCGAGGAGGAAGAGCTACACTTCGCGAGGCACCGCATGTGTCCGTCCGAGATCGACGGGGCGGAGGCCCCGGTGAACGTGGACAACAAACACGAGCTGGACATCCTCGGATTCTTCCCTCTGGAAAATAGCGGTCACATGTACAACGTCGGTAACTCGTCCTACGTCTCGGCCTGCCTGGCCGTCCAGCACGTCAACAGCGACCGGAACATTTTAAGGGACTATCACCTCAACCTGATCGGCAGAGATAGCATGGTAAGTAATGTCCCAAGGCCACACCTTGAAGTCATCTAAGTCATCCCCTTATTTCCATGATTCCCTTCCTCCATTTACTAGGGGTGGTGCTTTCTTGTGCTTTGTTTTTGCTTTGTTTTTGTTTTGTTTTGTTTTTGAAGGAGTGCGAATGTTTGTCGATTTTTTGTTGTTGTTTATACTCATTTTTGCTTTAGCGTACGGACTCCGTATTAGAAACGAGAATAAGGTCCAAACTAAGTTGGAAATGCACGGGTAGTTCCCAAGTGCGATTAACGGGTAGAAGAAAAATGCATCCTCCTTTTTCGCACTATCAGATAGTACCAGGATTTCTAGCGCGCTGCCCCTTCTCTTTCTCCTCCACAGTCCTTAACACGCGACTCAAGATTACTGACTTCATGCTTATCTTGAGGTAGCCCACGTGCCTTTGGTAGACACGCCCAACTGATTGAAGCCAAGACGTTAACGATTAATAAACAACAAAAATAACACTTTACCACAGTTCAATCGACAACGCCCTCGAAACTTACCAAGGCATACGAGTGGAAAGTAATCTGCATTGCATGTTCATGAAGAATAGGATAATACGACGCCTCTTGAAAGATTGTTCTTTCAATCGGCGCCGACCGTTCGTCATAATTACATGGAGTTTCCTGCACAGGTACCCTGATTGTCTAGATTGTCGCTTGGACGGGATTCATGATATTTCGATTTGAACCCCTCTTGTCTTCAATTTACGTGTTACTGCGAGCTTTTCTTGGCACCAACAAAATCATAGTGGAAAATGGTTTCAAGTGAGGCCCCACTGTGGCAGATAATAAAAACGGCTCCAGGGCGACTTTGCCGTAAAGTACGGCACTTGTCATGATACTTTGCTTGACTATCAAGGTTGATTTATAAATGCATGCTTTTTACATTTGGATATAGAAATCATTTTATGCCCCAGGTAGAGATTGAGAGATTCTTGAAGAGAATGAAGCAATTTCGTCGAATGCAATCAGAAATCTTGCTTTCCAATACTTTGCCCTGGTTTGAGTTCAAAGCCTTTGTACACCCCCCCCCCCCTCCATCTGCCCATCCCACATCTTTGTCCCTCTTTAAAGATACAACGACCTCATAACCGATCGCTATCACTTACACAAACATGACGAAAGTCGATCGGTTCCATTCGACTTGTCTCACCTGTTTCACGGCTTGTCCTCGGCAAACGGCTGAGTGAGCCTCGCAAAACGGAATGATGATGATGATGATGGTCACGCAGTGGAGGGGAAGATGCACTATGCCTTTATTGGTTACGAGATTGGTCTTTAATATTTGAGGGTTTTTTTTCTCTCTCTCACTCTCGCACACTGGCGTATTTTCTTCTCTCTTTTTTTTTTCTTACGAGTGCGCTGATGAAACTGATGTAATTTACTCGTGAACGACGTCGCTGACCGTTACCTTGGCAATGGCAAACGGAATAGGAATCCTTGGATAAAAAAAAATCATCATTTTTGTTGCTCTAGAAATATCGCAGTGGAAGCATATGCAATGAATATCTGAATATAAGGACCTCCCAAATCCAACTTTGCCTGTATAAAGTTCCCATATAGAAGTGAAGGTTGAAAGTATTCAGCTGTTAGTTCTTAGTTAAGTTTTCCCAAAATTCTCACTAATGGACTTGCATCTTTCTTATACTCAGGTATACACACTCATATGTGAATAAATGATTACGGTGAGGTAAGCATATCCGTGTTGGGTGTGATTCCCGGGTAATGTAAGGCAAGAAGAAAAACACGTCGAAGTATCAAGCATAAAAAAAGAAGCGTGGGCAAAGTACGGCATGAACAGAGAGGCGTGCTAATGACACATCTATCTTACCAGAAAGAATTGATTAATACTCAGAAACAGATAAGCATATACACTTAGAAATGACCTTAGAAAAAAAAAGACTCTTTATTGGGATTCAATTCAATTCAATTCAAATAATTTAATTCTCATACTAAAGTAATCAAGGTAATATACATAACGCTGAATGAATAAAGAATTTTAAAGTTTGGAAAATGCATGCTACAAATACAGTAATTCTGCCTTTATATTTCCATAAAATGATTAACCAAGTTAGCAACTAACATTATAATGTTTAACTATATATTGACAAGAGAAATCCACAAGGAAAGCAAAGTTTGTAAATTTAGTGAATTACTCTGGAAAAAATGAAAGGGCATCTCAAGATCAGTCATTGGTTAGGGATTGTGTGCAAGCATGGCTTTTGTAACTCTATACCTTTTATGTTTCCCCCGGAAAAGAGCCAAATGATACCTCTTTATCTCTCATTGCACTTTATCACAAGGGTCGATATGAGTTAGACACACGCATTAACCTGCAAACACACACTCACACACATGCACATAATATGTACACACACGCACTCGCACTCGCACATATAAGGGTCTACATTGAATATGTAACACATGCTTTTTCCCCTTTGTCTCTTTAGTATCCACACATAATTATATCAATTGCAAAACTGGTGCGATGTGGTGAGAAATCACACTCGACCAGGTCAGAAACCAAATGACTTGCGATGCCATTATGTTGAACATAGATACGTCTAGAATACGATCGGCTTTGCTTGCACAGCTTTTGTAAACACTAGGTTATGTGGATTATTGCTCAGGTTTGTTAAAAAACGATGGTATCCCTGGGAAAAACAATCTCTTGCACATGTCCTTTCACACAATCCATCAACGACAACGCACGCGCTTTTGTTTGCTCCTGATACAAGTATGACGCCTAAATCTAAAGATGATATGAATGTATCGTATACGCACCGACACCGTTTCCTGACGTTTGCTCAAAATTGTGACTGCGCCTGCTTCCAGAGATACGGCAGCAAAGCACATTTCTTTTGCGACACAGCGTCAATGAGTGTACAGCATACTTTTTTCTCTCTCTCTTTTTTTAATCTAGCGCCACCTTAAATTTATATTATCTAGCAGAAGACTCTGAAAGCCCCATGCTAACATTTGCAGATGACAAAAAAAAAGTTCTAAAATGTAAGTTAGGAATAAAATTAACGTATATGAAAATTTTATCGGTATTATCAATGTTAAGACTTGGTAGATATGAAAAAAAGTGAATAGCAGTAATATTTAAAACCGTTTAAGAATAAAACCGTTACCGTGACGGTTTATGAAGAAAATTACAGACATTTCTTTATATTTGCGGCTTTGCTTATTACGATATGTTTGCACGGTGGGGTGTTTTGTGATACAACAGAACTTATGCATAAAATGTGATAATTCGAACTTTTGTATGTGTGTGTAATTACTGCTGTACACATTCTGCGCAGACGAAAGCTCCGACAATCATATGCCAGGGACTAGTACCAGACCGCTTACGAACGAAATTTCGCTCCCCCCCCAAAAAAAAAAAAAAAAAATATATATATATATATATATATTTCAGAATCACAATTTCTCACTGAACAACAGTTTGTCGAGAGATAAAGATTGGAAAGCATGAAGGGCAATACTCAGACTCTCACTAATTATCACATGATAATAACACCTGGAAACGTTCAAATGTAACGAAGATACAAATCAGGCTAACGAACTAATTTTCAAATTGTATCACACTTGGTTAGATTTTTGTAGCGAAAACATTGTTCACACGGCAATCAACCAGTCTGGGTGTGATGATATATTGTTCCACTCTGTTCCACAGAAAATTACAAGGAAGCGAGAATGGCGCATTAATTTAGGTTAAGATTTCAAGCATACCTCGGCAACAGAAATACCAAAGTGGTGCACAGTTTTAGGCTGGCATCGGTACCAGTTAAATATGATATATATCCTGATACTGGATGGAAGTTCAAGTTCGACGACTCGAAGCTAGATGAGACTTGAACACTCGTATACACTGGAGTTATATCATCAAGTCGAGAGTCAGCGTTGCATGTGGCTTTACACAATTCCTTTGATTCACAAGCAAGACAAATGCATGCGCCCAGCAGCTTCAACTTCCTGCGATTCACTGAAGGTACCTTTAAGCCACAAAATTCGCCTTTTTTCTCACTCATACATGTCATAACGAATGACGAATTTCTCCCAATCTTCAGACTTAACTATAGTGAACGTTCAGAAACAACTATACATACCAATGCCATGCTGGAAAAAGGGTCCTTGCTTTGGGCGTTACCATACTTTGGAGAAGAAACGGATTAAAGTACAGCGCATGAACCTTCGATAAAGAGATTAACGGAGCATTGGTGACTTTGATGAAGTTATTCCAAGCCGCCTACCCCATTCTTATTCATGCAGTGTGTCTTCAACTCTGGCCCGGCAATTTCCGAACCCTCTCCGTTAAAATTCAATACGGCAACCTGCTAATTAGGATGAAAGCACAGGGAATTTAAAAATAGACTACAAGGGGTCGTAAGAATCGAATGTCTTGATCACACCCTTTATATTCTTTGATTCAAATTCTCACACGTCCAGTTGGTTTTACGTATCATATAGCTCAGTTAATGGACGGTTTTTGCTGCTTTCATTTGAACAAAGGAGCTTGAGAAATGATACGCGTACAGACTTTACAGATAAATGAAAGGTCGCCATTTACACAAAAGCTAACCCTTAAACTTTGATTTGAAGATCTAAAAAAAAAAGTAAGCAGACATACCCTATACGACAATAGACCCGCCGGAGGCACTGCTGAATCATTAAAATGTAATCTCGCCGATTGCGTTGCTAAAATCCGCACAACAGCGCATCATTAAATGCACGTTAAGGGGAAAATGAACACTCTCGGACTGGGAGAGTGAAGGGGGGGGGGGGGGGGTCATTGAATCAACAGCTCATATTGCTGTTATAGAGTCGTTTTTCTGGCTAAGATCCAAGATATTTTTTGTTGCCTGTTTATTTCATCGAAAAAAACTAAAAGTAGGTACAGACACCATCCCAAACGTGGACATGGTAAATGTCAAATGATAACCTGTGATTATTGACGGGAAATTGCCCGGTTAAGACGGGAAATTGCAAACGCCAAGCCAAGGGATTCGAGCAAATACGCGGTGTAGAGCCAAACCTTTCACCCTTCCTTTTCCCATCCCACTTTCTCTAAGTGTCCACCCCCGCAAGCGGGAACAGAAACTCTTAAAATGCTGCATGCATCATTAAGCGACGATGTGTTTTCCCTTTTTCCCCTGTTTATTGTCTCATTTAATTTTTCGTCTTTATGTCTGTGTCGTGATGCACAAGTCGTCTGTCCAAATTAAGTTATGTTTCTTACCACACGTCTCTTATGAAATTGTTGTCGCGTTACTGAGACTGAGTACAGGCGGCACAAGAAGGCACACACGTTTGTTGTTTTGTTTTGTTTTGAGTTTTTTTCGCACAGAGGAGGAGTTTCCATGGCAACGCTCACACTGCTTGTAATCGAAACTCGCATGTCATGCTCAATAATGTAATCAATACCACACGTCAATGGGCACAAAGCAGTTCAGTGAAAATTTTTCAAAAGCGGTTTTTTTTTTCAATCTTCATAGATAACTCAAATGCACTACTTCCGTGTACTCGAGTATTTCAAACGAGAAAGAGCAAAGAACTTCGCTGTTTACTTGCCGAGGTTTCCTTAATGGCCTTTCAGAGCTTACTTAAAAAAAACACACACACACAGAAAAATACAAGAATGTTTGTAATTTCATTAACATAGGGGAACTCAAACGTATATTTTGTTCCTTTTAATGAAACACTATGCAGCGTAAAACACTGTAGAAGGGGATGTAACAAATGTAACAAATTCTGTTTGACACTGCATAGCGATATCGCATGCTTTAAAGGGACATTCCAGACGATTTTCATAATTTCACATCATGTAGTACATAAATCAACAACTCCACGTATAGATTTGTGGAATTTATTGTTGTGCTTGAGCAGAGAAACAATACTTTTAAAAACCTTACACAAATTACACTGAACAAGGATGATGACATAGGAGGTTCACATATTTCAGAAATGTAGCAGTGTAATTCCATTACAATACTGCTTCCTTGCGAGTTCACCTGTGTATAATCTATGCATGCCTTCTTCTTTTGTTCTGCTTCCTTGAGCCGCAACTCATGCATTCTTATGGTGACTCTGCCATGTCATCATCCTTGTTCATTGCAATTTGTTCTAAATTTTGAAAATATTCTTATTCTTCGTCCCAGTCATCATGAATTCTGAAAATCTACGCTCAGTATAAGTAATTTATAGTTGTTCAAATGTAAAAATCTGAAAATCATCCGGAGGTCTCCTTTAACCCTTTATGTGCCAGTGATTTCGGACAGTGTGTACAATGCTATTGGAGATTTCTGTGGCAGTGATTTCGGACAGTGTGTACAATGCTATTGGAGATTTCTGTGGCAGTGATTTCGGACAGTGTGTACAATGCTATTGGAGATTTATGTGCCAGTGATTTCGGACAGTGTGTACAATGCTATTGGAGATTTCTGTGCCAATGAACACTGAAAGCACACAAAGAGTTAATTAGTCTTGCCTGGTGCTCAAATTTGATATATCACATACTCTCAGACATATTACGTTTGAATGAAACTGGTCATCCTAATCGTTACATATAAGAGAAACCAACATGACTCAGACGCTTTCGATTGCTCGTGAAAGATGATCGTCTTAAAGTTGTAAAATACGACTTGTTGGGTTTTTTTTCTGTACATCAATCAATAATATTTATATCATTTTAAACTGGGCACGATAAGGGTAGTGTCTACGTGCAGTCGAGTGAGACCTCGTATATGTAACAAAAATCGTGAAACTTGTGTTTCTATTTCTTTAACGACCTTAATCACTTAAGGCCAACATGCTGCTTGGTAGAGGAATATGAATTTTTGGAGAGGGCGTGGGCTTGCTCGGAATTCAGGTGGACTTTGTTGCAGGTGCTGCAGATCCTGTTTTGTAAAGATCATTGCCAAAAACCGTATGGTAGATGCTTAACTGATTAGGGGGGATTCATGAATGCTGTCAAATATTTACCAAACGGGAATCTTGTTTGCCCCATGAATTTAATGCAGGTTTTGTCAGACATTGCTCAACTAAACAGATAACAACGAGATAATCGATATCACTTCCGATTCATGTTCTTCTTCGTATTATAATTCGTTGTATATTGCATCATAAATAGTTTAATGAAATGTTATATAGGGATATAAAGATAAATTATACAGTATAAAGATAGAGCAACATATTGCAAAGAATTGCCTTAATTTGCTCTTGAGTTTGCTTGCATTTAAGGATGTGTGGTTCATATTCCGTTTTCAGTAACGATGAGTAATGACGTATCGTTTCACAGAACACCACCCTTTCTCTCTCACTCTCTCTCTGTAGGTAGGCCTATATAGATTGTAAATACAATATGGGCATGAACCAAGGGCATATCGCTTTCACGATGAACACTGCTCCGTGGCTGACTCCAATGTTTTCACAAGGCCGGTTGCAGGTTAATTTGCATTGCAGACCACGGCTCTCTAAAAAGTCGAGTTCACTCCGAGTGTGTGCGTCTATTGTTCGGTTTACTCGTCGAAATGAAATGTATTGACTTTGGAGAGCACCGCACTTCCTACTCGAGGTTTTGATTGCAAATTGGTTGTTTTTCCACTTCATGGGGAGCAATATGATATTTGAGTTGCTGGTTTTTGATGAGCTTTATCCATTAGCTTTACTCAGTGAATGTGGAACGGTGATCGATGAATGATCGTTATTGAATGTGCTGATAATTGTTATCACGTTTCTAAGAACGATCCGGTACATGCATTAGGTTTGCCGTCAGTAATGTGCATCAAACGTAAATGTATGTTATACTGTTGTGCGCATTATCTTTTTTTTTTCTCTCTCTCTTTTTAGTAGAACGTTAACCACGAGGGAAATGACGAGTTCAATACCACCCGCATTAAGCAGTACAAAGGCGTCACTTATGTACTAAAATGCGTTTCGTCCAAAGTCTTTGCCTTTTTAATGTTTGTAGGGAGCTTTCGAGTATCCATAAACGATGTGAACAGCTACCACAGGACAAGTTACAAGTCATAATAACACAGGGATATAAATCACGTGACAGTTAGCAGAGAGCAATATTGTTCTTCATGCATCTAGTCACATCAAAAGAAGCGCTTCAATTTACCTCTCAACAGATAACACTGAAAAAAGTGATAAATGCGTCCCTTTCAACAGAATGTTTGACATTTGAGGCAGGTTGCGCTCACACTCAGATTCGGTAATTCCCGGCCAGGGGTCCGTTTCATAAAGTCAAAAAGTGTTTACATAAATCTCAAAATGGCCAAAGTCGCTCTTACGTAGTCGCGTAAATCCATTTTATGAAGTCTTGCATAAATATGTAGTATGAGCGAAATGAAGCAGACCCCAGAACAGTCATGATGCAATCGATATTTGTTAAATGCGAATCTCTTGCCAAGTACAATGCTTTCCTGTAATGATAATAAGTGGTACTGTTATGCCTGCACTTCGTGATCATCAAACTGATAATGTCAACCGTTCACAACATCATAATTTGATCAACCATTTTCTTTTTAAGTTTGTGTTTCTCTTTTGCAAACCTGAAAAATTATATTCCTTTCTTGAGCTGGTAATACGCATGTTTGCAAAAGAGATATGCTGCCTTTAGTAGTTGTTTTGACACCAATCTAAGTAGAATAACATTGGTGTCGCCATCTGTCATACTCACCATCTTTGACACAGCTCCCACTTCGCATGTTTTATGTCAAACCATTTCTTTTTCTGCTACTACTACTACTACTACTACTACTACTTCTTCTTCTTACCGACACTGCTCGACAGCGGGCGGGCGACCGGGAAGGTATAGGGTGATAGATGAGTGGTATATAAGGGAGATAACAACATTGTACATCCTCGAAATTGAGACTATACAGTTTGATACCCCCTCAAGACTGCTCGACGCGAAAGAGGGACAAACAGAACCCCCGCCAGGTGTTCCGCGCCCAACAATCGAACCCCTGGACAGGTGGACTCTACGCCCTGCATTAAGCGAAAGTACACGCCAGCATCTTTCACCGGCACTCGAATGGAAGCCGCAGTATATGGTCCCCTCTTAATGGACAGCGGGGAAGTGGTATTCCTTGATCTCTGGAATGAAAAAACAAAAAACAACAAGAAATGCACTCTTCTACTTTTCCCTTCCCCAGTTTTCATATCGACAACCACCCCCTCCCCTAGTTCGTTTTTATATCAGTTATCTCTCTCTCTCTCTCTCTCTATCTATCTATCTATCTATCTATCTATCTATCTATCCATCTATCACTATCTCCCTTGTTTTCTCTAACCATGTCTGCTGTAAGTGGGTTGTCTTTGTGTGTGTATGTGTGTGGGATTTTGTTTCTTGCCCTCCGGCTGAAACGTACATTTAGCGCGTTCAATCTGACCTGCACAAGAATCACGGAGCAAATCCAACCCTTGGTTAATAGCGAAATGCAAACAACAACAACAACAACAAATCACGTGGTTTGCGTTCGTTGTTATTCGCGGCTCATTTTGTGTGTTTGCTGGAAATCTCTCCGTCAAAGATCTTCATCTCCCTCTTTTAAGAGATGCTTGTGAGATTGAGGCACTGTGACACGGTACTGCGAAATGCATAGGAAGAATGGTAATAACGCCGTCTTCCATTTTAAATGAAAAAATATTCCCAATACACACACACACACACACACACACACACACACACACTTCCTTATTCATAGATAGCCCGAAGTGACAAAAACGGAAATAATGGCTGCATTAGTCCATAATAAGACATCCCCTTATAATGACTGAAATTCGACATCTTTGTGTGCATTTTGTGTTTCGCATTTTGTGTGTGTGTGTGTTTTGGTTTTCGTATATTTCGCAACTTGTCGGTCTCAATGGAAGGAACATTCTCTAACGATTTAATCATATGCAAAGTGCCTATGCGTCTGACATTATCAAATCTTTAAAAAAATAGAGTAAGAAAAGAAAAAGATTGATTTTGGAGTCTGTGCGCAATTCATGCCACGTATCATGATCAATGAGCGTGAGATGAGTTTGTGAGTATATTCATATCTTCATGAGATAAAAAAAATAGTTGAAAAAAAAAGAAAAAGAAAAGACGGAATATCAAATTCAGGCAATAAGTGCACCTGGATTTGATTTGCCGTTTTCACGGCTGTCTCTTTAGTGGCTGGCATCAGCATTGGTTGACAGTAAAGAAAAAAAAATGGATCTCTTTTTGGTGAAGCTTTTATACCTACTTCCCCGAATACACGAATCTGAAAAAAAAAAACAAAACAAGATGACAAAAGTCACATCGTTGTGTTGACCTCTGTGGAAAGAAATTGTTTTTTTTTTCCAGAAATGTCAAATTCCAACCATCGTCTCAAGGAAAGCAGATGTGTTAAAATGTGTAATGAGACAGACGCTTAAAACAAAGGAAATAAGTTTTTTGTGAGTATATTCATATCTTCATGAGATTTTAAAGATATAATTAAAAAAAAGAAAAAGAAAAGATGTAATATCAAATTCAGACGATAAGTGCACCTGGATTTGATTTGCCGTTTTCACGGCTGTCTCTTTAGTGGCTGGCATGAGCATTGGTTGACAGTAAAGAAAAAAAATGGATCTCTTTTTGGTGAAGCTTTTATACCTACTTCCCCGAATACACGAATCTGAAAAAAACAAGATGACAAAATTCACATCGTTGTGCTGACCTCTGTGGAAAGAAACTGTTTTTTCCAGAAATGTCAAATTCCAACCATTGTCTCAAGGAAAGCAGATGTGTTAAAATGTGTAATGAGACAGACGCTTAAAACAAAGGAAATAAGTTTTTGTAAGTATATTCATATCTTCATGAGATTTTAAAGATATAATTAAAAAAAGAAAAAGAAAAGATGTAATATCAAATTCAGACAATAAGTGCACCTGGATTTGATTTGCCGTTTTCACGGCTGTCTCTTTAGTGGCTGGCATCAGCATTGGTTGACAGTGAAGAAAAAAAATGGATCTCTTTTTGGTGAAGCTTTTATACCTACTTCCCCGAATAAACGAATCTGAAAAAACAAGACGACAAAATCCACATCGTTGTGTTTACCTCTGTGGAAAGAAACCTTTTTTTCTTTTTTTTTTTTACAGAAATGTCAAATTACAACGCACGACTCAAGGAAAGCACAAGTGTTTAAATGTGTATCAGGAGACAGCCGCTTAAATCAAGAGAATAAAAACGATATCAAGATTAAAAATGTGTTTTCTTTTGTCGTCAGGAAGGGGAAAATTCACTCTGGTAGTCTAAACTGTAGAATCTACTAGTAATAGAAAAAAATGTATCTATGTCACACACTCGTTCATATTTGATATCAGCGTCGATCGAACCGCAACATTTACATTCTAGCTGCTAGTATTTGTGTACAAATACCATTCCTCATATACCGCGATCCCTCGACGATATGAAATTTTTATAAGTTTTTTTTTTTTATGCCCATGATCTATTTGTTCGATCAGACATGATGTCTATCTCTGTTATCAATTCATATGTGTATGTGTTTGCGTGTGTGTGTGTGTGTGTGTGTGTGTGTATGTGTGCATGCGTGCTTGAGTGTGTGTGTGTGTATGTGGGTGTTTGTGTAATCTTTTTTGGGGGAGGGGTGGGCTCTCATCTATACGGAATTTCTTTCTCATTGCAATTTCTCATAAAATGTATACTCTGCTTGGACCGCACCTGTTTCTTTGATTGCATTTGGCGTAATTTCTTCCTCTGCATGTATTGATCGCCCTTGGCCATTATTTTCTTCTATACAATATTTCGCAAGAGTGGTGCTGTATTTGGTTTTGTAGCTGCAGATCTACTTTTTCCCCTAGTTTAAATGGTCATGTGGCATTATAAAAGATTTCCATAAAGATAACGCCGAATCGAAGAAGGTTTAGGGTTCGAAGCTTACCATGGCTTATGAGTTTATTCTCAAGCTCCACATCTTTCCATTGCGGGTTTTCGATCTTTTTCTTCTTCTTTTTTTTTTGGCCATTTTGGGCTGAAAGTCCTATGTACGAACATAATAGATAAAGAAAAATAAAGACAAATATTTGAAAGGAAACGATCTTTTTGTATTCATTCCTGAATTTCATAACGAGCTTCACATGAAATATCGCTCAGTCGGATAATTGTGGATTACCCGTCTGGATGAATATGTTGTGCTCTCTGATTCATTGAAGTGCTTCAGCCCAACGGGAAAACATGAAATATGGATAATAATATATAACCTATCCGATAGCCGAAGCTTGTTTCTGACGCGCCGCATCACAGTGGTGGTTTCTCGATGAATATTGACGGTGGGTATAATTGCGAACTTGGATCGTCCTACGTCGTAAGTACCAATTCAAGAAAGTACGACGTCTTGTCAGAGTCGGTTAAGGCCTGACGCACTGCGATAATTGGAAGGGAAATTCCAGAACCTTTTTTTCTTTTCTAATACGCGAAGAATCTGCCCTTCGTAAGGAGGCTAACGAGAAGATGGCTGCCATCCCGATCATCTGTCGCTCTCCAAGGCGTATTATAACTAGAGATAATCATTATGAATCCCTTCTGCACTTATACTGGAGTTCATGAATGGGGAATCTACGTCTTAAAATAATTTATCAATAACTCCCCCCCTCCTTTCCCCGACTCTCACCCCTCCGCCAAATGTTTTCCGCGGTTCCACAAGCCGCTGTTTCCGCCAGAGCCAATCCTATATAAAGCCTACTTTACTCATCAAAGCTCAAAATCTGATTCATTGAATGCAATATATTATGACTATGTAGATTTGGTTCCGCTCGCGTTCTGCTAATTGGGCCCCGGAACGTGGATACACACTGATGTCATGAGACCTGAATAGTGGTATTGGACTTCATCTCTCTCTTCCTCCCGTTATAGCATTTAACGTATTAGTTCCTTCCACCATACTTAACCCCTTCTCTTCCTAGGGGGGTATGGAACTTTTGAATTAGGGGCACATTTAGGGCAGGTCTTTTTTTTTTTTTTACTTTATTTTAGTTTGTTGTATTGGTATATGCACAACATTGGTGTGTGTGCGTGAGTGTGTGTGTATGTGTGCGTAGAACTCTGTCATTCCTTTTATTTTCCCTCCTTGCTATCAAATCTATATTATCATTACATTGTGTGCCTCTGTCACTTTTCTGATGTGAGAGGTATACTTGCGAAACTCCATAGTTATCAATATTATCATCATTACCATTATTACCTTTATGATTATTGCTTTTAGTATCATCATTGCCATTATTACAATCATCATCCTTAGTTTGTGGATTTTGTTTTGCAGTGGAATAGACTTTAGCACTGGATGGGAATAGGAAAAAAATCGCATTCGATCCTCCTCGTTAGTTAGATAAAAGCATGTTGTTACGCGCATGCATCATCGCGTGTTCTTAATCATTTGCGAATAATTACAGTTCTGCTTTTTGATGTTTGTTGGTTTATGGAAGTGTATACCCATACTTCCTTTAAAAAAAATGTTCAATCACTACCGGTATCTCCTTGAAATAATAATTCCGGAAACCAAAGCCCAATACCTAATATTAAATGTTAATAGGTAACAGGCTGACCCTTGCATCTATAGAGGAGATTCATGAAGTGCGAAGGCCGGCCCGTGTTTCGGATATATTCGAGAATCCTCGTAACGAATTGTGTACAACTTTATCACTAATCTCTATATAAGTTCACACACAGCCGAAGAATCTCGACGTGAGTCGACAGTTACCGATGAGCGCACTGTCCGATGCAAATATTTGCTGTCCGGTGCTATTCGTAGTTTGCGAATGTATCGCGGTGAGCAGCGAATGATTTGACCACCCATGAATCCCCACGCCATCGTATATGACGTTTAGTTTTCTTACAATGAGAAAATAGTTTCAAGCCTCAATTGATATTTGTAGAAAATCTGTCTGAAGAAAAGAGCAAAGATTACATGATGGGTATGAGAAGTCTCCTTTTTTTTTCTTTTCAGTTAGATTTTCAGAGGTTGAAGATGGAATCGATGCAAACATGAGCGTTTATACTTCAGGCAAGCGGATGAGAGCAAAAAGGTTTTTATTTTTAATGAAACCTGTTCATTTCAAAAAGGTTCTGCGAAAGCCAATGTGTAATTCAGAAAACTGCCTGATAATCAACTTGATAACATATTCAACCAGCCACTCAAGTGTTCGCCTCACGTTTCCAGCAAATACAAATATAAACGTATTTGGGTGTGCAGTACCTGAGCGGTTAAGATACCGTGTAATGCAATTTCCATTACGAGAAAAAAAATACAAGCATTAGTGTAGCGTCTCCTCATATTATTACACTGGTTTTGTTCTATTTTATTTCCAGAAAACACTGTAGTCGAAACGTTTACTTGTGGTTGGCTACATATCACCAGCATATTATGCTTTTTTTGTTCATGTCGCGTGGAAAGAAAATCAATACTTTTAGCCATCATTTTGATGCTTCTCTGTCGCAGCACTCGGCGATTTAAGTCAATGTTTGTCCCAAGCGAAAAATATATCCTAAATAATCACTTTCGCCGACATAATGGTGGTCAGTAGCACTGAAACAAAATTCATTCAGTCGGAATATATGTTCGCTGTCCTCCTTTTTTTTCATCCAGAGGCATCGATAAAGAGCACGTGAAAGAATGATGTATAATCGAAGATACCTAAGTAATTGTAAGTAACTGTAACTAAAAATCGGTACTTGCTTGATGGAAATTGTTTCGCTGGTTGTTTTGAGCAGGTTCTCAATCACTTTAACAAATACACGCAACCCAGTGAACATTGATTGCTAAATCAGTCGTAAACACACACGAACATACACACACGCACACACACTCACACACACACACACACACACACACAGAGCAACAACAACAACAACAACAACAACAACAACAACAACAACAACAACAACAACAACAATGTATACCTTGTCAACTCTACCGGAGTCTGTAATGTCAGTAACAGTGTCCCAGTCTACTGTAGTCTATATAAGAGTCCATAGTGTCATTGAAAAGTGTCAGATTTTTTCATAGGTGAAAGTGTCCAAACACCCTATGGGCTCTCCCACTCACAGTGACATCTCATGGGGATCTCGGTCGAGTGTCGGTAGTGCTATTGAAGCACGAACTGTCAAACTTGGTTTGTATACTGTAATCCAGATACTACAATGGCTAGATAAACCTCATCGTGTCCACGCACCAGTAGCACATCTTTCCAGCGGCTACATTGTATATACCGGCATCATAATCTGGGGCATGCGAGCAAAAGGATCCTACAAAAAAGATGCATCGAGCTATTCCAAATTTTCTACACAGGCTTCTCCCCACCCCCCCCCCCCCCATCCTCCATCCTCGAAGGAAAAGGGGAAAGGATGAATCAAAGAAGAGAAGACTGCACATACGATCTGTCAGTGGTCCCTCAGGACTGGGGGGGGGGGGGGACTCACTGAAGCTGTCCCTGTAACGAGGGAAATGGAACAAGAAGCATACGGTACCCGTAGAGGTCATGATCGTCTAAACCAATTTGGCGAATGATAGAAGCAGGTTAAGCCGGCTTGGTTCAACAAACCGGCGAATAATGAACATCGAAAACGAGGGAAAGCAATAAGGTAAAGCGAAGAACGCCAACCGTAGGCCACGGGGATCGCTCTCTCTCTCTCTCTCTCTCACACACACACACTCGCTGACAGATAGCATTAATTTAGGAGAGCGGAGTTACAAGTGCATTAGAAATGTGACCGAACGGCGAGCCATTACCTGTCTGTTGGATATATGCTTGACTGTCTGCTCGCTGATGTTCCTATTTTTTTTTTCTTCGTTGTTCCGGAACGTCAACAGCGGGGTGCAACTGGGGAAACAAATTAAGCATCCAGCCTGCATATGAGAAGTATCGGAATTATTACATTTCCAACTGATTTCTGAAAGGTTTTTTTTTTTATGTGTTTACATTGACGTTGTGCAAACATCATACTTAAAAATTGTGTTTGATCCCTCAAATCGCTGAATTCGTTTGTAGTGGTCAACGAAAATTGCGTTTCAGACCATGAATTTTATGTCACAACAATATCTCTCGAGTATTACGGGTGCGCGCTGTCTACCAAAGTCAATGTACGTAAACCAGAGACTTGCTACATAGAATTGAGACAATAGTTGCCTAACTATTAAAGGGAAAAAAAAACATATGTGGTTTACCAACTGACTGAGTGATTCAAAAGTAATACCGCTTTGCAAGTGGCGAGGGAGACTCTTAGCGAGAATCTAACGAGAATAGAACCGATACCTTAGGAGGCGCAGTTTTGAAAGATTATAGAGCTCTTTTTTTAGAGAGAGAGAGAGAGAGAGAAGAGTACTACATTGTGACTAGAAAATTCCATCAAGTCAGTTAAAAAGACGGGGATCCACAGATCAGAACGCTCACAAGTAACTGGTGTTTTTTTTTTTCCACCACAGTTTCGGTAAAACAGTCTGAGGGCACGTGAGCTTCTTGCCGCCATCACCGAACAAATTTCCCTTCAGTTTTTTGTGCAGACGATCAACGGATCGTATCGATCATCTGACAGGATCTCAACACCACCTGCCATTAATCCAGACCCGCTGTATCCACATGTTTCATCCAGCCCTGGGTCGTTTCGTGAGCAGAGCCACGAACGATCGGCTATAGCTGATGAAAACTACACGGGGGCTCCAAAAAAGAATGCCGAACTGAGGCTAAGTGCGGTCAGCATTCCATTCGAAACATTTGTGTTTGAGTTTATGCTTTCTTGTTTCCAGTGCATCCGCGTGGCTTCATTTCTTTTCTTTTTTTTTACCTCTGCCTGGGAGATTATGTTCAATGGCGACATTTGCCAAGTTGTGTATGAAGGGATTTTGACTGAAGGCTCAAAATCATTCTGAATTGATGATGGTGAAAGAAACAGATTATTAGCTTTTAGTGGTGATGCAGATCATGAAGCAGATCCAGGATTTGTTCTAAATTAGCATATTTCATTACTCTATAAATATGGGGGATCTGTGGCATTAGTGACCCTTGGCCTTAGCGGAGGTTTGTGCTCTCCGAGTGCTTCTACCTCTCATTGTGTTTCTCTAACATGATGACATATGATATGGAGACTAGGGAACAGTAAAAGTTTATCTTAATATCGAATGTTGTGCTGCAATCTAATTAATGATAAATTATGGCCTCACGAGAATACACATAACGTTCCATACAAACAAATATATCATCAATGTTTTATGCGTGACCGCAAAAAAAAAAATACCGATGTTAGTTGATATCAGGAAAATATTCATTTTTTTTCACAATAGCGTTTCTAAGGGAAGAAAAAGATAGACGTGCACGACGAAAGAACATGATATGCCCTGTTGTTTATATTTCTGTTGGTTATCAATTTGATTTGCTGTACCGCTGCATTTCCGAGGGAGAATACAAGGGGAATCTTCCACTGGGATAAAGCGAAAGCGAAGCTCACTCACCCAAACAAATGAATTTTGATGCAAACAAACATAGAAATGTTCCGTGCAGACAAAATGAGTCAATGTGGTATCAACAAGAAGCCTCGTTTCATCACGTTGGTTATGCTCATCATGATTATCAGGGTAAAAGTAATAGATGCAAGCTACTCGAAATGAAAATATCATTCCAACTGGAGGGGAGGCCTTGTTATAATGATGATATTCATATTTCGAATATGCGGTACCAGATGGTATAAAACGAGATGCGCCTTTTGAAATTGTTGTCTTCATATTTTTTTCCATTTTTTGTGTGTTATCTCCTTTCCCCTTCCTCTAATTCACTCAGTTTTCAGAGAGTTTATGGCAGTGATTACCGGAGGGATCTAGAGTGGAATCTTGTTGGAAACTAAATCAACTTCAGGGACGGGTAATGAAATTTTGATTAAAAATTTGATGGCCGTGCAATCTTTCCTCAAGATATTCAGCCAAAGCCGAAGGTCTTAATCGAAAATGAGGTGCCCATTTCGACTCCGTTTCGTCTTATTGCAATTCATGAATTATTTAAAGGAAGCTGGAATATTGTCATTTGTATTTAAACAAAATCCTCTCAGCAACAACAACAACTCCACTACAAACAAAATAACAGATGAAGCATGTAGAAACAAAAATTTGTCTTCATTTGTTTCTTGCCATTTGAACCAAACAAACTCAGAACAAATTCTAAAGCATGCCTATTCAGAGTTTCCTATCACATTTTCTTTTACAGTCTCTATTCAAAACAGTGTGTGGAAACAGATGAAAAGCATATTTTGGAAACATGTTCTCCTGGGTAGTGTTTATGATATGTATTTATGCGTTTGCGTAAAAGGCCTACGTAAAGCAAATTGAATGAAGTTGGTTGTCAACTAACACATACATTCAAACACTTGCCCTTTTACGTGATATCCCAGTGCATATGCTACCACTTGTAAGTATTTCATACAAAATTATAAATTATCATCTTTTGTTTGTTTTTCTTAACTATTACATGGATGGTGGATCTCTTAGATGCTTGAACTGATTAACTCTGCAAAGTTACGTAAGCATATGAAAATGCCTTCCCTCCCTTAATACGAAAGCTGTTACAGCGCGGTAGCGTGGTATACCAAACTAAAATTTCTGAAGTGGATGATACAAAAACCAGACTCTTGATTACAAATGACCCATTGGGACAGGATTTTTTTTCAGCGTGGATTTAAGGAGGGGTTAGGAGTAGGAACACGTTAAGCCAGTTAATAATTTTGTTGCATACCATTAATCAGTCAATCAACCATAAGATCCAAGATATCTGGATATATTATATCCAGATATCTTTCCCACATGCATTCGCGACACGTACTATAAAGTGAGAGTCGACGTTTGTTTCTTTTTGGTGGTGTCATATCGATATTCGATGCGTCATATAGTCGGAATCTTATATGAGTCCAACGAGTCCATTTTAAAAGGACACGTTGCAGGTTGTGCTAGTTGATAATTCAATCGATGCATGGAACCTTTACATCAAAATTGGTCTCGAATTGCTACCTCACAATCATTTTCCTGGTACAATGTTTGCTTCTCTGTATCTGTGCTTTTGACGTCCCTGAAATATCCGCTTCCTTTTGTTCATTTGTTGTTATTCTTTTCGTCATCGTGCTCGGCCGAGTGTAATATTTTTGCCCTTCGATTGTTGTCCTCTTCTCCCTGCCGATTTTAAAGGGATGATGCAGTTTCGGTTGAGATGGGATTTCCAGGTTTCCAACGTCTTTTGATGGTGATTTTTCTTGAGATGATGCGAAACCTCTTATGAAATATGGAAGTCCATATATGGGGAATTCAAAGTTTATTTGATGACACTTGGTTTTGAAATAGCTTAAATATCCCAAACATAGCAATCCTAATTAAAGGTGGGACCCATCTTTTATTAGGATCGCTTTGTTTTGCTTTGTTTTAGGCTGTATCAGCATTTCAAAACCATTTTTTATCAAATAAATAGATTTTTAATTCCTGTTACAATTATATGTTCTTTAACATTTTATAAGCTAAGTTTTAAGTATCTCGCAAAGATGTTAAAAGCTGAAGCCTCACCTTAACCAATACTATATTATCCCTTTAACCCTCCTTCGCTCTTCTCTGTCCACTATACGTAAACTCTTCGGATGTGACCACGTGCTTGTCTCCCGTCCTTGAAAGGTCAAAGCGAGCTACAAAGCCACCTCCAAGCAAGTTTCTTGCAAATTTCATGACCTTTTTTTTATCATTATCAGCATAAGGTGGCTGACCCTGACTGGAAAACACTGGACAAAAGCAATCCCACGAATGAAAAGAAAGTAACGTCCGCTCGCCTCGGAGACTAAGTAATTGGTTGGGAGGGCGCTTGATAGTTTCACCCTGCCGGGTAAAGGGAAAGGGGGGCGGGAGAAGCTGGAGAGGGGTGAAATGTTAACAAGAAAATCAACAACAACAACAGTGCATTCTCCCAAATGAAGACAAAGTCATGAATAATGGTGCTCTGAATAACATTTACACATTTTCATATGCTGTGTTTTTTCTCCTCGTTGACTAAGAATATTGAGATAGATTTCTTTCATAAGATGACGCGTCTTTTGTTTTCCTTTTTTCTAACTTTTTTTTTGATAACATGCATACAGCGATTTTTAATTACAAGAGGAAAAGATGTTCGAGAGAAAAATAGGACTGTTGTGTCATCGACTTGTGATTGCTCGTCATTTTTAGATTCTAACTTGAATTTCAATGGTAAAGACTACGAGCGATGACATAATATCAAGTGTGTATTAAAATGGCAAACGTATGGTGCATCTTTTTTTTTTAATGCGCTGTGCTTCCCAGATTAACGTTAGCACATTTTCATCTTTTCTCACGAATTCAATCAAATTGTCTCCCGTAAAGGCGATTGCATCGATTGGCGTCAAAGAGTGAGCATTGATCGCGGTCACCGACCCCATGAGGAAACGAAATGGAAACAAATTTTCTGCCTAACAGTAAATTGAATGCACAGCTTAGGGTTTGTTTTTTTGTTACCCCCCTCTTGTTTCTCCTCATCTTCTTGCCGCCGCACGCCGCCATGCAATAACTTCATTTCTGTGGCGTCACAGCGCGCGTATCGCTTACATTAGAAGGAATGTAAGGTGATCCCACACACTCGAGACCGGATAACAATAGATGGTGATGGTGATGCGACGTGTATGTGTGTGCATGTGTTTTTGTGTATATGCGTGTGAGTGTGCTTGTTTATGTTGTGGAGGTGTGTGTGTGTGGGGAGTGGGGGGAACTATGAGGGTCTGTACATCTTTCTGAAGTTCATCCTCTCCGTTGCATCTTTTCGGGCGTTAGTCTTTTTTTTTTCCTTCTTCTACTTCTTCTTCTTCTTCTTCTTCTTCTTCTTCTTCCTCTTTCTTTCTTTCGAGCTCAAGGTCCCAGCCATTTGGGGGATATTGGTTCCATCTTTTGCATCTTGGGAAAGATGTATTTGTTTGTGGTGGTGGCGCGGCGCTGACGGCTTCTCTGAAGGGAGACGGTTCTCCCCCAAGTGCGCTTGGGGGAATAGTCTCCATTAAAGCGCGTCTCTTTCCTGAACTAGCAGCTCGCATTACCGTCACCCATTGTCTTGTGTTTATTCTTTCCTGACATTATGGAGGCAGGGATAGATTCCTGCCCACATCCTGCGCTTTTGCCGATTGGTCGTGTTATCCTTGTGACACGTGTTTATTATTCTTTGTGAGTATATAAGAGACGAACTGATGGGAGATAACAACATCTCTCCACCAACCAACCCACCCCCCCCCCCCCCCTCCATCGCCGTTTTCAGAAGATTTTGAGTATCATCAAGCGACCATCAACACAAGCAGAGCAAACGCGCCAGGCAAAAATGAATCCATTTCCGATATTCAGCTGGGCCAAACATCGATTCAAATTCCTCGCCAGGTTTCTGGTTGTATTATCATTCGGATCAATTCACCGTGAATACAAAATGAAAATGAAATTGATCTATGAATGCATGGACCGAGCAAGTGAATTCCTTGGTAACCAAGACAGTCATGAGAAGGTAGAGACGACATAAACGTAGACACTACTAACGCATAAGTTCTGGCCTGTAAAATAATCACGTCAAAGCGTCATATCTCACAGAGGGACAGATTGAGAAAACACAAACAACACAAATTTTCTTTGTCACTTCAAGTGGGCAAAGTCGTTTCAATAGCATTGATTTGATTTGATTACAGTGGATGCATTTTCAGGGCGATTAACTGTGCACAGCTGCAGCAGCGAGCAAACTAAAACTACAAAACTACGATAGCTCTTGTACCCTTCAAGTTGAACACATCTACACACACACACACCCACACACACACACACACACACACACACACACACACACACACACAGAGATATATATATATATATATATTTACTGCACTATATAAAACTGTTATCAATACCACCAAGAAGCTGCAAGAAATGGTTTTTCTTTTCTAATTAAGGACAGATTTCTAAAGGAACAGACTGTGAGCTTTAAAATGACATTTAACTCAAGACATTTGAACTCTCTAAATAATAGAACGCCCTCTGGGAAAGTGATTACGCGAGAATAGAGGTTTTGAAGTTTATTTAAGTCTATTTAAGTGTTTAATCTCACCCAGCGGTGTTACGTGCAGTAAATAGGACAAAAAATAAAATAAACTTCGTAACAACCACTTCAAGGGCATTATTAGATTAAGCTGAAATTTTTGTCCACTTATCTAACACAATTTTTATTCAACGCTGCTGCCTAATCCCCTCAAAGGTTATGAGTGTTGAAAGTGAAAAGTGTGTAAATGGTTGTGAAGAAACGAAAATGGACCTCAAGACCTGATCACACAAACCGGAAAAACAAGTGTTCTAGGAAAGAAGAAATTTGTTCTTTCAGAAAAAAGAAAGTGACTAGGTTGACGCATTTAACATGTTTTTAGTCTTTGAGTGAACTCTGACCTCCCAAATTTGGTTGGTTTTGTGACGCGCGTTGGCATAGTATAATTCATTTCTAAAAGGGTGCCTTAGACGTTGAAAACACAAAATTTTGAGCGTGTAATTTTGAAATAAGGGGATTACAAAAATTACCAGTGACATGCTTTTGACATTGCATTCGGTAATAGTGTTCCAAGGATGATAGATATTATTTTATACCACCCAACCCCACGCCCAGGTCCCCGGTATTTGGTGAGATAAAGTATGCAAGAAGTCCTATGATTCAGCTTCTGAGTTGATGAAATGGAATGATTTATAGAAACTATATTTTTGTAATTCCCAGTAATACTGTCAATTATCTGTAACATTCATTGCATGTTTCATAATATATATTACCAGCGGTATTGCAAAATCATCTTTCAATGTCGAGAAAATTCAGACGAATCGAACACAAGACTAGAAAATGGAACTGCGCTAAACCTAATTGGTCGAAGGCCTGCGGAAGTTGGTTGCATTCCAATATGGTACTCCACCCCGCATACTAAAACAATGAATCGAATCTGGCTGATGAATTAGAACTAAAGATAATTTGTCAAACCCCAATAAAACAAACCTGAGTATTTGATGAAGTGTATGTTTGTGTAATTACGTCTTCGTTTAGTAAATCATTAAGACATTTGACTGCAAACCTAAAAACACATCTCATGAAAACTCGAAAGAATTAAGAAAGCGTTATTGAATAGAAGAAAATGAGGAGAACTAGACTTAATTCGCTTTTCTAGATTTCGCCATGCTCAGATCTTGTCACAGCGTATGTCTACATAAACACACAACAAAGAAAAAAAAGTGACTCATCCTTACTAATCAAAATTACGTTATTTCTAAATGAAAATGGTTGGAGCAATGTAATTTGAAAGGGGTCTTTTTACGCTTATTGACTAACGCAGCACTTGTAAATATACATCACGATGAGTAACATATAATGTTTCACAAACTCCCAAAAATCACTCTGGTGAATTTTGAAACGAACTATAATTTTGTCTTGTATGTGTCCTCATTCATGTTTGACTGAGCAGATATCTTTCTCATTAAATAGTGAAGATATAACCCCGGCCAAGTTACTTTGCTGAAAATCTTTTTGTTGAATAATTACACCATTTCAGTTTAGGGCGTTACTTTCTGTTGTTGATGTACGCATGTGTTATATATTCAAATAAATATAATATAGGATTTGATATGCTCGAAAAACAAAGGAATGTCATTATATATGAGTCCATAAAATAATTAGCTCTGCTGCCAAAGAAATCAGCACAGAGCTATGTTCGCCGATTTACTTTAAGGTGGCGTCGCTGGTACTTCATTTTGTTACAATTATGCCCAAAATTTCTTTGCTGGGCATCTTGTTCGTGCTTATTGCATCAGAATTGCCTCAAAGTCACAACCAGCGTAAACCTGTATAATGTTAATGTTAGCGTGTGTGTTTGTGCGCATATGGTTTGTTCGTACAATATACCAGGGATGTGGCCACCTCCCTGAAAATAACTTGCTCTTTAAAAAAATGGGGAAAAGAAGATACTGTTTGTCATATGATATTGGTCTGGCTCTTAAGTGAGTCCGACTCCACCATCACATTTGATAACCACAACTACTTAACTTCATTATTCCAATGTACAGTGAGTACGACTGTAAGACGCGCCTCATCCAGACATCTCCATGTTCGTGATGAAACGAAATTTATGTTCCATATGACGCGATCCAACGTCTGTCAAAACGGTTTCATCCGGAGGTGGAAGCATTACAAACAGACGATTTTTTTTTTCTTTGCAGCTCGCAGACAACACATGGTATCCATTTTTCCAGGTGGCAAGATGTATTTTTAGCTGTACTCCAGAAGACATGCTAGCCCCGTGTATATGTGTGCACTAAACTTTCATACATCTTCGTCATCATCATCATCATCATCGTCATTTTTTCTCCTGAAGTCATCCGTCTGTGAAAACTTTACTATTGCTGTGATCTTTTCTTATTTTTGTTCAGGACACTCATCAGCAATCGCACTGGCTTTTTTTTTTCAATTACCAACTGCCAATCACTGCTGATATTACGATTTAGTGTACGGTAATTACAGATCGGCCAAATAATGAAGAGCTATTTATACAACGAGTGAGCAAAAAGAGAAGTTAAAAAGGCATGTAAACAAAATGAAAGAGGACGGACGTAGAAAGTGGAGAATGAATCGCTCGGAACATGAGAAAATTGGAGTGACGGTTAAAGAGAGAAAAATCGCAATAAAAAATTGTCATTAACTGCAGATTCATGACACGATATCTATCTATTAAAGAAAGCGATAAACTCTCTTGATTTGGGGGAACACATAACTAAATGTACTTTTGATTACTCTGAATGATTTCGGATCACAAGCAAGGGTGGCATTAAGCTGTCGATGTTACGAGAATATATTTCAATCAGTCTTGTATATATATATATATATATATATATATATATATATATATATATATATATATATATATATATATATCAGAACGTATCAGAGCGTATAAAAAAAAGGTAATCCAACTTTGGAGGGCTACCATCTCTTAATTGTCGACTATTAAGAGTACAATGTTGGTTGAGAGGAAAGGGAAACTCTTCTTCTTTCCATTGATACCTAATTATGTTGACAATTGCCATGCATGACTGAGCACATGAACTTTAAAGACAGCAATGACAAATTGCACTTTTTCCAAGTTTGCGTGTTATTGTGAAGAAATAATGCATGTCTCACTGCATGGATGAGATCTGTCAATGAAAGTTGCCAAATAGGCCAGCCTGTACGAATGCAGCTGGGTGTTTAGGGTTTGTGTTTAGGTTTTTTCCTAACATTTTATGGATCACTAACCTTTAACATGGCCTTTTGTCCGATAACTTGGTCGCTCCCACAGAGGCCAAACCACACAGTCCATTTTTCTCTCTCCCAGGGACAAACCATGTCTTGAATATGAAGAATGTAAAATGGAAAATGGTTTTGCCATAATGGGAAGGACTGAGTTATCGACAACTTGGCCATGTTGAAGGTTATGAACCATAAAACGTTACAAGAAACCCTAAACATGAACCTGCAGTCGTGCAAGCTGGCCTGATGATTTGACCATTTTCATTGACCGATCTCATCCATGCAGCAAGACATGCATTGTTCCTTCACAATAACACGCAAACTTGGAAAAAAGTGCAATTTGTCATTGTTGTCTTTGAACTTCATGTGCTCAGTCATGCATGATGTTTGCCAACATAATTAGGCATCAATGGAAAAAGGAAGAGTTCCCCTTTCCTCACAACCAACATAGCGCTCTCCATAGCTGACAATTTTAAAATAATAGCCCTTCAAAGGTGGATTACCTTTTTTTTATACGCACTGTACATATGCATATATTTACGTACTATGTACGCGTGTATAACTGAAAGCCAAAACTAAAACGAGTAAATAACTGGGGAACCAACCGTCCGGTTTGATTCCGCAGAGCTGTTCCGCGCGATAGAGGCTGTCTGCGGGGATCCCGCATGCCTGGATGCGCTGCCCGGATAGGCTACGGCTACAGATCATAAATGATATGCCTTCAGGGTCAGATGGATTGTCCGTCGCGAGGCGGTGCAATAAAAGTGATCACTTTCGAATTATTCTCGGACAACCCGTGGACACGAAGCGTTTATTGTATTTCTCTCTAATGCACACATTATGGTTGTTTTTCTGACTGCGTAAACAGTCTTTTCTGAAATTGAAAACGCTATTCAGGAAGATCGAAACTCAGTACCTCTCTAAGCTGTGGCTACTGTTATGATCAAAATGAGGACATAACAGGATTCGTTAGATAATTATTGTAAACGCTGTTCGCATGCATATGAGATACGAATGCTCTAGGCGCCTAAATTGTTTGTCAGTCAGTCTATAAAGTCGTGGTGGGGGGGTGGAAATGAGGAAAAGGATGTTGGTGAGAGGGCTGAGGGGAACGTATACTAATAAAAAAAAAGTCAAAAATAGTATTAAAAAAAAGACTAACCAATGTCAAATCCAAAGGCCCACATTTATGCTTTACTGCGCCATATTTTTGTGATAACTTTTGTATTTCATTGTTAGTTTAAAAAAAAAGAATTTCGAATTTCTCTATACCTTGCACCATATTTTTTGGTCATTTACTACTGCTTGTTTAGGTTCCTGATTATCAAAATCCCATATACATAGTTTAATGCACGGCTGATCCTTAAAAAGACAACACATTTTATATATAAAACTTTGGGGTTTTTTTTCTCAATTTTGAATGTGCAGATTGACGGAACCTCAACATTCTTATCTAAACTAAGCATTTTCAGATATAGGCTAGATTTAGGAGTTGCCAATTTCATGAGGGCAGGATGATAATTTTTGCAACCGCATTACAATAGAACTCCTCAGAGTCCGTGAATATGACTAACTATTCTGAATGCAGTCTGCACTGAAGTTACACGTAATTGTTGTGACACCGGCCGCGTTTCCTGTTGTTTTTCGCACACGATGAAGAATAATTGTCAAACAGCCCGAGTTTATGATTCCGCTCTTCTGTTTTCCTTTGTTTCCGTTTAACTAAACATCGACAGACATACCAGATGTGAAGTATAGATCGAAAAAATAATAGGTCTAGACGTCCCCATTCCGCTTACTTCTGGCTCTAAAGGGTGATAAATCCCACCAGTTCAGTTCTTTTTCCTCTCGTTTGCTTTTGCCTATAAGATGACAGCGGCTCTCTGTCGAGACGTGATTAGACTCAAGTTCCAGTTGTTTTAGACCAGGATTAACTCAGAGCACTCTAGACTACACTCCAAACGGGCGTCGCATTACACCAGTACCGAAACGCTTGATTTGTCTCGAGACGGGCTGGCAGGTATGGAAAGTAGGGCGTGTTGGCGCAAGGTCGTGTTTTAACACTTGGACAAATAATGTCACTACAGAAGATTACTGGGTACACAGTAATCGTAGACCGAAGAACATTAGCGTATCTTATGTCTAAAAAAGAACCCTAAAAGCAAACCGTGGTTTATAAAGACTAATAATGCCATTTCTCCGTTCTGCGCTTGCTTCGTTTTGTTTCTTAGTCAGTTGCACGAGTTCAAGTCACACTATTAACCCATCGCTTGCGAGATTGTGACGTGTACTTTTACCAAGTTGGAGAACGGCACCTGTCGGAGAAAACAGGTTAATGCTGATGTTTTCTCAACCACCGATTAGGTGATGCAAGTCAGAAGACGTTGTTGCATCGGACTCAATTGACAATAGCCATCATGGTATGAGTGGCTTTAATGGACATGACATTCAAATCAACCAGGCATTGCACAGACCCCTGGAGAAACAAAGTGGCACATTCGCACAAGATGTTTTTATTTGTCGGAATAATTCCAGCAAACCACTGGAAAGAGACCTCGCTCATCTCTTGTATCCCCCCAAGATAGCTAGTCGATGTTTTGTTCGTGCAAACAAGAGTTGATTATGGAAACAAACTGGTAAGTGATTCGAAAGTGCTCCCGCGAGTCGCCAATTTACCACTTACCCATCTTCGCTCTTTAGCCCGAATGTTGTGCGCCTTCAAAAACCGAAATACCACCGTTTTTTGCTCATCACTTTACACACCCGCACATTGCCTTATGTCCTCGTTGTCAGCGGACAATGGGCTACATTTTTATCCAGTTTGTTGATTTAAAAGGTGAAGACTTTTTATTCCCTACTCCTCCAAGAAATTCCCATAAAGAGATAAGAATCCTTATATGGCAATTGCATTTTGATTGACTGTGGCGCATTTACGGTTGTCTTTTGATCAGATGTGAAGGATGCGACTCCCAATATCTAACCGGCACGGCTCAAGTGTCATCAAACTTTTTCTCAGTTGAACTCGTCTCCATGAGCAACGTCTGACTAGTAATGCGTGTAGAAGGTACAGGCGGTAGGTTTGATCAGGGAAGTGTCTTCCCACCTCCCTGATTTGATCGCGGTGGCTATACCATTCTCTTTCCTAAGTGTTCATGCAGAGAGTTACATTCTACCTGAAGAGAGATGATTTCTGAATAGGGATATTGAAAATCATTACTTCACAAGATCCTTGTTGACGTGTTGACCCCCAACCCCCTATTATTCAGCTTATTCATATCACTCTCTTTATTATTTCCTCCTTTTCGGAACTTTCACACTCTTCTCCTAACTACTGTTTGATTGATTTATGTACTGCATTATTTTGAATATGATATACACAATACCTCAATGATAGAACGGACTACGATCTACCTTTGCAGTTTTAATTGCGCCCAATGTTGCAATATTTTCTGCTGTTACACATCTCATTTATTCTCTCAGTAGTTAATCAACATCTTGTTGTGAATGCATTTCCTGTTGAACACACGTCGAGGGCATATTCCACCTTCTCCTAAATACAATCAATGGAGGAAACCGTTGACAGGGCTTCCGGATGTTGTGGACAAGGAAAAGGTGTATTCTGTCATCAAAACAAACCTCTTCAACCAACCCTTCAACATCAGGAATCGAATTTTCATCGTGAAGTATTAGCAACGTGGGGGGGGGGGGAGGGTGGGGGCAGATACACACACACACACACACACACACACACACACACACACACACGTACACACACACACACAATAAAACGCTTTCAACAAAATATCATCATTACAGCAAAATGCCAACAACAATTTGCATTGGAACTCGTCATTCAGGTTCAACTCAATCTAACGATGAAACAAAAATAGCATACTGAAATGAATTTGGCCAATTTTTCTCGGTAACTGCGTGGTCAGAATATTGTTTCCCACTAATAGGATCGATCAAATATCTTTCCGGGGAAAAAAAAAAAAACGTCTCTACTGCTTTGTTTTTATAGAATTTAATGGAAAAAGTGAATTTTTCAATCGAAAAAAGTCTTTAGAAAAATCGCAATCCCCAACTCTACAACCATAGTCCATTTTCAATTCCCTTATACTGAGTTTTCTTCCACCCTGATTTTACCCGAGGACTCAAAATAGGTGAAACGGGTCAACCTAGTCGGTCTCGAGTTGTTCACATTTTCTGAAAAAAAAAAAACCACCAATTATTCTTCTGCATTATTTTTAAGTTTGGGATCACAAAGCGAATGGGAGATTGCCTTTATGGCAGTTTTTTTTTTTCTACAACATTTTTATGAAGAATAGTGTGATTAGGTATATCTTACAGACCCATTTTCATTTCTTAGAAATCCTTTACCCACCTTTCATGTTCAACTCTAATAACTTCTGAAAGCATGAAGCTACTGCTTTGAAAGTTATAGCATTAGTCATGGGTAGAATGTGTTGATAAGGCATGGTTAATTTCAGCTTAACTTGATAATCTCTTTATTGTTTTTGCTATGGTAGTTTGCATCCTGTTTCCCCCCCCCCCCCCAACTCGTTGCACAGCTATCACGGCTTGGTAAGTTTAAGCACTTGAATACACCCTAAACTTCTGAGCCTCTTTCCTCAGTATGCACACTTTTCCAGAGAGTGTGTTTTTCCAATATTTAGGTTAGGAGAGTGCATTTGACTTAAATTATACATCATTTTCAAGCTTAAAGTCTGCTCTTTTAGAATCTGCTCTAAACTAAAACTTCATGTCCTATATATATATATATATATATATATATATATATATATATATATATATATATATATATATATATTTATATATATATATATATATATATATATATATATATATATATATATATATATATATATATATATATCATCCTTTATTATCATCCTGAATTCAATGGCAATAGATTTAGATTTTAGATACATGTGTGTGTGTGTGTGTGTGTGTGTGTGTGTGTGTGTGTGTGTGTGTGTATCCATCTCTATCTCCCCCTCTTACCACTCTTTCTTCAAACCCCCTTCTCTCTCTCTTCCTCAATCTCTTTCTCGTCTCTTCCATAATATAATCTTTCTCTTTCTTCCTCTCTGTCTCATTGCTATCTCTGTAATATCTTCCCTTTATCTCTCCTTTCTCTCTCTCACGCCTCTCATCACTCTATCTCTAGCTCCCCCACACCTCTTTTTCTCTCTTTTCTCTCTCCCCCAGGTCTCCCCTTAATAAAATCACACGCGTTCTATTTTCATGTCGCGTATTTGTATCAAGCTTTCACCCCCCCCCCCAAAAAAAAAAAAGAAGAAAAGAGTAACATCGTGATGTATGAGGAGGAAGTGGAAGAAGAGGGATTGCCGAAAGGTGGTCTCACCTGCGGGTAAATATGCAAAGTTCATCTATGCTATAAAGTACTCTAAAGGGGGTAATTACTCTGGTGTTGTTGCTGATGGTAGTGTGCGCAGATGATATCAGCCAAACGAGTGAACAAAGCAAATAAGAAGATTGACTAAAAATGAGCTTCATCATGACTGTTGGGATTTCACTACGAGAATTTAGTGATTCAGTAACTCTCTTTTTTTAACGTCATAAAGTAAAGGAAATTGACATTTTCAAAGTAATGTCAAAATCATAGATACACATTTACCTCTGGACATACATCTATTTGCTTCTTTTTATGTTAACGCATTCTTCCGGCATTTTTACATGTTCCTTTAACTTTTTTTCACGTCTGAGTGCTATGTCATAGTGAGGTCACTTAACCATATAATCATTTGAACCGACTTCCGATATCTTTTGCACCTAGTGAGAGGCAAGCGCTGACATTTTTTTTTTTTTTTTTGGGGGGGGGGGAGGGGGAGGGGAGGGCGTTCACAATCAATTGAAAGAATGGATCTTGTAAAACCACGGGCTCGTAAGGAGAGAAACACTTACGCGTATCAAGACACACACGCAAAATCAACGTGCTGGATTATCATTTCCTGTAAACAACGTATAATCTTACTAGTGTCCTATCCCTACGCACCAATACTAAAGCTGGTTTCCACCGAAGCAGAGTTTCACCAGCAACACTATACACAGGGTTTTTACCGGGTACAATCTTGATTGATTGCATTTTGGTCACCAAACTTGTGCATTCTTTCCTAGCTCAGATCACATAATGCCCCAAATCAAAGAACGGTTTTGACGGCGCAGTGCAAACTGCATTAGGTCATCGCTTGATAGTATGTATTGTTTGGACAGTGATAGGATCTGAACGTAGATCCCATCTTGCCAACATGGAACATACAAACAGCGCTCTTTTCCTGCAAATCAGGGTAAACACGACCAGATATTAGCGAAGGTACGATGCATTATCTTGCGAATCCAGGATTCGACAAATTACACAGGTAGATATCCAAAGCAGGCTTTTGAAACTAGTGCTCGGAGAGAAAATCTTTTTGTTAAGGTTTTTCATTAGCTCATCCTGAATCACTCATATCTGATATGATTTTTATGGTCATTATTACTTTGCACTCAATTTACCTCCGGTGGAAATAAGTGTTGACATTTCAACGTCATTGGATTTTGTCTTCTTCTTCTTCTTCCTCTTCTTCTTCTTCTTCTTCTTCTTCTTCTTCTTCTTCTTCTTCTTCTTCTTCTTTGGTTTCCCGAAGTCGCCGTCGCCCCAGGCTTTCATGATACATTCTTCTCGTCAGATAACTCCAAATAAGGTCGAACAACAAAGATAACATGATGGATATGTGTAAGGCGTTTTGTTGTTGTTGTTGTTGTTGTAATGCACTTTTCTGTTGTCTTTTATGCTTTAATGTGGGGTCTCTTTATCCTGCGTGATTAATGTCCGCCTGATAAAAAGAAAAGAAGTGATAAGAAGTGATAAAAAGGATGAATAATAGATTTTTTAAAAAGGAAGAAAGAAACAGTATCGTTATCAAATCTCATCCCTTTTTCCCGCGCCTGGATTTTTGGTTCGTAAGTATATAGCGCGGTGCGGACATCGTCCTGTTTACTTCGCTATTCCACTCCTCTCCAGCTGCATGTATGACAAGAGAAAGGGTGGAGATGTACACCGAAGTCAGGAGCGGGGACTTAATGAATGTTTTGCTTGTCGTCTGCATCTGCGCATTTGATCTCCTTATGAGCCTTTCTTTATCGGAGAGAAGAGAGGGAAATTCGGAGAGAGCAGCCAAGAAACAGTCAAACAGATAGACAGACAGACAGACAGACAAATAGACAGAGTCAGCCAGAGAGATTGAGAAATGTATTATGTATAGGGGAAGATAACATATGTATGTATATATATATATATATATATATATATATATATATATATACATACATACATACATATATATTTCTTAAGGAAGCTGGTCTGTTATTGCTCGGTCTTTTTGAAGACGTCACACAACGACCGTAGGATGTATGTGAAACATCTGGGCAAGATATGAGTGAGGCGACTCCCTCTGGGGCTGTCACGTGAATCTTCAAATCTATATCAAAACTTTGGGGGAAGTATTTGCACGCCGTGCGATTATGAAGAATGTGATATGTGAACAAGAATAATCTATGGAGCGCTTTTTTTTCTGCGGCTCCTCCTCCGCAAAAGTTCTCCCAGGGTCCAGGGCATTATCCAAATCAACATCATAGTTTCTAAAGGAGAGAGAAAAAGTGCGATAGATAGAGAGACATATAGATAAGTAGGAAGACATATAGAAAGATAGATAGATAGATAGATAGATAGATAGATAGATAGATAGATAGATAGATAGGTAGAGACCCAGAGGCCGAAAGAGAGAGGGAGGGGGAGAGAGTTGGCGAGAAAGCGAGGGAAAGTTAAAACGAGGGCGAGTTCAATCTGAGGGCCATTAGCCGTTCATATCGGGAATAACTCGTGTTGCACGGCTCCTGCAACATTATCTTCATATCCCTTCGCGACATGATAAATCGAAAAATCAGTTTAGTGTTCGAGCAAAATGAATGATACACTGTATGTTGAGATGATCAGATCCCCTCTCCGCATCTCTTCGTCCAAGTTTCTATTTCATATCGATCTGTCCACAATGTTTGGCTTTTCGAACGTGCTCCAAAAAACTTTGAAGGTCATCTCTACTTGGTTTACTTTAGTTTTTGCAAATGTTGTCATTAATCTCTACTTACATTATCTCCACAAAGGTCGGTTGTTTTTCTTGACCTTTTTTTTTCTCCGTCTGTTATGCTGGTAAAGTGTCATTTTCATCAAAATAATGGTTTTTCATTGATTTCTTCGATCAGTATCAGTCTTGATTGAAAGAACTGAGATCACATGCCCTAATTTGGAAATTTGAATTTTATTGTCAGTATACTCCTTGTGAAATGACTCATCAGCAAGTTCTATCGTGATGTAACAATAACTAACGAAAGTCATGATTAGCTAAGATAGCCTAATGCGTGTAAGCATCGTCTTCAATTTGCTCGTTAGCTTTTTTTCTGTAATTCATTTATTTTACGCAACATTGTCGATATTATCTTGAGAGGCACGTGTACTTGCGGTGCTTTTCCCGATCCTTGATTAAACACGTATGTCTCAATCTTATCATGTTTGATTCATCGACCAGATACTAGTTCGCTATTTCATTTGTTTACATCACAGTGTCTAGCTGTAAATTCCCACATGAATATACGAGGACAAGATCGGTGGAATTGCATCTCAGAAATAAAATTTCTATAAGGAGTCAAACACTTTGAATACTCAAAGAGACTTGGTGTATCAAAGCAGCAAATGTAATAGTTTGGTGTAGTTTCCCTCCCAATTAGTGGTTGCTAGCGAATAGCTGAAATGAATCCCTTGTCGGTTTCAGCTGGGCACTCAATGTCTTTCTAAAACTATGTCGATTTGATGCCTTGGAGGATTAATGTAGAGCAGACAGACATCCCTTCTCGTGTTTTAAGCTGGCAATGTTTACCGCGGCATTCTCTAATTTCGTGTTCGGCTATCAGTCTGGTCTGGCAATCGATTGCGAGACTATTGAGTGGGTTACCTAATCAAAATGCGTGTGTTTGTGTTTATACTGCATAATATTGTTTTTTTTTTGTGTGTGTGTATGTGTGTGTATGTTTTGTGTTGTGTGTTGTGATTCAAAGCGAATGCACTACAATCATGAAGACATTTCAATATCATTTTTATTTAATCCGTTAGGAGCGCAAGTGATTACTAACTCCATGGAGACCACCTACCTTTTTAATGATGATGCGCCTCCCTAACCCCCCCCCCCCCTCCAGGCTCTCTAAGGGTTGACGTCTCTCTTAAGATGTTCTCAACTAGTAATGCTCCGGGGCACAAGGGAAGAAAGAGGTTTTATACTTCCTGAGCGTGGTCTGAATCTGCGCGTCAGCTCGCACTGTCATCTAACACTGATATGAACATGTTAATACTCGGTCGGCTGTTAATGCGTCGCTATGGCAACGGACCGCCGTAAGTGCCATAATGTCTGGAAGATGATTATTTCCAAAAAGAACTGAGAATACCATTATAGTTAACACATTCGCACAACGCGCACCCTATGCTTGCAATAACAACAATAATAACATCCTGTTTCACCTCAACTGCTGAAGAGCTGATTTCCACTGTCCGTGGTCTCTTTCAGGTTAAAAACCCAGCTGTTTCATGTCTGGCTTAGTTTTCACAGATGTTAAAAAAAAGAGTAAAGGACTACAATGCGTACATGACATTTATAACGAGGGAGCTTGTCTTTCAGAGCTGAAATACACAATATCAATTAATATCACGAATTATCTTTTTTATCGGCTACATGATCAGGCTAATACGTTGATCAATGTGAGACGAACACAAACAAGTATTGACAAAATTTTATTCAGAGTCACAAACAGACGCTTCCCCCCCCCCTCTTTCTCTCTACTCTCCATCTCTATCTATCTATCTATCTATCTATCTATCTATCTATCCATCTATCTTTAATCAAGTGCACAATGTAAACTGTTTCACCGCTGTAATATTTATAAACGCATTACGTCTATCGTAAAAAAAAATAGGACCCGAATTGCACTTTTAAGACGCCCCGATATTTGCTGCGGTGAAAACATGGAATATTATGCAACCAAATCTCATCCCTTCAAGATTCAATCATTATACAGAGAATCTCTTATGGAGGATAGACTAGAGGGAACTTTTTGTTTTCATGAATTTTTGATTGCATAAAATCAGAAATGTTGTCAGTTTGAGTGAAATATTAACATTTATCTTCCAAGACTGCGTTGAATATAAAGAGGTCAGTAATGAATTGAGTGCTTTGGTAATTATTATAATGTTGTCGCCGAGGTAAACAAAAACGTGATAAATGACGAAACTATGGCTTAAAGGAACAAAAGAATTTTTATTTTCCCTTTTAAAATACTATAATTGGATAGAACAAGTTCCAATTCACCAAACAAACGTGGTTTTACGAGATTTGATGAGTTGATCGCTGTGAAGTGTTTCATTTGTCGAAAAAAACACACAAATAAACAGGGGTATCATCGTCAACACTGTACATGTCGTAATGTGTATCGCAAATAAAGATCATTGACCGTGGGTTCTGTTTCGCGATATTCTTATGCTTGCCTCGGTGAGACGACAATTTGGCTACAAAGAAGCCATGTCCGTGAGTGCAAAAAACCACAGATAACAAACCACTAATGCGTCCAGTGGGATTTTGTTGGATCGCTCTGGAGGCGTTCTTTAACTTCGGCAATCTTCGGTTTTAAAGGAAGCTACCCCGACATAAAATCTATTTTTCTGCAAGAAAACACCGACAATAATCCTCCTAGGACATCAAGGAAATTGATCTCATTTACTTCTCGCTCTTGTCTGGTAAATGTCTTACCCAATCTTTGATTTCACGAGCAATTCCACATCGTTTGCAAGTTGGTATTAAATACAAAGTAAATGGGACAACAGAGCAGTAGATGCTTTTCAGTATCGGATCCATATCACGAAATTCATGGCATTTAACAGTTCTCATGATTTCACAAACAATATTGATATTGATTTCAACCACAAGTAATACAGATTGGCAGAGTTCGCCCATTGAACTATATTATACACACATCTTTACAAAATACCCTTTATTTGAAAATAAAGAGAGCAGCATCGAGCTTTCATACATCGAATCATTGTGGTATTCAAAAAGTGGTAAAGATGAGATATGGAGGAGAAAGTTTGCAGCTACGAGAATGATATTATTGCGTAATGACGCAAACACACTGGCCGCGCGAGTACACACCATGTAAGAAGCGGTCACAGTTTTGAATTATTCTCATGGTTGTCCCAGATGTACGAATGGGTACCTTGCAACGCTAAGGAAATAACAATGCCAGGGCCCTATCGTAGAGCAGTGACAACACTGAAGAGGCTAGCCTGAATAAATGAGACCATATTCTTCTTCTTCTTCTTCTTCTTCTCCTTCTTTTTCTTCTTCTTCTTCTTATTATTATTGTTATTATTATTATTATTATTATTATTATTATTATTATTATTATTATTATTATTATTATTATTATTATTATTACTATTACTATTATTATTATTATCATTATTATTATTATTATTATCATTATTATTATTATTATTATTATTACTATTATCATTACTATTACTATTATTATTATTATTATTATCACTATTATTATTGTTGTTGTTGTGTTATTTTTATTGTCTGTAAGGCTTTGTAAAGAATTTGATCATACTATACAAGAACAGTAGTAAAAGCATGGTAGAATAAGGCATTTACCCTAGTTTCAATTAATGATTTGTAGCTCAATCTGAGTTACACAACGATTGTGACAAAGTTATGAAAGCGGTCATGCACCCATTTACTAGTAGTACAAATCTGTTCGTTACATCGACTGCACGTTTACTTACTGTTCATTTGGAGTAGGGCCTACAATCTGAACGCATTTCTTGTCTTAAATGCTAATCTTGACAACGGGATATTGCTGACACACATCAGCTTGTGAGAGCATTCTGTTCATTAGCTTTACTTTCATTGAATGCTCCTTATATGTTTTATTCAAACTGAGAAGTGATGGGGATGATGCAAAGAAACATGAAAATTGAAAAAAAATAAATTCAACAACTTTGTAGGGAATATAACGCGCGGAAAAAAAAATATCCAACACGCATGACATGGTGAAGGAAAAGCAATATGACATGATATGGTTCTCCGGAGGAAACAGCAGACAATGGGGGAGGAAAATTTCCATATTGACTCCACGCTCTCGAAATCGGCCTCGCGGCCCTGTGCCTGGTGCGAGATTAAAGAGCTCGGGCACGATTACGCCGAATATCCGCGTCGAAGACCATAGAGAGATTCTGCTTCAACGAACAACATCCAAACTTTCTCAAGGGATGTTATTTTTTTTTCTTTTATAGCTCCTGTGATCTCTTTATTCTCGTCTCTTCTTTATCGTCTCACTCCCTCTCTATTTTTTTTATTTATGTCCCCCCCCCCCTTTCCTAAAAAAAAAAAAAAAAGCAACAGGAATAAAAAAAGAAAAATGCCCGGTCCTCTTCGCCCGATTTTTTTTTTCTTGCCACATTTCAGCATTTCAATTTCCGGGATACAACGAACGTGAAGCCAATAGCCCGCGGGTCTCGGCGAGATATCGACAAGAAAAAAAGAAAAGAAAAAAGAGGAAAATGTCTTGAAGAATTTCTGATTTGGATTGCAAAAACTAACACAAGTCAACCACTGGACAACAATAACCTTCTAATGTTCTCATCTGGTCGCCATCCTGGGGATAAGAGCCTGCTTGATAGGGTGATTCTTCTGATTCTTTTTTTAAATCCTCACTCTCGTCCCCCACCCCCTCTATCTGTCACCTTCATTTCCCTCCCTGTCTCTTTCCGTTCTATTTTTCTGTTATTAATGGGGTCTCTCTTTTTTTCTTTTTTTTTCTTTTTGTTTGCTTGTTGCTGCCGCTGCTGGTGTACTCTCCCGTGGTCTTCCTAGACCTCTCTATATCCCACTATCAAACCCAAACGTGTTCACAATCTGCCCAAACAAGTATTCACACTGCATGAACTCCGATCTAAAATTAGGAGTGTCCAGTCAAATAACATTTTTGTTCGTTTTTATAGCAATGTGATACCAGAATAGCAGACAATCTGGCTTTTTTCCTTTTTTGTTTTTGATAAGTACACATTATATATGTTTTGCCTTTTTTTTTTAAGAATGTCTTAGCTTCAAACTGCACATGCTTATTTGACGACAGTCATTTGCATTCACATTCGTAATACATGTACCATAATTCAGTCAGATCATGTGTTTCACTATGAGTAGCTCCAACTCGACGTGTTTTCTTTTCCGTTTCTTTCAATCCGTTAACAGCCCATTGTACGCGTAAATTTCAATTATGTTCGGATGTACACATTGTATGCCTTATTGTGTTGGAAAAAGAAATGGTTGTATATAATTTGTGATACATATTCAATTGAATTGAATTGAAATAATAACGTTGAAACTGAGATACAGACCCTTCTAAGGACCACAGCCACATCCCAGCCGTGGTGTAAACTGTGTGTTTAAAGTTCGTTATTTTTAAAAACTCGTTAACCTGATAACGAAATAAAGTTCGTATTTCCATAAAACATAAATAAAAAAAAAGTTCGTATTTCCGAAGATTTGTTAGAACACACCTTTTTTATGTTTTGGATTAACGAATTTTTGGAATTAATAACCTTACATCATTTTCGGATGAACCGAAATAACGAACCTTCGGAATATTCAAACGTCACAAATGTTTGGATAACAAACAAACCTTTTGTCGTCTTCGGATAACGCACACCTAGGTATAGGGAATTTGTTTGTTTCGGATCCTTCGGCATGTAACGAACCTTATTTCATTCTCGGATTAGCAAACCATTGGAATAACGAAGATCAACCATACTGGGCGATGGCATTATCTTTGTTGGTTATTATTACACCTCATGCGCGTAAGCCAGTGTATGCACGACTATGTGTCAAAACACGTGCAGATGTAATAGGTTTGAATTCGTCCAAAGAACATCGTGACCTAATGATTGCGCTGATCAATTCGGTCCAGAACATAATGTATTCGGTTATTTAAAAAAAACACACACACACACACATATAAATCTAAAACCAGACGTAGTAAATTCGTCCATATGTTGTTGGTTTATTTTTTGACTCATCAGCACAATGCTCTGGGATATAATTGTAAATGATATCACACTTTAAACTCATCAATGACTATTTTCCAAAACGTATTTTTCGCTAAGGCTGTCAGACTATCCAGTCATATCACTTTCCCTCAACTCGTCATCGATCCTGATGAAGGACTGCCTCGCTCAAGGGTTTTTGTGTAATAAGCAATTACTGTCTGCGTCTTCTCTGTCAACCCAATGACATACGGCTGAGTGGCTTTGTACGGACAAGGAGTATATTGTTTGTCTCTGTCATTGCAACACTGCTCGACCAAACAGACACACCCACACCCACCCACCCACACACACACACACACACACATACACACACACACACGCACACACACACACACACACACACACACAAGGGGGAAACCATTAGCGAAATTCATGTCGATTGCGTCAAAGCTGTCGAATAGGTTAAGATTATTGGGCGGGAGGGAAGTGGGGTGGTGAAAAATAGGAATATGGGGAAGAAACAGGCTGGGATAATGTGATTCCTTTATCTTTAAATTGCTTTCTCCTTTTTTTTTCTTAGGTATTGTACTCAACTAGTTTGTTCCATTGACTTTGTGTAACATTAGTGTATGAAAAAGAAATGTAGAAATAAAATCAATCAGTCTATCAATCAATCAAAGGATCCTTTCAGGAAATTCAGGAAAGCAGTATACATGCATAGACGAATATTTGCATATTCAATGCAGCCAACCTCGTTTAAAGTCGAATCAAAATAAATTGGGAAAAATCTTTCGACTTGTTGAACTCAGGCTTACCCTTAACAGTGAATCAACATCAGTCACGTTTGTATCCAGCAGGGGACAAACATCTTTGACGTAAGCACTTTTTTCATTTTATTTTTATAGTGCAAGGTTCACTTTAGCGAGGTTGACCGAATATGTGATATATGATATATAATATGTATAGTATATAACATATAATATATGATATGTAATGTATGATATAATATACAATGTATAATATATGAGATATGATATGTAACATAAAACATAGGATGTATATCATATAGAAGAGAGCAAAGAGACATTATATATAGCAGACGAGACATCGAGTAGAACGGAGGCAGAGCGACAGAGAGATAGAAAAGAAGGGGGAGGGGGTGGTAAGATGCGTAAGGTACAACGATTCTCCAGAAACGGGAATGGCACGGGGCGAGTCATCTCACAATCCCCATTTGCAACTCATATAGAAATCCATGCGAAAGCAGGAGACGCAATGAAGTTACAAAATCTATAATGAAATGAGGGAATGTGATACCGTTTCCCCCGGGGCTACGCGTGACCCGGCACGCGGTTCTTTAAAGGCGGATGCAGTCTCCAGCCCGTTTACCCCCTCCTCCTCCTCCTCCTTCTTCTCTGCAAAGTTAATCAGAGCGTTGGTGTGGTGGTGGTAAGGAAATTTTCTTACGCCTCGAAGACGCCATTTTCAAAATGTTCCCCCATCTTCTTGCATATTAATGCTCATTAGATCCAGAACCCAATGATAGACCATTAAAGTGGAATAGTATGGTCAGTCCTGCAGGCAGAGAGTGATAAAACGACCGAAAGTTGTCTTTTGTAATCGCAGGCGGAAAAAAAAAAAGAAACAGTGTAACGGGATTGTCGGTGTATGCCTTTCAATCCAAAAAAGTGCATGCAATGTGCCAACATAACAAGCATAGCATGAGCAAAGAAGAAGAAGAAGGAAAAAAGAAGAAAAAACAACGACAAGAAGGGAGAGATCGTCAGTCGAGATAAGACGAGTCCGCCTAAAGGCGTTGATCCTCACCTCTCTTCACACCGTCAGCCGGTCTCAAGAAGTGTACCTTCCTACTCTCCGAAGGAGTGTAAAGGAGCCGTTTCTCTTTACCTGATCCTGGGATGGCTTACCGTGGACCTTTAAAGCGAGCAACACCTTTTAGCCTACTAAGAAAAAAAGGGGGACGAAATATTGAAGGCATGATCGAAAGAAGAAAGAAAAGAGTAAAGAAAAATTGAAATCGAACGGAGAGATATTTTTGAACAGGGCTGAGATGTGCGCCGTGCCTTCGTTAGATGAAACCCTTGCTCATGAATAGCAAAAGGCTAGAGGGAACGAAATGGAGGCCACCCCTCCCCCCTCTTGTACCGTAATCACATCTCGATGGCCCCATCAAATCACTGAGATTCATTGAGAGGCTGTAGGAAATTGTGTTTATATTGGTTCACAAAAATATATCGAACTTACCGTTTGTGTCGCCCTTTTGGCCTCTTTTCCCCCTTTTCATTGACTTATTTTCCTTCACTATGCCATTCAGAATGTCGTCACTATTTTGATGAAATTAGCACTCAAAACTGTAAGCATTTCACCCAGGGTGCACCGATTTAAACTAATGACTAAAAGCGGAAAAATAGACGGAAAGGGGGAAGAGAGAGGGAGCGAGATAGGTAGACGAAAGGTCTCTCCTAAGAGACAGTATTTGGGTCTAGAAGGTAAACGACCTGAATACCCTCGATTTCCCTGTCTATGGCAACCCGCTTGGAGTGAATGGATTACATTTGGTAATTTGCGCCAGTAGCAGCTATCATTACTGACTCTATACAGCCCTCTTTAAATACCTATTATTAGTATACTTTATGACACTTTCAAATTGGGAAAACGAACAAATTACGAACAAAGAGCTACAACGGTAATTACATACACGCAATACCCGCACTTTGCCGTTTGTATTCACAAACACCAACTGACATGTTACACACAGTCATCCTAATTCAGCATTGCATGTGGGTTACTCAAATACAAGTTAGCGACTGGATACACACCACGTGACAAAGGGCAGCTCGAAATGTTTCTTTCTCGGCAGAACATTCGGGGATTTTCTCCCATAACATTTTCATGTCAACAATACGGCAAGTGGGGAAAGCAACCCAAGCTGGAAGTAGGGCACGCATTTTATTGGGAACACACGCACGAAGCGAAAAGACGTTGAAAAGACACGCCATTTTGCACGCTAGGAAAAGTTCGAGCGGTTTTATCGATACTTGCGTGCTTAAACATCTCTTAATATGTATTTTATTGTGTTCTCCATGCTTCAAAACATATATTTAGACATTTAAATGTTGTATGTGGGTTACCTGGTTGGCAGGTAATATAGATATTCAGGAAATGGCTGCCATTTTGGACACCGTCTTGTATTACGGGACTTGTGTGCGTCAACATCCCTTAATATGTATTTCACTGAGTTCTTCATGTTTCAAAACATGATATATTTAGACACTTAAATTTTGTATTTGGTTGCCTGGTTGAAAGGTAATAAAGATATTCAGGAAATGGCGGCCATTTTGGACGCCATCTTGGATTACGGTGCCTGTGTGCATCAACATCTCTTAAAAATGTATTTTATCGAGTTCTTCATGCTTCAAAACCTATAATTACACATTTAAATTTTGTATTTGGGTTCCCTGGTTAAAAAGTTATAAGAATAATTCAGGAAATGTCGGCAATTTTGGACGCCATTTTGGATTGCGGAAAACGTTCAAGGAGGATTTATGAGGACTTTTAGTACGTTATTCTAGACATATGTCTGGACGTATCCTGAAAAAAATCAGCTTGTTACCAGAAATGTCCAGGTTTAAGCCTATTTTGACCTAATGCTCTTGGACTATAGCCAGGTATGGGTGTGTTAGTACTGCTGAGAAATTGATACAACGAAAAAAAAAAAATATATCAGGTTAAAGGTATACGTTTGCTCAAAAGTACCTAAACCAGCCCATACTTTGGATACACCAGATAATGACGTCTGTTGCCGGAAATATACAGAATCTTCTAGCCTCTGGTTTTCGAATGCTATTTCGAGCGATCATTGTGCGTCCCTCATTAGCATTTCAATCGTTTGGACCAGTCAGTATGTTTTCTCCTATAAAGCCAGCCATTACCAAAATTGATGTACGCTAGGATGTTCCCTCCTACATAATACGCCCGACCATCTGTTGATTCACCCGCACTAAACTTACTGCCTTGCATTTCCTTGTTTTGTGTTTGTTCTTTTTAAAATCTTTTTCCGTCCTTTTTGAGTCATCGGAGAGGGCCAGATTACTGCGTCAGTCTTAATCGCGTCTATAATGTTGGTCTTCTACAACTCGCTTTAAATTGTTGTAAGATAGTAAAATTCATTCATTATGATGAACGCTCAAACAGATCAGTGTATCATGCTGCATCAGACCTTAGAAGCAATCAGTGTTCATTTTGTGGCCTCATTCTTGTAATCAACAAGTCGCAAATGTTAGTGTCAATTTAATGAAAATGTATTTATTTTTTCATTACATTAATAGGGTATAATGCCTTGCATTGGTATCTTTCACTTCCATTGAATATCACATGTCAAATACAGGAATTAGATCTAATTAGTTTTTGCATTACATACCTGTCAAAATTTCATTAATCGTGTACAACACACGCAATGCAAATATCAAGAGAGTGTGAATCGACAATCGATTTTTAGCATTGTTACGTTTCCGGCATTTCCGAACAGAACAAAAACTTGTGAGTTGCTTCGCGCCAATTGATTTTATGTCGATTTCACCGTCCTGATTAATTCATAATCAACCAGAAGAGTCGTGTCGTCGCCCCGATACGGCGTTATCACCTTGTGTGAAACGCCCACCCCCCCCCCCCCCCCCACAACCCACGCTGGGTCATTTCATGCAGACGATATTTAGAGCACCAAGTGTGGTGTAACATCGGCTGCAAGATGGAATATGCCTCCCAGAAATGCAATTGCGCGGGAAAAGATATGTCTCCACCCCAACTCCTCCAGCCCTCTTCACGTAAACAACGTAAACATGGCGTTTCTTCATCATTTCGTCGTAATCGGAAGGGAGAGTGTACAGGAGGGGGAGCGCGGGGGGGGGGGGGGGGGCGGGCTCGATCCCTGGCTTTTCAATTTTGCCGAAAATTGAGAAGACTCCCCTGCCATGAATATCAGCTGCAGGTAGTCACGAACGGACTCGATGAGCGTGGATATGAATCACGCGACAAAATGGACACATAACTCAATCTCTCTCTCTCTTTCTCTCTTTCCCTCCTACGAACATGATTTGTATGTATGTATGTATGATTGAACAATGTATGTATGGGTGTATCTATGTATGTGCGTATGCGTGTGTGTGTGTGTGTGTGTGTGTGTGTGTGTGCGTGTGTGTGTGTGTGTGTGTGTGTGTGTATGGATTGTATATACGGACTATTACACGATGGAGTAATTGACATTGAAATCTTATCGTTTTAGCATAATGACACTACACCGTATTTTTCCTAATTCTCCTTCTTACCCTTTCGTCTTTTAGTGCGGATTGAGCATTTCACTTAATGGATTTGACGCATTGTTATTTGCAACTATTATTATGATTATCATTAATATTTGTTGTACTGGTAGTAGTAGTAGTAGTAGTAGTAGTAGTAGTAGTAGTAGTAGTAGTAGTAGTAGTAGCAGTAGTAGTAGTAGTAGTAGTAGTAGTAGTAGTAGTAGTAGTAGTATTCCATAGTAGTAGTAGTAGTAGTAGTAGTAGTAGTAGTAGTAGTAGTAGTAGTAGTAGTTAGTAGTAGTAGTAGTAGTAGTAGTAGTAGTAGTAGTAGTAGTAGTAGTAGTAGTAGTAGTAGTAGCAGTAGTAGTAGTAGTAGTAGTAGTAGTAGCAGTAGTAGTCTTGAGTATTTACTTAACAAAATGAGTGCATTACATTCTCGATTATATGCATATTCATATATTGCATGTATATATCGAAATTGAGGAGAACGCCATGTTAAACTTTCCTCGAACTTTTCCTATCGCTATCTTTATAAGGTGAAAAAAAAATGAAATAGAAGCGCGGGTAAAGTGCACCTTGGGTTTTTTTTTTCTCTCTCTCTCTTAATTCTGTATACCGTTCACTTCACTTTGCAGCTTCACGTTCTTCATGCACATGCACAGAGAAATAAAAATACTGAGAGATATGTTATATCTCTCAGTATTTTTATTTCTCTCTACTTGTAGGTCTTCACTACATATATATCATGATCTGTTACCACTTTTAATCCTTCTCTCTCTCTCTCTTTCTTTTTTTTTTCTCTCTCTCCCTCCCTCTCTCTCCCTTCTATTTAATTTTTCTGGATTTCTGATCATCCCGTTTTTCTTTGGTCTTCTGTTGTTGTTTTTTTTTCTGTTATCTTTATAGTCATACCGCGGCAGGGAGGTAGTCAATCATGAATATTACCAGGAGTGCGACTTATTTAACACAGAAGCCGTTGAATTCACTGTTGTCTGAGAAGAAAAATTAAACAACAAGAACAACAAAGAGTGGTCGATCTGTTGCATTTTAATGCTGTTGAATGACTAAAAGTTAACTCTACGCAATTACCTTGCTGTCTCTCCTCGCAAGTCTATATAACGGCGTCTTGAACGATGTTTGTCATCCAAACATAATGTCTTTAACTGTTGATGAAGAGGAAGGGACGAGGCCTACCTTGAAACACGTTTGCGCAACGTGGCGCTGCCTCTGAACTACGACCAGCCATGTCACACACGCAACATACTTCTTAGATCTGATCACGGGAAGTACGTGCGCTGGTCTATACACTGCAAGATGCGAGTTGTAAATCTCTAGTCGTCCCCCATGCTATCAAGTGAATTAAAAATCACTCTCTATTTCCCCGGCGGGAACTTTCAGACGAGAATCGATGAATGGGCGAGTGCATTCATTCAAGACTTTTTCTTCCCTGTTTCCATTCTCATTTTTTAAGTTAGCGACAGAAATAGATCGTGCCGAAAGAATTGTCCCTTGAGGGACTCGAGTCCAAGCGCGAAAATGTCCGCTACTTGTTTGCACAGTGTTCGCTAACGTTCGTTCTAGCCCTTGCGGTATTTCAACGCGTCGCATCCAGGCGACAATTCGCTTATGAAACTGGAGAAGGGGACTTGGGGAACGGATTTCTCCAAAGCACGACAACGTCAAGGATCACCTTTGTTTCGTCTCAAAGAGTTTTCCACCCAATGTTACAAATATCTGGAGCCGTGTCTTGAAGAGAAGGTGCTTCCGCTCTCACCTCTATCATTCGCTTCATTCCTCCATTTTATTATCAGAGTTTGTTTACGCCATACTTTCGATGAATTTGAAGATTTCTTGCAAAATCGTTGTTTGACTATGAGCTAAATGATATTATCATGGCTCGAGAATAACTCTATTACTTTGGTTCAGTGCTTCTTGGCTATATTTGATCTCTCCCAAAGGAAGCCGAGTTTGATGTAGACCCGTTCTCCTTACCCCCCTTTCCCCCCTATGAGATTCGATTGCCGCGGTGGAACGGATTTAGGAAATCATAATACCAGTCGACATTATTACCTCAATGTGGGTGATTTGCGGGATGGAAAACACCGGCAAAAGGTCGAATGTTGCCGTCACTGAGATTTAGCTCTCTCAAATCACGGAATATAAAGCACACCGTAGGAGTACACCGATTTACAAGAGGAACCGCTGTTAAATATTGCAGACGAGTGACGCTGCAAAAGTGTTTTTATGATTACACGAGATCTATCCACTCTCTGGAGTGATTGTATCAATATGCATCACCTGCAATGAAAACATGAACGTTCCTCACGCTGGATGCGTCAAGTATACTAATTGAATAGCACCCCTGCAGTTAATGAACCTCACTCATGATTTTGTTTTTTTGGCAAGGGTTTGTATTTTTCTTTTGTGATCATCATTCAGTGTAGCACACGAAGAAAAAAAAACCCAAATATCAGTAATACAAGCCACTGCTTTCATCTCACCGCCATATTACTTGTGACTTCAATATCAAGCATTATAGAAATTGGACCGTGCAAAGCAATGAAAACAGAGAGTAGAGTAAGCGAGTTCCTGGAGGTCCTGCGCATAGAATACCAAAATCATTTTATTGTTTTTTTTTTCTTCAGTAGCGAGGTTTAGATCTGCGACGCTAACGCTATGACGACACAACCTCCCAGGTTAAGCAACGGAAACAGCTGTCTCGCGCATTTGCAGAACACAATTTTTGCCTAATTAGCGTCGCCTGAGCACACAATTTTTGCCAAATTAGCGTCGCCTTAGCGCTCGCGTCACAGATCTAAAGCTCGCTACTATTGTGAGAACGAACTGCTGGAAATATCTAAAGCCATGGCATGCTCGCAACAGCATACATATAACAAAATGGATAGCCCATTTGTGCAGATTATTGCATACGTGACATTTACGCAGTACTAAACAACAACAACTGATCTACTTCTACTTCTGCTTTACCGATAGTAATTTCGAAAATAGACAAAAGCAAACACTTGTAGCAACCATCTCCTTTTCTTTTCTATTCTCTCATGGAGGATGGCTGACATTAATAGACGAGATTATAAGACCCCATCCACATGCGTCTGCTAGTTGAGCATGCCAAATTAAAATCCGTTCAAAGAGTTAGACAAAATAGAAAAATGGGATCATTTTTTTCTTCTCGGCAAACTCTGTCGTATAGTAATGCGTCGTCGGCGAAGTCAACGGCTTAATTGAATCATGGTCGGATTACATGTGCGCCGGTATGATATTTCATCTAATTCGCTGAAAATTTATTCGATAAAAGATGAACATTTCTATCTGTTAAGACTTATGCCCATTACGACTGATTCTTGTTGGATGATTCGCAACTCATTCTGCATACCATGGTGACATTTACGATGTAATTGTTGGAAAAGAATACGTGACATTTGTAATCCAATGCCGCTGTTATAAAGTCGATAGTCTACGGCTCAAAATTAACACAAATTTAGGAATGACTTCCAAACCTTCCAAAAGAGAAAACAAAGACCATCCTCGTTCAAGTATAGTTTTTTTTTCTTTCTTCGCCGTTTTGGGGTAAACTCAGATATTTAATTGCCATTGTCGGGGATTTTTCCAGAGTTCGTCTTCCACCGAAGTGGGGCAACAGATCAGCGTGAACTGTTTGAAGTGGGGCAAAATGTGGCATCCATGGCATCGGATCTTGAGAGGGAACTAATCCGGCACTGCGTCTGAAAATAGCCGCACCAACCCGATTGCCGAGAATCAAACGAGATCGTAATACAGATTTAATTAAGATCCCTGCTCCTAAACTAGGTAGTGCTTGTCAGCGGCTATCATCACAGAAGACGCTTCGGGTATTACGCCGCACCTCACTCGGTGAATTCTCTCCTCCCCTCCCCCCCCCCCCCCCCACCTCCCCCCAACTCCGACCCATCATTATCTTCTTTCCTACCCACTTCGGTGCAGTCTTCTTTCCATCATCAGTAAACACCTGTTTATCTCCTCCTTTTTTCTAGAGAGGGTTCAGGCTTTTATCGTTCTTGCTGTTGTTTACAGTCCAAACGAATGTACATCATGTTCTTCGCCCTTTCCTTCTACCCATTTCTTTCTAAAAAGATCAGCTCAGAATCGGCTGCCAATACCCTGCCGTTCGGCTCGTCACCCATCCCTCGAGAACGTCCAAGGCATCATGGGATTGTATTTTCGTCTCTCCATCGTTTATGTCTCTCGCCCGTGCGAGTACCTAGTTCTGTCAAACATCATTACCAAACAGAGAGACAGACATATTGAGATCATTCCAAGCGGTGATTGGCCTAGTAGAAGACTGTAGAAACATTGATGATATCATAAGGTCATAGTCATTTCATCCGCACGTAGGACACAAGAAGAGGATGGAGCTAGACACAAACCCAAAGATACTATGTTCAGACCTCACGAGCACTCATACCGAAAAAAAAAAAGAGATGGTTTGCGCTTGACATATTCGCCTCGGAATCCCAAGACTGCTTGTTGGTGGAGATAAGGTTGATACAATTATGTTATATTCACGTGACTGCAGGGACGAACTTTTGTAACTTACTTGACAAAAGTTTATTATCTAGCCATAAGCAGTAATCAATACTGAACATTACTTGATGAAGGACTACCTGTTACATGTCTCTGAAATTATTTTCCGTCTCTCCCTGGGGGAGGGGAGGGGTGGAGACCATGTGCTGTGCTTTATGGAACCAAAAGCAACGACTTGGACTATAAGGCGAAATCGTGACACATTATAGAGGTAAATGTCTGTTTTGTAGGGCGCTTGATTTGTCGTCTTGCAGTTTGTACCGATACTCTCTTCCGGCCACCCGACGCTGTGTGTAACACAATCCACGCGAGACTCTTAAATGCTTGTCATCTTATCCGTGCGGTTTTGATACCCCGATTGGCTTTACATGCACTCTTTTGTTCTGTCTCGGTTTCCCGTTGTTTATTCGTCTTGGAGGACCGTTATAACACCTGCACTTCTTCTTCTTCTAATCGGAAAGCACTTTGACGAGAAGTCACTCCGCTGGAGCACGGGAGATCAACCATGGGATTCTGAGTTCGAATCCTGCAGGGCAATTTCATCATTCGACGAGATGTTTTACCCGCAATTTTTCTCCTCCTAGGTATTGGAGGCAACATACCTGACGGCAAAAAAAAAAAAAAAAAAAAAAAAACAACCGAGAACAAAAACGCGAGGGTCCTCTCTATAAGGTCCTAGGTCAACACTTACGGGACTATATCTGTGTGAGAAAGACCAAAGTCGTAATTAACATAATCATATTGTATACGGTATTAGAATCAGAATCGGAAATTATTGTTTGTTCATGAGAAGGACAAAGTTTTTATTCCGAATCTGAAGATATCCTGCGCCGCTGAGCATGCTCGTGCACCTGATGTTGAATGACCACGTCGCGTCGTCGCGAATATTCATGTGCTGCCTCGCCTGGTTCAATTTCACGTCGACTAGGGAGTTTAGGACGTGAATGGATTTGTCAAAATATTCATGATTACGCATGGCTCGGTCAACTGGGATTACACGCACGCGCGATGTTGCATTCTAAATATGCGATTGTGATGTTTTGAGTTATGAGAAGAAAATGACCAAACTATGTGCATTCATGAGCTGTGTGCATTACCAAGGCAGAATGGGATCGGCGTAATTTTATCCCAGACCTTTTCATTTCTTATCCCGCACCAAGCTCCCTCCCCCCCCCCCCCCCTTCGCAGATGCGCTACTCTGTTCAGAGAAAGCCCTGCCAGTACTCCCGGAGTAAGGGAGGAATCTTAAAGTGTGTCTTCGCCCTCCAAAATATCTGGCTATATTTCAACTCTATGATGGGTGCGGGGGGAGACTTACGGGGGCATTTATGTCCGGACATGATAAACAAAATAATACTGACAGCAATAGTCATTATGACAGCATGATAATAAATCAATGATAATAGTAATCATTGCATTACGAGAGCATTGCGATAATCCTATTCAGAATCAACACCTTTTCAACGTCATAGTCATACGTGCACTTGGAAGCCACATCCGGGATATTGCAGAAAGCGTAATGTGCGCCCATCTAATATCGCCGTAGTTCCAGAAACGCGCGCACTTACTTAACGAGGGCGCTCACTGAACGAGCTGGTATTACGTTCAGTGATCGGTGATTTAAATGAATAGGGCCTACTCCTTGTCTTCTAAAACGTCTTAGGATATGTGAGGCACTTTCAAGCTTGCTTTTATACATTTCTTTCCATTCTCTTAAAATCATACTTTCCTTGAAAGATACCCTTTTTTGGATCTATGATTACACAAAACATGTTCCTTTTCAGACCATTATAAAAAAAGAGTCTTGGTACCATTGGGGTAACAGGAACTGGTTGAAGAAGTCGTCTTTAGTGTAACGTCCCTTACGTACTTTTTCACCCTCTATCATCCCGCGTGAAAGTATATTTCCCTTCTACCACCGTCTGCTCTGCAATATGCATTGGTACTGACTTATTAATGCTGCTAGAACGTATCATATACATTATTTCGCTTCTTCAATGGAGGCGCAATACTTTATGCAGTTTTGAACACGCTGTAATTACGGTATATTGCTGTCTGGAAGTTGTCTGTATGTTTCCAGTTTCCAAGCCCACACACTGCATACAGCGCGGGTGCAGGAAAGTCAACAGTTATCTTGAGAAGATCTGAAACAATACACTCCTCATCGAAACGTAATAAAGTTAGATCGTTTTTCATCAACACTTGATCATGATGTCTAGCTCATGTTACCCCATACCTTTCCTGCTTTAATCTAATGAGAGAGATAGAGAGAGAGAATGAGAGATGGAGTTAAAACAAAGAAGACGAATAGGCTTATGAAACACTGCCACACACACACACACACACAAACACACACACAAACACACACACAGACGAATACAATTTATGCAGTCTAAAATTTCCTGTGATTGGGAATGCGTCTTGCAGGTTTGCTTCTGTCTGCCACGCTTCTCAACCGAGGGTCGTTAAAGGGTCGTGTGATTGAGAGTGCGCGTCTGTGTGACTGCAGTGTTAAAGGGGGGGGGGGGTGGGTGGAGGAGGGATGCGGGAGATGTTCAACTGCCAGCCTGGTTTATTATGTCTGTTTTTTCCTCTCGTCCAGATGGGTCACTCAGCTATAAATCAACTTTTCAAGCACCAGTAATTAACATTTTGCTTCGCGCCGTTTCTTCGTCAGAGAAACCGAGGACCACCCCGGTGAAGGAGGCGTTTTAATCAACTTCTCCAACGAGATTGACAAGTGCTAACACTAAGCGTCGATTAATACCTTTATGCGTGTCCCCGATGACATGAATTCGTCACATCTCTCGCACGCCACATAATTGAATCCGCCGTTCTCTCGTCGTCCTTTTTGTAAATGACATCTTTTTTTATTTTTTGTTCATACAGTCCTCCCTTGATTTCCCTCATTATGATTAAGGTAGTATACTGCAAAACAAAAAAAAAATCACCATTGCAAAATCCAATTTCTTTTTAAGATGCAGTAATGCGCCAAAATTCATTGATGTCAGACTACAGTTTCGTATAATGTAAATATATGATTAGATAGATAGATGGATAGATAGATAGATAGAAAGATAGATAGATAGATGCGTGTGTGTCTGTGTGTGTGCGTGCATATAAATATGTGCACATTTATGAACTAATTGATCGCCCTCTTGTTTTTTTAATCCTACCACTTTAAGAGATCAGCTTTCTGAAAACAGTTGTAAAGATCCTAAGTAGAGTGGCGGATCCAGAGGGGGGCGCACCGGGCGCACGCCCTTCTTTATTTTTTTTTAAAAAGAAATAAAAAGAAAAAAGGGGGGCGTGCACCCCCCTTTAATTTTGAAAAGGCGCCTCCCTTTAAGGAATTCCTGGATCCGTCCTTTTAAGTGTAAACTCTTTTGAAGGAGAACACAATCTTTTTCAAGCCCAGTCCAAGGATTCGAACTCTATAAAGAGACCTTTATAGAGTTCTTTATAGAGTCTTCACGTTGATCCTTTTTAACGATTAGCAATGTCCATGATTAATGACACTAACAACTTTGTTTCTTGATTCGCCATCGACCATTTTGTCTCTAGAAAGTCATTCCTAACTGATGGAACCCTACCCGCAACTCCAACGCGTTTCTTTCTACTGAGGATTACTCCAAGAGTGTTCACAGTAACGTGAAACGAACGCATGTCTTTCGTTACGCATTAAAAACAGTACGTTCGGACAATTATAAGTCAAAACATTGACCTCGAATCGACATCCTTAACAACACATGCTGAACTGTGCCCTTAGGGGTGAATAAAGGAAAAACGCAAAAGGTCGACGTTGTTCCTTATCAACGGTTTGTTCTTGAAATCCAACCTGATATATGCGCTCGAAAGTCTTGAATAATAAAGCAGAACTCCCGAGAGAAGATATGTAAGACATGGATTTCAGAATCAGTATGCAAAAGTCATACGACGTAAACATGCGGAGGCTCAGAACTGCAGTGGCCCCGGTGCATTCACCGGAGACTTGATTGTGATGTACAACATGGTGAAGAACTTTGTGGGCGCACTGGAGTATGTTTACGGTTGTCTGATTAAAAACTGGACCGAGTCGAGTCGCAACACTCTAAGTTTATTTGTGAAGCAAGCTCAAGCTTGGAGCATGACCTGAATGGTCCTTTCGTGCTCAAACAGATGCCACTTGTTGTGTTTTTCAATTGGACGCTATACAAGGTAGATCTATTTTCATTCTCCCGCGTTCTTTACGCCCGAAGGTGTAGTGTTGTTGGAACGATCAGGTATAAGATCACTTTGTTGGGGGTAATAAAATCCCGTCCTTGTTCAGTGCCGCGTTATGTGCCTCAACTTGTGTTCGATCCTTGCAACTATTTTCGGCAGATTCCTTTCTCATCCATCAGTTAACCCCTCCCCCTATCTGTCTCTCTCCGTCTCTGTCTGTCTTTTTCTCTCTGGCTTTCTACCTTTCACACACACACACACACACACACACACACACACACTCTCTCTCTCTCTCTCTCTCTCTCTCTGTCTCTCTCTCTCTCTCATTAACTCGCTGTCTCCCATTAACTAGTTCACAGATATTCTAACTCGTTCAATCTCTCTGATAACTCCTCTCTCCCTGTACCCCCTTCTTCTTTCTATTATTCTCCTAGCTTTACATGTCTATCTTCCCAGGAGCAACAGTACCGTATCCACTGACATGTTAGTCAGAGGGGTACTCCGGATTCTTGCGCGTGTTTGGGATACTTTGGTTATTCCCGAATGACTACTGCGTGCGCTCGAACTTCACCAGCGCGGTGATAAATGTCATGTCCATCCATGGCGAAACAACAATTTCTTACGAGAAGGGGAAAAAAGCAATCCGCAAACACGTTGTCTACAGCTGCAGTGTTCGCTGCTCCCACACTTGCTGGCAGAAACTGATTACAACAGCACCCAATCATTATGCCGGTGTAGGGATGATCATTTTTATGGTTAACTTTACGTAAGTGTTGCTGATAACACATGGGTCAAGATGTGAATTTGTGTTTATTGAATAATTGAGTGATATTTTTATTTATCTGTTATTTGTTTATATACACATATATTCATTCATTTGTTTGTTTATACATTATACATTCTTAATCATTCATTTATCTATTTCAATTTTCTTTTATCCAGATCTACAGATGTAGATCTTCACAGACATTCTGATCGCTATGATGGTTATACACGTGTTTAATTCTATTTTGTCATAGTACCCCCTCTTCTCTAACTTTTTCAAGTGTTTTTTTTTTTATACTTTTGATAGCTAAGAAAACACTGAAACAAGCCGGGAAATAAATAAAGAAAAAGGGCGGATATTGATTTTCTTCTCATGTCGGTTTCCCGAAGCAAAGCAGAAACCTCAATGAGTTCATATCTTCTGAAGATAGTTTTTTTTATTTGATTCGATTTCAAGAGATGACTCAGATGAATCTCAGATTGATCTGACGGATAGACTGCCTATCGGTCTTCTTCAGATCTACTTCTCTCGATTGCATTCCAACGCAAGAGCTCAGTGAAATCAAAGGTGGCAAAGTCAATTTATGAGAGGAAGAAGCAAGTCATACTCGCTTCTTTTTGCGACACTGTATACAAATGTGTGGTGGAGCAATTCTTTCCGTCACAACGCTTAATGAAGACTTCACTTCTACGTGCATGGAGGGACACGGTACGTGATTCTGCGTCTAGGTGAATCTCACGCTATACAACATGAATTCTTACATGAAAGTACTTTCCACACATGTGATAAGTATTGGGGCTTTTATAACGTCTTTGTCACACTTGGAACTTTTCTTTATTTCGTCGAAAGTGTGAAATTAAAGGAATGGTATAGTTTTGGCTGAGCTGGCCGGCTTCAGGTTTCCATCTTTTTTTGTGAGATAGGCCTAATGAGAAATCTTTTATGAATAATATAAAAGAGCATACAATTCTCAGAGGACTTCAAAGTTTATTTGATGAAAATTAGTTTTGAAATGGCTGAGATATCCAAAACAATCCTAACACAAAGCGGGACCCATCTTTTGATAGGGTCACTTTGTATTCCTTTCGCTTTAGATTCTCAGCCTTTTCAAAGCCGGTTTTCATCAAATAAACTTTGAACTCCACTAATTGTGTGCTCTTTAATATTTCATACGTGGTGTCGCAAAATGCTAAAACCTGAATTCCCATCTCAACCAAAACTATACTATCCCTTTTATGGTTTCTTCAAGATGGGCGAGTGTTGATACTTCATATCTATATCTATATCTATATATATATATATTTTTTTATGACAGTGTGAATCCATCTGTAGAAAATAAAACAAAACCTGAGTAAATTGATTATACAAATTGAGACATTAAATCATAATTTTCGCTATAATATAATCTCAGATAGAATAACCCACTAATTTTTCTGAACATCAGAGTAAGTGAAACTATTATCAATTAGAATAGAAAAATATCTTAGAATCCTCGTCATGACTTATTCTTCTCTTTAACGGAAGAATGAATAACCGTTTAGAATGGATAAATCCCTGTTCAACTCTTCCCCTTGAAAACTGTTACTCTTCACGATTACTCGTAACTCGGCGAGTTTTCTTTCCTCTGCTGATGTGTAACCTCCCCGGAAAATGCACACTCTGACATCCGTCAGTGAGTGGCCGGGGAGGCTGAAGTGTTTGGTAACGGGAAGGTCGTTCCGATTTCATACTTGCATGAATTTCAATTTCATTCATCAATTTCATACTTGCATGTTCAAATCTGTTTAGATTACAGTGAGACATTTAAATATATATGTATGTGTATATATATATATATATATATATATATATATATATATATATATATATATTATATATATATATATGTGTGTGTGTGTGTGTGAGTGTGTGTGTGTGAGTGAAAAGGGGAGGGGGTGATTCTTTGGCGAGTTGTCATTTCACGTGACAGGCGTATCCGCGGTAAACGAAGAAACTGGTGTGAAAGCCGCAGCCAGCCACAATGGAAAGCGACAGTGTTTGGTCGATACACACCTCATTCGCGATCGACAAATGTCAAATGCGACCTATTCAAGTTCATATGGCAGTAGAAAAGTTTTGAAAATGTGACTTGACAGGTCCCGAGAAAGAAATGTCAAAACAGTATGCTTTCAGATCATGGGAACTGCTGTATTCCCTAAAGTGACACAATATCTTACGAAATAATGACGCGTAATACCACTGATGGTAACTGGTTTGACTAGTTCTAAAAAAACAGAGGTGTGCAAGTTCCCTTCTGAATTTGAAAATTTGAGATCTTGTTTTCACGCTTTATAACGAAAATGTCAGTGCAATGATGCTACCAGAAGCACCTCCAAGATTCCGCGAAAGTTGAACCCACGGTAATACGGTTCCATTCTGATTCGCTGGGCATTCAAATCATGTTTGCTGCGTGTGTCTGGTAGCCGGCCATATAATGCTTCTCCGCACTGGGATCATGAATCTATAATACTGAAAAGGTTTTCAGCACACATAATCCCTACAGATGTGTGCATGTGTGTTTGTTTCGCGATTTGTTTCTTGTTGTTGCTGCTGCTGATGATGTCGTTTAATGATTGATGGAGTTGCCAATTTGCACACCCGCGCATCGTTGCAGTCTCTTTGGGGGCAAGGGAGGGGAACGGCACTTTCCTGAAAAACAGTCGCGACATTTATCCACACCTCACGTTTTCCTGCAGGACGCTTTGCAGACACCGTTGCGCTGTTATCTGTTATCAGTGACACGCTCGTATACCCCGACGTGCTAGAGATTAAAATCAAGCAGGACGCTCAGATTTTAACGTCCCAACAAGATTCCCCCCCCCCCCCATCCCGCTGGGTTCCGTGTCACCACTCCGCCACACACAAGACCCTGTCTGACCCCGTCACGTCCCCGCGGGGATGGGCTCCCCAAAGAGCACCGGGAGCGTTTGTGCGTTGAATGATCAAAAATGGTGGTGTCTTCATGTCTTGGTTAGAAGAAGAAGATGTATTTCAATCAGGTTATGGTCTGAGCCAACCGTCAGAGGGCCGATGCTCACCGGCCATCACGCGGTGATATTCATCGATTTCGTGTCATACCCCGACCACAGCAGACGTCCCATATACTCATTTCATGTGGAAGACAGGGGACGAAAGGGAGGGGGTAGGGAGGGATTGAACATGAGGGATGGATTGTGATAGGGAGGGATAGGGAGGGATTGAACATTTTTTTTTGTTATGCATGTAGTATAAACTTCACTTTTCTATTGCTCCTTTGTCAGTTAGTTATATCTTGAAAGAAAGATATTATTCAGAGGGGTGAAGGTTCAGGTGTGAGTTTCTTCAGTTTGTCTCCCTCTACAAATTAAATTTGTTAAGATCGCAACTGCTGATCTGTAAATTAACGAGGTAACATGTCGGAAAAAAGGAACCAGGGGGACTCGAACCTGTCATCTACTGTTTTCCGGGCAGCGGCACTACTACCAGGTTGTCCCTGATTGCAGGCAGTGACACGATGAACATGGGACAAATACCAAGCTCCCAAATTCCGACATTGTTATGTTAAGTAGTCCAAGGCGGACAGGGCAAAGGATAAATGAAAGAAAGATATTATTCAGAGGGGTGAAGGTTCAGGTGTGAGTTATGTCTTGTTTAAAATTGTCACACCCATGTAATTCATTTTGATTTTAATTGATTTGAGAAGCAAAATAAATACAAACGAACATGATCTACATTGATCTACATCTATGCACATACACAAACACACACATAAACGAACATATACATATACTGAATGTACATTCTATTGAAGTTAATCAAACAACAACAAATGGAAACATTGAAAGACGTAATAACGCAACAAAAATAACAATATCATTACATCAATGCGTAGCCCAGGACAAGACGTATAATAAAATGATCATGCATAAATGTGTATATGCACACACGTTAGAAGAGAGAGTGTGGATGTGTGAGAAGAAGAGAGAAATGGAAATAATACACACACCTGTATCTCTCACAGATCCATGCCGCTTAAAAGCATTATTTGCCATATGCAGATTAAACAAAAACCCAGCTTTACTGCTTCAAACTAGTTCTAAAATGTGAGTTATGGATAGAAACAACCAGTGTAAAAAAGTTAATCAATATAATCAATGTTAAGCATGGTTGAATATACAAAAATTGTAAACAATAGTTACAATAAAATTGCTTCAATACTAAACCGTCTACAGTTAAGGTTTAGTGAGAAAATAGTGATATCTCCTTTTATTTTAGGCTTTATTGCAAAATGTCTATATATGGTAGGATGTTTTGTGATACAACTGACCTACACATATGCATCAAATGTGATAACTCGAACATTTATTTAAATCACTGCTTCCAATGGTAAACAGTACCTTTAATGGAGGAGAACGCAAGAGGACAGAGAACTTTGCTTTACCGTATCACGTTTTTAAGATCTGCGTGCTGCGATGTTAAACGAGGCGGGAAAGGCATCGCTCTATTTGCATCACGTGCCGTAGAGTGGTGGTTGGGACGCCCTTCCGCTCATGCATGGTGTGCATTCGTCACACCACGCGTAATGCACTGTAGACGAGAACTGGCATACTCGTAAGTGATGAAGACCGTATCGTCGCTTTAAATAAAAAAAAAAAGGGAAAATAGTCATGTGTTTACGGCAAATGATATATTTACATAATTTACATGCATGCATTTATTATCAGGGCCAGACGTAACTTTTTCCTCGGGGCTCTAAAATCTTTAAATCTGAAATTTGGTGGCCGTAAGAGATATATGGTGGCCCGAAAAAAAAAAGCAAACGTAACAATCCATTTTGAACATTAGTTGGGCTACCAACAGATAACCTTTTTTTTTTTTCAATTTTGGTGGCCTGACATCATATTCTTAGGGTGGGATTTCACGGAGCATGCGAACGATTTGCGAATGACGCGAATAGCAAAATCCAGCATTCGCATTTTAGTCTGCAAAAGATCGCCAAACAAACGTGAGGGTTCGGAAGCGTCGTCAATTGTTCGCGAATGTCGTTTTTACTTCGGCGAGAATTTCAAAAAAGTTTGAAATTTTTCGCGAACCTTTTCCGCACACTAAGTCGGGATTTGCTCGTGAATTGTTCTCGAAAGTGTCTTTAAAGCTTCGTCATATGCGCAAGACCTTCGCAAGACACGCGCGATGTTCGCAAAATGTTCGTGAAACCCCAAACAGACTCCGAAACTTCTGAGAATGTCTCGCGTATGTTACGCGAAATCTGCGAAGTTTTTCCGATCATTTTACGACGTAATCGCAAACTGTTCGCGTACCTTTTGAGACATTCTCGCGAACGTTTAGCGCACGTTTGGGGGATGTATGCCCTGTACGTTTTCTGCAAATAGAAATCGTAGCATACATCTAAACATCAAACAATTATTAACAACTATAGTAACAAAAGAAATTATATACTAGCAAAGAGAAAGAATATTTGATATACAAAAAAAAATCGCAGGATATACTTAAAATCAATCTTAATTATGTAAATTTCATTTGAACTATAGAGATTATGTGTTAGAGGAACTGCAAAAAAAAAAAAAAAGATCAAATGCTTTACTAGTGGAGATACGTCCTAGGGGAAAAAATGTAGGCAATTACACGATAGAGAAATGAGAGAAAACGAAAAGAGAAATAGAGGAAAGAAAAAAAATCAACTCAAGAAAGCTGATTTGAGTTGATTTTTTTTTTTTATTTCTTCCGCCTCTCCTTGCTACATTTTCTCCCATGATTATTGAAAATTTTTCGTTGTTCGCATTTCCGTCGCGTGTTCTTCGTGTACGTAACATGCTGTACTTTAGCAATGATACACACGACAGTCGCACATATGTCGTGGGAACTTCGCACAAATTGCGCAAGAATAGTTTCCGGCTTCATTGTCGGAAAACATTCGGAGAAAAACATTTCCGAATGTTGGATTTTGTCATTCGCGTCCTTCGCAAATCGTTCGCGTGCTCCGTGAAATCCCACCCTTAGTGCCCCTGGCCACCGCGCCATAGCTTATTTCGAGCCCTGCATTTGTATACTTTGTAAAGATTTAAACAACATTAAGTCTCAGTGCTATAAAGTATAATTACTGCAAGATGTAATCAGGACTTTAATACAGATTCACAGTTACGAAAGAGGTGTATTATACCTGGGTATTTCCGAGCTAAGAACATGGAACGCGACTATCTGCATTGTTCTTTTTGTTCGGTTTAATTACTTAATTTTTATGAGGTAATAATTATGAATGATACCGTAACAAAATATATGGTAAAGACCCGTCTGATATCCTCCTTCTTGAACAGATAAAAAAGTTTTACTCTACCTGGTAGTACAGAAAGTGTGGAGATTCAAAAATATAGTAATGAATAATCACATCCTCTTTCTTGAACAGATAAAAAAGGTTATACTCTCCCTGGTAGTATAGAAAGTGTAGAGTTTCAAAAATGAAGTAATGAATAATCACATCATCAGAAAATCAGTTGAAATTTTCAGGGAATAAGCTATCGTGTTGTCGTTATCAGGTATAATCCTCGTAATGAAATATTGTCATGAAAGTAAACTCTTTCCCGGTTGATGAGGTAAGGGGTTGGGGGTGCCGCTCTGCTAAAGTAGAGGATAACAAGCGACGAGTTAATGGTAACCAAGGCGACAAGCGAGAGCAGACGGTTGATGACTCCCTCGCCGATTAGATGACCGCCGACAGGTTTCGATCACGACAAACAGACGATCGGCTTGATTCATGTTGCCAAACATCATTATCTTGCCGCCATTAGGCAGGTTGTGGTTTGCACCCGGCATTTTGCACGAGGCTGTCCCCGTCGAAATTCTGTTATGTACCAGTCTTGAACTTAATGCATTTTATTCAATTTCCTCTCTGTAAAGCATCAAGTGGTTAATATTGCAAACTGGAAAATAATGAAAAGTGTTCACTTTTTTGTAATGATGATAATATTGATTATGTCATTGTTTTCATTACGAACATTATTCCTTACTGTTGTCATGATATTTCGTGATGCAAAAACAATAATAATCATTGGTAGAGATAGTAGAATATTAGCACTATCACTCTCGATAATAAATGGATATTCTTCTTATCATTATCATTATTGTTTTATTATTATCATTATTATTAGTAGTAGTAATGGTATTAATATTACTATTTTCATTATCATCATCATCATTAGTATTATCATCATTATTAGTAATATTATTATCATTATAATCATCATCATCATTATCACGATAAGTGTATTATCAAGGGGAATAGCCTATTCATTGTAAAGGTTCTTTTCCCTGAGAGTCGGGAGTTGTTTTTCATTGTTCCACAACACTGGACGCTTCTGAAAAAGACAGCACACATATCAGCAGAACTCTTCAAGTTTTTGGAATACACTTTGCGTAGCCGCTAACGAAGCGATCAAAGGCTTGTAAGGAAGCAACTTCAGCAGCTATTCACTTCATCCAGCGGATTAGAATTACACTGTATGAAGCAATCTTCCTGAGGACACAAATGGATGCCATCATAAAAGACCCATCTTCAGCACAAAAACGTGACATTTTTTTTTGGAGATGTTTGCCTTGTATTGAAATGGTTTCATTGCACGTGACAAATATAAGATCTCCCTGTAGGCATTCTGGTGCTTTTGTACTTGTCCTATTGCATCGTTGTACGCCGTTAAAAGGCAGAAGGATATGAATCAAGAGAAGCATCTAAACGCTTTAAAATTATGCTTTCGTTTTGTTTACCTACGATTCATTAAGAAATAGAAAGTTGCGACTATTAAAGGACGCATTGCCGTGATCTTCGGACTGACGGTGATGCAATGGCACATGTAATGTTTTAAGAGTGACATGATGGTGTATGTGATTATCATCTTTTTTGTTCATGAAAGTGTTGCAACATAATGAATCATTTAAAAAAAGAAAATGCAGTATAATAGGACAAAAAGATTGCATACAGAAGACACACCAAACGAGTTCCTCGAGGGCACACAGTCCCACTTACAGAAAGCACAAATCCAATCACAGCGCTATTAGCCACCAAGCTCGCTGTACGTTAAGTAGGCTAACTCAGTTACGAGCTCTAGTGAAGCTATGTGCTCCATGAGGCGAACCGCGATTTTTTGCGTTATTTTGGATAGTATTCTTGTGTATTATTTTCTTTCAGTTCCATTTTCTTTTTCTGAGAAATCATCTCATATGTTTCTTTTTCTTTCTATTCTAATCATCGAAACTTCTTTTCTATTCCCCGTAAGTTTCCTAACAATGTAAACAGGAATTTGTTTCCATACTTTGTTTTTGATTTGACAATAAACATGCTGCAGGTCTTGATCTCGCTGATTTTTTTAACGTTGTTCCCTTAAGCGCATGACTCGGTGGCGAGATATAGGGCTATTTCGAGAGCAGGAACATCGAGTTTGGTTGAACTAATACCAATTTTATACTGGGCGTTAGCTCGCTTCAGGTGCGGACCTGAAGTGAGCTAACTCTCAGTATAAAAGCTCGAAAAATAGTTAGTCCGAGCTAAAGTTAGTCCCCTCTAGGGGGTGGATCAGGTCAGCTTCAGAAGCGAGCTAACTTCAGTATAAAAGGTTCTCGAGTTTAGCCACGGCTAAATCCACTGACCCGTGTACGGTGCTTTCGGGTTGCCAATATGTACGTTTACTTCTGTTCTGTTGCCACTGGCGCACTGTATATTACGCAGCGCATTGGTGTGTTCGCTGTTCGGTAAAACTCTCAATGCAATGAACTCTTTGAACTAGCATACGACATGATTAAATCGTAAGAAAAAAGAAAAAGACCAGCTCAGTACGTAAACACTATATATATATGCCGATGACTGGTTGAATTTCGCGAGTAACGTACCGTATAACCACGGAACTCAATTCGTACTCGTAAGTAAGCATGAAAACTGTCACTGAATTTTCGCACTCGTTGGAAGGGCAGCAGGCTAATGGGGGGGGGGGGGGATAGGTCTGGTCTCGCACGTAACCTTGGGTGGTCGGGAATGGCAGTATAAAACGACTAAAGTTAGCTCGCTTCAGAAGCGAGCTAAAAGTCGTGCCCAGTATAAAAGGGGTAAAAGTGAAATCTTTCGAGAATTGATGAATACTGAAGAGTAAAAAGAGACAAATGTTCGTTTAATTCTTCCTTTCCACAGGCTCATGCTCTCTCTAAGTTTAAACTTCTTTTTCTGCTGTGCTGGGATTGAAGTTTTCCCTGCGCTTTTATTGTCATTATCATTATTATTATTAGTAGTAGTAGTATGATTATTATTATTAGTAGTAGTAGTAGCAGTAGTAGTAGTTGTAGTAGTATATTTATTATTATCATCATTATTATTATTTCTATTATTATCATTATTATTATTATTATTATTATCATTATTATCATTATTACTATGATTATTATTATATTTATTATTATCATTATTACTATTATCATTTTCATTTTTTATTTTCTTCTGCTGGAATTGGCGAGGTATAGGTTCTCGCTTTTATCAGTTGTGCTATTATCAATATCATATTATTATACAGCTAGTTAAGACCACAATTTTGACATTTATATTAGCTTATTATTCTATTTTGACAGCTTTGGGTTTATCATTACTTTTAACAGATTCAATGATTACATACATTCGATTTCGATGCTCTTGTTATTATCATGTATTTTCGAAATCAATCCTGACGGTTTAGGGATATGATTCTATTTCTTTTTAACTTGTCAATGATTCCGTGTCCTTGCTGCAGTTGTGCATACAGCTACAAGACTTAGTACCTTACGAAAGTACTTGACTAATTTATGCAGTGATTTCAGATTGATCAGTTATGTAGAAAATGTATAAATAATCGCTGTACCTAGGTAATCAGTAATGATCTTAAGCAGAATGCCCACTGTACGACCTGAGAGACGTCATCGGCTAACAAAATAGTAATATCCATTGGTATACTGTTATATGTCACAAACAGGGAAATAGTGAATGAAACATAGTAATATACAAAAGTGTATGACAGTATGAAAGCATGTATGCATAACGTGCATAGGCATTGAACTTTATACATTCAGGTAAAGGTTTTTTCAGCTACCCTAAGAATGATTTCCATTTTAAATAGCGCGAGAGTTTCTATGTATTCCATAAGTATTCTCTAGCCAATGCTATCTTGATAGAGTTATTTCATTTTGTTTCTTTCCATTGTTTAATGGAGACCTTATTCATTTGGAAGCTCAAGGTCTCAGAAAAAAAAAGAGCGTACTTCTCATCATAAATTTTAGCATCATACTTCCGTAGAATTTTTTTTTTCAGTAATAAAATTATATCTTTGCGTTGGGCGGGAAGTTCCCTAGAATTATACACTGCTTTCGCTTATTAGATTCAGCTTTTTTTTCCAAATTTGTTATAAACTGAAGAGATCGCCGGCGACCCGTTGTCACGGTAACGTCACAATTTTCCACCATTTTATGGCTTCGGCTAATGGATTTCGAGGCAGATATGGTTGCGAACTCGTTTGCGTGTGTGTGTGTGTGCGTGTGTGTGTGTGTGTGTGTGTGTGTGTATGTGTGGGGTTGTGTGTGTGTGAGAGAGAGAGAGTGTGTGTGTGTATGTGTGGGGTTGTGTGTGTGTGAGAGAGAGAGAGTGTGTGTGTGTTATCTTGATGAACTTGTCATGCAAACATTTGCCCTGATGCAGAGGGGATGGAAGACAAGTGAAATATCTCTGTTCTCTCGATTTTTCTCAGTTTCTGGATGCTCATGTAAACCTGGGGCATAAGGAAGCTCGAATGCTATTAAATTACACTCACAAAAAAGGTATATCATAATTTGTGATGATCTCCACATAACCCAAGTTTATGATATGAATAAAAGTGTGTGTTTGTGTGTCAAGAAATTCAAAAGAAGTTATTTTCATCTTATACATGAGCGACAATGTTTGTTTTTCCTGATGATCAATAGATTTTGGTTTTCAAAGAGGATATTACTTTGGTGTTTTCACATGGCTGATCATTTCTCGTAAAGTTTAAATAAAATTTCCTCAAAACTGCATAAAGCATAAGAGTGAGGAGGAGGATAATACTAACCGAAAATAATTTAACACAGGGCGGGAAATCTTGAAGCAAAATCTTGGATTGGCTGACAAAAACTGGATGACAAAGGAGAATAAAGTTAGCAATTTATATGTGTTGTGATAAACCTTTCATCTATACCGCCGTTTTGATGTTCTGACGTTCGTTATGATAAAGACTTATAACTCCAAAGAGATCTACTTCGGTTCAATTAAGTTTAGGGATCAGACTAATAAAGCCAGCTTTCCATGCACCAAGGTTACAGCTATTCTTTTTCATTTTCGCACAGCATTATAATCATCTTGCTTTGTTTTTATCTAGGAATGACATGATATTTGAAGAAAAGATGGATACATAAGTGTATATCAGTATTGGGGTAACTATCAAAGATTTTGATGGATTTATCTACGTCTTGCAATCAAAGTATATTATCTAGAATATACCGGCGTCATCACAGAAAGTGATCAATGTACCACGAGCTTCGTCACTCATGTTCGTCGCGTGTCTCGGAGTCCAAGGATTTCGGAAAGACATGGTTGGCTGCCACGGGACTACTTTAAACTGCGCGGTCTGTTTGCCTTCCATTTAGCACTTCGTTTCTGACATCATCAAGTCCTCGACAAAGCCCCATAACGAGGTGTGCTACGGAGTAATTGAATCATAAAGAAAGGCCACTACGTGAACATCGTGAAGTTGTCAATCCGCCGTACCGAGTTTCCATCTGTCTGGGCGTGTTTTCAGCTCAGCGCTTCTCGTCGAGTTGATGAGCTCAATGTCTATTGGCGCTTTTCGGCATATCATCGGCTTATCGACGACACTGCTGTCACTCAAAACTTTGTTTTATCGGGATATCCATCAATGTTCTCTCTTCTGTAATCAACAGGACAGTAAGACGGACAAGTTAACTGGAACTCTAGCAGCAACATTTGAGTTTATTTTCCGACGCCTCTTTCTCGCGTCCACAGTTGAGGGCGTTCGAGACACAGAGATAAACACCACTCTGGTGGAATGAATAAATCCAGGAAGATCGTTGACATTCAGCTTCAGTGTTGTAAACTTCTAATTGCATGGTTTACATAATAAAGGCATACCTTAAGTCATTCAGTTTTATAACAACGATATCCGGGTAAAATGATACTTCGTTATATACTCATCACTTAATAATAAACATTATTTTCATCTTTGTCATTTCTGTTGTTATCATCATTGTAATAATCAAAATCTTCTTATTATTAATTAAGCTGGATAAATTGTGAACATGCTTTGTACAAACGAAGATACATCAAGTTTCATATTGAAAATACCATCAACTTAACAGCTAAGTGCAGATGTGATGATGAAGTATCAAGCAATTAAAGCTAACATATCTGAATCCGTAAAAGCACTCTCAAATATGTACAATGGATTTGAAATGCAGCTACACACTATAATATTGATAGCAGTACTTCTATCTCGATTTGGTAATGATATCATGATAGTATTGAGTTCATAGTTCTGTTTGGATAGTTGTTCAAATTTGCGCGCCAATTCCCACCTCACCCCTCCTCCCTGATGTGTAGGTGCGTGTTAGTGTCAGAAAGCAGTGGCCCGTTCCCGCTTTTGACTGCCCCTTTCCAAGGCACACCTACCGTCAAATTTTCCATTCATTTCCGTAATCTCCATTATCGTCGATTTTTCCCTCGGGGCGTCACAATACCTCTCCATCTATTCCCGAAACACCTTTTCCTCTCTATTTAGGCCAGAGGGCAAAAAACGAAGTTCTCTTTCCCTCCCTCTCTCTCTCTCTCTCTCTCTCTCTCCATCACTCTCCCACCCTCCCTCCCTCTCTCTTTCTTTCCTTTTCTCTCTTACTGAGCCAAAAACAGGAAACTGCAGTGATACAATGAAATATGCTGAAGTAATTACTTAAACGTGTCTTTGGAATACTTTATGAACTTAAAGGAAGGCACGGGCGTCTCCGGAGCAGTGCGTCATGGGTAATTGAATCAATAGGTGGCAAAAACCTAAAAACTCGCCAAGATTATCACAGTGCTTTAATTTTCCGGGAAGGATTTACATTTACCCAAGGGGCGCGAAGAGGCGAAAAGAAGACCAGTGGGGTTCCATAACTCTCCTTTATGTCTTATAGAATATCCTAGTCCTCTGGAGCAAATCATTATTAAAAAGAGGATGCAGTACATAAAAAGTTAACATACCGTGTTTCAAATGTCTAAATTCTCACGAGTGTAAAAGTATCTAAACAAAAAATACAAAAGATATCTTTTCGCAGAAGTTCCCGGTGCGGTTACTCTTGTGCGATGAGATCGACTTCGTAGTGCGTCTCCGTTACGAGGCTTGGATTATTAACAGCAGTTCACACTAACCAGTCCCTACTCATGAATATTATTATGTGTCGCCAGTGTGAGTGTGTGTGCGTGTGTGTGTATGTATACACCGGTCAACTGCCTAGATATGTATGAAGATTATATATATGAAGGGGTCGGTACAATGTAGTGCTAACCCACACTTCTGTCAAAATTGAGTTACATGCATTTTCATAATTCTTATCCTTCACTCTAACCTCCGTGAAAATATCATATTTGAATTCAACCAATAAGATGGTAAAAAATGCATGCATTCATGTTTTATCAATGTACAATGTATGAACTTTCCAAACATTCAACAGCGATTATCTCAAAATGAACATTGTATGGGTTAGCACTATATTGCACCGACCCCTTCATATATATATATATATATATATATATATATATATATATATATACAATGTATATATATATATATATATATATATATATATATATATATATATACATGGTATATTATGTATCTATGTACATACAAATGTGAGTGTGTTCGTGTCTATAGATCTCATACGTATTAAGCATTTTTTTCATTGAATAGACTTTCAGATTACCCATTCTTAGTGTATTTTCAAAGAGGCAAAATGTCATGTAAAAACTTAATCAGGTGTGTGCCCCGTGTCACATAGCAGTGCGTGCCTTATGATTTTTTTTTTCCTTTTCAGGGGGTATTATAGTAGTCTTCGGTTTAACCATATTCTAGCTTGATTAGATAAATGTTTGATGTGTAAATCAGTAATTGATCTAAACTTGACCTAGTTGTAGATTAGCAAGGCCGCTCAGTATCTCGGCCCAACGGGAAGACCATGGAAACACGATAGGGATTAGGGGATTACTATGTAAATTGTATTCATTGAAAGTTAGTTTTCAGACATCTGTACCAATCTGCGAACGAAGCACATTAAGTGCTAATAGATTAATTGTTAAATTGAAAACTAATGGGGTAGTTTGCCGCTTATTACCAGCGATTACACGACACATTTCCAATGACAGTTGCTGCACAATACATCCGTATGTTAGCATACATCACATAGACAGACGGTTCAGAGATAGGGAACGAGAGAAAAAAAAAATGGGGGTCTTATACTCGCTGAAGTCGGAAAAATCGAGTTTGTCAATCATTAAACCTCCAGCCCTCCGGCTGTAGGTCGTTTTAGCTCACAACATGTCGGTTTCGCGAAATCAAACAGATAAAAGTCGGGTCGTGCTGTCTTTGAGAAGTCAGTGTGTCACCCCGCCTGAATAATCCACAATTTTCCGCAATCTGCCCGAAGGCACGAGAGCTCGCTCGAGCCCTTTTCTCATTCTCGCATTCTTCAAAAGGTCATTTATCTCACCCCAATCGCGTCGACTTCGATTTTCTTATAATGAGCATTAAATTTCAACTGAATTAAAAAGACAAAAAATCCGGGAGTTCTGTATAGGTGGCGCATAAACTGTTTTTTTTTTTCCTGGCTCAAGGTGACTTGATCGCAGCGTCTGACGTTGATGTTTTATAGTGGATTTTTAAAGGCCGACAGTTGATGTGGGGCACCGGTCATATTATATCATATCATTAACTTCTTACATGCAGAACATCGGGCATTCTCATCAGAGTGAATGGATCATTAATCAGGATTTTTCTGAATGTGTAGCTGTAACATCGAGTGTTTAATAGAGTGCTTCAGAAACAAACAAACAAACATAATTGACGGGCCTGACGACCAGTCCTGTTGTCATGGTTGTTTCAAAATGTGTGTCACTGTACTCAAAGTGATAGCTATGTGTGATTTTGTTCTTGCAAGCTATATTTTTGAAGAAAAAAATCCGAAAAAAAGTATGAGAGAAAGAGCTATTCGCTTGATATGAACGTCCAGTGAGCACACATGACACTAGGTTCATATCTTAGGTAGATAACATGCTTATCCGGTCATAGGTGATCAATCTGTAAAGTTTTCAACGTATATGTAGCCGTAAATAAAGTGTTTTATTGCGCCTGTTTTAGAAGGCTGAGTCTCGAAACAATAAGATGACTTTCAGAAAATCCGGAAGAATGTCCTTTAATCATCAACAGTATATGTGACGCTGCACCTCAAAACACACAAAAAGTCGCCAGACATGAATTTTTAGTTAAGACCATATTCTGAAAGAGCAGACTTTAAGCTTTAAAATGATGTATAACTCAAATCAAATGGACTCTGCTAACCTATCTAAATATTGGAAAGAAGGCACAAACTCAGGAAAAGTGTGAACTGAGAAAAGAGGCTCTGAAGTACAGTGTCTATTCAAGCGCTTAATCTTTACCAAACCGTGCTGGCTGTGCGATGAATGAGACAAAAAACAGGAAGTAAACCACCAGGGTAACAACAATGAAGGGATTATCAGATTAAACTGAAATTGAGTATGTCTCATTAACACATTCTGTCCATAATTAATGCAAACTTTCAAAGCAGTAGCACTATCCTTTCAAAAGTTATTAGAGTGGAAAGTGAAGAGTATGGACAAGGTTTTTCAGTAGTGAAAAAGATTCTCCAGACACACCTGCCCACACTATTCTACCAAAAATGTCTGAGATAAACTGCTAAGAAAACACACTTTCCTGCCCGTTTTATGATACCAAATTTTAGCATAATGTAAAAAAGGACCCGCTCTTTCAGAAAATATGAAAAAGTCAAGTTCGGCTAGGTTGACCCATTTCACTTATTTTTCAGTCCTCACGCATAATCAATGTGTGCGACTTTATGTTCGTTTTGAGGTGCACGGTCACATATGAGACACTAACTTCACATCTTCTGTAGATAAGGTTCACGAAGCATGTCGCATGCAGTTAGGCTTGTCAGTTATGATTTCATTCAACCTAATCTATGTCCACAGGTGCCATCAGAGCTAATAAAGTCAGGAATCACAGACAAACCAATCGCTATTCAAATTATACCTATCAACTTAATAGAGAGAAAAGGGATTTTTTTTTTCTATTGGTGTCTTTCATGAGCAGGTTGTACTGCGACGAAATCTTATTCCTAAGCTTTTCTCCTCTCTATCCTCTAAAGATATCATTATCTTATTAAATGACACGTAGTAAGTTAATATTGGCGATATGTGGCCACTATCCCATGAGGTAGTCGACACACTCTTGACCACCCCGTTTTTTTTTATGCCTCCGCCACGAAGTGGTGCCGGAGGCATTATGTTTTCGGGTTGTCCGTCCGTCCGTCCGTCCGTCCGTCCTTCCGTCCGTCCGTCCGTCCGTCCGTCCTTCCGTCCGTCCTTCTGTCCGTCCGTAATGAATTTTGTGGACAAGGTAACTATCAAAACCCGTTGAGGTATCCTAATGAAACTTGACATGTATGTGTATTAGGGGGTGAAGTTGTGCCTATCAACTTTTGGGTGCACATGCTCAAGGTCAAAGGTCAAAAGGTCAAGGTCAAATACATAAAATTTCACTATTTCCACCATATCTATTGAATGCCTGAAGATATTTTCTTTAAACTTAGTGTATACATGTATTACCCAATTAAGATTCTCTGTTGAAAGTTTGGGTCATGAGGTCAAAGGTCAAAGGTCAAAAGGTCAGGGTCAAATACATAAAATTTCACTATTTCCACCATATCTATTAAATGCCTGAAGATATTTTCTTGAAACTTAGTGTATACCTGTATTACCCAATTAAGATTCTCTGGTGAAAGTTTGGGTCATGAGGTCAAAGGTCAAAGGTCAAAAGGTCAAGTAAAAATATTAAAACTTTTTTTTTTCCTCCATACCTTGGAAAATTGTTCAAGGTATCTTCATGGAACATAGTATTTATACATATACTGACTGGAAGTGATTATCTAGAGAATGTAGGGTTCATGGGGTCAAAGGTCAAGTGCAACACTTCAAAATTTTACTATTTCCCTCCTATCATGCAATGCCAGCAGGGTTATTTTTTTTTACACTTGGTGTATGCATACATGTGTAACCTAATAGAAATTCTCTGGAAAGTTTTTTTTTTCTTCTTCTTTTGCCTCAAAGGTCAAAAGGTTAAAGATCAAGTGAAAGTGCTGAACTAACTTTTTCCTCCATATCTCGGAAGTGGCTCAAGTTATCTTGAAACTTAGTACATATTATGCATGTTCTACCTGACAGTGATTATCTTATGAATTTTAGGGTCAAGGGCCAGATGAAAATGGTAACAATTTACTATTCAATTCAGAAATTGCACTTTTTCTCCACACCTGTACCTTGAAAATTACTCAATGCCTAAATGTATGAATGGGTCAAAGTCGAGTTAAAGTCCTTAAATCCCTAGATACATGCTCTCCTATTCATCCAATTAAACCTAGGTCAAGGAAGGTGAACATTCAACACATTTGTGACAAACTTGTCATTTCAATATTTTGCCAATTTTGTGAAAATGTAATCACACATTGTCCACATGTACTATCTAGACCTATTGGGAAAATCATGCATTATGGCGGAGGCATACCAGTCGCCAAAGCGACATTTCTAGTTTTGTTTTTTTTTTTTTGGGGGGGGAGGTAGTTTCTCCCTTGCCTTTCCCACATGAATATCTACCTACTTATACTTGTATTTGATGCTTTGTTTTATTCGTGAAACGAGGTTCAAGATATATATGAAATCTTTACTAATCTACATTCAAGCCTCTATACGCACTCGCACACATATACCTACAAACACACACACACACACATAAGAGAAAGGGAATTATTATGTGTATTCTTTTTGCAGAAAACATTGGTAATGACATCAAATAATGTAGTAGGGGCCTATGTGTAATTCTTGTAGACGAGCGAAGCACTTCGTATCGAGATATTTTCAGTGCACTGTTGCACTCCATAAAGGACTTAATCACGCTGTGTTACCGACGTTCATTTCCCTGTTCTCCATGAAATAAGAAATTAATTTCCTAAGTTGCCGGTCTGCCATGCAGCCTTCTTGAATTCTTCCAGTATCTATTCAACTTCCTCATGCATAATTTTTCCTTCAATCAAATTGCTTTGTTGTAGATGAAGACGTTAACTAGATATATAGCGATACATAAACAAGAAAATGGCTTGCAATTTCAGTCTAATAATGAAGCTCTACTGCAGGTAATCAAACTTAATGTCCCGATCACACGATAGTTTTTTACATTATAATATAGAGCAAATTATTGCTTAGAACTACACAAACAGCCCAACCCACGCGATTATTATTCACCGATCAAAAATGCATGTTTTGTCATTGTTGAATTTTTGAGCGTCAAACGTTTCCTTTTTCCTGCTCCTTCTTCTTCTTCTTCTTCTTCTTCTCTTCCTCCTCCTTCTCCTCCCCCTCCTCCTCTTCCTCCTCCGTCTGCTTGTTCCCGTGTGTTATTCTGGTAGCTTACCTTTAAACGGTCACAATGTCGCATTTAGAATCATATGTCCCGTTTTTTGATGACGTGATAGATTTGTCATCATGTCTCATTTTACCTTTGTTTTCGTTGCAGTTTTTTGCTCTTTCTTTCGAATAACATCGTTAGATTATCACGCAAGCACAGTTTCCACTCGTCCATGCTCAGAGCGTTGTCACGAAAGAACTCTGCTGAGACCAAAACCAAAGGGGGAAAAAGGTAAAAACCACAAGACATTATTCATATCGGTTGCGCCTCGGTCATTCGCTTTCCGCGCGGTGCTGAAGTGTGGTATTCGATGAAAACGGGAAAACCACGGTAGCACAGCGATACATAGAAACTCACGAGGGGGGTTGGTACAGGGGTATAAGAGCACTGAGGAATGATAAAAAAAGTGACAAAGATGACATTTTGCAATTACTCTCCTGCCAGTGGAAATGGTATAGGGAAAGAAGAGACTCTTCCCTAAATGTCAACTATATCTAGTTGATATCACTGATGTTTTTCGAAGCAGGTGGAACCGGTAATGATAGCCATTACTTACGCATTGGCCATGTCCTTCCTGCATGCACCATGCATTGCAAAGTTCTGCCGCCTAAAATGAAGATCGTATTGATTGGCCAAACAAACAACAACAATAAGAGATTATCATCTAAGATGATACAGCACTTAAGGTTTTGGGTACTCTTCATTTATTTTTCATGGAAGCATTCATTTTCGTGCAAATACGACTTAATACGACATAATCTCTTTATGTATATATTTCAAGGCCTGTTTCTTTGTTCAGGTTTCTTTGAAATTTTAAGCTTTATACTGTTAGTGCAGTGAACTGTTTATGATACGTTTTGTGGAAGAAGAAAAAATGAACACGATTTAAACTGTAAAACTGAATCGAACTCGCATTAGGGTGACATCATGGTGGCACATAATTAATCAAGGCTTTTAAAATTTGCTGCAGAAAACAAAAATTAATATTGTCATCATTAAATTGCCTACTTTTGATTTCACTGCCTGTCTTCTTTTTGAGAAATGTGTGATTCAACCGAGTGAAATCAAAATATTTGCAAAAGGAAAGAAAGAAAACAATTTACAAAACATTCATTTTGAGAGCGAAAAAAAGAATGTTCTCAAAGATATTGCCAGTTATATAATCATATAATAATCATATAATCACGTATTCAGCAATTAAGAGGCTTTTGAAAAATCCGTTATGGTAACATTTCGTACACTGAAGATCGTAATGTTGATTAAAGGAAGATTGAACGCAGGACAGAAAGGGAAATAAAATACAATAAGACAGTTCGGGGTTCCATTCTGCGCATGAGCAGAAAAAGGTCATTTGTACTGAGAGACAGGTTGGTTATTAAATTCACTGAGATAAGCATCTGTGATGTTATAATTATTCATGTAATCCCTATAGATGGTGCTTACCAGTACATCCACCTGACAGCAAGCCTGGTATTTGGCAGTGTTAAAAGAAAAAGTTTGTTAATGCCTTTAATACAAAACAATGAAATGAATGCTCCACTGAGTGTTGATTGACAAATCATTCTGGTCACCTGGTCGATGCAGGTCCATTCTTTGTTTGAATACGAATTCCATGAATTGATATGTTGGGCAAGCTGAAAAATCATGCCGCTTTGAGTCGAATGAAGTGTCTAACCGACAAGAAAAAAAAAAGAAAGGTCATTTGTACCCATGAGCACATGAGCTATCTCCGAACTGGCTCATAGAACGCCCTGATGGACTATTGGGTGACGTTTGTAAATTGTTTGCTAATAAAAACCAAGATTTTGTCTTTGTTCAGAACTGTCATCATCATCATCATCATCATCATTACGCTTTGATGAGTTACATCGTGTGTCTGTTTGAATTCATTGACCTTCAGATTGCAGCGAAGTAGCCCTCTTTGAATATGTAACCAGTGTTTCATTTTCTGTCGTGATCATCACGCAGTCTTAATAGCCTAATTCATTCTAGCTGTATCCAACCAAGGAGATCAGAGTCCTCTTTGAAACGACTTTTAACGGTCCCCTCCCCCGCCCCTCCCATCAACTGCCATATTGAGGACGGCATTACCGAACTCTCAGATTATGGACAAAGGTCGATTATCGCCAAGAGTGCTGTTTTGGCCACTGTTGATCCATCATATTAATACAGATTTGAGTGATGAGGTAGAGCATCGTGATCATACCCTATAAGGCGAGCTTTGTAAAGCCACATTAATAGTCTGTTCACCAGATTACACCCATCACTACAGGCTTAATCATCATCGTAACAGTTGGCAGTACCCTCATTTTTCATCGTAAAAACAAAACAGAACACCCGAGAGAATGATTGTACGATAAAGCGGTGAAGTGCTGTCCTCGTTATGACAAACGGCAGCCACTTGCTCTTCTTTCGCCGTTTGCAACGCTATGTTCCTAATTTTGTTGACGTTATTAACTTTCGCTCTTCACTCCGTAGGGCATGATAAATGTTTGTACCACAGGTATTTTACCGCCATTACAATCAAAGGAACAGTAGGGCCCCTATATGTTGACGAGAATGAAAATGTGGTGGGGGGACGGGGCAGCGGAGACTCGAGCCCCCTTTTTGCCCTCTGTGCATGCACACATTTTATTCACTGTCTTGTATAAAGCTTTCCGCCAGCCCTATTTCACTTTCTTCGAGTGGTGTATGGAAGGTCCAATTGTAGGCAGAGAATTGTATTTCTATTCTGACAAATATCACATTATGACTTCCATTCGAAATATCTACGAGTGGTGTATATGTAATTACTTTTCGCGCAGAACCCGTTCTGTTTTGATAGCAAATTGATACTTCGCTGCTTTCAGGCAAACAGGGTTAATTTGAAAATTAGTGAAACGAACCTCGCAAGGGCAGAACTACATCTCTTTTGAAGGTTTCTGACGTTTTATTTCTTCCCTCTTTCTAGCTCAGTTGATCTATTTCTAGGACGTCTCTGGGTTATCATTCGCATCTTCTATCAGCGTTCAGAATCCATGCATGTATTGATGTCGAAAGTCATATGATGTACTCATGTATGGATGTTGAAATTAATATGATTTATTAGCATGTATGGACGTTGAAACTCACACATGACGGAAACAGTATAGCCATGTTTTTATCCTTTACACTACATTCTTGTTATATTTTTCTCTCCTCTTCACAATATAATTATGTAACCTGGTGATTTTATTAAGGTCAGTTTAGTTTGAAGAGTTGTTTATTCACTTCAACTTTCTTTCCATTTCTGTTAGAGCATAATTGCATGCTCTTCACTCTTTTTTTTTAAAGTAAGAAATAATTATGAAACGTACAGAGCATACAACAATAACGAAATATCGTAATACATTAATGTAATGGTATATTGAAATAGATTACCAAGGAGAACACTGCGTGTAATGCACGGAAAAAAATAGAGGAACCTACTGAAAAGACAACGTTTATAAAATGCTTAATGTTTTACTTGTTGCTGAGCAAAGCAAAGCACGGAGGAGGCATAACAGCATGACAAAGTGATTAGTTGAGAGTTTCGCAGAACTGGATGTAATCGATCGCAGTTATTGTGTCTATCGTAAAGGGCAAGCTAAAACGAGGTGTAACAGCATGAGCAGCCTGTCAGCGATACCGTCGAAACGGTGAAGATGAATCGCTCTTTAATCGATTGCACCCGATAGAGCTCTTTCCCCCGCGATTTACATTGCACTGTTTATCGTATAATTTACATTCACTGATGTTTCTGGCCTTGATGCGAAGAGATGAGTTTAGTAATGAAAGTTTGGTTTCTTAAGGTGATTCAGGGGATTTGATCTGATTCAATATGTTTGCTGTTGTTACTGCTTTAACAAATATTGACAAGGATTGCAAACAAATTGGTGAAATAAAACAGATTGAAAACAATAGTTACGTCAAAAGTAGCAATATGAAAATTGGACACTGTTATTATGCACATGAGAAGTAGACAGGAGAACGCTTAACCATGGGCGAAAATGGCATGGGTGATGGCTTCAGTAAGAAGAAGAAGAAAAAAAAAGAAAGGGCGAGTTCGCACCAGTTTTCACACAACTGTATATTTCACATCTTGATTACAAAGGTACAATATCCTCCATGAAAATACTCTTCTATGATCTTAGTATTATACTCAAATCACACCACTATATAGTTTGCACTGTAAATTTCCTGATCTTTCCTGCCGAAGTGTCGGTGATTCTACGCTGATTTTACCCCACACTCATAACTCAATTTTTACCGGATGAAGATCGCTTCAGAGTGTCTGTGTCCTTTCGAGTAAAAGCTTGGCTCCGCGCCTTGATCTAGAATTGACTCATTGGAGAAAAAGCATTTAGTAGCGCCGGCATCGGCTTATCACGGTACAGTGCCCCGTGTATCACGGGTGATCGAAGTGACAAGAATGCCGCTTCCTTTTGGGCGTTTGTTAGGCCATGTTGTTGTTTCTATGATTTTTTTTCAGTTTGCATTCAACTCCCGTTGCCACGACAACAAGCTTTCTCATGCCGTGCATGTTTTGTTTTTTCTCTATTATAGTTCCCATCGAATCAGCCATGTTCCGTCGTTTGGTGTCTGTTCGCTTCTTTGTTTATTTGGTTTTTATACAGGATGGACTGGGCAGCTTTTCTTGTCATGTTGCTTGTTGTCGAGTAGTCTAATTCTATAGTTCCTTTCTTGGACAGTTTTTTTTTCCAATCGTTTGGAAAAATGTCACGCACTGTTTCGTCTGTGACGTAATGTAAATGTCGGACATTCTGACAGATTTTTCCGGTTTCTCGATTTCGAAGGCGACTTCGAATCACGTCATCCATGCACAAGCATGTCACGTTTACACGCAACCACACTACATAAAATATTAGTGACGTTTTAGAGCTGTGGGTCCAAGACGGTAAGGATATTGGTCACTAAGGCGCAACTGACCTTAAGTTTTGTAATGACATACACATAACTGGTAGCGCTATGCATAACTGATTTTCTTTTAACATATTGAGTTCTCAGAAGTAGTCATAAATTCTGATCGCTTGACGTTTTGGTCGTATTTATAGCTCCGATTTACAATGCTGGAATTCCTGTCCAAGTGCTTGTTCCAAGTCATGTTTTCCTTACCTTGTCAGGAGGTTAATCAATGAATGAAGATAACTAATTAATTTGTATCATTACTAATTTTTATTCTTATTGTATCGATACGGTCAATAGGCTTCACCTACAGGGAGATTGCACTTGTCATTACACACACACGAAAATGAATTAGGGAAAACAAATCCATGCTAAAGACCACATGTATTATATTCAACAAAACGAATAAGATTTTGAATGTTTGTATGTGTTCGTGTATGGGTGTGTGTGTGCGTGTGTTTGTGTTTGTGCGCGCGCGCGTGCGTGTGTGTGTGTGTATTTGTTTGTGTGTAAACTCGAAATGTGGACACCATTCCCTCAACTGTCATCCACACGACAGCAAGGTATAATGTGCGTTGGTCAGGCTCACCTGCAAGGGCGTTAACCCCCCAACCCCCCCCCCCCCCCCCCCCCCCCAACAACAACTTCAAGCTGTCCTGCTATCCCAATCGACGGGGTCCCGGCGGGACCCGCCGCTGCCTCTCCTGCTCCAGGTTCGGGAATATTGTAATCTTGTGAATTGAATTATGCTCCCACGCAGACATAAAAGGCTTTCTCGGAGCTGGGCATTTTGTGTGTGTCTACACGGTGTGCTTTTAGAGGGCAATTTGCCATTCGCATATGGAGTGGTGGGGACAAGAAGTGCAAAGAGTTTGAAGTCTTTTTGCTTTGTTGTTTTTGTTTTTGTAAAGTCAAATATCCACAGCTGTCGATTCCCTTTCGCTACGGTAGTGGTCAGAAGCAAATTTGACACCGTTTTCTGGTCTCCCAAGAGGCTTTTAGGAAACTTAAAATGTGTGTCTTTTGCATACTCGGGTTGCTTTCAGGTAATACGTATACCCTTCCATAATCTGTTGTACGATATAAGGCAGCAAGGAAGCCAAATGGACTAGGTTTCTAGCTCTGTCTCTCGGTATGAACTCTTCAACTTTCGGTTCCTTTCTCTGTCACTCTCTGTATTGTTTTTATTTCATTTTTGTACATTCATATTTACATATTTCATTATCTTTTTAATGATATTATTTATCTGAATTTCATTCGATATCAGCCTATGTTCACAATAAAATTAATATGAACAAAAAACAGCTGTAATCTTGTCACGTGTGCTGCTAAATGATATATTTCTTAGATATACAGTACTAGAGTACAATATATATACATATATATATATATATATATATATATATATATATATATATATATATATATATTGTAAAGCATACCATGTATACAAAATTCACATAAAATTATACACTCACGCGCGCAAATACATACACCCACATACACTTATTTACACCATTAAGCTACGGTAGTTTCATGTTTATGAATTTGTTTTTGTTCATTTCCTTTTTGCAAGTTAGATTCAGTAATGCCGATCATGTGATAAACATCTTCTGTGAATGTGCTTTCAATCAAAATCAAATATACAATGTATTTTCTGGGTGAAACTGTGATGTCGAGGTAGTATACCTTATAGGGAAGTAGGCCTACTATCAATATTAACCTCATTTAGGGATTTTCCGTCCTTTTTTTTCAGCGACTTACCCTAGCTTAAGGTTTTCCTAATGCCAGATCTTCTCTGGCGGATTTCCCATAGCACACGCGGAAGAATGGTCACTGAAATATTCATCATCAATTCCCGGACACAAATAGTAACTGCGGCGCATTGAGCCACGAAGAAGCGGATACACTTTACGCTTTTGCGTATTGAATATCAAACCTTGCGTGGGTATATACGAATATTATTATTATTATATTACCAGAAGCATACAGCGTTTGAAGCTGAAGGTTGATCTATTATTGATAAAAATGACATAAAAATGAGCCTCATATTTCTTATTATTTTTCAAATATTTTCATTATATAGATGTAATTTCACAGCAATGACGCGTGAAAGCTTAGTAGATTGAGACGTTTAATATGTAATCGCGCACACAAACACTCACACATACACACACACGCGCACACACAAACAAACAAACAACTAACAAACACATAACATTAAACAAACGTTATCACAAACGCACGTGCTCACTCATTCACAAAGAAAAACTGCGCATTCCTTTCCCTGTGCGCCCCCCTCCCCCTTAAAAAAAAAAAAAACACCTCTTATCAAGATTTATCAGAGGTTGGGCAAACATTCATTCATTCATTCATTCATTCATTCATTCATTCATTCATTCATTTTTTTTTTCATCTCCATCAAAACTTGTAAATATTTTTTTCACATCATTTATAAGTACATACATTTATGTCAATATTACCCAAAATATGATAAATGAAATGTATGAATATACCAATGATAAAGTAAAAACACACACACACACACACACACACACACAAAAGGCATGCTGAAGTTTAGAAAATGCAGGAGATGGGAGGAATTCAAAAGCAGTGTTTGTATGCATCCCCCTTACACACTAAAACAATCGTAAATATATCATTAATCTTCTATTAAACATTCGACGAAAATCGAAAGGAAAAAACCTATGTCATGGCAGTACTACATGTGTGTGTGTGTGTGTGCGTGCGTGTTTGTAGCTTATTTTTCACGATCATTTAACCTGCAACTGCTGTTCCAGTTTGATCCTAATCTAATTTGACGAATAATATGCCACAGGATGATTGACTAACTCGTAAGCCGGTCTCCATAAAAACTTGGTGTGCCTTATTAAGCCTTATTAATGGTTGGTCAAGTTCTTGATGGATGGCACTATATAGCGAGTTCCTTTTTCAAGAGAGAGAGAGAGGGGGGGGGGGTATGTGATGTCATAGGAGACCCAACAAGATCAACCAAGCTTACCTTTAGCATCAAGAGAGCCCCAGAGTAAGCTAAGAATCACCCAACTGTGCATCCATCACGACTAAATCGAACCTCAAGCGAAACGAAGATTCACCTTATCGGATGGGCTCTTTTTTTTTTTCCCGCGCCTTTTCCTTTTGACGAGGGGCGGAGTCCCGAGCATGGAGTGATACATAACGTCTCCATCGAGAAGTAATCCGGCTGACAAGTGTAATGGCGTGTGGTATATTTCCTCAGGCGTGTTGGTCGTCGGTCATTATCTCGTCTCTCCGCCCAAATTGATTCCGTCGGAACGTATACGCGATGGCAGATATATATTAAAATATACACCTTTCTCAGGAATTAGTATAAAGAGGGACGCGAAAAGGGGCGCCGAGCATAACAACAAGCCACAAATGGATCTGCCGAAACACTTACACATCGCGAGCTTATTGAAGCGTAATGAAGAAAATTTGAGCAAATTATGAATGACGCTGGTGGGACAAAGGCGTCCGTTTTGAAAAAGAAACGGGATTAGATTACTCTTGTCCCAGGAAAATAGAATTAGGCCGTAATTTCATTCTCCCAATCATTGTTGGATTGCCGTGAAGAAGAACGTCAGATTGGCGGAGTTGCATTTCAGATACGTATATCTACCCAATTCATCTATGTCACACATGGATGTCTTTTTGTGATATGTGTGTGTGTGCAAATAAAGGGTTTTTATTTAGTTACGATTAAAGAATTGATGAAGCAGAATTACAGGGCAAAATGATCATTGCACACCGTGCATAACAGGTTGTCTAACGGCCTGTTAACGATCGCCCCGACACTGTACAGGCATGGTAACCTGGAAATATTGAACTGCACATTACGTGAATACGAGGCCATTCTGAAGCAAATAATTTTCACACAACAATAGATATATAATGCACTCTTAAATGAATCCAACAAGGATTGGAACAATCATCCCCCAGCATTCCCACTGATTCCCACTGATCAGTTACCAGCCATTCCCTTTAATACTCTACACTTATCGACAGCAAACGTCACATACAAAACAAGTATAGCAGAAAAAAAAAAAATAAAGGATAGAACAGGGAAAATAGGGAGAGCAGGGAGAATTGGAAGTCACTCTCGAGATCAGTGTGAATACTCTTTATACCTAAATGTTTTTGAAGAAGACGAGATGACCTACATTTCAGAATCCACAAAAATATTTACTGGACAAAAACACTCGTCCTTCTAGTGGTTTCCTATGGTTTTAAAGGTGGCTGTATACGTGGGTCCAACGCTGTAGCTTACAGCATACTAAGTACATCGTGTAATGAGCAACAGCCGCAACTGCTCAAGAGAAGTGCACATTGAACTGGTGTAATCGAAATTTGGAGCCATGCGAATCATTTCAAGAGAACGCGTTTATTTGTAACTAGCTCCGAAGTGAACTTGATTTATGATTCCATAAGTCTTCCCCGCCAAGTCCTCGTGATGCCGTCTGACAGTCGGCAAACAAGCATTACGCCGATCAAATTGCGGGGCAAAATCAAATTTGAACGGGTTGAATAATGTTGATGGTTGACCCACCTTAGAGTGATGCCGATGTTCGCATGCATGATATATATTGAAGGGATGTTGTAAAGAACATGACAAATGTTCAATTTATTGTCATCATTTATTATTGATTCGCACAGTTTTACGTGGAGAAAGACCTGACAGTATGACAAGCATATATGGTTTCTAATTAAATTTGCCCTATATTGTATTAGTATTTGGTATAACATGATATGATAATGCCAAAACCAAGGACAAAAGAATCAAAACCACCCCTCTCCCTCTAGGCTTGCATATCTGTATCTAATAGCAAAAGACACTCACAACAGTTGATGGTCACTAGTGCTCTTGCAAGAGTTTGCGTACGTCATTTCAAATCATGATAGCATTTCATAAGAGCCCACGATATAACTCTGTCCGCAGTTCTTTCAAATCGATATTACCTCTACAGCTGGGGGTCGCATCTTATACATAGGTATGTATGCAACACTGTTACACCGGTTTTATGGGACCAAGAGAACTTAACCAGTTCCGTGCGAAATTTAATAATCACATACTGTAGACTTTACGTACGACCTATAAGGTTTCCTGTGGACAGTAAGTTAACATCACACTGGCCTCATTGAAGACTGGCGACAGCAATAATATCTGACGCCGAACTGGGCCAACAGTCGCATCCTGGTTTATACGAGAATCTCACGTGTCAAATCCTGTCTCCGGCATTGTCTGTATACTCACGGAAATAAAACAAACAAACATAAACAAGAAACAAAATCTGAGAGACGGCGCACTGCCTGTCCGTTCCCGAAGTTAATTTCCCCGCGTTTTAACGTCATGTATGTCTCACGGAGGATATTCCTTTCGCCCCGTGATGGATTACCCGATTCTGTGTAACCAGGCCGAATATTCATACATCGGACGATATGCACTTAGAAGAAGAACATGTCGGGTATAAGAATGGCTTTTCGATGCACTTTTTTCCTGAAATAAAGAAAAAAAAAATCTAACCCGAGGAAAGTTGTTGGATGAACATTCCGACAATGAGGAAGCTTGGACTTTAAATACATAATATATAACGTTGTATAATAAATGAACGCTGCTGTGGCAAAGTGCATCTCGGGTAAGGATTGATTGCTGCTTATCGGTGGGGTAGAGAAAAGGGGGGATTCATCCTCTTTTCTTCTTAACTTTTTTTTTTCAGTTCATATCCTCCAGCAGCTATAATGGGTAGTAACTGGAAAATTGGGTTAGACAACAAATGGGCGGGTTCATATCAGTCCACCTGTTGCACGTATTGTATATTAATTTCTATACTACCCTCTTTCTGAAGGTCGTCATCATTATTATGTTGCTTTGGAAAGAGTAAAGGCATTAATTGCAATGCGAATCCGAATGGCCAATATTCATTGGTAGGGAAGCAATCTACTAATATCGCTGGCCTATGTATATACTACGTTCGGGTATGAAATCATCTTCATAATGGATTGGGACTTTTGACCCGACTGACAATGATAACGTATATTATACCGGAAATTCGCTGATGAGGATTGCTTTAACCCGTTGAGGACGGTTTGATTTTGCTTCAACACGCATTTCCCACAGACGCTTGCCCGAGTATGCTCGAGACTCGTCCTCAACGGATTAAAAGGAAATCAAATTGTATCGGAAAAGATGATGAAGATGGGATTGATAATGATGATGATGATGATGATGATGATGATGATGATGATGATGATGATGATGATAATGATGATGATAGTGCTTCCGGGATGTAGACTCTGCTGCCTATGACAGTGACTCCAGAAGGATGTGCGCCATAATTGTAGCGAGACGACATTCAGAGGAGTATACAGATTTTCAGGAATTCTAACACGCGTGGGTGGGTTGGCGGGGAGATAGTTTGGTAACTAGAATGTCAGCCACTCGAATTTTCTGATTCTCCGACCTCCCCGGAGAAGATAAATGTTGTGGAGGAGATTAAAGTACATCTTTACGTTCAAAGCGAGGACAGATATCATGATCGTTGTCTTGATCATAAATCAAATATGTTCCATCATCGATGAATATCGAATCATGACAGTTTTCGGCAACCTGATGATAATTCAAATCATAACGTTCCATCATCGATGAACATGGGGGAGGGGGGGGGGGGGGGGCGCTGTAGCACAGTGGATAAGACTCCCGACTCGGAGGACCCGAGTTCGATTCCCGCCCGGTGCTTACGTCCTGGGACAAGATTATTTTACCCACAATGTCCCTCTCGACTCTGGTGTATAAATGGGTATCGAACAATATTATAGGGCAATAATTATAGCAGGGTCCTTTGATAGAGCAGTGGCAACATTGAAGAAGCTACCCTGAATAAAGAAGACATTATTATTGTTATTATTATTATTAGTATTAGTATTAGTATTAGTATTAGTATCATTATTATTATTATTATTATTATTATTATCATTATTATTATTATTATTATTATTATTATTATTTTATTATTATTATTATTATTATTATTATTATTATTATTATTATTATTATTATTATTATTATTATTATTATTATTATTATTATTATTATTATTATTGTTGTTGTTGTTATCATCATCATCATCATCATTGAATCATGAGAGTTTTAGGCACTGTTCTATATCATAAAACTAAAATGAAAAACATTATCATTGTCATTGAAGGATCGAAAATGTACATTTATTATCACGTTGCACTTGCTAGGACTCCCAATTTGAGCGGAATCAATTTACATACTTTCGCGCAATAGATGCCACTTTTTGCTTTTTCAGCTCATTTCTCTGAAAATGTTGATCATTGCTGATAGTGCAGGCTGAAAGGTATTCTCGAAATGATGTCCTTATGGCGGTGATTAATTAATGTTCTTTCCGCTTGCTGTCATGATTAGAATTAATAATAAATATGCTGATGTTTCAATTTTGCTAAAATTACGACAGACATCAGACTGCCATGATGCAAGATCAGTTTCACGTTGCGATCACCGCTGTAGGGAGGTAGCGCCTCGAGCGAAAGACAGTGCGTTTTGGAGGATGTATATAGTTGGCGTCGTTTGATGCTCATGGTCAACCACGCGACTGAAATATCCAGCGACAATCCTCTTGATGTCAACCCGAGTTGCTCTCGGAGTATCACTTCGTATTGATTCATGATTGGATTTATAGCGCCATCCGTGAAGGGAGTCTCGGGTATTGAGACCGAAGACCCCTCGTAAGACGTTTACGGATGCAATCACTGGCGATAGGCATCTCTTTTCTGCGATGTGCGGGCTGCTTAGACGGGACCACTGCCGGGCTAGGAAGATGATCCTTTGTCTGTAGGGGGCCTCCCTTGATATAGCGCTGCGCATGAAAGCAAGCAATTGCTAGTGTTTATAGTGGCGTGGCGCTGCCAAAAAGTGAGGAATTCGCTGGTAGAGCGAATGCAATATTTCAGTCTGTGACTGATTGTGTGGGAGTCGTGCGTAGTGCGCGGGAGTTGCCACCGTAATTGTCTGAAAGAAGCCCAAATCATCACCGCTGTCATGTTTCCAGGAAGGGCGAAATGTAATTGCGCGGTCGCAGCTGCGACGTCTCCTTCATATCATTGTTCGGTCTGCACCGAAGCCCTAAGTTTAAAAAAAAATCTACGTCCAAATTGATAGTTATTGAAGTGGTAACTAAATCGAAGGGGGAAAATTGCAGTCTCCTCATATATTGTAGTTGCGCACTCAAGAGTTCCCAAAATTTTCAATTTCTTAACAGCTAACAGAAACCTAGTCCTCCGTTTTCTAGCTTAACAAGATTATCAGACAATGCGCCTGTAGCTATACTATTGCTGAGAAAATATAAAGAAAAAAAAAATATTGCTGAGAAATAGTCGGAGGGAAAAAAATTCAAAAATTCACGGAAAAAACAGAGATTGATCACTTTGCTTTCCTTTGTTTTACGGATTCATTCGCATCATGAGAAATAGTCAGAGGGAAAAAAATTCAAAAATTCAAGGAAAAGAAACTCCCACACAGATTGATCATTTTGCTTTCCTTTTTTTGACGGATTCATTCGCATCATGTTGTTAGACTCGTTCACATAAAATATGCATTTTCTTGGAAAAAAAATGGAATAGCAAACGTAGGAAAAATAGTATGACCGACGACCATGTCATCGACACCAAAATACCTGACGACAAAGATTGCTACAATCTGTCATCACTGTTACAGATGCAGCCTTTCAGGAACTATAATATGGTAGCAACGGTTGACAGAGAAGAAGTAGATCATGTTTCATTGTAGCTATGGATATTTGTAGTGTAGATAGTAATAGAAAAAAAAGTAATAATTGTAATGATAGGAGTAGACTAAAAGTGACGGTGATACTGGTAATAATAATAGCTGTGCTGGTAGTTATGTTTATAAGTCTAATTGTGGGTTTTTGTTATTTTGTTGTTTTTTGTAGTAGTAGACTATCGTGATCACTGTTACACTTACTTCTTTTTACTATTTAACAATTGCATTCATTGACATCATCGTTAGTATTGTAACCATTGTCATTATCATTATAATTTTCATCATTAACGTTGTTGTCTCCTATACTACTACTACTACTGCTACTACTATTATTACTGCTGCTGCTGCTTCTACTGCTACTGCTACTGCTACTGCTACTGCTACTGTTACTGTTACTGTTACTGTTACTGCTACTACTACTCCTACCACTCCTACTACTACTATACTATTTTCTCTACCATATAGCAGAAGCGCAAAGGCGGGTCCACGCGAAAAAAAAAAATGGCAGCAAGTTTCAATTGTGGTCGACCGTATAGAGAAAACATAAAATCACGTCATACTGTGAGCCGTGCAGGATACTTGATAATGAGGCGAACTCGTGAGCTACGAAATCAGTCAGGTAACTGCGTGAAGATATAGGTGCAACGCAAATTTCAACATAATAGTGACTGGACTTCCTATAGTGTCTTGCCGGATACGAATGCCGAATTGTAAGAAGCACTGTTTCCCTTTTCCTTTTTTTTTTTCCTCGAGGTGCAGCCACCATAGTCGAATGGGAGTTGAATCCTGTTGGATGAAGTGGTCTCAGCAGCTTCGTCGGTGAATGGCACTCTGATGCTCTTGTATTTGCACAGGCTTTTCCACCACCGTCCCGTCTTGGAAAACCCTGACAGCCAAATATCGTGTCTCCACTCATAGCATAGTAGCGAGCAAACATGGCGAGCCGCGATATGAAGAGGGGGGGGGGGAAGAAATATCATTATCATCATCACCATCATCATCATCTGGACAGGCCTCCAAAGATGTTTCGATACTTGCAAGAGCAGTTCGTGAAAGGGTGCTTAAACGGAAGGGTTGGGGTCTTTTTTTAATGGTTTCTGCTTGTAATCAATCAAACCTGTTAAGGAAGGAGCAAGAAAGAGGGGCGAGCTGAAAAGAAGGGGTAGTCGTTCAATGAGATTCATCCCATCATCCTCCACCCACATCTTTCGCATCTCGGCATTCATCACAACTCTTGAGGACACCAATGATAAACAGCCGGAGGAATGTTTTGGGGGAATCTACGCATAATTTGGTTCCACGTATATAAGTAGTGTTGAATGCTTTCTTTAGCCTCGGTGTCGGTCAGGCGTTGTCACCGGCGCATAGAAATCAGGACGGGGGAAACAAGAAGAAATGGAGCAGCGAAAAAAAAAAAGACGAAGAAGAAGAATGTGAATGGCGTTGAACTATTAACCTTATGAATGAATCTTCGCCAACAGCGACGGTTGTAAAAAGAATTCGAGTGATCGAGAAATTGGATGAAAAGCACTGTCGGGAGCACTCTCTAAGTCTTCTAGGCAGTGTACACAAACACTAGAGCGGGGAAGAGAGGTCCTGAGCGGTGATTTATGAAAGAGAATTCATGTATGCCGACATGTTTATTAACTATGAAGACGAGATATCGACAAAGGACCAAACGGAGACATCAGGGCAAGTGTGTTACCAGGCAAGCTGAGTTAGGGATGTTTCTATGTTTCTTCGTTCAAAATTTCACATTTTAAGAGAAGAGGGGGTGGGGAGAGGCTGTTTGTTTGATTTTCTCAATGCAATGAGGGTTTGATGACAGCATGCTCCTCCATAGGAGAGGGTCGATGAGAGGAAATGGGCTCTTGTAGAGGAGATATTAGGCACAGAGAGAAGTGAAATGAGAGCAAGTGAGGCAGACAGACAGACAGACAGACAGACAGACAAACAGACAAACAGAAATAGAGACTGAGTTATAGAGAGAAGGAGAATGAGGGAAAGAGGGTCTGATGAACACAATCTGGATGCATATCGGCGGACGACGACGATATACGGAATGATATCGGTGCGTCGGAAAATTAAAACGCGCATTAGTCGAGGAGTCTGTATGAGCGCCACGAGATGATTCCAGCCGAGAGAGAGAGAGAGAGAGAGGGAAGGGGGTGGAGGCGGAGGAGACGACCTCTTTGGATCTGCCGGTTGAGTGAGTGAGCCTCTTCGCAAATCCCAGATAAGATGTTCTGGTCTAGAAGGAGAAAAAAAAATTGGGAAAAAAAAAGTTTGCTGAGCTGCCGCTTGCTTCTGACAGACAATGATCCAAGTCCCTCCCCCCTCCCCCCTCCCCCCCCCCCCCCTCCATCTCCTTCTTTGCATCCATCAGGTCAAGAAGACTCTGCCGCCGGGACTGTTTGCCGAGACTGCGTCACGTGACCCACCACCTAGATAGCAATGTTTGTTTCCTGTATCATCATAGAGCAATCGACTCAGTTGCATGATGCCATAATTTCCAGGACATATAGTTAAATGGAGGGTACAGTATTTGGATGAGATGATGATTTGGATAAGAAACCACTTATGAAATGTTACAGAGCATACCATTCCAAGAGGAATTCGAAGTTTACTTGTTGAAAATCAGTTTTGAAATGGCTGACATATTAAAAAACAAAGTGAAACATAGCGATCCCAATTAAAGCTGGGTCCTATCTTTTATTAGTATCACTTTGTTTTGAATATCTCAGCCATTTCAACACCAATTTTCGTCAAATAAACGTTGGATGTCTTTTGGTATTACATGGTCTTTCATATTTCTTGAGAGGTTTCTCATTATCTCATAAACAAAAGTAAGAAACCTGAAGCCAGGACTCAACCAAAACTATACCATTCCTTTAAAATATGGCTTCTTCCTTGCTTACAGCTCAATGCAGACTCTACCTACTATATATGCTCACCTTCCCTGAAATGGATAGTGACTTTTTTTTTTTTTTTTTCACTTAAGTATACGACTCTCTTGATATCGATGAAACATCGTTCTCTCGACTGGCGTTGATTTTCCTCCTTCATGGCAAAAGAATATCCCTGAACATTGAAAGATATATGTCAGATCAACTGACGGATGATGCGAAGACATGCAAAAGATTGCTCGAAGGGGAGGGGGGGGGGGGGTAGGGCGAGAAAAGGGTGAGCGGACGTGGAACCACTTAACATGGACGACTTTTACATTTTGTTCGTGTGTCTGTCTGTCAGCCTGTCTATTTGTCTGTCTGTATGTATGTCGTCTGTCCTGCTTTAACCTCCAGTCTTCCTTTGATGTCAAAGTGCGTCTCTACACCATGATCGAGCTGTTCATTGTAAGAAAGTGAACCAGACGATCAGAGTGACCGAAATGCCGTCAAAATCTGGCGCTAAGTTATAATAGGTTAAATTATAGCCTTTAGCATGTCCTCGCATGTTTTCATCAAATATGTAGTTACGATGATTTCAATCGCCTGTAGGCAAAGTTACTGAGGTTATGAGGTTATTTGCTCACAACTTCTCTCCAGACTGTGAAAGAAAAAACATACAAAAGTTACGTTTTCAGGTATTGGTACCGGTAATACACCCCCCCCCACACACACACACATACACGTGCACAAACCTCCACCACCACCACCACCACTGCCGCCACCACCTCAGTCATTGCAGGGTTATTGCAACCGATCAAAAGTTTGATCAGGGAGGGGGCACCTCCCTGATATGATGCAAAGGCTACACATTTCCTGACTGATGTCACGTCGTTTGTCTGCGGTTTTAAAGTAGGAAACTTCTGGCATCTTCACCTCATTGATTCATGTTTAATACGTGGTTGTTTATGACAACACCGTATTATTGAAATATATGAAACCTTAGACTTCAATTCAATTCAATTCAATTTGTTTGCCATTTTTCGACAAAAACATACATATCACTTTCTTTCGTAAGAGAGAATAAGGTAAGCAAGACAATGTAAAATGAACAGAATGTAATACAACAACAATGAAACCATGTGATAATGATACATAGTAATGAAAACTGAAATAATCGCAGTGGGGTAAACAACATGAAAATAACAATGTGCAGTAAATGGAGGAACCCTCTAAAAAGTCAATGCTTGCAGAATCAGTGCTTCTTCTAGAGCTTCTTCTAGAACTTGTAGAGCTTTCATATTCTAGGTAAGAATCCGATGAAACCTCTGCCATTTCATTCGTGTGGTGTTACTCTATTTTTCTCATCCAACTGGAGCATAGAGCGGGAAATGTACCGTGAGATCTTTCTTTCATTCTTTCACTCCGCGTTGAGTTACGAACATGTCGTACGATATTTTTCCCCCCAGACGCGGAGCCTTGATTCGCTGCACGCCCGAACCAGCAGTGCCTCGGCTCTCGTCTCATGCTCATACTCCGGGATTGTTTTTCTCCCGAACCATTGTCTTCATTACCAGCCGTCAGATTGAAACTGATTATATGAGGGGTCCCAGTTGTGCAAGGGCTCGCGCAAGGAGGTTGGAGAAAAATATTCCACACGATCCTCCGTCATTTCGTCGGACTATTTGATTGTGTCCTACAAAACAGTCCCTCTTTCTCACCCGATCTCTCCCAAAGCACTGGCTTTATTGAGTTGTGTTATCGCGGTTGACCATGAAAACTTCTACAAGCGTTAAACAACAACAAAAAGTAGAAGATAATTAGAGCGACTGCATACACGCAATTTCTGAAAGACTATATCCCCGCAATACTTTCGATCGACGCAAGAGAATCTCGTTTTCGTTATGGAGATCAGCGGGATGGAGAGAAGAAAAATTGGTCAGCGCCATCATTATTTGTCCCCCAGAGTTCATCTGGTAAAGAGCTAACCACATAAAGGCAGCGCATAGAGTGTTAGATATGATTCAACACAGGTACATCTTGACAGTTATACGTCGAGATGTTGTGTTAGTTGTTACGGGGACACAGCATGATGCGAGACTTTTCATTTCTCCAAGGTATCATGCATTGATCATCAGCTTTGATTTCTTTCATACCGTTGAGGGCACTGTTGTATAAAGTAGACCATGAAGTGGACAAGACTCTGACTTTGAACGGAGGTCCGAATTCTATCCTTCAAAAGGCTTAGTCCTTTAGTCAAGATGTTTAACCATCAGGTTACTGCCCCTACTCGAGCCAGTTGTGCCTGGCAATGCTACGTTAATGATAATGGCGAGCCCTCTGGAAGAATAGTGCTAACACTGTATAAATAGAGGTTACTTTTGAGATATCATCATTATTATTATTATCATCATTATTATTGTAATTATTATCATCATTATTATTATTATTATTATTATTATTATTATTATTATTATTATTATTATTATTATTATTATTATCATTATTATTATCATCATTATTATCATTATTATTACCATCATTATTATTATCGTCGTCGTCATCATCATTATCATTATTATCAAAACACTATATCCCAGTCGCTTTGGTGATCTGAATTTGTATATCCATTGTATACATTTATTTATTCACATGTGTATTGGACCTCGTTTAAGTATCAAATAACCTGCTTAGAAAGATTTTTTTTTAAATTTTAAACAAAACGTATGCAGAAATCAGAAAAAAAAACTACTTTTAAAACTGCTTCAGACTGAGATTGAAGCAACAAACAGCAACAACCTGCAGTATTTGTTTGTATTCCGAACATTGCTTTAGTGTGTTATGTTTTATTCAGAAAAAAAAAAAACTACTTTTAAAACTGCTTCAGACTGAGATTGAAGCAACAAACAGCAACAACCTGCAGTATTTGTTTGTATTCCGAACATTGCTTTAGTGTGTTATGTTTTATAGATTCGTTGACTGTGTGACTTTTTGTGTGTAATATCTCATAATTTATTCATTTCTTTCTTTCATTTTTTTATACTCCCTTCAGAATGATGAGGGCTTAGCCATCAACATCCTCTTCGACGAGCTCTACGATGATATCAAACCGAAGCTCTTCGTGATTGGCGGTCTCCGCAACGAGATCACGGAATCGCTCGCGAAGCCCTTGGCCATCTGGGACATACTGCAGGTAACACATTAACTTGCTGCAGTGGTTTTTATTTTAGCACCTGATCAGATTTTCGATATCAGGGTCTTGCTTAACCCTATCACAACCACGTTGTTAGCATGCCTTCACATTACGTACCAACAAGTTATACCAATGATTGAAGGTAGAGTTAAATTTACCAGGTTAAGGCAAACTGCAATGGACTGGTTTAAGCTTCAGTTTTTAATTTCAGATTGATGTTATTTCTGCATTTTTTCCCCATGAAAATCATACATGAATTAACGGTACATGTAATTTGAACAAAAATGTACGTAATAAATTCACAGTGTGATGATCACGATAATCCTTCCAGTATTTGAACAAATATGATGAAAAAAAAAAATAAGTCAGTGATATCCTTATAATTTATCCACTGTGAGAGAGAAAGAACAAAGAAAGTCTGCCGTCTTAAGCAAGACAACGTACTTGACAGTGATGCTTGCCTGAGAAAAACAAAACAAAAAGAAACATACACAGAAAAAGACAATATGATTTGCCATTGAAAGTTGTTGTGCTGACTTAATGGAATCAATAAATTTAAACGAATGAGGAAGGTGAAAAAAAAAAGGAACGTGAGAGGCTTGGTGTGCAGAATGGTGAATTAAGTAAATCAGGGCCCCGTTGCTAGAAACTTTGCGTTTAAACGCAACTTGCAACTGATTGTCACTGGCCAATCAAAATCATTGTTGCATGCATGTCTTCTTAATAGGGCAGACCCTGAGCCAATCAGAATGGTTGTTTCAAAATGAGCAATTATTTGCAATTGATTGCAACTTTCTTGCAACGGGGCCCAGGTGCAATTTGTTACTGTGTACCCATACCTCTGAATGTATGCAAGTAGTTTTGTCTGATACCACACCTGTACACATTTTGTGAGATCCAAGCCGATGTCTGCCTTGGTATCTAGGATCTTGAGGATATAGGTTGTCACTTTTCAATTTCATGTCGTTGTTGTTTTTTCTTTCAATTTGATATGTCAAAGCAATCAATTATCAGCGCTTCTTCCAGTTAATCAGCATTTGAATTTTATATCCGGTCATTCGCAATCACTATCTGTGCGCCCCATTGTTCATGTGGGTCATTCAAAAGTACACCAGAAATAAGCATTCATTTCAGGCACGACAGTGGGATTCGCATCCATTTTCTTTCAGCTCCTACACCCCTTTGTCATTCAAATTCACAAATAGCCATGCATTGTTGGTTTATTTGGGGATTTTTTTTATAACTCTAATAATGTGAGTGCACTCGATTACGGATTGACGCGCTAAAAGGATAGTTTAATAACACCCCAGCTATCCTTAATAACTTATATAGTAGATGACGTTAGATATAGGATTCGTGAGCACTAGCTCCATTCATCAAGCTATTTTGGCTGAAGTACCAATACAATGTGTACGCTCCAAGCCTGTCACTCATTGAAGATTTATATAATGGAGTTTTAGTGATGCTTTTGAAAACCTGGGGCTTATTGAATGCTGACCATAATCACAGCTAGATCGATTGAGTGTGTATGATGGTCAATGATTTATTTGTTTGTGTTTGTATGTATGAATGGGTATAATACTGTATGTGTGTATGCAATGTGCTGTTTTGTTAATTCTTTAGGCATATATAGAGTGCATTCATAAACCCTTACAGAGCAATTCCAGAAAATTTAAAAGTTAGTCTGAAAAGGAAGAGTAAATTTGATAAACACAACAGTGAAAATTTGATCGTAATGGGATAACAATTGAAAAAGTAAAACAGTCATTATGAATATACAAATGAGTTGATGATGTCATCGCTTTACAACGTATCACATAGATTTAAAAATATTGATTTTTTTTCTACTTGGTCTAACGCTGTCAAACCGGGGTCTCAAATTCTATAGCATATCTGACTGATCTCATGTTAAGTTATTCAGCCAGTAATAATTTTTTTTACACTTTTATTGCAGAAAAGGCTAATAATTTGCTATTTTTTGCACACCATCAAACGGAGTTGATGGCATTATCAACTCACTGTCTTTTTTTTTTTTACATATTTGTATCAGCTGTTTGAGAACTGTTTGACCAAAATTAGCGAAACTTCACAATTTTATAACTTTTTAAGTGTTTATTCATTTTTGTGTGTGTGCAAATTTTCACTCTTGTACTCATGTAGGCCTACATGCTGAAATGTTATTCTTTCTCTTTATTTCTATTGACATAACTTCTTGAAATAAACTTTGAATTGAATTGAATTGAATTGAACTTTACTTTTATGATTATGTTAACTGGTCCTGAATTGCCCTTTAATCATAAGCACTGCTGCCCTTCTTTCCCCGTGCTCTTTCTCTCTAATCGATGACCTTCCCCGTGTCGGTTGATGAATTCGATTGCTCGCATTCGAAAATTCGAATGATCCAATTCGCCTGGGAGCGACAGCTGCATGATAAACTTGAATTCTCCTTCATGAATTTGATTGCAAAATTTATAAAGATTGGGCAAAAAAAAAATTATATTATTTGCGCAACAGTCACATAGATATATAGATGCTATCCTTTTTTGTGCTCTTTTCGACAATGGCAAAGAACATTAATATTATGTTTGCTTGATTCCTAAATCGAATTAAATGGCGGGGGGGGGGGGAGGTGGGGTGAGTAATAAATGAACAAGTTGACGCTAAGTTTGACTCTGTAAGGGAGACGAAATTCTGAAAAAAAAAATGATAAGAAGTTATTGTATTCATGCCATCTTTTTCCACCCTCAGGTGACGTATGGGTCCCACGCGCCAAAACTGACGCAAAACATGAACAATCTGTACCGGACCATCCCGTCCACGAACAGCTACAATGATCCCCGGATCAAGATGTGCCAAAAATGGGAGTGGTCGAACGTCGGGGTGCTTGGGGTTAATACTCCGGATAACATAGCCGTGAGTATATCATTATTCGTCCATCTCCCCGTGTCTTTGTCACATGACATCTGAGCTGGCTATAGATGATCATCCTGACGTCGTATAATTTGTTTGTCTGTTTGTTCGTATGTGTTCTCTTCTATACTTTCGAATGACAAAAGCCACACTGTTCATTGGGCACTCAATCAATGCTAATGGCTCGATCTCAGCGAAAGGAAACCTGCCAGTGTGCTCTCCAAGGGATACAAATTACACACTATTACCGTCCTCTGGACTTGAGAGCAGAAAACAACACAATGTTTTCACTTTCAAACCCAAGGATGATATTCCCTTGTAATGAACTCGTGTCTGAACAACACAGTTTCCCATCCATCAAACTCATCAATATCTTTGAAGACAGTCTCCACACCCTGGTCTGATTGAATTAAGTGAAAAAGTGGTGTTATTGAGAGGAGCAACAATGAAAATGTCACTACGATTGCAACGAATAACGAAAAGAAAATATAGATTACGCAATCTTATGTTCTGACGGAACAGTGAACTCAATCACAATATTACCTTGCATAATGACAGCTACAAGAGGAGATGATGCCGTGACTTTACAAACGTACTACTGGTTTGTACATTGTGTATGTTATAAGATTTCCTTTTCCAAATTTTGTTGCTGTTTAGTGGCTTTAATTCTTTCCTTTTCAATCATAGCGAGATAAGGGCCCCATTTCATAAAACTTGTTATCAATAACAAGTTACGATAGTTGTTATAAGCTACTGAAACCCTTGCATCTGATTGGCTGAGAGCAAATTTGTCATATAAATGTGGCAGTTGTTACTGATAACAAGTTTTATGAAATGGGACCCAGGAATAACAAGTGAAATTTACCTCCGCGTAATATAAGATGATAAGGGTGAAGAGAGAAATTATCAACACGACAAAGTGCAATGAAGATAATATGAAGAGACAGGCAGATAATCTCCCAATCTCTTTTACATTAACAAAAATGAGCAAGGATGCCTTCAGGTCAGGTACATCTTGAAGATCCAACGAGTGAATGTTTCACTTTTAGTGATGGGGGTGGGGTTGGGAGGATGGTAGGGGAAATCTCATTCCGAAGTCAACAGTACTCGATGTGCGATGGCCCTTTATACCCCAAGAAGATTTGCTTGTTAAATTGGTACTTGAAGCACTTGATGCTCGCAGATGCAAGAAACCTTAGAGGATGATTGCCCGATGTTATCAGTGCCATACCGCTCAAACTCTTCAAAATGATTTCAAACAACTGATTATGACTTTTTTTTTTTCAGTTTTCAAAAAAACACTTCAGAACAGGAAATTTAGTGAAGATCCGTGTGCATTCAATGAGAAGGAGAGACTAGTAAGGCGATAGCAAACATAGCTTATCTAATATCATTAAAAATGTTATCATATTTAGAAAAAACCCGCATAATCTTAATGTCGTCCTCGTTTCATTGCTTTCCAGTAGTCATAACTTGTATAGGCCTACATCATGTACATGGAAGGAATTTTCAGTTCCGTCGCGGAAGTTGCTTGCTTGTTTCAATTTTTTAGGTATTCAACAAGCAGTCTTGTGACCTCTGCAGAGAGCACACACACACACACACACACGCACACACACACACGCACGCACACACATAGTATTTACATTTAAGCCAAGTCACACATCCAGTAGAAATTCAAGATGAAGTAACATGTGATGTCATGTCTATCTTACCAACAGGTGAAATTTTATGGCAGTTGTCTGTGTCTATGATGTGTGTTTGTGTATGTGTGCGTGTGCGTGCGTGAGAGTGTGTGTATGTGTATGTGTGTGTCTGTGTCTGTGTCTGTGTGTGTGTGTGTGTATTGACTCTTACAGAACTTACAGCATTGTTTGTTTTTCGTCTGGGTTCATTGTTGATTTACGCTCTAAAGCCATTAAGACCATTAGATCGATTTGTTTAATTGGGTAGACATAAATAACTTGTGATAGAACAGGATTTGTTTCTAATTTTGAAACTTTTTTTTTTACTTGGCTGTGTGGCATGATTAGAAAGGGGAAGGCCCTCAGGAAGAATAAACACAACCCTATTCAGAACTTCATTTCGGTAAGTGGGCATGTGGTGTCAGATGAGCTCGAATATCGCACGTGTATATTTCCAGTGGATATGATTAATAAATCTGAAAGGGATGGATTTCACTCGTTTTACACAAAATCATGAACGTAATGCGGGCCGGGGTAGTTCCGGTATACTGGTGTCTGGTTTGAAAAGATAAAGAAAAGAAAAAAAAAATGAAGGGCGCGGAGGAGGAGTTTTGTAGAGTCCAATATACAGAAGACTATGTCTGTTTGTGTGTGGTGTGTATGTGTGTGTGTGTACGTGTTTGGGAATGAGGTGGGTGTGTTTCAAGTCATTGATACGTCAGATTGTGCTCCCTTACCTCGCTGTCAGTTGTATAATCTCATGATTTCACAGTGGAACTGCCGATTACCGGCTTTAGGAATATACAGTGAATTCCCTCCCCCACCCCCACTCACCCCCACCCCCCCCCCAAAAAAAGAAAGGAAATCGATTTATCTATTATGTGAGCTTCATGCGTAGTCCAATTGGATTTCCATTATTCCCAATTTATTGTTATTTTATCCAAACATATCCCCGATTTGCACTGATTATTTTGTAAGTTATAGTTTTATCTGACGAGAGGAGTACATCTCAGGAATATGTTTGCATCGATATTGTGCTCGTATTGCCATTTACCAACTACAGTCAGATACCGGTCATCGAATACGCCCAGTTTACACGTGTCTCGTTGTGTTGGAATGCAAAATGATGCAGAAGTATGTGAGCCTCCTATGTCATCATCCTTGTTCAGAGTATTGTATCTCTGCTCAAGGATCACAATAAATTCCATAAATCTATACAATTGGAGCTGTCGATTTATGTATACTACATGATGTGAAATTATGAAAATCGTCTTGAATGCCCCTTCAATGCACAATCAGATGACTAGCATTCAAACTATGTGACCCATTACTTGTTTTAATAAAAGTTTGCTAATCTAATATTTAGACTTCACGGATTCAGCCCAAATCGATCCCCCCCCCCCCCGTCTTCGAAGAATAATTTTCCGTAAAAAAAAAAAAAAAAAAAAACGTGTTTACAGCTTTGTCCTAAAGAGCGTCTTTGCATGCCTCGAGTTACGAAGATAGGCAAGAAAGTAAGCCAACGATCCGCCGAAGTAAACAGAGGGAAGACAAAAATATCGTGTTCTACTTCGCATTTCTTTCTGATACAGAGTCTCTCAATTCCAGAGGAGATGGATTAGAGTCATACCCAAGGCTGTCGGCGTTTTAATCAGCTCACCTGCTTTGGTCCTTTAATCTACCTTTGTACTCTCTAGATACATATACTTTCTTTTTTTTTTTTCTATACGTATTGATTACAACTAGCATGGAAAAATATATCGGACAATCTCAAAGCATCCGGGTAAAGGGATCGCTCGCTCTTTTGCCAGCCAAATGGAAGAATAGAGACGAAGTAGAAGAAGAAGACGACGACGAAGAGAGACTACGTACGTAGATGGAGACGTCAGCTCAGAGTGGTGTTAGCACTCAAGCGTATTGCTAAGATTTCTTTTTATCTGTCCACAAATTTCGTGGTTTCCATTTCCGATCTCTATGTAGGCAAATGGAACTATTTCAACGACCCCTTTTTGCGCCCGACGGCGAACTCGAGCCTTCCGCAAATAATTTGTATCTAAAATCAGCGAGTACGTGCTTTTTTCCATCGGAAAAAGAAAAAAAAAAAAACGCTTTCTTCTATCGATTATAGTCTCGTACCAGATCCGCGTAACACGTGGATATGGTACATCTTCATATAGTCTGTCGCGTTATTAATGCGGCGTCATTCCATTGCCCTGCCCAGCATGATATCACCTTCCAAATATCAAAATTAGCCTTCTTTTTATCAGCAATGTGTATCAGCTTTTCAGATTGACATATTTTAAAACAGATCGAATATTCCATGTATTGCGACGTCTTGAAGAGCTGCGCGTATTTATTGTTATCTCAATTCGTACAGATCCATGTTTTTATGTGGTTAAAGGCATTATTTACCATTTACAGATGAAACAAAAACCCAGCTTAGTGCTTCAAAATAGTTCCAAAATGTGAGTTAGGGATAGAAACATCTATGTAAAAATCTAAATCAGTATAATTAATGTTAAGTATTGTTAAAGATACAAAAGGTAATCAGTAGTTATAATAACAATAGTAGACTAAACCGTCAACAGTTATGGTTTATTGAGAAAAATGGTAATATCTCCATAATAATATATTTTAGGCTTTATTGCAAATTTTGTGCATGGTAGGATGTTTTGTGATACAACTGACCTACACATATGCATCAAATGTGATAACTCAAAGATTTAAAAAATCACTGTTCCCAATGGTAAACTGTACCTTTTTTGTCACGTTCATCTCTACGAACATAAGTTACCATTTTTTTAAATACTTGCATCTGCCATTTGCACTTCAGCCTCCTTATAATATCGCGCACTGTGTTCGAACTCATCTCACTTTCACCAGGCAACATTACATTACAATGTATAATCTGTTCATAACAATATACACATAATGTATACTTGTACAATTCATCATCCACAATAAAAACCAAAATAATTAATATTTTCGCACGGTGAATACATACTTGCCAAGAAGGATCTATAGTATTGAGCCTGTATTCTGCTTAGGGTTCAAACAAATGTTTGGTCTAAAGTGGGTTTAAAAACGGTTTGAGACACTTAAATGTAAACCCACTTTAGTGTGAGATTTGATTTTCATTTTCATACTTCACTCAGCTGCAGTCTAAAATGAGGTTTAAAGTAAACCTACTAGGAGGAGGTTTAATTCAGGTTTAATTACGATTTTTAACGATTATTGAATCTATAGATGCCCGGCAAAAGCAATAAAGATAATGACGAAATAATCAAAGCAGCGTATACAGAGCTTACACGCGTGTGGTTGTATGGACCGTGCATGGCATGGCCGACGGGGTACAGTCAGTTAGGCCAACGTGATACGTGATACGTGACTGTAGAGATGTACGGAGAGTACGTACGTATCTTGATACAGTATATTCATAGTCTAGCGGCGCCGCATAGGCCGCCGGCTAGATACAGCCACATCAACACGAAATGCAATACACATTATGCACCGCCATTTACGATGAAAAAGAAGCTTTATTTTTCTTACATTATCGACAACTTCGTTATATAGATATCAAAATGGTTTCCACTTTATTCTCACAATCGTTCGTGTGTTTAAAAAAATGTACGCGTTCACAAAGAAGAGCTTACTTCCTAGCCCGAGGTCCTGGTTTGGTCGATCCCTTCCGAATTCACGATCCAATCGACGACCAGCGCACACAGCAGTCACGCGGCCCCGGCGCGGTGGTCACAGTGGGTCATTTGCTCGATAATTCCGATTAACCTGGATATCGCTGGTGATGAAACTATGTTTTGCAATCGCCGTTGATTGAAAAAAAAAATTCAAGATAAACTTAGTTTTTCGCTTCATAAACAGAGTTTATCCGTCAAACTTAGTTTTGTTTTGCTTGTTTGCTTGTTTGTTTGTTTGTTTGTTTGCTCGAAAGACAGAGTTTCTCTTGAAATACTTAGTTTACTTAGTTTGTCGACTGATAAACTAAAATTTTCAGCCATAAAATAATAGTTTATTGGCGATAAACTGAGGTGTTTTTTTTTTTCGAAACTATTGGTCAGAATATGGTGCGCCATAGAGGATGACTATAGTGCTACCACAATCGTATCCTTGGCGCTGTTCATACGTGCAGAGTGTAAACAAAGGCAGGGAGTACTGATAGACGAGTAGGCCTACCTACTTGGTACAAGCAGGCGCTACTGAACGTAAACGGCTGGGTTTATGTTCTGAGAAGACACTTACTTCCATATTTATTTACAATGAATACAAAGACACACGCATGTGGCTGATACACTGCCGTAAAACCCCCTCACACCTGAGCGAATGTAGGGGGACGAAGGGGGACGAATGGGAAAAACGCACGAAATGCGCGCGAATTCAACGATTTCAAATAAAATTGCCTTCAAATCACCCGATTATAAACTAAAGTCAAATATGATTAACGAACGGTAAGCGAAGGATAAATATGATATACGAAGGATAACGATTTTTCGGTTCACTTCTTTGAGTAAATTGCGGCTGAAGGAGAGCGAAGGGTTTATATGACCCGATAAGACGAACGAAAAATGAGCTATGGTTTAACATGGCGTGCGATTTGAAACGATGACGAAAGAATAGATCAGGCGTTCTCGTACGCGCGTGTGCGCTCTTCGGGGATTATAAAAGCGACCAGTTCCGTCCAGATTTCAAGGCGGCCAGAGAAATCATCCACGCAACATGAAAGGAAGAGGCAAAGGCAGAGGGAACGCACGAAAGACTGCATCAACCGAGAAGAAATCCACAACCTCGGAATGCTCACAACCACAGTCGGAAGATTCCAGTATTTTGGCACTGTAAACATTAATGTTTTTTTCGCAAAAATTGTGCGAGTACGCGGAAGGTGATAGTTCACGATGACGAGTTGGGTAGATATGAAGAGAGTTATTTCTTATGAACATAATGTGCAAAAATGTCAGGAAGCTCATCAATTGAAAATTTATACGTAAAAATACCAACATTATAATGAAACAAATCAATCAATTTCAGATTTTTGTTTCTACACAAAATATCATTTGTGTGAAATAAATATCCAACATTATCAATTATTCTTAAAGCACGTTTTTGAAGAAGAAAACGGTTATCAAGCAAAAACTGAGATGAATTGCCCCAATTGCTATCATTTTAGCAAAAAATAAATATTGAAACAGTAACAATGGAGGTGAGTTGATAACAAATCTGACATACCCCTAAGTTGACTCGACCTACCCCCTTTCCCCTATTGTATCATACTTACCACCAACATCGCACCAGACAAATTTGTAGTCATTGTCCACTATAGCCAACAGGATTATACTAAAAAAAAAAGCCCTTGTAGTTGTAGTATAGCGAGCCAGACAGAGGAGGCTTTCTGATGGCCACATGCTTGCCATCAATAGCTGCCACATAGTGGGGAAAATTCCACCGCTTGTAGAATCCACCAGCAAGTTGTCTCCATCCATCAGGGGTTGAAGGGGCTGTCATGACTTCATCTGCATACTCGCCACATAATTATGGCCTGACACACTTCCCTGACCACTACAGATAGGGTGTTTTCAGGCACCCTCCACCCATACTGCATGTCGGAGTACTTGGTGCCAGACACAAGATGACGGAGAGTAGCTGCCAACTTGAGACCTTCTTCCAGCGGCTCCCTGTACCAGGTGTACTGCCTCCTGATTCTTCCTCTGACCCTCTCCAGGATTTCATCGTAGAGTTCAGGGGGCATGCAGGGAAATTTCTTGAAAGTCGAAGGGTCTTCTCTTCGGAGCTCAACCAACAACTGGTCGTAGATTCCAAAAGCCCTTCTTCTGGCAGGGTTCAGCAACGTCCTTCTCCAGATACGACGTCGTCTGAAGCGTCGTCTCCATATCTAAAGCGGCCTCTGATGAACTGGTGTAGGTTCAGCTGCTGATGTATAACTTCATTCTGAACCATTGCCAGTAAATACTGGACTCTGAGGCGGGCTGCATCTTCCATTTTTCTGAAGAAACTTTGAAACTTTCGGGTAGAATGTTTATATATGAGAAGCGTGGTGAGTGGCTGTTCACAGAGAGCAGCTCAGCATTCGCCAATTTTTTTTCGTCAGGTCATTCGCTCGTATTCGTATCACTTCGCAATCCATAGTTTGTCATAGTATCTCTTAGACTTGCTTTCGTGTATGCATCACTATTAAAATTTAGTAAAAGTCATTCTTGGTTTCCCTTCGCATAGAAGATGGCAAGCGAAAATACGTTTGTCATAGTATCTTCGTTTCTATGCGCAAGTCATATTGTTGCTTCGTTTAGGGTTCTTTCGAGATCGGTCCACTTTGGCAAAAGCGCGATGAGGGACTATGCGTGACAATAGCACACGAACGATAAATGAGCGATTACTGCAGAATAAATAAGAGATGCAAATGACAGACGATTTTTCAATTCGTCAGGAAATTTTAAATATGTTCAAAAATCCCGTGCGAATTTGAATAATCGCAACTGTTAGTTCAGAAGGTGTACGAACCCAAACACGAAGGGTAAATATGACTTACTATCAATTACCATTGAAAACGATTTTTCCAAAAATGCCTTTCGCCAGCCATCGCAAGTCATATTTCGGGCAATTCGCTCAGGTGTGAGGGGGCCTTTAGCTGGAGTCGTGGAACGAAAAATACTCGGAGGGGGAGAGTTTCTGCATTCACAGAGCGCACCGTGGTGGCTAAACTCGTTCATGAATTATTCATTATAGCAGTCGAGCTCGATTTAGACTGCAGTCTATTTCGGATTTAATTTAAGTCCGAAATATACTTTGGTTGTTACTAAGCCTCGCTCGCAGAATACAAAAGTAAACGTTAGGTTTAGCTCAGCCATGGATGAGTCTAAATTGGGTTTAAACCATGGTCTACAATATAACGTACGGGCCTAGAAGTTTAAAGATGAAAATCTGGCCTACCCCCCTGTCATCATTGTGAGGATCCAGTTGTGGTGAAGTACCATTCGAAACAGGTCTGCGACGACTCGGCGCATCTTGCTATGTGCTCTGGTATTCGAAGCTTCTGTCGCACTCTCGAGTACGTGAGAATCCTACTGACTAGGTTTGCATCTTTAAACTTCCCATCTCCTCCTGGGATAGAATGTATTCAACGTGCGAAAATATTGATTATTTTTTTTTATTTGTGAATTTACAAATGCATATTATATGTATATCCAATATGTCGAGATTATAGATTGTAATGTAAAAACTAAAATGGTGCCTGGTGGTAGTGGGATGAGTTCGAACGCAATTCGAGATTTCATCTTCGTCACGTCACGCTTAAATGTAAAGATATCATACTTGTACAAGTTAAAGCAGTACTTTTCTTTTAAATAACTTCATTGGATTCCACTCCCTTACTGCTTTATGTAGGTTATGGAATTCTGGTATGGGGGAAACTGTCGTAAAACAAGACTAAACTCTGTAGGTTAATAATAGAGAAGAGAGCCATGTGGATGATATGATGATGACGATGATGATGATGATGATCATGATCATGATCATCATCATCATCATCGTCATCACACTATCCGAAGAATCTGGAGAAGCTGAATCATAAAAGAGATAAGAAATACAAAATTAGTAGTATAAACCTCTACGAGTAGACTATCGCAATCATTATCATCATTTGTATGTGTCTACCTTTGGTTTGCTTTGTTGTTGTGGTTGTTGTTTTTTGTTTTGCTTGTGTTTTGTTCCTGCAAGGTATCTTTTTTGACGTGTGGTGATTCATTTCATTTAGAAGTGGTGAGGAGCCGTTATGGCTTAGTGGATAGGACCGCAACTTCTCAATTGTGAGGTCCGTGGTTCAAGTCCGCTGCATGGTAGCAGCGGCTGTACCCTCAGGCAAGGTACTTTATCCTTATGGCCCAGTTTTTCGGAGGGGGTCATGAAATACATCGACGACAACAATACGCTCGAAGCGATGGATCTTACTTTGAAGAGAACTGGGTTCCAGCTTTTTTTAACGAGAGTAAAGCTGACAGAATTCTGATAAATTTTACGCATTTATGATCTAGAAAAAAAAAAGGATTACTAAGTTAATGTGGCGCTTGGGTACGTCAGAATACGTGCCGGACATTCTCTTTGCGTACACGCAGACGCGGTGTACGGGGGCGACGACCAGGTCGCAGGATGAGTTGAGGCAGACACGTCTCCATTATTGATCCCGTGGACGGCCAGGAGCATGACTGAAATTACAAACCAAACTGAACGCTTCATCTCATCGAGCCGTATAATCATGATTCTGGTGGGAATTGTTTCGAGAGGATGTTGTCGGGGGTCGATGGGGGGAGGGGAGGGGAGGGGATGTGGCGGGACAGGGAAAATGCTCGAGAGCCCTCAGGAACTTTCGAAGAAACATATTGTGGGGTGTGTTCAATATACTCTTCTGAGGTCATATGCCATACACGGATAAGAGGAGCAGGAGGAGGCGCATAAGGGGAGGGGGGGGGGTGGAGATAGGGGGATGAGTTTTGACTTATTCATGAAGTTATGATGGAGGCGCCACGAGATTTGCGACCTTGCATCAGTATTCGCTTGTACGCCCCTTTTACGAGCACATTGTGGCCTTCTATCATGAATGTTATTGTCATGGTGTTGTTGTTTGTTGTCGTTGCTGTCGTTATTATTGTCCAAGTAATTTCCGTCTCCTTCCATAGCCTTGTTTAAAAACTTATCAGCCATTTTTTGACTAACTCCATTGAATTTTAATGACGATGGACGTAAGATGACGTAAGATTACGCAGTGCAACAACAACAAAAAAGAGAATAAAGAAAAGAGGATGAGGAGAAGTATTGAAGTACAATTTTTTTTACATTAGTTACAGAAAACAGATAAATGCATATTTCAAGAGTTTCAAGATTATTGGTGTACAATGAACACGTAGGGGCCTACTCGTATCAATAAACAAAGAACACTGTTCTATATTGCTCCGTTACTTCGTATTCTTTTTCACTTTCCACTTATACGCCAGATCGCGCCATTTGAATTGCATGGGCCATGAAATTTTAAACATTTATGAATATTACCTAAAGTACGTATGAGAGTCTGAGAGACTGTGTGATATAAGTTACTGCTTCGAAGATTATTGAATCTCGGACACACAACAGACAACACACAACAGCACAGAAGCACACATTTTTTTTTATAATTCTTTATTCTTCAATATCATAGAAATCATATTCATAATGATATCATTAGACACAAAAAGTGCAAAATGCATTCCACTCATTGATTTGAAGTCAAGTCTTATCAAGGAGAATGAAATCTGAATAATTGTAATGTGAATTAAGTGAAATCGGCAATTATATAAGCAATATCGGCGACATTTGAGGGAAACTGGACGATCCGTTCAAGAGTTATTAAGTTGTATAGTTTTGGTGCATCGACAAGCGAGAAAACCACAACTTTTGTGACTTCAACATGGAAAACGATCTAAACAAATACATGTATTTCTTTAAAAAATCAACATATTTTCAATTTCGTAGCATAAGGACCGAGCAGTTGACTTTCCTCTTTTTTTTTATGTTATCATCATTACTATTGTGTCCAGAGTTTTGTTCTGATAGTACATTATGTCTGTAGTGTTTTCAAATAACATAAATTGCATAAATTGTGTAATTTTCTGGTAACGATGCTCGAATATCATAAGTTTTCACTTCTCATTTCCACCAGGTCGTCAACGATTTGCAGACCAAACTGTCCCTGGCCAACATTCACACGATGGTCAAGGAGGCCTTCGACGTCGAGGTCGACAACGACATGAAGATCCAGAGCATTAAGCAATCACTAACATATCTCAAGGTAAATCCATTCGTCGTCATAATTATGGTTCATTAAGTTGTTTATAAAATATGCATTTTGTCTCGTTTGTATTTAACTTTTATATAACATTTTACCTCGTGATGCACGGATAGGAGGAGGAACAGCCGTGGTGGCATGCAGAATCATGTGCCGTGCTGAAATGAATAAATGAAAATGAAATGAAAAAAGAAGTATAAAAAACGAATACACATACATGTACCATTAAATGTGGGTGTGTTTTGTGTATGTGTTTGTGTGAGGGTGTGTGTGTGTGTATGTGCGTGTTTGTGTGTGTGATGCACTGTCTCATTTGTTGTCTGTAGTTTCCAGTCTTCCCTTTACTTTTGGTGAACCTGACTCTAATGCTCACCAGTGCGTGCCTACACACTGGTGAGATCTTTAAGCCGGCAGAGTGGAGAGAAAATACAGGGAGGTCCCCACTTTTTCGAAGTTTTGACACCCACTGTTTGCTTCAAGAATCAACATGGTGTCCGTTTTACTTTTTCTTCCAACTATCCGGTATATATTATGCCGCCTGTATTATGTTGCTCTAATTAGATACGTGGGAGTCTTTATGTGGCGTCTGTGTATTAACGTACTAAGAAAATGTAGGCGCCTATACAGCCCTGTCAAAATTCATTTTTCTTTTAATCTAATACAAATTCAAGATATACTAGCATTTCTTTGGAAGTCTTAGACAGGAATGGTTAAAACCAAACACAGGAAGACATTTTCCTACAGGTAAAAGGGTCAAACAAAAGTGCTGGTGAATTTATCATTCTTGAATAAGAAATGTATATCTTATCTAATGAAAAGCTAGCAACTTTGAAGCTGCGTCCCTACCTTACAGTGTGTGTCTATACCGAGGAAATCTCACAGCAGAAGTTTGGACCAAAATTAAACCAAAAAAAAAAAAAATGCACGGAGGTTTGTTTATTCAAACTTTCACAAACAGACCAATAAAGTACCGCATTGATTTCCCCAACCGACCACTTCCCTTTAGCGCGGGGGAACCCAAGGGTGCATTCTCTTTCCGCCGGGCAATTTCTCAATTAATGAAATGAATCAATGTGCTCTCCGAGCACGCCGGCTTTTGTTGCTTTTCCTCATGTATCCATTGCGAGCGTTAACAGAGGAAGACACCTGTTGTATTGTCCGTCAATCTTATTAGGCCTACCTTCTCCGCCCTGAATCCCCCTCCCCCATCCCTCTCAGCCGTGGTCAGATCTTCATATTTCCTTCTTGTTAGTACTTCAAAGCACCATTTAAAGGAGACCTCCGGATAATTTTCAGATTTTTACATTTTAACAACTATAAATTAGTTATACAGAGGACAGAGTTTCAGAATTTGTGATGATTGGGATGAAAAATAAGAATATTTTCAAAATTTAGAACAAATTGCAATGAACAAGGGTGATGACATGGCAGAGTCACCATAAGAATGCATGAGTTGGGGCTCAAGGAAGCAGAACAAAAGAAGAAGGCATGCATAGATTATACATAGGTGAACTCGCAAGCAAGCGGTATTGTAATGGAATTACACTGCTACATTTCTGAAATATGTGAACCTCCTATGTCATCATCCTTGTTCAGTGTAATTTGTCTCTGCTCAAGAACCACAGTAAATTCCACAAATCTATACATGGAGTTGTCGATTTATGTACTACATGATGTGAAATTATGAAATCGTCTGGAATGTCCCTTTAAACAATTTTTCTTGTTTCATAATCTAAGCTGTATGTATGGTTCTACAAGCTGCAAGTGTTTTTATATTGTATACATTTTTTTAAAGAAACTATAAAGAAAGTGACTGGATTTGTTTCTACAGACAGAAAGTAGTGTTTGCATAAACATATCAGTAACCGTTCACTATTTAACATCATGATATTTGTTTACATATAATAATATTAATATACACTGTAAAGCATCTACGTCACTAATCAGCAATATCGACCAGTGCCTTGAAGAGGTGGCAACGATATTTCCACCCTATGTGGCACTCAAAAAAAGTCATAGATATTTATTTCTCAAAATGATTCTTCGGTTCCGTGAAAAAACACACATAAACTTGACATTCATTAACTTGTGCCTATATCCGGGAAATGGCAAAAGACGGAACCAATAAAATTTATGTTAAAAAAAAAGAGTAAATCCATTGATATTTTCCTACCTAGCTTGTCCCTTTTCTTGCAGTTATTTCCCTTGTTAAATGCATGGGGATAAGAAATATCCCATATATCAAGCCACGATTGATATGATCGAGCTGTTGGGCATGTGCACTTCAATCAGCTGATGAATCACTAAACAACTATTCTAGAAGAAAGAATGAAACTTTCTGTAAAAGTGATTTTGTAGTAATGTTGGATATACATGTTGGAATGAAACAGAAAGAATCAGCTATATTGCTACATTCATTTGCTTCAATCGAGCATGAATACACCATGGGATAAGGAGAAATTACCCCTCACAGCAAAATCCAAACGAGAAAATAAAACGCAAAGACATTCGACGCCCAGGTTGGCTATAAATAACAAGTGAACTGAAAGAATGAGACAGTTTTCGTGAAACTCGAATATTTCATTTCATTTCATTTCATTTCATTTATTTCATTTCCAACAAAGTATGAACACCGCATGATCATTGCTGGTACATGGTTACGCAATATCAAAGATTCTCGTTTATGATGACAAGGAAAAACGTAGTATAATGAAATTGAAAGGGAAAACATATTGTAATGAAATTGAAATTCTACAATCATATACTGTGGAATTTGTACTATGAAAGAAACAAATGGTTGAAAATGGAGGGGACTGCTGGAAAGCTTGTCTTATAATTTGCAATCCCCCCCCCCCCATGAACAATGTTTATTCTCAATATGTACAGAACTTATGAAACTGATTAACTGGGAAAAAAATAGGAAAACAGAAAAAGACAAGACAATATAGGGTGTAATGTTAGGGAGTTTCAAAGTGTTGCGCTTTTTAGGGAAGAATAACGTCGGTCGCAACCACATAGAGCAAATTATATAGATCAGATGGTGGCCATCTGTCACCACGTTGTAATTGTGTCATTTGTTTGTAAACAAGAGTCATAAAGATAATATTCTGGTCGACATTTAAATACTTCATCCCATCCCCTTAATATTCCACATTGTTTGTCTGTAAGAACATTGCAATGGTGAATGAAGTTTTTTGTTCTTATTTTATGTTAAAATTAGGACATTTCATTATAACTTGGTTGAAATTAAAACATTCCATTCCAAAATTGGGACATTTGATGAAGATACATGTGCCGGTTTTTTTTTTTTTTGGGGGGGGATTTTTTTTAGGTGATGACACCATCACTTCATGTAATTGGCAAATGTGATTATACCACCGACATCCATGTGTCGTGACGAGATTTGAAACTTTAAGATCTCAAAACTGTCAAACATGGTATTTTGATGAAGCTTTTGCGATTCTATTAGTTCAAATTCACTCTTTCTATCAAAGCATTCTTGATCATGGAGTTAAACTGCAACCTTTTGCGATTCTATTAGTTCAAATTCACTCTTTCTATCAAAGCATTCTTGATCATGGAGTTAAACTGCAACCTTTTTTTTTTCTTTAATCCGAACATTTACCTTTGGACATCTGCTGCTGTCAGGGAAAACTGTTCCAAGACTTGCGGTGGTGATTTTCAATCTCCTGATCGTAATTATTGTGTGTATAGTGAAAGGGAGACGTTACCCAGTTGTCTAGACGTCGAGGAATTTTTTAAGACGACCGCTTCGTTACACCGATGATAGTCTGTGTCCTTCTACGCTGGATGATTCTTTTTTGTGCTTTAATGCAGTTATTCTGTTTACATCCAGCAGAAGACTTTTGATAGATGCGACCCGATGACATGGAGTAGTCAATTTACAACGGAGCAACCAAACGGCTTAATAAACAAGAGAATTTTTACTGGCACTGCGAGGCTGTCCCTACCGAACCTTCATGAACCCTTCAAAATTCATCTGGCCTCTGGCATAGATATCTTAGGACAAAGAGTTAGCTCTTCTTCATATTATATTCCTTTTTTTCTCCTTCTTCTTCATATTGGCTTGGTCGAGGGGGCCCTCTAGGCAGCGTACCCGACAGCGAAGAGTATATCCCTAAAGAGAGAGAGGGTTGAGGAGGAGGATGATAAGGAGAATACAGCTCAAGCTTTCATTGGAGGTTGTTAAAGTTGCAGACAAAAATCAGTCATCGAATAGATTCCTCGACATTTAGACAATACGATATGTAAACGTGACCTTTCACTGAACACCGCCGCTAACCTGCGAGCGTTGATAACTTGCCATATTGGTGAGGTTAAAGGAATGTTTATAAACCCTTCTCTCTGATTTTGGAGTAGGTCCAGCAAAACAGATTTAATCTTCTTCAATATCACTCTTGACGTCACGGTATACCACAAATCACATTGTTTTTATTCCTGTGTGAAAAAGTCTTCTTGAGGAAGAATAAAGTCCTCATCTCACGTGATCAAGCTCGATTTGTGTTCGACATTTCGAGGGATTACATAAGCAGTAGCAAAATCCGTTATAGCACCGGTTGAGATGATCTTCAATCATCATAGTCAATTACCTAGATTCCATCTTCCCATTGTATGAAAATGTGCACATTGTAGAATGTTGTTACCAAGCATGTGAATAATTCGTTCTTTTCTTTTCACTGTTATCCATTTCGGTCGCAGGACAAAGACGTGAGAGTGATTATCAGCAATTTCTATCAGAAAGAAGCCATCTTCGTTTTCTGTGAGGTGAGAAGTATTTTATCATCATCATTACTTGCAGTTACACCCAAGCACTCGAATAAGAAACCTTGCCTTGCATTTTTATTGATAGTTTTTGACACGTATTCCTGACTTTTAAAGTTGTCTATCATATTCATGCTTTTTCGATGATGAGGTGCTGGACTTAGATTGACCGTTGACAAATCAAAATGTGATGACTTAAAATCTCTGTCGTGAGTCCGAGTTATTCTTTATCTTTATTTACTTTTTCCGTTATTGAATGAAAAGTAATAACAGTGTGACTCTGGCGCCAAATTAGCGTAAATGAAGCTCCGTCAACGCCACAGTCAAAGTTTATTCTGTGAAAGAATCCATTTGATCGGAACTTTTGATGTTCTGAAAAAAAAAGGAAGAAAAGGAACCAAAGTAGAACAAACAAAAAAAATATACACAGTGTTCAGGTTGCATCGCCAGTTTTGACATGGGAGAAGGCGAAGGGTGATTGTTTTGTTTCCAATTTTATTGAAGAATAATAAACGCCCTTAACTGATCATTTCTTGCTCTTTTGGTGTCGTTTTTCGACTCGGATTAATGACATAAAGAGCTTTAGAGTCTGTGATAGCTACGACTTATTAGATCCACCTGCTCATTGCAAAAGGCTTTATACCATTTACTAAATGCTCCTATCTCTCTCTCTCTCTCTCTCTCTCTCTCTCTCTCTCTCTCTCTCTCTAACCTGAAGAGTTATTACCATTTCGGGCACAGTACTTGTCATAGATTGTTGGTTAGATTTGAGTCCTTCGTGTATTTGGAGCTCAGGTAGAGTGCTTTAGGTATTTGATTACGGTTTGCTGTTAATGCAGTCTATTTTGTTTCTTACCAGGCGTACAAGGCTAAGCTTTACGGCCCAAACTACGTGTGGCTCATCTGGGGACACTACGAAAAGGAGTGGTGGGTGAGTATAATTATCAGATTAAATGGGGGGGGGGGGTGTTTCACAAAAAAAAATTTAAGTCGAACTTTAAAGTTGAAATCGACTTAAAACTATGGTATGCCGTTGGTTTCCCTTTTTAATTTTATCTAATGTTTTCAAAATCCACTTCATTTTGTTATCAATTGTAACAAAAATCCTTTGTCCCTTATTTCATTTTCGTTGATTAATGCCTGTATGAAAAACTCTCCAAAGTTTTCATTCTTATATGAAATTTAGAAAATTATCAAAGTCACGCACAGCCTACCATAATTCTAAGTTGATCTTAGATTTTATGATCAACTTAAATTCTGTATGAAACACCCCAGTTCTTTTTATTTCATTACAAAACTACGTCTACGACATAATTAAGAGCATATCGTGAGAGTGAATGTAAAGTGATGACGTCAGAGGGCAATATTCAAAACTGCTCGACAAATGTTGAACGCTCAACATCGACAGCGTGCAACATCAATTTGTACATGACGTAGGCGTTGTACAATTATATAGTAAAAATGGGCGTAGTGTACATAAATGCGCGTGACATGAAGTGCATGAAATGAAGTACTTTTTTTATCGATTTTATTTAACCCCTACAATGAGGACTGTGGCAAATAGTGACAAATATTTCTAAACATTTGATGATTTCTGTAATTTTTCTTTTGTCATAATTCAAGAAAATGGGAAGTGAGCTGACTGGATGCACCACGGACGAGATCTCGGAGGCCGTGGATGGATACATTGCAGTCACTTTCGACGTGCTGGGTAGCAGCGACAACGAAACTATCTCAGGCATGGTGTGTGTTTTAAATTTCGTTTCTTAGTCTATATATATATATATATATATATATATAAAATTATATCAGTATGTACAAATACATGTTAATATATATATATATATATATATATATATATATATATATATATGAGATATGAGAAAGGAAGGAGAAATCGATGCGTAGCTTTGACATCATTATTCCTCTTACTGTTCCTTTTCGGAAAAGCGCAAGAGTTGAAAAATTGGTCTCCGCCATATATATATATATATATATATATACAAATAATTATGCTTTATAAGGGAAATCCAGTCCAAATATGAAATAATCTGCTAAAAAAGAGTAAAATGTTGCGAGTTCAACGATGAAAATTTGCCTGGAATCGGAGGAAAAATAATGAAGTTATAACATTTTGAAGTTTTATTAGTTTCGGCAAAATAGATCTTGTACAGTGGGTATGAATATGTAAATGAGTTAGCTAACTATGTCATACCCTCACAAATTTACATTGATGGTATACAAAAAAAAATGATGAAAATCCAATGTTTCTGTCATTGAAGTCTGAAACATGTTATGGATGTTATTCCTTGTTGAATAACTTCAGAATAGTGATCAGTTAGATATTAAAGGATTTAAACCTTGGGCATAATTGCGTTTGAATGAAAAACTGGAAATTTCAAAATTTTATGTAAAACCATATATCAAGTTGTGAGGGGATGACATGCTCACGTTGCCATTTGCATATTCATATTGACCGTTCAAGAACTCTTTCCTGAAAATTAGCGAAACTTTAAAATGTCATAACTTCGTCATTTTTCATCCGATTTCGATAAAAATGTTACCGTTGAACTCGTAAAATTTTACTCTTTCTTATCAGACTACTGTAAATTATATTTGGACTGGATTTCCCCTTTAAGAGGTGATATTAATTTTTCATCGTATGGCATTTTAATGGCATAGTAAAATACGCATTTAGATTGATTATGTCAGTGTATGTGCGTGCGTGAAAGATGAGAGTGAGTTTATATGCCGGCGTAGGCCTCAATGCTATATTTCTATGTAGCAGATTCATTATAAGCTATGAACATTCAAACATATCTACATGCAACTATGTAAACAAAATTGCGGTTGAGAGATCGTGGTGCCAATTACCGATGATTCATATACCATCATCGTTGCCTCTGCGTCGCTGGCATAATAGATGATCAATTGCGAGTTATTATTTTTTTAACACCCGGCTCTGGACAGCGTCACCAACAAGATAATTATTGTTACGTTTTCTGATGGATTGAAAGGAATTCTGGAATACGATACAAAACAAAATAAATGAATGACATTTACTGTTCTACACCCACGCACTTGCTCCATAAAGGAACACTTCTATGGCAACACGAGCCGATGAATTATCAGTTTCCCAATTACACTAAAACGTATCGTTGTATTATATAAAAAGAAGAAATGTAACGGTACCTGCATCTATCATGCGTCATGTTAAAATGGCTTAAGTAATACGAAGGACTCTGGGACGAAACCGGATTCCCTTACCCTTGAAGCCAAAAGCTGATGGACATTTCATATAGCAATATAAGATGAATACTGATCAAAATGAATATAGGTCTGTGGCACGTCTGTAACACTAATAACTTGTGGGCGGTTACCAATGCAGTAGTGTGAGGTTTGGTGAATTCCAATTGTTGCTCTTGTTGTTGTTTTTGTTGTTCTTGGATATGAAATGGAGAACCTGAACGTTCAACGTTTAACTTTCAGCTTCATCTTATTTCATAAACAACCAGGTATATCAATCGAATTTCATGCAATGCTCACCAATAAGTCTTACAGACTTATCGCTTTCTGCGATTACCATGAGTCACAATCAATGGAAAGATCTACAACAACAGAGAAGCAAAAGAGCATTGCTTTTGTAATTTGGACACTGTCGCATAAAAGTTGAGATCAAACGTAAGTCAGAAAATCACACATAGGTTTGTGCGTACTCAATTCTGATTGGCTGATACCAGACTTAAGTTTGATTTTTTGACTTATGTGTAATTGCATTCTTTTATGCAACAGGGCCCTGGATCCCTGGAAGAAAATCTTTTGACTACGCATGAAGTGAAGTAATGCGAATGTTTGAACAAGTCCGCCTGCCACCTTATTGTCGTTTCCGGACAGCTTAGCTTGTCTGTGTGTGTGTGTGTGTGTGTGTGTGTGTGTGTGTGTGTGTGTGTGTGTGTGTGTGTGTGTGTGTGTGTGTGCGTGTGCGTGTGCGTGTGTGTGTATGTGTGTGTGTGTGCACGAGCGCGCGAGCACGCGATAACTACGAGCCTTGTACGTGTACATGTACATGTACCTTGTTTGTCAGCTTGTATATCAAAAACGTTCAAATACCACCAGGGAAGTGAAATATCGCCCTATTGAAGATGTTTTTGACTCTCTGTCGACGTTTGATGCACTCGGATAGACCATCTTCGGTTTGTGTTTATCATACCACGCATAAGATCGCAAGCATGATTGGCTGCAATACCATATTGATTCAGCACTTCTTTAGCTTTGTCCTATCTTAACATATACTGTGTCTATCGCGACCTCGGCCAACAAATCATCGCCTGGAATAGGACTATTCATAGGTACCATTCACCCGTCAAGGAATATTTATGCTTATCTGAAGGGCAGAACAGCAAAATGGACAACCCAGAAATTTTCCGATGTGATGTGATTTGCCTATGATTTTTTTCTTTGTCTGAGGTGATACATTGTTGTGACGTATTTCATCCCGGAGTCCGCTTCTCGAATAATCTGGGGGTCCCGTCCAACGCTTTCCCCCCGATGAGGCAGCAACTGGGGCGCGAACGGAGCGAATGTTTATTTTCGCATCCACGACTTCGGGCCCAAACATCCAACCGCGTGTGGGAGAGTGGCATAATAGGATGATGAAGCGGCGACACAGGAGAAGATGATAAAGAGACCACGATACGATTACGAGAAGATACCAGCGCGAACTCTGGGGAGAGAGAAGAGGTGGGGGGGGGGGGGGGTGAGAGGAGGGGGAGGGTTACCCCGAGACAGGATGATGAATAGATACAGGGTATACACCTATATTTAGGAATATGTCCCTCCTCACCGGCGTGAATTACCCGACGCCAAGAGCCAGCTGTCGCATAGTGTACGGATACTTCTATAATATTGCTATTCTAAAATTCCTTCCATAGAACATTTTGAATATAATTGACTTATTAGGGCGGTCGTTTGGTTTGATATTTATGTACTTGTTTTTGTTTCTCTGTCAATTATCTTTTTTTTTTTCTTCTAAAGGCTTATTCCAAGGCATTTCAACGGCTGAACAGGACGTGTTGGGCTTTAACACAAACCACAATATTGATTATTTATACTTAGACTTACATTTTGAGAGTAGTCGGTAAGCATGATAGAATTAGTGAATCATCCACACCGAAATGTAGGGAAAATTGAGGGTAATTTCCATCATATTGAATGTTGTTGTAGCTTAAACTTCCATTATTTTACACAACAAATCTTACAGCATCTGAACAAGATTTACAAGGCTCCTTCATCAGCATTACAATAACGGCCGTGCTTGAAGATGATTGCCTGTTTCCATCTTGGAACGAGTGAATTTATACATTTTTTTTTTCATGACTTTGTACATCTCTGTAAAGCAACCTTTGATTAAGACGAAATAACAAACAAACAATCAAACAAACACTGTCGTCAGTGACCTCACATATCTTGTGATGTTTTAGACATTTTGTCGGGAAATAATATTGTTCTGTTGAAACATATTATCAGAACCGCAACGCAGAACGTGACATGACGTGGTAGGGCATTTCTTTATAACTTCAATTCGATCTGTGTCACAAAGGATATACCATAACTCCGATTCGATCTGTTTCATGAATATAAACCAATCTCGCTGTATATCGTAACACACGGCTGAGAGTAAATCACAGCCGACAGGACTGGATAATTCGTCTAACCATGGAGGTGGAAACCCAACTCCCTAGTTTAAGCCTATTTCAATTATTACCGGAGTGTTATTATGTGTTGGTTCTCTTTTTTGTGAAAGTTGTTGACTTGTGTTCTTCACTTTCGCGGCAGGACAATCATCGCAAAGGCATCGTTAAAATTAGCGCGTGAACCTTATGTAAGGATTTGCTTTTTACGGCGTGTCCTTATGACCCGTCAAAGTTGGTTTGCAGGAACTCACGTTTTGGCAAGAAGGGTATCCCCAGCCAATATGTCTCCGTCACTTTGGATTTACCATCTACCGCATCGGAGCGCCACCGCGAGCTTGATTTAACGCGGAAGAGAAACGAAAGTGTAGCGCCATATACTCACCTTTCTTTTCTTTCCCCTATCTCTCTCTCTCTTTCTCTCTCTCTCTCATCCAGAGGTTCCGTTAACGAGTAGTATGTCAACTCCCTGGATCTTTAGGAAGAAGAAATATAAAAAATCCTATTCCGGAATGAATAAGCATTTCATCCATTTTATTTTCCCCTTGACTTCCTAGCCGCGTCGTAATGTGAGGCTCGGTTGGCGTCGGTCGTAATTCATGCTACTACACCACTCGTGAGTATATAATTGCAGTTGCGGCTCTCAAGAATTCAAAAGGCAGACCATATTTACACCCAATAGAAGTGGTACTGCTGGCTTATGATAAGGATGCGCTCCTCATCCCTCCATTCATGCTCTTTGGGTATGCCGCCTTGCATCCACTCGCCATGAGGATGTGGCATCTCGCATCTTTCCCCGTCAGCCAGGACCAATATTTTTTTTTCCTCGTTTCATTTTCAATTTCATTTTCAGTTCATCTTATTCGTTCAGCACCTGTTCAAATGAAACAACGCATACGTAACAGATTAACAACAATGTAACTATGAAAATGACAGAATCTGAGCTGACCAATCGTACCCATAACATAATACAGACATACAGGGACATGAAAGAAACAACATACGTGTGAACATTTGCATATCTCTACGTGTGTGCTCGACTGGGATGACAGCCTCGGAGTAACAAAGCATATCATGCATATAGGAACTAGGCCTATAAGAAATGTAAAGATTCTAAATTAAACTGAAGGAGCAAACGAAGGTAAAAGAATATTGTCAGTGTTATATAAGTTTTTCCGTAACATACCCCATATGATATTTGATATTTCTTGACTGTGTAATGAATGAATAGAATGGGACTGTTAGCAGCAATATCTCATTCGTGTATAGTTGAAGGAAGAAATAGTCTGTAATATTGCTAGCATAATATAGTTACTGTTTTGACAATATGACTGCGTTATTATCATGGAGATGTAAATTCGCACAAACACGCTTGTATTATGAACATCGCATTACACAAATGCACACATAACTCTATAAACATATATATTCATATTTGTATAAATATGAGGGAGAGAGAGAAGGGACGCACGCAATAGAATTTCTTCGGCTACAGCGTCTTACAGCCACTCAATTCTGTGTCAATTTGCCATTTGTGAGCACCTTCCATGCGACACAAAATTGGTTCGCGCCAACTCTCATATATTTCCAATCCGTTTCTGTCATACATAATCGCAAGTCGCGAGCAATCGCAACTTCTGCCAAGTCAACTTTGTCATCTATTCCACTTACAATCACACTGCTGCAGAGTCAGGTTTTACGCAGACAGCATTGGCATTCATTTATTTTTCATATAAAAGGGTTCTTATAACGATGTATATATAGGTGAAAGTAAGAGGCCAGCCTTAATAAAAACGCATACACACACACACACACACACATAAACACACACACACACAGGCAAACAGAAGACAAGAAAGCGGGAAAATGTTCCCTTCTATGGTGATTGACCCCTGAAGAGCAAAATGTAGCCGAATGGCGCGCTCCTAAAACCAATAAAATCTGTTACCAATCACACCTCTTTGCGGTGGGAGAATTGTATTGAATCTCTGCGTGGTTTTTATTCGCCAATGATTTATTCGCGCTGAATTATATATGAGGAGTTGCCTAATTGGAAAGACATTGTCTTCTTTATTAATAATCTATATTACTTTAAAGATGTCCTTCCTCTTTCTCGGTTCTGAAGAGGAAATAAAGAAGGGGAATCAATTGAAATTAAAGAAGAAAAGGAAAAAATTCCCGCAAATACGGAAATTACGGACGACCTTTGAAGCTTCATACGTTTAATTACTTTAATTGTGTATTAGCGATAGGACGAACTTTCACATTACCATTTGCGATTCGTCTGTAATCCTATCATTTATTTCCTTAATCAGATAAATGCGTATAACCTTTATCACCTTGAGCATGGTCTATGTCGTAACTTAATTCCAACATTCTTCCGCAAATTACACGCTCGAAATTTGTGTCTTGCGTGAGGTTTCGAGTTGTCGCTTCTGAAACCTGATTTCAAAGTCGGGAAACCCGGTATGAAAAAGCGCGCGGATTTCCCTCCATTATCTTGTCTTTCCTATGAAGGCCTTCCCAGTCATTGCCATGGCACAACTTACGATGTCCCGCTTAAATATATCGTCTGCTGATCTCGAGTTTGTCTATATGCACGCATTAAAAAAAAAATCGTTTCATTTAAAATATCCCATCGTCAACGTTCCTTCAACAGAAACACGAATATCTATCTTCCAAGCCGACCGATTTGACTGATTAGAAAAGTACTTGAAGGTCACCGTTCATTTCCCCCCTTTTCATTGTGATTGGGCACCGCCTCAGCAATTTGTGAGTTGTGACGTAATCCATTGGGTCTTACTCGTAATATACGGAGCACCAGTGACTTTCATTTATGCACAGTCCTTGCATATTCAGGTCGAGTACAATTTGCGTGCATGCGTTCACTCGCATTGGTCTCTTTCTACAATTACGCCACTCATCCGATTTCAGAATGGACGGCAAGCAGCACAATAACCTCGAAATAGAAAAAAAAAAGCATTGCCCGAGAGATATTATGGGATTGACTTTACGAGACGCGAATACCGTCATTATTGAAATTCATCAGCATGTCCCACAGCGAACATCCATTCTCGGCGTTCATGTTGCTCTGCATTGTACACGGATGTTTCTACCTCCATGAATGTACTCCGTCCGTCCAATTTTATGAGGCATCTCATTATGACCGATCACTTTGTGTGTGTGTGTGTGTGTGTGTATGTGTGTGTGTGTGTGTGTGCATGTGTGTGTGTGTGTGTGTGTGTGTGTGTGCGCACGCGACATATCCATCTTCCACGATGTGTTTTATAATATTAAGATGCTCAGAAACCTTTACTGTAAAGGTTATTTCCAATTTTTGGCAACTTTATTACACACGTAGCAAAAATATCCCTTTTTATTTCGACAATGATCTCACGTAGATATTAATATGTTCATGCACGCATGTAGCTCACAAATCGTATACATTATAGAGAGACACTTTGACACGCTTCTTACTGGTTCACCATGTCGCATACGTGTGATATTCGCACAGCGCACGCGCAGCTAGATAACATTGAATCAATATTATTTAGATACATTACAGATGTTGTTACCAGTATGAATTACTGCCGGTTTGCTTTGCTTAGTGATCACATCAAAAGACGTTCAGTAACTCTGTGATCAAGTGATTCAACAATCAGTTTCGAAATCTCTACTTCGTGCCAAAATGTATTTTCAATTTCAATTTCAATTTTATTTCCATTTCCATTGAATAAACAGGGAAAATTTCATACAATACATTTACAGAACATATTTGTAACAATTTCAAAAAAAAAACGTACAAGTGGTCACGAGTAACAACAGAAATTCCTTTCTAAGGTATATACATATACATAATACAAAGATTAGAATGGAAATGGAGGGTCCCACTGAAAAGCAAAGCTTGTAGGGTATGGGACCCTCGGAAAATACGTACACAAAATCAAAGAAACCAATGTACCGACTTTTGCTTCAGCAGCTTGTAAAGTACAGGTGAAATATTCATCAGTATGGTGTGTCTATTCTCTTTTTAAACCCATGGCTGGTCCAATACATTTTGATGAACTGTATAAACCGTGTGCATATTCGTTCCCTCGCACTCTCAGAGCGTGGACAGTAGGGGGGCCATGCTCAGAGCATTCAAGGAATACTGTTGAGGTACAACTTTTAGCCACCATGCAGGGCTCTGGGACACTCCTTTATGAAGATATTGCGGGGACATCACGGTGTAGGTCTCAAGTAAATAGGTTCCCAATGAACCTGACAATGGCAACAGTTCTGGTATCTGTCCCACGACACTCAGATCAAAAGTGAGCACATGACCGCTTTCACCAAAGACAAACATTTCATTTAGTGACACGAATGGAGGCCCTGAACTTTGAGCAAACGAAATATAACTGTAGGCATTCTCTGCATCAATCGCCCACAACTTGGAAATGGGCTAGTTACTGTCGTCCAAGTTGGTGGGATTCGAAAGGGCGTGTACTTTCGAATCCCGACAACTTGCAATGCGATCTTATATTCGGCGCCATCAACTTTCCATTGATTCTCTCGCATGATGTCGTGACCATGACACTACTATTGCTTTGGCTGTGTTTTAACAATTCAACCACGTGACCTTTTCTCTGCCAATCAAATTTGCAGGATATAGGGGTGGGGACGGTCGCTTTCGTAAGGATGTGCCGCGTATAAGCTCGATCTGTCCTAACTGAAATAGCAAGTACAAACTGCTAGTGCTTCTGGCTCTCAGTCAAGAAACAGATGTCCCTGATAATCGTTATTGGTATGTCTCGGTATCCCTTGATCGACTTCGTATGCTGTCACAATTTAGCATTTTAAAGGGAACGGAATAGTGTGCTATTTTAAGAAACACACACACACACACACACACACACGCACACACAGACAAGATTCACCTATTCATGGATGTTGATAGACCATCTGTTAGTTTACTGGTTTAGGCGACAGTCGGAAACGGCACGGAGAGATCAGTTAAAGAGATTAGAATAATGAGAAACTTTTTTTTTTAATTTCCTGAAACATTCCGGTGATTGTTGATAACTACTTAAGTCATAATACTCATGACAAACGCGACAAAGCCACGACGCAATCCCGCTCTATAGGCCATAAATATCAAACATAGTGATAAGGTTACAAGGCATTCTGAGCATCTTTCTTGACGAATATCAATTCGGCTGTTAGCCTTTATTTTTGTCTGAGAGTCCTTGATATTTTGCAAACAAGAGAGTGTCGCAAACATGGCCTGCCCTTTTCCTTATGGGCCGAAATTGTCAAACGTGTGGTTAGACTTGACATTTAACGCTCTCATTTTTCTCTCGTCAGGAAAAAAGAAAGATTGTGTGTGTGTGTGTGTGATATTTTTTTGTATTTATTTTTTTTTTCAGTGTGAAGAAACTAGACACTTTTGCGCCAACTTTCACATAAACATAACAAGCATGAGGTGATATATGTGGCATTTTCACTTTTTTTTTCTATTTCTCTCAAGGAGAATGCAAGCGTTCTTGCCGTTTGGGATGAACAGATATCTATCATCGACTTTGAATGGGATCATTTTTGTAGTTCATCTGTCTGGCATATCTGAAGATAAAGTAAGTGTCAATGCAAATTTACCAAGAGCCTTGAGCGTTTAGGCAGGCAGTACTGGATATTCTGTTTCACGAGGTATATATAAGAGCTTACCAGGATTTACGTCTCAGTTCCAACGTTGCTCGTGCGTCGAATAGAGAGAGAAATTCGTGAGTGTGCGTGTGTGTATGTGTGTGTATGTTTGTGACATTTCATGTGCTGTTTTACACAATTCGTGTACAAATATTGATTCCCGTTCATGCATTTCATTTACTCGGCGCACACATATGGAAATATACACATGAGACAAGGCTAAGATAATGTATGTGGCATTTCCCAACGTGCCGGCAAACGTGATCGTTAGCTCTTCACACATACCTGATATCACACGAACTTTGCTGAGCTAAATTTCCTTATCGGTAGTCTCCTACTACCGAACTTCGACTTTTATAGTGGAAAAAATACGTCCATAGCATAGTTACCCTGCCCCACTTAATATCTTCTCTTATTTTTTCTAGTCAGTTCAATCGCAATGCTTATCGAGATTGATAATTATAATTCTACTAATCTTAAATGTTTGGCTATACAGCAGTTAATACTCCCATAACCATTACCCAGTACTGCAACCCTTTACAAAAACACATGGTGTTGGAGCCAGCACAAGTGATAAGTGGTCATATTGTGGACACCCTTCTGGCACTCAAATAACTATGTAGTCATACATATATCAAACATACAGACGCAAATACACACATCCACACACGCACACACACACACACACACACACACACACGCACACACACCCATCTCTCTGTCTCTCTTTATATATAGATATGATACATTGATGAGAGAGAAAAAAAATAATGTTAGCATTCATGATAATTGTATGCAATTCATTTATCCGTGTTTTTTTGGCATTGATACGAACGATGAAAAAAGAAAGTGGTCCTTGAGATGAGGCTAAGTTTATTTCGAAAGTCGACATCACGTGACTGCGAGACAAGCAACATTGCAGAAGAAGACTTCCGTGATAGTCGATCCTTTTTCCCGACCGATGCAATCTCTTCGATGTGACTTGTTCTACTTCTCGTTTTCCACACCCGGACATCAAAAACACGCAAAATGCACATCAAAATGCAATGAAATGACGAGAGAAAAAAAAAAAGTGCGATGTACGTGTGCAGGGTTCATTTCGAAGAGGTGCATTGACCTTTACGGGAAAAGAAAATGAATAAGCAGTGAAAGGATATAGGTGTCTGCACTGTGTAGTCGCAATACCGAATGTTATCCGTATTCCTATGAAAGAACGCTTACAATCAGGCCATTACTGTCGGATGACTTGAGTATAGTTTCAAGTACCAAAAGAAATCCACATCCCCCTCCCCCCCCCCCCAAAAAAAAAAAGGTGCGTCTCACCTCCTACGAGTTCTTGGAGCACTTTATAAAAGATTCCTCACACAAATTGGAAAAAAAGAAAGTAAATAAAACAGATACCAGATCAGATTTTCTACACGGCGATACAGTTAAGAGCTTGGTATTTGCATCTCATTTATTCCCTAGAGCAGTCTCAGGATGAAGATGGTCTATCCACTGCTGACGGGGATTGTAGGAATTTACGGGTGAAGGGAATGTTGGTGTATCTGAGTGGTAACGGGTTAAACGCGCTGATTTTACGTGTGTCTTTTTTTTTTCTTTTTGCGTGTGCATGTGTAGATCACCTATATAGTGGGTAAAAACATCTTGTCCAAGGACGTATAAAGCACTGAGCGGGATTCGAACTCGGGTCCTCCGAACGGGAGTCGGGAGTCTTATCCAATATGCCACAAAAAAAGTATTTAAAAAAATGTATTCGGTATATTCCATTCCAATTAGTAAAGGACCGTCTATGCATAGCAATTCAAAAACGTCCTCACATTTCACCTTCGAATCAATTACGCCGAGGGTCGGTTTAGGTTGAGGTTTTCAGGTTTTTCAACTATCCTCTAGTCGTGGTTTAGGATCAGTTTGCGAATATTGACCAAAGGCGCTACTCCGAAGCTTGTATCGCGGGTAGCCGAAGAGTAAAGGTTCATGTCGTGATGTGCGCCACACGCATGTAGAAAGGCGCGTTTTGATTTGTACCTGTGACAGCGGTCCAGCTCAAATCTCAGCATCAAAATCAGCAAAAATATAGCATGGGTGCCTTCATGTGAATATTGCACGGGTTTGAGTTTTAGCTTGATCTGTAACCCCTGGTCATTGTGCGGTTGCCCTCAAATGTTTTCATGACGCATTGTTGTGATTCGTCCTTTTGGGAACAAGTTTTAAAAATTAAAAACAAAAAAGAAATCGGAGGGATAATATTCGTCTGCTTAACGATGTGGAAACAGAAACCCTGGGATAACCAATAATTCCACCTGCCTTGACGTGTGACAGTTGATTAATTCAGTTACACTTCTCATGTCACCATCGTCCGAAAACAACACACGAGAGAAAAGAGTTGATTGAGCTAGTGGTGACCCCCCCCCAAAAAAAAAAAAAAGAAAAAGAAAAAGAAAAAAAGACAACATGGACTTAATTCTTCCGGCGCCAACACAGCTATAAAAAGTTACATAAATTCCCTTTTCAGAGTCCTCTTAATCTCTACGGTTTTACAATGCTGTGGTTGGAAAGCTTGGATGAGACCATTTTTAATGCGTGGATCATAATTGAATAAAACAATTCTCTTCTAAAATCTTAATAGGGTTGAAAACGTCTTCACGCCATCAATGTACATAAGGGTTATATTATGGACTCTTGGTAAAAGTGGCATTATGTGCATATAATATTCAAACGTTTGTTGCAGATGAAATAAATTTAACTTGAACTTGAACTTTAAAAAAAATCTAAAGTCAGTTTTAACGAAACAGCAAAGCGAGTTTGAATAATCATTCTCTGCGAAGAGTGTTCGAAATACGAAAGTGCATTAAATCACGTGACAGCTTATCAAATGACATTCCTGCTATACGAAGTTATAGTACCTGCATAGTCTGAAAGTCCAATTTTGGTGTCCTGTAAGTTGGAATAGAGAAAAAGGTCAATGTGAATGCACTTATGAAGACATCCAAGCCTTTTCTGTAAGCAAGTCAACGCTAAGCAACATTTGCATTATATGGAAACGCCCTTTTTACATCGTGTGTTCGGAGGGGGGGGGGGTTGCGTGGATTTCGCAGCACTCACTGCGTCATGCGTACTCGTAACTCGTGATCGATTGAGCGTTTACGTATTCAGCGAGGGGGAAGTGAAAAATATGAAATTAATTTACTTCGTTATTCTATCGAATTATTCCGCGCAGAATGGAAAAAGTTCATCAAATGTGAAGTTTAATATTGTTACTGAATTCACCCGCGGAGGACGGGAGGAGAGGGAACGGTAATTTGATTGCCGCTCCCCAGCTTCTGTTTAAGCCATCATTCGTCTCGTTAGGGGGACCTTGTTTAATGATTTAGAACAGTTTGAGTAATATACCAGCCCCATTAGATGCGACATTGGAGCGCGGTTGGTGGCGCTAAATTAGGGTGATAGGGCGCGCGTCTGTGCAAAGTGCGCGGAAATGACGTCTGCTCCATAAGAGCGCCTTATACCTCTCTTCCCGATAATATCACCTGAAGATTATCCTGCCATTTCCTCCGGTACCAATGTCGCTCTTGGTCATTGTACTGCTAATCAAGGTCAGTCGTTAAAATCAAAATAAAAGTTGAGATACCTTCGCATTGGATGAGCTTTACCCCTTTCTTTTGTTTATTCCTTTTTTACCCCCCCCCCCCCCAAAAAAAAAAAAGTGGCAGGGGAGTGGAATCGGTTCCCTTTTGAAAGCCACATCATTCATCAAGGCAAACTTTGATATTTGCATAATGTAGATACGACTGATTCAGATAAAGGCTCTCAATTCAAACCAAACTTTTCGAAAAGACGGTGTACCTATAGGTAACTATTCGTTGAGTTACCATGCGCACGAGCAGTCTGCATTCAGTACCGAGTATATCACTTCACCATAATACCGCTGTCGGTTTTCCCGATCTTAATGTTAATGTCGTTTTCTTTGTTAAAAAAAAAAAAAAAAAAAAATCAGAAAGGTTAGCAAATGCCAAACAATTGAGGCCTCTGAAACAACGGTTATTACCTGTGGGCGAAGTCTACGCAAATCTGATTACGATGATGCCACTTAGGGACGATATTTCCATAATTTAACCCTTCAATATCATTGCCGCGCATATCACAGTCTTTTCACAACACCTGAAATCCGTGTATGTGAGTGCGTAATATAAGCACACATGACTGTGTGCGTGAAAAACATATCATTTTCCCGTCTGTTCAAAATTTCGTCATTTTTATTGGGGTTCGAAATTGTCATTTACCCTTTTAGATAGGATGATCACATCTCCACTTAAAATGTATATATATATATATATATATATATATATATATATATATATATATATTTGCTTGTAAAGATTTTGACAAACTATGAAAATTGTCATGTATTTCGTCATTAGACGTAAAAAAAACAACAACAACCAAACAAACAATGTATTTGGCAAGATTTCTTGTAAGCCCTCTAAAACTGAGTCTTAAATTAGAGAATTTTCTTAACATCATTCGATGCCTCTCGATATATAGCCTTCCAAATCGTGATAGAGAAATACGAGACCCGTAAAATCATAATAGAAAAATATAAGACTCATTAAAGATGATGACGTCCCCTTCTGGGAAATGTGTTCCTGACACTGTGGGAGGTAGATATTAATAAGAAGATCAGACAAACATCAGTTATTGATACTCCAACAGACAAAATGTCATTGTTTGTTCAAAGAGCACAAAATGAGCGTATTGTTACTCTCAAGGATGGATTTGTTGCGGTATCTATCACCAATATGAAACCTGATCTCTTGCAAGAGCTTTTAAAATGATCATTTGCGCAACGTATTTTCATTTTCAATTTTGACTTCTTTGCATTCCCCTTCTGCTGGCAAGAGATAACGTTCTACTTCATCAGCAGGCAGGGTTATCGCGTTACTACATCAACAGATCAAAGTTTGCAATTTCTCGTGAAAAAGAAAGAAAGAAGAAGAAATACCAAAAAAGTAAGAGAGCAGATGCAGCATGAAAATTTTTATTTCATTCCAAAATATGCACATTCACACTTAAAAATACACCGCACAAAATGTTTGTCCTTATTCAAACTCTTTATAAGCTTTAATCACACTATAGCACACACACTTACACACACGAGGGGAAAAAAAACGCGTATGCACGCGCGTGTGACTGTTTTTTTTTTTCTTTCTCACAGAATACCGAGCCGTAAAGTTCACTCTATTCCCTACACGAACTTTGGCGTTGGCTCCCCGATTGGCTCCACGAGTGGGACAGTAATGGTCCGCTAACCTTTCGTGTTCCGTGCAATATACACTCTGTACTGTAGTATTGGGACAATGTCATTGCAGGAGATATCCTAAGGCATCACAGCACCAATGCTTGCCAACATGTAGTGTGGAATATCTCCTCTCTCTCTCACACTTTAAGTGTCAACAATTAATCACTCCTAGATGTGATTTTATTTTATATTAATATCGCGTAAATGCACGACCAAAGAGGGATCCACGCAAATAGAGACAAACATTGATGCAAAACCAGTCACGCATAAGCACGGAATATTCTTTGAGATATATTATGAACAATCATAATCAAAACGCAACCCGTAATTCTACCTAGAAACACTGTTGTGCAAGAAACAATATATACCTGCCTGAGGATATGATTTTCGTCATCGTATGTTTCCATGTGTGTTTTGTTCACATGAACTACATGTCGGTCCCACACTACGGTATTGTTTTCTTATATCAAAGTGCACGACAAGTCATGCCTCATTTTCTATCTGTGACGGCTGATTATGATGATAGACTTTGTTCACGATCCGGAAACAATCTTCACTCGATCGATTCTCTGTACGAGCGCGTCGTACAGTGGCATCATAATCCAGCTACGTTAAATCAAGGAAGAACTAGGCGAGTACCTCCTTGGTTAAATCGCTTTTCAGCAGAGACCTCGCGCGTAGAAGTGATAAGCACCCATAGACGTACTAGAGGCATGCCTGGAAACAAACAGCTATATCATCAGGGGGGTGGGCCACCTCCCTGACTATATCGTTGCTTCCGAGGGTTGTCTCTAATTCTGACTCTTGACATGTCATACTTTCCCTCTCGTGTTTTCGAATTTTGAATTTCGCGAGTTGGGTTGCTACTTGCGAATTTCATAACAGGCGAAAGTTAAATAATCCCGACATGAATGCATCCTTTGGTGTGATCCCCGAGAGCGAATTTAGCCACTCGCTTGAGCGTTGGGAAGTTCTGATTTGCGAGAAATTAGACTCGCTAAGTATATGGCGTATACATAATAACTATTCAACTGAGGATCAAAATGCGTGACGGCGTGGTACAGGCGTGGTACAGGGCGTGGTACACGGCGTGGTACAGGGCACACATGTACCAACCCGTGCAAGTGATACTTGGAATGGCAATGGGACATATGATTTCAATTGTCATTTGCTATCAGTGCAATGAAAAATGGTTAGGGTTATGAGTTTGCAAGGATGTTAGGTTTTAATATCATATGAGGATAACGATTAGAGTTAGGGTTATGTTTGTGGGTAGGATTTATGTTTATGCTTAGTATGCAGATATTTCATGGGAGCAATTGTCGCAGGAGTAAATGTCATGGAACCGACTTTAACATAGTATGGCCCCTTTTTTCTGACTAAAATGGAAAGATTGTGTTGGATTATCAGAGCCATCAGCCTGGGTGGCATGAAAGCAGCGCTCCAGTTGTGGTTGTACATACTGTGAACTTAATGCTGGGGCGTCAGGTAGTACATCATCATAATCATTGTCAGCTGATGCCTGACAAACCCAGCACTGTGTGTCCATAGCACATGCTATCCAAGGGAGCAGCCTAACTAAACTACAATATATGATAATGATGATGATGATGATAATAATGATGATGATGATGATAATAATAATAATAATAATAATAATAATAATAATAATAATAATAATAATAATAATAATAATGTATTCTTTATGCAGGTTACCCTCTTCAGTGTTGCCACTGCTCTGCCAGTATCATTACCCTAGCGTTGCCAGATACCCATTTGTACGCCTGGGTCGAGAAGGACGTGGTGGGGGAAAAAAAAATGTCCAAAGATGTAAGCACTTGACGGGAATCGAACTCGGGTCCTCCGATTTGGAGTCGGGAGTATTATTCTCTCAACCACATTTATACTTCTATACTACAAATCGAATGTTGCGTTTGCAATACGTCCATTATGTTCAGTGAACGTCAACTAACCAGTTACGTTTGTAACCAAATGATTGGTCTTGATGAAGGGGGTACAGTGGTGTGGTGGACAATGTCCTCCAGGCGAAGGACTTGAATTTGAATTCTGCCAAGTGCCTACGTCTTATAAGATCAGGATGTTTGTTTGGGTTTTGTTTTGGTTTGGTATTTGTATTTACCCACGATGGCTCTTTCCACCAAGGTGAAGAATGTGAACCTGGCAATGCTGGATTAGTAGTACTTAATGCTGGCAAGGTCCAAATTACACTCTAGACTTTACTACCCTGGACGGTAAGACCGTGCGTTAATCATTCTCATCTACTTCAAAGACGTCCGTAATTATTGATCTTCTTCCTGAGGAGCGGTAGTTTCTGTTGGAAAGTTTCAGGACATGGTGACATTTCTGACTATGTCTGGGTTGTTGAAATGACTCCACGACATCATGCCATATACTGATCTTGATTCGATCCATGCCCCAGGGGGATCAGTACTTCCCGATTGTACACCCACAGTTTTCGTCCTCCAGCATTGCACGGCGCCTACCATTCTCCTAAGGACTTAATCGGATGGTTAAAACGCGTTTCACAAAATTGTGATTTATGGACGAGTGACCTTTTCATGTTGGTGCTTTACGGCAGAGGGCTGTACGTCACGCGGGATGTCTGCCGGTCGTTATGCGTGACGAGTGAAACAGGTTTTCGCATCATCACCGGAGGATTTCCCCCGTCGCCAGCAATGAATGGATTTGATGGGTTCCTCTCGGTAATGATGTTTCAGCATCCTCTCTCTCTCTCTTCCGACGTCTTTGACAGCCCCTTCAATGCGTCGTATCTACACTTACATCTTTATCATCCTCTTTGAAGGAATTCTCTTCCATTATCCATCTCCACTGGCAATACAACCCCATCATCCATAGTTCTGATGACGATAGGCCGCAAGGACATTGTATGTTGTTATCCTTGCTTTTATACATCTAATGAGTTGTTACTTTTCTCCATTACTGGGCAAGGTATGAGATAAGGTTAATGAGAGCGACGCGGTAAGACATACCGCCGGAATCGTCGAAGTTGTATATGTCGCTGATGGATGTGATGCCAACTCAATATCCAGTATGATATAAAAATTGTTATTAAGCTCGTCACAAGTCAAGTTCCCTTTGATGTACTGCCAACCTGGGCTAAGTAACTCTCAAGGTGTACAGGTCGACGCCAAATATATAAACGTAATATATAGTAAAACGGCATAGCTATACTAAAGCAATATAGCTATACGAGATGAATGCATATACGTTTGAACGCTGACTTATGAAACGACATATAACGAAAAGACGGTCCGAGCATGGATTCAAACTAAAACTCGATAACAAATCAGCATTCCATCGTGTCCATTATGCGTCTATACGTATGGCGACCACAGAACGGTATAACTGGGTGGGGACTCGCGCGAAAGTTGGCCCTATTCATCTCACTAGTGGCGACGTCATGACCATAACAGCATGAACAGTGGGAAACTTGGCATCTACACGACGTTTGTCAGAACGGTCGAGATTAGCTTCTGAGCGGTCTGTCGTATATACGGTGCTTCTTTATAAGTTGTTTCTTTATCGAGTTTTGGTATAAACTGGCATGCGTCTGAACAGGGAGTCTATGTATACCCAAATACATGGGGATGAAAAAGTCAGGATTTTGCGTTTCCATTCCTGAACAGTGCTTCGTTACGCCTTTTCAACCGCACAATGATATCACGGGCCCCTCTCATTTCATGTGTTCGAAGATGCAGACCATATTTTTTCCCCCCAAGAGATCAAATTCTCGTTTTGAATTTTATACCTTTCGATACCACCATTCAGACACACCGATGTTATGCCAAACGTTTGGGTATTCATACTCCGTTCCAGGCGAGTTTATGATGTTCCCATCGGCTTTGTGTGATACCCACAGGAGAGATTCCATTAGGGAGTGAGTTAGTATGAAGCCGATGTACCGAACGTGTACCTCTCTTTTTCTCTGTCTTGTATTCTTTCCTCCCATTATTGAGGGTGTAGGGCGCCAAAACAGATATTTCACTCATTTGGTCCCCAGACAGCGGGGGTAAACTCAACCCCATCATGCAGTATATCATACGTCCCTTCAAGACCATAGCCTCTCTGGAAGCTTGAAAACATCCAGCACCTTGTTGACGACACATAAATCACTACGAAACATCTGTAAGCCCTGCTTTTGATTCCGATAATCATGAGCATTCCGATCGCATCAATACCACGTGACTAAGGGCAGAGATGTCCTTAATTTTGTCACCCATATTTGTGTATCACGTAACAAGTTTAGAATGTAACTCCAAAAGCAAGTAGCAAACAAATATCGCATTATTTCACACACAAGTACACAGTTTTATGTGATTTGTGATCACTAGTTGTATGTGTTTCCTCGCGTGAAGCACTGTTCCTAACTATCAAAGGATCAATTCCACACCCTGTTCCAGTTATCCTTCGTAAATAAAGTTTATAGAATCTTTCATTTTCCGCAAACCATTGATAAGAAATACAACCATATATACAAACTGGCAACTAACTTTCCTACTTGACTGTACACAAATTTGTTAGAAAATTCCCTTTGTGCATGAAATTGATAAGGAAATCTATTTCATTTGTGGTCTTGCACAACCTAGCACAGGACCTGCCCCATCTTAACAAAGCATTTCTAAACAGACAACGTCTGTACATTCTTCTTTTTTTTTTCGCTATTCGTCGATTCCATTTCCCGCGATTTTGGTTGGATAGCGCATGCATGAACGGCTAGGTTCGTGTGGAAATCTACAAGGGAAAGGCTTTTCGGTTTGTGTTTGTGAAAACTATGCCTCTTGTTCTCTGTCCTGTGTTTTACTTGCCCAAGGAGAGGAATATTACCCTGTGTTTGTTGTCTGGACAATGTTTAAGGCAGAATGCTGAAGACCAAAAATATCATTTGAAAGCACAAGGACCCAGGATTCAGGAGGGCGCTGTTGAGTAATTTCTACAATGTGCCATGTTCCAAACATCCATATAAAACGGAGTCGAACGGTGTGTCGATATAATGGTCAAAGTGGTCAATCTCATTTCGTCCCGTGATTCGTCGCTGATTCAGTGTACAGTGAATCGTGAACGACTATTGAACCAATGCAAGAGCACACGCAGTATACGCGCCCTCGATCTGCTGTGACCGACAGTAATGACTTGGTTTTGAATGTAGTTAAACTTCGAATAAAGATGGCGGCGATCATCACGCTATCAAACAACGCCCTCTTGAATGAAGGGTTCGTGTGCCTTTAATCGTATTTCTTTTTTGTACAAACCAATGGGAGAGGTGAAGACATCTTCGCCTCTTCAAATATGAGCGTATTTGTTAAAAACATGTTAAAATTAAAATTTCCAAAATTTCTCAATTATATTCTATCGATGAAACAACTTTTCCAATTCTGTTTGTCTGATTCCAATCAGTTCATTATTCAGTCACATTGAACACGGAGTAGATTTCAACTTTACACAAAGTTTCATCACATTTTTCTTCAATTGGACATAAAGTACCCGTATCTGCATGATAACCCTTGGAGCCATTTATACATATCGCTTCAACAGTGTCTATCGCTCGTTTCTGGTTTTGCTTTTGTCAGACAAAGTTTCCGGGTATGTGCCCAGGTTTTCACATCATTGAGTTGGGACCCCTGATTCAACTCTAAGCTCACCGGGCGTTCTTTCGTTGAGTATCTGTAGTATTCTTTGCTTGGAGCTTTCCACCTTAACCATGGGTACCTTTGCTGCCCTTGGAAACCCCTCTATCAAGTGGAGTTATACGTTCATATCTACATCTGAAGAATTTATCTTGTAAGAGCTCTGACTAGTTCAGATACCGTCCAGACGTCCCGTGTGTCTTGTCGGTTCGGGCAGTGGCTTGTTTCGTCAAGCAGAGGTGGGATTCGTTGTGGCAGCGGAGATCCAGGGGAGATCTACCTCCTCGACTGGCAGGTAGCACAGCTCAGGGTTTTCTGAAGGTCTCTCTTTCGAAGAAAATTCTCCCTGTGGACGACTCAAAGGGCGTCACACCTTGATCACGACACACTCGGTTCCTGTCGTCTTCCGTATGCCTCGATCGTAAACTTAATTGGATTTTTTTCTCTCCCTCCCTCTCTGCTGATTCTTCGTGCCCTTTGGCGTCTCATCCAATCATAGATCCCCAAATATACTTACGCGATGAACGATCGCCAGCTGATTTGGTATCTCCAATTACCGCGCGTCACGATTAAATCGCGCCTTTTCCTCTTCACGCGGGACATACCCCTTACTTTTCACTTTCAAGTCTCTTAGCTATGCATGCAATTACTCGAGTGGAACCCGTAAATGCTATATCAAAACAGATGTGACGGAGAACCCTTCCCCCCCCCCCCCCCCCGAGAATAACTCTCTGGACGTTCGACGTACCCCCATGGGGACTGGGAAAATACTCCTACAGACTGCCGTAGGGCTGGTCAACAACCTGTGGATTATATGTCCGTCCATTTGAAAATGACTGCGCGTGACTTTGTGCATTAGACGCTTTCAGAGAAGTATCATCTTCCCATTCTACGCTTTTATCTACTGTATATTCGTCGAGTGAATTTTACATTTGTGATGGACTTGACAGTGCTTGAGTGTCTGAATAGAACTCATTTAGGTGGGGGCGCTTTGTTACCAAAATAGCTTTCATTTTGTTTAAATTTTATTTTTCTGACCAAATATCAAGAATTATATTTCCTTCGGTATAACGAAAAGCAGGGAGCAGGCGAAAATTTGTGTGCACATCACGCTTACGTACATACAGTTATACATACATGCACACATACATACACACATAGTTAATTACATGCATACAGTCAGCAATTTGCCATTCGTATTAGACTCGGATCAACTAAGTACAGTGCACACATTACAATATACAAAATATAAAGAAACGTGATATCTCGTTTGAGAATTATACAGTTGAATCCATCGAATGATGCCAACAAAATCAATTGAGACAGCATTCCTGGTGAAAGCTTTGTCTTCTGATTTTCTTAAGTTGACGAACTTTACGATCACAATGAACAATGACATCGTCGTGAGGTACCGACTTTGCTGAAAGCTTAGACCTTTCGACTTTTTTATGGACTATGGCTTGAAACAGCCATACATGCCTCGTCTTGTGAGTTGGAACCTGTAGTTACTTACAATTAAAAAAAAAAGAGAATGGATACTATCGTTGATCACATTGTTTGCAGGAGTCGGCGCATTATCAAATAAAAATCTCGTTACAATCATTGTTATAATATATATATTCATTTCATGACCAAATTAAACCGTAAATCAAGTAGTGGTCTTCACAGATCCTGGTGTTTCACATTCCCAAGGGTCGAGAATATCACAAGATTCTTAAACAGTTCTTAAACAGTTATTCAGTCATTCCGTCGCACCGAACCTTCAATGTTGTACGCTTCTGCCATGTCTGTCGAGATATTACGATCGTGTTTCGTTGACAGATACGCGAGTGCTCATTTGTTTGTCTGTGCGTGTGTGCGTGTGTGTATGTTTACAATGATTTAACATGGTGAGGCAATAACTGATTGTACATTTCCTCCTCATCTCATTTCTTCGTTTATTGTCTGTTTGTTGGTTCTCCCTCCAACCCTTATCTCTCCCCCCCCCCCCTTCTCAAACAGACGGCCCAAGAATACCGGGACATCTTATATCGAGTGACTGGTGTTGACTTTGCGCGGGAAACCAAGCCCGGTCCGTTTGCCTACGATGCAATCTGGGCGGCCGCCTTGGCCATGAATGGCACCATCGAAACCCTCAAGCCGCTCACCCTCGAAAACTTCACGTACGGACAAATCGGTCAAAATATGACGTACCTGTTTCGAGAACAACTGGATTCGATGCAATTCCTGGGCGTATCGGTAAGTTCTGCCCATAACCCTCTCTAACCGCCGCCTAAAAGAAGCAGTGACATTCTGTAGAAACGTGTTACGGACGGTACTGAAAGAGTGTTTACAAGTTTCTTACAATTTCATACGAAAGAAAACTTCCAAGCGTCTCAAAATCAAAATCACTTAAAAAAAACATGTAGAAGACGAAGTATATGTCATGGTTGTTTCCCCATACAATCTTTTATTTTTCATTACAGCTCTTCTTTATTTCATTTTCTTTTTCTACGCAACATGAAAACACAATATGGGGAATGTGGGCACACTACTGTCTTGACAACATGATGCAAAGATTAGATTAAATTTCACTCCTCTCATGGCATCGTAAGCAATTTACCGCTTTCCGAGAAAAAAACGGCGGAAAGCCACAAAAAAAAAAAATGATGGTTGCTTAATATCGATCCCGGAAGTAATATCTATTAACTACAAAATATGATATCCGAAGTGAGACGAGAGGGAAAACCGCTACAAGACAAAACCAACACTCATAAGAGTGGAAACGATGTAAACTAAACTCTTCGAACAAGATGTCTTAAAACGTTAAGATGTAGATCTTTTTCTGCACAACTAGAAAGGTTTTCTATTCTGTTTTTAAGTATGATTTCCTCCGTAACTACGTATTTCTGTAATCGTTTTGTTCTTGTGTAGTCTAGACAGGAAAACAAGTCTCTAATTGTCTGGGCTATAGAGTTACTATAACCCACTGTCTTTGCCAAACTGTGGAGGGCTGTTCAAAGTGGGCGGTAAGTTAGTGCAGTCGGACGCGCGTCTGCCTCACGATCCAAAGGACCCCGGTTCGCAAATGTTGTGTGTAAACATACCGTCAACTCTGGTAAGAGGAAAAACGCCCTGTCCCTCGGATAGGACATAAAATGGAAGTCCAGTGTGAGAGAGACTTACATCTCATGCACGTAAAATATCCCGCTTCACTTATTCATCGCAAAGAGCAGGGTGTTTAACATCTAGAAGTAGTCCCGCTTTATACTGGACCCCATGGAAGACCAGCCATTGCAGCTGAATATGGGTTTTCGAACCATTTTCTCAGATGGAAATGAAACAAACAAACAAACAAATAGATAAATAAACAAAGTCCATGAGAATTCCAGAATCTTGTCGGTGACGGGGATATTAAAGTGTCTCGTCTCATGGAAAACTTTACAGCCACTGCTCTGAAGAAGTAAGACTAAAACATCAAGGCAGCAAGCAATTAGCTTAAAACACACCCACACACACACCACACACACGCACACACACACACACACACACACACACACACACACACACACATGTATATTTACGTACATATTATATATGTCTTGCTCTTTCATAAATCTTGAAATCACGTTGTAAAGTTTGTGATGACATTGAATGATGTGAAGCCTGGTATTCATCTACTGCCTGTCATAATTTAGTATTGTGTGCAATAGCCTGTTCTATTGCTGAATGCTGGGGCGGGGTGATGTTTTCGTCGGAGACACTTTTATTTATAGGGCTTCGAAAGATGCCGTAGTGACATTAATGCCAAATGCTTGTAATATGGAGGTAAATCATGTCATTGCTCCGATCAGGGCTTTAGCCAAAACAAAAGTGCTTTCTTCCTAGTGAGAAGTATGGTTGTGTGGGGTAACTTTTTTTTTTTTTTTTTTTTTTTTTTGGGGGGGGGGGGTTGGGTGAGATCAACCTCATTACATACCTTTTTAATTTATTCCCATTCACAAGGTGCATAGCACTTTCTATAAAAAGACTTATCTAACTCATGTTTTCATGGCACAGTTATAACCGTCTGTGCGTATTCACTAATAGCATGTGCGATATTACACGTCGCTTTGGCCCTCTGTGTAAATAATTTTACTTTGGATGTGGGGGATATAACTTTCGTAAACGGTATTCATCGCCTATCAATTTGTACCCAAAATTGTCTCTGTCTGTATATATATATTCCATAATAATCATTTCACCAACTACTTAATATACAAGTCTTCATATAACTGACTCCGCCGCGTTACCGACTTTATAGTATGTCAGTCCAGCATAAGTTGTGTGGTTGTTTTTTTCAGTATACTTATAGATAGCGTAAAGTTCGGTTGTGGTGATCCATCAAATAAACGGATGAAATAATGGTCGCTGAATTCTCAAAAAAAAAAAAAAAGTATTCATATCGGATGCAAGTTTCCCCGAACTCAGCCGAACTCAGTGGGATGAGAATCACGTAAACTGTTCAGACAAGTAAACTAATTCATGAGTCGTCTGGGAGTGATCACGCTGACACTCCGTATATAGCAATGCATTCAAATTGATATTTCCTTACATTTTCTCGGAAATAATTAAACGATGATTAATGTGGCTGTGGCGTTGGAAATTGAATCTGACAGTTAATGAGGAATGAGCAATGTACTGTGTTTGATTGTGTGAATGTACTGTGTGCACGCATTTTTCGTACATTTTGGAGGCAAATTAACGATTATATTATCTTACTCTCGAAACCTCGCAAAGATGGAGAGGTAATTGAAAGTCGCACGTATTCTAGTACCGGTATAGTGCCCGAGTAAAGAATTCCATCCGAACAATTGCACGAACGATGTTCTGTCAAAGCTTCGATGCATTGTACCAAAATGAAATTCTTGCCCTGATAGTCACTTCGCTGCCCAGGAATCTGAAACGGAAGTGATTATGAACATTGACAGTTACACGACGTTAAGATTCATTCTGATCAAGACATGACATATATCAACATTATTATGATTACATATATCAACTGTAAACGTTGGTAAAAAGTCATGTGATGACGGTAGTAACACTGTGTATCGTGTTCCGTTTAAAGCAGGCTAGGCGTTATGTGAGTTAGAATATAGATGATGGTGCTGACGAAATCAATCATGTTGGCCTTATCAAGTTGCAGTACACCGCAACACAATTAGTATTTCCCTCCATATAGAAGTAGTCTTCTTTCTTTTTCTTCATTTTTTTTTTTTTTTTGTGGAGGACATTCTACAACAGGTTTTTTTCATGTACTATTACACAGATATTGAAAGGAGCCGAAATACTTCGTAACTTGCTGACCCATAAATGCCATTTTCTGACGAAAATAGGACAGTTTCCCGCAAATTTATGCTAATAACTCAGAGGCCTTATGTTCTTTTTTTTAAGAAACTAGAAATAAAAGAAAAAAATCTGGGCACCTTATTAAAAAAAATCTGTCTTTGCCTTCTTCTTTTAGGTCAACTTCCTTGGTAACGCTCCTACTTTTTTGTCATGAACATCACAAGCGGCCAACCAGAGAGGAAAAACGAGCAAGATTTTTTTTCCTCCCCTCCCTCTCTTTCTCTCTCTCTCTCTCTCTCTCTGTCTGTTTCTTTCTTTCTTGAATAATTTTATCTTGTACCTTCCGGCACCCAAGACTTCTAGGTATCTATTTAAGCCGGAAAGAATATGCATGGCGTCTCTCGATCCCTGGAATTCCAAGCAGCGTCTCATATAACGACACAAAACGTTATTTTCTTTCGTTAGTTTCGTAGGTTTTCTACACAGAACTTCTCTCTCTTTCTCTCTCTCTCTCTCTCTCTCTCTTTGTAGAATCATAGCTTGAAATGGTTCCATGAGCGATCGCAATGATGATGTATGGGTGTGTGTATTTTTAACGTAAAACGTCGACACCACTGAAAATTCTGCTCACGATAAAATTAACAGCTCCCTACCCCTCCCCCAGAGGCCGTTCTTTAAAGTTACATTTTGTACACGGCCCATTTTATTGTGATTCAGCTATAGGTCTGAGCACTCGTTGATCTTTCCTTGATTTGAAGTGAATCGGCCGGTTCGTTGCACTAAAACCTATAAAATGCAACTGGTCGCTTTCTCAACGTGGGGATCTATCAGAGGTGTACGGTTTCATGCGCCGGGGATCAGTCCCGTCTTAAGTGCCGTTCTGCGAGATGAAATATCTTGGAGTACGTATGGCTTGTATCCTGGACAAAGTGCAAATGTCCAGGCAGCGTTCTGGTTTATAATAAACAGGAAAAAAATAAAGAGAAAAGAGTGAAAACGCAACAGTAAACGATGGCGACGACACCCCGTCCCCTACCCCTATACCTTCAGCCTTCCTCTACGCCCCACTATATGACTAGTCAAGCTTTGATTCTTTTAGAATTCATTCTAAATCTGATACCCTTACCGCCCTCTATCGGTCCTCAACACGGAGGGTCGCGGATATCCGGTTCCTGAGGGCGACCCACCGGGGGACGTTCTCGCCCAGCCTAATAAAACTTCTCGTGGCCTTTACATTTCCTTTCTCTCAATCTTTAACCCATCACCCATCCCTCTGACGTCATATACGGTGCTACCTGTTCCACATTTTTTTTCTTTCCTTTCCCTGATCCGCCTCACTAAAAGTCACACGTCCGTCTTTCATCAGTATTTTCCCTCAAAACTCTGTCGTGCGCCGTTAAAGTTGCTTGGAGTTTCCGGCTAAAAAATCAGAAGAAAACTCATTAGAAATGTCAGGTGAATTCACTTAAGGAAATTACTAACAACTGAGGACAGAGATGTTACGAAGACAGACTTCTTCCTGTCTTCTCTGCTTCATAAACACACACACACAGACATGTATATATATATATATATATATATATATATTAGTTATATGTATATGTATAATAAATACAATCAATTATCTATGTGGCAACGCTGGAGATCAAGCGATAAAATTAACGATTGCATTGATACAAGCAAGAATGATAATCTGTGTTCTCCGCTTGATATGCGAGATATCTGTTGAAATCTGTTGATCTTTCCCTATGAATAAATTTGCGACGCTCAAATTCTGAGTATCCTCAAATGAGCGAAATATTTAAAGATACGTATATATGAGAGATCAGTGACAGCCATATAGATGGCTCCATACATATTTCATTGTAGATCTTCAATGCGTGGAAATACCTCTGTCTATTAAAAAAAACAACAACAACAGAATTGTATTAACCTTGGTTAGATAACACCATTTAACGAATGTTACTATTATTATTATCAACATTACAATCGTTATCACTGCTATTATTATCATCATTACCATAAAAATATTGTATCACTTTTTTCCATCTTTTTTTCTTATGGCAGGGCCCTGTAGTCTTCAACGAAATCGGGGACCGGATTGGTGTACTTCGAATCAACAAAAATATAAGTAAGTTTAGTATTGTCCTGCTTGCCCTTGTTCCTTGAGTGTATTTATCCTGTACGTTCATATCTAATTTTTTGCTTCCGTGGAGTCCTATTAAAGTTGGATAGAGATTGCATGGTAATACGTGTGTCATGTGAAGATAAATGTACGCAAGAAAAGAACTTTCTTTACATTCATATCGTATTCTTGCGGTGTTCGTATGTAAGACGAGAAAAGCAAACAGTTGATAAACTAAAGGTGGTTCTTTAAGATTTCATTCCGCCCGATGCCCTGACTACATGGTAGCCTATCAAGATGATGATGATGGTGATGATGGTAATGATGATGATGATGATGATGATGATGATGACGATGATGATGATGATAATGATGATGACTTTTTTTCCCAGCAACAAGAGACAGGGGTACGTAACTTGCCCCGACCCAGGATGGAACGCTAGCTATAGCATAACAATGTCCGCCTACAGGCACTGTTACACATGACCGGGGACTGAATGCCTGTGTGTTTGGGTAACAATGGTTGGGTATGCCAATTGAGAAAGCTAAACTTCGTGCAAGATTTTGTTAAGGCCGATCCACCACCATACTGTTATAGTAAGGAGGAAAAAAGGGGAAAAAAAAGATGGTACTTATTTAACAAGTCTCTGTGCGTCATAAGACAGACTTCGTAATTTACTCTGAAGATGGCTAATCATTCCCTTGGTGCTAATCAATTTAACCACTCGCCTCTTTGCTGCAGATGGTACGTCATAATTTTCAGTTTATCAAGTGTATAAGAACAGCAAGATTATTGTAAGCTTTGTAGACAATGAACTGGAAGTCATATGATATATAGTTCTTTTGTCCAATAATGTTAAACCATTCGATGAATTTGATATGAAGATTGTGTGATGTCATTTTTGTTGCTGGTGACTTCAGTAGATTTCAAATCCGATTTAATAGGTAGTTTAATTGTGACGTCCTGTCAAGTAACAAACAGGGGCAGCGGAACGTGTTTTTGTTTTTGTTTTTGTTTTGTTTGTTTGTTTGCTTATTTTTTTTTTGGGGGGGGGACTGCGGGGAGAGGAGGTTAAGGGTGTCACTGGGGTTAAGAGTCAATGGTAACCCCCCCCCCCCCCCCCCATTTAGATGCGAATAATCTAAGGACAGAACCTTCGGAAAGCCGTGGCTGTTTCCCTTTCCGATTTTTTTCTCCGTTCTTTCTGATTTTTTGTTTGTTTGTAAGATCCAAGAAAGTGTGGGTGGGAAGGGGGGGGGGGGAATTGGTATAGCCCCAAAGTTACCCGGTTCCGTGGTCCCTGACAAGACAGCCATGTATTACCTCTACGGAGCCTCTAGTGTGGGAGTCTCGTAAATACCTTCGTTAAATTGATTTTCCTTGATCAAGTTCTTGATCAGCTCAGTACCAAAATAAGCGGACGACAACTCCGCTAACAATTGACCTTTTGACCCCTCAATTTCACTGCATTGGTGAATATTCTTCACATCGATATCATCTCTCCCTCTCTCTCTCTGTCTGTCTCACTCACTCTCACTGTCTTTTTTGTTGTCCATCGCTTTCTATTAATCTATCTGTCCACATATATCCATTTCTTTTTCTGTCCATCTCCCTCTCCGAATCTTATCTCTCTACCTATCTCTTTTTCCTCTCTCTCTTTCTCTCGCTGCCCATCCATTAGTCTTCCAGCCTATATCTTACACTAGACAAAATAATTCTGTCGCTGTCTCTTTAGCTCCCCGCTAGCAGCTTTAAGTCGTTTTTTCTATCTTCTGTGGGGCGATGTGCCATAGTGGATAAGACTCCCGACTCCCAATCGGAGGACCCGAGTTCGATTCCCGCCCAGTGGTTACGTCCTTGGACAAGATGCTTTTACCCACCATGTCCCTCTCGACCCAGGTGTATAATATGAGTGGCAACGCTAGGGTAATATTCATGGCAGGGCCCTCTGGTAGACCAGTTCCAACATTGAAGAGGCTACCCTGGATAGAGAGGGCATTGTTGTTATTATCACTATTGATTTATTCTTATCTTTCTCTGTCGCCATTTTCTGTATATCAAAGCTATTTGGAAGAAATTCTCTTACGCCCATCGTGGCTGTATTAATCTGTGATGTATGTGTGTATGTGTGTGTCTGTGTGTACGTGGGTTATAAATTTGGGTGCGCTACCAGCTTCACGGTTGAATTTCGATGAATAAAAAAAGAGTGCAGATATCAATGAGCACATGATGTAATGTGTTGCGAGAATGCACAGACCAACGTCGGAGTTCATCTCAAAAGAGATGGTATTTCATCAATGTTTTCCATAGCATCAAACAATGGGATTGGCTGTTGGTATAATCCTTGAACTAATGAACATATCAATACTCTACCGCAAAAAGCGCACGCACAAATGTGTATGTATTCATGTATTATAGGGGTTCGTATGACAGACTTTTTATGCTTCAGCAGTTATCGACTGGTCCCCATCGATAGGAAAGCAGGTTCAACAGTTGACGCCAAGCCCCGTGTCCCCTGGCGACTGTTGCCTTAAATGATTATGCGCATAGTGCATTATTCAAAAGCACATAATATTCTTCCATGGGGCACCGAAACCCGACAGTTCTCTAGCTCGAATACTTATTTTTCAGGTTGCATGAGTTGGGCAAAAATCCTTTCGGAAAAAAAAAAGTGAAATGCTCTATAGAAAGAGAGAGAGAATGAGAAAATAATTGCTGGGTTGGCGTCAGCTCCGAAAGTCCCTTGACGCTATTTATAACCGACTGATATTTTGTTTTCCTAAATGCATGAAAATTATTAGGATGAAATCGTTCAATTTATCTGTATTCATATATTCTTAGACATCAAATAGATATGTGAACTGTACTCTGATGGGCAACTTTGGGATATCAGGTATCAAGAGTGTAGGCCTATATTGCTGTAATTATCAGAAGCTTAATTCTAAATGAAATGATTGGGGTTTTAGTAGCGATGAAAAAAAAAATCCAAGAAGGCTATTTCTCATACCTTGTTGCTGATTTACATCGAGAAGTGAATGTGTCCTCTTTACTTTTGGAGCTCTCCAGCTCTCCATCTCAGTGTAGACTAAAAACAAAAATAATTACCATTGACGTGTTTACCTTTGTTCTTTTTTCCTCCCTGCAACTTCCAGACGGGACTCTGGTTGACATAGGCCGTTACTACAAGCAAAATGACCGCATCGAGTGGTTCTTACCCATGGAGCAGATCTGGGGTAAGTGGAGTCCTAGGAATGTGTGGCGCATGACAGATATTTGGGATGAGCGAAGCAAAACGCGTGGCCAAAACTTAAAGACCGTTTTCAAACAAGAATTGAAATTACTGATGGTAATGATAATAATGATGATGATTATTATTATTACTGTGGTTATGAAAATGGTAATTAAATAGTAGTAATCTTGACGATGATAATTGTGATAACAATAATAAAGGAGATAATAGTTTTTATCATGACCAAAATGAAAAGTCAAGGAAGTAGAGAAGGAAATAAATTTTCCCTCCTTTGGATTCCTTCCCTTGTATCATTTGTGACCGATAGTGTGCGTCACGAATTGGACCCCATTCTCACATGAAAACCGTCTGCCTTCTTCACTACGTCACGAGCTGGACATCCACGAGTCATACAGCCCACGAGTCAAACTGCCTACGACTCATACGGCCCACGAGCTATACAGCTCGTGAGTCATTCAGTCCACGAGCCAGACACTAAATGAACTAGGCACATGAGCTCGACATCACGTAAAATAGCCCATGAGCTATAAACCATCCACGAGCTAGACGACATAATTGCCTAGTGTCCAGCTCGTAGACATGTGTTAACTGATGTCTAGCTCGTGGGCTGTATGACTTGTGGGTGTAGGACTTGAAGCTCTTTTTTTTCAGTGTATAAGTCGTGGACCGTATGACTCGTAGGTATCTGGCTCTTGGGATGACCCCATTCATGTAGGGTAGCCTCTTAGCCCATCTCTATAACTTTATGTGGTACACTGTAACTTTATGTTAGAATTCCTGTCTGGTTCTGCCTACTACATAGTATGGATCCTTCAAAGACAAGTTTTGCACGCTAACTAACCACGGAAACCTGCGCGCAAATACTTATTATACGTACAGTGTATGAAGTAGTGGACGGATTGCTGTGTAAGTATAAGACTACATCTCAATCTACTTAAGATCAATAACATGCACGAACAAACCATACTTACTCTACGTACAGCGAGTCGTGAACGACTATCGAACCTGTACAAAAGAGAGTGCACGCAATACGCACGGCGATCTATGACTTTCAACTGCATGCTAGCTTTCCGTCATAATTAACATGGCGGCGATCATCACGCCATCACAACAGCGCCCTCTGGTATTCCTAGTTTCGCGCCCCTTTAAGTACTGTTGATATCCCAAGACCGCTACATTCGTCAATTCATTCTTCATCAAATCATCTCTCACTTACGACCGCAGGAACAAAAAACTGAATCCGCAAAAACGAGCCCTTGCACGGTGTGCGAACACTTTTTTCTTTGTTTGCCAGTTTTCCTGAGTAAAAAAAAAAAAAAAAAAAAGCAAGAAAGCGGGTGAAATTCAAGAGGAGGAGATTATCTTCGGCTTATTAAATTTGGCGTGAAATTTGAGGCTGCCGGTGCAGAGTGCTATGAAATAAGCAGGTGCCTTCAAAGAAAAGCGCCTCTCTTCACTCTCTTCGCGATGCAGGCCCGACCTGTCGATGTTGGGACTCTCTCAGCACCAAAAAATTACAAATGGTTTAATCTTTCTTTCTTTCTTTCTTTCTTTCTTGTTTTTTTTTCCATCTGTCCAGCTATCTATCTATCTATCTCAGATTAACAACAACCACAGCGTTATACCCGTCTTCACAAACGCATCACTGGATGCAGTTTTGCTCAGAGTGCGAGCATTAATTTCTCACGCGAAATGCTACATACACTGTAAATTGTGACAGCGATTGAGCTAGGAGAAGAAAAGCCTTCTACACACACACACACACACACACACACACACACACACACCCCACACACACACATTCCCTATCTCTCTCTCTTTCTCTCCAGCGCGTGCTTACACACGTCATGTTTGCGTTATGCATCTATTAAGAGATGTGTCTCGAGAAAAAAAAAGAGTGGTCATCAACATTTCTCCCCGCTTGATTTGTAATAGATAATTTGACAGTTTCAAACAAACTCAGACTGTTCACACTGTCAGAAGGATGAGGGAAACATTACACTATGCTCGTCTTCGTGCCGGTCCCTTACTCTTCTTGGTAAAATCGTATTACGTAACGAAATTCTGTAAACAATGGTAAACAATCCAAATAGAAATTTTGGTTTTCAATGAAAGCCCCGTATCAAGGAATATAACTCTTTGAACTGAAACTTGTAAATTAGTCAGAATTATCGCTTCAGGAGCGAACAACTGTTTTACCACGTCGACGCGCAACTATACTGTTGTCATTCCGTGAAACGCGTGTAAACACACACACGCACACACACAGAAGACATAAAGGCACCATCACACGCACACACACTCACACACAAGACACGAAGGTGCCATCACACACACACACACTCACACACACACACAAGACATGAAGGCGCCATCACACACATACACACACAATGAAGGCGCCATCACACACACACACACACACACACACACACACACACACACAATGAAGGCGCCGTCACACACACACACACACCTAAAAGACATGAAGGCGCCATCAGTCCAGGTTGACTATAGGCCGTAGTAAGCGCAGCGGCGTTTTAATAACTGAGCACGGAGAACGACAGGTTCGTCGGCCTACGTCAGGTTTATGGGACTAATGTGTGTTAAGGAGTCATACCCGTGCACGAAGAGTGATGAAAATTGAAAAGGTTGTGACCTAATTAACTGCTCTCGATAATGTTCTAAATAAAGTCGCTTCCGGATGAGTTTTTTTTTTCCTTGCTTAAAGTGGGTATAAGGGAGACTGCGTGACTTGCTCCTGCGCATAAAGAATAGTAATGATCCTATCATAGCACGACCCATTCATTTTTTTCCGTTTTCCTACAACCAACACCAGCTGACAAATTTGTTGAGTACACGTGTGTTCTCAGGCAAAAATGTTTCCCTCTTTACCCCTTTGACCCCTCTGTCATTCTCTGTCTATCTCTTTCTGTGTCTCTGTCTGTCTGTATGTATGTCTGACTGCCTGTCTGTCTGTTTGTCTGTTTGTCCCTTTGGTTCGGACGTTTCGCACGTCCTCCCGTCGCTTCTCTGCCGTTACATAACCCAGCGTACTTTCCCCTATTATAGACTCACTGTGCGTTGAATTCGGACATCTGCCTCTATAACCAATCCCTAAATTCCCTACCACTTTGCAGAATTTACAGCCCCCCCCCCCCCCCCCCCCCTGCCCGAAGTTCAGGAAAACTGTGACATAATCACCTGGTGGGTATATAATTATCAAGACGGTTGATGGCCTTGGTAGGTCATTATAGCTTTCTTAATCTACAATACTTGATGCGAGCTTACTGATGGATGTGTATTTGCCCATTTCATAATCTCTTGAGTCGTTGAACTTTGCCGACGCCAACACACGCAATTTATTAATGAATAATATCAATTATGAACGCTGCTAATTATCATTCGCTTTTAAATGAAAGTTTTGATGGATTTGTGCCATCCATTTTATTTCTAATTACTACTCCAACTTGAAGTTTAGTGCATATATACTTTGAAATATTGCTATGGTGAAAATATGATACACAGGTATGGGAACAAAAAAAAATACCGTTTTTTCATAAGCAAATGCAAAGCACTTTTCCTGTACTTTCCATGAGAAGTTGTTGTTCGGTATCTTTTCAAATTGGTTGATGTACAAATTGATTGTCTGAATGAAGTGTTTGAAAAAATATAGATTGAGTTGCCTCTTCAAGGAATGGCGCCCGGCATTTGCAGTCTTTTGATATAATATAGACTGACACTTTGGTCCACATATAGGCAATCTTATCGAAACTCATATAATTATATGCTGTGCATGTTTTCTCCCCTGTGGTCGAGTTGGAAGTGGGGAGAGGGAAGGGGAGGATAAACAGCGTGAACAAACAAACAAAAGAACAATGCTTAATATTTTGCATGTACTCTTCCAAAAGTCCCTGAATTAATCACGCATTTTTTCTGAGGATAATATGTAACTGATACTTCGTTCAGTTATAATTTTGATCACCATTCATCAGTCATCGTCAGTTTTGTTTCGTTTTGTTTGATTAGACACCGTCACGATGAATTATTCGCGTAATGTGGGTTATCAATGTTGTCACCTCCGATGTCAGTCTTAGTATTGTCATCGCCGTCTTTTAGCATCCAAGTTCCGATTTAATACCACCATAGCAGTTAGAATTGCTTTCGCTGTCATGACGACTGTCATTACGATTGTCATTCTTTTAAGTGATGCTACTACTAGGATTATTCCTGTCTTACTTAAAAGGAGATTTCAGACCAGTTATAAGTTAGTCTGATAAGAAAGATTAAAATCTTACGAGTATATAACAGTGATAACTAAGTTGATCAAAATCGGATAAAAATTAGGCAAGTTATGAAATTGCAAAGTGTCACTAATTTCTGCAGAACAGTTCTCGCGTACAGGTGATATGAATATGCAAATGAGAGAGCTGATGATGTCATTACCTGACAATTTTCCATTGATAGTTGAAAAAAAAAATTACAACAAAAAAATCAATGTTTCTGTTATCAAGGTGCAAAACATGATGTTATTCCTGGATGACTAACTTCAGAATAATGATCAGCTAGACATATCCGATCAGAATTTGAGACTCGGGCGTAATTGCGTTTGAAAAACTAGACATTTCAAAATGTTATATGTACAGCCTATAAGGCAAGTTGTGAGGGGATGACATCATCACTTAACTATTTACACATTCATATTGACTGTTCACGAACTGCTTCCTAAAAAATTAGTGAAACTTCACAATGTCATAAATTCCTTATTTTTTCATCCAGTTTCGATCCAATTTTCATTGTTTTTGCTATAAAAACGTTGCTCCTTCTTTTCAGACTAACTTTCTACTGCACTGGAATTCCCTTTGATTTAATTTTCTATGACTTCAACGACTACAAACGCCCAATTCTTTATCAAACGCATTTCGTACCGAAGTTTAAGTGGGCTTTGCGAAGAAACAAAAACAAAAGCATATCCCGACGATCTTCCCACTCAATTATCTTCACTGGAGAAGACAACTTTGAAATGACAGCCATGCACATACGCTGCGCATTCACATGTAAATCCGCTTCAAGCAATGAACAACCTTTCGATTATAGATTGTTTCTTACCGTGCAACTTTTACTTTTTGATAAACATATTCTCTCGTTCAGATGCCGTGCTTTTTTCCCCCATTCTATTCGCTCTTGCGTGGGACCAACTCCCTTATCTTCAATCATGTATGTCCTTAATTTGCGAGAAGATTGAAGGAAGATTTGCGAGTCGAAGTCTAATACCCAAGAAATCTCGGAGTAAGGTCTATCCTCTCAAAAGATTTCGTTTGATAACTTGATTGATAGACTTCTATGAAAATGAGGCTTGGTGAGAGCGGTTGAAAGTTAGTTTCGTGGCAACGCGGGGCTCGACGTACAGACACATGCCTCAGCCACGGTATATAAGCATGTCAGCAAAGTCTTTCCGTACAATCGACACAGACAGACAGACAGACAGCTAGATTTGGGGGAAGATAGACAAAAAGATAGAGTGACAGTGAGATGGATAGGTACAAAAATGGTCTAACCTCAAGTTTCCAGCGGACCGTGCAAAGTTCTCCCCAAACAGGAAATCAAAATATAGCTTTTTATTGCGTTCATTTCTCTCTCTCGCTGAGTCATTCTTGACAGATCCGTCTCTTCTATTATTTTGTAACATTCCAAAGTTCAATGATTATCGGTGGTTTCGTTACACATACAAACACACACATACACCCACACACACATGATGCCTTAGTCGTAAATTTAGACATCTCTGTTCACTATACTTACTCACCAGTTTCTTTCTTGTACAACGCTAGAAGAGTTTACGCATGGATGGGTATACAGCAATGTGAAAGTCTTTTAAAGTGAAAATCCACATTAGCTCAAAGAAGACGTTGACAAAGAATTAAACGAGCAGAACAGCGCAAGTCCGCTAAAAAAATTGGACTGAAAATGAGACATTTATAGTATTTCAGTTTTCACGTGTTTAAAAGAAATGGTAATATCGGTCACATTGATATGCAAATTCCTGGCATCCCCTAATCAGAAGACTCCTATTCGTTTGTTTATAAATTCTCTCATGAATCCAATAAGATATGCAAGTATATAGCAAACTTGATTTTTTAAAATAAAGTTTAGAGGGGCGTGAATGTAAATCACAGAAAAAAAGAATGATGTAATGATATTGCGAGTGTTTTATCCAGTGGGAGGGTTGTAAAACGATGATTATTTGGATAATCATGTGCATAAAATTGTATACACACAAACATGCACACATAATTTATGGTATTGCTATTACCACGACGTCATCTTTTCGTGGAAGCGTAGTAAACTTCAAAATTCCAGAACTGTCCTGTTTCTTTGGTCCGATTGTCCTACCAAAAGTTTTGTTTAACTTCACCCGTCTCATCAAATTGCCAGCCTGAACAAAGAGTGGATTTTCCCTTTAGGAATTATCTGTCCTACATTTCCTCGTTTAACACGATTAGATCAAAACCAGAGGGAAGAGGTGTAGCTAATGAATCCTGACTGGAATGTCTGCTCGCTGGTGCTTGAGTCACTGGATTCTTCCAATTTTGATCGTTGCTCGTATACTTTCACTTACCGTACATCATAAGAGAGAAGTGGTAGTGATCCGAGAAAGTGACCCGTTGCTCAGAATGTGGATGTAGATGTCGAAAAAAGAAAAGAAGAAACTGACCTACAAAAATGTATTCTTATTGTGTGGAGGCCCAACAAGGTAATTTCTACAAAAATGATTTAGAGACCTCATATCTCGACCTATATTTATTAATAGATAAGAGCTTTTTCATTAAAACAGGGTTCACCTCATTCATTCGTGAACCGCGTTGTGTCCAAATGTAATCATTATTTTTGCAGAACGCACCAGCGGATGTTATGTCGATGAGATCTTCATTTCGCAGACACCCCATTAACCATTTGTCTTCCCGCTCAAGTCATTCACAAATTATTTCGTTCGCCGGCATCCCACGTCTCGCAGGAAATGACTTAACTTGGAATAAGCTGTCAAAGTCATCTTTGTCTCCCTCATTTTTATCTCTGTCTCCATCTCTTTCTCCATCTGTATCTCTACTTCTATAATTATCTTTATCTCGGTCTCTATCTATACTATGCCTCTCTCTCTCTCTCTCTCTCTCTCTCTCTCTATATATATATATATATATATATATATATATATAAAGAAAGAGTCTCAAGTACGCCAATAATAATAATAATAGATATATATATATATATATATATATATATATATATATATATATATATATTCTAGCTCTTTCTCTTCTAATAATTACAACATTCGAAGTCCAACACGTGGAAAATTCCAAGATGAACACTTTAAATATATATATATATATATATATATATATATATATATACATGTATATATATACCTCTCTCTATATGTATTTCTATCTGTTTCCGTATCTCTTTCTTTATTTATATTTATACCTCTCTCTCTAATGTATCCGTATCTCCATCTCGAACTCTATCTCTTTCTCTGTATACCTGTATCTGCATCTGTATTTGCATCTGCACCTGCTTATCTCGACCTCTATCTGTGTGTCTGTATCTGTAACTGTATCTATACCTGTATTTCTATCTCTATATCTATCATTATCTCTATATCATTTTCCATATTTATCATTATCTCTGTCTCTAATTCTATCTCTATCCCTATCTTTATCTCTATCTCTATTTAGGTCTCCATCTCCATCTCCATCTCCACCTACAGCTCTATCTCTGTATATGTATATGTATCTGTATCTTTATCTGTATCTGTATCTGTATCTGTGTCTACATCTGTATTTGTATCTGTACCCGTATTTGTATTTGTATTTGTATCTGTATGTGTATTTGTATCTGTATCTGTATCTGTATCTGTGTCTGCATCTGTATTTGTATCTGTATCTGTATCTGTGTCTGCATCTGTATTTGTATCTGTTCTCGTATTTGTATTTGTATCTGCATCTGTATCTTTATCTGCATTTGTATCTGGATCTGTATCTGTATCTGCATTTGTATCTGGATCTGTATCTGTATCTGTATCTATATCTCTGTGTCTTTCTATATCTCTATTTCTATCTCTACCTCTATCTCTGTCTCTGTCTCTGCCACTGTTTCTGTCTCTTTATCTCTATCTCTATCTCTCTCCCCCCCCCCCCCCCCCCCCCTCTCTCTCTCTATCTATCTGTCTCTATTTCTATTTCTATCTCCATCTCTATCTCTCTGTCGATCTTATGTGACACTTTGCTTTTTATGTCGCAAATATTATGTAGGTGGATGGTCATGATCTCGAAATTAAGCCGGGCTGACTCCTTTTGATAGATATGTTTGCCGAATCCATATGCCCCGCAAAATCATCGTCATCATCACCATCACCATCAATACCACCACCACCACCATTATCAACACCGAGCCAGAGGCCTCCTAAATCCCACAGTCTCCCCCTTTCTTGTGTGATTGATGATAATCTGCCCCTCTGCGCAGACGATGATCCATCACCTCCCTCCGACAGTATCACGTCCATGTTTCCCGCCGATGATAATTTGGCGGGAAACATGGGGGAGCCCACAAGCTCGTCGGCGTCTCTGCCTGCCATGAATTAGCTAGCGTTTTGTGTGAAAAGTCCCGATAATAGTCCGGAAAGTCTTAAGGGATGGATGCACCAGTTAAAGGGGATTTTGAAATTTCATGTATAAAACTAGATGAAGCAAAAGCTGACAAAATCGTCCAGCTCATGGTTCAGTTGGTATATGTTTTGTTTTGTTTTGTTTTGTTTTTGTGAAGAGAGTCAACACTAGTCAAATACCGCACAGACTGAAACATTGACGATGAATGGATTAACATCTCACCGAAAGTGAATTCGGTCTTACGTCGGTGCATGCATCCGATGATTGTTCGTTCGTTCGTATTTATTTTGCTTCTCAAATCAAATCAAATAAAAAATGAATAACATCAATGTGACAAATTTAAACCAAACATAACCAAATGACAAAGGAGCAATACAAAACAAAAGTGCAGTTTATACTACATGCACAAAAAACTTTGTAAAACATTGATAGTTACATTTAATACAAATAAGGCAATACATATGATTAAATAAGGAAGCAGGAGACCGTCAGCATAAGCATAGCTTGACTGGGCTGATGGCCTCATTGGGAAATATAACTCAGGTCGTGATTATCAATTGTGTTCAAACTACCTGATCTATTACTATAGGTCAAAAGGAGTCGTTTGACTTAACTTTCATTGACCGAAAAACGCCTCCATATAAGAATGACGAGGGTTCCGGTTTTTCAAATATACCATAATACATGGTGAATGTTTCATCTACAATGTCAGTTTCAGTTTGTTTTGTTTGACCACTTGTACAAAGAAAAAAGTAATGGATCAACGACTATTAAACTACAATATGACAAAGTCCTTTTAAAATAAACTTACTCATAACATGTACAAAGATATACAGATACAAGAAAGAAATAACTTATTATACAGGAAACAAGCAGGCAGTGCTAGAGAAACGGTGTAATCACCTGGCCTGAAGAAGTCCACAGGAGTGGATGAAAGCTAGCCAGCAAATCATTAAAGGTTGGTAGAAGCCTGGATCTGATATTTTGTAACTTATTACACGTGGAACATTATCTTTTGACATACAAGTGGAGGAGACCGTCAACAGTGTGCTTGACTAGGATGACGGCCTCGGGGTATTAAAAAAAAGTCAAAAGTCTAATGAGAACAGAAGGATCAACGGCAGAAAAAATGGTGTATTTTCAGCCTCTGTACAATAAATTTAGTGCATCTAGTTTGATATAGGACTATAACGAGACAAATACGAGGAACAGAGAAGGTGGTACCTGAAACAGCGGGAAGAGAGAAAATGTTTCACCGTTTGGTGAACTCTGTCTTCAAGTTAGAGACATTTATTCAAGGATTCTTATATCTCATTTGGGAACTTTTCATCTTACTGACCGCTCATGCATCGCGCTTCACATAGTGACCGCAAGTGACTTTCACCGGCCAAAAGCCGATAAATCTATTGACCGTCCTGAAATAAGGGGGGGGGGGGGATGCAGTATCAGAGGGAGATAATCGAAGCAGGACGAAAAGGGTGAACCCGGCCTACTGTACCTTCAGGAGAGCGATAACGCGAATCACGCTCTAGCTTTCCATTACACGAAATAATTTCGTGGGAGGCTTGACGGTTATCACAGCTGTGTATGATAATGACTAAGTGTCCCTTCCTTCACATCATAATGTTCTTATTGATTGTGACTCTGTGAATGATCAGATTTTATAATTATCATTTTAATCAACGTGCAATAAAAACATAAAATCATCTGCACTTACACTCGTTAACACACAGAGACACAAATATGTAGAATTATAATGTGTGTGTGTGTGTGTGTACTATGTGTATGTGTGCGTGCGTGTGTGTTTGTGCGCGTTAACACAGCCGTCATCATCTAATTATGTTAGAAGGAACGTTTTAATGCACATCAGGTGTTTGGTGTAAAGTGTAACGAGGTGTGTCAATATACTGTGTATGTGTGTGTGTATCTGATGTGCATTGTGCGTGAGGCTCTGGGAGTGTTTATGTGTAGTGAGTGACTCGTGTGTGGGTGTGTGAGTGAATGTGTTAATGGGGGATGGGGTGGGCAGGGGCCAAGTAATAGTTGGTTGCTTTATAAATGCAAATTCCAAGTTAAGCGTGTTATTTCTTTTTTTCTCTTTCTAGATGATTTTGTTCATCTTCTCAAGCTATTGCGTACTTTAATATTGTCATCATATTGTAATGTTTATGTTATATTAAAAGCATTTGTAATATTTGGTTTTGTGATTGTTTTGTTATTGAATTATTTTGAAGAAAATCAAATTAAGATCTCCGAAAAAAAAAAACATTAAAAAAATTCGTGTACCTCCGGGGTATGTGCGTGAGTGCCAATACCCATACGTATTTTTCGAGTGCTGATGTTTATGATTATAAATAGGATGGACCGATTACAGTATCCATGATATATATGCTTCTGTCCCGTATCACTGACATGCTAACATAAGCTCTATAAGCCGCTATTCCCTTTAAAGTTTCTCATTCCTCATAAAATATTGCAAAGTGGTGAATTTGCTACCTTTTGCAAACACGAAGATTTAAGCAATTAAGTATTAATGATCTATACGGAATCATATCGTCATCAGAAGTGCAATTATTTTCAGTACTGATAACCTGAGTCTTACTGAATGAGTATTATCTGATCGTTGTAACCGTTCTTGTTTGTTACTCTTACGTACGTGCACTGACAGCATCGAATGGCGGGAAACCGCCCGAAGACGCAGACAGCCACCAGACTGTGGTCGATCAGGTGTCACGTGAGCTCTTCATCAGCATGCTGACGTTCTCCATCATCGGCATCGTGCTTGCCATCGCCTTCCTCGCCTTCAACGTGCATTACCGCGATGAAAAGTGAGTCTCCGATCACGTTGTTCATCCTTCCAACTTATACTTCACCTCCTCATGTACTTTCACGCCCAAGTTGACTCACCTGTCACAAATAAGACGTTGGGTGGCGTCCTTTTTTTATCCCCCCCCCCCCCGATTTCCACGAACGTGTGGAGACGAGTGTATATTAGATTTCCTCAACAACAAAAAATATTTCAAAGTGAGAATGGTATCATGGTTTCTTCACGCATCCTGGCATCTCATATCTTTTTTTTTTTACTTTAATATTGGACGATTGCAAAGATTCTTCATTCACTGTGTACAGTGAGCCTGACGCGCGCGCATACCTGCCGGAGGCCAATACACGTGCAGGGCCCCATTGCATTGAAGAAAAAAAAAGAAGTAAGAAAACGAGTTAGACAGTAACATAAAGTGAACCGTGAGGGAAAGCATAGGGCCTAGGAAAGTGCAATGCACGGTAATTATAAAAGCCAATTTACCGTTGCATTGTTAGGTGTTTTTTTTTTTTTTCGACTACTGCTACTAGTCCTGAGTATGTGACGTCGTTCAGTTCACCTGTCGTGTACGATTTTATTCCGTCTTTCTATCTCTCCCCCGTTTCCAGGTTGATAAAGATGTCGAGCCCCAATATGAACAACATCATTATCGGCGGCTGTATACTGATCTACGTCACTGCCATCTTACTCGGTGTCGACATCAGGCTACTCGACGAAAATAACCTTAAGATAATGTGTCAGGTGGGTTGACAAACAGCGCGCGTAATTGAGCCTGGCGCGCAGCGAGGTGAACTGCTCACGATTTGAACTTCAACTCTGGTCTGCCGAGGAACAAGTAGTTTTGTGGCCCCGTCCCGTGCAAATACCGCCATCTTTCGGCGAACATTACAGAGGCTCACACGATTTTTTTCGGCAGTAACATCTGACAACAGAAGTGAGGAATAGGGCCTACGTACTTTCAAGCCACTATTTACGATTGGGAGCAGTGTTAAAGAAAATGTTCGAGTTATTACACTTGATGCGTATGTATAGTTCAATTGTATCAAACAAAACAAAAAAATCCTACCGCATAAAAAAAAAATCGCAATAAAGCTACAAATAAAGGAGACATTACTAATGTTTTCAATAACTGTAGACGGTTTATTCTAGAAACGATTTTGATAAAACCATTGTTCGCATTTTGTATATCCAACAACGCCTGACATTCATTATACTAATTAACATTTTTACAATTGCTGCTTCTATCCCTAATTTTGAAGCACTAAAACTGTTTTTTTTTCCAGCTGTAAATGGTTGATAGTGGCTCTAGCCTGCGTACATACTTAATATCTGCGCTTCTTTAAAGTTTGAAAACACAGTATATGATTATGTATATATATATATTTAATATATATATATATATATATATATATATATATATATATATATATATATATGTTTTCTTTTGTTTAACATGTTCCGCAATGTGCATGCATTGGTGTTACGGGTACACTCTTCAATTCTGAAGGATGGCATGCGTTCATGGTGGCGTGTGTCTTTTTGTGCGTTTGTGTATGCTTGTACTTGTGGTTTCTCAACGTAACGCATAGTCGCAGTTGTAAATTCTATTTAGACTTCCCACTTCCTGCCGGCAACAGAGATATCAGGTGATTGCAGTAAGACTCGATTAGACCTACCAAAATCGTTGTCGTTGCACATAACCAAATAAGAACTGCGATAATCGAATAAACGACTGCGTACATACGAGAGCATGATACCGGACGGGATGGGGACTAAATACTGACTAACCGCTCTGTCCGAAATAGCTACTGCCAAGCCTTTCCCCCAGACTTGAATTCAATGAATATTCAAATTATCCTCGGGAATTGTAACCTTAGTCGAGTCGATGAGATCGCCAATATAGCCGCGTCAGGTAATCGTGTATAATTTTGACCGAGAGAGAAGGTAGTGAGGGAGGGAGGGGGGATGGCACACCTCAATGGATGGAGGCGAAACGATTGTAATGTGGCCACACTCGGCCGTGACTGCTGAGAAATTAGGCAGCACGTGGGGGAAAAAGTTGTTAATGTCTGCCCGCTAAATTAAGACGTCCATCGTTCTCCTTCGTTACGACTCCAATTCATCTTCATTCCAGGCATAACTGCCTTGTCGCCTCGGCCGGTCGAATATTCATGCTAGGCTGAATTTCGCGAAAACTGCATTCATTAAGGCTAAGGGGGGGGGGGGGGGGGGGAACGCATCACTTTACAAGATACTACGAATTCTGACATTCCTGCGGAGCGAAACCAGCAGGTGGTTCACTCGGTCCTACCTGTACTGATTATGTGTGTGCGTGTGCGCGCGTGTGTGTGTGGGCGTGTATGTGTGGGCGTGTGTGTTGTATTTGTGTATTGTGTGTGTCTGTGTCTATGTGTATGTAACTACCGAGGACAGAGTAGGAGGCTCAGAAACATCTTACAACACTAGTATCCAAGGGAAGCGTTAATAGTGATATTTTTGGACCTCTGTAGAAAGGTTGCTGTGGTTACCACATAAAGTTTAGTCCATAGAATGGAAGTGTGAGAGCTGACACTTCTCATTTGGATTATCATCCAACACCGCATGTTTCATAAGTCTGCTTTAAACCTACTCACATATGATACAACGATAAGGTCCATCACACATTATTGTGTATATATATATATATATATATATATATATATATATATATATATATATATATATATATATAAGTAACATGTATATATATACGATCGTCCCCCAACAGATGAACGCAGCATTAATGTATTGAGTATCCCTAAGCAGTGCATATTTATGTTTCTTTGTTATCATTATAAAATCGCATGCCAACTGGAAATCATCACAAAATACTACTAGATTTTGGTTCTCACACATTGTAACCCTTCAACCTTCAATAAGACTTGTCTTTATTATCTCTGATGGGTTATTTTTGTTCCCTTTTTACCTGTTTTCTTCATTTATCTTCTTCTATTTTTGTTCCTTGCAGGCAAGGACTTGGATATTTGCTATTGGGTTCACGTTATCATTTGGCGCAATGTTTTCAAAAACATGGCGCGTGTACAGCATATTTACAAACAAGAAGCTGCAGAAAAGGGTAAGTGTCAATCGGTGTTAAAGGTACAGTTTACCTTTGGGAGCAGTGATTTAAAAAATGTTCTCGATATCACATTTGAAGCATATGTGTAGGTCAGCTGTATCACAAAACATCGTACCATGTAAAAAAAAAAATGCAATAAAGTTTAAAATATAAGGAGATATCACTATTTTCTCAATAAACATAAACCATAAGTGTAGACAGTTTATTCTGGATAGAAGCATTTTTATTATAACTATTGTTCACATTTTGTATATTTAACAATACTAAACATTAATGGTACTGATTCGAATTTTTACATTGGCTGTTTCTATCCCTAACTCACATTTTAGAACTATTTTGAAGCACTAAAGCTGGGTTTTTGTTTCATCTGCAAATGGTAAATTATGCCTTTAATAGGATCCATGTTGACGATGTATCAGTGTAGACGTGCAAGAATCCGTGCAAGAGATGGAGATGGGGGGGGGGGGGGAGGGAGAGGAAAAATTGGGAAAGTTTTAAATAGATTCTGAGATTATGATATCTGAAGGTACTTCTTCTCGTGATATTAGTTTTACCCGTTGAGGACGAGCTGATATTGCGTCAACACGCGTTTCACATAGAGGCCTGCCCGAGTATACTCGGGACTATAGTCTTCAATAGGTCAACATGCTTCGTCTATTAAAAAGCACGGGAGCCCCCTCGAAATTAACGCGTATACATTTTACTGTACCAGGGCCCAAATATGATTTCTTCAAGCCATCATCGAAAGTGGGCACTTGTGATTGTTGATATGGGACGTAAGTCAATACTCGAAGAGTTTCAACTTCTTCTCGCCCAAATTTGTACGTAAACACATTAATACAATTTCCAGCCATGAGCATTGCGGTTTTTCTCTCTATATTCGACATACGTATCTACATTATTTACCATCACCATCTATATTCATTTAAACATCTCCGTCTCTCACACTTTTTCATTCGTTCCGCACACATCACGTTCCTCACGAATAGCAGAGCCCCCCTTTTCCCCCCTCGCTTCTCAAGGGCCACTCATGGATAGACTTTTATGCTGTTTAGCGCCGAAAATGTTGTCGAAGTGGAACGACAAAGTGTTTGGTTGGTCACGAACACCGGATCGGGTGTTCCCCCTTTGTCTCCACGAGTGGGCTTGAGTTTGGGTCCTCAGTGCTCCCATCGGGGATGCGTATATAGTACGAAGGAAAAGCGTATTATTAAAAGAGAGGTAGCGAAATGAAGAAAAAAAAAGAAACGGGAAAAATAAATGATCGAATTTCATGAGCCCTTGGATATGAAAAAAAAAGCGACAAGAAAACAAAAACAAGATGCGAGTCTCAGTTGAAAAGATTCAGAATGTAACAGTTGACATTTCGGAAGCATGCTGATTATACGCTTCACGGTCGGTTTACGTGTCGGCGCAAAGGGACCACTTCCCCGAATCCTCCCTCTCGCCTACAGCACGATTGCAGACATCATATCGCTGTGTCTTTGTGCCTATAAAATAAGAAATGCCATAAAACTTGTAGTAGGCACGTGCCACTTCGAAGATCATGTACATGTATAAATGTGCTGTCCCTTGCGACAGCGGTGGGCCCGTAATAGAGAGAATAAATCAGGATTTAAAAATAAAGAAACCGGGTTATACGACTGCAAAGTCACTTTGAATTAACTTGGCTAACTTTCCGCGCAAATATTGTAATGTGATGGAAATAATCAGACCACATTCGAGACAGACGATTAATCACATTTACATCATTTAAACTTTGGTGCATTCATCCCGTCATTTCATGTTGTGTTCGAGTAATCTGAAGACCTCCCCCCCCCCTTATTCCTCCCAACATGCTCAATGAAAAAAAAAAAACAATCGAATTCGGCTACAGCAGCAGCAGTGTTTTCGCCATGGTATTATGATAATCTCGTTTTTCTTTCAAATCGTATTTTAGTTAGAATACTGCACACTGAATAAATGAGATACAGATTTATCATGTACCCAGGCATGCTTCTGAAGCGTCAAGAAATATGAAAGTGTCTGGCCCAGAAATACATGAAACAAGAGAGGACAAAATATGTCAGACTAGAAATTAATGCATTTCTCCTCATCTTCGGAGTATTAGCTTACCGCGTTGTCCCCTGCACCTCTGGTCTAGACGCCGTGGATTAGTTTAGATTCAACAGATACTTACCTTGTTCATGTTTATTCGAGGAGAGGAATTTAACCCCCCCCCCCAAAAAAAAAAAAGAAAGAAAGAAAAGAAGACGATAAAAAAGAAAGTGATGAAAGGGATGAGAGGGTGTCAAAAAGAAATTATCTTTCCGTCATTGTAGATGGCAAGTTAACGAGAAATCGAGTCGTGACGATCATTGTGGGGCCACGAGGTTCGGATGATCCATTAGAGGCTTATCTTTTTTTTTAAAGGGAGCAACTGAATGATTTTGTTGTCGTTGTGGTTGTTTCATATAAATATGATATATATATATATATATATATATATATATATATATATATATATACATAACGTGGCTGTAAATATCCGGAGGGACATCCGAAAATAGTCGGGCACACTCTTTCTGTAAAAGGTGGAACTCATCAGTTTTATAACTATGTGTTGACCGATTAAGAGAAAAAAAAAACAATCCAACTTTTGCGGATGAACAAGACAGACACTTTGCGTGTTTCAGCATTAAACGGAGGATAACTTTGCGATTCAGACTTTGGATACAGACATCAAATTCAAGTCGCACCTCGACGTTCTAATCAGACTTCGTATATAGCCTGCAAGCTATCGCTTGGGAAATCGGATACCACGCAGTACATGTAATTTTCCCAAATTCACAGAGATATGAGGGGAAAAAATAAAATAATAATAAAAGTCGTAAAATACCAGGTAATGTTGTTTTCGTATCTTGATGCACACCGTATATTCCTGATAGATAATCTATACATGGGAAAATATGAAAAAGAAATATGAACACTCTCCCTGTGTGAAGTGTTAGCAATTACTTTATACCTTGCGGTTATTGATTCCTTCTTGCGATGAAATTGCATTTCATGATTTGAACAATGTGGCTGGAGTTTGCTTTACACTGAAAGAGAAGTTTCATAATCATTTTCATTTGTCATTTCGTCTTTCATTTGGTCTTGTATTAGGTATATTCATATATATAAATTGATATATATTGAAAGGATAGCACACCCAATGTCAAGTGGCTGAAGTCATATAATATGTATACATAAGTGCATGTATGCATATATATATATATATATACCAGACTACAGCTGTGTCTTCAGCAAAGTGATATTTCTTAGTAATGATCTTGATGATACATATATATCTCAAATTTCATTAGGGATGGAAGCAGTACGTACCAAGGACACTGTTGACGCATGTTTGAAACAAGGAAGGAAAATAATGAACAACGCGATCGCTTTGGTATCGGGCGCCAAGTGTCGCATGGTCTATTTCGCTACAAAATCAGTCATTTCGTCGTACGAAATAACTTCATTTCGTTATACAATATAGTCATTTTGCTACGAAATGACTATATTTCGTCGACGAAATGGCCATTTCGTAACAAAATGACTTTATTTTGTAACGAAATATATCATGCGACACTTGGCGCCCCATACTTTGGTGGCGGGTCTGAGCGGGATGCGTTTTTTTTAAAGACGGCACAGAGTGGGGCATGGCGCGTGTTAAACCTATGGGAAAAACGTTGGGTTAGGGTTTTTGGTTATGGTTATGGTTAGGGTTAGGGTCAGGGTTGGGGTTAGGGTTAGGGTTAGGGTTAGGGTTTGATGGTTAGGGTTAGGATTAGGATTAGGGTTAGGTTTAGGGATAGGGTCCCCGATAGATTTTTAGTTTCCCCAATCTGTGCCGTCTAAAAAAAACACGCGAGCGGGATGGCAATTTGTTGTCAGGTTTCTTTTTTATTGGTGTGCTTTATTAAGGAATCGAAATATAATACATTCATCACAGGCACTTATAACTGAGAGGAATCATTTTATCCTTGCTACTGTTGCCTGAGGTTCGGAAGAACATTGTATATACGTATTACTTGTATAGTATATGTATATAATATAATATATGTATATATATATATATATATATATATATATACATGTATGTCGCTCAATCGATTTTTGGTCTGGCCATCGCACCTTCTTCCATATTGGGTTTTCGTTTATCTTCATTTTTTGTCTTTGTGTGGTGATAACAGGTGATAAAGGACTATCGCCTCTTCGTCATGGTTGGAATTCTTCTCCTCATAGATATCATCGTCATTTTGGTTTGGCAGTTAATCGACCCGCTATCTGTAGAAGTCACGGTCATCAATTTCAAGGTAAGTCAAGACTTCTCATCAATCGAGAATTGATTTTTCGATGCATCAGCTGCATAGATTTGAGTCCCATGGGCCACGGGCGCTCTCGACACTGCCATTCTTATCCATTTTTTTTTTCGTTGGGCATTGCAAAGTCCTCCGATGATCTATAATAGTTTTTATAATCATCTAGCCACAATTTTTTGTTTTCCTACCGATGTTTTCCTTTGTCTTTTAC